>CM066165.1:38954196-40272946 GCA_033629205.1 Lithocarpus polystachyus
CTGATTGATATTATAATGAGCTGTATTTCCACAGTGTCCACCTCTATTTTGTTCAATAGGGAAGCTCTTAACCCAATCTTCCCCTCTAGAGGTATTAGACAAGGCGACCCTTTGTCTCCGTACTTGTTTATTTTGTGTATGGATTTTCTTGGTCAACTCATAGAGGAGAAGTGCAATACGAAGCTTTAGAATCCAGTGAAGGCATCTCAAAGTGAACCAGCCTTCTCACATCTCCTCTTTGCGGATGACCTTGTCTTCTTTGCCAAAGCGAATCATGTGAACTGTTTGGCTATTAGGGAGGTTCTTGGTCACTTTGGCAGGGTTTCGGGTCAGACAGTAAGTGATGCTAAATCCAGGGTGTATTTCCCTCCTAATGTGGATCGGGACACGAGGGAGTCATTAAGTGATATATTAGGGTTCATAACCACTCCTTTCCTTGGGAAGTACTTAGGCATCCCCTAAAATAGCCAGGGTCTTCTTCTCGGGATCACAACTACATTTAGGATAGAGTGCAACAAAAATAGCGGGGTGGAAGGCAAATTGGTTGTCTCTAGCTGGTCGTATTGTGTTCATCCAAGCTTCCCCTGCAGCAATTCCAGCTTATGTGATGCAATGCTCCCAATTGCCTTGCAAAGTTTTGGATGGTATTGATATGGTTAATCGAAACTTCTTATGGGGGTCTTCTAAAGCGGGGAAAAAATCCATTGGGTTGGCTGGTAGAAAGTCACCAAGACTAAAGATGAAGGGGGGCTAGGTTTGTAGTCAGCAAGAGGAAGAAATACAGCTCTATTAGCTAAGTTAAATTGGAGGTTGCATACAGAGAAGGAGGCACCATGGGCTCAAGTGCTAGTGAAGAAATATTGCTTGCCTAGAAGACTAAACAATATTAATGCCAATATGCTCCCTTGCTTGGCAACATGGAAAGCAATTAAAAAAGGAATGGAGACGTTTAGCAAAGGAAGCAGATGGATGGTGGGTAAGCAGAGCAATTTAAAGGTATGGCACAGTAATTGGACTAGCAAAGGGCCTCTTAGAAACATGATCCAAGGCCCTCTGACTTGGGAAGCAAATCAGCTAGAAATTAGAGATTTTCTTGTGGATACGAGCTGGGATTGGAGCAAGATTCCCTTTGGGCTTCCTTCAGAAATTAAACAAGTCATTCAAGCTACCCCGATCTCACTCATAGGGAGAGGTAAAGATGTTTTGGCCTGGTTTGAATCTCCTCAAGGTAAATTTGATTTGAAAAGTGTTTATAAATTCGCTGAGGGGTTTGATGCTAAATCCAAATTGGAAAGTAAGTGGATATGGAAAGCAGATATGCTCCCACGTAAAAAGTCTTTTTTATGGCAATGTGCTCATAACAGTATTGGAGTGAAGGCTTGCTTTGCAAGGAGAGGAGTTGTAGAGGAGGTTAATTGCCCCATTTGCCAAGAGGAAGCGGATACAGTGTTGCATGCGCTTCGGGATTATTCTCGGGTCAGACTTGTTTGGAGGAAGCTGGGAGTTAAGGTAGGAGATTGGGTTTTTTGGGAGAGTAATCTTCAAACCTGGATTAATTATAATGGTATTCAGAACAAGGTGGTCACCCCGGCCAACATGCCATGGAAGGTTGTTTTTCCTTTTGCAGTATGGCTTATTTGGAAGAGTAGGAATCACTCAATGTTTAGGGGGAAGAATATGAGCTCAAATTTTGCAGTGGATATCCTTAAGCAGGTCACGGAGTATGTACACTGTGCTGCCTCTCCAAGAGCTCTCACTCATAAATCAATTCAACAGATTAGATGGGAAAGACCATTGGTAGGCTGGAAAAAACAGAACACTGATGGTTCAGTTATTGAAAGCTCAGGTATGGCGAGCTGTGGGGGTGTTGTGGGGGATGAAGAAGGCATTTGGATAGCAGGTTTCATAAGGAGGATCGGGGTCACAACCAGCTTTGAGGCAGAATTGTGGGGGCTTAGAGATGGCTTGATGTTATGCAGCAATTTAAACATATCTTCTCTAGTAGTAGAATTAGACGCCAAAGCAATTGTGGATGTCTTACTTAATGCTAACTATGTTAACAATGTCATATCTCCGATCTTGGATGACTGCAGACTATTGATGACTCGATTCAGCCGGCTTCAAGTCAATCACTGTTATAGGGAGGCCAACAAATGCGCAGACAAACTTGCTAGGATGGAGATTAGCAACAACTCAGATTTAATTTATTTTCAAAGTCTGCCTGTGGACATAGTTTCTGTTTTTGAGAATGATTTTAATGGCCTATACTCTAATAGGTTATGTCCGAGACCTCTTTTTGATGGTTAGTTAATATGAATATCAGTTTTCACCAATAATAATAATAATAATAATAATAATAATAATAATAATAATAGAGGACTTGATTAATGTTCATGCAAAAAATTAATTTAGTACAAACTCTTTTTTCTTGGATATTAAAAAAAAAAAAAAAAAACTAAAATGATATAAGGATGCATCATTAAACAAAATTTTCTTCTGGCTTAAATGGGGTCAAATCACATCAATGGCTAAAAAAAAAGAAGCCAAGCAATCTAACAACCTAAATTACAACAATGTGCGCCTTTAAATCTTCTACTTTAACCAAACAAAAGTTTGGAAAGATTTTTCATATTACCATAAACTATATAAGTTCAAAAAGCACTTTGTGTATCACCGTACAGCATAACATGTTTTTCAGGATAATTGATTAACCATTTTCAGAAAATGAACACAACGATAATAATAAAAAAACAATGTATAAATAGCTGAACACGCTGATTGATTCTCATTATCTCTAGCAATAAGCATGCGAGTTTATCGTTGTCATCTCAATTGCAACTCAAAATAGTCAAGGTGGCAATCCTTTCTTAAAAAGCTTTGAGTATTCTTCACTATTTGACATCTCAATTTTAAGGTGGCAATTTTCACAGAAACATTTGTCTGTCACTTTAGTGAGTTTATCATCATTAAAATGGCATAATTATATGTACTGCAGCCACTTGCAAGAACTGTATAACTCGTCGGAAAAGGTTTATATGCAACCTAAGTTGCATGAATTTTTATGCAACCCACTACATGGTGTGTACTTATAATCACATAACTTTTTTAATGGGTCATGTAAACCTAACTTTTTTAGAGCCTTTTTTTTTTTTTTCAACATGTTTAGCTAGTTTTTATTTTTAATTTTAATTTTTGGAGGGAAGTAAAAACCAGTAATCTAATTCTTTGCAACAGTATCAGAGAGGCACAAAAAAAGGATGTAAAATTAAAAAGATTTTTGTAAAATTAAAAAAAAAAAAAAATCAAACTGACTTTTTATTGAAACACAGTAAAGAACACATTAGTTAGACAGCCATCTGTTTTAAGACTCCCAAGCACAATGGCTTAAACAAATTTCCCACATCTTCTAACTGCCAATATCATGTCAAACAGAGACAATCACTAGGAACAAAGCAGGGGACTCCAAAGCAAAAATAAAGTTGGGAATTCCCTTTCACAACATGGGGGTGAACACTAGGTAATCTTGCTATACAAAACAAAGTAATCAGCCAACCCTGAAACTTATCTGCACAAAACAGCATTCAAATTTCTTCCTCTCCAGTATTTGATACCCCATTCCACAAGAATTATGGGATGTTATGGATACAACAATCAAAGGAACAAAATGATAATGGTCTCAGTTCTATGCTTGCATAATAAAATTCTATGAAACCAGTAATGAGTTTATGTTTTTTTTCAAGATAGGTCATTTTCTCTATCAATAAACACAAGGCTTTCCATGAAAGTAGGAGCTATTGTTGGAAGATTTTGAATATCAAGATCCTTCTCATGTAAAGTTTTAGGGTCAAGTGAAAAAATCAAATAATCACTCGCCTCCATAATTCATAACCATTGGATTTGGACTCGAGAAATTTTCGAAGTAGAAGTTCACCGTGCCAGGTGCAACCAATGAAATTTCCAAAATGTTACAACTGCACCAAAAAAAGTTTATTCCATGATTCAGGTACATCATACTCCCCCATCACCCAAATGAAGCATTGCAAATACTGTCTCACAAAGTCCGTTTCGGGGTATACTAATGTAACAAAGACCAGATTCCCCTTGATCACCACAAGATGTTGTGGTGGCCGTTCAAGTCCATCAGAGAGTGCTATCTCTCCGAATTTATTATCATTGACATCAAAAGACAAAATAATAGTTTGATTTAGGAATTTCCCTTCACCTTCACTAATATATCCCACCCAATGCAAAGCCCCACTAACAAATGTGGCACACGTAGAAGACTCATTGTTGAGACCACCACATTGGGTCTCAATATGATTCCAACCCTTCTCCATGAGTCTGAGCTTAATGTGTAAACCTCAGCCACAACCTTAGCCTCCGTTTCTCTGTACGGACACAAACAAGAGATCTTTACAACCTTGTAGTCATGGGTCTGTGACTGATAAGCAAATCCGGTAGCAATCCAAATATACTGGCTTATATATGCAAGAATATCAGGAAACCTCTTAAATTTTCTAATGCTGGAGTTGCACAAATATAAAACTTCAGCAAATGAATGACTATTTCCATGTTCAGCAAGACACAATAGGCCATTGCATGAACCGGCTATTTGGACAAGGCATGAATGAAAAGAAAAGGGAATTGGATACTCGGAAATCCTATTAAACTTGCGGTTGCAAACAACAGTACAGACAGGCTGTTAGCAGCAGAAGAATGATATTTCTAACAGCATTAGGCATGTGTAAGAGGTAACCACGATCATGGTCATTGTTATTGTTATTAAGGTGGGTGGAGATGAAATAGGGGCTGGTGATTAAGGAGTCCCAGGATTTACAAACGAACTTGAATCTAAGGAGTGATTTGACAGGTAGCCTTGCCAAGACGTTGAGCACGACATCACATGAGATGGTCCTTCATCTGTGGGAGGATCAGAGGTTCTCTTATTTGGGACATTTTTCCCGTGGAAGAGGGGACAGAGGAGGAGAGAGTAATGGCCAAAGGGTAAATGACTAAAGACACGAATAAAACTACTAGTTGGGTTCAACTATATAGACATATAGTGTTAAAAAATAAAAACATTAACTTTTATTTTTGTTTAAACAAGAAAAGAATCTTTGTTTTAGTCCGAATGATACGGCTGAAGGCTTTGTTTGAGTCGCTACTTGACCATTTTAGTCTCGATAATGTTGTCCTATGCATACACAGGTATGTATACTGTGTGTGTGTGTTTTTTTTTTTTTTTTTTAATTTTATTTGAAGCACCTCTTTAGTTTGTGAAGGAACTTTTATTTTTAATCAAATAATTATGTGATAAAAAAAATTAAAAGAAAAAAACATAACCTCTATTGACACCTAACTTCCCTACAAAAATTCAACCATTTCTATAATTTTCTTATAATTTATTACAATTTTTTCACATTTTCTATAATTTTCAAATTTTTACAAAAACAAATTTATACAAATAAATTTGTTTCGAGTCACAAGTTGGGTTAGATCATGGATCATGGGTACCCATACCACCTCCTCCCAAAAAGTATATTACAAATATATATATATATATATATATTAATATATTATAAAGCAAGAAGTATCTACATAAGTTTATTCTTAAATCTGTCACCATTTGTGTGAAATCACTAGACCAACTCTTTAGATTTTGATACTAGAAAGAATGAAGGTCTCCTAATAAGGGGTGAAGCAGATGTTGCTTGAGAGCAATGAGTGAATTAAACTGTTGGGATTTAAAATAGATAATAATTGTAACAATTTCATCTGAATCAAGTATTCCCCCTCAAAAAAAAAAAAAAAGAGTCAAGCCTGTATTTCTTGATCAATTTGTGATGAAAATCAAAGAATTGGCACATGAAGAATCTGGCTCAAGCAAGCTAGTCAGCTGCTGTTTCTTCATCAAACTAGGATTTTATTCCTGTATTGCCTATGGCCTGCTCACGCAAAACCCCAACTTGAGCAAGATCATGAGGAATTGTTTTCTGCAAATCGAGCAGAGGAAGCATAGAAATTTTCTCTGATAATTGCGGCTGACAATTGAGGTTGAAGTGTCTGTCCAAAGCTAAGAAGAAAATATCGCAGAACATTTTTTCATAAGGGCTCCCTTTTTAAATTGGTATTGCAGATTAAGCTAACTTTGGGTTTTAGTTTTGGAGAGCACTTTTAATTTAGAGAGCCAAGATTGTTTTTTAAGTCTCCCAACCATATTTTTTTTTTTTTTAAGAAATTATGATCAATTGCTAATTAAATTCATTCTGTAAGTTTAATCACAAAGGAGTCTCAAATTATATTTTTCACACATTCAGTAATAAGTGGGTAGTAAATCTATATGCATAAAATTAGACAACATTGGATTTACAATTTTTTTTTTTCTTTAATACACCAAACAGTTATCGAGCTTCCATTATAGAAACAATTATTTTGTTAATTGAGTAATACTGTGCTGATAGTTGATGTATTTGTGTCGATCACATTCTGGCCTGTGGTAAAAGCCGGTTGCTTGGGTGTAGGTAGAGGTCCATGTTCATTGCCAAGCCATGACACCACATTATACATGGTGTTGCAGGCGCAGTGACATCATTCTATGCAAGCAGGTTGATGTAGTTGCAATTTTTTTTTTTTTTCTAAACTTACAAACCATCAACTAGATTAAGTAGACTTAACCCACGGCTCTACCAAGGGGATTACAAAATGATTAGAAGGTCGAGCACTCGAGCACACATAATTTTGAATTCATGATCATATGAAAGTACTTATTTGAACATGCCTACATAGGAGCTAGTTCCACTTACCAGACACTATTTTGTGCTATAGCTGGCAATAAACAATTCAAAAACAACCTACCTCTATTGTTCTTAACATCATCGTTGTCCAATTGATACTTGACTCTCAAAATAAATGATGACGAGGGGATTAGTGAATTTTTGGAGAGAATAAATATGTAAAAGTAGAATCCTGTGTTATAAAGCTCTAGCAACTAACACAATATGCCACATTGTCATGGAGATTAAAGAAAGACTGAAAGGGTATAGTACAAGGAGCATCCAATTTTACTCTTTTTAGGATATAATATAACCAATAATATAGATAGGAGCTGACAGTGAATTTCTTGCTCAAAAGCTGTACCAAATACTCTTTTGTGCTTTGGTTGGCCATAAAGGAGAATGCAAACTCAGTTTTTGGTGCAATAAACATTTGAATATATCCAGATGTATATTCTGTCAAACAATTGTGAAAAGTACAACAGTTAATAGTTGTATTTGATATAGGATCAAGATATCTGTCATACGTTGATGCAGGATACAGAATGCTACTACGGAAGTGATGTTATAGAATTCATAAGTTAACGAGATGGTGACCATGTAATGAGAGGTTGGTATTTTAAATATCAAGATAGGAACTTTTGCATCTACCTTCTACAACCTGAGGTTGTAAAGAAGTACTAAAAGATTCGGGAATGAATTTCTATTAAAGAAATTGTTATTCTATAGGAGAAAAATTGGACAAAATCACCTATGCTAATAAGTTGTATCTGATAGAGATAAGAGTTTAAGAATCAGAGATATTGTATTAGGTTCGAGAATTAAGATGGTGAAAGAAAGACCGTGAAGGTAGAACCAACTGTAAATTGTGTGCAAGTAAAAGGTTGACTAGTTCATGTCCATTCAAGTGTCAAATATAGTCCCATGAGTATTCAATTTCATGGATGTTAACTTAAAAAAACAGAGACATTTGCCTGCATCATTAAAAATACTTGTAAGTTGATCTAAACTCCCTCAGCTAAAGTCTGTCTCAAAGCTAAGGAATTTGACAAGCTAACAACTGTTCATGCCCCTAAATTTCTTCTTTTCCGACCAAACAGAAGTTCAAGAAACACATTTCATGTACCTCAAAACCTGACAGCTATATATGCCTTTAAACTCTTCCTCTTCAACCAAACAAGTTTAGTGAACACATTCAATATGAGTACAAGCCATAGCATGTTTCTTCAGGATAAAGAACAGAACATTATAACAGAAACACAACATTTAAGCAGCTAAACTATTTGATTCACATCCATTTATAAAACATGTGATTGAACCCATCTAAGCACTAAATAAAAATATCTATTATCTAGAAAAATCTCTAAGAGGCCAGAGATAAAATGATATAGGAAAATCACATATCTTTGGACCACCTCTCTGTCATCTAAATTAGCTTGTTAACATGCTCAGAAACAAAAGACCATGTAGCTTGGACTAGGGAAGTAAGAACATGACCTCTAAATGGTAACATGCTCACTAAACAAGCACTTGGCTACTTCTACTTTTCAGATTTAGAGCTTCTTTAATTCTCCTCTTTTTTTGGTCATTTCTTCTTTTAAATTGTAATCAGAAGAGAAACAATCTAGCTCTTTTTAACAATACCAGAGAGATACATAAGCATATAAGGATTATGTTGGCCAAGTATTGTTTTTTGTTGACATTTCCAAACCTGTGTTTGTGCACAATAGCCATCCACATAAAAATATCAAATACTAGTTATATAATAAACACAAAATGATAATGTAAACCAGGGATAAAAACCAAGCTTTTGGTAATACTATCATGCCTACTAGTAAAGGAAACTGAATAACAAGGGTTTCACTTCATCCATACCACTAATGACTTCGCTTCTAACATGCATGCCACCATCCGCTTAGTAAGACACCATGTTTGCTCCATCAAGTAAAGTGAGGCTCCCCATGAAGGTAGCTACGCATGAAGGATGTTGGATATCCCAGGATCCATCTCATGTAAAGTTTGAATGTCATTTAAAGAAAACTTATATTTCTCGTTCTTCGTTTCACAAGTCAGAAGAGAACCATACTCAGTGAAGTCAACGCATAAAGCTACTCTCTCAAGTGGTACAACAAAAAGTTTATTCCAAGACTCAACCGCACCATACTCCGTCATCATCCATATGTAATATTGGAAGTAAAGTCCTTCAGTGATTCCTGATGTAATGAAAGCCAGTTTCTTCTTGAATATTGCAAGACATGATTTAGAGGAGTATAAGCATGCATCCATAAAAGCTTCAGGCAGTGCTAGCTTTCTGAATTTTTCGCTATTGACATCAAATGACAGAATAATCACTCCATTATTTTCTCCTTTCAAGCCAAGTGCCATCCAGTGCAAAGCTCCACTAACCAATGGGATTGGCAAATAATTTCCATTGTTCTCAAAAATAGCAGGAAAAGTAGTCCACGAGATTTTAACCGTTCTCCATGAATCCAAACTTAATGTGTACACCTCAACCGCATCTAGAGGAAGAACTGAAGTTGAAATCTTCACAACTTTGTAGTCATTAATGTCGGAATCATACGCAAATCCGAGTGTAGCAGGGGAAATTATCTGAATTTCGGGCAACCTCTTGAATTTTCTAATGCTGGGGTTCCACAAATATATAAATTTAGGAAAAAAAAATGTGCCCTTTTCATCTCCAAAGTTAGCGAGACACAATAAGCCATTGCAATAACCGACTTTTTGGACACACCCAGAAGGAAAATCAGAGGAAATTCCAAACCCAGGAACCCTTTCAAACGTGCGCTCGAAAGCGACCGTACAGACTGGTCTGTTAGAAGAAGAAGAATTCATGTCATGTGTTTTCCATGGCATGTGTATGATATAACCATTATCATAATCTTTGTTGTTGTTTTTGTTGTTAAGGTGAGTGGACACGAAATTTGGGGTGGTGATAGAGGAGTCCCAGGTTTTGGATACGCACTTGAGTCTTATGACTGATTTGACCGGTATCCTTGCCAAGATGTTCAGTACGATGTCGTCCGGGAAATGGTTGTTCCTTTTCCGGAGGACCGGAGGTTGTCGACAGAGTTCTCTAGTTAAAATGACATTTTCGACGGAAGAGGAGGAGACATAGAAACAGAGAGAGAAAACTCAGTCAAGGGTTAACTTTAAAGAGTAGACACAGTGAGGACTAGCACTGGGGTAAAGTTTGTCTGTGAACATATTTTGTTTTTAACTTTTTTTTTTTTTTAATTTTATTTTAAGAGTAGTATGATTTTACTAGTAAGAGTAACAAAAATTTGAATTTAAGAGAAGACATTGATTGAGATTTTTTTTTTTTTTAGAGATAGTTTCAAGATATGACTTTGATTATTGATAATCATAAATAGATTTTACGAGTTGAACTAATTAAAACTCACTAGGTTAAACTTATTGTGAATGCTCTACTTAACATTTTGGAGAACTTCCTAGTACTGTTTAATGTAAAAATAATATTTACAAATGTTATCAAATGAGAAATTCAACATTTATAAATTCAGCACGTAGAATGTACAAAAGATAATTTTACAAATTTTTCCATTAATTATAATATTAATTAATTGAGTTTTTTACAAAATTAATATTAAAAAAATGACACTTGATTTTATAAAACATGATGTTGACATTTTAAATTAAAATTCTGGCCATGGTCCATAGTGTACAAATGTCTCCACATTGACATATGTTCCCGCCTACACCAAAAATTGATTGGTGTTTTGATCTAATGATAAAGAGCTATCATCAGGAGCGGACGCCATAGGTTAAAACTCTCTTAAAAAAAAAAAAAGTTAAAAGGGAAGTGATGTTAGGGATATAATATATTTTACAACTGATGGCATGATTTATTGTAATTAAAATAACATCTTTATAACATGGATTTACCATTAAAAATAAAGGCAAAAATAATACTATTAGTTGGGATTAACTACTAGTAGTAGTTTTCCTTAAAAAAAATTAAAAACTTAGAAATATTTATTTACTTATTTTTAGCCCAAACAATAATTTTTATTTTTAATCGGAGATTTATTAGAACTTTTAACTGTTCATTGACCTCTGTTGTCAAGAAAATGTTGTTAGTTTCATATATCTTAATGAATACTATGTGTTTTTTTGAAACACCTCTTGAATTTGGAAAGGAACTTTATTTTTAACCAAATAATTTTGTCAAGAAAAAAATTAACCTATGTTGATAAATTCCTTAATTGTGTCTTTTTTTTTTTTTTTTTTTAATACAAGATAGAAATTCAACTTTAGAATAATCTAAATGTACATGTGTGTAAAGCTCCCTCCTAGAGACTTAAACCTCAGCCTTTATCTCTCACACCCCACAAACACTTATACTTGTGAAGTAACCAACGCACCAAAAGTGTGCGGTGGTTTAAATATTCTTCTTTAAGCAAACAAAAGTTTGGAAACATTTTTCATATTACCATAAACTATATAAGTTCAAAAGGCCTTTTCGGTATGCCCATATGGAAAATTACTATGTACTAACATAATACGTATTCCATTTTTTCATATGAATGGTAAGTCCCACTAATTAAATTCATAGTGAGACCCACCATTCATGTGAGGAGTACGCATTTATGGTACTCATGGAGTACCTAATAATTGTCCATGACGATACACTATAACATGTTTTTTAGGATGATCAATTAAAAATTTTCAAAAAATTACCACAACAATATATATATATATATATATATATATATATATATATATATATATACACATATGGGTTGAGTTCAAATTACACATGGTGTAACTTTGAACAATATTACACCATTCAATATTTTTTAATTGGATGCGAATATTGACAAATCTATCGTTAGATTACATTATCTTTGTACATTCTACATGCTTGCAAAATTTCAAGGTAATCAAATATTAATTGTCATGTCATCAATCAATTGTTAAAATTCAAGTTTTTGTAGTTTAAAATAATACATAAAACATGAATTTGTGGATCAAATGGTAAATAACATCCGATTGATATGAAAATTGGCATGCATGTGAAGAACATATAGAACATGCAATTCAACTGTTGGATTTTCAAAGTATTAATTTAAAAACAAGTTATTGAGTGGTGTAATATTGCTTAGAATTACACCAAGTGTAATTCGAACCAAACCCTATATATATATATATATATATATATTGAGAAACTAAGACACTAAACACTATAGGGGAAGGGGAAAGCTATGTAAATCCTTTAAAGCAATTAAACAACAATGATAATTGAATAGAAACACAACGTATAAATAGCTGAACGCACTAATTGAGATAATGCAATTCCCATGAGGGGTGATGATGCTCAATTTATAGTCAGTAAGCTGCAGAGTTCTCTTCCTTCGCGCTCTATACAACCTGCAAACACAAAACACGAAAAACCTTGAAAGGATACCGGTGTGGTACTGGCCAAGGATCCTTCGAAGGTTAAGTTAGTAGATGCTCACAACCCTCGAGTGCCAGAGTTGGGGAATAGTATGCGTACCTTTTCTGTGGGAGCCCTTGGGGTTTTTATAGTAGTGTAGAACCGACCTTCTTTCCTTGAGTAAAAAGTCTTTTCCATATAAAACTTTGTCATTGATTGGGCGAACATTGCAGAATCTCTTTTATATCGAGATTCTATTCCCATTGAGTTTCTGCATATCCCAACAATGCGTGTAACACAAGTTACATTTATTAATGACATGTGTACTCGTCCACTAAGTTCCCGTCTTCTACGAATCCGTCCACTTCAAACATCAATATCAGTAAATCAAAACTCAGGTCTATCACCCTAATGGATTTTACCCTCGTCAGCTGCCCCTTCATCCCATCAGTCTGTGACCCCACAGGAGACGGACTAATGGGATGACGGTTTCATTTTTCAATGAGAGAGACCTGACTCGATATGCTGCCATACGGTAATTAATGTTGAGCAATTAATCATGTAGGACACGTGTCGTCAATTTAATGATTGTGCGTCAAGAACGAGGCATCCCTTCGCCTTCCGCGCTACCCCTCATATATAAGCCTCCCTTTTCCTCCCTCATTTTTCACTTTTCACTGAAATCAAACGATCAGAGCGCATCTGTTCACCTAGCCAAAAAGCTTGATCCGTCAATCCTGCTCGTCCGTCACGTTCGTACATCCATCGATTGCATTCTCCAACAACGAATGCAACCAGTAAGTATTTATTATCAATTCATTCATTTTTATCACCGTCAAATATCTTTAGACTAGTTAAACTTAGGGTTTCCCGTCACATGTAGGTGACAGATGTCTAGCGCGTCCAGTAACCAATCGTTCATCCACGACGGAGCGGGCTACGATGAAGTTCACCCATCGTGTCCAAGAGATCCTGACACTTCAAGTGAAGAGAGTTCATCTACCACATTTTCTTCCTCAAGTAGTGATAGGACCGAAAGTAACCTTAATGACGGTCTAGGGGAAAACGAACCACAAATCCAATTCGTCATAGACTCTGATGGGATGAGGAAGTTCATAATACTTTCACTATGGACGGTGAATGACTTTACATCCTTAATTAAGGAATCCCACTTCAAAACACTAAGGAATAAGTACCAGATGCCCGTCAACATACCCCTCCGTCTACCCAATAGATCAGAGAAGTGTTATTACTACGGTGTCAAGGGTGTTGGGATTTATGAGCAAATGCTCAAGGCTGGGTTGAGGTTTCCCTTGAGTCAACTACACCGTCACCTCCTCCACTATCTAGGACTGTCCGTCAACCAAGTTTCCCCAAATGCGTGGAGGGTTTTCCTAGGAGTAAAGGTCCTGTACGGAGCAATGTCCAAAGGGGAGAAAAGACTAACAGTAGAAGAGTTCCTCCATTGTTACCGTCCAGTTGAAATAACAAAATCAAAAGGAATGTATAGTTTTGTAGCGAGGAGTCCATTACTAATACTAGTGAGTGATACTCCAGATTCCAATAGGGACTGGAAGTCTAGGTACTTTTTTATGGATGGTAATGAGTGGATGTGTCGTCCTGGTGAGACTGAGTTCACGCCGGTTGACACAACATGGAGTGTATTACCCCCGTCTGGTATGCATCCGCCCTCTTCCTTGTTTTGCAAATCATATGTGCTGTTGATTTCTAACCGTCTTCTTTCTGTAGCTCAAGACCGTCCTCAAGTTACACTTAAGCAGTGGAGTTTTTTGGAGAAGATTTTCCAAAAACTAAATTGGAAGACAGATCTTGGGCTAAATTGGTGAGCCTTGAAACCATCCATTGGCACTGTGACGGACCTGAACTGTCTGAGGAAGCAATACGATACGAGAAACAAGTTCGAGCACGTAAGTCCGTTCACTTGAGTATTACACTTGGTTTCATTTTCAAAGTCATTAACTTATATACCGTCTTCCTTTGCAAAAATGGACGATGCTAAGAGGAGAGCTATTATTAAGCAGCAGGCAGCTGCCAGGAAAAAGGGTGGCCAGACGGGTGGAACTAACGCCCCCAAGCTGCCCGTCAACAAAAGAAAACCCGGCCAGGAGACAGACCATCACACCAAAAAGACAAAGGTCACGACTGAAACCGTTGTGGGTCTCGAGGCTGAGGCAAAGAAAACAGTACCCGTCAAACATGGCAAAGGAAAGGGCCTAATGACGGGTGGCCAAGTTCCCAATGTAGAGAAGCCACTCGTCCTCCTCCGCGAGGATTCCAAGTACGCCTTGGAGAAACTGTCTTCAATCATAACGTCAGAAGACTATGAAGACCTTGGAAACCATGCGACAGAGGCAATGGGTGAGACGGGCCTCTTCAACCTCGCCCAGGTAAATACATTATCCATCAATATAATAATTTTTTTTTTTTTTACCGTCCTATCTGACTTAACCTTTTCCTATTCTAGGCCGTGGTTATGATGAAAGGTCTTATGGACCGTTGTGTTCACAATGAGATGGCTCTGGGCCATGTACGGGCTAAAGCAGCTGAGACGGAGGACGAGCTAGCTCAATTTAAAGCCTGGAAGGTAATTATTGAAAAGAAGCTAGCCATGTCAGGGCAAGAAAGGGTTGAATTAGAGAAGCAGGCAGAGGTGCTGCAAAAAGTTCTTGGCGACAAAGAGAAAGAGATTATATCCGTCAAGGACCAACTCCGTCAGGCAAAGGAGGACGTATTAAAGAGTATCGCGACTCTGAAGTTTATTTGACGGAGTTGGGTAGCACCTTTGCAGATAGTTTTGACGCTGCTCTCCGTCAAGTGAAGGCCTCTCACCTAAAGCTGGATCTCTCCCATGTGAGCATTGATAAGGCTCAAGCTTAAACGTCCGTCCTTCCTGCTGCTTTCGACAGTACAGATCATTTATTTGATGAAGATCAAGATGTTAAGGGTGACGGGAACAGAGATGACGAAGCTGAGACAGCCGTCCAGGTTTAGGCTCAGGCACAAGACATGGATGTTGAAGCAAAAATTGTTGATTCCCCCGTCCAGTAGCTTTATACTTTGTTTTTGTAGAAAGTTTAATTTTTGAACCGTCATGAACAATTTGCCTTTGGAGGCATTTACATTAATGTACTTTTTATTTCAAATTCGTCCTTGTATGTATTTGATAATATTTTTGAATTTTAATTGCCTCGTCTATCTTCTTGAGTACTTTTTAATATTTATGACCCTATTTGATGTATTCGCCCTCTTAAGAACTTTTATTTTTACAGCCTCTTGGGATGCATCCGTCCTATTAAAGACTTAGGTTTTTACATCCTCTTGGGATGTATCCGTCCTATTAAGGACTTAGATTTTTTACATCCTCTTAGGATGTATCCGTCCTATTAAGGACTTAGGTTTTTACATCCTCTTGGGATGTATCCTTCCTATTAAGGACATAGATTTTTATATCCTCTTGGGATGTATCCGTCCTATTATGGACTTTGTAGCTTAGTGGATGTCACTCTTATTTCCGTTTATTGCAAAGGCATCGTAGTTAATGTAGTAAAACATATATCTGAATAACTTCCTTATCCATAAGTAGAAACCTTACCTCTTGGGCTTAAAAGTATTGTAGAAAAAACCAAATAATCCTTAAACAACAATTGAATTAAAAACTAGGAAACAAAATTAAAATCTAGGAAACAAAAATAATGTTACGATCATTCTTCACTGCTCTCTCTTCTACTGGTAGTACTTCTTGAGGTTTTCGGTGTTCCACGGGTGAGATAATCTTTGTCTGTCTAGGGTCTCTAGGTGGTAGGTTCCCTTCCTTACCCATGAGGTAACTCTATAGGGGCCTTCCCAATTTGGACCCAACTTACCTTGAGACGGGTCTCTAATATTGCCCATCACCTTTCTTAAAACAAGGTCCCCGACCTTGAAGTCTCTAAGCTTGATCTTGGAATTGTAGTGCTTGGCCATGAGATCTTGGTATCTTGCAAGCCTTTGTTCAGCTGTTGCTCTGACTTCGTCTATTAGGTCGAGCTGGAGATGAATAGCCTCGTCGTTTCTTTCTTCGTTGTAGCTATTCACCCTGTAACTGGTGAGCCCAATTTCTACGGGGATGACTGCTTTGCTTCCGTACGCCAAACGGAACGATGTCTCGCCTGTAGGAGTTCTTCCCGTCGTTCTGTATGCCCACAACACGCGAGGGAGTTCTTCTGGCCATATACCCTTTGCCCCCTCGAGCCGAGTTTTGATGATCTTCAGCAAGGATCAGTTTGTAACTTCAACCTGACCGTTGGCTTAAGGGTGTGCAGGGGATGAATAATGATTCTTGATCCCAAGCTTTGAGCAAAAATTTCTAAAAGAGTTGTTGTCAAATTGCTTCCCGTTGTCCGAGACCAGAACCCTTGGTATGCCATACCTACAGATGATATTCCTCTATACAAAGTTGCACACATTCGTTTCCGTGATTGTAGTCAGTGCTTCTACTTCTACCCACTTGGTGAAGTAGTCGATGCCGACGACTAGGAACTTCAGCTGCTTGGCTGCAGTGGGAAAGGGGTCCATTATATCTAAACCCCATTGGGCGAACGGCCATGGGGCAGTCATCAGAGTTAGTTCCTCCGTTGGTTGTCTTATCGAATTGCCAAATCTCTGGCATTTGTCGCAAGCCCTGACGTATACTTGGGCATCCTTTTGCATAGTGGGCCAGTAGTATCCAACTCAGATCAGCTTGTGAACTAACAACCGTGACCCTGAATGGTTCCCGCAAACTCCTTCATGTACTTCCCTCATTACATAATCCGCTTCCTCGGGACCTAGGCATCTTAAGTATAGGCATGAGAACCCTCTTTTGTATAAGACATCATTGATCAGTATGAACCGCGCCGCTTGGACCTTCATCTTCCTAGCAGCCTCTTTTGCGTCCGGTAGCATGCCTATTACTCTCAGTACCTATCTCCTGTACGTCTATGTTATTAATTGCAGGTGAAAGTTGAACAAAGGAAAGTACCTTATCATGGACGATCATATGTTCTACTGATGCGGCCTTGGCTAGCCGATCTGCCTGCTCATTCTCCTTTCTTGGGATCTGCACTATCTGAGCCTGCAAGTTGCACATCTTCTTCTTCGCCTGGTCTAGGTACATCTTCATCCGAGTGCTCCTACATTCATACTCGCCGATCACCTGATTGGTGACTATCTATGAATCATAGTGGACAACTGCATTGGTGGCACCGGCGGCTTTGGCAAGATCCAATCCTGCAATCAAAGCTTCATACTCTGCTTCGTTATTCGTTGTACGAAAGCTGAGGCGAATCATGCATTTCACTTCGTCGCCTTCCGGAGATCGAAGTATGATGCCTGCTCCACCAGCTTGCTTATTCGACGAGCCGTCAGTTAGGAATGGCAACGGATCGGGTTCGGGCCGGGTTTTTTCATACCCAGACGCAACCCGCGGGCTAAGGCCCGCGGCCCGAACCCGGCCCATTTATTAACCGGGTTTTTTTGCCGGGGCCCAAACCTGCCCCGCAGGGCCCCACGGGCCCCGTTAAGCTTGGCAAATTTGGGCCTAATTTGGGCCCAACCAAAAAAAAAATATATATATATATATATATATATTTTGGACCAAAGCCCAATTTTGCTCTTTTTTTTTTTTTATGAGAATTGAAGCCCAATTTTTTTTTTATGAGAATTAAAGCCCAAATTTATTTTTGCCTACATTCAAGCATGCATACTCAAGCCTAGATAACGTGGCCCAAATGCCAAATTAATCCAAATCATAGGCTACTAATCATAAATAAATAAATTCCCTATTAATTATAAATCCATAAATCAATAAACCATAACTAATATCGTAAATCAATATATCATAGCTAAGATGATAAATCAATAAATCACCTAGCTAAGATAACCATTTAATCATAAATTAATAAATCATAGCTAAAATCACCTACTAAACATAAAAATAAAATAAATTCAACAAGTCCAAGAAATAAGTATTACAAGTCCAACAAGTCCAAGAAATTAAAAAACTACAAAATAAATCCCACAAGTGACAAGTTTAGAATAATCACAAACCAAAAAATTAATTCAAGAAGTCTAAAAAATTAAAAAGGCAACTAAATTAATATAAAAAGTCTAATCCTCTACAGCTGTGACACAAGTCCCATCCTCTTCATTGGGCTCCCCATCATCAAGAATTGATTGAAAAGTACAATCTCCAGACATAGTTGAAGAAACTACGACAACAATAAATTAAAAAATAAAATAAACTTCATCAAATAATAACCAGCAAATATTAAAAAAAAATTTATAAATACAAATTAGTCAATTGCTAACCGTTGATTTCACTCCATAACCAATTCTGAGCACACATCATTGCCTCTATAGTCTTGGGATGAAGCCTACTACGATGTGAACTTAACAATCTCCCACTAGTGCTAAAGGCAGATTCAGAAGCAACAGTTGAGACAGGAATGGCTAAAATATCTCTTGCAATCCTTTGTAAAGTAGGATACTTGAGACCATTACTTTTCCACCATGCCAAAATATCAAAGTCTTCACTCCTCTTCAACACTCCCTCATTAATGAAATGATCAAATTCCATTCTAGCACTCCCATGTTTCTTTGAACTACTTAAACTATTGTTCACAAACAAATCAAAAGATGACATTAACCCACTCAACCTAAATTTCATTTGTGCCACTTGATTTGAAGTACTTGGAGGCATATGAGAACTTCCTTAATTATCTACAGGGGACTCATCAATATCTCCAAACTCATCAAGCAAATCATAACAAAGATTTTTAATTTTTTCAATCTCCAAATCAGAACTATCACCATAAATGTTAGGATAATAAAACTCCAATAACTTCATCTTATACCTTAGATTCAAGATAGCAGCAACAGCCATAACAACACTAGCATTAGCCCAATAAGAATTAAATTTAGCAAGCATGCTTTCTGCCATCGTACTTATCATCTCATTTGAAGACAAACTCCATTCATTTATTGCAATTTTCAACTCACACACCAAAGTAAAATACATATTAGTTGTGGGATACTTACGACCAGAGAAAAACTCAGTCACACTATGAAACAACTCCAACTTCCCACAAATATCTTTGGCTACCTCCCAATCATGGTCATATGGCAAACAAGTATAAGATGTTTCACTTTTAGCCAAACGAGAGAAAACATCTTTATAAACCAATGCCGTAAAAAGTATTAAGTAAGTTGAATTCCAACGTGTCTTACAATCTAAAACCAATTCTTTGGTGCATTGGACACGCAATTGGCGTGCATTTTCATCAAATTTCGTTCTCCTTTTTGGTGATCCAGTCCAATAAATCACACTATCACAAATCCTTTCAATACCATCACCAATAAGAGACAAACCATCTTGAACAATCAAATTCAAAATATGTGCAGCACACCTCATATGCAACATAGAACCACCCAACATAAGAGAACTAGTATCAAGCTTATTCAAAAGAAGTCTTTTCATGGCATCATTAGTACTACAATTATCAACAGTTATTGTGGACAACTTCCTATCAATGTTCCGTTCTAAAAAACAATTAACAAGGACTTCAGCAAGGACATCTTTCGTGTGTGGAGAAGGAACATAAATAAACCTAGAAAAATAATAAGAATAATTATAACATAACTTTATAAACATTCTATTTAACATAAAGTCTAAGTTTGATCAATAAACTCAATTCATAAACTCTATTTAACATAAAGTCTAAGATTAAAAAATTACCTTAAAACCCGGCTTTGCAACGTCCAAGTTTGATCAATAAAGTGAGCGGTAATGACCATGAACCCTCTCTTTTTATTACTCGAAGTCCACATATCAGTTGTAATTGCCATCCTACTTCCATTCTTGTCTGTCATCTTCAAAGCTTTCTCCCTCTCATTATCATAAATTTTAATAATGTCACTCTTTAAAGTGTTTCTTGAGATAAGCTTAAACAAAGGTTGAAGAGACTTCACAAATTCTCTAAACCCAAGGTGGTCAACTATTGAAAGTGGGTATTCATGTAGGATAACCATACGGGCAAGATTATTCCTCACTATGTTTTGATCAAATTGGTAAGCGTTTAAACCCATTGTTCCATCCACCTTATTTTGTTGTCTAATTAACACTTGTTGTTGCATATCCCTTATATCTTTAAACTTTAAGCGTGGACATCTTGCTAAATGATTACGTAAATGGGTTGTGCCTTGGCTAGAGTCGCCCAAGTAAAGCTTGCTACAATGATGGCATTGGGCTTTAACTTTTCCATTAACTTTCTTCCTTGTAAAATGCTCCCAAACATCTGAGATAGTCTTTCTTTTTCTACTTATATCTCCATCCTCATCCTCATTTGTACCCTCTTGCTCTCCCTCTTCCACTATCCCTTGACTCCCTTCTTGTTCCTCTACCTCTTCCTCTCCCACTAAGCACCACTGGGGATTTCGGACTCCTAATTGATTCAAAAATTTGGGAGTTAGAAATTCTATCAATAAAAAAAATAGTCACAAATTCATTATTACACATGATTAAACATGATTAACTACGAATTCAAACACTCACTCGTTGTTTAATAGGCATAAAGGTGATGGTGATTGTGATCCTGAGGGTGAGCTGCCAAAAGGCAACAATGGCAAGGGTGATCGTGAAAATGGTGAAGGAGACCGCATAGCTGGCAAGGGACAACGTCCAGTTCTCGAAGGAGAGCCACTTGGCGAGGGAGAACCAGTTTTGTTTGTGTCTCCCATCTCCGTTTTAGGCACTGCATTCACAACAAACATAAAAACAATATAAGCAAAAGAAGACCCGTCAAACTTAGAAATGGAAAATTATCAAACAAAACTATCTAATATATAGTTCAAAATAGATTGAGGATTCAAAATTGATACCAAAATAAAGTACTCATAATGATTTTATTTTAATCCAAAGTTCTAAACCTTAGGAACCAAATGTAGTAATTGTAAAGAATTAACTAAATTGTGATTGGATCAAATCACAAAAATTATTTTTTGTTTAAAATAAAATATAAAAATCAGTTAATAAGGACATAATCTAGTTTCATTCCCATTATCCATGGCTTAAAATCTAGGGGATCCTACTTGGGCTTAACAAGGCTTAAGGGAATCATCAGCTAAACCTCATATAGTAACTCCAAAATTCTACAAATGAATAATACAACTAATTAAGATGACCCAATTGAGGAAAACACTTTAAAATCCTAAAACCATGCCTAAAACAGCTAAAAAAAAAAAACCTGAAAAAAAAAATATATGAAAATCCAGAGCTTGAACTTAATTTCTAAGCAATACCCATTTGCTGAAACTCATCAATCCTTTTTTTAATGAAACTAGCATAACTATCCGTAGATTTAAGTAATTATTATTCCAAAAACAAAGACACCCATGATTGATTCATAAATCTAATCCTGGTTAACAAGCAAGAACCAAACACAACCACAATCACAAGGTTTAATTGAAAAAAAAAAAAAAAAAAAAAAAACCCAAAAACCAGCATATAAACAAAAGCAAGTTAGCAACATAACTAGTTTAACTACATATAAGCAAAAGCAAAGGCAAAAAAAAAAAACAAAAAAACAAAAAAATAAAAACAAAAACCCATTAAAGCAACACAGGTATGTAAGCTGAGCATAAAAAAATATATATATAAAAAAATTAAAAAAAATTCTATACCTGCCGGATCGGTGAGATTGAGGTGCTGGAGCGTGTGTGAGCTGCTGAAGTTGCTGAGCATGAGGTGCGGCAGTAGGAGCGGCAGCAGCTATGAGGTGCGGCGGTAGGAGATGTGAGGTGCAGTAGCTGTGTCTGTGCGGCAGGAGCTGTGAGCTGTGAGGTGCAGTGTGCTTGTGTCTGTGTGAGGCGTGGCAGCAGCTGCTGAATGTGTGAAGTGTGCGTGGGGAGAGGCAGAGCAGCTGAAGTTGAAGGGAGGGTCTGAGGGAGGTAATGAGTTAGGGTTAGGTTTTAGGTGCATATATATAGGGGGTTTTTTGGTAATTTCACACTAACCGGGCCGGGTTTTGGGCCAGGTTTTATAAAAAACTCGGACCCGACCCGAACCTACTTCGGGTTTTTTTTTTTTTTAAATCCATACCCGACCCTATTTCTTATCTGACCGAGTGAAACCTGGCCCATTAGGGTCGGACCGAGCCGGGTACTTGCGGGTCGGGCAGAAATTGCCATCCCTACCATCAGTGTAGACATTCCATGGAGGATGCTCCTCTGCCCCCTGGTCTGCCGGACTTGTAAATTCTGCAATAAAGTCGGCCACTGCTTGTCCCTTCATGGCTGTTCGTGGACGGTACTATATATCACACTCGCTCAACTCAATTGCCCATAATGCCATCCTTTTGACTGCTTCAGGATTGCTCAAGGCTCTTCTTAATGGTTTGTCCGTCAGGACAATGATAGTGTGAGCTTGGAAGTAGGGCTTCAATCTTCGGGCTACCGTGATTAAGGCGAAGGCGAGCTTTTCAATCGGCTGGTATCTTTCTTCCGCTCCACGAAATGCACGGCTAGTATAGTACACGGGTTTTTGAATCTTTCCTTCTTCTCGGATCAAGGCTGCGCTGACGACAGCTGGTGACACGACCAGGTATAAGAACAACTCTTCTCCTTCTCTTGTTGGACTTAGCAGTGGAGGGGAAGAAAGGTAGGCTTTAAGATCTTCAAACGCCTGCTGACATTCTTCCGTCCACTCAAAGGATTTCTTCAATGTTTGGAAGAAGGGTAGGCATTTGTCTGTCGCTCTTGATACGAATCTATTCAACGCAGCGACCTTTCCGTTAAGGCTCTGTACTTCTTTCACATTCTTTGAGGGTGTCATTTCTAATACTGCGCAGATCTTATCCGGGTTAGCTTCAATCCCCCTATGGGACACTATGAACCCTAAGAACTTTCCAGCTGTTACCCCGAATGCGCGTTTGCTTGGATTAAGCTTCATGTTGTATGATCGAAGGGTGTCGAAAGTTTCTTTGAGGTCGTCCAAATGGTCTCCTTCCTTTCGACTTTTAACCAGCATATCGTCTATGTACACCTGGACGTTCCTTCCAATCTGTTTTGCGAACATTTTGTTCATGAGTCTCTGGTAAGTCGCTCCGGCATTCTTGAGGTTAAACAGCATCACTCTGTAACAAAAGAGACCTTGACTTGTTATGAACGAAGTCTTTTCCTGATCCGCCTCGTCCATCTCAATCTGATTGTACCCGGAGAAGGCATCGATGAAACTCAGCAACTGATGTTGCGCAGTTGAATTGACTAGAGTATCAATTCTCGAGAGAGGGTAACTGTCTTTTGGACAGGCTTTGTTTAAGTCTGTGAAATCTACGCACATCCTCCATTTCCCGTTGGCCTTTCTAACCATCACGACGTTTGCCAGCCAATCGGGGTAGTAGACTTCTTTGATGAAGTTCGCTTCTTGCAGCTTGCTGACTTCTTCTGCTATAGCTTGGTCTCTTTCTCGCACGAAAACACGCTTTTTTTGACGAACCGGTGGAAAGGTGGGAGACACATTCAACCTATGGACCATGACGGAGGGATCAATCCCTGGCATGTCTTTATGACTCCATGCAAAAAACGTCCCGGTTTGCCTTAAGAAACACTTCTAGTACTTGCAGGATCGCTGGGCTGGCAAGGGTGCCAATTCGGGTCGTTCGCTCCGGAATTAAGTCGTCTAATTGTATTTCCCGAAGCTTTTCAACAGGTTCAGCCACCGTCCGCTGTTCTTCGATGTTCATTGCCTGCATCTGGTCATCCATTTCCATCATCGTCACGTAACATCCTCGCACGACGACCTGGTCCCCACGCAATTCTCCTATTCCGTATTCAGTAGGGAATTTGAGCATTAAGTGGTAGGTCGAAGTTATGGCCTTCCATGAATTAAGAGTGGGACGTCCAATTATGGCATTGTACGCTGACGAGCAATCAACCACGATAAACGTGACGTCTTTTGTAATTTGCCGAGGGTAATCACCTATCATGACGGGTAAAGTACTCGCATCGAGGGGATATACCTTGGTTCCCCCGAACCCAACGAGGGGAGCGTTTGTTGGAGTTAGCCGCTCTTTACCAATCATCATCTTCTGGAAAGCTGGGTAGTAGAGGATATTAGCGGAGCTTCCGTTGTCAATCAGGATCCGATGCACATTGTAGTCTCCCACTTGTATGCTAACTATAAGTGCGTCGTCGTGTGGGTGGTGAAGACGTCGAGCGTCGTTCTCTGAGAACCCAATGACGGGTGTTTCGTCCTGTTCTTTCCTAGGGACTTTTCTTTCATTGTCTATCTCGCCTAAGGTTTCTGTCTGGATCGTTCTAAGATAAGTTTTTCGAGCTTTTTTCGACGAGCCAGACGTCGCCGTGCCCCCTACAATCATCCTTATGTCCCCTAGGGGTGGTCTTGGACGCTCGTTTTCTTGTCGTGGAATCTGTTCTTGTGGTGGATCTGTTCTCTCCCTGCTAATGAACCTCTGTAACTTCCATTGCCGTATGAGTGCTTCTATCTGCTGCTTCAAGTCATAGCAGTTCGCCGTGTCATGGCCGTGGTCTCTGTGAAAGCGGCAGTATTTGTCTCGAGGCCTTTTATTGGGATCTCCTTTCAGCTTTCCTGGAAAAGTGAGGGCTCCCTCGTCTTTAATCTGCATCAAGACTTGGTCTATCGGGGCTGTAAGCGGTGTGAAGTGTGTAAACCTCCCAGCTGGAGGTTTTGGGTGCCTCTCTTCTCGTTTCTCTCCCGTCCTTGTCGTTTTTCGTCCCCTATCTTGATGTACGTCGTCTGGTCTTTCTCTCTTCTTAGAGGGCTTCTCCTCTCGGGCCGAGAGTGCATCCTCCGCGTTCATGTACTTGGTCGCCCTGTATAGTACATCAGACATGGTCTTTGGGTCGTTCTTGTACAGGGAGAATAGAAATTTACCCTTCCGCAGTCCATTCGTAAATGCGGCTACCAATATTTTGTCATCCACTTCGTCTATTGAAAGCGCTTCCTTGTTAAAGCGGGCAATGCATGACCTCAACGTTTCATCTTCCCGTTGCCTAATATTCATTAGGCACACCGTAGATTTCTTGTATCTGTGCCCTCTTATAAAATGCGAGGCGAAGAGAGTGCTAAACTCCTTAAAAGTGCTGATGGAGCTAAGTGTTAACCTGCTAAACCAGACCCTTACGGAACCTCTTAATGTTGTAGGGAAAGCCCTACACATAATTTCATCCGCTACTCCCTGTAGATGCATCAGCGTCTTAAAGGTCTCCAGATGATCCAACGGGTCTTTGGATCCGTCATAGCTTTCGATCTGAGGCATGCGGAACTTCTGAGGGAGAGGGTATGAATTGACGGACACCGTGAATGGTGAATCCGTTCGATGAACCAGGTCATCTAGGTCATTAGATACCCGTCCTTTGAGAGCGTTCATCATAAAATCCATACGCTTTTTCATCATCTGCATCTCTGCCACTATGCTAGACGAGACCTGCTCCGCAGTTGATGGTCGATTTGTATCCTGTCGTTTGGGCCTGCTATGGGCGTTACTCCCTCCCGGCCTGTGCTGGGTTCTCCTTTCGGCGCTGCTGGCCTCATGTTCTTCCTCCTGTGTATGGAATGTTGCGTATCTCTGTCGCAGTTCTTCTTCTAGGTTGTTGTTACGTTTCGTAAGGTGTTCTACCGCTGCTGCTATGGTTTGAACTTGCCTTTCGAGGGCTATCGTGTGCGTCTCCCCTTGATCGTTTGTTGTGGTTGCCATCCAGCGTGTGAGTACCATGCAACTTTTTGTCCGGAAAGCACAAAGTAATGACTTTTCCTTGCCTTTCCCACAGACGGCGCCAACTGATGATGCTCAATTTATCGTCAGTAAGCTGCAGAGTTCTCTTCCTTCGCGCTTTATACAACTTGCAAACATAAAACAAGAAAAACCTTGAAAGGATACCGGTGTGGTACCGGCCAAAGATCCTCCGAAGGTTAAGTTAGTAGATGCTCACAACCTTCGAGTGCCAAAGTTGGGGAATAGTATGTGTATATCCCAACAATGCGTGTAACGCAAGTTACATTTATTAATGACATGTGTACCCGTCCACTAAGTTCCAGTCTTCTACGGATCCATCCACTTTAAACATCAATATCAGTAAATCAAAACTCAGGTCTATCACCCTAATGGATTTTACCCTCGTCAAGGGGTGTGATCACCGAGCTCAATTTTCATGGAAACATTTATCTGTCACTTTGAATGAGTTTCTTGTCTTTAAAATGACATATTAGATGTACTGCAACCACCTGCAACAACCATATCATTCTAATTAAGCACAAGACCTGCTCACCAGGAGAAGTTGTACGAATTTCAGGCAACCTCTTAAATTTTTTAACGTTGGGGTTCCACAAATGAGATACACATTCTATTAAAGACAGATGATAATGATGGATTCAACTCTTTTCTCTCTTTGTGATTTTCTTATTTTGCTCAAAGAGAGTTAGCCGATAAATTATAAGCTCTCCACTTTTTTTTATTAAGGAATGGACTCAGTACCAATATAGAGCAACTCTCTCGGCCAAAAAAATATATAAATAAATAAGTTTCTGTTAAAACTTTTGGGATGTTGAGATGTGGTTGTGTGGGTTGATATGTAATTTTTTGGTCTAGTTTGTGATGTTGATTAAGCTAGTTTATAATTCAAGGGCCAAGATTTTGGAGGTGGGCCAAAGTTTTGTTTTTATGACCTAAATTCAAATTCAGCCCTGGTATATATACTTTTTTTTTTTTTTTTTTTTTTTTTTTTTTGCAAAACCTTAGAGGTGGGAATGGCAACAGGTCAAGTTCGGGGCGGGTTTCTTTATGCCTGAACCCGCCTTGCAGGCCTACCCCTATTACTTGAACCCAGCCCATTTAATAAACACAATTTATTTTAAACCCCATACCCGCCCTGTCAGGCCCCATGGGTCATGCCTAAGCATGTCAGGTTTATGCCCAAGCATATCAGACATATTGAAGAAAACCCCAAATCATAAATTTACACCCACAGCAACACAAACAACAAAATCTAAGGAAATCTCAAACTAAAATCCACCATACCCATTGTTTCACAGAATCCAAATACATTTGAAATAAAAATCCAAACCAAAGCACATGCAAGCAACAACATCAGATCTTAAAAACCAATTCTAAATCCCCAAACCCAAGAGAAAAAAAATAGAAGAAGAAAGTGAATAAACCATTTTTGTAAACCACCGCTATCACTGGTTGTGGTCCCGCTGTGGCTAACCTTGGTGCAAAGCAAATAAAGAGAGCAATATTGGGAGAGATCGAAAAGGGATTTATGAGCAAAACCACGATGGTAGCAACGCTGAGATGATCAAGGTCCAGCCATGGAAGCTTTGAGGGAGAGAGAGGGCCTAATGAATAAGTTTGAGAGGCAAGGAGATGAGGAGCAGTTGCTGAGGAGAGTTTGAGAGTAGGGTTAGGACTTAGGAAATTAGGTTAGAATAAGTTTATAAATATATATAGGGGATTTTTTGGTAAATTACATTTAAACAGGTCAGGTCCAGGTTGCGTTCGGGGCAGGTTTTAGAAAAACCCGCACTTAACCCTGCTATTTCACAGGTCGGGTAAAACCTGGCCCATTAGGGTCAGGTCAGGATAGGTCGAGTACCCATGGCTCGAGTAAAAGTTGCCATGATTACTTAGAGGGTGCTGAAGGCCATAACATAGTCTTTAGTTTAAATATTTCTAAATTTTGAGTTTATAGGGTTTCTATGAATTGTGCAAAAGTTTTTAGCTAAATGAGAAGAGATGTAAAATTTGGCACCCTTGGTACTGAATTGCTCTTAATGAGGGGCATTCTGTTGACACTCCATTTTGCAAACCCGCATTTAACCTCACATGGAGGGTAAAAGGGTAATTTCACCTTGAAAATAGGCATCTTAATTCTGGACATTAGATCCTTAATCGCATTTCATCAAAATGATCTTGATGTTGTAACAATCAAATCGAGTGGTCATAAACCCTAATCAGACCATCAGTTTGAAAGTTATCATCAAATCAAGTTTTAATGGCCAAGATGCACTATCACAAATTAAATTTGACTATATGTGCTTATGGACAATTGATTCCAATTGGTTATAATTATAATCAATTTGAGATTAATAACATGTCATAATTTGTTTGGCTAGGATTATATCTTATGGTAAGGTTGCACACAATTAATTAATTAGATAGTCAAACATTAATTATTCAATGAGTAATTTGTGTAATTATCGTTTTGATTAGGGTAAATTTGGAACTAATCAAATCTGAAATGGAAGTGATTGGAGCTTATTAATGTTAATTGTAAACTAATTTGGGACCTATTAATGTTAATTGTACTGAAATTATTTTCTAGCAAATGACCTCCGCTTACAATATCTTTGATATCTCTTAAATTATTTTGAATCTGCGAGTGAGGTTAATTTTTCCAGAACTAGACATTCGAGGTTTCAATTTAAGCACAAGAACAAGACAATTCTGATCAAAATTGAATCAAATATGATTTTTTGAATTTATCTCTGCGAGCTAATACAATAGTTACGGGAAAACCGAATTTTGCTTGTTCGTCACACCTACCAATCTTTACATTTAATGCACCAGCTTTTCCTAAAGTTTAAAATAAGGTCTAGGTTCATGATTCTTTTTTATCCTTTGTCAAACCTAATTAAATGACCTTCCATTCATATTTTTTCCACTACTACTATATTAACCCCTCTCTCCTCCATTCCAAAGCACACCAAAACCCCCTTTCTTCTTCTCTCTTGAGTTCTAGTAAAGTAGGGTAGTCTTGTCATATCTTGGTCTTCCTTAGACTCAAGGTATTAAGTGAGACTCGCTCTCCCTCTCCTAGTTCTTCTTTTCTACTCCACCCTTAGGACTTCCATAAAGAGTCTCTTTCTCCACCGTGTGGATCTTGCATGCAAGCATAATATCTTTCCCTAGCTTTTTTATTATTATTATATATTATTATGATAAGATTAGGATTAGAGGATGCTAGTGTTTATTTAAATCTCTTGAATATGTTTGAATATTCTTAAATGTTCATATGCGTTCTTCACATGTTCTTGTTTGTTCATCACATGTTCATGCATAACACTAGCTTTGATCTTAAATCCACATAAAAAAATATGAAAAAAAAGTTTTTTTCATAATTCTCTCAAATCCTTAAATCTAGAATATCGCCATCCACACACATTCACTAGAATTTATTTTTCAATCCAAATGCAATGCTTAATAAATTGAATTAAGGTTTATCACATGCACACACATTAAATTCAAGCAAAGCAATGAACATACAAATTGATTGATAACATATTGGATGATATGATATGAATGTTGGCCACTATAGTCTAGAAGCCCGGTGGGTGCCTAACGAGCTTAGATCAAGAGTTGATAAACTAATGCTTATCTATGTAATTTTCAATTTCTAGACTGTAACTTGGAAACAAAGCCATGTACTTTATCTTAGATTGTATCTAGGACCAAAGCCATATAATTTCCTATGATCAATGTAAATTCAATTTCAAATTAATAAAATGACGAATTTTTCAATTATGGTTTTCTTGTTTTTTCCAATAATTAAATAAGTGGCGACTCCATTGTAAAACTCTTAATCTAAAGAGGAAAATATAATCAGTCAAACCTCCATTTTGAAAGGCAAAAACATGACTCCACCCATTCATATGGGTTAGGCCCAACATCCAAAAAAAAAGGCCCAGGGGCGCGGTCTCTCATAATGGCGACTCTACTGAGAATATTGAGGGCTAAGCGTCAACTAGGTTATGGTGGCCAACCTTGTCATTTTTTGTATTGCTTTTTTGTACCTAATATGTATAATATAATCATTATATTGTATATCATGCATTATTTGCTTGAATGAAATTTATTTTATTTTTGTGCTAGCTCGGAAGCCCGGTAGTAGTAGCCATTGATTGTGGTCCTCCTGAGACTCATATACCCGACAGTGAACCTACCACCCACCGCAACAAGGATCATCATGGTTATGCCATGATGGTTTATAGGGACAACTGTACCATTTGGACCAACGCTGCGCTTCTAGCGTCACAAGTTGGGAGGTACAACGTCTTAGCTTGTGGGGACCTTCAACCTACCTTCTACTCATGTTGTAATGACCTATAGAACCTACCTTTAGTTCGGTTCATGTAAATTTCATTTTATTACACATGTGTTTGGCCATTGTTTGAACCATGATGACTCAAGTCCAACGCTTGAGCCCATCATGATTGTTTGAAACTTGTATGCTATGAATGAGCTCAAGCCTAAAAGCCTATGATTGAACACTACTTGGTATGATAACCCAAAATTGTTTCTTGAATCATTCTAAGCCCAACACTTGAGCCCATCAAAGGTGTATATGCATGATCAACATCAAAGGCTAAAAATTCACAAGATGCATGCCTTCCAAGTGTAAGGTCAAGCCATTTCAAGCAAATACCAAAAGATCATAATCAAGGTTCAAGCCCACCAAGTCTTAAGCATCTTTAATGGACCAAGAAGAAACAAGTGGCCCAACTTTGCCTCACTCCACATTTGGTTTGCAACATCATGGTTAAGCTTAAAGTTTTTTTTGTTTATTCCATGTTGCTATGTTTCTTTGAATACTAACAATCCATGTAGCATTTGATGTACTTTTTTCATGTATATATTTTAAAAAATTAAAAAAAAAAAATCAAGATTCCCTAATCTTCCCCCCCCCCCCCAAAAAAATCAAATGAAAAAGTGTTTGGACTAGGGGCATTGGGCCTATGAGTCATTTAAAAAAAAAAAAAAAAATCTTTGAACTAGGGCCATTGAACTTTTTAGTGACATTTTCAAAAAGGCCCAATTTTTATTTCTTTCAAGGACTTCTCAAGATTTTTCTTTAAAAGTCTTCTGAAATGGTTCAAGAGGGTTCCTTGGACAAAACTTTTTCTAGATTGTGATGTCTAAAGGCTCGAACAATCAACTTGTACCAAGGAAGGATTAATTTCATTTGATCCTTGTAAAGACTTTTGCTATTTTACTTTGAATAAAAGAAGAATTGGTCTTAAAAGGCAATCAAAGAAAATCTATCCATTAGAAAATTCAAAAAGCTCATGCATTCAATCCAAATTTCTAAAAACTTGTGTCGCCATTAAAGCATTCATACTTTTTCTTTTAAGATGAATTTATTAACAGAGCTAAGTCACTATGCTTACAAGATTATTCCCTAATACCTATAACGAGCATTATCCTTTGCTAGCCCATTTGATATTTGAGCCTTTAAACACTTAGCCTCTTTTTCGCATGAACCGTTAAAATCTAAACCTAGGGTGGGAAAAACCAAAGTATGCATGCTTAAATCTTATGTTGAGGAGGAGTCAACCTTGTAGCTTTGAAGCTAATACAAGTGGAGAATTCATTAAGCTAAAGACAAGAGATCATCAAAGAAAAATGAGGTTTCACTCAATCAAGAAAAGAGAAATGAAATTCCATCAATGTGAGAGGAAAAAAATAGTGTGCATCAAGTTTGAAGAGCCTAAAATTCATCATGCCAAGAGGAATACAAAATTCATCTAAAAGAGAGTTCATCAAAAAGGAAAAGATTCATCAAGCATAGAAAGGTACAAGTGCATTGAGGCAAGAAAGAAGTCTAGAGAGTGTATCAAAATGCCTTAAACTGAGAAAAACAAGGAAGGCAAAAGATCCTTGAAAGTTCATTTATTCAAGAGATGAAAGAAAAGAAAAGAAAATCCGCTAGGCTGAAAATTTAAAAGGGCAGTCTAGGCAAAAGTTAAGGCCAAAGAAAAGAAAAAAAAAAGTGGGAAAATCCTAGCAAATTGAAAACTTGAATATGTAACCTAAAAAGAAAAGGATTTTAAAAGATGAAAGTCTAGAGGTATGATTCAAGAAGAATGAGCATAAAAACAAATGTTGATACAAGTGACCAATGAAGACTAGTGAGAAGATGACAAAGAAGAAATGGGAAAGCTCCTCCAATACTTGATTTTTGAGTGATGCATACTTGGGAGGAACATCAAAGGGAATTTTGAGCCTTTTTATATTATTCATTTTATAACCTAAACTCGGCCTATATTACAAACCCATAAGTAAAGACCACCTTGAAGTCTTGCTAGTTGTAGGCACATCTTAAATTCTAATATTATTTTCTCTTGAATTAAAAAAGAAAAATGCTTAAAATTGTCAAACCCCACTGTATGATATGTCCAAGGAGAATATTTTTCAAATTCTCAAATTTTCAAATGACTCAAAAGAACTTTAAAACTTGGAGCACTCTCCTTGTTTCCACCTAACAATGTGATTCCTAAATATTATCACATTTCATTTCTTGATTGTCTTTGGAGACTTAATCTACCAATGTTCAAAATAAAGAAGCAAATTTCAATTACATGAGTTTAATGATCTTGATCCTTCATAATCAAGGAGATTTGTTTGGTTCTTAAACACTATGATTTTCCAAATTGGTTGTTCAAAGGATTAAATCTTGTTTAAAAAAAAATGGAAATTTATTTTTTCAAGAAAAAGAGAAATCTCATTTAAAAAAAAAAAGATAAAATCATTCTTTTCCAAAATCCAATTCTCTTGAACTACGTCTTGACCTAATCCTCTATGAGAGAGGTACGTAGGCAGCCTTTCAAAAGCCCAGTCCCAATCACCCAAACAACTTTTGGGCTAGAAGTCAAAACAATGTGACAAAATTTTTTGGGTGCATGTTAGGCTAAGCCCATTTGTTTTGCATCAAGCTGCTTAAACTTAGGGCATTAGCCTGTTTATATTGTATGTGGATATGTCCTTGCATTAAAGCGTGTTTTCATTTGAGGCATCAATCCATTTTTTTTCAAGCTTGTCCACATCCAAAATTTTTTTTTCATGATAACTGGTTTCTAACAGGCCAGAGAAAGAAAGCCATTTTATGGGAACTAAGGATGGCAGATTGTGATCTTCTTTCATGTTCCCCAATGGTTGCAACATCAAATGAACTTAGTTTCAATCCAAGCATGGAATATGCCCGCAAACTAGGGGCATTGGCTAAGTACTTCTAATTCATTTCAATGAATAAATCCATTGATAATTGAAATTATCTTTTTGTAGGAATTAAACAAGCACTTATCCAGAAATCCACATCAACTTCTAGCCAAAGTTATTCTCATTCAAAGTATAGGTTTCTCAAAAAAAAAAAAAAATCATCATGAACAAATCGTCATCACTTCCAGTCTATCCATCTTCATCTTCATCTTCTTCACTTTTTGATAATGAACAAATCTCTATTTTCAAAGGAAAAATCTCTAATGAATAAATCTTCATAAGAAAAATCTCTAGGAAAAATCTCCATATTTCAAATGAAAATTTTCCATGAACAAACCTTCTTAAAAATTTTCAAATCTTCAAGGAAAAATCTCCATAAACAAATCTGCAAAAGGAAAGATCTCTATTTTTCTAAGGAAAAATCTTCAATGAACAAATCTTCATTAAAAATTTCCAAAACTTCAATGGAAAAATCTCTAGATTAAATTTTCAAGGAAAAACCTCCATGAACAAATCTTTAAAAGGAAAAATCTCCATTTTTCAAAAGAAAAATCTCCAATGATTAAATCTTCATTAAAAATATTCAAATAATTAAAGGAAAAATCTTCAAAACTATTTTTCAAGGAAAAATCTCCATTAACATATCTTCATAAAAAATTCACAAAAATTCAATGGAAAAATCTCCAGAATAAATCTTCAAGGAAAAATCTCCATGAACAAATCTTCAAAAGGAAAAATCTCCCAAACTATTTTTCAAGGAAAAATTTCCTATGAACAAATCTTCATCAAAGTTTTTCAAAATTGCAACGGAAAATCTCTAGAATGAATCTTCAAGGAAAAATCTCCATATTTCAAAGGAAAATTCTCTATGAATAAATCTTCTTTAAAAGTTTTCAAATGTTCAAAGGATAAATCTTCAGGATAACTCTTCAAGAAAGAGAACAAGAAAAAAAAAAAAAAAAACCCTCAAATTTTCAAAGGAAAAATCTCCAATGAATAAATCTTCACAAAAAACATCCCCAATGAACAAATCTTCACTAAAAATTTTGAAAACTTCAATGGAAAAATCTCCATGAACAAATATTCATTAAGAATATTCAAATCTTTAGAACACATCTTCAAATGAAAAATCTCCAAAACAAATGGTGGACTACGATCTCCTTCCATCTTCCCTAGTGGTCGCAACAACAAGTTAACTATCCAACACCCATCACTCATTCGAGCATGCAAGATGTCCCAAACTAGGGGCATTGGTCCAATCCTTTTCAATGAATAGCTCTGTTATTGATTGAAATATTTATTTTTCAGGAACTAGGGTACAAGGCCCATACACATTGTGATGAATAACGCCTTACAAGAAATCCATTGGACCTCTGGGAAGCACGTCCGAACTTCAAAATCTTCGGACCTCTGGGAAGCACGTCCAAACTTGAAATCCATCAAAAATTTGGGAAGCACGTCCAAAATTCAAATCCTTAGATATCTGGGAAGCATGTCCAAAATTTGAATCCATCGGACCTCCCGGAAGCATGTCCAAAATTCAAGTTCAATGGACCTCTAGGTAGCATATCCAAAATTCAAGATTATTGGTCCCCTGGAAAGCACGATTGAAACCCCATTTTGTCTTGACCTTTGGTAAACATGCCTTGTACTCATTTTTTTTCAATAAAAAAAAAAGAAAAAAAAATTTCCATGCATGAACTACGTTTGGTCCTAATCCTCTCACCAAGAAGTATGCCAGCAATCTCTCCCAAGATTCGGTCCATATTTTGATCCACCATAGGTTGATCCACATTTTGATCTGCATTCATCATACATTCACCATAGTTAAATACTGATTGCAAAGTCTGGTGTCTTTTTCATACATTGACATTTGCTTTTCAAGCTCTGATAATGAGGGGCATTCAGTTGATACCCTATTTTGCAACCCACATTTAAACTCACATGGAGGGTAAAAGGGTAATTTTACTTTGGAAATATACATCTTAATTCTGGCCATTAGATCCTTAATCTCATTTTATCAAAATGATCATGATGTTGTAACGATCAAAATGACTGGTCATAAGCCCTAATCAAATCGTCAGTTTGAAAGTTATCATCAAATCAAGTTTAATGGCCGAGATGCACTATCACAAATTGAATCTGACTATATGTGATTATAGAAGATTGATTTCAATTGGTTATAATTATAATCAAATTGAGATTAATGATGTGTCATAATTTGATTGGCTAGGACTACATCTTATGGTAAGGTTGCACATACTTAATTAATTAGATAGTCAAACATCAATTATTCAACGAGTAATTTGTGTAATTATCTTTTTAATTAGGGTAGATTTGGGACTAATTAAGTCTAAAATGAAAGTGATTGGAGCCTATTAATGTTAATTGGAAACTAATTTAGGACCTATTAATGTTAATTGTGCTGAAATTATTTTTAAGCAAAAAACCTCTGGTCACAATTTTGTTGATATCTCTCATAATATTTTAAATCTGGGAGTAAGGTTAATTTTTTCAGAAACTAGACATCTGGAGCTTCAATTTTAGCATAAGAACGAGACAATTCTGATTAGAATTGAATAAGATATGATTTTTTGAATTTGTTTCTATGGGCTGGTACAATAATTACAGGAAAACCGAATTTTGCTTGCTCATCACTCCCACCAATCTCAGCCCAATTGGCATTTACCACTTTTTGCGAAAATTATTAGCAACATACCAATTTTTGCAAAATAATTAGTAATATACCACTTTTTTAAAACTCGAGTTCATGAAACTAAAGTTTGCTTTGTAAATCAGGTTTTAAACACTCGAGTTTCATAAAAAAAACTTGTGCTGACGTGGATTTTTTTTGAAAAAATGCCACATGGAACTCGAGCTTGGTAAACTCGAGTTCCATGCAACACAATACTCGAGCTTACCAAGCTCGAGTTCTTTATAAATACAAAACTTGAGCGTTTGCTTTTTTTTTTTTTTTTTTTTCTATGTTACTCGAGTTTCCCAAGTTTGAGTTCCTTGTAATATGGAACTCGAGTTTGGTAAGCTCGAGTTCCTTATGCTTTTTTTTTTCCAATAATCAACAAATAAGTATAAACATAAAAATAAGTAATTTTTTTCATTTGAACGCAAAAACATATGTTTTTATTTATTTAAATAGAAGCATTTTAATATATAGAAATTTTGATTTCAAAATATTAATTTTTATGCCACTCATACCCCTTGTTCATTCATTTTTAACACACTCATCAATTTCTAACTTCTCGGAAGCGTTATGGTGAAATTGGTTAAATTGTTGGGGGTTACAATGAGAAATTAGAACAACATGTAAAAGAAAAATCTCACTCCATTTTTAGCTATGGGCACACCGAAAGAAGTTTAAGCTACATATTGTTACTTTATCAATCTTGTTCCGAAAGAAGTTATGCTCTCCTTTTTCCCCTTTGCAAGAATAGACATAGTGAAGTTTGAAGAAACAGAACAGAGGACTGTCTTCACCAGCCTATTGCCACTGCCAACCAGTGAAACTGCTACAGCTAAAACTGACTTCTTTTGTTTTCCTCTTTCAGTTGTAGTGCTTGGGATTTTCTTTTTTAATCTTCTTTGTCTGCGTGATTTTGGTGGCTAAATTTCCTTTTTCTTCCCCTTAGATGTCCATGCAATACTGCTACTGTATTGCATTGTTAAAAAAAAAAAAAATCAATATTGCAACTTCTGCTATGTTTTTATTATATTGTTTTACCATTGCATGTTTTAATTTAGACAATTTCCAAATTACACCATGTTTGTAGCAGTGACTTGAACGATGCCTATTACTTGTGTTTATTTAAATTTCTCAGTGGATACATTGAACATACTGAATATACAAATGTGTGGGAAAACTTCAAACAATCTTTGAAGATGTTAATTTGAATTTCTTTGACATTGTTTCCTACATATTCAGAATCAGCGAACTACTAGGACTCTCTTCTCTGTTTTGGATTGAACTCTCAGGCTTTAACACTCAAATTATATTAGCAATCCAATGGCACTTTTAAGTTTTAAACTAATTTTATAACCTCCAAAATTTGCGAACATAGTTTCTTTGTGTTTTCTTTTTCTATATTAAGTCATGTTTTTCTCTTCAGATTGTTAGGCATAAAGAAAAAGGCTACTGCAAGTCTCTAAAATGCCAATAAACCTTTACATCTCTATGCTTTTTGTTGCTGGCTTCACTATGGTAACAGAACTGTCTGGAAGTAATCTTTAGGTTATGATATCATTCTGTCTCTACCCTATTCGTTTTCTTCTGCATCTTAATTCTAAAAATTTGTTTCTTTAGGTTTTTGTTGATGCAATGATGACTCTCCATCTCCTTGAAATTGAAATTGAATAAAAAAAGAAGTTGTACAATCCAAGGTTATATTGTCCTGGTGATGAAGAAGATGAGATGAGTATTCACTTCAATTCTTGATTTGTTTTGGGTGACAAAGTTGCAACATTGAGTGTGTGTTGGGTTAATATCTGTTACTTTATCAATCCTGTTTCGAAAGAAGTTTAATCTTAAACTTCTTTCGGCATGCCCATGACTAAAAATGGAGTGAGATTTTTCTTTTACATGTTGTTCTAATTTCTCATTATAACCCCCAATATTTTAACCAATTTGAACATAACGCTTCCGAGAAGTTAGAAATTGATGAGTGTGTTAAAAATGAATGAACAAGGGGTATGAGTGGCCTAAAAATTAATATTTTGAAATCAAAATTTCTATATTTTACAATGCTTCTATTTAAATAAATAGAAACATATGTTTGTGCGTTCCAATGAAAGAAATTGCTTATTTTTATGTTTGTGTTTATTTATTGATTATTAGGAAAAAAAAAAGTATAAGGAACTCGAGCTTTCCAAACTCGAGTTCCATATTACAGGGAACTCGAGCATGGGAAGCTCAAGTACCATAGAAGGAAAAAAAAAAAAAAAAAAAGCAATATGCACAAGTTTTGTATTTACAAAGAACTTGAGCTTGGTAAGCTCAGGTATTGTGTTGCATGGAACTTGAGTTTACCAAGCTCTAGTTCCATGTGGCATTTTTTTCAATAAAAATATCCACGTCAACACAAGTTTTTTTTTTTTTTTTTATGAAACTCGAGTGTTTAAAACTCAATTTACAGAGAGAACTCGAGTTTCAAAAAAGTGGTATATTGCTACTTTTTTGCAAACAGTGGTATGTTGCTAATAATTTCCGCGAAAAATGATAAATGGCCGATTTGTCCCATCAATCTCTACATTTAATGCACCAGCTTTCCCCAAAGTCTAAAATAGGGTCTAGCTTCATGATTCTTTTTGATCCTTTGTCAACCCCTATTTAATGAACTTCCATTCATATTTTTTTCACAACTACTATATAAACCCCCCTTCTCCTTCATTCCAAAGCACACCAAAACCCTCTCTCTCTCTCTCTCTCTCTCTCTCTCCTAGTTCTTCTTTTCTACTCCACCCTTAGAAGCTCCATCAAGAGTCTCCGCCTCTACTGTGTGGATCTTGCATGTAGTTATAATCTATTTCTGTAGCTTGTTTCTTTTATATTATTATGATAAGATTAGGATTAGAGCACGCTAGTGTTTTTTTAAATCCCTAGAATATGTTTGAATGTTCTTAAATGTTCATATGCATTCTTCACATGTTCTTGGTTGTTCATCACATGTTCATGCATAACACTAGCTTTGATCTTAACTTCACATAAAAAAAAATATGAAAAAAATGTTTGTTTCATAATTCTCTCAAATCCTTGAATCTAGGATATCACCATCCACACACATTCACTAGAATTTATTTTTCAATCAAATGCAATACTTAGTAAATTGAATTTAAATTTATCACATGTACACACATCAAATTCAAGCAAAGAAATGAACATGCAAATTGATTGATAACATATTGGATGATATGATATGAACGTTGGCCACCATAGTTTAGAAGATCGGTTTCACCAGGCAAGGTGAGTACCTAACACCTTCCCACCATGTAAAATAGCCTTCGAGCTTAGATCAAGAGTTGATAGACCAATTTTTATCCATGTAATTTTCAATTTCTAGATTGTAATTAGGAAACAAAGCCATGTACTATATCTTAGAATGTATCTAAGACCAAAGTCATATAATTTCCTATGATCAATGTAAATTCAATTTCAAATTAATAAAATGACGAATTTTTCCAATTATGGTTTTCTTATTTTTTCCAATAATTAAATAAGTAGCGACTCCATTGTAAAACCCTTAATCAAAAAAGGAAAATATAATCAGTCGAAACTCCATTTTAAGAGGCAATAACACAACTCCACCCATTCACATTGGTTTGGCCCAACATCCAAAAAAAAAAAGGCCAGGGGCGCGGTCTCTCACACACTCTGGATGCCAAATTTGCACGAAAGATGAGAAAGAATAAGGGGACAAATGGGACAGGCAACAAATGAGAGAGAAAGAAAGGGCAAAAAATGGTAGTATCAAACCTCCACCCATTAGAGGAGAAGAGTAACTTTAAGATCCAACCATTAGACTACCTCTCACATTATTTTAGTTTTGGAAGCTAAAATTAACTATTTTTTAAAAACTAAAGTATGATTTTTAAAAGGAATAGTAATGACAATAAGGATAGTGAATTTGAACTTTAAACATTTCCATTGAAAATATTAGAAAGTGCTAGTTAGCACTTAGCATATATCAATATATAAATAAAATTTTGTTTTAACTTTTATTTTAATATATTTATAGGTTTTTATTGTAATTAGTCTTATCTCAATATTTAAAAAAAATCAAATTATTTTTTTAATGCAATTATGCCATACTTAAAGGATTAACTATATTATCTTCTTTTTTTTTTTTAACTCATGTAATATATTTGATTTCAAAAAAAAAAAAATTATTTAAATTTTAGGATAGACTTTTTTAATTAAGGTTACTAAATTTTAAAAATTTATTTCTTTTTTTGTACAAATTTAATATTAAATCTTGATTTGACCTCAAAACTTTGAATTTATCTATTTAACAATTCTTTAAAAGATCTATTTTTTAAACCTTTCTCGCAATTATCATTTATAACAAATAAAGCTATCATGAGTCATATATGAATACATAACTGACCCAAATTTTCCTTTTTCCCCTTAATCTTCAAAGACCAAAATCACCTACTTATATAGGAATTCAAATAAAAATTATAAGATGGGAAAAAAATTAAAAGAAAGAAAGAGAATGAACTATATGAAAATTACAAGCTTCTCTCAAGAGATTAAATGGGAACTGAAAAATAAAATAAAAAAAATTAAATTAAAAGAAGTTACAGAAGACATGAATCACATGTGTTAAGGTTGAATTAAGGGTTTTGTGTTTAGCTGGTTTCGAGGTCAGCTGGGCCTCCAAGAATTGAGAAAAGGAAGAAACGGAGAAGAAAGAAGAAACAGAGAAAGAAAAGAATTTGCTTAGATTGTATTTTGCTTACCTTCTTCAATGTACAATAGCCTCCCTCTTATACCAACTTCCAGCTGTCAATGACCTCATCATTCTCTAACTGACCTCTAACCAATTTGGTTTAACTAACTAATTCATTTAGCCCATGACAGCACTATTTACACTTACTAATCCGGTTCTGGTATGACAGCACTACACACTACTAATATACCATATACAAGTACCTGATATAAGCCACTGGTATGACAGCACTACACACTACTAATATACCATATACAAGTACCTGATATAAGCCACTTACTGATACAGTACATTAGCTGATATGGGCCTTTTATATTTATACTACATATACTACTATTAGCAACACACAGAACCACAAGCCAGCAACACACAGAACCACAAGCCACCTTTCAAGCCTAACAACATGTTCCTTGTAAACTCAATGTTTTAATTTCATAGTTAGTAATGAAATTGAGCATTTCATCTGCAAAAACTATAATATGTCAACTACGTTGGTTTGCCTTGATAATAAAAATAGAGACTTCTATAGTTTATATATATATATATATATATATTAAGCTTATATGTTAATGTGCCTTAAGTGTGTAAGATACATTAAATTGGACCTTCTGAGATTTACTATTCTATTTATAATTGTCAACTAAATAATAAATCCTATAGCTTTTATTTACATTAGTCTCTGAGCACGCACGTGAGGTTTTTTTTTTTTTTTTTTTTTTAAGCTTAATAATTTGCATCCATTATAATTTAAGATTACTACATTTTTCAATCATAAAGATACCTAGGGGTGTGATGGATGTTATGTGGTTGTTGATGAAATAATTTTTTCATCACACCTTTAAGTATTTTGGAAAATGTAGTAATCTCAAATTATAATAGATGCAAATTATTAACTTCTGAATATACAATATTTTTAATCTGTAATATAATGATATATATATATATATATATATATATATATATATATATATATTTACTTGTAGCTCAATTGGTTAAAATTCCCCTCCCTCAACTATTGAATGGTATTAATTTTTTTTTTTTTTTTTTAGAAATGGCTCTCATGTTATGAAGTGTTTTTTTTTTTTTTTTTTTTAATGGAAGTTATGAAGTTATTTATTATCTTTAAAAGATAATCACTTAGTAAAAAAATCCATAACAATAACTAAAAAATAAATAATTAAAGTATTAAATTTTTTTAAACACCCTGAGTACAGAATGGTTAGTAGGTTTTGAATACATTTGTGTAGTACATTGCTTTTGATTATATTTCTGTTGTGGTTTTCATTGTGCATGTGGTTTTCATTGTGCATATGGTTTTTTGTTTGATTTAATTTGTATAGCTATTTATTTAATCTTTAGGTTGGATTAAAATTGATTTTTTTTAAGAAGAACCGCAACCTACTTTCATTAAGAAAGACTGGCTAAATCAACTTGAAAAATAGAAGCAGCATGTGGTGAAACATCCTCTATCCACACAATAAAATCCATAATAGTTCTAGCATGCCTAACTAAACTATGAGCAACTCTATTACCTTCTTTCCTAACATGAGAGTAATGTAATTTAGTAAACCCAATAAAACTAAATTTAACATTCACAATAAGAAGTCCATAGGAAGACAAAGAACTCTCTTCCTCATTAAGTGCCTTCATTAGAACCTCCGAGTCCCTTTTCAAGATATCACTGTCAATACCCAACTCTCGGCTAAATTCAAGAGCCCTAGCCGCAACTAAAGCTTTCACCTCTACGGTAAGATAGGCCTGGGGAGCTACTGGGAAAGAGAAGCAATAACCATACCTTGAGAATCTTTGACCACGAATCCAATTCCTGACTTATTTTCCGTTGCAAAGGAAGCTCCGTTGAAATTAATCTTGAAATGTTCCGGAGAAGGCAGTTTTGAGTGTAATATGTAACTTTGAATGTCTTTTGACACCCTCAGATTTAATTTTCACAAAGTTTTAGATTCCTTTTGTAAAATGGACATCTATGAACTCATATTGGAAATAGGATTAAGGCTTAGTTGAATTCAAAAAAAAAAAAAAAAATAGAATTAATTTCTTATAACGCCAAGAATAACGTTTGAGAATTCCACATATTCCCTAAGTTTAATGTCAAGCGACGTATTTTTTTTGGTGCATATATTATTTTTTTGAACCCAAGCCCTAAATTTTAAATAATGGAAATTATTCCTTTTGGATTGTGAACTTTCTAATGACAGAAAAAAAATATACTGCTTATAGAGCACCTTGTGGGATTCACCAAAAAAAAAAAAAAAAACTGTAGGAAACTAACTATAAACATAGGAAAGGGTCTCACAATTATCATTTCTTAAAAACTATTAGAGTTTTTTTTTTTTTTTTTTTTTTTTTTTTTTTTTTTTTAATTCTAAAAGGTAGTCACTTAGTCCTAAAAGGTAGCCAGTTAGTACACTTCCATAACAAAAATTTCAAATTCTAAAGGCTCTCAAGTTGTCAATTTTTTTTTTTTTTTTTTTAAGATAGTTATGAAGTTATAATTAATGGTAGCCACTTAGTAGTTAGTACACAACCAAAACTAAAGTTTAAAAATGCTAAAAACTCATGTTGTGGCAGCTTTTTTATTTATTTATTTTTAAATAGTAGTTATGTAGTTATATTTAATCCTAAAAGATAAGCATTTAGTACACATCCATAAAGAAATTTAGGATGCTTAAAAAAGCAACAGAAAAATAATACTAAGAAAGGCTCTCAATGTTAGCATCTACTATTAAATAGCCAATAAATTCTTTAATTAAAAAAAAGTATTTTCTTTATAAAAAAATTACATTGAAAGGCACAACAAAGGACAATATTAAATTTCATATAGAAGAGATGAGATTGATAAATATGAAGCTAAAGGGTAATTGTTTCAATTAATTGAAAACGTTATGTTACAAAAATTGAAAAATATAGGCACATATAGCTAGGATATTTACAAAAAAATGGTCTTTAACAACCACTTGATATATTGACTACTACTTCTCTCACCAGAATTCAACCAATGTGCCTGCTATGCAATCTAACAAAACTATTGATATGTTATCTATACTACTATTTAAGAGGATTCCCCTATTTAATTTGGACCGGATTTTTTTTTTGTTCCAAAATACCCCTACACCCTAGGTGTGAGTAGGGGCAAAACTTGATAAAAATACATCTTTAACTCCTACTAAAACACTGCCTACAAAAAGGACCACTCTCCTAATAGTTTTTAAATTGCTTTATCCGTTTATAAAAAAAATTAAAATTAAAACAAACACGGTTTCTTTGTAAAAACACATCTGCCATACTTATCAAAAAAAAAAAAAAAACACATTTGTCGTTATTCAAAAACATAAAAAAAAAAAAAAAAAAACTACCACAAAAATCTCATTTTTAACTTTCCACTAAACAGAAAAAAAAAACTTCCCACGCCTATTTCTAATAACCAAAAAAAAAAAAAAAATTCCCACCCCACTTACAAAAACAAAACTTCTGTTTTTCTTTCATAATTAAAAAAAAAAAATCCATTTTCCTCTCTTCCCTCCCACTAATCCACTTTTATCTGGTTTCCTCATTTTCACCCCATTATCATCACATGTCTCACTATTCATTATTTAAAATTTAAAATTAACCAAAACTACTCATATATATCTTCCACAAATTGAAGACTTATCCCATAAAAAAGTCACCAATCCCATGGATTGGTCTATTTCTCTCCTTTTTTTCTTTTCTTTTTTTAATGGACATCTATTTCTCTTTCTCTCTCCTTTAAAAAAAAAAAATTTAATGGACATCTATTTCTCCTTCTCTACAAGGAATAGCCTACAAATAAACTTCTGATGCTTACATTTCCAACCTAGGTTGATATCTCTCATTTTTAATAAAAAAAAAAATTAATTATTCACTTTCTCCTTTGTTATGAAGTTAATTGGTGTTTATTTGATTCTCTTTCTGTGGTTTTCAATGATGAAGGTGTAATTTCATTAGGTTTGGTAGAAAGGCTATGATTGAAGACAGCAATTTGCATCCAATATTACATCTCTTTCTATCTCTCTCACACATTCTCTTTCTTTTATTTTTTTCGTTCCCGTACAAGATAAAATTCTCACTCTTAATATCTTTGGGATTATATTTGTATTTTGTGGTTAATTAGAACTTAGAAAAGTTAAAAAGTAAAACCTTTTTGAGTTTAATCTTTGCTTTTGTTCATTGATCGCATTATACAAAGGTACGAAAAATTGTCTAAACGTTAATGAAAAAAAAAAAAAAAAACTAACTTCGGTTGTTGCCTCCTATTGATCTATTTGGTCATTACATTTTCACTTGATTTTTGTAATAAATCTGACTATCTGAATGTTTGAAAGATAAGGCACCCAACCTTTTACTTTTATGTTTGATTTATTGATTCGAAATGATGCTTTAGTCCATTGCATTGGGTGATGTTGGTCACATTTCAGGTGAAATGCGAGATAAGTTTTCATTTTACATCATTTTTTTGAATTAATTTGTGTGAATTTAATTTTGTACCGATTGTAGGTTAGTTTTTTCTTCCCATATTTCTGTTTTAAATCTTTTATCTTATGTAAATTTTTGTTTTTCCCTTCAAATAATGACCCACTGTTTAACTTATTTGTAGGTTAACCAAGAAGATTGAGAAGAGTAGTTTTGGTTGTGCTTCACCAAATTATCCACGACACGTCACCTTGATGGGTTGATGTTGTTATATTGGTAGTACTGTTGAAAGCATTGATGGCAAGGCTTTTCTGTTGTAAAGAATTTATCAGATTATATGCGAAAGATTTATATGATCATAGTTCTAATAACACCCCTAAACATTATATTTGGGCATGTACCCTAAAGGAAGCTAAAATATTTATTTTAAAAAGAGAAAACAAAGTCATAGATGAAATGCGCCTCTCATGATTCGATATCAAATTTATTACTAAGGTTTTGAACTCATCTCTTCCATTATTGTAATTATCAAAATATTATTAAAAAAATCTTGGGATGTAGAACCATTTTCCAATGGTTAAGTTTTGAATGTGACTAAAAACATAACTAAAAAATTTACCCTGAAAAATTATGACACTAAACAAATAAAAAAAAGCCTCATTGCACACACGTAATAATTTATAGAGGCTCTTTTTATTTCACACGGTATTTTTTCCATTGAGTTTGTAGAATTTGTATTTTACGTTGAGTTTTCAAATAAAGTGGTAGCTTATTAGATACTTTTATTAGCTTTAATTTTGACTAATTTCATTAATTCATGTTTAGTTATTTGTGATATTTGATGTTGTGATATTTTGTTAAAGAAATACTAGCCTCTGAGCACGCACATGAGGCTCTTTTATTTTTTGGGTAAAATTTAATAATTTGCATCAATTATAATTTGAGATTACTACATTTTTCAATCACAAAAATGCCTAGGGGTGTGATGAGTGTTATGCATTTGTGGATGAAATATTTTTTTCATTACACCCCTAGGTATTTTCTGATTGGAAAATGTAGTAATCTCAAATTATAATTTATGCAAATTATTAAATTTTACCCAAAAAATAGAAGAGCCACTGAGCACGCGCGTGAGCGCATGCTCAGAGGCTAGTGACCCTAAAAAATAAGACAAAAAATAAAGAGTAATGCTTAATTATACAAAAAACAACAAACACCAAGGAAAAAAAAAAAGAATAGGAGGAAGAGAGATCACCACTTAAAATACATTCAAAGACTGTAAAATTCATAAACAAAATTCTAATCACAAAGGATACTAAAACCAAAACATACATAAAATGAGGTTGAATCAACGGTTTATTCCTGGAAATTTTTAATCAAATTGACTAGATAGATAAAAGTGGTAGGACGCCTGATGATGAAGCTGAGCCAATTTTTAAACTTGAACTTATTGAAGTAGAAATATCATTCCAAGGCCCCATTTATTCTTTTCTAACATATTCAAGTTCTTCAAAATATGGTTCAACAGAAGAAACTTTTTGAACTCCCTCCAACTCCATCATGATCTCTATCATCGTAGGTCGTTTCTTTCCATTCCAATGCACACATTTCTTTGCAAGGTTAGCAATTGACATGACTTCATCTTTGTTACCATTCTCCTTTATTTGAGTATCAAGTATATCAAAGAGATGGTTCTCTTTTAATGAGTGAATGAAATATGTAGATAGGTTCCGACCTTCTTGTGATCTTGTTGAAGAAACAGGTTTTTCTCCAGTTAAAAGCTCAATAAGGACTACGCCAAAACTATATACATCACTCTTATTTGTAAATTGGCATGTTTGAAAGTATTCTGGATCCAAGTACCCAAAAGTACCGTGTACTAGTGTGGTTAAATGAGTTTGGTCAATGGCCACTGACCTTGAAGTCCCGAAGTCAGCTACTTTTGCTCTATATTTGTCATCAAGGAGTATGTTTGAAGATTTTATGTCTCGATGGTAAATGGGTAGTGAAGCTGCCGAGTGTAAGTAAGCAAGAGCTCCTGCAACTTCTGTGGCAATCCTTAACCGCATATCCCATGTTAGTAATGGAAACTCATCATTTTTTCCATGGAGATACTGAAAAAGTGTGCCATTGGGAATGTATTCATAAACTAACAAGGGAACTTCTGTCTCTAAACAACACCCGAGTAGTTTAACCACATTTCTATGGTTGATTTGTGAAAGAATGATAATCTCATTAACAAATTGTTCAAGATTTCCCTCATCCACTGTGTTGCACTTTTTAACTGCCACAATTCTTCCATCTACTAACATCCCTTTATAAACTGTACCTTGTCCACCCTTACCAAGTATTCTGTTTTCGTTGAAACGATCAGTTGCATTTTCCAACTCCTTTGAATTAAATAATTTTGTTTTTTGAACATTATTTTCATTTGAAGATAATTGTTGTAATAATAACCCGCCATTCCTTTTGAAGAATTTTTGCTTGAGCTTGATTTTGTTTCTTTTCTTTATCACTTTGCATAACCACCAAGTAATAATGAGTAGAAACAAAGCCCCAATGCTTGAACAAATGACTGCATACATCAAGCAAATAAAACAGAAATATCACATCAACCTAAATGTGGGCTACATAAAAATATGACTAACTATAAAATAGATTTGAACAAAAGTACAATCAATTGGAAACATCTTTCCCATATTTGAATAGAAGTTATTAACATTTATTTTTTACATTAATATGTTTTCACAATATCCAACAACTTAAATCCATGTTAGTTCTTAGTTATAACCTTGTCACTCTACTAATTAGCACTTCTTGATTTTTCTAATAGAGACATTTAAGGTTCAAATTCCCCGCCTTTCATTGTAACTATCCAATTATGAAAACTAAAAAAAGTGTTAAGCTCCTCTTTAATTTCTTTGGAAAAGAAAATTTATAAACTAAAGAAATTGTTAGCTCCTTTTTAATTTCTTAGGAAAAAGAAAATTATTGTTAGTTACTTGATTTTTCAGGTATCATGTATTGTGTATTAAATTGCATGGAAAGGGGCTTCTGAGTTTGGGAAATTTTGTCACCCAGCAAAATTTCCCCATCATATAACATCGCAACATGTTCCCGTGTTGTTCTGCCTTAAATGAGCTTTAAGCCTTTAACACCTAATTGGCGAATTCTTACTATAAATTCTTACAAAATTTACTTTTAAAAAAAAAATTAAAAAAGTAGTATAGTAGTGCTCAATGCTCATCCCTAAAATCAGCCTTCACTATTTCCTGGGATTAACCATAATCCTTCACTCATTTCTCCTTCATTTTCTTCATTAACTTTGTACCTCTCATCATCTCCTTCAATATCATTAACATATTTATCCCTTTTACTTAATTTGGTATTTTTTTTAGAATAATTAATCCGCTATTTAGATTAGCCTCTCACCCAGTGACGGAGTCACATTGGGATTGAAGGGGGCCTTGGCACCCCCAAAATTTTTGGAAAAAAATTAGTGTGTGTGTGTGTATATATATAGTAGAGTTATTTTAATAGAAAAATGTTATATTCACAATATTTTTATAATATTTTCACAATATCTTTACAAAAAATTTTAAGTGACAGGTTGTTATTGGCTGTTACGGATGAGTAAAAAAGTTATTTAAATTGTGTATTAAAATTAGAACCAATAATAACTTACCACTTATGATTTTTTTAAAAAATTATTATTGTAAAAATATTGTAGACATAACACTTCTCTAGTAATTATCTCAACAAATAAAAGGAAAAAAAAAACACTTCTAGGGCTAACATTTGTCATAGAAGCAAAATGATTGAAGGAGAAAGGCTGCAAGGAGGCATTGATTCTCCACACCTTAGGTGAATCTCTCTCTCACTCTCTCTGTCTCTCCTTAGCCTCTTAACTCTCATTCTCTCACCTCTCCGTCTAGTTCTTTGTCATTTACAATGTAATAAAGCAGGTGAATAAATAATTGTATACCTTAATCCTTATCGTCCTCCACTAGGCAACCATGTGTGTGGTTAAAATCCTTTCTATAAAAGCATGTGTGTAGTCGTGTAGGCTGCTCCCATTTTTCTTGGTACTTTTATTTTATTCTCATTTTGTTTCGTTTGACTTTTCTCATATGTTTATTTGTTCTTAAAATAATCAATATATCATAACATTATAAATGTATCCGATTAAATTATACTATTTTTTTTTCATTTAATTTATAGATAAAATAATATAACATGTATTTGGTTGTACTTTATTAGATTTTTTTTTATGTATTAAAATTTGAATGATTTTTTGTAGCGATCTTTAAATTATTAGTATTTTTTAAATTTCAGACATTATATTTATTGGGTGATAATTTAATTTGAAAAATCTAGGTTCATGGACAAGTTTAAGACTCTTGACTCCTTTTTTTTTTTTTTTGGAAAGACGGTATTTCAGAGGTAGTACACTTTTGGGTTCTGATTTTTAAATTGTATGTACATTATTATTAGTATGGATATAATTAATATACATAAAGAAAAAAAAAATTAGTTGTCTTATCTTATGTCCCCCCCCCCCCCTAAAATACAAATTCCTAGCTCCGCTACTACTCTCACCCAATTCCCACTAATTTGTTTTGTTTTTTGTCATATGTTAACTATGATCAAAGCATGAGTGAAAGATTAATGCTAGAGATATAACAATTTTCATAATATTTTTTACAATAAGGGTAGGGAGATTTGAATCAGGAATGTCTCCATAAAAATCTCAAAATGTGCTAATAAGTTGAATTACAAGGCACTAAGCAAATTAAAATACAAAATGGTACCAATTTATTGAGAAAATGTATCTTTTCTCAATAGGTATGTAATCGCTGTAATAAACAATCATACTAAAGTTATTTCAAAGGATTTATAATTAGAAAAGATATAGAAGAGTGAGGAGTAATGTAATTTAACTAAAAGACTAAAACTTTTTTTTTCTTATAAAAAAACTATAAGTCTAAAAATATCAAGTTATAGGAGGCATGATTTTATCTTTAGTGATAGATTGCCAAAAAGAACAAAAATTAAAGGCTAATAGACTCATTATGTACTTCTTCATCTTTTGCACAGGCAAGTAATTTAGTAGAGAAGTATATACGCACAAATAATTTGACCAAAAAAAAAAAAAACTCACTTCTATTATTGATAATTAATGGTTGATAAAAAAAAAATGTTAGTAGTAGGCCCATATAAAAATTAGTAAAAACTTGTCAACTTAATTGTTTTGAAATTTTTTGTGTCTATCATTTCTTAATTAGTAAACTAGTAGTGCATGGAATATGTTTTCTTATTTATTTAGTTATTTTTATTCATGATCCAGCTCGGAAAGGTAGGATCAAGTCATTCCCTGTCATGATCTATTGAGTTGAGAATAACTAATAAACTAGAAGTACAAATCTATTTGCCAAGCAAAAAGAAAAGATGGATGGATGATCATCACTTATACAGAAATTAAAGAACCATAAAATCCACTAAAAATTTGACAAAATAAAACAAGAAAATCTAATGAGAATTAAATGGTAACTATTTTATATATATATATATATATATATATATATTTATATCTCTATGAAGTGATAGAAAAATTATTGAATATTCTAGGAGTACCATAAATACGTACTTTCCTTTCTTATATGAATTGTGGGTCCCACTAGAAATTAAATTAGTGGAACTCATAGTCATGTAAAATGAAGGAGTATGCATTTATGATACTCCGAAAGTACCTAATAATTACCCGGAGTGATGACAATTTTACTGTTCCTTTCCCTTCCTCTTAAATGTCATGAGCTTAATTTAAGCTATAGCATCTCTTTGTCACATAACCATGATCTTATTTTTATATTTACTTTATGTATTTTCCCAAATTTATAAGGCATACCTATAACACGTAAGACAAATATATATATCAAATAACAAAAACAAAACAAAAACAAAAACATACCTAAAATGAGTATCTTCAATGAAGATTTCCGCTTTCTCCGCTCGCGGCAAATGTAACTGCCTTCCGTATTCTCACAAACTGAGTTGTTGGAGCATCTATTGAGTGTGTTGTCTTCGCATTCATTAATATCTGATAGGATAACAGGAAAATTAATAAATTTATTAAAATTTTGTACACTTTGTTTGGTGTTCACTCAAAAAAGTTACAAAAGAGGGTTAATCAAGCTCAAAGCCTCAAACAGCATTAATACTAGAATCGTCTAGGCTCTTAAGCAGACCACATACATAAACAGAAGCTTCCAAAACAATGTTATGGCTCAATCAAAAGGTTATGGGCCTTATGGCTCAATCACATGGTAAGAACGAAGATGCTGAGATGCAGAAGGGAGGGTGTACGTGGTAGCAGCACATTGAAAAAAACTGAGAGCTCCGTTGGGCCCCTTGGAGGTAGAGGAGAAGGCTTTTGATAAAGGTTTGATCTTTGCCAAGGATGTCGGGGTTTGAGTGGTCAATCTTCAGTGAGATTCAAAGGTTGTCTTGGAAACTTTATGTTCCAAAATCTCCCCCTCCTTCCTCCTTTGCCTCAGTGGTATAATTTCGTCTTCTATGCATGAGTGTAGGTGTGTTTAGGTCGCACATGTCCGATGACAAAGAAACCAACTAATTCTTTTGTTAGCCAAAAACGTTAAAAGTATTGAGTATTACGTAATTTGGATTAAGGAGAACTCATGTTTCATAGAACAGAGTCTCTCAAATTAATGATGTAATTCTTATTTTCCATTGAATAAAATCTCAATATTTTTATAATAATAAAAAAAAAAAAAACTAAACCTAAAAAGGAGAAGAGTACAAAGTATATAAATAAGGAAGCAAAATACTTTTTATTATATATTATATATTAGATTTTAATTTTTTTTTTTTTGAGAAAACAATTATTATAATTAGAATTACATAGTTTACTTTAAATGAAATTTAAGTTAAAAATTTAGAATATGTTGGTGTATTTTAATAAAAATAAATAAATATTTATATTCATAGTTTTATTGTTATAAAATTTATTACGAAATGATATCCCATATAACTCAAATTGTTGTTACAAAGTTATTTGTATCTCAAGATCACATTTATTACCTGTTTTGTTATAATATTATGATTAAATAATTTTAATAACCTGCATGTATTTTATGTTTAAATTTTCCTTCCAGTGTCGGCTACAACATATGGACGACTAAGACAGTCACTTAAGGCCCCCAAATAAAAGAAAATCATCACTAATATTATATTATGTTTTAATTAAGGCTTGCTTATCCTTTTACCTAGATTTAAAAAAATTAAGCCCATATTATTAGCTTATAAAATGCATTGTGTATTAAAAAGACTCACTGTAATTCAAAATAGATAAATTAGTCTGAACTTCTTTTTTAAACAGTAGATAAAGATTCTATATTGTGGGGGGATGAGGATCCAAAGCAGTTAATGAAATAGGTAAAGGCATTTTCCGAGGAGGTGAATTTCACAAAGTGTCCTATTAGAAAGAACTTATTTAAACTAATAAAGTTGAGCTGTTGTAGGTGATAAGGGCGCCGAAGACTCATACCTAACCTCGGAAGGCCAAGAATTAGGAGTGAAGGGAGCACGGCACAACCCAAGGGAGGAAAAGAGTAACTTGGCACTAAACATGAAAGAGAAGAGGAAGGAAAAATAAAGCAATCATCCCCTCCGCATTAAATATACTACAACCACTTAGTTGACTGCATTAATGGGGAAATGATCGTAAATAGTACCCTCATATATAGCTCATACTTTGGCGTAAAACCTACCAGTAAGGCTTGGATGGGCCAAGTATCAAGGAAATGTAATCTTAACTTTCCAAAAATGTAGAATGCATTTTGGCTAACTATATAAGGCCAAAAAGCAACTGGATCTGTGGATTATTTTTTGGGGGAGAAAAGAAAGAGAGAATATCATTGTAACAGCATCCTCAGAATGAACCAACCCAAGGACAAACACTTAGCCATTTCGAGACTTTTCTTAATTCAATATGTACTTTTTACTTGATAAACTAGCCTAACCTCCATTAATTATTGAAGCACGGGTACTTAGAAGGTGATCGTACATCCCACCTCTAAAATCTATTGTGTGAGTAGGAAGTAACATGTTAACCGCACTATTAGCTACACTTTTTGCCTGCCACATACACTATAGACTCTCACTCTAGACATTATCAAGTGGGCTTCTGTACATCTTGTACCCGGCATATATGCCGGGTACAGGATATACTTGCTCATCAAGTGGGTTGATGTAATACTCATCAAGTGGGTTGATGTAATATTACATCAACCCATTTGTAACTTTATTTAAAGTTTTTTATATTTTAGTTAGTTGATTTTTCCTATTTCCATTGGTACTGTTTTTTTTTAAATATTTAAGCAATTTATTTAATTTGTATTGTTTATGTATATTTTCATTAGTTATCCTTGAAGAATAATTTATTTTTTGTATTGGTATTAATTTATTCAGTTATATGTGCAAGTTTAGAGTATAAAGTGACCACATTATTAGTAAAGTTGCAATCTTACTCTTAATAAATTAGGTCTATTGTTATATAAATTATATTTTATATTAGATATTATATTGCCTATTCTAAATAGTGTTTCAATTATTTATAAATATATTTTAAAATTATAAATATCCAGTAGAAAATATCCATCTAGATATGAAAAAAAAATTAAAAGAAAAAACTAAAAAAAAAAAAAAAACAAATTGAATCCCAAAATGAACCTATAGATAAATTTGTTGTTAATATTAAACAAGAAACAGCAAAAAATTTGGGTGAAAAATACAAATGAACAAGAAATCCATTAAAAATATTTAGAAGATAAAATAGAAAATAGTCTTAACTAAATACATATTATTTAATTAATGTTTAAATATAAAAAATAAAATAAAAAGCTACTTAAAGTTTTTGCCTTAGGCCCCAAAATTGGTTGAGCTGGCCTTGTTACCCCGTTTTCCTCTTGAGATGTGTACCTAGAAAGCCTTGTGAATGTACACACAAAATATAAAATTTATAGATGAGAAATATGTGTATAGTGTGTGAATATTTATATTACCTTCTGGATAGAGAATGATTTTTTCTTTGGCTTTTTTTTTTTTTTGGGTAAAGCTTTTGTCCTATGCCTTTGTCAAGCGATATATCGGCAATACCTTTTTGTGCCGACAATTACGGTTCTTTTATTATTATTAAATATTTACTCATCATCATATATTATTTTTCATTTATAAAAATTAAAATAACTAATTTGTAACTCTGTGCATATGCATGGATATACTTAAAAGATACACATTAAAATGCATAGCATTATTCTTACATATATAATTTAAATATTGTTGATAGTCATTCTTATATATATTTTTTAACTTTTTCAAAAGTCTTGTAAGAATGTTATTAGGTAGAAAATATAGATTTTTCATTTTTTAAATATTTTATGTTCATTAATTCTAGACTCTTTGGTTTTTTGTAAACAATAACTCATTTGAATGGAGATTTATGATATGGTACCATATTTGATTCCAAAATTAAGAAATAAAACTCTCCCTAAAAATAAATAATGTAGGACACATGACGCAAAATTGGACTTCAATTGTTGAATCTAATTGAATTTTCTCTAAATTTTACCTATTAATATATATATATATATATATATGACTTATAAATTTGAATTTTTTTTAGTTATACAAAAAAAAAAAAAGGCTTATAAATATAAAATCATTCAAACTCTCTCTTCCTCTAGTTTTATATATAGTATTAGATATATGATTATGTTTTTTTATGATTTATTTACATTAGACTCTTTGTTTTCTACACTAAATTAACTTATTTGGAACAAAAATTTAAAAAATTTGGTTAAATGGGACATATATATATATATATACATAACTTATAAACTTGAATTGTTTTTATTTTATAATAAAGGGCTCATAAATATAAAATTATTCAAAAATTATATTTTCTATGGTTTACTTATATTGAACTCCTCGTTTTTTATTCAATTTTTACCTAAATTAACTCACTTGGCACAAAATTCTAAAATTTAGATTAGATGAAATATGTGGCGTAAAATTAGACACTAATTGAATTCCAATTGAAAATTCAATTGGATTTTCTCTCTACTTTACCTATTATTTTATATATAGATTAACTCATTTGGCATAAAAATTAAAAAATTTAGATTAAATGGGACACATATTGCAAAATCAAACTCTAATTGAAATCTATTTTTAACATTGAATTAACTCACTTAGCACAAAATTTATAAACTTAGATTAGATGAGACACATGGCGCAAAATTAAACTCTAATTGAATTTTAATTTAAAATCTAATTTAATTTTCTCTCAGTTTTATTATTATTATTATTATTATTATTATTATTATTATTATTATTATTATTATTATTATTATAAGTGAAATTTCATAGAATTAATTTTGAGTTTGTTATATTATCGCAAATTTTTGAAAATTTTTATTACTATATTTTAAACTATAAGAGGAAATTTTAAACTAAGGGAGTATATATTTTTAATAATGGTCCATGAATTAAAATCCGGCATGTAATTAACATGGTGTAAAATGGATGACTATGGAAAAAAGTTAGAGACTTTAGAGCTGTGTGTAACTTTTATTTTTTCCCCCAAAAAAGAAAAACGAGTTGTGTGTAATATGTATTTGAAGTTTACCTTGACATCCCAATCCCCTGGGAAGATAAGGATTTCCTTCGTACCCCGGTTCACAGACCCTATTATAGCTTTCAACCCCGAAGGCATTATTACTGCCATTGTCACTATATTGGATGCAGTTCAACAACTCTGTTGAATCATTGGGCCAGTTAAATATCTGCCACTCCAGGACCACAGGAACTTTATCCCAATATAGCACAGAAGAGGGCTTTAGTTTGCTTCGCTCCAACGACCAATTTCGGTCTACTAGGAAGGCATATTTGCAAGGCTCGGTTGCTTCATAAACTTCTGATTCATTTATACTTCTGAAATCTACAGCAAATTCTTGGTGATTTGAAGGGACATTCGCAGACTCGCAGCAGTAAAAACCCGAGCATCTTCCACTCCCTATCTTCTTCATGTTTCGAGTGCAATCAGATATGCACCCAAATACTGTAGGAGCAATACCGGCCATTGTTACAAAGTTGTCGCAACCAACCGAAATGAATGTATTATTAAGCCCAGCGAAGGAAAAAGGAGTTCCTGTTAAGTTAAAACGTCTATCGCTTCTGGTGCTCGTAGTTGTAGGCTGCGGACATGTCTTGGAATAGATGATTGGCATTTGGACTTGAACCGTAGGCTTCTTGTACCAAGAAAATGAGGCTGAAAGATAGGAATGAATATTGATTTGCCGCACCTCCTTGTCAATACTAGTTAAGAAGGCACCACTTCCATTGCAAACAATTTGGAACGACTTGTCCATGTAGCAATCAGGTCCAATTCCAAATGGGTATGGAATTTCAAGATTTCCACACCTACTTTGACAATTGGGTTTTGCCATAGATGGTGCTGCTTCTGCTAATCCATGTGTCAGCAGAAGTAAGAAAGTAATTCGCATTACAAATTGCATTACCATTTCTGGGTGTATTACAGTTGAACAAAGTAAACCACATACCCAGCCTTTATACATACCAAAATACACAGACATACACACACATATAGAGTTAGGTTTCTAAGTAATTTTACACCATCTAATAACTTATTATTAAATTAATCTTTTAAAAATTTAACCGTTAAATTACATGTTCTATATGTTTTTAACATGTATGTCAATTTTCATATTAATAAAATGTTATTTACTATTTAATCTATAAACTCATCTTTTATGTATTATTTTAATCTACAAAAACTTGAATTTTAACAATTGATTGATGACATGACTATTAATCTTTGGTTACCTTGAAATTCTTAAAATACCTTCATTAATAAAGAGTAACTTCATTTAAAAATAGGGTCATAAAAATCAAATAACAAATTTCATTTTGAATTCAAAAAAAAATTATTAAAATTCAGGATTTTTTTTCTTTTACGTTCAAAAAAAAAATTTACAGTTACTGTTTATTTTTAAAGTTTATCATTTTTATTTATTTGAAAAAAAATATATATCTCTTAATGAAAATAGATGTAAATTATTAAACTTTACCCAAAAAAAAAAAACAAAGAACACGCACGTGCTCTGAGACTAATGTGTGTGTATATGTGTGTTTATATATATATATATATAATTGCAACTCTATATTTATTTTTTGGCAAGCATAAGTTGCCTGTAACTTAGGACTTTTCAGTCAATTCCAAACTTCATTGCTTGTTTTCCTTTTGGTTCTTATTACGTCTGCATCAAAGTGATTCCCCCTCAAAAGCCGAACAACCAAAATTACACTTCTTTTCTTGTCTTATTATTTCTTTGTTTCTCGCAAAGTATTTGTCTGCATCCCTCATTAATTCTCAATAGTTCAACTGTTTGTATTTTATACTGTTATGGCACATTAGTATAATTTCTTTAAAAATAATGAAAATTGCACAAGAGAACCCGCACTCTGTATATCCAATAAATTAAGGATTCTGTTGACCAGTGTCTTGGACGTTATTAATTGATTATTTTAGAAAAAATTTGAAATCACTGTCATTAAAAATATTTAAAAAGTAAATTTTTTTTTCTTTTTTTTATAAATTTTTTTAAAAAATACTTCTTAAATTAATACTCTTAAAATATCTGTTAATTTTTGTATAAATTAAAACATAAATTATTAGAATTTGACAAATTGGACCACGTCAAAGGGTTTGATCCAGTATTTATTTGGACGAATGATTTGATCCATTTGGTACACACAGCAAGCCGAGTGAAAAGTGAAAGGGAAAGTGAGTCAAGATCAGGCACATTATTGAATAAGCCACTGGGGCTACACGAGTCCATAGAAACGACGATGACCCTTTGACCGAACATATTATTGGTCGATACCTCGGATTGTGTGGCTCAATGCCGAGGCTGTACTTCTATTGGTTGGACAGTGCGGTGGTCGATGCAAGGAACTAGCAAAAGTCATAAAACCAATGAGACCACACTTTCCAACTCTAACTAGTATTAATACTATTTAATTACTTCACCGAACCCTTCGTGTTATACTACTAGTAAAAGTAACGTTACGTGCATTGCATGATTTTAGTCATAAATTTTCTTTATATATTTTTGAAAAACTAATAATTAAATGAGTTTTATTATATAACTTTAGAATTTATATCTAACTAAAATAATGATAATAATAATAATAATAATAATAATAATAATAATAATAATTATTATTATTATTATTATTATTATTTGTAATGAATTTCTTATCAAATGCATAATTTTGTATATTTCTCCGTATATATAATATTTCTAATTAAAACATAAAAGCTAAAATGAAAAACTAACTGTCTAAGTTTTTTCAAATTTTATTTCAGTCTTTTAACTTTACTTTCGATCATTTTAATCTTCTATGTTTCAGATTTATTTAATTAAGATCTTTCTATCAACTTTTGTTAAAATTTTTTGAAGAAAGAAATCTGAAAAATATTTTTTAATTATTGGTTGAATTTTTTTTAATTTAAAAATTTGAAGAAAAATTTAAAAAAAATTAAAAAAATTAACCACAAAAGTTGATAAAAAAGTATTAATCGAACAAATTTCAAAATTAAAAGACTGAAATGAATGAAAGCAAAAACTCCGTTAAGCAACTGTGTTTAAATAACGAAAATTATTGTTTAAATACCACAATACGTATTTTCAAACACTTTTTTACTCATATATATTTTCATAAAACTTAAACAACTTTATTAAAAATCTTTTATCAAATGAACCGAAAGTTAAAGGATTAAAATAAAATCTAAAGAAACTTTAAATAATCAATTTTGCATTTTATCCAAATATAAATTATTAGAATTTGACAATCTATTAGGCCAAATTGGACCCCGTCATAGGGTTTGATCCAATTTTTTTTTTTTGGATAAATGATAATTGTTCCAATAATTGGTCTACACAGCTAGCCACGAGAAAATGAAAGTGAGTCAAGAAGGCACATTATTGAAATCACCGGGGCTACACGAGTCCCTAGAAACGACGATGGCCTTGACCCCTTTGCAACGGGACCGAACATATTATTGGTCGATCCTCGGATTGTGTGGCTCAGCGCTAAAAGTGGTCGGACAGTGTGACCGTCTATGTTAGGAATTTACAAAACCAGTGAGACGACACACTTAGGTGATGTTTGGTTTGAGTGTTTTCGTGACTCAATACTCAGTTTTCATCACTCAATACTCAGTTTTTATCACTCAGTTGTAAAATGTTTTGTTTGGATGAGTTTTGAGTTATAGTTTTCATCACTCAGTTCTTTGATTTTTGAGTGATGAGTTATGAAAACTGAAAACACATTTTATCTGTTTTCAGTTTTCATAACTCATAACTCAATGGCATTTTTGTAATTAAACATAAAACTTTATACTGTGCAAGCCATCATTGTTGACTTTTGGGGTTTTTTTTTTTTTTTTTTTTTCTTTCTTTCTTTCGGTGATTGGTTTCTTTTTTTTCTTTTTTTTTTTCTTTTTCTTTTCTTCTTCGGCGTGTGATCTGGTTCCTTCTTTTTTCTTTTTTTTTTTTCCTTTTTCTTTTCTTCTTCTTCGTGTGATCTGGTTTCTTTTCTTTTTTTTTTTTTTTTTTTTCACCCAGTTCGTCTTCTTCCTTTTTTTTTTTTTTTTTTTTTTTTTTTTTTTTTTTTTTTCTTCTGATCTGGTCTTCTTCGTTCTTCCTTCTTTCTTCTTTTTTTTTTTTTTTTTTCCACTAGTTCGGGTGATCTGGGTATTGGGTAAAAAAAAAAAAAAAATTAAACTAAACTGTACCAATGACAGATATGGGACCCACAAATAGTGTGAAAATTTTGAGTGATGGTAACTGAGTGATGATGTTGTTTGGATGTGATATTTTAGAGTGATGAGTAATGAGTAATGAGTAATGAGTGATGAGTGATGGATGATGAGTGATGAAAATTGAGTGATGAGTGATGAGTGACCATTTTTTTACTAACTCTGACTAGTATTGATACTTTTTTATTACTTCACCTAACCCTTCGTATTGTACTACCACTATTAAAAATCACGTGCAATTAATCATAAATTTTCTTTATATATATATATTTTTTAGAAACAATAATTAAATATAAGTTATAATTACGTAATTTTTAGAACTCGGATCTAATTAAATAAATTATTATTATTATTATTATTATTATTATTATTATTATTATGACATGTAATAAATTACTTAGGAAATGAATAATTTTGTATATTTATTCTTAAATATAATATCTTTAATTTACATTATCAATAAAAAAATTTCTAATTTTTTATTTATTAATGAAGAATGTGATATGAATTGAAGCAATAAAATCTTTTCTAATACTTACATGAATAAGGTTATCCTAAATGATTAATTCTAAACTTAAGATTAAAAAATCAATTGTATTTGTAAACCAAAAAGAAATTTCATTTTTAAGTCTTATTTGTAAAACCAACATATAAAGTATCTACATGTAACATTCTAACTTACTAATAAATACACACACACACACACACACACACACACACACACACACACATATATATATATATATACCCTAACTTAAACAATTTGAGTAATGTCTCTAGTTGTATTGTGTTTTAGCCTTTAAGAACACATATACACATATATTAACATTACACATGAGACATCAAAAAGAAAAAAAAACATTACACATGAAAAAAAATAAATGAATTTAATAAATAAAACATTTGAAAAGAAAAATTAAGCCAAAATCTCAATTCATTAATGAAAAAAAATCCAAATTTCTAAATTTAAAAAAAAAATGAAAAAGAATTTAAGTAAAGATAAACTTACGCAGGAATTTGGACCGATGGATCTAATTTAGCCAAATATTATAAGCTAGCTTACACATAAGAACCTTTTTAAATCTTTCTTTCTCTTGTATCCTATTTCTTGCTAGCAGCAAATTTTGCTTTAAAGAAGATAAACCATATGCACCAAACGAAAACCACAACAAAGTAAATCCACAAGAAAATATTGATGTCAACAACAAGCAATCTTGTGATGAGAAAATAAATGATTCTGTTAGATTCTAAATATTTAGATATAAATGTTTACATTCAAAATACTTTGTATGTTGGCAAACTGAAAACAAAAACTTGTCTAGGATTAGATCTTAGGTTCAATGAAGTGTTTTTGGCATTGCTCAAACTGATACAAATCAAGATTTAAGAATGTACAAGTTACAGAATGAAGAATTCAAAATCAGAAGAGCTCGATCGATCGTGAGAAAGCTTTGATCGATCGAGATGCAATTCTGCATAATTTTAAATAAGGCCCAACGGCCCGCAAAACGTTTAGGGTTTGAGTCCAACTCTAGTAGGTAAATAAGGAAAACTCTAATACACAATTTTTAGGTTTGAGAGTTACTCTTGTGAGATCTATGAGGTTATTATACCTTCTAACTCTATCAAGCACCTAACAAAGATCACACTCATATTGCTAGTATCAGTGGAGTAAAGTTACAGTCAAGCTTCAATTATCAAGCGTACTGAAGATCAAGACATGAACTGAAGGTTCATGTGAGAGCAAATTCAAATCAAAGAAGTCTAAAGAGTTCAGAGTCCAGTTTGATAACTGTGTTAGATTTACTACGAATTGGTATTCTTGATTGTAAATCTCAATTTGATATAGTGGATTGTTCACTTGGGATTGTTCCCCCAAGGTTTTTTACCTTGAAACGAGTTGTTTCATCGGTTTTCGATCCTAGGTCATCACATCTTGTGATATTTAGATTTTCACTATGCATGTTGATTGTGATGAATGTTTAACCTTGATCTGAATAATTAACCTAAGTATCAACTTGGCTAATAAATTAGGTTAAACGCTGTGTTTTTCCAAGGGTCTAAAAACTAATAGATACAAATATTTCGCTTAATATATAATCTACTCAAAGGGAAAACATTCCACACCATTACGTCATAGCCCTAAAATTGAATTTTAGTTAAATTCTATGATTTAAATGTTAGAAGTAGGCTTCCATTAATTGGACTTTGTGTTAGGTTCTAAAGATTTAGGATTAAATGTTTAGAATTCTATTTTGTTTGTGCTGGCAAACCAAGAACAAAACATGTCTAGTCTAGGTGTAAGGCATAGCTCAAAGGTGTATGTTTCAAGCTTCAAGTTTGAGTTGACTGCAAAAAAGAGGAGTTAGAATCTGCTAAGCTCGATCAATCGAAAATTAGATTCAACAAATCGAGAATCGCTGAAATCAGATTCTACCGAATTTTTAAACAAGGCCCAAGCTTGTGAAAACATTTAGGGTTTCAATATAACTTGTTCACATATAAAAGGGAAACCCTAGCTACGTTTTGTAGAATCTTGGAAGGCTTGTGTTTTACTCTTTGTGAGATTTGAAAGGTATTGTACCTTTTAACTACACAAGCGTCTACCGAAGTAAGAACTACAATCAAGCGTTGGTAGAACCTAGTTACTACTACTAAGATCAACAACAGAAGCTGATTTGAAACCTTTGAGTGGGATCTCAAAGTCACAAGCGTGGGTGCTTGTGTTGCAATAAATCCAAGAAGAGAATGAGTTTGTGGATTCGGAGTTTGCACGTGGTCATGTCAGTAAGTTATTACTTGAGGTAGCAATAGATTAAGGGTTAAATCTAATTGTAAAAGCTTCAATTCTCTTATAATGGATTTGTTTTACCTTGAGGATTGCTAAGTCAAATCTTTCCTAGGTTTTTACCTTAAAATGGTTCGTTTCATTGACTTTCCTGGGTCATCATGTCGTGGTGTTATTTATTTTCTGCTGCTTATGGACACAAGGAGGAGTCGTTGGAGTCGCCACCTAGTTTTTTCAATGGTTTAGGAACCACATATATAGCATCCTTTCGAGGAAGAACCATTGATCTTACTACCAAAGATATGGGTTCGGAGTTTAGGTATGTTCTTGGGAAGGTGTTAGGCACACAAGACCGCCCAACCCTAAGGTTGGCCTCCAATCATTGTGTCTTACTTCTTAACCTCGATAAAATCATGTTCAACACTTGTATTCTAACTCACACACACACTAGCATACATCTAAGTATACAACATGACATTATTCATCCCAAAACACATACATATCCATCCATAAAGCATAGGAAACCAAACCACACATAACCCTAACATTCATCTAATCATGGCATCAGGGAATTCATCACATTACAAACCCTAATCATACATCTAAGCATGCTCCATCACAAACTCCATCATATCATACCAAGGCAGCAACGTGCATAATCAAATCAAGTTAGAAGCATAATCATAAGAAAAGATCCAAACAACATGTGATTCATTCAATCATTCACATTCATCTCTAAGACCAAAACAAGATCATGTTGAATGCATGACTCACCTTTTACTTACCTTACATCAACTCAGCACCTATGGCATTATGCATGAGCATATAAATGCATGATCATGGCATTGAAACAAGGAAAATACAAGATAAACCCTAATTCTAAAATGTAAGGTTGAAATTTATCAACCATTTTGTTGGCTTTATTCCGTGCCAATTTGCTTGTAATTTAGCACTTAGAAACCCTGTATTTAGGTGGGAATCATATAAGGGTAGTGTGTGAGAGAGTGTGAAGAAATGCTCAAGATTATGTAGTGAAGCAAGGACTCATGACTGGATCTCGTGGTTGGCTCACGACTGGCAAGCCGCCAGAAGATGATGCCCAACAAGCCAAAGGCTAACTCATCAAATTGAAATATCAAAAATTTCCAACATCGATCTCCGAATGAGATGTTATGATTCAAAAGATCAAATGAGATGATGTATTTGGAGCCAAATGAAAAGCTTCAATGTTATGCTATCATGTTATCAAGTTTTGTGGGAGGTCATATATGCATATTTCTATAATTGAGATGGGTCACATTATCTAGTGCTAATTGTTTATGATTTGGTTGAATTGATCATTGAAGCTTCACATTAGACTAAAGACTATCTCATTGTTGATATCCACACACATCACACATGTCTATGTTCAATGAATGCCTTATTCATTTGTGTGATTGTACTTGATTAAATGTATTTCACATGCTCAATTTTTGCTGATCAAGCAAAAAAATATTTTTGAGTGTTTTTAGTTGTTTTTGAAAAGTATTTTGTTTTTACAAAGAAAAAATGTCATATTTTTCAAAAACTGTGTTGCCTTGTTTTGGTGACTTGGTTGCGGGTCAATCCAGTCGTATGCCCTAGTCGCGAGCCCAATACAATAGGTTTTCGCGTCTCACTGGCAAGTCAATGTCCCAGTCGCAAAAATACTTAGAAAATTTTTCAAAATCTGGGTTTCAAGATTTCTCGCGACTTGATGTGGCGACTTGTTCGCGAGTTGAGGTTCAGTCGCGAGAATTATACAGAAAGTTTCGCGGCTCAACTCGCGACTCTCTTGTAATTGGAACTTCCAGTCTCAAAAAACACTTAAGAAAATTTTTCAAATTTTTTGTTTTTAAATGCTCTAGCGACTAGCTCTGGCGACTTGCATGCGACTTGGTTCAGTTACGAAAAACGCGTGTTTTGCACTTTAAAGTCAGTTTTTAAAACTTTTCAGTTTTTCCCTCGAACTTTTCTGACTGTTCATTGTCTTGTTCGCTCTTCTCTCTCTTAAACTCACCGTGTGTGTCACTTAAACCATCATTGTTCTTCATCATTTCAACTTCAATCCTCAAGAAAAAGGTATGGGTTTTCTTATTTTCACTACATACTTCATGGGTATAGCCTTGTTTTCTTAGTTTTTTGAGTTGGTGTTTGGTTTATAGGTTATGTGTTGATTCAGTTATGGGTTTTGGTTATTTTATTAAATTTGTTTATATGAGTTCTATTATTTATGATAATATGATGCTTGTGTCACATGCCTTCTTGGTTGATTCCCTTTGTTGGGTTGTACATCTTGCCCGTGTTGTGTTGTGCATGCCATGCTCATAGTAGATTGTCACAATATCACTTTCTTGCAAATCTGTGGTATCCATATATTACACTGCACTCTATTGTGCTAGCACACTAATCATATTTGGTAACCTGATACATACTTCTATTCACAATGCACTAGTGTTTCTCGTATATACATACTATTGACTTGGTTCTTGCTCTATGGTTGAGTGTTATAACATTCTGAAATCAATGTGTCTTCTTTTCTATAATTACCTTGAATCTAATCAAGTTGATGTTTGTGCCTTGTGTTTTTGCTCTTGGTTCTTTGCTGTGTGTTTGTTCTTTTACAGATGTCACGTCCTTCCTTTAAAGTAAAAGAGATTGTGATCGATGTTCCATCCCCTGTTGCTAGGAGAACTCGATGCTCATGTCAGTCGTCTCAAGACTCAAACAGTGAGAGATTCAGGACTCCGCTTGATTCTCAAACATATTCAAACATTTTTGTAGATGCTCTTATTATTGTGGAACGGGTAGTACAATTTGATACCTTGGAAACAACATTTATCCCTAGGATATTTGAAGCAAAAGATTGGGCTGATCTGTTTGGGAACTTAGAAGTCCCATTTGATGAATTAGTTCGGGAGTTCTACTCGAATGCGAGATTCATTGGAATTGAACTGCAGTGCTGGGTACGAGGAAAATAATTGGTCATCAATCCAGATTACATTGCACAGGTTCTTCACATCACTAGACCAGAAAATGTGAACCTAACTCCATATGATGATAGGCTTCCTCAGGTACAAGACATTCTTCAAGTTCTTAGGCCTGAACATGAGATTAGAAGTAAAGGCTCGTCTACAGGCACTGCAAAGTTTACACCCGAACTGACGACTCTAAAATTGATTATGTTCTCCAATCTCTACCCATTGTCTAACACTACTTTCATTAATCTTGGAAGAGCACAATTTCTATCTGATCTCATTACCGGAGTCCAAATAGACATCTATGCCCACATCTTTCAGATCATTGGGAAAACAGCAGCTCGATCAGCAGCATGAACCTGTCTTCCATAGTAGTCTCATAATGAAGATCATGCTTCTTGAAGGTGTCCATCCACCAACAGATGGAAAAATTGTGACACGTCTTCGACCAATATCCATGATAACTCTCCAGGCAAGCAAGAGTCACTCCTTTAAGGCACCTAAGAGTGAGACATTCACCCATGCCACTCCATCTGGTCATGATTCAGCTACTTCTGTGCATATCGAGACAGTATCTCCTCACACTCCAGAGTTGCAGACACCTAGTACTCAACCTCTACATCCTAGCCTTCAAGTTGATAGGTTGAGCAATTTGATTGAAGGTGTTAATCAGCGTATTTCTGGATTGGAAAAACTCCTCCTCTTAACCAACAACCAAATTCAAATGCGGTTCACTGGCTTTGAGGCACAATTAGATGCTATTCAACAAAAGATCAAGGATAGCCTTTAGATATTCGTGCCAAAACGGGGGAGATGGTATAATGGAGATGAGTACATTGAAAGGGGGAGTTACATACTTTTGACTTAATTTCAGTATATATGGTTATAGTTCTTATAACTTTACTTTTAGTTTTTATATTGTATCTTGTTTAATGCTGTTGGTACTTTGGTATATATTAGATGATTTTTAGTTTGCTTTGTATCTTTGCTTATGTAGCTTAAATACTTGTTGCTAAATGTTATGCATTTTCTTTAAGTACATCACTCTTGTGCCCTTTGTTGGATTTTATATCCTTAATACAATTACCTTGTGTTATTGCATTGGTTGACTGTTAGACATACAAATGATACTTTGCATTGAGCTTTCTAGCTTGCATGTCCGGATGTTCATTCCTTGTGTGAATGAGCATTGTGGTCACTATTTATAGTGATTGTTAGTTTTTGGTCAAGTTATGTTTTATTGCTTTATTCTTTATTGCTTGATCGTATTGTGGTTGCTTCATATACTTTACAAGTTTTTCTGCATACAATAATCATATTATGTGGTTGTTTTTCAGGAGATAGTTGTGCTTATGATTCAAGAGCTTCTTAGATTCTAGAGTTAGGTGTGAGTGAGTTTTGTTCAACTGTTCCCAGCTCACGCGTTAAGTCTAGAGTTTGTTGTAGGGTTTTGTCATGGAATAGCCAAATGGGGAGATTGTAAGGTTGAAATTTATCAACTATTTTGTTGACTTTATTCCGTGCCAATTTGCTTGTAATTCAGCACTTAGAAACCCTATATTTAGGTGGAAATCATGTAAGGGTAGTGTGTGAGAGAGTGTGAAGAAATGTTCAAGACTGTGCAGTGAAGCAAGGACTCGCGACTGGATCTCGCAAGTGGCTCGCAACTGGCAAGCTACAAGAAGATGCACACGAGTGAAACATGCAGAGAAGCTGAACCGTCTGCCAACTGTTGCACTACACGACAAAATGTCCAGCCTGGCCATTGAATTAGCTCGCGGCTTGTACTCGCGACTCAGTCAAGTCACGAGGCCAAGTCGCCAGCCAGCTCTGTCTTGGAAAAACTAACTCTTCGCATTCCATTCTCACTCTAGTATAAATACCCTTTATATCCACGAAATGTAGAGAGCTTCCAGAGAGAATTTTGAAAGAGAAACCTTAGAGAAAACAAGATTGACTCATCCACAATCTTTACATAGTGATTCTTCAGATTCCTTTACTCTCACCCTCTCCATTGTTAGATCTTTGAGAGGTACATTACCCAAAACCTTTTCTCACCTCACCCATATCTGTAAGAAGGCAATTTGGTGCTTGGGAAGCAGTTAGGAAGGGACAAATTTGATATTAGTTGATGCTATGAGCTATAGCGAAATCTGGTAAGCTAAAGAAGAAATAGGTTCGGCGTAACCTCGTTGGAGTAGGAGCTTGGAGGGCTTAGGTACATTGGGTGCATTAGGCTTGGAGGGTCTTCTGCTATTCATGTATCCCAACTACATTCTTTAGTGGATTATTTACTGCTTGGAGGGCGGCGGAGAGGTTTTACTCCGAGGACTTTGGTTTCCTCTTCAATAACATATCGTTGTGTTGTCCTTGTATTTGCATCTCTCTTCCCTTAATCTTTGCCATTTAATTTCTGCTGTGGATGTGATTTTATTTGATTTAGATTGTTTATCAATTTTGTTATAAGCTTATGTTCATTTTCCGCACACAATTTTTTTGATATTAAACTTAAATTGGTAATTTGTAATTTGGGGGTCTAAACGTTCATAGTGTTTTTCACACTATTTGAAGAAACAATATTGGTTTAATTATTTATTGTGAGCTTTAAAGAAACAATTGAAAACATTACATAACTGCATGCAAATGAATTGAAAGATAAATGGTTGATGCATTTTATAATGAGTAAAGATTTTTATATATCAAATAAAAAAGTACATGCCAAGATTATCTGGTTACAATAGAGTTAAAAACATATATTTAAAATTATAGACATGTATGAGAAACATTCATAAGTATGAAAAGACTGAAGCCAAATTATCAATGAAATTAGTATAAATTATGAATGCTTAGGCCTATTTTTTAACAATTCATGTCTAAAATAAATGATCTTTCAAAATAAATTATGATTTTTCTTAGAGTGGGTATTGCTTAACAATGACGTGATATTCATAAAAGAGACCATGTATAAATGAGTAAACAATAAAACTTTAAAGTATATTCTCAAATTGAAAGAGAGTACCAACCACAATTGATAATAGATTATAAAATTAGCTTTCAAGATTATAAATTTCGTATATGCTTTTATTCTTTAGTTATCCAATAAGGCATTTGTAATTTTGTTTTATGTTTTGGGACGTTGATATTGTGTAGAAATGAAACTTACGTATTTGTTTTACTTATCTTTTGTGCTATTTTGCTTTGGTTAGTAATGCTGGGATTTGTATAATTTAAAAATTATTGAACAAGTATTAATTTGTTTAGTCGAGCTCATTCTTAATATGAGTGGGCAATTCAAAGTAATGCATTTTGCATTAAGTAATTTGTTGCGTGACTTTCCAAATGGAAAATACATGTTATTTTCTTTTAGAATAATTCATGTGAAAAATACGGGTCAACCCAACCCAACCTGCAACCTGATTGACCCGACTCATTTTCTAACATGCTTAAAATGACCTGTTTTGACCCGCAACGCAATTAACCCGACCCAACCTGTCCATTTGCCATGTCTAGGCGTGACACTAGTGTAGGAGGCAAAATTTTAAACCAATTATAAAATGCCACATCAAAATTTAGCAGCAAATTCTAAATTAATGTCATTAAATCAATTAAATTAGATGATGACATGTGTCATCCAAATTGACATCACATTGGCTATCAAAATTTGCCACGTGTCATTTGGCCCACAAAATAAAGATAAATTTCATATTCAAAATTTATGGATAATTATCTTTATTAAAATAAATAAATTAAATATAGATAATTATTTATCCTTGTTGATTATTATCTTTATCAGCATCTGATATTTATCAAAATAGATAAATAAGAATAATTATCTCTAAGCAAAATTTAGGCCAATCAAGAGCTTACTACATATTTTCTAGCATATCAATTCAAAAGAGAGCTTATTCTTTGAAATCACTATAAATAGAGGACATCCCCTCTTATTTTAGGGGGAGTTTTTCTAAGACGTCGAAGCTCTGGAGAAATTCTGCCTCAAGAACATACGAAGAACATTCAAATAAGTTTTTGAAGTTCTATTGGAATTAAGCTGTAAAAAGCCTCCATAAACTTCAAGAGACCTCAAATTCTTGAAGCTCAACGGATCAAGCCTCTAAAGGCCCAAAAAACTTCAACCTAAAAGTCTTCACATTCGAAGGCTTGAAGAACAATAAATCTCTAATAAGGTCAAAGCTAGAGATTTGTTGTGAAGACCATTCAATTCATCTTCCAACCAAAGTCAAGAAAATTTCTTGTTTGAGTCAAGTTCAATGAAGATAGAATCAGAGGATATTCTTTTTGTAAAAGAATTGAAATAGAGATTGTACTTATTATTCATCAATACAAATTTATATTTGTAAACCATATTTTGTCAAGTTCAATGAAGATAGAATCAGAGGATTTTCTTTTGTAAAAGAATTAAAATAGAGATTGTATTCATTATTCATCAATACAAATTTATATTTGCAAACCATATTTCTTTTCAGTTGTTTGATTTTTTCTGCAATTGAGAAAAATTTTGTGTTTACAACTGGCTCTTAAACTTTATGTATAGGTCCACTCACTTTTCTATGTCCTGATATATATATATATATATATATATATATATATGTATGTATGTATGTATGTATGTATGTATGTATGTATGTATGTATGTATCAAGAGAGTCAATTTCGTATCGAATGCGATTTCGGTTTGGCTAAGAGAACGAAATATTTCGGTATCGATTGATACCAGTGCACTATTTCTAGATTACCACTATTTCGAGATTACCACTATTTATATATTTCTATACATAAATATATATTTGTATTATTTATGTAAGTATGAATATATTAATTTTTATGTTTATCAACATAAAATTTAAAATCCACATATTTTATAAGACTATATATTAGCTTTAGTACATTAACCAGTATATTAGATTAGATAAAATGTTTTTTAATAATTTTTTTCAATCTTTTATTTTTTTTTTTATTGTATCGGCCAAAACGCCAATACTAGCTGTACAAATTGATACAGGCCAGTATAGCCAAAATAAAACGATACAACTTGGTATTTTTACCAATACATTTTGGAGGAGTACCGGTATTGGTTTAATGGTTAGTATGGTATATTTCCCCAGTACAGCTGATACCGATACAATATTGACTTCCTTGATATATATATATATATATACACACACACACACTAAATTGGTTTTAGCATGACTTATGAAATTTTTTAGTTGGTTTATTAGCATGGTTGTCAAAATCGTGATCTGAATTGTATGATCGTATGATTTTGCGATCTTATCTCACCAAAATGTTTAGAATCGTACAAGGATCATAAAAATTGTAAGATCGTATGTAGAATCATGTAGGATCGTAGGATTGTATGGGATCCTACCGATCCTACCAAAAGGTAAAAATCAATTTTTTTAAATATTTTTTTTAATTTTTTAAGTTCATCTTTATAAGTTGTAAATTGTAATCTCAAGACTAAGACATTGTACTTCATAAATATATCAACTAAGTGGTAGGACTCATATAAAGATGACTTTCTTCAATTGAAAAATTTTGCTATAAAAATATTGAGCTTAACATGTAGCTCTTCAGGTTGTGAAAGTAATTGGAGTACATTTGGAATAGTAAGACCAAATGACTTTGATATATTATCCCCCAGTTGTGAATTCTTTATTAAAATTGGTACAACTTTAAGTACACTCAAAAAGGAGAAAATCGTTTAAACCAAAAAAAAAAAAAAAAAAAAAAAAAAAAAAAAAACAAGAATGAGTTGGTATTTGTTATGTAAAACTTGAAGATTAAAGAGAAAATACCTAAACCCTCAAGTGCAAAAGAAGAAATTGGTTTGAAGAACTTGTCTTCGGATGATGAGTGGTTAGCAAAGGGTGTCAACCAAAAGATGATAATTAAAGGTCTTTAAAGGTCACTCTAAGACTTGCATGGATGCCTTAAAAAGCCGAAGTTTAGCGATTCCAAGGTGTTTAGTTAATTTTATTGCTAATGTAAAAGCCTTGATGACAAATTTGTTGGTTTAGAGTAGGGGTGGCAAAATTGGACACGACCCGCAAACCCGACACTACACGACACGAAATTAGCAGGTCATGGGTTGAGGCTTAATGGATTTGTGTCATATTCGGGTTGACACGACGGACCCGTTTGATAAACGGGTTGGGTTAGAGTTCAACCTATGGAACCCGTTTAACCCGTCTGACCTGTTTAATTAAATGAAATTTTACCAATATACCATTCAAACCCTAGGTATATAAACTTATTAGTTATTGTAGTTTATTTTCTTTGACATATTGTGATTGATTATTTATGATATTGAGATATACTTTAATTTTGAATGATTATTTGTGATGCAGTTACTCATTAATTCTGAATTTTATATTTAAATTATTTATTTGTTTGTTTTTTTTATAAATGTTTTTCTTTATTTTGATAAAATTAGATAAACAGGTCGACACAACTGACCCGTTTAATAAATGGGTCGTGTTAGGGTTGAGGAATCTTGACCCGTTTAATAAACATATCGGGTTAGTATTGACCCACATAGTTGGATATGTATAAGTTGACACGACACGAATTCGACACGCGAACATGAATTGCCACCCCTAGTTTAGAGGTTGTATCATGAACAGAGAAGCAAATAAGGCAACTCACTTGTTTCGATGGCATTTAGAAAATTCTATCTTAGGTGTCTTCAATTTTGGGCATGGGCCCCTTCTTCTGTAAATGTAATCATCGAGGATGCCGACCCAGTCAGTTAGGTTTGCTCCTCCTTTTGTTTCTGCGTTCTGGTTTCTAATAATATTTTCTCTTCCACCAAACTTAAAAAAAAAAAAAAAAAAAAAAAAAAAAACGTTAAAGGAGTACCTTCCGACCATTTTTCAAAAGATTGAAGAGTAAAAATTAAGAAAAGTCATCACTAGAAGACAAGTCAATTATTGAAGAACTGTGGGAATTTGTTTGGTTATGGAAGACAAATCTAAAAATGGTACTACTGAGTTTATATATATATACCGATATTTTCCAATTTCTTGTTTGAATATAGTACATGGTTTTTGAAGTACCTTCATTGAAAGAACGTTGTAAATGATAACGATGCATATAATTAAACCAAATGAATGAAAAAATAAAATAAAAAATGAAACTCTTGCATTCAGCCTCAAATTACAATACAAATGGCTTCGGCAGCTGTGGCAGCTCCAAGAATACTTTTTAGGGGCTATTCAAACTCGTACTACAGATAATGACCCTTTTATAAATTATATTTTATTATTTCAAAATTGATCATTAGGATGATACAATGATTTTTTTTTTTGTTATCCATGTGTAAAGTTGTAATTTTCAACTATGTTTTATGTTGGCTTTATTCCCTAAAAAAAAAAGTGTCGTAATTGCTTTAATTTTGTTCCTTGTATTTTGTGGGATTTTATTTTATTGAGTTTAGTATTAAGATGGTGAAGAATCGAGTATAAAATAAAGATCAGTGTTATTTCACGACTAACTCGCAAGAAGCTCATGAGTAAAGCAAACTGTGAAAAGGCCATGTGAGAAACACATGTTGGAAGTTGAAGAGTCAAGTATCAGGCTTCATTTCGCAAGTGCTTCGCAAGACAGGCCATCTCGTGAGGTACCTACAAAACTTTCTGCTTGGAGGGTTTTAAGTGTGACTTTCTTACCCTTCACCCATACTATATATACCCTCATTACCCACAAAAGTGGGAGAGACTATTTAGAGAGAAAAACCCTACATAGGTTTTCTACAACACAACACACCCATCTTTTAGAGAGAGAGCTACTCATCCTTAGTGAATCATTGTAGCCTCTTCTTCTTCCCTCTACCATTATCATACCTTGAGAGGAGATTTGTACCCAAATACAACCCACACTTTTTCAGAGTGTAGAGAGTGTTTTGGAGGTTGGGAAGTTTTGAGAGTTTGCCAAAAGTAGCCGGTGAGGCTTGGTAGATGCAATCGGGTTCGGGATTCATAAAGCTAATGAAGACAAGACTTCGAGAAGTCTGTTAGTAGCAGGAGCTTGGAGGGCTCAAGTACATTGGGAAGACTAGGCTTGGAGGGTCTTTTGTTATTTGTGAACTCCAACTTATTCACTAGTAGATCGATTTCGACTTGGAGGGTCGTGGAGAGGTTTTTTGCCAAGTTCTTCGGTTTCCTCTTCGATAGCACGTCTTGGTGTTATCTTGTATTTGCATCTCTCTTCCCTTACTCTTGTGCTTTACTTTTATTGTTTTTTGTTCATGCTTATGCACTAGAGTAGTTATCGGTTCATTGCGCACATTTAATCTTGTTCTGCACTTTGATTAAGTAAGAGTAAAAGCAACAGCAACCTAGCTGTAATTTAAAATTTGGGTTCTAAACAAGCTTGTGTGTTTTAGTGCAAATCCGAGCTTTCACCATGATTCAAAGGAAAATTTTTCAAGTCAACACGAGTTCTCTTAGAAGATGAATTTTAGGTAAGAGATTAATCTTATGGTACATGTGATTTTCTTATCATAAATTATCTATAGTACTAGCAAGATAATAAATGATAAACTATAAGTTCATTAAGAATATTGCTTCTTAGTATAATGATAATATTAATTATTGTTGTTAAATTTAAGTTTTAGAAATCATCTATTGTCTTTTACCATAATAAAGTTATTAATTATTGTTGTTAAGTAAACTTTAATTATTCTTGCTTAGAATACTTTAATTTATTTAATTTATTAATTTTTTTCTTTACTCTTTTCAATTCTTTTATTTAACATTGTAACTCAATTTTGACAACTTATTGGTCTTTGTAATTCATTAAGAAGAATTTTTATTGTGTCCTTTGCGTAAAAAATACTCTATGAAGAATTAAACACAACAATAAAATTATTAAATTCTTTTCTATAAAATAATTGTCTCACTCCCCCTGTCCCACACCCTACTTTCATTACCTCACACTTAATTGTCTTTTAGTGTTTACAATAATCACTGCCCACTTTATTGTCTCTTCTAAGATTTAAGATAAAAAATTACTAAGATTTAGATCAAATTGGTTTGTTCTTGGGCTTTTTCTTTTTTGTTAAAAAGGCCAAGATAAAAGTTGGTGTTGAATTGGTTTGTTGTTGGATTTATTTTAGGGTGTTCAAAATTTTATTTTAGAATAGTGTCAGAACAAAAAAATTTTAAAAATATTATATGTAATATTTTTTTCCCAAACCTTGAACCCCTAGAAGCAATGTGACGTAGCCACTATTCAAGGATACAACTCATTGATCAAGGAAGTCAATATTATACCAGTACCAACCGTACAAGGGAAATATATTGTACCAGGCCATTAAACCAATACCGGTACACCTCCAAAACGTACCAAAAAAATAGCAGGTTATACCGGCCTATTTCAGCTATACAGGCCGGTACAATAAAAAATTGAAAACAATTATCAAAAAAAATTTTATTTAATTTAATATATTGGTTAATGTACTTAAGCTAATATTTAGGCTTATAAAATATGTGGATTTTAAATTTTATCTTAATAAACATAAAAATTCATAAATTCATACTTACATAAATAATACATATATATATATATATATTAATGTATAGAAATATATAAATAACGATAATTTGAAAACGACACATTGATATCAACCAATACTGAAATATTTTGTTCTCCTAGCTAAGCTGAAATAGCCCCTGGTATGAAATTGACTCCCTTGCGATTGATGCCAGCTAGCTACTTATTATTGATATAGAAGCTAGTATTTACAATTACTCCAAAATTTACTAAATTACAAGAATGTCTATGATAAAAATAGATTTGAAGAATTAACGATGGCCTGTATTGTCTTTTTTTTTTATTGTTAGAAAATATGGCTTTGCATCTCGTATAAAACAAGTAGCGAATTTTTTTTTTTTTTATCCACTCCATTCATGTGAGATAACGTGAAACTTTTGAATTTTAGAAACAAAGAATAGAAGATTGACCTTGATCTAGTAATTCTTAAAAAAAAAAAAAAATAGAAGATCAATCTTAGGAAACTTTCAATCTTCAAGATAAGAACTTGCTAGAATATGAATATGAATTGTGGAAAAGTAAGAATGGTGAATTGGAATAATAGTTGTTATAAGTCACTTCAAGGGGACCTAAACCTCCATAGAGAAAGAGAGAGATGCACTAAGCAATTGGTTTATTCTTCAATAATATCTAATGTTGAATTACAACTATGTATTTATAAGAGATTAGCTCTAATTTCCTTGGCCCACATGCCTCAAGATAATTGGCTAGTCAATTCAACATATGCTCTATGAATTAAGTCATGTACTAAATGAGCTACATGTACTCAAATTCTAACTAGCTCATCCTAATCTCAATTAACTAACCAATTAAAGGGATTACAACAACTATGAGGCGATTACAAGGCGTATGACATACTTTGGGGTCCTATCATTTCCCCCCTCTTGAAAACACCTTCTCCACAAAGTGTTGTTGTGGTTGGCATCTTCATCAAAGGAGATCTTTCAAATGGACCAATACCTTAGTGATATTTTAATCACCATATTTATGCACTTCTCTTTGACAAGCTATAGACACCAAGGAGAAACTATGTATGGGCCGATCAGCACTTGGGCCTACAACCTATTTGTTGACGTGGGTTATGGATTTCCCACCACGAGTGGCCTACTAAACCGAGACCCTCTAACCCTTTGGTTTTGCTTCTTCATCTCTCAAGTGTGCTCTCCTGTTTTCTGCCTCCCCATCTTCATTTCCCAGCTGCTCCTATTTATACCCTCAAAGTTAGTGGGAAGTTATGATTTAGTGGATGGGAAGGTCCAATGTGAACGTGGTTAAGTGGGAATTTAGGTGGAAGTGGGAACTTTCGTGAAAATGGCCTAGGAACCTGTTCCTAGTTCAGCAAATTGCTCGGCAAAATATAATCTAACTAATTGCCGGGCATGTAATCGTGTTGCGCCAACGCTCGGGGGCGCTAACTTAGACGTGCTGCCAATGTGTGGGCCGTGATACATGTAAAGCGTCGACTACCTGTTGTGCTTGAGTCATTTTAATGTTTAGGGCCCTTAGACCGTATGGGCCGCTCTGCTGGAATAAGCCTTTGAAGCTTCAATGGGTCTGGTTGTACGGCACCGTATATTAGCCCCCACTTGATTCGTGTTCGTTTGCTGGTGAAACAAATCAAGTAGCTCAATAGATAACTCATTTCTTGGGGAGTTTAGGGTGGATAGCTAAGGGTCGATCGAAGAACCCATTAATGCTCTCTCAAAAGGCGTGTTAAATCTGTCTATTGGTTTGGCCACAATTATTACCTGACGGTTCGTGGACCGAGGTGAATCGCATGTGGCAACTTGGGTAGGGATTCGTAGAGTTTCTCGCCTCACTATTTTATTCGCATTTATTATCCCCTTTACTCTCTTTTGCTTCTATATATAGTTCCCTCCGTAGTTAAATTTCACTTTACGTTCTTTATCCTCTAGACTCCCTCTCTGCCGAGCACAAACTTCTGCGAGTTCATCCTCTAGCCCAAAACACTTCTCTTTCTTTAGAGCCAAAAGTAAGTCTCCTCTGCCCTTTCTACAATTCTTTCCATTTCAATTACCTTTCTTTGAGTCGTATATTAGGATCTTTATTCTAGAAATGGGTTTTTCTCATCTTCTTTCATCTAGAGCCTCTTTGGCCACTTTTAGGGCCACTTACAATGTTCCTGAGGATGTTGATATTGCTTATTGCCACGAGGGAGATATTGACATCCAAAGGCGTCGAGGCGTAAACACAGTCTTTTTCCCTTTGATGGCTATTCTAAAGGGTGGGGTTAGGTTTCCCGTTGACCCCCTCATCTTGGGGACCTTTAGGTTTTACGGGCTTTGCCCCGACCAACTTCCCCCCAATTTTTCTAAAGTGGTGAGTTGCGTAAGTAGGCTGAATCAGTTGTTCGGACTGCAACTGAATTCCCATGACATCAATTTTATGTATAGTCTATGCAGTAATATAAAATCGGGTTACTACTTAAAGACTAGGGATATAAGGGTGCGTCTTATTTCGTGCCTCTCAGACTCCAATAGGAACTCTGCCGAGGAGTTCGTTAGAGTGAGCGGCAACTGGTTCGCCGAGGAACTCCCCTGTGCGTTCTCCCCACGTGATGTTGGTCGGTATACGTATTCTGTTAGTCAACTTTTTAGTTTTGATTTAACCGTGCATTTACTGACAGGCTCCAATGTTTGTTTTGTGCAGAAACTAAAAGATTTAAGCCGGATCTCAGAGCGGTTAATGTCCGAGACCTAAACTTTGTGCTTCGATCAGAAATTTTCGTTCATTGGGACGGCCAGCTCCGGGCGTCTCACTTAATCGTCGATGTAGAACCAGTGTATTCGACTTGGCAAACGTTTAGCCAAGCTTTTTTAGTTGACAGCCCCCTACTCTCTTATATTGACGTACGTCACGCAAGCTTCCTTCCGCCCAAGCTTACTGTAGGCGAAGCACGTGAACTAGGCCCGCGGTACACCTGTTCGAACGAGCTCGTGCCATTGCGAGACGACTCAGCAGAACAGGTGTCCCAGAGATGCCGAGAGCTTATTCACATGCCAGTTCAAACAGAAGCCCCTGTCCTCCAAGAGGACCCAGCCGACCAGGAAGTCTTCGCTGGAACCCCCCGGTTAGGAGTTGAACCGATTAGCTTAGTAGATACTACCGAACAAGGTCAAGAAATGGTGGCGAGAAGAACTCTGTCTATTAGTCGTTTTATGCTTGGTGCCCAGCAAAGCGTGGCCCAGCCCGGAACTCAAGCTCAACAACACACTCCTGCGCCACCAGCTCCTCCAGGACGCACCTGTAAAAGACAACGGGCCGCCGAGCGAGAGCCCATCGATACCGGTGACGCGCCTGCAAGGACACCTCCTCGGTCACCAACCAATATCGAAATCCGAGAGCCGGTGGTCCAAACCAGGCTGCACGTGGCATCTTCTTCCAGCGCGGCCCCAGCCTAGTGTCCCTCCTTCATATTGGACGGCAAGCCCCTCCCTTCGACAGCTAGTGTTCGGGTCTGGGATAAAGGTGAGGGTGGTCGTGTTGCTCAGAGCTTGGCGCGCGGTCTCTTGCCGCCGGAGGACGTCCACGTTTTTTACGATAGCACAGATGAGTCATTGGCCCGAAGGCTACAATGGCACACTATCGCGGTAAACCCTTGTTCTCTGTTCTCACTTTACTATCTTGCAGTTCGTTTTACATTGCAATGATTGCTATTGTTAATCTTTTTAGGCGGCCCAAATGACCCACATCCTTGATGGACGGCTGAAAGAGCTTGCCGAAGATGCCGAGCGAGAAAAAGCGCTGAAGGATGTGGCCGAGACTACCGCAAAGGAGAAGGCTAAAGCTACCGCAACAGCAGAGAAGAAGGCAGTGGCAAGTGAGAAGGCTAGGGCCGCGGCGGAGAAGAGGTCTTCGGGGCTAGAGGCTAAGCTCGGAGAGGCCGAGCTTAGACTGGGAGAGGCCGAGAGTCTCAATGCGGCGCAAGCTGAAGAACTGGCCGACATGAGGGCAGCTTTAGAGGCCAGCGAAAGCAAATGGTATAATGAGGGGTTTGCTGACGCCAAGAACTCTGTGGAACCTGTCATCCAAGAGGTTCGAAGGCTCGCATTCGAAGAAGCCTAGTTCGAGGCCCTGAAAGCTGCGGGGGTCCCCGAGGACTCCCCTTTGAGAGATCCCAGTCAAATCCCCTTCCCCGGGCGCTCCTCTGCCGCTCAGGTCCCTCCCGCCGTGAACTCTAAAGAACACACCATGAGCATGAGGGATCTGGTAGACGCGATTGATTCCCATGTGGAGTTGGTCGATTTAGAAATCACGAGCAACATCCATGCCGACGATCAACCCGTGGAGGGGTCTCTGCCTCGGTCTTCTCCGGCCACCGAACATCCGCATGAATCCTCCGCCCAAAGTCACCCTACCGATTAAGTGTAACAAGTGCCGAGCTCAACCTCTGATAAAATTATTATTATTATTATTATTACTTTTATTATTATCTCATTTTAAATTATGCTTACGTCACTGGGTTGTGGCGAGTGAACAGTTTAACTTTTAATATTTTCTTTTTAATGGGAAATTTTTGCCTATGTCGCCGGGTTGTGGTGACGAAACAATTGTTACTTTTAATGCTTTTCCTTTTTGAATAAAATGTTTGCCGAACAGATTGTTTACTGGTCACTGAGTGTTTGTTTAAGTTAGCTCTGCACATGTTTAAATTTCACGTATACACTTGTGTCCGTTTACTTATCATGTTCATAGATATTCGTGTAAGTACGCGTATACGCGCCCGGGTAAACTAGGGTTGTATATTTAGCTGCCCACATGATGGAGCCGTGAACGGGGCTTTCGTTCTTAGTGTAACGGATTAGGGTTTTACTTGCTTGGTGACGAAGATCGAACCGAGAGTGATACTTCTGTCCTTGGGGTAAACCATTAGGTTTTCACCTACTCGATGATAGGGGTCGAACCGAGGGTCAAGCTAATGTCTTTAGTGAAAATATTAGGTTTCCACCTACTCGGTGATAGGGATCGAACCGAGGGTCAGGCTTCTGTCCTTAGTGAAGATATTAGGTTTCCACCTACTCGGTGATAGGGATCGAACCGAGTGTCAGGCTCCTGTCCTTAGTGAAGATATTAGGTTTCCACCTGCCCAGTGATAGGGATCGAACCGAGTGTCAGGCTTCTGTCCTTAGTGAAAGTATTAGGTTTCCACCTGCTCAGTGATAGGGATCGAACCGAGTGTCAGGCTTCTGTCCTTAGGTTAGATATTAGGTTTCCACCTGCCCGGTGATAGGGATTGATCCGAGTGTCAGGCTTCTGTCCTTAGTGAAAGTATTAGGTTTCCACCTGCTCGGTGATAGGAATTGAACCGAGTGTCAGGCTTCTGTCCTTAGGTTAGTGAACAAGTGTAACCACTTTCAAACCAAATAACATACTTTACCCAAGGTCATATTCATTGTCGGTGACTACTCATGAATAATCAGTGACAGAACTTTTTTAAGTTGTGCACGTTCCACGGCCGAGGTAGCGGTCTTGCATCTAAGTCCTCCAAGTAGTAAGCCCCCGTCCTGGCAATGGCAGTGACCCTGCACGGTCCTTCCCATGTTCGTGCCAGCTTCCCAGCGTTGTTGTCCCGCATACTTCCCACCGCTTTTCATAGCATTAAATCCCCGAAAGCAAACTCTCTAAGTTGTACACCACGGTTGTATCGCCGAGCAATCTTCTGTTGATATTTGGCTAGCCGTACCGTTGCTGCTTCCCGGTGTTCTTCCACTAAATCCAAGCGTTGCACCATTAAGTCGTTTTTCCGACGAGGTTCATAGTTTGCCACCCAGGCGCTACACATGCTAATCTTCGTGGGTATCACAGCCTCAGCACCGTACGTGAGTGAAAAAGGGGTTTCCCCCGTAGACCTTCTAAAAGTTGCCCAGTATGCCCACAAAACGTTATGAAGTTCCTCGGCCCAGTGACCTTTTGTGCCATCCAACCTCCTTTTTAATCCGTTCAAAATTGATTTCTTAACAGCCTTCGCTTGCCCATTGCTCTAAGGGTAAGCCGGGGTGGAATATCTATTCTTAACACCAAGGTTACCGCAGAACTCGCGAAATGCCCTGCTATCGAACTGCATCCCATTGTCGGATATGAGGGTGTCCGGCACACTGAATTTGGTGAATATATTTTTCCAGACAAACTTCTTAACGTCGACGTCCCGTATGTTGGCTAGCGCTTCCGCCTCAACCCACTTAGTAAAATAGTCGACGGCTACTAGTACAAACCTCAGATTACTGGTTGCCCGGGGAATGGGTTCGAGTATATCCAGCCCCCACTGTGCAAAGGGCCAGGGGCTACTGACCGGGTTTAAGTGTCCAACCGGCTGGTGGATCAGAGGGGCGTATTTTTGACACTTCTCACATTTTCGTACAGACTCGGCAGCCTCCTTCTGCATCTGTGGCCATCAAAACCCTTGTGTCATAACCCTGTGGGCTAAAGAGCGTCCCCCCACATGACTGCCACACACCCCACTGTGTAGCTCGGCCAGGAGTGAGCTAACCTTTTCTGGGTGTACACACAAAAGATACTGCCCGCCTAACGATCTTCGATAGAGCTTTCGATCCGCAGATAACCAGTATCGCGGGGCGACTTGGCGAATTTTTCCTACTTCCTTCTCGTCGTCTGGTACCCGGTCCTCAGCCAAATAGTCAATGATTGGATCCATCCAACAAGGTCCACCTGTTGCGATTGCCGCTACACCTAAACCATCCGTGGTGCTAACGCTCGGTTCAGCTATGACTTCCACCCTTATCAACCGAGGTACATCCTCTACTACTGATGACGCCAATGCCGCTAGTGAATTGGCGTGCCTGTTCTGTCCCCGTGGAACTTGCGTTAGACTCACCATGCTGAACTTGCTCATGGCTCGCTTTACTAGTTGTAAGTATGCCTTCATTCGAGAATCCCGAGCCTCGAAGCTTCCATGCACTTGTCCAACTACCAACCGTGAGTCTGAATAAACTTCTATATCCCGAGCACCTATCTCCGAGGCCACCCTAAACCCGGCAAGTAGGGCCTCATATTCTGCCTCGTTGTTGGAAGCTCTAAATCCCAACCTGAGGGAATGCTCCAGCCGAATCCCTTCAGGGGTGACGATGACGATTCCAGCGCGTGCCCCCAGTGCGTTAAAAGCGCCGTCCACAAATACCTTCCACGGGCAAAGCCCCACTTGACATACTACTGGTCCGGGTTTAGGAGAGAATTCTGCGACGAAATCAGCAAGAACTTGTCCTTTGACCACGCTCCTTGGCCAGTACCTTATATCGAAGGATCCCAGCTGAGTCCCCCATTTGGCAATCCGGCCAGTAAAATCTGATCTTTTTAACAAAGACTGTAGCGGGTACTCGGTCAGGACATAAACGGTATGGGCCTGGAAATAGTGGGGCAATCTCCTCGTGGCGTGCACTAACGCCAAGACCAACTTCTCCAATGGCAAGTATCTTGTTTCCGCATCAACCAGGGTTTTACTAATATAATATATTGGCTGCTGAACCCCGTGATCTCTTAATAGCACAGCACTCATGGCATGATCCGATACTGACAAATACATGAACAGGTCTTCGCCGGCCTCCGGTGCCGTCAACAGGGGAGCCTTCGTCAAATACTCCTTCAAATCTTGAAAAGCCCTCTTACACTCCGAGTCCCAATGAAATCCTTTCCATTTCTTCAAGAGCTGGTAGAACGGCCGACAGCGGTCAGCGAACTTAGAGATGAACCTATTAAGGGTTGCCAACATTCCAGTCAACACCTGAACTTCTTTAGGATTGCCCGGCGGTTTGAGACGCCGGACTGCTTCAATCTGATTGGGATCGACTTCTATGCCACAGTTGGTAATCAGGTAACCCAGGAACTTACTGGCCCCTACCCCGAAAGTGCATTTATTCGCATTCAAACGTAGCCTATGCCGTCGCAATATCTGAAACACATGCCGGAGATCTTCCGCGTGTCGTACATCTTGTTTGCTTTTCACCACCATGTCATCGATATATACCTCGACCGTGCGCCCGATCTCTTCGCGGAACATTCTCGTCATCATCCGTTGATACGTTGCCCCTGCGTTCTTAAACCCGAAGGGCATCACAGTGTAATGATAGTTCGCGTCAAGTGAGATGAATGCCGTTTTCTCCTGGTCCTCGGAAGCTAGTGCGATTTGATGATAACCCTGGAAAGCATCGAGGAAACTCATCCTTGAGTGACCGAACGTGGCGTCCACTAACTGGTCTATCTTCGGCACGGGGAATGGGTCCTTTGGACATGCGCGGTTCAAGTCGGTGAAGTCCACACAAACCCTCCACTTGCCATTCTTCTTTCTGACCACCACGGTATTGGCCAACCATTCCGGGAAGAAAATTTCCCATATTACCCTAGCTTCTTTCAACTTCGCCACCTCCTGCCGTATAGCTTCAACATGTTCCTTAGCTGACCTTCTGGGCCTTTGTTTCTTCAGCGGAAATGACGGATCCACGTTAAGCCGATGAATGATGAACTCGGGATCAACCCCGGGGACCTCGTACGGATCCCAGGCAAATACGTCTATGTTCTATACAAGAAAAAGCAATGTTTCCACCTTGTCCTTAGCATCCAGGCTTGCTCCTATTTGAAAATATCTCTTACTATCGGGCAATATCTTCGCCCTAACGAGATCTTCGGCACTGTCAGCCCCTGATCCTTCTTGGGGTTTCCATAATTGCTATAAGGGATCTTCCACACGGGCCCCGCCAAGCTCGTGCTCACGCTTCTGTTCGACGGCTGCAACTAAGCATTGCCGGGCAGCCTGCTGACTACCTCTTACCACTGCGACACCGTGCTTAGTTCAGAACTTGATCTTCACATGCAAGGTGGAGGGGACCGCCCCCATGGCATGGATCCAAGGCCTCCCCAAAATAACCGTATAGGGTGAGAAAGATGCTACAACCACAAAAGTTATTGTTACCTCCTTTCCCTCCATATTCACGGGAAGCGATATCTGTCCTTCGGGGATAGCCACCTGGCCGTCGAAACCTATTAGTGGTGTGTCATATCTTGAGGGGTGATCCTTTTTCAGTCCCAGTCCCCTGAACAGATCCGGGTACATCACGTCGGCCCCGCTTCCCTGGTCTATCATTACCCTCTTTACTATAAAATCGTTTATTCAGGTAGTCACCACCAGTGCATCATTGTGCGGCTGAATAGTCCCTTTCAAATCCTCATCGTTAAAAACAATAGGGTCCCATGCTGTCCTTGACTTCCTTTCCATTGGTTGGTCGGCGCTGCAGTCCCCTATAGACGTTATGGTCAGCACACTTCCTTTCTCGGCCGCTGCCATCCCCTTTGGGATGGCATGGATCACCTCAATTACCCCTAAAGGGGGTGGAAGGGGGTTGCCTCTTTGTCGTTGACCTTGCCCGGTACCTCTATCTCCTGGGTCTACCACGAATTCCTTCAGGTGCCCGACCCTCACTAACTGTCCCAAGTGATCCTTGAGCATTCGGCATTGCTCGGTAGTGTGTCCCCTTTCTTTATGATAAGTACAAAACAAGTTCTGATTTCTTCGCGATGGGTCACCCCCCATCTTGCTCGGCCACCGGAAGTAGGGCTCGTTCTTGATCCGATCCATAATCCTATGCACCGGCTCCCTAAACGTTACATTCACTTCTCCCATCTGCAACTCCGGCCCTTGGATTCTCAAATCCTTCCGAGGCCTCGGCTGAAAACTGCTCTGCCGATGTCTATTGGCCAATGTGGCCTTTCCCTTATTTTGCAACCGGTCGTCCTCTAGACGTTTGTACTCTTCAATACACCTCATGAGTTGCCTCATATCCTCGGGAGGTTTCTTTGTCAACGATTCCTGTAACTCGGAGTCCTCGGGTAAGCCTATCCAAAAAGTACTCGCCGCAATTTTCTCATTTCCACCGCCGATCTCATTGTAAAGCGCCCAATATCGAATGGCGTAACTGCGGAGGGTTTCCCCTGTCTTCATCTTCATAGAAAGTATTGCGTCCACTGGTTGAGGTACTCGGCTGCATGTCACAAACCGGACACCAAACTCTTGGATCAACTCGGCGAAACTGTGAATAGAACCCTTTCGCAGCCCATTAAACCATCTCAGAATGGTGCGCCCAAGGCTCGAGGGGAATACCTTACACATCAGTGTGTCGTTATGAGTATGTAGGGACATCATCTGTATGTAATGGCTGATGTACTCTACTGGATCTGTCTTCCCATCGTAGAAATCAAAAGGAGGGTGTGCAAACCTGCTCGGCATTTGAGCCCGCTCGATGTCATCTGAGAATGGCGACCGCGTAGCACTCCGTAAGGCGCGACTCATTGCGTCCATAGCAGCATTTCGGGGCCTCTGCTCGGGGGAATCTGAGCCCCGATCCATGTACTCCCGCGAGCGTGAACGTTCTCGATGTGGATGTGATTCTCGGGAATGTGAGCGGTCTTGGCGTTGATGGGTGCCCGACTGCTGGGAGCCCTCGCAACGGCCACCACCAAATTCCCTTTCCTGGTGACCTTGATTCCTCCTGCGCCCGACCATGGCTTCCAGCTTTAACTCCCTTACCAGTCTCCTCAATCGCTCTAGTTCCTCATCTCTCTCGTCAAACTGCCTGTGACCTAATACTCCCGATCTCGTCCGGCGGGTTTGGTAAGACCCCTCTCCGAGGCTGGACTGTTCCTCTCCCTGCCTTCGACCTTTGTCCTCACGCCGCTTATGCCTTTGCTCACGCCAGGATGATCCTACTGAATCGCTTTCAGCGCGACCTGAACGTCTTTCAGACATTTTTCCTGAGTGTGAGTCTCGGTCAGACCACCACTTTGTAGGAGATCCCCACAGACAGCGCCAATTGTAGACACCAAGGAGAAACTATGTATGGGCTGATCAGCACTTGGGCCTACAACCTATTTGTTGACGTGGGTTATGGATTTCCCACCACGAGTGGCCCACTAAACCGAGACCCTCTAACCCTTTGGTTTTGCTTCTTCATCTCTTAAGTGTGCTCTCTTGTTTTCTGCCTCCCCCCATTCATTTCCCAACTGCTCCTATTTATACCCTCAAAGTTAGTGGGAAGTTATGATTTAGTGGATGGGAAGGTCTAATATGAACGTGGTTAAGTGGGAATTTAGGTGGAAGTGGGAACTTTCGTGGAAATGGCCTAGGAACCTGTTCCTAGTTCAACGAATTGCTCGGCAAAATATAATCTAACTAATTGTCGGGCATGTAATCGTGCTACGCCAACGCTCAGGGGCGCTAACTTAGACGTGCTGCCAATGTGTGGGCCGTGATACATGTAAAGCACCGACTACCTGTTGTGCTCGAGTCATTTTAATGTTTAGGGCCCTTAGACCGTATGGGCCGCTCTGCTGGAATAAGCCTTTGAAGCTTCAATGGGCCTGGTTGTACGGCATCGTACACAAGCAGTCTCATGTACATGAAGGTTTCTTTTTCGTAGATCTTCAAGCTCTCAAATTGTTGAGCCTTTAATGGTTCTTCAATCTTCAAGGTCTCATTGGTTCTTTGGACCTTGGAATGTTTTCGGATCCTCAAAACCTCATTTGATTCTAGAACCATTAGAATTGTTGGTGATTGCATCTTTGATTTTTGGATCACCAACACTTGGATTGCCGATTCTTGAATCGTAGACTCTTTAGTGAGAGCCTCCATTGCTGCATCAAGAATTGGTTCTTGGTCCAATGGCATGAAATTTGGGCTCTTGCACCTTAGATTCTTAGGTGGTAGCCTCCATTGATGCATCAAGGATTGGTGCTCAAAACAAATTTTGTAGGGCGCATATGACATACTAAAATCCTAACTAATTCATCCTTATCTCAACTAACTAACTAACTAAAGGGATTACAACAACTATGAGGAGATTACGAGGCGTATGACTTAATTTGGGGTTTCTATTACCTCACCCTAATTTAATAATTAAAGTTTTTATATTATTTTTTCTTTAAAATTTTGTTCATTTGTTGTTCTCTAGGTTATTTTTGTTGTCATTTGGATTTTTTTTTTAATTTTTTTTAAAAGGTTATGGATTATGTTTGAAGGGCCAAGATTTTTTTTTGTGAGAAATGCTATGTCCACAAATTTTCACAATAATTTCACAAAAAATCCTAAATGACAAATTGTTATCAATGGATAAAAAAAGTGAGAGATTTGTTGTGAAATTGTTGCAGGCATAAATTACTCTATTTTAGTTAATTCAAATTATTGGGATTCTAAAAAAAAAATGTTCAATATATATATATATATATATATATATATATATATATATTGTAGAGTAAACAAAAAGTGTTATTAAAAATAAGTAATAAAATAAAAAATTGCAAGTATATATTTGGGTTTTGTTTTTGGCAATCATAAGTGGCTTGTAACCTGGAGATTTTTTTCAGTCAAATATAAACTTCATCGCTTGTTTTCTTTTGTTCTTGAGTAGTTTCATGACCACGCGCAGTTTTACAATTTTACCACAAATCTTATTGCATCAAAGTGATTCCCTCTCGAGAGTCAAAAAAACTAAAATTACACTTCTTTTCTTGTCTTACTGTTTCTTTGTTTCTCTCAAAGTATTTGTTTGTATCCATCAACAGTTCGACTGTCAGTATTTCTATTTTATACTTGTATGGCACAATGCACATTGGTAAAATTTCTTTAAAAAGAACCCGCGATCGGCATGCCCTATTGACTACAAGTCTTTCTGTTTCGTTTTCTTTGTCTGCCAGTCTATAATATTGACTACAAATTTTCGGTGAGTTTTTCTTACTGTCTTTTCTGGCCATGAGGATTCTGCCATGAAGAGTATATTGTCTTTTATATTGATAGTCTTTTCTTTCTTTCTGTGGTAGTCTTTCAATTCTTGCTTTGTCTGCTACCATGCCAGTTTAACATTTCCCTTTCTATAATTCAATATTGCTAGTTTTGTTTGTCTATTTGTTTGCAATTTTTCTAGTTTTTTTTTTTTTTTTTTTTTTGAGAAACCCGCCTGGAAGCCCAGGCAGGACTTTTATTCCAAAATAAAACCATTAAACAGAGTCAGCAAAAGCCAAGGAAATAAGATCCCTGGGAAAGTCTTCTAACCAAACTTGGGACACTAAACCTATTCTAGCCTTTTTAGCAAGGAAGTCTGCTACCTTATTACAAGTACGGGACACATGACTGAAATCACAAAACTGTAAATGGGATGTTTGTTGCATAACATCATCAAGGATATGCCCATACACGGACTGGTTTGCTTGGCCGTGTTTGAGGGCCTGAACAATGATCGCAGAGTCACCTTCAAAGACTACCTCACTGACGCTTATCTCCTTGACCAGTTTGGCAGCTTCATATTGATCTGTCATATTGCTACATTTGTTTCTCTTTCTTTGCTAGCACGTCTATTATTCAATATGCTATGTATTTGTCTATTATTCAATATGCTATGTATTTGTCTATTATTCAATATGCTATGAACCTTCCTGGCTTCCTCCATATGGATTAATTGGAGGTTTCCACTCTTTCAAAGTTAGAAAGAATGGAATCTGTTTAGCAAATGACACATTATGCATTAAAAAAAAAAAAAAAAAAAAAAAAAAAAAAAAAAAAAAAAAAAACTGAGCTGTCCTGTGTATCTGAAACATCCTTGACAAGAAAAGTTTAAATTTTCTTTTATCTTTTTTGCTAATAGTTAATTTACAGATTAGAAACTAAATGTATATATATATATATATACACACACACACACACCATATTAGGGAAACAAAATATTATTTTTTGCTTTTTAAGATAGTCTAAAAATGATAATATGATCTCAATTTTTTGAAACAGGATTTGCAGTTTCTATCAGTAATAGATGAACTAATAAAAACTGCATAAGCTATCAAAGCATATTGTGAGTGTCCAAATTTTATAATGAATAGAACATATGCCAATAATTTCTTTGACTAGGACTCTGACTAATAATATAACTATTTTTTTACTTAGATGAATTTGAATAATGAGGTACTTAAGTCTATAATTTTTTCGGATTTTATGCGGAAACTAGCCTTAGTTCATGCTTCATGCCATTTTTTGTGCTACATTATTCATCGAAGGCAATAACTGAAAAGACGTGTTCTGCACATTCCTACACAATAAACCATAGAAAGACAATAAATTTGTAATGAAATAATGCATCGACTTAGAGGGGGTATAATATTAATGTTATTATAAAATAATTTTATTCCATTCTTTCCAATATCACTTCCAAACAATGTTACTTGCATTCCATTTTATTTCATTCCTTTAATGATCATTCAATTCCTTAGGGTACTGTGGATGCAGTAAATTAAAACATAAATTATTAAAATTTGACAATTTATTAGACCAAATTGAAGCCCGTCAAAGGGTTTGATCCAAATTTTAATTGATGAATGATAACTGATCCAATTTTTATTTGTGAAAACGAAAGTGAGTCAAGAAGGCACATTATTGAAGAAGCAACTGGGGCTACAGGAGTCCTAGAAACCAGGATGACCTTGACCCTTTAGCAACGAGACCGAACATATTATTTTTTATTTTATTTTTTATTTTTTGATGGGAAGACCGAACATATTATTGGTCGATGTAAACAACTTACAAAACTAGTGAGACCATACTTTCGAACTATGATTTGTATTGACACTTTTTAATAACTTCACCAGCGATCTTTCTCAAAAAAAAAAAAAAAAAAAAAAAAAAAAAAACAAACAAACAAACAAACAAAAACAAAATACAAAAAAAAAAAAAAAAAAAAAATACTATCACCAGTGAAAGCTTCCAACCATGACTAGTATATATTGACACTTTTTAATTGCTTCACCTGACCCTTCATATTATACTACCATCCAACTATCACTCTATCACTAGTATTAATACTTGTTTACTACTGCACCTAACCCTTCTTATTATATTACCACCAGCTCCGCATCGTTTTAGTTATGAATTTTCTTTATATATATATATATATATATATATATATATATAAACAATAACTAAATAAATTATTGTTATATAATTTTAGAACTCGAATCTAATTAAATAATAATAATGATTAATTATTATTATTATTATTAGATTATCCTAAAAGAATTAATTCAAACTTAAGATTAAAAAATCAATTATATTTGCACACCTAAAAGAAATTTCATATTTAAGTCCTATTTGTAAAACCAACATATGTAGTATCACATGTAACATATGTAGTATCATATTTAAGTCTTATTAGTAAGTTAGAATGTTATATGTATGTGTGTGTGTGTGTGTGTGTGTGTGTGTGTGTATGTATAACTCCCTAACTTAAACAGCTTGAGTAATGTCTCTAATGCTACCGTGCTTTAGCCTTTAAGAACAAATATATTAGTATTACACAAGAAAATAATGACTTTAATAAGCAAAACATTTGAAAACAAATTATTAAGCCAAAATCCCAATTTAGTAAAACAATCTAAATTTCAAAATTTAAAAAAAAAAATGAAAAATAAGTTAAGTAAAGATAAACTTACACAGGAATTTAGACTAATTGATATAATTTAGCCAAATATTATATGCTAGCTCACATGTAAGACCGCTTTTAGATCCTTCTTTTTCTCTTGTATCCAATTTCATATTGGCAACAAATTTTTCTTTCCAAGAAGATAAACTACCTGCACCAAACGAAAACCATAACAAATTAAATCCACAAGAAAATATTGTTGTCAACAACAAAAAATCATTTGATGAGAAAATAAATGATATATAGATATTTCACTTGCTATATAATCTACTCAAAGAGAAAACATTCCATACCATTTGATCATAGCCCTCATATTGAATTTTGTTTATTTGTTTAGACCCCTTATAACAGATTATTGAACCTAATATATTGGCCAAGTAGTTACTTAGGTTAATTATTCAGATCTGGGTTAAACAATAATAAATCATATCATGCAAAATAGCAGAAAATAATAAAAACCACGATATGATGACCTAGGAAAACCAATGAAACCGACAGTTTCAAGTTAAAAACCTGGGGAGGATTTGACCTAGCTATCCTTAAGGTAAAAACAAATCCATTATAGATAATCAAAGTTTTTACAAAAAATTTAACCCTAAATCTATTGCCACCTCAGTAGTAACTTACTGACACAACGAAGTGCAAGCTCTAAATCCATAGACTCCTCTCTTGAATTTGCAGCACACAAGCACCTACGCTTGTGACTTTGAGATCCCACTTAAAAGTTTCAAATCACAACTTGTTGATTAATGCAGCAACAAGATTCCAGCAGTACTTGATTGTATATCTTGTTCTAGCAGACGCTTGTAGAGTTAGAAGGTACAGAACCTCTTAGATCTCACAGGAGTAACTCACAAGTCTTCCAAGAGTCTTTAAAACGTGGCTAGGGTTTTCCCTTTATATGTAGGAGTGTTGGACTAAAACCTTAAAATTTTCGTGGGCTTGGGCCTGCTTAAAGTTCTGCAGAAATTCTTTTTCTGCAATTTTCGATCGATCGAGAATCATGGTTCGATTGGTCAAGCTTCACAGAAAATAATTTTTTTTCCTGTAGATTATACATTTTCGAGTTTTGACCTGTACACCTTTGAGCAATGTCTAACACCTATTCTAGACATGTTTTTGTTCTCGGTTTGCCAACACGTACAAGTTGAAATTCTAAACATTTAATCCTAAATCTTTAGAACCTAACAATCTCCTCCTCTGATAATCCGTGGCAAAACACACTTAAAAAAAAAATTGCTCAACTCAAGAATTAGCCCATCTTACACATTGTTGCCCAAATACAATTCCATCACAATCCACTAACTATTAGTTGCTAGAATAGGTAGCATGTGAGAAACAATTAACCTGTAAATTCCTGAAACACTCAGAACAAACCATAAACGCATGTGTGGAAATTACAATATAAATCCAAAATATAAAAACTAAACTTGAATTCACAAACATAAGAGATAGATAGAATATCAAATGAATAAACATCAAATAAACTATCATAGTCAATGAACCAGCAATGTTTGTGAAACAAGAACAATAAAAAATAACATCAATGAAAAAAAATATACATCAACAAAACTACTCCCTCGAATACAAAATCTCTCTACTCTCCCCCTAAATACAAGAGCAGCTTATCCTAAATCCTACTACCCCTTTTTGTTATGCATTGCCAAAGGCAACCATCACGGATCATAGGGTGGAGGAGGTGGAAAAGCACTCCTATAATTGGCAAAATCTACTCTTAAGGCAGCGAACTTAGTGAGTAGCTCATTAATAAGCTGTCCTTGAGCTGCCCAAGTAATCATAAAAGTTTTCGTCATGGCACGGAGTGAGAGAGGAGGGGTAGTTGTAGGATCAACAGTATCATCATCACCAGCAGGATCCACAGCAGCAGTAGGATCCACATGAACCTCCTCAGTAGTAGGTTGATCACCAAAGGCAGGAGCTACCATAGAAGTTTCACCTCTTGGCCTCTTTGAAGTCCCAGTGCTTGGTTCAACACTCTTTATCTGAGCCTGTAGCTGTCTAAGAAAAGTGGCTCCTATAGGGGCAATGATATAAATTAATTCTAAAGCAAGAAAGTCTTTTAACCCTAGAAATGTCAACACCTTATGTATAAACACTGGAAAGAACAGCTTTTGTGCTTTATATTTACTCCTATAAACTTCAACAATGGTATGAATGAATAGGGAAGGAAAACACATGGACCCATCTGTGATAAAAGCATAAAGAAAAGCACATCTGTCTAAAGAAATGGTGTGAATATGAGAGATAGGAAAGATATTATGATAGGTTATCCTTAAGAAAAGATAGTTAAGCTTAGTAAACTCACTTGAGTTTATCCTTGGTTCAGATCCCCAAGTAACTGATCTTCCACAAAGTAAAGACATCACATCATCTATAGAAGGAGACTCAGTGTATGGGTATGTAGGTCTACGAACTAGAGGTACACCTAAAGCTTCAGAAACTACACGCTTAGTTATCTTAAACTCTTTTACCTCTAATCCAAGTAGTCAAATAATGACCACCTGAATCCTCAGAATAAACAGAGAGATTCGAGAAGAATTCTCTAATCAAGGTAGCAGGAGGGGGATTAGAAACATCACACAAAGATACCCAGTTTCTAGACACTAGACTCCTACGAATGGAAGGATCTAATTCATTAAGAATTATCTACCTTTCCCCCCAAGTAGACCCATACTTTGTTAAAGTCTCAAAAATTTCCTCAGCCCTAGCTGTAGGAAACCTAACCTTATCAACCTGAGTAGGGGCAGAAGAGGATGCTATGGTTCTATTGGCTTTAGTCTTATAAATTTTACCAACCTTAGGAGCCATGTCTAAAAGTTAAAGAAAAAAGGAAAAACCAAAGGTAGACTACATCAAATAGAGTTAGAGCACAAAATAACATGAAATTTTAATAACTATATGATGCATGATGCAAGTACACATATGATGCATGATCTAATGCTCTAAAACAGTTCAATTTTATCTCAATTTTGAAAATTGACCAAGAAAATTAGAAATTTTGCAAAATCCCCAATTTTGAAACCCTAATTTTCCAAAAATTCTCATATTGATCAATTTAACAACACAACAGGTATAAAACATGCTATAATTACTCAATTAACCAATATCATAAGCCCTAATTTTGAAATTTTGCACAAATCATGAAATTTTTGAAATTAAAGCATGTGAGTCATGCTTATGTGATGCATGAACAAAAACCCATCCAAAAAATTGGATCAAAACAATCAAAATCATCAAAAACCCTAAAATCCTTTTGGTTCAAAATTTTGAAAATTTTCTTACCAAAACGATGGGTATAAGTGTCTTACCAAGTGTTGAGGAAGAAAACCCTTGAAGCTTTGACTCAGAAAAGGACAAAAAAATTTTGAGTGAAGAGGAATTGAAAGGAATCGGAGTGAGAAGAAAAAAAAATATGAAGAACATGTTATCTAATTCCTATTTGTTTTCTTTTTAAAAACGACTTTCGATCAGTCGGGAGGAATCGAGCTAGGAATTGAAGAAGTCTTAAAAAAATATTTGACTGATTGAGAGGGATCGAAGGAGGAATCGAGTCAACCTGAGAGTTTTAGCCTTAAAAACTTAATTTTTTCTATCGGTCGAAAAAACAAGTTCGATCGATCGAGACTTGAAAACCAGTAAAATTTTGAAAACTTGGAAATTTTCTACAGAATCACTTTTAAAGCAGATTTTATGATATGAAATGCATGTCAAGGATTCCAATTGTTTTCAAAAACACTTTCTCTTCAACCAAATCAATTTTTATAAAGATTCAAAAATTTTCTCCTAAAACATTTCTATCCAAATCGGCAAAAGCATTAAACATTTCGAGATGTGCCATTTTGGATGGCCACATTAATTAACACACAATCACATTTACAGTGTTTAACAAAGATTTGCTTGTGGTGTGTGCAACTAGTAAATGTATGAGATACCTAAAATGGTGATATGTAGATAGAAATTAAACACAATTTCGACATTATTAGTCACATAAGTTTGAAAGTAACTATTACCTAAAGAGTTACATCATATAACTCCCACATCTCCTAAAAAACAAGCTTGCAATTATGTAAAAACAAATTTTTTTTTTCTTTCATTCTTTTGAATAATCAAGGCATTTGTTTTTCTTTTGAAGCCCTTTTAATTTTGCTAGAATTTCTTCCTTAAGCACCTTAACTTCAGGAGAAGAAATAGATGTAGTAGGTACAAACTTAGGAGGATGAACAACAAATGGAGAAACACTCTCTACAAACCCTAACCCTGTCTTATCAGAAAAAGATTTTTGAACATTTAACATATCTTCTAGTTTAGAAGTAGAAGTCCTATCAAGTTGTTCTCTAGCAATAGATAATTTAGATTCAAAACTTTTAACTTTCTCAATCAAAGGCATGTTCTCAATCTTGACAAAGGTTATGAGTTCATTACATCAAATAATTTTACCAATAGATTTTCTTTTCTTGTTCAAGAGTGTTTATATTCTTCAAACCTTTGTTAACATTCATGGCATCCTTTGCTGCAATCTTGCAAAGCTTGTTGTAAGCCTCTTGCAAGTCAGCATTCTTAGAGAGTTCCCTTCAGAAGGGTTCTCATCAATAATTTTAGGTTCACTTACTTCAATAGTAGTAATGAAAGTCATGGAATTTCCTTCTTGATCACTTTCAAACTCAGGATCAGAAACTTCATCATCACTAAGGGTAACAACCATAGCCTTTCCCTTAGATCTCAAGTAAGTAAGACATTCTAACCAAAGGTGACCACAACCCTGACAACCTGAACATTGTTGACCTAAAGAATTGTTAGAGGATTAAACAACCTTATCTTTTGATTTTTCAAAATTGTTATTTTTGGTTGTTTCTTCTTCACATTCTTAGTCTCGGCATCGTTTCGATTTCTTGCCCTTCTGTTATTGTTCCTTAAAAAGTTTCTAAAGTTCTTGGCAAAATAAGTTATCTCTGTAGAAGAGATTTCATTATCATATCCACCATCATCTATATCATCAATAGATTTTAGAGCCATGGATTTGGATTTGTTGGTTTTGGGTAGGCCAGACTCATAGGACTGTAGAGATCCTACAAGTTCATCAATAGGGATGGTGTCCACATCCTTGCTTTTGGTTGTAGCAGTGACTTTGGGTCTAAAATCCTCAATTAAAGATCTAAGAATTTTCCTAACTACTTTAGGTTGATCATATACTTCACCCAAATTAAAACCAGAGTTCATTATGTCATTCAGTTTGGCATATAACTCATCAGAAACCTCATCATTAGACATCCTAATGCTTTCAAACCTAGAGGTCAACTCCTGCAGTTTGTTGATTTTTAATGCCTTCATGTACATTTTGCAAAATATTCTAGGCAGTATGAGCAACCTCTACATTAGATATTCTTTTAAAATCTTCCATAGAAACAAAATTGAATATAGCATTCATAGCCTTGCTATTAAAGCTTGTTGCTTCCTTTTGTGCAGTGTTCCCTTCACTAATAGGTGTGGTAGGTCTCTCTTAGCCATTCTCAACTAAAAGCCATACTCTCTCATCTAGAGATTTCAAAAAAAAAACTTTCATTTTAACCTTCCAGTAAGCATAGTTATTCCCATCAAATTGGGGAAGGATCACAAGAGTATGACCCTATTCAATGACAGCAAGGGTCAAAGATCAACTCAGGGTAAACTACCTAAATAAGAGCTAACCTATGCTAATACCACTTGTTTGTTTGTTTAGATCCCTTAAAATAGATTGTTTAACCTAATATATTAGCAAAGTAGTTACTTAGGTTAATTATTCTGATCTAGGTTAAACAATAATAAATCATATCATGCAAAGCAGCGAAAAATAAAGAACACTACAATATGATGATCTAGGAAAACCAAAGAAACCAACAGTTTCAAGGTAAAAACCTGTGGATGATTTGACTTAGCTATCCTTAAGGTAAAAACAAATCCATTATAGAGAATCGAAATTTTTACAAAATATTTAACCCTAAATCTATAGCTACCTCCAGTAGTAACTTACTGACACGACCACATACAAGTTTTGAATCCACGAACTTCTTTTCTCTTGGATTTGAAGCACACAAGCACCCACACTTGTGACTTTGAGATCCCACTTAAAGTTTTCAGATCATGGCTTATTGATCTATGAAGCAACTAGATTCCACGAGCACTTGATTGTAGATCTTGTTCTGGCACATGCTTGAAGAGTTAGAAGGTACAGAACCTCTTGGATCTCACATGAGTAACTCAGAAGTCTTCAAAGAGTCTTCAAAACATGGCTAGGGTTTTCCTTTTATACGTAGGAGTATTGGACTGAAATTCTAAACGTTTTCGGGCTTGGGCCTGTTTAAAATTCTACAAAAATTCTTTTTCTGTGATTTTCGATCGATCAAGCTTCATAATTTGATTAGTCGAGCTTCACAAAAAAATAATTCTTTTTCCTGCAAATTGTACAATCTTGAGTTTTGACCTGTACACCATTGAGTAATGTCTAACCAACACATACAAGTTAAAATTCTAAACATTTAATCCTAAATCTTTAGAATCTAACAAATTTTAGTTAAATTTTATGATCTAAAAGGATATAGGAGAAATTCTAAATTCAATTTAGTTATACGTTCAAAGAAATACAGTCATGAAAAAGCTCACAAGAACCTTAAAAAATTATATGATCTAAAAGGATATGGGAGGAATTCCGCATACTAAGAAATTAACACAGAGCACAAATAAAATTTTAAAATATGTAAATAGATAAACATTGATAGTCTTAACAATCAATAAATAAAAGTAACCTGGAATCAAATTGCACTACAACACATAAAAAACATGAAATTTGAACCAGATTTATTGTAGTGATAGTAAATTGAAAAAATCAAAAAAATTACAAAATTAAATACATAGAATAACCAAAACCTAAATACACACACAAAATAGTCCAAAAATTTAGAATTTAAAAAAAATAAAAAATATTTCCTAAGAGGAACCAAGAAACTAAATGGGTATCCATTGTTTTGCTTATTCATAGTAGACTTCCTTTGACATAATATTCATAAATGCAAATTTAGAAACAAATAACTATAAGTAAGACAATTTTTTTTTAATCAAAACTATGATGTACAAGTATATATGCGTAAGTTGCAGCTTGAAAAAAAATAAATAAATAAAGTTGGGGTGCAAGAGGGGTTCTATGGAAACAGAGACGGAATCTGGATTTCAACTTAAGGGGGCCAAAGTATGAACTGCCATTTTTTTTTTTTTTTTGATGACATGGTAGTTTATTAAATAAAAAATCATTGTAGACAAAAAATTGCATTTTATTACGTGAATTTTATGTGATGAAGGAAATAACATGAAAAACAAAAATTGAAAGCTACGAATAATATTCCATGTAGTCCATATATTGGATACTTTTAAAGAATATGTTTATTTTATCACGTTGACTAATATGATAATCCCATACTTTTCGACGCAACTTCGATCATGCTTTAATCAACAAATTTCAGCTTTATCGATTTCCATTTTTTAAAACTTTGTTTGAGGATTTAAAAAAAAATTGGAATATTAATATTAAGTGTTAGGAATGCTACATTATCAACATTGGCTCTAGAAGTATTTGAATTATTTTTTTTTTCTTTTGAAAGACTTTCATAGAATTTATAAATTAATTAAAAGTCATAAAAATTATCTAATGATACTGCATTATTCATTCTCTAACTTAAAAAAAAAAAAATTAAAGTAATAATATGTCCACAACAGTTTTATAACAAATTCTAACTAGTAAACTATTACTGAATTTAATCTGACTTCATCATTAACATTATTTTTTTATTTATCACAAATAAATTGTCATCTATAATTTGTTGTAAAATTATTGTTAAAATGATGTGGACCCATAATATGAGTAAAAAAAAAAAAAAACAAAAATTAGTTACTACCTCAACAAAATATTGGGCAGTGGACGTGAATGCTGTAAACCCCGCAAAGGATTTTTTTTTTTTTTTTTTTTGGTTGTGATATTGGTGTTCTGGGGATTGAGTGTTTTTGTTGTATTGTGTTTGGACTTTGAAGGGACCACGGGCCCAACGAATGGGGCAGGTGATTAATTTCATTTGGGCCAGTTGGACAAATTTCAGAAATTTGATTGGGTTTTGGGACCAAACAAAATTTTTGAGGGGGGCCAACTATAAAAATTTAGGCCCAGACTCTAAAATATGAAAATTCATATATACTATATAAATATTTTTAAGAAAATGAAATATATAAGTTTTAAAATTTTAATAATATATTTTTAGTTGGATTAAATTTTAAAATTTTGAAACTAAGATAATAAAGTTTTAGTTAGATTAAATTATAGGTCATCTTAACAAGTGTCTTTGGGGCAATTGTTAATAAATCATATTAGGAAAATTTTAATAGTACTATTTTTATGGGATATATAAAAAGCTGATAGAAAAATTAATTGGTTTTATCATTCTTTCATAAAATGTTTCTAAAAATAGTTCCTAAAACAATGCCCTTAGAACATTCATTAACATTTCCCTTAAATTATAGTTAAATTTTATCCCTTGATTCAAGGAAATATATCCTAACAATTAATAAAATAATTTTTTTAATTATTAATTAATAAAATGTAAGATGCAACTTGAGGGAAAATATTATAACTAAGGGTCATTAAATAGCCCACGGCCCATAGCCCGACCCAAAAACTCGATGGCCCACCGAGCTAATGCGCGGCCCAGATCGTTGTTATTAAGGCCCATGGGTAGCCCACTAGCCCAGTGGGTCAGGCCGTGGGCTAGTTTTTATGCCCATGGGTACCCGATGGGCTAGCCCAGTAGCCCAACCCATTGTCTAGCCCGTTGGCCTAACCCGTTGGCATAGCCCAACAACTCATAATTCATAACAAAAATATATCGGAAGTGTATGAAGGATTGATCTTGAGAAATTATGGAAGAATTTCTTAAGAGAACTCTCTCAACCACTAAGATACTCAAAGTAATTGTGCTAAACTTAATTTATTAAATATATATTTTTCTAGTAGTCTAGCAAATTTGAATTAACCATTTGAAATTTTTTTTATTAAAGATAAAAATAAAAAACTATTTAAAGCCTTAATAAAAAAAATTAAATAGGTTTCCATCAATAAAACAAAAAATTAAATAGATTTTACTGTAAAAAAATTTGTAATTAAGTATTAAATTCTTTAATTCTTTCCTTTAAAAAAATAGATTGATTATTCCCTTATAAAAAATTGATTCTTTCATTATAAAAATAATAAAATAATATGCTAACACAAGCCCATGGGTAGCCCATTAGGCCCAACCCGGTAGCCCATTAGGCCCAACCCGATAGCCCAGCTTGCTAAAGACAAAATGGGCATCGCCCATGGGCAGGGTCATAGGCTGAGGTTTTCTCTTTCGGCCTAGCCCGACTCGGCCCGTTAACTAGTTAATAGCCCATTATGCCCGACCTAGCCCATTGACGACCCTTAGATAAATTTATCGACTCCTATGCATCTATATAGCGTGTATATCCTTCCAATGAAAGTGGGGTTTTTTTCTCCCCTCTTGTAGATTAACTATACTTCTACTTCACAGCTACACATTTTTATGCTTTGAATTTTCTTTTTGTTATTGGCTCTGGTATTTGTCATCCTTCTTAAAAAATATATGTATAATGACAATTAAGTTTTTATCCAAAATATTGTTGTAATTTGGTGAAACTACTTAGCACAATCATAGCTTAGAAAGAATTGTTATAATTTGGTGAAGTTACTTGATGCAACCACAATTTCTAAGCCCAACTTAAAAAAAAAAAAAAATTGAAGTAAACAAAATGTTTGTAAAAAACTCATTGTTACTTTTTCCAAAGAAAGCACTTCCAATTAAAGAATTAAGCATAAGGCCTACTCACCAAATAAGCACTTCCACATCCCATTTTCAACATTCTTGTTTCAAAGCTTCATTTTTTTTCCTTTCTTTTGTTTGTTTTTGTTTTAGTTTCCATCTATGTTTACCTGTTTATTTATTTTGGATGAAGATTTGAAATCTAAATCTTTGCAACACTATTAGAGAGACACACTAAAAGGAAGTAACATGTTGAATAAGTATGTTTTTCCATGAAATTTTCACAAGGATTAAGGTGCTTTTTTTTAAATAGCCGACTACTTTTATTAAAACAAAGCAAGGAACACATCAGACAGTCATATGTTATAGGACTCCTAAGCCCAAATGCTTAAGCCGAATTTCTCAAATCTAATTGCCAACATAGACTCCATGTCAAACAGAGACAATCATTGCGAACAAAGCAAGGGGTGAACACTAGGCAATCTTGCTATACAAAATAAAGTAATCAGCAAACCTTAAAGTTTATCTGCACATAACAGCATTCAAACTTTTTCCCCTCAAGTATTTGATACCCCATTCCACAAGAATTATGGGATGTTATAAATACAACAACAATCAAAGGAAACAAATTGATAATGGTCTCATTTCTATTCTTGCAAAATAAAATTTTATGAAACTAGTAATGATTTCACTTCTCAACAACATAGGTCCTTTGCTCTATCAATTAACACAAGGCTTTCCACAAAAGTAGTAGCTATCGTTGGAAAATAGAATACCAAGCTTAATGTGCTGTATATATAGGTATATATATGGATAATTTGTAATAATGATGTTTGAGTTTGAAGAGTGTTGTTCATAAAGTGAAAATTCAAGTTCTGGAATTTTCCAAGTGAAATTTGAACTAAAGGATTTTCGATTGGTCGAAACTCTTGCTCGATCGATTGAAATGATGAAGAAAATAATCCTAGAGTATCTGGATGATTCGATTGCTATTCGATTCCTATTCGATCAATCGAAAAGAGCATTCGATTAATTGAAAGGAACTCTTGACCAATCAAAACTTGTAAATTGAGTTTTCTGCAAACTTTCCGGTAACTGTTCTAAATGTTTGAAGAGGTTTCAAGCATTGTGAATGGTTTTATGAAATATTTTGACTCTCCATACATGCCTTTTAATGAAATATAAGAAACACAAGAAATATTAAGTTTGAAAGAAACAAACGAAATCATGTGGTCATTCTCCAGAATTGCTATCTGTAGAACCCAATAATTTGGTTGTATCCTAAGAACAAGTTTGTGATAACCCTTTAGCAACAATAGTGTGGGGGAAAATATTGTCTAAAGATAACAATTTCGTGCCTCTAAGTTATCTATTTCTGTTTATCTTTTGTGTTATCCTTGTTTTTCCTTTATTACTTTGGGTATTAATCCCAACGTAACATGTATACCTCATCTGCAACCTCGGGCTCTATTTCTTTGTATGGACACAAACAATAGATCTTTACAACCTTGCAGTCATGGGACTATGACTGATAAGCAAATACAGTAGCCATCCATATATATTGGCTTAAGCAAGAATCTAGAAAACTCTTAAATTTTCTAATGCTAGGGTTCCACAAATATAAAACTTCAGCAAACCTAGGACTACATCCATGTTTAGCAAGACACAATAGGCCATTGCATGAACCGACTATTTTGAAAATGTATGATTGAAAAGAAAGGGGAATTGGACACTCAGAAATCCTATTAAAAGTGTGGTCATAAACAACCGTTTAGACAGGGCTTTTAGCAGAAGAAGAAGAAGGATGAATGACATTTCTAACACCATTAGACAGTGTAAGAGATAACCATGATCACGATTGTTGTTATTGTTGTTAAGGTGAGTGGAGATGAAATAGGAGTTGGCAATTAAGGAGTCCCAGGATTTACAAACGCACCTGAATCTTAAGAGTGATTTGAAGGATGCATTTCTTGTCAAATCACCATTTATGTCAAATCCTTGACTCAGATGATATTTGTGACAATGTCATCTGAGTCAAGGATGCATTTCTTGATTAATTTGTGAAGAAAATCGAAGAATTGGCACATGAAGAATCTGGCTCGAGCAAACTAGTCAATAGCTGTTTCTTCATCAACCTAAGATTTTACTCCTTTCTCTCCTATGGCCTGCTCAAGAAAAACCCCAGCTCGAGCAAGATCATCTGGATTTTTTTCTTAATTGCAAATCGAGCAGAGGAAGCATTAAAATTTTCCCTGATAAATGGGGCTGAGAATTGAGGTTGAAGTATGTGTCAAAAGCTAAGAAGAAAATATCACAGAGAGCAAAGTTTTTCGTAAGGCTTCCTTTCAAAATGGGTAGAACAGATTAAGCTGGCTTTGGGTTTTAGTTTTGGACAGCACTTTTTCTTTAGAGGAGAATGCAAACTCAGTTTTTGGGGCAATGCACATTTGAATAGATCCAGATGTATATTCTAGTAAAGGATTGAGAAAAGTGCAACAGTTAATAGTTGTATTTGATATAGGATCGAGATATCCTGCATAAGCTGATTGCAGGATGTAGAATGCTACTATGGAAGTGATGTTATAGATTCATAAGTTAACGAGATGGTGCCCATGTAATGAGAGGATGGTATTTTAAATATCAAGATAGGAACTTTTGAATCTACCTTCTATAACCTGAGCTTGTAAAGTAGTAAAAGATTCAGGAATGAATTTCTATTAAAGAAATTGTTATTCTACAAATTTATAGGAGAAAAGTGAAATAAAATCATCTATGAAAAATAATGGTTGTATATGATAGAGATAAGACTTTTAGAATCAGAGTTGTATTAGGTTCAAGAACCAAGATGGTGTAAGAAAGACCATGTAGTTAGGAACCATTTGTAAATTGTGTGCAAGGTTGATTAGTTCATGTTTATTGAAAAGGTCAAATATAGTCCCATAAGTATTCTATTTCGTGGATGTCAACTGAAAACAACAGAGATATTTGCCTGCATCATTAAAAATACTTGTAAGTTGATTTAAACTCCCATAGCTAAAATCTGTCTCAAAGCTAAGAAATTTGACAAGCTAACAACAGTTCATGTCCCTAAATTCTTCTTTTCCGGCCAAGAGAAAGTTCAAGAAACACATTTGATGTACCTCAAAACCTAACAGCTATATATGCCATTAAATTCCTCCTCTTTAACCAAACAAGTTTAGTGAACACATCCAATAGCATTATAAGCCATAGCATGTTTCTTCAGGATAAAGAACAGAACATTACTAACAGAAATACAACATTTAAGCAGCTAAACTATTTGATCAGCATCCAATGATAAAAAAGGTGATTGAACCCATCTAAGCTCTAAATAATAACATTTCTTATCTTTAAAAATCTCTTAGAGGCCAGAGATAAAATGATATAGGAAGATAACATATCTTGGGACCACCTCTCTGTCAAATAAATTAGCTTGTTATTGTCAATATTCAGTTTAAATGTACTACAGAAACAAACAAAAGACCATGTAGCTTGGACTAGGGAAGTATGAACATGACCTCCGAATAGTAACATGATCACTAAACAAGCACTTGGGCTACTCCTACTTTTTCAGTTTTAGAGCTTTTTTTATTCTCCTCTATTTTGGTCATTTTTTCTTTTATATTGTAATCAGAAGAGAAACAGTCAAGCTCTTTTTACACGACCAGAGAGATACATAAGCATATAAGGATTATGTTGGCTAAGTATTGTTTTTTGTTGATATTTCCAAACTTGGGTTTGTGCACAATAGCCATCCACATAGAAATATCAAATACTAATTATATAATAAACACAAAATGATAATGTAAACCTGGGATAAAAATCAAGATTTTAGCAATACTATCATGCCTACTAGTAAAGGAAATGGAATAACAACGTTTCACTTCGTCCATACCACTAATGACTTCGCATCTAACATGCATGCCACCATCCGCTTAGTTAGACACCATGTTTGCTCCATCAAGTAGAGCGAGGCTCTCCATGAAAGTAGCTACGCATGAAGGATGTTGGATACCAGGATCCTTCTCATGTAAAGTTTCAATGTCAATTAAGTGTCTATTTGGGAGTAGCTTATTTATATATATATATATATATATCTAAAAGTTAAAGCGTAGTATTTTTTATTGTTACGCTCTAGTTGAGCTACATCATCGGCCATGTCACCTTTTTTTTTTTTTTCTAAACAATATTAATATATATATATATATATATATAAATAGTGCAATTTTACATATTCTCTAACTCATTAAATCCAACTCATTATTAACAACCTTACACATTCTTTAATTTATAAATCTAACTCACCATTAATTCAGCCCTTTTCCAATTCTCAACTCTTCATTTTTCCCTTCAAAACTGATTGGCTCTTTTGAAGTTCAAACTCTTCAATTGCCACTCCTGCAATTAATTAAGTTAATTTTAACACTATAAATTTCCAACTGCTCTTTCTCTACCTCCTCAAAAGTTGCCAAAGTGGCATCAAATTTGGAAAGTCCCTTTGAGGCATGTTCTTTCCCTTCTTATTTTTTCTTTTTCCCCAACTTCAAATTTTACATTGGATTTCTAAAAAACATTTGTGGCAGATATGTTTTTTTGTGGGTTGCTGACAATGTGATCACTTCATGGCTATGGATGGCAAGGATTTGGTTTGCCGGTTATGAGACAAGTTTCAAGGATTAGAAATCTCTACAATAACTTCGTACTTCATATTCATGTTGTACAATTTTTATTTTATATTTGTGTTTTACCTGTTCAATTTGTTTATCTTTGACATTTTATTTTTCTTACATCTGACATTTGTTTAACTCTATGTAAACAAAAGAAGAAAAGAAAACCAAAGTTTGATGTAATTACCTCTGATAGTTTTGAAACAATAATAGAGTATATGCTATTGTTTTACTCCAACTACTACATTCATATTTTTAAACTCAATGGTTCTTTTTTGATGTGGGAACTTTCTCAATTTCTGTTTGGCTTCGAAAATCATAAATACTATGTTTAGCATACTGTTTTTTATTATGTGCAGCACATAATAATTTGATCTTGTAGTCTAATAGACAATAACAGATTTGCCTCAAAAGTTTGATGGGTTTGTGTGTCACAAGGAAATATAAAAACTCAAAACATGATTGGGGGTTTAATTTTTATCCGATTTTAGTAATGCTAAATGTGGAATTTGGTTCTTTTAAGGTTTAGAAACTTTGATCCAAATTCATGGGACTTTGACAATGAAGGTTTCTTAAGTGGCCAAAGACATTTCTAAGACATAGGTTAGGAAAGCTCAGAGGGAAGTAATAAATTACAAGAGTATACCTTCAATAAATAGAACAAAGGCTAAAAGAGACTAAAAACCAAGCAACAAATGATGTCCAAGGCAAGAGCAATACAAAACCCAGCAAATGAGTCCAATACATTATTATTTGTGGTTTTTGAAACAATAAGACAAACAAATTGAGTTCACCATCATTATTTTGATATTGGTTCATGTACAAGTGAATACTCTCTGCTAAATCTACCTAACTCGATGACATTAGATTGATACAACTTAATTATAATTAAAACACTTTTGACTCCCAACTGCTTTATCAATAACAAAACCTCAATTGGCAACTGATGATGTTAAGAATCTGCTCAGTAAGCTACAGGGCCTTCACGCGCTCCGAGTGAACCTGCACAAATGAAAAGAATCTCGAAAGGAAGTACCGGCGTGGTACTGGCCAACGACCCTCCGATGTTTAAGTTAATATTGCTCACAACTCTAGAGTACCAGAGTTGGGGAGAGTTATGCGTACCTCGATTTGGGAGGGCTTGGAAGTATTTATAGTAGCATGAGGCCTTAGCCAAGGCGTGCTTGGGAAGATACCTCCTTCCCGAAATTACCCTTGAATAGCGTGGAGCGTAAGATACCTCTTGGGCAGTAAGCGTGTTGGGCAAGATATCCCTTTGGGAGCAATCGTGCTGCGCAAGATATCTGTCTAAGTGTGAGCGTACGTGGCAAGACTCATTTTCGCATGGAAGCATACCTGGCAAGATATGCCTTGGTGCCTCCGACCTCACCCCGTCGTTCCTTACTCCCGTCAACTTGCTTAAGCCTCGTCTTGTCAAGGTGACGAGTACGTTGTCTAAGTCCGTCGGCATATGCCGCCCCGTCAGCATGCGCCGGCCGTCGGCGTCTAGCAGGCGTTTTATCCCTATCAAGTGCCCCCTCAACCCATCAGTCCGTGACTCCACAGGAGACTGACTAATGGGATGACGGTTCTAGTTCACAACGAGAGAGACCTGACCAGATATGCTGTCACACGGTAATTAATGCTGAGTAATTAATGCAGGACACGTGTCGTCAACTTAATGATTATGTGCCAAGAACGAGGCGTCCCCTCGCCTCCCGCGCTATTCCTCATATATAAACCTCCTTTCTCCTCCCTCATTTTTTACTTTTCACTGAAATCCAACGATCAAAGCGTACCCGTTCACCTAGCCAAAAATGTTTGATCCGTCAACCTGCTCGTCTGTCACGTCCGTATATCCGTCGATCACATTCTTCAACAACAAACGCATCCGGTAAGTATTCACTATTGATTCATTCATCTTTATCACCGTCGCATGCCTTTAGACTAGTTAAACTTAGGGTTTTCCGTCACATGTAGGTGACAGATGTCTAGCGCGTCCAGTAACCAGTCGTTTGTCCACGAAGGAGCGGGCTACGATGAAGTTCGTCCGTCGAGTCCGAGAGATCCTGACACATCAAGTGAGGAGAGTTCGTCCACCAGCTCTTCTTCCTCAAGTAGTGGTAGGACAGAAAGTAACCTTAGTGACGGTCCAGGAGAAAACGAGCCATAAATTCAATCCGTCGTAGACTCTGATGGGATGAGGAAGTTTGTAATGATTTCATTATGGACGGTAAATGATTTTTTGTCCACCATTAAAGAGTCTCACTTCAAAACACTTAGGAGTAAGTACTAAATACCCAACAACATACCTCTCCGTCTACCCAACAAATTAGAGAAGTGTTATTACTACGGTGTTAAGGGTGTTGGGATCTATGAGCAAATGCTCAAGGCTAGGTTGAGGTTTCCCTTAAGTCAATTACACCGTCAACTCCTCCATTACCTAGGATTGTCCGTCAACCAAGTTTCCCCAAACACTTGGAGGGTTTTCCTGGGGGTAAAGGTCCTGTACGGGACAATGTCCAAAGGAAAGAAAAAGCTAACAGTGGAAGAGTTCTTCCATTGTTACCGTCCTGTTGAGATAACAAAATCAAAGGGGATGTATAGTTTTGTAGCTAGGAGTCCATTATTAAGACTGGTGAGTGATACTCCAGATTCCAATAGGGACTGGAAGTCTAGGTACTTTTTTATGGATGGTAGTGAGTGGATGTGTCGTCTTAGTGAGACTGAGTACATGCCGGTTGACACAACATGGGGTGTATTACCCCCGTCTGGTATGAACCTGTCCTTTTCTTTGATTCAAATTCTAAACATAGTTGATTTCTAACCGTCTTCTTTCTGCAGCTCAAGACCGTCCACAAGTCACACTTGAACAGTGGAGTTTTTTGGAGAGAATTTTCCAAAAGACTAAATTGGAAGACAGATCTTGGGCGAAGTTGGTGTACCTTGAAACCATTCATTGGCATTAAGACGGACCTGAACCGTCTGAGGAGGCGATCAAATACGAGAACCAAGTTCGAGCACGTGAGTCCGTTCACTTGAGTATTACACTTAGTTACTTTCTTAAGTCATTAACTTATACACCGTCTTCTTTCGCAGAAATGGACGATGCAAGGAGGAGAGCCATCATCAAACAACAGGCAGCTGCGAAGAAGAAGAGTGGCCAGACGGGCGGAACGGACCCCCCAAAGCCGGCCGTCGTCAAAAGGAAGATCGGCCAGGAGACGGACCGTCCTGCCAAGAAACCAAAGGTCATGACTGAGATCGTCATCGGCCTCGAGGCGGAGGCGAAGAAGACAGTCCCTGTTAAGCATGGCAAGGGGAAGGGCTTCATGACGGCTGGCCCAGTCCCCAATGTTAAGAAGCCACCCATCCTCCTGGGCGAGGACTCCAAGTATGCTATAGAGAAGCTGTCTTCAATCATGACGGCAGAGGATTACGAAGACCTTGGAAACCACTCGACGGAGGCAATGGGTGAGACGGGTCTTTTTAGCCTTGCCCAGGTAAATAACTTTCCGTCATCATCATTTTTGTATATACTTATTTACCATCATGTTAACTTAACATTTTCCTGTTCTAGGCCGTGCTTATGATGAAAGGTCTTATGGACCGTTGTGTCCATAATGAGACGGCTCTGGGTCATGTACGGGCTAAAGCGGCTGAGACGGAGGACGAGCTATCCCAGTTCAAGGTTTGGAGAGTAGTTATTGAGAAGAAACTGGCTATGTCAGAGCAAGAGAGGGGTGAGTTAGAGAAGCAGACGGAGGTGCTGCAAAAAGTTCTTAGCGACAAGGAGAAAGAAATTCTTTCTGTCAAGGACCAACTCCGTCAGGCAAAGGAAGACACCATTAAAGAGTACCGTGATTCTGAGGCTTACTTGACGGAGTTGGGCAACACCTTTGCAGACGGTTTTGACGATGCCATTCGTCAAGTGAAGGCCTCTCACCCTAAGCTGGATCTCTCCAACGTGAGCATTAATGAGGCTCAAGCTCAGACCTCTGTCCTCCCTGCGGCTTCAGGTAGCACTGATCGTTTGTTTGACGAAGATCAAAATATCAAGGGTGCCGGGTGCCGAGAAGACGAAGCAGAGACACCAGCCCAGGATCATGCTCAAGTCAAAGATGACGAAGTAAAAGTTATTGATTCCCTCGTCGAGTAGCCTTGCAATTTTTTGTAGAAAGATTAAATTTTGAACCGTCATGAACAATGTTGCCTTTTAAGGCGTTTTAATGTATTTCCTATTTCAAACTTGTCCTTGTATGGATTGCTTACTTTTATTTGAGATTTGTGGATGATTCCCTTTATATTTGTTGCTTCCAACGAGGCCGTCAGGTCCAATGTTTAACAGGCTTTTGCACCTTTTTATAAATTTAGGGTAGAGCCGTCAGCTTGTAAGTCGTTAGCTTTTATACTTAACGGGCTTTCATGCCCTTTTGTATATTTAGGATAGAGCCGTCAGCTTATAAATCCGTCTGCTCTTATACTTGGGCTTTTCATGCTTCTTACCCTTTTTAGGATAGTGCTGTTAGCTTTGGGTCGTCGTCTTCTTATGCCGTCGGCTTTGGGCTGTCAACTTTTTATGCCGTCAACTTTCATACTTAGGTTTTTTTGCCTTTTACCTTTTTAGGATAATGTCGCTTTGGGCCGTCAGCTTTGCATGCCGTCAGCTTTCATACTTAGGCTTTTTGCCTTTTACCTTTTCAAGATAATGTCGCTTTAGGCCGTTAGCTTTTTATGCCGTTAGCTTTTTATGCCGTCAGCTTTTGTACTTAGGCTTTTTTGCCTTTTACCTTTTTAGGATAATGTTGCTTTGGGCCGTCAGCCTTTTAAGCCGTCGGCTTTCGTACTTAGGCTTTTTTGCCTTTTACCTTTTTAGGATAATGTTATTTGGGCTGTCAGCTTTTTATGTCGTCGGCTTTCGTGCTTAGGCTTTTTGCCTTTTACCCTTTTAGGATAATGTTGCTTTGGGCCGTCAGCTTTTTATGCCATCGGCTTTCGTGCTTAGGCTTTTTGCCTTTTACCCTTTTAGGATAATGTCGCTTTGCATTTAACAAGCTTTTATGTTCAACCCTCAGCAAAGTATAGGAGAGACTTTGGATAAACTTCTGAATCTTGCATAATTTTTAAGAAAGGGGGAAGCATGCCATTTGAGTTCCCAAAATACATTAAAGCAGACTGCAAGTTGGGGGTTGCCATTCTTTCTTACTGGTAGTACTTTCGTAGGTACTCAGCATTCCATGGATGGTGCAGTCTTTGTCCTTCCAGTGTTTCCAAATGGTAGGTGCCCTTTCTTCGTCATGCTGTAATCTGGTATGGTCCTTCCCAGTTGGGCTCGAGCTTTCCTTGGGCGGGGTCTCTGGTGGCGCCCATGATCTTTCTTAGAACAAGGTCTCCGACCTGGAATTCTCTGTGTTTGACTCGGGAGTTGTACTGTTTAGCCATGCGATCTTGGTACCGCGCGAGCCTTTGTTCTGCTACTGCCTTGGCTTCGTCTATAAGGTCGAGCAACATGCGCAGGGCATCGTCGTTCTTGCGTTCATCGTGAGCGTTTACCCTATAGCTTGTGAGGCCTACTTCAGCTAGGACGACTGCCTCGCTTCCGTAGGTTAGTCGGAATGGTGTTTCTCTTGTAGGGGTCCTTGCTATTGTCCTGTATGCCCATAGCACACTTGGCAGTTCTTCAGGCCATATTCCCTTTGCCCCCTCTAGTCGAGTCTTGATAATCTTAAGCAATAATCGGTTCGTTACTTCTACCTGACCGTTGGCCTGGGGTGGACGGGGGAGGAGTAGTGATTCTTTATTCCCAGTTGCGAGCAGAACTCTCAGAAGGGGCCGTTGTCGAATTGCTTCCCGTTGTCCTAGACTAGAACTCTGGGAATCCTGAACCTGCATATGATGGACCTCCAGACGAAGCTTCGTATTTTTTTCTCTGTGATAGTGGCCAAGGCTTCTGCTTCTACCCATTTCATGAAGTAGTCTATGCCAACCACCAAGAACTTCAGTTGTCGCATAGCTGTTGAGAACGGGCCCATGATGTCCAGCCCCCATTGAGCGAACGGCCATGGGGCTGTCATGGGGGTCAGTTCTTCGGATGGTTTCCTGATGATGTTGCTGAACCTCTGGCACTTGTCGCAGGTTTTGACATAAGCCTGGGTATCTTTTTGTATCGTGGGCTAGTAATATCCTGCCCAAATCAGCTTATGCGCTAGTGACCGCGACCCGGAATGATTTCCGCATATTCCCTCGTGTACTTTTCTCATGACATAGTCCGCTTCCTCGGGACCCAAACACCTTAGGTATGGGCGAGAGAATCCCCTTTTGTACAGGACGTCCTTCATCAGTACAAACCTTGCCGCTCGGACCTTCAGCCTTCTGGTGGCTTCTTTTTCGTCCAGCAGGACGCCATCTTTCAGATAAGAGACTAATGGCGTGGTTCAATTGCTTTCGGAGCCTATATCCTGTATATCGGCAGAGTCTATTAGCGGAGAAACCTGTACAAAAGAGAGCACATTGTCAGGGGTGGTCATATGTTCCGATGAAGCGGCTTTGGCAAGGCGGTCGGCTTGCTCATTTTCTTCTCTAGGGGTTTGGACTATCTCTGCCTTCAGTTCGTCCACCCTTTTCTTTGCTTGATGGAGATATTTTTTCATCCTGTCACCCCTGCATTCATAGTCTCCATTTACTTGGTTGACGACGACCTGGGAGTCGTAGTAGACTACTACTTTCGTGGCCCCTGCTGCTCTGGCGAGATCGATCCCGGTTATCAAGGCTTCATACTCCGCTTCGTTGTTGGTGGTGGGGAAGTCTAGGCGGATCATGCATTCGATTCGATCTCCTTCGGGGAAGTGAAGTACGACTCCTACTCCGCCAGCCTGCCTAGTCGACGACCCGTCTGTATGTACACTCCATGGAAGGCACCCATCTGCCCCCTAGTCGTCCACGCTAGTGAACTCAGCGATAAAGTTAGCAACGGCCTGCCCTTGATGGCAGTGCGTAGGCTGTACCAAATGTCGTACTCCGTTAACTCGATCGCCCCCAAGGCCAGGCGACCAGCGGCTTCTGGGTTGTGCATCACCCGCTGCAAGGGCTTGTCGGTTAGGACAACTATTATATGAGCTTGGAAGTACGGCTTAAGTTTTCGGGCCGCTGTAACCAAAGCGAAGGCGAGCTTCTCCATGGGCGGATACCTTTCCTCCGCTCCGCGAAATGCCTGGCTAGCATAGTACACAGGTTTCTGGACCTTGTCTTCCTCTCTGACTAAGGTCGCGTTAACGGCTGCCAGGGATACGACCATATAGAGGAAAAGTTCTTCCCCCGGTTGCGAGGGGCTTAGTAATGGCGATGAAGAGAGGTAGGCCTTCAGCTCCTCGAACGCCATTTGGCATTCGTCTGTCTACTCAAAAGCTTTCTTAAGTGTGCGAAAGAAAGGTAGGCATTTGTCTGTCGCCCTTAACACGAACCTGTTCAAGGCGGTAACCTTCCCATTTAAGCTTTGCACCTCTTTCACGTTCTTCGGGGGGGCCATCTCCATAATGGCTCGGATCTTGTCTGGGTTGGCCTCGACGCCTCTTTGAGAAACCATAAAGCATAGAAATTTTCCCGTCGTCACTCCGAACATGCACTTTGTCGGGTTGAGCTTCATGTTGTAGGAGCGGAGGGTGTCGAATGTTTCTTTGAGGTCTTTCAGATGGTCCTCCTCCATTCGGCTCTTTACTAGCATGTCGTCGACGTATACCTGAACATTCCTTCCTATTTAGCTAGCGAACATTTTGTTCATAAGTCTTTGATATGTGGCACCCGCATTCTTCAATCCGAATAGCATCACCTTGTAGCAGAAAAGACCCTTGCTAGTGATGAATGAGGTCTTCTCTTGATCCGCCACGTCCATCCGGATCTGATTGTACCCTGAAAGGGCATCCATGAAGCTCAGCAGCTGGTGTCGGGCCGTAGAGTCCACCAGCATGTCGACTCGCGAGAGGGGGTAGCTATCCTTGGGGCACGCCTTGTTTAGGTCTGTGAAGTCAACACACATGCGCCACTTCCCGCTAGCTTTCTTAACCATCACCACATTGGCTAGCCAGTCGGGGTAGTATACTTCCCGGATGAAACCCGCCTCCTGTAGTTTGCCGACTTCTTCCGCTACCGCTTGGTCTCGCTTCGGAGCAAACACCCGCTTCTTCTGCTGGACGGGCCGGAAGGTGGGTGATACGTTCAGCCTATGTACAATGACCGAAGGGTCGATTCCCGGCATATCTTCGTGACTCCAGGCGAACACATCTTGGTTTTCCCTGAAGAAAGCCATGAGCGCTTGGCGAGCCGCAGGGCTGGTGAGAGCGTCGACCCTGGTGGTTTTGTCCGGCCTGAACTCGTCGAGGGCTATTTCTTCCAGCTCTTCTACGGGTTCTGCCCCCACTCGTTGTTCTATGTTCATTGCCTACAAGTGGTTGTTCATCTCTACCATCGCGACGTAGCATTCTTGCGCGGCCACCTGGTCTCCCCGTAGCTCCCCCACACCGTTCTCGGTGGGGAACTTGACCATCAGGTGGTAGGTCGAAGTCACGGCCTTCCATGCATTGAGGGTGGGTCGCCCTATGATGGCATTGTAGGCGGAGGAGCAGTCGACGACAAGGAAGGTGACCTCCTTGGTGACTTGCTGGGGGTATTCCCCAATTGTGACTGGCAAGGTGATGGCGCCGAGGGGGTATACTCTCGTTCCTCCGAACCCGATGAGCGGTGTGTTGGCAGGTACCAGGCATTCTCTGTCGATCCGCATCTATTGGAACGCCGGGTAGTAGAGGATGTCTGCAGAACTTCCGTTGTCGATCAAGACCCGGTACGTGTTATAGTCCCCTAGCCAGACGTTGACAACAAGAGCGTCGTCGTGCGGATGATGAAGACGTTGGGCATCTTCTTCTTTGAACTCAATAGTGGGGCTGTTGACTTGTGACTTCTTCTGGACCACGCCTGTAGTTTGGACATTCTGAACTGCTCTGAGATAGGCTTTCTGAGCCTTCTTCGTTAAGCCGACGGCTGCCGCACTCCCAACGATCATCCTTATGTCTCCTATAGGTGGTCTAGGACACTCATTATCCTGGAGGGGGACTTGTTCCCGTCGAGGTGCTTCCGCTCTTTCTTGGCTGACGAACTTCTGCAACTTTCCTTGCCTAATCAGGGCTTCGATCTGCTGCTTCAAATCATAACAGTCGGCGGTGTTGTGGCCGTGGTCTCGGTGGAAGCGGCAGTACTTGTCCTTGGATCGTCTATTGGGATTCCCCTTCAGCTTTCCCGAAAACGTCAGGGACCCTTCGTCTTTAATCTGCATTAAGACTTGGTCGATTGGAGCCGTCAATGGGGTGAAGCTTGTGAACTTCCCGGTCGGGGGTTTCGGGCGTCTGTTGTCTCGGCTTTCTCCTGTCCGAGCTACCTTTCGCCCCTTGTCTTGCCGTGCATCTTCCTGCCTTTCCCTCTTCTTGGGAGCCTTCTCTTCTCGGGCCAGCAGTGCGTCCTCCGCATTCATGTATTTAGTTGCCCTGTAAAACACGTCCAACATAGTTTTCGGGTCATTTTTGTATAGAGAGAACAAGAATTTACCCTTCCGCAGTCCGTTAGTGAATGCGGCGACTTGTATCTTATCGTCCGCCTCATCGACCGAAAGTGCTTCCTTGTTGAAGTAGGCTATGTAGGATCTTAGCATCTCATCCTCCCGCTGCCTAATGCTCATCAGGCACGCGGTGGATTTTTTGTACCTGTGTCCCCCGATGAAATGAGAGACGAACTGAGCGCTCAGCTCTTTGAAGGTACCTATAGAGCCGGGCATCAGTTTGCCGAACCAGGTCCTTGCGGGCCCCCTCAGCGTCGCCGGGAAGGCCCGGCACATAATTTCGTCCGATGCACCTTGTAGGAGCATCAAGGTCTTGAAGGACTCTAAGTGGTCTAGCGGGTCTTTGGAATCGTCATAGTTTTCCACTTGAGGCATACGGAACTTCGGCAGCAGTGGGAACAAAATGACAGGCGTAGTGAAGGGGGAGTCCGTATGGTGGACGAGGTTGTCAAGGTCGCTGGATACTCGTCCTTTGAGGGCGTTCATCATGAAATCCATGCGCTCCTTCATCACCTGCATCTCCGCGGCAATGTGGGACAGGACGTAGTCTGAAGCCGACGGACGACTCGCCTCCTGCCCTTTGGGTCGGCTCAAGGCGTTGCTGCCCTCTGGTCCCCCATGATTCCTCTCCGCAGCGCTGTCTGTCCCCTGATTTTCTCCTTGGTTGTCAATTGTCGCGTTTCTCTGTCGCAGCTGTTCTTCTAAGTCGTGGTTATGTTTTGTGAGGCGTTCTACCACGGCCGCTAGAGTCTGGACCTGCCTCTCGAGAGCCGTGGTGCGTTGTTCGTTACCTTGATTGTTCATGGTGGTTGCCCTTGAACGTATGAGTACCATGCAACTTTTTGTCCGGGAAGCACGGAGCACAGTTTACGTACTTTCCCACAGACGGCGCCAACTGATGATGTTAAAAATCTGCTCAGTAAACTACAGGGCCTTCACGCGCTCCGAGTGAACCTGCACAAATGAAAAGAACCTCGAAAGGAAGTACCGGCGTGGTACCGATCAACGACCCTCCGATGGTTAAGTTAATATTGCTCACAACTCTAGAGTGCCAAAGTTGGGGAGAGTTATACGTACCTCGATTTGGGAGGGCTTGGAAGTATTTATAGTAGCATGAGGCCTTAGCCAAGGCGTGCTTGGGAAGATACCTCCTTCTCGAAATTACCCTTGAATAGCGTGAAGCGTAAGATACCTCTTGGGCAGTAAGCGTGTTGGGCAAGATATCCCTTTGGGAGCAATCGTGCTGCGCAAGATATCTGTCTAAGTGTGAGCGTACGTGGCAAGACTCATTTTCGCATGGAAGCGTACCTAGCAAGATACGCCTTGGTGCCTCCGACCTCACCCCATTGTTCCTTACTCCCGTCAGCTTGCTTAAGCCTTGTCTCGTCAAGGTGACGAGTACGTCGTCTACGTCCGTCGGCATACGCCGCCCCATCAGCATGCGCCGGCCGTCGGCGTTTAGTAGGCGTTTTATCCCTATCAGCAACCATATAGACCATGCAAATTGAAACATACCAAATAACCACTTCATAATCACCCATCACTTCAATTAGATTTTAGAACCAGGTCTTAATAATTTTAACAATCTATTCCTTTGTCTTGACTACTCACCGAAAAGCCTACTCTTTCTTTGAATTTCAGAAGTGGCAAATTGTTGCCCATAATGCCACTTTGCAAAGAGAAGTTCTGAACCACTTTAGGCTTGCATGATGGGTTTCTCCACTTTACTTGCCTATACAACTTTTTTTCAAAAAAAAAAAAATGAGAAGCCTATATGCCTATCTGTTTGATTGCTAAAAAAATGAAGTAAATTCTAAATAAATAAAATAAGTCTTGAGTCCTTTTTTGGTAGCTTTATTGTTCTTCAGTAATTGCTTCTCTGGTTCGATGATTTTATGTTATAATATACTTTGGTTCTTATATGTTTAGTTACTAATTTTAATCAAGGTGAAACTTTCATTTTTTTTTTTTCAATTGCTAAGAAAAATGTGATTTCTCTCTCTCTCTCTCTCTCTCTCTCTCTCTCTCTCTCTCCCCTTTAGATTGATGAATTTTTGCTTTTTTGTTTTGTTTTTTATCTCTACTTTTGGTTGAGGTGGTGTGTTTTTAGAGTTTCCCATCACATGTACACTCTCTCCCTCTTATAATTTTAGTTGAGTTAATTCTTAAATATTTTGGAAGTGAGAATTTGAGTTTATATCAAATACAATCTACATGGCTATGTATTTGAATGTGCCTATCAATTATTTGAATACTATCAATTGTATATTTGTGATGAGGTTTGATTATCACAATAATCTTCTTAAGAGAATGAGAAATTTGAATAATTAATTTGAAACTTTAAAACATTTAGTTGTACCAAAAGAAAAGGAAATCATAAAACACTACAACAAAAGTTTGTACATTGTAGACCACTTCAAAAAAACAATATTATCAATCAAGCTCCCCTAAGTTTCTATAATAAATAAATAAAAACCAAAATAATAGAACAGAAATGCATAATACTTTTAAAAATAGTTTAATATTTAAGAAGAACAAATCATCTTCAATAAATTTTAGAGAATATATTATACATTATATCATATTACAAAATAATTATATATTTCCACGCATCGCGTGAGACTGCGACTAGTTTAATTAAAACTGAAAACTTTTTGTTGAAAGTATTATAGATAAAACTAAAAGGTAGTTGAAATAGTATAGTGAGACCTTATATTGGGCCTCTTTTAGGGTTCTCATCCTTGTTAGATTCCACAAATAATGCTAATCATTTTGGTAGCAATTTGATTTCTCGCCATTGGATCGGGGGGCTTGGATATAGGTCGGATGGAAATGGGGTGTTTAGAGTTCCCTTATTTTGGCATTGCCGTGCACGGTGATTTCAAAAGACTACAAGGACAATCTAGGTGTTTTAGTTGACATCCAGGCCTTACCCATGCACACATCTTCAAACAAAGCATACAATAGGGGGAGCTAACTAATGGCATGGGCATGCTGCTTGTCAGCCTTTGAGGATTGCTTCCCAATAGATGGTGATCTCAAAGTCAATGACTTCAAGACTGGTGGTCAATTATCTTCTTTTGAAAAAGCAACCAGATCAGTGGTCAATTGTCTTCTTCTGAAAGAGCAATCAAACCGTGTCACAAATCCCTTGGGGCCAGTGGCGGAGCCACACACAAGGGTGGGGGGGCCAAGGCCCCCCCAAAATTTTAAAAAATTAATTTATAGTATGTATTTTTTTTACATTTTAAAAAATGTAGCATGTAAAAATTGAAGTTGACCCCCCTAAATTTTGAGTTATTTCAATAGTGCTTTTAAAAGAAAGAGAAATTATATTAAAATCATATAATTTAAGCGGTTTAACAAATTATACTATGTAGAAATTGATAAATTTTTGTACATGTCAAATAGAAGAAATACATGACTTTTATATACTCATTAAAATTTAGAAGATGATAAATTCTCTTAGGAAATTAATTTATACATGTGTGCATGTGGAGAGGTTTGTCTTAACTAATATATTAGCATCACAACTTGGCCCCCTCAAACCAAAATTTCTGGCTCCGCCCCTGCTTGGGGCAAGAACCTAGGCGTAATCGCGTAACAGGGGGGAGGGGGTGTAGGAGCTACCTAAGGGCCCAACGATGTTGACAAAATTCCTAAGAGCTTGGGGTCATAGGGGAAATTGCCAATAAGGGTGTGACCTCTATGGCAAAGGAACCAGCAAAACACCTAGGGTCACAAACAAGATGAAGTTCTGTGGCTGGGCACATGGGGCTAGTGCATACATGTCTGAAAGACTATAACCATTGGGGTGTGAGCGAGATGGAGAAGTCTACATCTTAGCAAGTTGTATTTGATCGTACAACAACTAATGAAAGCGAATTGTGTCTGATTTCACAACCATCAAACAATTGAGACTGATTGCCAGATGCTTGTGCAAATTGAGATGTTTTGAATGACTAAGATGATTTGATCACCAGATGTTTGTATGAACTAGGATATTTGATTAACTGAGATGGGTCTGTGTTTGGCTCAAAATTAAAAAGCCAACTTATTTTACTATTCAGCTTATTTTTGCTACTGTTTATAGACCCCATTACAGTTTTTGGTATTATTCATGGGTCCAATTGTACTATTTTAACTAACTTTTATCTTTATCTACAGTACTTTCAGCAAAAAGTTTTCAATTTCAGTAAAATAAACGAATCCAAACCGACCTTGGATCATTGGATGCTGATGTAAACTAGGATGTTTGAACAACTAAAATGACTTCATCACCGCATGTATATACGAACAGAGATGTTGGGAACAACTAATATGATTTTATCACCAGATGCTTGTGCAAACTGGGATGTTTGAAAAACTGAGATCATTTGATCACCAGTTGCCTGCGCAAACTGGGATGTCTGAACAACTAAGACGATTGGGTTCCTTTAGGATGGGAGAAGGCAATGTATTTGAATTTGATTTGGTCTGTAGCAGAACTAGTGAGATTGATAACAACGTAGACTAGGAAAGACATCTTTCTGAGGGATCGATGGGTCAGCGGGACCACATGATGAGGAATTCATGGAAAGCAACTAGAGTTGATTGGAATGTTAGCATGATGCACAGAGCACAACAGATGTGCAAACAAGTTGTATAGACGCTTGCACGAAACACAACGAGAAAACTGTTTGGGATGGCGCATGCTATGCAAAAATGGACCAAGTGTTGACTCGTGATGTAGATGGCCTCCCTAAAGAAAGAGGGTCTATAACAGGTTGTGGATGCATGAAGCATGTAAACAGGTGTCATAATCACATGGCAAGAGATATACGTCAAGCAGATGAGCAACAAAGTGATGAATGGGATGCATAGATATTTGAAGGCATGTGAGAAACAAGATGCATGAGCAATCTGGAACGGACATGAATGTAATATAGTAATATGCATGATAAAACCTTTGTTCTAAAAGATAGAGACAGGTTTTTTGAAAAGACGGCCCAAAGAAAATAGAAAATGAAAAACCAAAAAAGAATTTTTTTTTTTTTTTTTTTGAAAATCGAACAAAAAGACTGTACGCATCCTAGGGGGTGCGTACGCTATTTTTTAAAGAGGTCGGGTAAAAAGAGCATACGCATACCTAAGAATGCGTACGCATTCTACGCATCCTAGGGAGTGCGTACGCCAATTGGGTCCTACATCAAACCCCATAGCTTCAAACTATTACTCACTTCGTGCCATTACAATTTCCTTCAACCTCTTTGTCTCCCTTTTCTCTGAATTCCGAAAACCATAACCCAAAAATCTTAAAATGCCTCCTAGATCACGTGCTCGTGGTGGGGCTGCTGCTAGCTAGGCTATGTTGCGATTTCGAGATGAAATTGGGTTCGCGTGGAAGCAGTAGATTACTCTTCATCCACATCGAAGTGAGGCTAATATCCTCTTTAAGATCAAGCTCCATGCTTCTGATTGAGCTCGTGCACAGGTAAGTTTAAAACACTTCAAATTCATTTCAATGCAATTTGTGTTTTTGAGAAATTCTATGAAAATCCTTGAAAATGTATGCTTGATGTAAAAATTTGCTAGTTTTAGGATACATTTGATTAAAAACATGCTTAGGAACTGAGCTTTGGGTGTAGAAATGCTTAGAAACCAAAGTAGGATTGATGATGCCAAAATCGTCAGTCGAGGTAATCATCTAGACGGAAGGTGACTCAGGATTGTCCAAAGGCCGGCAAGAGAGAAAGACTCAAGCTAGAAGGGTCACTGGTGTGGTGCCAACCACTGAGCCTCTAATGATAAAGTCAGATGACTAGAAAATGAATGGCCAATAACTCTGTCTATGTTGTGAGTACAAGAATAAAGATAAAAAAGTACCTCCCTTGGGGTTTTGCGTTACCTATATATATGGCTTTCTTTTCTAGCCGTTGGGGGCATTCAATGGTGGTGTCAATGTCATTCTTGTAATGCCTCTAAGTGGTTTGAACGAGAAGATTCGGTGCCTCCTCAACATCCGTGTTACTTATTGTTGATGTGCAACAACATTATATTTATTGTGGCTTAAATGACTTTTTCCTTCGTCTAGCGCAGACTTGCCTGGACGAAGAAAATTTATTGGACTCATTAAGAATACTTTGAAAATGTGTAGAGTTAGGTCTAAAAATCTGGAACAAATAGCGTGTATGCACTTTGTAGCTAGCCTAAGCACTTAAAGTAAATGGCAGACAAAAATCCTTTTTTTGCTCAAAATTTATGATTTTTCTGTTTTTTTTTTTAAATGATTTAATGATTCAAAATTCATGCAGAAATGAAATGCTAAAGATGAAATGCATGATGCAGTGAAAAGAAAATGCCTCATTCGATATGTACAATATACTGAAAATGCAAACTAGAAAGCAAGTTAAATAAAACAAAGAACACTACACACAAACAAATATCAACAAATCATGTGATAAAGAAAGAAACTATACACACATGGTATAATAAGTAGAGTTTAGCGATGCAATCCTTGTGTATACTTATCTGTATTCTGATGTTGTCATGCTCGCCTGCAAGAGCCCTATCCCACTCCCACTAGTAGGGGCAGACTTGCCAAGACATAGGACTGATGTGATGCACTAGTCCCTGAGATTTGTTGAGGAAGATACATAAACCCAGAGCAAAACAGCATTGTTGACTTCAATATAGTAAGCATGAAACACACAGTTTCATTTAAATGGCTGATGGGAAAATACCACTTGAAGGCGCCGTCACCCTTGGAATGGGTGACGGTACTGTAGGGGGTGACGCCCCACTTCATTCGTCATCCCCCGGTCGCCTCTCCAACCCGCCTCGACGCCGTCATCCACGCACCGACGGAGTGAACGGGTGACGGGACGAAGCTAAAAGGACTGACATGCCTCGTCATGCACGCCAGGCGCCGAGCTAGATATCGTGCACTCCACGCAATAGGGAATGGCTCCGGTGAGGAGAGGATTCCGTAAAGACCACGCAATAGGGGATGGCTCCGATCAGAGGTTATCTCCTCGAACACGCCAAGGTCCCGGTTCTACATCACTATAAATACCCCCGACCCTCATCAAAAAGGTACGCATATTCTCGACCCCGACTCTAGCACTCTGGAGTTGTGAGCAATACTAACTTGACCGTCGGAGGGTCGTTGGCCGGTACCACACCGGTACGTCCCTTTGAGGTTCTTTCTACTTGTGCAGGTATACCCAGAACGCGCGAAGACAATACGATTCACTGAGGGTGATTCTCGGCCTCATCAATGGCCAAATGCATTGTTTTATTTAACTCAAGCAACGTCAATAGATCCGTTGCTAAACAGTGTCGTTCTGGTCCTTTGTAAGTCAGTTACACAAGGAGGGAATGGCCGTTACCTTGCTCTGGCTTTTGGTTTCCACATTATGCGGATAAATTCTATAAATTTAGGGATTTAATTATACGGTTAGAGAGGTTCATCTAGTATAAATACTGTGATATAGTTCATATTATTATTTCAAGCAAAAAGACCAACGAAAGTTCTTCTAGATCTCCCCCCCCCCCCTTCTCTCTCTCTCTCTCTCTCTCTCTCTCTCTCTCTCTCTCTCTCTCTCTCTCTCTCTCTCTCTCTCTCTCTCTTTGCTACATAATCACTTTGATCTTTGAAACTTTCTTCACATTGAAGAACTATCACGAACCATAGTTTTCTTCATGGTATCAGAGCCATCGATCCTTGCAAGCAGCTCAACAATGGCATCTTTAAGCTTAGCTATGGCCTCTTCTTCAACAAATACCTCAACTTCTTTAACCTCCACTGTTAATGTGATGAATCTACCTCTATTACTCTTGTCAAACATGGCTAACATGATGACTGTTAAGGTTGATAACACAAATTACATAGTGTGGAAGCACCAGATCACTATGGTCTTGGAAATGTATTCCTTGTTTGAGCTCTTGGAGAGCCTTAATTGATTCCGGAAAATTATTTGAAGGATCTTTCTGGATTAATCACCACAATCATGAATCCAAATGATGTGAATTGGAGATCTAAGGAGGAAGCTCAGCTCGCTTTTATGAGTTCTACTCTTTCACTTTCCATTTTAGCCTTGACTTTAGGCTGTACTACTGCAATGGAAGTGTGGAAAGTTCCAGAGAATAGGTTTTCATCTATCTCTAGATCACATGTGATGAATCTCAAAAGAGAGCTAGATAACATCAAGAAAGGCACAGCCTCTATAGATCTTTATTTATAGAAGATCAAGGTAATTTGAGACAAGCTTTTGGCTGTAGGTGTCATAGTAGATGATGAAGAATTATTGCATATATCAATCAAGGGGCTTCTTTAGTATTATAATGCCTTTAGGTCTGCCATAAGGACCAGAAGCACTCAACTTAGTTTTGATGAACTAGCAACAATGCTAAATGCTGAAGAAGAGTCCTTAAATGAGGGTTTAGATGTTAAAGATCCAATCTTTGCTATTGCTGCATCAGACTCAAGGCCTAACACTAATTCAGGTTACAATCAGTCTTTCAACCAATCCTATAATAGAGGAAGAGGTCGAGGCAATTACAACAATTGAGGAGGTCTAGGAAGAGGCTCCAATTCACCATCAAATCAATTCAATCCATTCTCACAAAACCAGTCCACTGGTGCATGATCAGAAAGGCCTACTTGTCAGATTTGTGGTAAGCTTGGTCACTTGGCAATTGACTGCTACCACAAGATGGACTATGCTTATTAGGGGAAGCATCCATCCACTAAGCTTGCTGCAATGGCCATAGCATCAAATGCTTGCATTGCTCAGGAACAACCATGGCTTGCTGATTGTGCAGCCACAGATCATGTTACATCTAGTCTGAATCAACTCAGCTTCCAAAACCCTACCATGGCCAAGATCATCTCACAATAGGAAATGGGTAGAATTTACCCATCACTCATGTTGGTAATTCCTTAATCCCTTCTTCTCAATCATATATTCTTCAAATAAGTGTATGTGTTTGCAAAATTTTTTCAATTCAAATGCATGGTTAAGATTCAAGTCACTGCCAAAATCAAGACTTTTAGGTCTGATGGAGGTGGTGAATTACTTTCCAGTGCCTTCAAACCTTACTTGTCTCAGAATGGCATTATCCATCAAATTTCACGTCCATATACTCCTTAACAAAATGGTTTAGTTGAGAAAAAGCATAGGCATGTCATTGAAACCACTATCACCTTGCTGTCACAGGCTTCCTTTCCCATATCCTATTGTCAATTGCTACACAAACAGTTGTTTCTCTAATTAATCTTCTTCCTACTTTTGTTCTTCAATTCCATTCCCTTTGGTCTATGTTATATTGTTCTGATCCTGATCTATCTCAGCTCAAAGTATTTGGTTGTGCATGTTATCCATATCTCAGACCATATAATTCCCACAAATTAGAGGCTAGAACTAGAGAATGTGTCTTCCTTGGTTACTCCATAGTATCTAAAGGTTATTTGTATCTTGACCTTTCATCAAATTGATTTATACTTCTAGACATGTCCTTTTTAATGAATCTAAGTTTCCTTACACTCTTCATACACCCACTAAATCTACTTCCTCCAAATTCACTTCTACTTCCACTGATGCTACCTAGTTTTCAAACCTGCTTTATCTCCATTCTACAAATCAGCCTTCAGTCCTAGGTCCTTTTCCTTCTGTTCAGTTCACTAACTCTCCTTCCTTTCCTACCACTCCACACATTCCACTTCCTACCTCACCTGATCCACCCTCTCAACCTGTTCCTACTCCAACTATTTCCCATCCTATAGCTTCCTTCACTCCTACTTTAGATTCTAATGTGCCTAATCCTACTGTTTTGGATTCTGCAATTCCCAAATCTGCAGCTCCCAATTCTGTAACTCCCCTTTCTAATGTCACTTTCCCTGTTTCACAACCATCTACTCAAAACCAGCACCCTATGCGGACTAGATCAAAGAGTGGAATTACTAAGCCTAAGCTATGCTACAAGGCTGTCGTTGATTACACTTATATTGAGCCTCCTACATACAAAATTGCTCCTCAATATCCCAAATGGTGTGAAGCAATGTATGCTGAATTCAAAACTTAACAGAAGCAAGACACTTGGACTTAGTTCCTTCACCTCCCAATGTGAATATTGTGGTCTGCAAGTGGGTCTTCAAACTTAAGCTGCACAGTAATGGTTCTATTGCAAGATACAAAGCCAAGTTAGTGGCTAAGGGATTTCATCAGCAAGCTCGACTGGATTATATAGACACATTAGTCCTGTTATCAAACCTGCCATTGTGAGGTTAGTTTTAGCAATTGCAGTCAGCTCTTACCGGCCATTGAGGCAATAAGATGTTCCAATGCCTTTTTACATGGATTTCTGAAAGAAAAGGTTTATATGCAGCAACCTCCTGGCTACATTTATTCCAAGCATCCTAATTATGTTTTCAAATTGTATAAGTCCTTGTATGGTTTGAAATAAGCTTGAGAGCTTGGTTTGAGAGGTTCACATTTCATTTGCTACACTTCAGCTTTACTGCTTCCCTAGCTGATAGCTCTCTCTTCATTTTTCAAACCACACAAACTATCATCTACTTGCCTTGTATGTGGATGACATTATCATCACAGGCAACAATTCTACTCACATTAATAGCCTTATTGATGTCCTCAGTTCTACTTTTGAGCTAAAGGACTTGGGACCTCTCTCTTACTTTCTGGGTATACAAATTCAGCCTACTAAGTTTGGTCTCACCTTGACACAAAGTAAATATGCCTCTAATATCTTATACAGGTTCCAAATGGAAAATGCCAAACCTATTAAAACCCCTCGTTGTCCTTCTAAGAGGTTGCTGCCTTATGAGGGACTGTTCTTTTTGATCCTGTTGAATATAGATCTATGGTTGGAGCTTTATAGTATTTGACATTCACACACACTGACTTAACTTTCAGTGTGCACCAGCTTTGTCTGTTTATGCACCATCCAACCTCGACTCATTTTGAGGCTTCTAAGCGTGTTCTTAGAGATGTCAAGGGCACTAATCACCACGGTATCAATTTCTCCCCTAGTCCCTTGACTTTCTCAGCTTTCACTAATGCTGACTGGGCAAGGGATCCATCTAATCGTCGTTCAACAACTGGGTTCTTGGCTTTCCTTGGTTCTAGTCCTGCGTCCTGGTCTTCCAAGAAGCAATCTACAGTATCACGCTCCTCTACAGGAGCTGAGTACAGGGCCTTAGCCACCACTGTAGCTGAATTGGCTTGGTTGTGCATTCTTTTCACAGGGCTAAATTGTTTCTATATCATGTTCCAGTGTTATGGTGTCACAATGTCTCAGCTATTGCCGTTTCGGCCAATCTAGTCTTCCATTCTCGCACATATTGAAGTTGACTACCATTTTGTCTATGAAAAGGTTCTTCGTAGAGAATTGTGTGTGAAGTTTGTTTCAGGCAAGGATAATTTAGCAGATATTTTCACCAAATCTCTACTCTCGCTTTTGTTTCTTCATCAAAGGTACAAACTCATGGTGGATTCCTCCCTTTCCCTTTCGAGGGGGGATGTTAAGGAAGATACACAAACCCAAAACAAAACAGCGTCGTTGACTTCAACACAGTAAGCATGAAATGCACAGTTTCATTTAAATGGCCAAACACACCATTTTATTTAACTCAAGCAACGTCAATAGATCCATTGCTAAACGGTGTCATTCTGGTCCTTTGTAAGTTAGTTACACAAGGTAGGAATGGCAGTTACCTTGCTTTGGGTTTTGGTTTCCACATTATGCGGATCAACTCCGTAATTCTAGGGATTTAATTATACAGTTGTAGAGTTTCATTTAGTATAAATACTGTGATATAGTTCATATTGTTATTTCAAGCAAAAAGACCAATAAAAGTTCTTCTAGATTTTTCTCTCATTCTGTGTGTGTGTGTGTTTGATCTTTCCTACATAATCACTTTGATATTTGAAACTTTCTTCACATTGAAGAACTCTCACTAACCATAGTTTTCATCAAGACTAAGGAGTTAGTGCACCAAGCTGGCTTTGGAGTGCTTACAGAGACTTAGCCCGACGGAGGAGCCCAAAAGGTCTTGGTGCTGGCTTTCTCTGAGCAGTGGTGGACACAACCCGCATGTTCCATACAAGGCCGGCCCACCACCCCCCAAAAAAAAAATTTCCCCTTGGGAAAAAGACCCCACTTTCAATGGTTAAAGGCCTAATTTTTTATAAAATTATATATATTTTTTAAAGGTTGTACATTTTTTTTGTTATTAGTGATGTTAAGGATACTACAAATTTTATTATGGACTTACAAATTGCCATGTTACTAATCAAAAAAATTGGTTTAAACATTCATTAGTTAGATTGATGAATTTCATCAATGAGAGTCATATCATATTGTGAACATTTTATAGTGTTTTTAATGCATTTTTCCTTTTCATTTATATTACAACTCTCAATGTACAAGACCAATAGATCCCTAACCCAATTGAAACCCTAAAATGTTTCAAAAAAAAAAAATGTTGTAAATGTGTTAAATCATAAATTATAGACTAATTTCCCCTAATAGTTTGAGACTTTAATTTTTGGAAACTGATATTCTACAAAGTCACACCCTAAATAATATCTATCTCTCTCCCTTACAAACAAGTTATAAAATTAAAAATTAGATTTTAATTTTACTTGACTATGCATCGTTGTATATTAAAAATAAAGTACTTTTTTAATCGTAATATATTTTTAGTTATTTTTAATAATATTTATGGTTCAACTATGATATTCAATTCTCTATATGAAATTAATATTAGTTTAATTGGTATTCTTTATCAAATTATTTATTTAATGTATAAAACTAACCTTGATTTGATTAATGTTAAATAATTTGGTTTAATTAATATTTATATATTAAAAGTCCTACATAAATTTTTTGCCTTAGGCCCCAAATAATGTTGGGCCACCCCTAGTTCCATATTGCTGGTAGGGAGCTGACTCTAACCGTACATGACACCTACCACCTCATTGAACTTCATTGTAAGGGTAGGGGGGGGGGGGGGGGGTGTAGTTGTGAGGTTCTAAAACCTCCTTATTGATGCTTGCCCTAATAAGGCCTCAGACCTCAGCACTGTCAACTTAGGGGCCTGTTACTTGCTCAGAAATAGGCCTCAGACCACTCATGGGATCAAGAAAGGATGGCCCAAGCCTTCATTCTTCATCTACTTGCATAACACTTCGATAGCCAATGCAATTGGGTCAATCTCACTCTACTACTTTACTCTATTGGTTGACTTTGTGGAGGTGGCCACCTATCACAAAGTCACTCAAGTATTTAAAGGAAGCGAGACAACAAGAGGCCTTGGTAATGGTGGGTTCAGTGGCAAATTAAGCTGTGTTGATTATCATTTTCACGACACATCTACAAGCCCGATTCAGCCAAGATCAACTTTTTTGTGGGCTTAATCCATGTGTTTTATTTTATTTTATTCTTTTAAGCATGACCTAAACTCATATGGCGTATTGGGAAAATTGAAGAAGTTTGTTTTGGAGGGCATGGTTCGATTCCTTTTGGACTTTTTGCATAAGCCTAACTCATGAATGCTACAAAGTAGGCTAGGGATGCTAGTAGCACCTCAGAGTCATGGAGGAGGTCTTGTACCTGAAATTTCAACTCCAAATAAGGTCTTATGCTCGTGCTGTCAGTGGCCCAAGTAATTTGCCCTATACATTTTTCTGCCTAAAAAACACAGCTGACTTTAATTAGCTAGTCTCACCTGTCGTAGCCACCTATTGCAGCCTTCAAGAACCTACCATGACTAGGAAAGCACAGCCAATAAGATTGAGCCACTTTATTTCCTCAATTATGCTTAAAAGCAAGCCAATCTTTTATCCAAACAAAAGGCAAATTGTACCAAACATCAATTTAGCACCTTGGAGGTCCATAGCCTCATCTTTTAGTTTAAAACCAGTCATTAAGGACACCTCAAGGCAGGTACAAAACTTTCTTCAGCTTAAAAATAAGCTAACCATGTTTTACTCTTTTAGTTGAAATTTTTGAGTAAAACCCCATTCAAGTAGCAAAGATTCTCACTATTTTGAAGTTTGTGAGTGGAAATACTAGTACAGAGAAACCTACCCTCTTAGTTTTCTATTCCTACTGTCTGTGAGTCGAAGTTTCAGACTTGATGTTCTAAGTTTATTTTTTGCATTTTTGTTGTAAGCATTTTTTTATTTTTCTCTTGTTAAAAAATCATTGACCTTTATTCATCATGCATTTGAAATTTTGGGCTTAGTTTCACAAATAAACATTTCTAAAGAACCCAAGGGAAATTTAGGATTGTTCCACCATTTTGGCCATTGTCACAAAACATCCCCGACAAGCGGCATGTCTTGACAGAGCTTGTCCCAATCAAAGGCGATGACTTTGTTAGCTTCTCTTCTCTAGTGTACACAATATATTTTTTTTAAATATTCAGAATATATATGATGTAATGAGAGTGTGATCTAATGTTTTAGACTTTATTATTACCTTCAGAAAAAACTGATTTGACAATATATTATTGGAAGGTCTAAATATAGGCTTTTACACTACATAGTTTTTGAACTTAATCTCTTTATGTAAAAGAAACCCATGGCCAATCATTAAACTAATATTATTTAAAACTACATATTTTATCAAACATTCAATAACACCTCACTGTAAATATTAAATAAATATCACTATCAAAGATTCAAAGTTCAAACATATATATATATATATATAGAGAGAGAGAGAGAGAGAGAGAGAGAGAGAGAGAGAGCATGTTGGGGGTTGATTTTTAACCGGAGTTCGTTGCAGCTACGAGCTTGATCATTCATTGGAGTTCTTTGTATTAAATATATCTTTAATAGGTTTTTATGAACCAGATGTAAGATTTGAGGAGGCCAAAATTATAATATTTTAATGGGTTTTAAGTCAGAGTAATTAAATCTGTAGTTTTTTTTTTTTTTTTCTCTGTCTCTCAAAATCCTGGTGGGGTGGGGTGGGGGGGGGGGTAAGTAAATTTTAAGATAATTTTAGATTTTATTAGTATCATAATTGGAAATTATGAAACATTGAGGGGGAGGGGGAGGGGGGCGCATTGAAATAAAATGAAATATAAATGAAAAAAGATTATATGAAGACTCACCACAAATAAGATAATGATTTTGTAAAAATATTGTGAGATTTTATTGTGTCATTAGACTTTCTCATAATAGTAAAAATACACGTAGATTAATAACTGATATAAATATATGTAAAATTATTATTATTATTATTATTATTATTATTATTATTAGATAAAAATCATAAAAATCAATGCAAGACCAAATCAATGCATTAGATTGTAGTTTGTCCTCTTTTTTATCATCAAACTATACTTTTAAATCAATGTGCCAGATGATTCAAACATACATTTTTATACGGATATTACTATGTATTTCAATTTATATCTAGTGTAATTTTAAATATTACACTTACACCCTTCAATAATTTTAAATGTTACACTAATTTCACCCTTTAATATTTTTTTATTTGATGCAAACTTTGACAGATTTTTCATTGGATTATATTATCTTTATATATTCTTCATATTTTTCAAATTTAAAGATAATAAAAAAATCAATAACTATATAATCAACCAAATGTTTAAAGTTCAAGTTTATGTAAATTAAGATTATGCATTAAAGATGAGTTTAATAATAAAATAATAAATTATATCCAATTGGTACAAAATTTCATACACATGGAACATAGAGAACATATAATCCAACAATGAGTTTTCAAATTATTAATCTAATAAATAGTTTTAGGTGGCGTATCATTTTTAAAAGTTACATTAAATGTAACTTAAATCTCACCCATTTATCATATATTGAATCACAGTATTTTCAAGCTGGCTATTTAGAATCAGTTATACTAAGATTATCCTTATGGTTTTGAAAACTAAAGAGAACACTGCAGCAAATGTCAGGATGGCCGAGTGGTCTAAGGCGCCAGACTCAAGTTCTGGTCTTCGTGAGAGGGCGTGGGTTCAAATCCCACTTCTGACATTTTGTTTAATTTTGGTCTTCGTGAGTGGGCGTGAGTTCAAATCCCACTTCTGACACTTCCTTTAATTTTGGCATCTTTTACTCTCATATATGGATTCTTGCTACCATGTGTAACTTTGCTGAATTGATGGTTTTCAGACTTGGGTCTGGCCAAGCTCTAAAGTTTGCACCAATTTTTGTCATTGTGCGGTAGCAATCAGCGATTAAGCTTTCAAAAAGTAAACATGTCCAATTTTGGATGACTTAAAAACCCCTATATCTGCGCTGCATATTGTATGTATATATGAATGACAGTGCTGGCCATGTTTAGAGTCAGCAGCATATGGGAGAAACCAAAGACAGATTTCAAATGGATGGAACAAAGATAAATGAAGAGTACGTTGATACATAAAATGCCTAGCAGGCTAGAGGAAAATTTATTTCCAAATGATATTTAAACCTTCAACATGCATAAACTGCCACATACTCTACCATCAAGGTTGCATTTAGGCCGTAGAATATAGAGGTGACTCTGTAAGCTCTAAGGGCATCTCTAGCAGTTTTTTCAAATTTTTGTACTGTTTGGAGAATGAACAGTGACATTTAACTTTTACCTACCCACTTTTTCAAATACACTTTCCAATAGGTTCTCTATTCCATTCTCTATCTCATTTAAATATTATTTTTTCATTCATCGTTTATTATTTTTTTAATCATCATTTATTCTTTTTTTAACGATTATATTTTTCAATGAGAAGTATTATGTTTACAACATTTTACGCAATATTTTCACAACAAAATTTATGTGGAAAGTTGTTACTAGTTTTAATTTGAACCCACCACTGAAATTATTTTTTTACTCGTCAATATTAACTAATAACAATCTGTTACTTAAAATTTATTGTGAAAATATTGTGATAGTATTTTTCATTTAGAATTTTTTATTTTTTATATTATTTTTCTTCCTTTCATTTCATTTTCATCCATACACGTTTCATTTCTTTTTTTCTTTTTTCTTTTTCTTGTTTTTCTCACCACACAAGTGTCCAACCCCCCTTCTTTTATTTTTCTTTTTCACCTCCAGAACATTCCAGCAATCTCACATTTGCTTCAATCAGAGAGAGAGAGAGAGAGAGAGAGAGAGAGAGAGAGAGAGAGAGAGAGAGAGAGAGAGAGAGAGAGAGAGAGAGAGAGAGAGAGAGAGAGAGAGAGAGAGAGAGAGAGACTGCTGCTCCTCCACAGCCCCACCGCCAGTGGAGATCGAGGTCGCCGAAAGGACAAAGGCGGTGGAGATCGGCGTTCACCATGCAGCACTACCATGCCTGCCGCTTCACTGCTGCTCATCCTCCTCCCCACCACCAGGCTGGGTCAGATCGGCTTGTTCTTATATATATATATATATATATATATATATATATATATTTGCTTGTTCTGATTCAACTTTATTTTAAGAATTGTATTTTGTTTTGTGTTTTGTGTTTGGATTATGTGAGAAACGGAGAGAATGAGAGAAAAAAAAGAAATTCGGAGGAGAGAGAAAGAATTGATATAATAATAGCTGGTATAATTTTTTAAGCAGAAAAATTGATTTGGAGTTGCTATAATGTTCTCTAAATTAAGAGAAGTACTATAGCAACTTCAAAAAAAAAAAAATTTGGAGAATCTGTGTGTTTAGAGAATCAGTTGGAGTGTGAACAGTAGCATTTTATGTCCCAAAAATAGAGATATAGTGACTGTTGGAGATGCTCTAAGAAAGCAAAGCCATTCTAAAGCCTTTTGTTGTAGACTCATGATACACTTTGTTTAATTTTGGCATCTTTATTCTCATATATGGATTCTTGCTACCATGTGTAACCTTGCTGAATTGATAGAATTCATATTTGAAAATTTCACCGTTTCTATATGTTCTTAACATTCATGCCAATTTTCATGTTAATTAGATATTATTTACTATTCAGTCCATAAATTCATCTTTTATGCATAATTTAAACTAGAAAAACTTGATTTTAAACAACTGATTGATGACATCACTATTAATCTTTGATCACCTTAAAATTTTGCAAGCATGAAAAATATACAATGATAATGTAATTTAATGGTGGATTTGTCAAAATTCACATCCAATTAAAAAAATATTAAGTGGTATATTATTGCTTAAAGTTATACTAGGTGTAACTTAAACTCAGCCCTAACTTATATAACTTGATTACATTTGAAAAAAAAAATTTAAGCTAAAATCCCAATTCATTAATGAAAAACAATCCAAATTTCTGAACCTTTTTAAAAAGTGAAACAGCCTTAAGTAAAGATAGATTTACATAGGATTTGGACAAAGTGTTCTAATTTAGAAAAATATTATAATCTTGCCCACAAGTAAAAACCTTTTTAGATCTTCTTTTGCTTGTGTATTCAATTTCATGTTGGCAACAAATTTTGGTTTCAAAGAAAATAGACTACATAGAACAAAGCACCAAATGAAAACCACAAAAAATTAAATCCTCAAGAAAATATTGATATCAACCAAAGACAAGCATGTGATGACAAAAAAAATGATACAAATATTTCGCTTACTATATAATCTACTCAAAGGGAAAACATTCCACACTATTACGTCTCAATTGAAACTTTATAAGCTATCATTAGAAAGGTACTATGTCTACAACAACAACAACAACAAACCTAAAACTAAAAGATGAGGCGATGTCTTTGATATTAAGAGATACATAAGTTTAGAGAAAACAAATCAGGCCATTGATGATTGTTATAATCCCTTTGGGAGTGGATTTTTTTATTTTCAGTGGTCATGGAAATTCACCTTAAATTCCTGATAAGCATAATCTGTAAACACTAACATGGAATTTAAACCTATCTATAAAAGTTGTTGATAAAAATCATATACCATATTATAAAAATGCAACATACACACAAAACCTATTTAATTTGATGAAAAATCTTCCAAGATGCTAAGCTAGCGACTTTTTCTTTTTTATTTAGCTAAAATTTATTTCATCTTAGAATGTGCTTATGTTCTTAGTTTGTTCTTTACTTCAATGTATCTTTTAAAGTAGGATTAAAGATTTCTCTTAAGAAATTTAAGAAAAATTACATTGGTGTTATGAATGAAAATAGTACAAGAATTATCAATTATTGTTGAGATGGGATAGCACCCTGTTCATAAGAAACATTGAATACTTAGGGACGTACTTTTTTAAATGCCTTGAATTAATATACAAGGATGTATTATAGAGAGCATATTGGGGGATGATACATTTCACACCCTAAACCCCAAAGGGGTCCAAAGCATGAGAAAGACGTCTCAAGTACCTGTAAATTTTTCTTTTTTGACAATCCAATTCACATAAATCATATCAAGTACCAACATCAAGAATTATCATAATCACTCCATTGAATATACTCTCAAAGTAAGTCAGAGCTCTAAGCAATAATTATAAGGACCATTTGCCATAAAAAAATAGAAGTCTGAATAAATAATTACATATCATCAGCTTGTCCCATTAGTGAGAGTAACGTCACAACCACTATAATATACAAAAGAATGAGTCAAGCATATTCTAAGATGTACAACATCCAATAACTCCACTACAAAAGTTCAACCTCTATCAGTAGTCAGTCTAACTACTGTTAGCCACCAAAAAGCTGTCTCAAAAGATTGTTGCCTACTCTGAAAAGTTTATAAAACAATGGGAATGAGACAGAGCCCAGTAAGTAGCATAATTAAAATATCCTCTAAAACAAGAAATTTAGAACTTCAACTAACTCTAAATAAACCCAATGGCAATGGAAAGATTAAATTTACCAATCATCACATGTTATAACTCAAAACCCCTAAATTTTCCACCATAAATAAACCTTAGGTAGTCATCATTAGCACAAACTATATACCCACTCATCAAATAGTTCCACCAATACAAAACCCATACTTATAAACACATAAATATCACTTCTAATTTTTTATGGTGGGTTTTACACTTTTGCTTGAGGTTATTTTAATCTAAGTTTTAATGATGATACTCATGTGATTTACAAGATTGAGTCATCAACCATTTATGGCCCAAGTCTCCTAATTTAATATAGCACTCCAATCACCACCAATAAATTAAGCTCCATGCTCGACGTGTAGCAAATTTATCTGTAAAACTGTTGGAGGTTGGATACTTGAGGTTGTTAGCCTTGGGTTTGGTACACCTAGATTTTCTGTCGAGGTTGCATACCTTAGAGAGGATTGTGACTTTATGTTTATTTTATTTGGAGCGTTGGATTGTTAAGTGTATTAAGAGACACATGATTTGTAGTTTGTATTGCTTGTAAATGTATCATAGAGCTCTGATTTGTATTGTGGAGAGATCAATATATTTATTTACTTTGTCAATGGAAAGAAAAAAAAAAATTCATACAGGTTCTCTTGAAGGCTCGGTTTTTCATGCTTTGGACCCCTTTTGGGTTTGGGGTGTGACAATGCAAACCTTGATGGTATGGTTCATTTTAGTCACTCAATTTAATCTGTTGAGGATTTATATTCAACTCCAAATAAAATTTTGTTGTTGTTTGAAATATATATATATATATATATATATATATATATAGTTGTAAAAAATAGTTAATATCATATCAGAGTGGTGTTCTTTGTCTTTACTATGAATTTTGCAATATTTCTACTCTCTTATTTTTTGTTTTTTTTGTTTTTCTTTTTTTTGGCCCTTTGTTGAATATTGTCTTCTTTTCAATTGTTGCCAAGTTGCAAGATGTCTTCTTATCATATGATTGACGAGATTCTTACAATTTTTGTCAAGTTTGAAATATATATTTTATTTGGTTGTAAAAAATAGTTAATATCATATTAGAGTGGTGTTCTTTGTCTTTACTACGAATTTTGCAATATTTCTATTATCTTATTTTTTGTATTTTGCCCTTTTTTAAAACATTATCTTCTCTTCAATTGTTGTCAAGTTGCAAGATCTCTTCTTATCATATAATTGATGAGATTCTTACCATTTTTGTCAAGTTGTAGGATTTCTTCTTATTATATAATTGATTACATAAGAATTTGTTTAGAGCATTTAACCCTGTACCGCAAGCCCATTGGAGCACATGTTCATGTGGTACGGAGTTAAAGTGTTTCTTAATTTGCATATTTATAACCTCAACTATCGGTGTAGGTTTTTTCTATATGGTAACTACATTGATTAGTGCTATTTCATCTACTTCTATTGTTAAATTATCACTTGTAGTTTTTTTTTTTTTTTTTTTTTTTGACAAACAAAGGTATCTAGATATCTTTGACAATTTTGTTTCAGTTTGTTGCTGAAATTATTCTTAAGTTAGTATTTTTGTATGATTTGCAATTTTGTTTCTATTTGTTACTGAAACTATTAAAGTGTCTGCCATGCTTGCATTGGGATAAAGATGCTTGCCAATGTTGTGTGTATTGTCTTCATCTTACAACATTTGGTGTGTGATAATGCTTCAATGCACGCATACAAGAGATTTTCCTCCACTGTTGCTCACTGATAAATATATTTCCTTAGGTAAGAGGGCCGTGCATCAAGGGTTTACTTCACAGGGATGGACCTCTAGGGCCTACCCTTTTTTTTTTTTTTTTTTTTTTGAGAAAGAAGCTTACTTATTTTATTAATTTGAAACAATTACATCCAAATCTAAAATCGAAATAATATGTGATGGGACATATTCTATCCATACTTGTAATTCTGGTATGCGCAATGCATTTTTCGTCAGACTATGAGTAACCTATTGCCATTTCTCTTAACATGAGAATACAACAATCATTCAAAACTAATAGCAAGCACTACCCTATTGCCGTTTCTCTTGCCGTTTCTTGTCAGGCTTGTAAGCTTGATGAATTTTTTCTGAACAAGAAGCCAGCACAACTCCATTATTATCCTGGATTACCACTCCAACTCCAGACTAATTTGATTCACTGAAAACAGCTCCGTCAAAGTTTATTTTCACCAAACCTTCCTATGGACTTGACCATCTTGAGCCTCCAATATTGCTGTCTGTAACCTGCTCTTCAGTATTCTGCCAATCAACTCTAAATTGTGCCAGTTTTTGCTTCGCTAGTTTAGCCACTTGATGGAGCGGAACAGCTTGTTGGTTGACACGAACTTTGTTTCTTTGGTTCCACACCATCCAAGCTGTAAAAGCAAATAACTCAAGTGACTTTCCTTTTGCAATCGGCCATGACAGAAGCTCCTTCACATTTGTAAACTCCACCTCAGACCTGAAACACCACTCTTCACCCACACCCCAAACCTCTCCCAACTCCTGGCAAGAGACAGCATGCACGGACTCCTCCACAGCAGAACGGCACCTCTCACAGATTGGGTCAGCTGTAACTTTCATCTTCAACAGCACCTATTTTGTAGGGAGAACATTACAACACGCTCACCAAATGAAATTTTTAATTTTTGGAGGAACTTGCAGCTGCCAAATCTTCTTCCAGACTTGTTTATCATGAATTGGTGGGACTTGTTGGCTCGCTTCCATCTCTGATTCTTGTTTAAGGAACATATAATCAGACTTGCATGTGTATTGACCCGATGTTGAGTATGGCCAATACAAAGTGTCCTCAGTTGCAACACGGCTAAGAGGAATCTTCTTGATCAATTCAGCATCCTCTTCCATAAATAAACCATCAATCAGCTCTTCATTCCATGTTCTTGTGTTTGGGTCTATGATCGAATCCACCGTATAATTTTCAAAACTCTCCAATGGACACATTGGCTGCCTTGGAGGGTGTTTTCTTGGCAGCCAACGTTGCTGCCATATATTGATTTTATCCCCACTTCCAATCCTCCAAATTGCCCCCCTTTTAATAATATCCCTCCCCCTAAGGATGCTCTTCCAAGCATAGGAGCCCAACCTTGAATCAATAGCCTCCATTATTGAAGAATTAGGGAAGAAGCGAGCTTTAAATACCTTATAGAAGAGTGAGGACTTATTATGCAGGAGTTGCCAAGCTTGCTTTGCCAAAAGAGAGTCATTGAACATGGCAAGATCACAAAAATCCATACCACCAATGGTTTTTGATTTTGTCAAATCCTCCCATTTAACCCAATGAATCTTTCTTTGGTCACCCCGTTGTCCCCACCAAAACTTCTTAATAAGGGACTCAATCTCATTGCACAAACTTACCGGCAATTTAATGCATCCCATTGTGTAAGTAGGAATAGCTTGGATGATTGCCTTTACCAACTAGAGAGGGCAGCCTAAGGTATTACTCATAGTCCGTAATTTTCAATACTCCCAATTTCACCTTTATTCCATGCTTGACTTCTTCTGGTACAGAGTTGCTAAAGAACAACGAGGTCTTGCTTCTATTCACTTTTTGCCTCAAGGCTTCCTCATACTTGTATAATAGGTCCAAAACCTTGTCACACTCCTCCATAGTAGACCTACAAAAAATAAGACTATCATCTGCGAAGAGCAGATGTGTTAGTTTGAGGCCTTTCCTACAAAGGGAGTAGCCATGGATATCTCCTTGTAATCCAGCCTTCTTAATCAACCCATTCAGCCCTTCCATACAAAGAAGGAATAGGAAAGGGGAAAGTGGGTCTCCTTGCCTAATCCCCCTAGTAGGAAAAATCATCCCACATGGATCTCCATTCACCAAAACAAAATATGAAACTGTTTTCACACACCCTATCACAAGATTTATCCACCTTTCCCAAAAACCCATCTTCCTCACTATACCCTATAAATAATACCATTCCACCCGATCATAAGCCTTACTCATATCTAGTTTTAGTGACATATACCTATATGAGCCCCCCTTATACTTCTTCATGCTATGCAAGGTTTTAAAAGCTACCAAAATGTTATACAAAATTAATCTTTCTTTAGTGAAGGCTGATTGGTGTTCTGTGACAATGGATGGAAGTATTTTTTTTAGGCGATTTGCAAGGACTTTGGTGTATATTTTGTAAAGCACATTACAAAGGCTGATGGGGTGAAATTGGTGAGCATATTTAGGAGAATTTATTTTCGGCACAAGAGTAATATACGTATGATTTAAGGGAGATGGTATGGTACCTGAATTCAGCCAAGACAATATGGATAAAGTTACATCATGACTTACCGTGATCCAAAAATGTTGATAGAAGAGCGGCAGCATACAGGTTCAGGTGCTTTAAGGGGAGCCATTTGTTGGAGGGCATTAATGACTTCACACGCCTTAAACTCCTTACATAGGCATGCATTCATCTCTTCATTAATCACTGTAGGCACACATTCAAGCATGCTAGCGGAAACACTACCCTCTGTTGAAGTAAATAGTGACTTGTAGTAATTTACCATGACTTCACCCACATCTTCTTTAGTAGTTTTCCATACCCCTTCCTCATCTCTAATTCCCTCCAAAGTGTTTTTCCGGAATCTCTTTGTTGCACAACAATGGAAATACTTTGAGTTTTTATCCCCTTGGTTAGCCCATAGTACTCTAGAGCGTTGAGCCCACATAGTTACCTCCCTTTCTTGTAAAACCTCAATATCTTTCTTGATTTGTCTTACCTGGAAATTGTTCCCACTAATCATTGCAGCCCTTTCCTCTTTGGCTAAAACCTTTTTTAACTGATTCAACTCCATTCTTACATTTCCGAAAACATTTTTCTCCCAATGCACCAAATCTTTCCCACTCCTCTCCACTTTCCTCAAAAAATCTCCTCCATCACTGTGCCCACTCCCACTACCCCAAGCCGAGAACACCACTTCCTCACAAATTATATTTGAAAGCTACATTTGTTCGAAATGAAATAATTTTTTCCGAACTGGTGGAATCAAACCCGAGAGTGAGATGAGAATTGGAACATGATCTGATAATGTACAAGTTAAGTGGAACACTCTTAAACCTGCAAACCTCATGAACCAGCTATTTGTGACCAAATACCTATCTAACCTCTCCCAAATTGATCTTCCATCCTCAAAGTGCTTGCTCCAAGAAAACTTTGAGCCCTCAAACCCCAAGTCCATGAAACCACACTCATTGATCACTTCCCTAAATTGTTGCATTTGCCAATAGGGTCTTCTTACACCCCCAAGTTTCTCATCTTATCTAACAATATCGTTAAAATCCCCAAAGCAAAGCCAAGGCTTCTACGGATGTGAGTTTAAATTCCTTAGCTTACTCTAAGCTTCATGTCTTCTAGCTGTATCGGGTTCACCATAAAACCCGGTTAATCTCCATTCATTCTCTGAATTTTTATCAATCACGGCATCAATATAGTACCTATTAGAACCCTCCACCTTTAAATTTACTGAATCTTTCCAATAGATAACCAATCCTCCACTCCTTCCCACTCTTGGTACCACCTATCTATGATCAAAACCAATACTACTTTGAACAAATTCTAGCCTTGCATCGTCTGTAAGTGTCTCGGCTAAAAACACTACAGCAGGATCTTTTGCCCGTACAATTTCAACGAGCTCCTTCCTTGTACGCAGGTTCCCAAGTCAACGACAGTTCCAAGCTAAACATCTCATTGCTCTTGGCGGGGCTAAACATCAGCTCCCGCCATTACTGAAGGTGTGGTTTCATCTCTGAAGGTCGCCTGAAACCTTTTTGCTTTCGAATTGGATTGCTCTGCCTCTGTATTTGCTGTTCTTTTTTTTCCTAAGGACTTGTAGGTTTCTACTTTGTCACCTGTATTGCTTCTTTCTCTGCGTTTCCAGGTAGGGGTTGAACGAATTGAACTCGTGTGAAGGGCCCTAGCTACTTGAGTGTCACATGCTTATTTAAGTTTTGGAGAATAACTTAAAATGGCACGTGAGCTAGGGTTTTTTGCTGACTTCTTTCCCAACCCCTGAAGTGTAACTGCCCCAAATACCTTTGCCAAACTTAATTCCTCATTATTTGCTTCCACGTCAGCTTCAGTTACATTAGGAGTCTTCAATTCCATCATTATTTCGTCATTTATTCTGACTTTTACAGCAGTATCTTCCTTTCTATTTTTGTCCCTCTTATTGTGAATTAATGAGGAATTAATTTCATCATCAATGCTCTCATCTTTGTCTGCCATTACACTCTGTGATTGCTCCGGCATCCTCCTTTGGCCAGAATCTAAAAATTGACCAGGATCACGATCAGCCAACGAACTTGAATTCGCCTTTTTCTTCCCTGAATAATAATCAATCATTGGCATAAGCATAGTCGTCAAAACATGTATCGCATCGTATCATGTATCGTGAAATATACAAACACTTAACAAAATTTATAAATAAATTATTGATATGCATATATAAAGAGTATATTCATTATGAATTTTGAATATATTCCACTAATGACTAAATAAATCAAACTAGCATGTGTTTATAACATACAAATTCAAATTAATTAAACTCAAAAGTGACAATACATTGAAAATGACCCAAAATAATAATTTATTTTCGTCATATTGCCTAATTAATGTTGTGGGAGGAACGAATCTTTTCCCAATCAGGTATTGTTCGCTTTGGGAATGGGCCGAGGAGGCCGATGCTACCCGCACGAATTTGCTCAATCCCACATTGGGGAGAGACACCTCCCACCCGCAGCTTATAAGCATGAGCTCACAAGTGGGATTGAGCAAATTCGTGCGGGTGGCATCGGCCTCCTCGGCCCATTCCTAAACACCCCACTTGTGAGCTCATGCTTATAAGCTGCAAGTGGGAGGCGTCTCTCCCCGATGTGAGATTGAGCAAATTTGTGTGGGTAGCATTGGCCTCCTTGGTCCATTCCCAAAGTAGACAATACCTTCTAAGGGGGAGATTCGTTCCTCCATAAATGTAATCTAAGTCAATGTTATCATCATATTCATCATTTTGCAATAAACTTATTTCTTTATTAGATTTCTTCATCATCATCAACATTTACTATCTCTTCTTGTTCTTTTATTTAAATAATTTTAAAAAAAAATTATTTCTTCATAGCATTCTAGTTTCTTTGACTTATATCAATAATGAAAAAAAAATGAAAGATGGTTATACCTTGTTCATAGTATAGAAAAGAAATTTGTTAATATGAAAGTGAAGTTTAAGTGTGTAGTCCAAATTTTGTAGGAAAAAAAAAACTTATGAACATGTTATTTTATTAGGCTAAATTAAATAACCTAATAATTTTATATTAAAAACAAGTCTAACAACTTGTTAGATTCAAATAAAAATACAAATTTTAATCCCAAAAAAAAAAAAAAAACTCATTTTAAAGCATATGTTTAGGTACCTTGCGATACATATATAATTTTATATAATATAATTGATACAATACACATAGTGTAGTTTTATCCCTAACGCTAATCTTGAATTTCTAAAATTTGCAAAACAATATTTTGTTAAAAAATCCAAATGCGGATACATAAAAATATCTTCTTGGTCTTGGCAATAGAAAATATTACTCTTCAAATGAGTGTCAATTCTACAAACTCTTAGTCATGCACTTGTGCTCCTATATTTTTTTTCCACAACTTCATAGCTTTCGTCTCCATTTTAGATAATATATTATATAATAATATATAATATATTATCTATTATCTCTTCAGATTAATTCGTCTTCCAAAGCAATATTTAACTTTTACTGGACCAAGACATCCACAACTTGGTATTGCCGAATGTCAATGTTGTTCATTCCATAAAATCTCCTTACCTTAGATACACGAACCAATCAGTAAAATCTTCAAAATACAAATTCCTAGGTAGAGAATTTTGGCTCTGATACCGGTTTATTGTGCCAAAGAGCTTCTTGAAGCACTACCACACAAGATTGATTGTAAAAATTGTTACAATCTTGAGAAAGATCTCACAAACAAATAATAAGAATGAAGAAAACTTGAAAGGAAATAATTTACACAGCCACACAAAAAAGAGAATACTAATGATTTAAATGATTCGGCCTTTGGCCTACGTCCATAGATAACAACAAAGATAAAATTTCATTAACAAATATGGAGAATATAGAGTTGTGGAGTCACTCTCAGTAGCGGCTCTAGGAAATTTTTTAAGATAGTCATTTACGACTTGTTTGGAAGTTTAGAGAGAGAGAGAGAGAGAGAGAGAGAGAGTAGAGGAGAATGGTTATCCTCTAGCTTATTTGGATGTTTTTAAAATTAGTAAAGGGGAAGGGAGTAATTAGTCCTTCCTCTTGCTTGGATGTTTTAAAAAATAGAGTGGAAATGAGAGGAAATGATTTAAATAGCCAAATTTACCCTATTTGAAAATATAATAATCCAGCAGTCCATATATCAACGTGTATTTCATGCAATAAGTATTGCTCGTACTATAGCATAAGACAATGGGTTACTAAGAGCATTCGTATCCGATATCTACAAACTAATCAATTTTACCGTCTCAAAACCTACTTTATCATTTTTACCATACCATTTTACAACACTCCCAACATCCCAACTTTTAATTTCCTCTTCTACTCATTAAAATAATATTTCTATATAATAAAATAATATATCTCCCAATCACCATCATTTACAATACAACACATTAGTTTTTTGACACAATAAAATATTAGTTTTTTGTTTTAGAATTGTGCTACAATGCAATTCTAAAGATAGAATTGCACTGTAGCACTATTGTAAAAAAATTGGCAATTGTTGATTTTTAGAAGGCCTGATGGAGCTTGGTTTTTGTGTGAAAATGGTAAAGCACTCTTACATATGCCATTTAACATACCCAATGCAGATGCTCTAATAAATGTGACAGAGCTTTCAGACCCTGCAACTTTGACCAAACAAATAAACAAATATATATATATATATATATATATATATATATTTTAGAAAGCAAATACAAAAAGAAAAGCTCTTTCACCTAGGGCATTTCTGTAGTACCTGAAACCACCGGAGGAACTGTCGCCTCAGTCGCCGGAGCCTACAAATTAGGTGGCAAGACAGTCACCGGAGTTGGAGAATGAGCAAAAGAAACTACTGGCTTTGCTGGTTGTGTACTTTTTTGTGAATATCTTCTTTGTAAGACTTGGTTGAGGGCTTGAAAGACTTTGAAGGACATATTAGAGTGCTCAACCCAGCACTCTAACCCCTCTACCTATTTTTGCCTTCACTCTCTCTACTTGACGAACTCAGATTTGCTATCTTTGGGTTCAGATCTGAGCTGCTAACATGTTTTTGTATTTGTGTGTGTGTGTGATTTTCATTGTAATATGTCTGATTATGGAGTGTGATATTCATTGCTGTCTGATTGTAGAGTGGTTCAAATTGGATGTGTCAGTGAAATAGTGAGATTTAATTTTTTTTTTTTTTTCATTCACCTTAAATTTTCTCAAAAAACAAACAAAGATTATTTATATAATTGGTTGGTAAATTAGGGAATTTATTTGATTAATAATTTATTTACGCTCCTCTCCCTCCAAATCTCTCTGATTTGGGGGAATTAAAAATGAGAGGTTGGAGTTAGTTGAAACCCCTCCAAACACCTCAAAACCCCTCCCCTCCATCCTTAAAAAACTTTCAAATAAGGTAATGGGCTTGTTTGGATCACCATGATTTTGAGTGATATCACTCAATTTTCATCACTGAGTTTCCAAAACACGTGGGTCCCACCGAAAAAATCTTGTTTGACTTGGTTTTTGAGTGATGTTTCCATCACTCAAAACAAATTTGAGTGATGGATGATGGAAACTGAAAATAGAATTTTGGTGTTTTCAGTTTCTGAATATGAGTTATGGTGGCAAAAAGTGAGTTATGTGACTAAGTTATGTGACCAAACAATAATTTTGGAGCTTTTGAGATAAAGTGAAGTTTGAGTTATGAGTTATGGGTTTTGAGTTTGAGTTATGGGTTTTGAGTTTGAGTTATGAAAACTGAGTTATGGCAAAACCAAACGAGCCTTGAATTACTCTCCCTCCCTCTACTCTACCCCCCCTCCCTTTTTTAAACATTCAAACAGGCCATAAGAAATTTAAATTATACAAAATATAATAAAAAAGAACTTGAATATATTGAAATTACAAAAAAAAAAAAATCAAATACATGAGTTTGTACAATTTCATTTTACAAAAAAAATTAAAAAACAAAAAGTATATGATGAGAAATTAAGTGAGACTTGAGAATTCTTACCTTCTTCTAAAAAAAAAGTGAGACTTGAGAATGTTGACATGAGGATAATAAAGTGATAAGGAGTCTGAAATGATGATAGAAAAGAGAAAAAAGAGTTTTTTTTTTATATTTTTTTTAATGTTATTTGGGCACATTTTTTATGTTATTTGAACACTTATTTATTTTTTTGTTTAAGGGGTTAAGAATAATGTTTGGGACCCAAGATTATTTTTGTGAGTAATGCTAGAAATACAATAAAGTGTCACAACAATTCCAACATTAGAATACAAAAAAATTTTAAATTATAGATTAAAAAAAAAAGCTCCTATGTGAGTAAACATTGCTAATTCTGAATTGTTATGACATTTTATTATCTCTAACATTACTCTTGTTTTTATTGAACCCAATTTTTTTTATGGAGTTCCAACCTGTGGTATTTGCTTTTGTGATTTTGCTCTTTATCATTAGACCAAAATACCAATTAGTTTTTTATGTAAGCAGGGATTGAATTTCAGATCTCTTATTCAACTATTAAAAATTTTACCAATTAAGCTAACTAGAACTCACAAATTAGACAAAACATGTTAATTTAAAAAAACAATTGTATATATAATTTTATTTTGCAAGTATAATACATTTTTTTAATAAATCTGGATCGTCCTATAACCACTTGACTACTACGTGCAACCACCAATGGTTAGAGGACTATCCTGACTACTATGTGTAGCCGCTGGTGGTCACTCTCTTATAAGCTAAGGTCTGTATGGTAAGGTAGTACAGATAATAGTTTTCAGTGTTTAAACACTGAAAACTGTGGGCTCCAAAAAAAAAAAAAAAAACCAATGTGTTTGATAAGAGATTTTATTTAGAAATGTTTGAGTTACATTTCTCATTTTTGGGTGTTTGAATACTGAATTTAGAGAACTCCTCTTAGAGCATCCACATTGGTGGAGCCATATTTTTTACCTTTTAGCAACTCAAAAAGCTACTTTATCTATTTTAACATCTTATTTTATAACCTACCAACATCAATGGTTCTATATTTTTTAGCATTTCATTTAAATATTTATTTTTTTATCTTTTTTTTTTTTTAATTCTTCTTCTGTTCTTCATCTCTTTCTCTCACAACAATCACAAGCCACATAAACTAGCAAAACCCATAAACACATCAACGATCACAAGCCACACAAACCATAGGCCGATCAAGATACAACCCACCACGGCCACCACACCCACAACCCCAAGAGCCTATCACTGGGTTGGTAGAACCTGCAAAGCCAGAGCTAACATCTAACCAATTCCAGTAAACCGATTTCAATAACCCATAATTCCAACAAACCGATTTCAGCAAACCAGCAAACTGACCCACAATTCTAGCAAACACCAAACCGATTTCAACAACCTGAAATTCCAGCAAATCGATTTCAACTCTAGTAACCCAAAACCACAATTCTAGCAAACCACAACCACGAAACCACCCACGAACCCACCCACACCACGAATCCAGCAACCCACCCACGAACCCAAAAACCTACCACGAACCTAACGACCCACCCACAAGCCCGCATTGACCCACCACCATGAACCTACCCACGAGAGAGAGAGAACCTTTTTTTTTAATGAGAGAAGAAAATAAATAAATTTTTTTATGCCTTCTTGCTATAGTATACAACTTCTTTTGGTTGTTTACTGTAACAAGATGGCAAAAAAAAATTTACCCTTGGCTCCACCAATGTTGGGCACTAAGGAAACGTTTGGTAGACTGTAATAGACATTGTAATGTAATAGATATTCCTATAGCATAACTATTCAGTTACTTGGTTATGTTTTTATTACAATGAATAGTTATTCTTTATGAATAGCTATTCTTCAAAATGAGGAATAATTATTCCTTATCAAAAGTAATGAATATCTATTCTTTCATCTTATGTAATAACTTTTTTAAAAATTTTCTTAAAAAGCCATTAGTTGCTATATCTTCAAAAGGAAAGAAAATCAATTTTCCTTGTTGTTAATAATTAGCTTTATTTTGAACACCCTAAAATAAGTGTATTTTAGGAAATTTGACTTAAAAATGATTTAATTATACCTTCTTTTTATACTCTACTAAATTGTGGATGCATATTCAGAATTATATTCCTAAATGGTCATCAAACTAATGAATAGTAATACTTATTACATTCCAATTTAATGTATTCCTTGTAATACTTATTCCTATTCTCATATAATAATCATTACAGTGTACTAAACATGCCCTAATTAAAGTTTGTAGTGCTAAAAATAGCAATTTAGCTTTTTAGCACTACCAATACTAATACTTACTATTTTTTAGTTTTCAAATAGCATTGTTTAATGGCACTTTTGTAAATATTTATAAAAATGTGGGACCCATTTGATAAGAGCTAACATAACTACCACTCTCTTTTGTCCTCCCTTCTCTTTCTTATCCCTTCTCTCTTCATTCTCAATTCTCTTCATCTCTCTGTTCACCTCGTCCTCCATTAATTGTACATGTCAGAAAGTTACCACTTTTTTAGGAAAATACATACTCGTACCAAACACGATTATATTTTTTCACATTTTATAATATGTTGTTTGAAACATAGTATCAAACACATTTTTTTGCATTATGATTACTTTAAACATATAATTTCAAAATACGTTTTAAACCACAATTTTTAATCATTTTAAACAGGGACGGACGCAGGATTTCAAGTTAGGGGGGGCCGGAGATAAGCGCAAAAAAAAAAAAAAATTCAAATGTGCATCTATATATTATTAACAAACTATCAACCAATACAAATACACAAAATCATTATTTCTTAACATATTATGATACAAACATCTATCAATAAAAACAAAAAACACAAAACACTATTGTTTCTTAATACATTTTCTATGAAAATGAAACTCGACACTATTGGGTCTCTCTCTTTTCTTTTCTTTTTTCCTTCATTTTCGCTTGTTGCTTTGCTCTGTTTGGTTTCTTTTGCTGGGTTTTGTTTTTGTTTTTTTTTTTTTCTTTTTTACATTTTTTTTTAGAGTTACAGGGAACTCTCACACTAAATACAAAACTAGATACACTTAAATAATAATTAAACAAAAAAAAAAACCCAACTTTTAATTTTTATAACTAAAAATAAATATTTAATAAATAAAACACCAAAATTTACGGTGTGAGTAATATTAGTTGGTAAATAAGTAGTATTACAAATACAAATGGGAGACAACTGCTAGTCTACTGGTGATTGGTCTTTCCATTTCTGGATCGTGTGATGAGAAGCATGAGAGCCTGAATTTGTGCCTTTTGATTATATGACTATCAGACTATCGTTATTTTAGTGTTTTTGTCAAGCTCAACAAACAGCTAGAAGAAGTAGATGAAAATTTGAAGACAGAGAGAATCTAGATAATTTCAAGTCATTCTCTAATTTGGATTTTTTTTTTAGAGTTACATGGGCTCAGGGCTCTTGACTGGGCTGGCCGGCTGGGATAGGGGGGCCCAAATCATTTTGCCAAGGGGGGCCCAAAGGGGGCCCAAGTCTTTTTTTCTTTTTTTTTTTTGAAAATTTTACCTATTAAAAAATTTTATTTTTGGGCCCAGGGGGAGCCCGGGCCCCCTTAGGCCCCCACCTGGGTCCGTCCCTGATTTTAAATAACAATACTTGAAAGTTACTACCAAACAGAACCTCAATTACACCCAAAGAAAGAAAAAGAAAAGAAAAGAAGCTAATGATCTCTACAATACAAAATTTCGTACTACAGTTAAAACAAAGTGAAATATTTTCTGCTCTCTAAATTAGTCCACAGGACCACGGCATTGTCAAATAGCTCTCTTCGTATTCCAATTGCGGCACTAGGACGCAATATTAGACAAAGCAAAATTTCTATTTATCTTTGTCAATCGCATAAGTAAAAAAGTAAAGGAAAAAAAGAAAAGAAAAAAAAGTGGCAATTCAAGCCACCGACTAGGGTATTGGTTAAAATCCACCAAGAAATCTACTTATTGGTGAATGTCACAGTGGCATTCCTTATCTTATAACTCATCAAGAAATTGTGCAAATCCAAGTCAAGTCGTAAAGGATTTGGATAGGTCTGGGATCAACACCGACTTGACTCTTTCATGCATTTTCATATGTCAACCATTTATGTGAAGTAATTCTGCAAAAGCAATCAATGTAGTCGTAATAAAAGGAATACTTTTGTTACGCCCGAACCCAAGTAAGAGCTAGGAACGTGATAATAGCCACACACTTATAAAGTTTGCATTCTACAAGTATAAAAGACTTTCTTAACAACTAAAGAATTATCCTAAAAAAAAATTTCATCAATAAATTTAAAAATATCTTCAATAATGCAATTCTCAAAAGATCTCCATATAATAATCTTCCAATATCAAAAAAATATAATAAAAAAAACTAAATCCTTTAAGGCTAAAAATCTACACAAATGGTGATTTTAAACATAAAAATTCAAATCTTATTCCATAGATTTCCTAAACTTCACTCATGTGCACATTCCAGCGGAAGCCCAAACATATGCTACTTTTCCTTATCAGAATCTGAAAGGGGAAAGAGGGGGGTGAGTTGACAACTCAATAAATAACCAAAGGCCTAATAAGTTCTATCAAGCAAATAGATCCGTAAAATAATAAGTTGTATATAGATCAAATATTTTAAATCTTACATATATATCATAGATGAATTAGAAAGTAAATTGTTTTCCATATATATTAAAGCTATAATTTACAATAAGTTCCAAAAACACATAAACAGTTTCAAGGACTTAAAACAATTCAAATACTTAAAATAATTCATATTCTTAACAATCTTTACGACTATGGTCACACTATATTCCTGTGACTAAGCAACAGATTCATATGAAACTAATTCCGTGCTAATGTATACCCTTCATTAGCTGGGTCCAAAAATATGATAGGCTCGTGATGTCCCAAATAAAACTAATTTCAATGCCAATGAATAGCCCCAATTGGCAGGGTATAGATTACCAAAGAATAACTCTTATTAACTAGATATTAGAGTCAAAACATAGTCAAATTATCTAAAATTATCAAATTATAATTCAAACAAAAATATATTTCATTCAAATACATATAAAAAAAATCATATATGTGTGTTAGTCAAATATATGTGTCAATACTAGTCATAGTTGGAAAGTGTGGTGCAAGTTCCTTACATCGACTATCGCACCGTCCGACCAATTGAAGGCCAGTTTCGGCATTGGGCCACACAATCCCAGGTCAATTCTAGTCATAGTTGGAAAGTGTGGTGTAATTCCTTACATCGACCAATAATATTTTCGGTCTAGTTGCTAAAGGGTCAAGGTCATCGTGGTTTCTATGGACTCTTGTAGCCCCACTTGCTTCTTCAATTATGTGCCTTCTTGACTCACTTTCGTTTTCACACATAAAAATTGGATCAAACCCTTTGTCGGGGTCCAATTTGGCCTAATAAATTGTCAAATTTTAATAATTTATGTTTGATGGATACAAACAAATACTTTGAGAGAAACAAACAAATAATAAGACAAGAAAAGAAGTGTAATTTTGGTTGTTCCGACTCTCGGGAGGGAATCACTTCGATGCAATAAGAGTTGTGGTAAAATTGTAAATTGGCGCATGGTCATAGAACTACTCAAGAACAAAAGAAAACAAGCGATGAAGTTTATATTTGACTAAAAACAGCCTCCAATTTACAAGCCACTTATGATTGCCAAAAAAAAAACAAAACCCAAATATATACTTGCAATTTTTTATATTTATTATTTATTTTTAATAACATTTTTTTTTACTCTAAAAAAATATATATATTGAACATCCTTTTTTAGAATCCCAATAATTTGGGTTTAACTAAAATAGAGTAATTTTATGACCGCAACAATTTCACAACAAATCTTTTTTTTTTTTATTCATTAGTAACAATTTGCCATTTAGGATTTGTTGTGAAATTATTGTGAAAAATTGTGAGAGTGGCATTTCTCACATAAATAATCTTGGCCCTCCAAACATAATCCATAACCTTTTAAACCAAAAAAAAAAAAAAAAATTATGTCATACTTGTAATCTCCTTATAGTTGTTGTAATTCCTAAGATTGATCTTCTAATTTTTATTTTTTAAGAATTACTAAATCAAGTTATATTTTCTATTTTTTGTTTCTAAAATTCAAAAGTTTCATATTATCTTACACTCGAATGGAGTAGATCAAAAAAAAACTTTTTCGCTACTTGTTTTATATGAGATGAAACAAGTAACTCCTATTACTATTTGTTTTATTTTTTGTTCTTTTTTTTTTTTCCTTTCTGCCACAACTAAGCCCTAGAGATTAGTCTATAACTCCTATTACTATGTAGGCACATGGGCCATCTTCAAGTACGTGTGATCCTTTGTTTCCTTTCTTTATTTTATTATTTTTTGACACTATAATTTATGACTTGTTGACTTCATTGACTTCCTATTCACCCCCACGAAAACCAATAAACAAAAAATAATAATAAAAATAAGATGAAGGCTGCCTTGTTTCTTGTTTTAGCCTTCATCTATACTGACACACTCGTGTCATCAATACAATGCTGCTACTGCATCGACTTTTAGAGCCGGACCTAAAGACCATGCCTAACCTTCTACAAATTCATCTTTACTTACAAACCGGACCCACCATGACCATGCCTAAATTTTCTGCAGAACAGTCTCCACTTAACGCAATAGAAGCGTAGGAAAAAAATCACTATTATCGAAATAGTATAGACACCAAAAAAATAATTTAATCCGTTTTCGGTCGCATCACAAAATTTAAATAGTTTTACTTCTGGTCAAAATATTCACATAAAAATAATATTTTAATTCTAAATAAAGTTTAAATTTGACAAAAAATAAATTTTTAGGCTTTTATCTTAATTGTGTGGTCAAATTTTCTCTTCTTGAGTATTTTGGATTATCTCCCCTCTTAAAATATCTATCATTATACTCTAATTTAAATTCAACCATATATATTCTTAGGATTTCAACTTTATTTTTTAAAAACTCCTTATTAATATTAATTATAAAATTGACTCATAAACAAATTTACTTAAATACTCCTCTTTTTATTTTTATTTTATTTTTATTTTTTGGGTATTACAACTTTTGTCCTATAAAAGTTGAAAATGTGATACACCGAACGCCACAAACACAAAGAAAAAATCTAGTTCAACTGTGACTATCTGAACACACACAAACCTACTATACTATGGCATCAAATCCGTCAAGCTCAATACCTTTCCTCTTATCAGTAATTCTGATTCTAGTGGTTGGTACTAATGCTGGTGGAATCGCAATCTATTGGGGTCAGAATGGAAATGAGGGTACCTTGGCACAAACTTGTGCCACAGGTAAGTATGCCTTTGTCAACATAGCTTTCCTTCCAACCTTTGGCAACGGTCAAAAACCCCAAATCAACCTTGCTGGCCATTGTGATCCAACAACTAATGGGTGCACCAGGTTTAGCTCTGAGATACAATCATGTCAGTCAAGAGGAATTAAGGTGATGTTATCCATTGGAGGAGGTGCAGGGAGCTATTATCTTTCTTCAACTGACGATGCTAGACAAGTAGCGACCTATCTTTGGAATAACTTCTTAGGAGGACAATCCTCATCTCGCCCTCTTGGAGCAGCTGTTTTGGATGGAATTGACTTTGATATTGAAGGAGGAACAACCCAACATTGGGATGAGCTTGCAAGCTTTCTCTCTCAATACAGCAAACAAGGAAAGAAAGTGTACTTAACCGCAGCTCCTCAGTGCCCATTTCCTGATGCTTATATGGGAGCTGCCCTTAAGACAGGTCTATTTGATTATGTATGGGTACAGTTCTATAATAACCCTCCATGCCAGTACAGCTCAGGTAATCTAGTAAAGTATTGGAACCAATGGACTACCTCTATTCCTGCCACCAATTTTTTCTTAGGACTTCCTGCTTCACCTAATGCAGCTGGGAGTGGCTTCATTCCAGCTGCTGATTTAACTTCTAAAGTCCTTCCGGCCATTAAAGGTAGTGCCAAGTATGGAGGTGTGATGCTGTGGTCGAAATACTATGATGACCAAACAGGATACAGTTCTTCCATCAAGAGCAGCGTTTAGGAGATAGAGTCTAAATGACTCTCTAATTGATGCATGTAATAATTTCGAAGTAGACGAGTTCCTACATCTTCGATAACTATTATCTATGCTTATGTACGTGTATGTATGTGACACGAATAAAAATATGCATCAATTTAGAACATGTCCCTTTTTATCCCATGAATAAATGAAATCTGTGCCTCTCTTTTTTTTATTTATTTTTTTTAGATCATATTATATATTATCAAATATGGTCATGCCCCAAGTTCAAACGATATGAATTAGGCATGTGGCAATAGCCACAAACCTATAGATACTATACCGGTATCATTTGTACCAGAGAAATATATCATACCGGCCATTATACCAGTACTCCTCCAAAGCGTACCAAAAAATTATCTGGTTATATGGAGTATGGACCTGTTTTAGTTGTACTGGCTAGTATTAACACTTCGGCCAGTACAATAAAAAATATTAAAAATTAAAAAAATTATTAAAAAAAATTATTTAATCTAATATATTGGTTAATGTACAGCTAATATTTAGGCTTATAAAATATGTGGACTTTAAATTTTATGTTGATAAATATAAAAATTAATAAATTCATACTTACATAAGTAATACATATATATATATATATATATATATATATATTTATGTATAGAAATATATAAATAGTAGTAATCCCGAAACGGTACACTGGTATCAACCGATACCGAAATTTCGTTCTCCTAGCCAAATTGAAACAACATCTAGTACGAAATTGACTCCCTTGTGATTGATACCAATTGTGATTGATACCAATTAGCTGCTTATTATTGATATAGAAACTAGTATTTACAACTACTCCAAAAGTTACTAAATTATAAGAATTTCTATGAAAAAAATAGATTTGAACAATTAATGACGACTTGTATTGTCTTTTAGTTGTTCCTTAATTTGTTGGAAAACATGGTTTTTCATCTTATATAAAACAAGTAGTGAAAAAGTTTTTTTGATCTATTCTATTCATGTAAGATAACATGAAACTTTTGAATTTTAGAAACAAAAAATAGAAAATATAACTTGATTTAGTAATTCTTAAAAAAAAAAAAAAAGAAGAAGATCAATCTTAGGAAACTTTCAATCTTCATGATAAGAACTTGCTAGAATATGAATATGAATTGTGGAAAAGTAAGAATGGTGAATTGGAATTGTAGTTGTTGTAGGCCACTTGAAGGGGACCTAAACCTCCATAGAGAGAGAGAGAGAGAGAGAGAGAGAGAGAGAGAGAGAGAGAGAGAGAGAGAGAGAGAGAGAGAGAGAGAGAGAGAGAGAGAGAGATGCATTAAGCAACATATTTATTCTTCAATGATATCTAATGTTGAATTACAATTATGTATTTATAGAAGACTAACTCTAATTTTCGTGGCCCACATGGCTTAGAATAATTGGTTAGTTAATTCAACATGTGCTTTATAAATTAAGTCATGTGTTAAATGAGCTACATGTACTCAAATCCTAACTAACTCATCCTAATCTCAATTAATTAACCAACTAAAGAGGTTACAACAACTATGAGGAGATTACAAGACATACTTTGGGATTTCTATCCTTTCCCTCCCCTTTAAAACACCTTGTCCACATGGTATTGTTGTTCTTGGCATCTTCGTCAAAGGAGATCTTCCAATAATCCAATACCTTAGTGACATTTTTATCACCATATTTACGAACTTCTCTTTGACAAGCAGTCTCATGTACATGAAGGTTTCTTTTTCATAGATCTTCAAACTCTCAAATTATTGAGCCTTTAATGGTTCTTCGATCTTCAAGGTCTCATTGGTTCTTTGGACCTTGGAATGTTCTTGGATCCTCAAAACCTTATTTGATTCTAGAACCATTATAATTGTTGGTGCTTGCATCTTTGATTCTTGGATCACCGAGACTTGGATTGCTGATTCCTGAATCATAGACTCTTGAGTGAGAGCCTCTATCAGTGCATCAAGAATTGGTTCTTGGTCCAACGGCATGAAATTCAGGCTCTTGCATCTTAGATTCTTGGGTGGTATTCTCCATTAATGCATCAAGGTTTGGTGATTGAAACCGATTTTGTAGAGCGCATATGACATACTCAAATCCTAACTAACTCATCATTATCTCAACTAACTAACTAACTAAAGGGATTACAACAACTATGAGGAGATTACAAGTATGACATAATTTTCTTTTCTTTTTCTTTTTTTGTTTAAAAGGTTATGGATTATGTTTGGAGGGCCAAGATTATTTTTGTGAGCAATGCTACTCCCACAATTTTTCACAACAAATCCCAAATGACAAGTTGTTACCAATGAATAATAAAAAAAGAGATTTGTTGTGAAATTGTTGTGGTCATAAAATTATTCTATTTTAATTGAACCCAAATTATTGGGATTCTGATGAAATAGATGTTCAATATATATATATATATATATATATATATATATATTTGTGGCGAAAACCACATTTTTGTTCCTACATTTTTACGCGATTCTCACTTTAGTACCTAGATTTTATTTTTACCAATTTTACTCCCTATCTTGCAAAATGCATCCTATTTTGGTCCATGCCATTACATCAAAGACGGAAAATGCATATGTGGCAAACAGCAGAATTTAAAAATGTTAAAATAATGTCAACAAGTCTCCACGTGGCTTTCCCGCCTTCAGTTAGCCCAATTCCTGCCTGTAGGAGGTCACGTGGCCCGCACATGACTTCATAATCATCTGCTCCTCCACAAACTAACCCCCAAATTAAGAAATCCCTAACCCCTAAATTAGGCTCCTCACCATAAACTCATCTCCTCGCCACGAACTTAGCTCCTCGATCACAACTGCTCTCATGGAATCAAGCTCGATGTCATCAAGTGGAAGCTTGAGGAAAAGGGGCCCAACCCAATGCTTCTACTCTGAGAAACCTATTTTGGTTGTTTCTTGGACACCTAAGAACCCTGGAAGAAGGTTCTACGGGTGTCCAAATTTCTAGGTAAGTTAGTATCTATATAATACACTATCTCTCTTTTTTCCAATCATACACGATCTCTCTCGTAAACTTTTTAAATTTCTATTGATTTTTTGGGTGGAAGTGAAGTTTAGGTGAGAAAAAAACAAAGTGAGAAAGAGGAACTTTTTGTAGGCTTCTTTGACTGTAAAGATTTTGTTTTTATGGAACATTTATTGGATTCTGTTATTGGGTTTTTATTTTATATCTATTTTCTTTAGTGGGTCTTTTTTAGTTTCAAGGATTTTAGTATTTTGCTAATACAAGTGTTGGATTGGCTGTGATCAGATTTTGCTAATATCATTTGTTGTTGCTTTTCATGATTTTGGTTGAAGATATAATGGGTTTTTTCTGGCTCCTGGCTATCAAGCTGGACACAAGTGTAAATTTTTTCAATGGCATGATGATGAAATCTACAAGCGTGGAAAGGTGCTAATTTCGGAGCAGAGGCAATGGGTTTTAACCCTTGAAGCTGACATTGCAGGCTACAGGAAGAGAGAGAAGAGGCTGCTCATCTACCTGGGGCTGTCTCTGGTGATAAGTGGAATGCTACTCTGCTTGATGCTTCTTTTGGTTGGCTAAATAGGTGGGGGAGAAATGAGTTATTAGGTGGGTAGGTATTAGTGGAAAAAGGCCATAATACATGTGTATATTGGTAGGTTTTGGCAGAGTTTTTGTGTTGGTATGTGTTGGCCTGAATTTGTGTTGGTATGTATTAGTGGGAAAAGGCTTGAATTTTGGTGTAATTCTCTCTATAAGACTTTAGTAATGGAACATCACTTTTTAATTAATCTATGACTTGTATTCTAATTTATTGCATTGTTGTGAAGTGTTTGTGCCTTGTATGCATTCAATATTACTCTGCATATCAAGCTGAAAACAAAATAAACAAAGCCATATCTAATAGACCAAATAAACATAGCCATATCCTACTGTTGACATATAGGACTAGCCCAATTGTAATATAAGACCCCAATTACAATATAACCAAACATGGTAAATAGCAGCCCACAAAACAAAGATGTTCTACATAAAGAGATGATACCAATTTGGCATTTTAGCAACTTTGGCATTTCAGCAATTCACTATCTCACATCAGGATGATACCAATTATCAATCTATAAAGAGATGTTCTGCATAGCACACTCAAGCTGAATATTACCTGCATAATCACAGACCTGCATATCTTAACCATATAAGGGTACTTGCACAATAGCCTTAAAAACACAATAGCCCCCCAATGCCAGTTAAACAAATCTGGCTTCAATTGTACAGTAACTAAGTATTCATCACAACAATAGGAGAAAGGGTAAATACTAATGAACTAATTAACACCAATAAATAGACAATAGTTAACACCAATTAATACCAAGTATTCATCCACCTGTAAATACTAACGATCACTAATTAATACCAATGACAGTTTTTGGTGTACCATAATAATTACAAAATATGGGACAAAGTCTACCCAACACATTCATACAAAAAAAGTGTTTGGTTAGCAATTATATAAGTATACCAAAATGCCAATTGCCCTGTCAATTAAATAAACATATCAACTTTGGCTCTCAACATATAGCACACCAAAAAAAAGGTCCTGCTTCAGCTTGCTATCTTCTAGCAGATCTCATTGCTGCCATATACCTTGCTGCATTCCTAGTTGCATTCAAGGTCTCAGTGGTGACTGCACTTTTCTTCCTCTATCCCTCCCACATAAGCTTGAGGGTCCCATGTAAAATGCCCACCATGGTGGACATGCAGAGTAAAACACTCATTCATCCTGCATGCAAATCACGGAAAGAAATACCAACCACTTCTCGAAAAGTAAGGCACAATATAGATAATCAATGCAAATACCAACACAAAGATTCCATGGTTTATCAAAGTCAATATAGTGGCCCCTGATAAACAATAATGACGCACAATACAAACAAACAAACAATGCAAATACCAACAAACATATTCCATTGTTTATCACGATCAATACTGTGGCTCCTGATAAACAAAACTAAAACAAACAAAGCTACAAATACCAAAAGCTATAAACAAAAGTAGCACACAACAGCCAAACAATGCAAATCCCAAAAATATTCTACTATCACAGTCAATATTATGTCCACTACAAAAGCTATAAAGGAAGAGAGGAAGAGAGAGAGAAAGAGAGAGTGAGACACAACGAGAGAGAGAGAGATAGAGATAGAACCCAAAGCAAGAACAAAAAACAACATCTCAAAATTCCCAAATTCTCAAAACCTAAAAGTAGAGATTGAGACCTAGACCGATTACCCAGCACTTAAAAATAGCATTCATGAGAGAGAGAGAGAGAGAGAGAGAGAGAGAGAGAGAGGGAGAACCTTTGCAATGTGCCTTTCACAAACACAGAGCTGCTACAATCACTCTGAAGCTATCTGGGTAAGAGGTTAGGGATTGTGCTTACTGATTTGGGGTTTTTTTTATTGTCTATGGTGATGTGATGAGCGACAAGTAAGAGGTTAGGGTAAAGTTGTTAGTTGATTTGGGGTTTTTTGATTTAGAAAGAATGTCACGTGAGGGCCACGTGACTAACTAAGGGCGAGAAAGCCACATGGAGACTTGCGGACATTATTTTAATATTTTTAAATTTTACCGTTTATCATGTGTGCATTTTTCGTCTTTAATGTAACAGCAGAGACCAAAACGGGACACGTTTTTCAGGATAGGGAGTAAAAGTGGTAAAAATAAAATTTAAGGACCAAAGTGAGAATTGCGTAAAAATATAAAGACGAAATTTTGGTTTTTGCCTATATTTGTAGAGAAAACAAAAAGTGTTATTAAAAATAAATAATAAATATGAAAAATTGCAAGTATTTTTTTTTTTTTTGGCAATCATAAGTGGCTTGCAACTTTGGAGATTTTTTTCAGTCAAATATAAACTTCATCGCTTGTTTTCTTTTGTTCTTGAGTAGTTCTATGACCACACGCTAATGTACAATTTTACCACAACTCTAATTGCATCAAAGTGATTCCCTCTCGAGAGTCGGAACAACCAAAATTACACTTCATTTCTTGTCTTATTATTTCTTTGTTTCTCTCAAAGAATTTGTTTGTACTTTGTATCCATCAAACATAAATTATTAAAATTTGACAATTTATTAGTCCAAATTGGACCCCGTCAAAGGGTTTGATCCAATTTTTATGTGTGAAATCAGAAGTGAGTCAAGAAGGCACATTATTGAAGAAGCCCCTGGGGCTACAAGAGTCCCTAGAAACCACGTTGACCTTGAACCTTTAGCAACAAGATCGAACATATCATTGGTCGATGTAGGGAACTTACACCATACTTTCCAACTATGACTAGATTTGACTTGGGATCGTGTGGCCCAATGCCGAAACTGGCCTTCCATTGGTCGGACAGTGCGATAGTCGATGTAAGGAACTTACACCACACTTTCCAACTTTGACTAGTATTGACACAATTTGTAACTATCCCGGGTGAAAGTTTCCAACTATGACTAGTATTAACACTTTTTACTTTCTATCATTTCAGTCAAAAAAAAAAAAAAAAAAAACTTTTTAGTGCTTCACCTAACCCTTCATATTATACTACCACCGGTGAAAGTTTCTATCTATCAGTCTATCACTTGTTTGCTACTACACTCCTTACACAAAAAAAAAAAAAAAAAAAAAAAAAAAAAAAAAAAAAAAACTTGTTTAATACTACACTTAACCCTTCTTATTATATGGCGTGAATGTACTTTTAATTTCTATATTTTATACTTTTTTCATTTTGGTCCATACATCTTGTTTTTATCACTTTTAGTTCCTAAACCAATTAACGTCTGACATTTTGGTAATTTTCATCACCCAACTAACAGCAAAAGCTGACATGGCTGACAGTGGAATAAAAAAAATAATATAATCACACAGAATATAATGCCATGTCATCATATAAATTTAAAAAATTAATTTATTAATTTTAACTAAATAAAAAAATTGAATTAAAACCAAAAATCACTAAAATTAAGATCTAAAAAGTATCTTGACTCAATGATCACTTCTGGGAAGAGATCACAAAATGGGTTCAAATTATTTTCTCTTCCTTCTCACTTTATTAAATTAGTTTTTCTTCTCTCTCTCTCTCTCTCTCTCTCTCTCTTGGTAACTGGTGGTGCAGTGGCTCGTGGTGGCTGTGATGGGTGGTGGTTAGGGTGGATGGGTTGAGATCGGGGCGGGGTAGGTTGAGGTTGGTCTAGGGTAGGTGGGTTGAGACCGACTAGGGTGGCTTGAGTCGGGGTGGTTGGGGTTAAGTTTGGGGTGGCTGGGTTTGAGGTTGGGTTAGGGTGGGTGGGTTGTGAGCTGACTGGGGTGGGTAGAAGTTGGGTTGGGTTTAGGTCAAGCTGGGGTGGGTGAGTTGAGACCAGCTGAGGTGGCTTGAGTTAGGGTGGCTAGGGTTGAGGTTGGGTTGGGGTGGGGTTATGAGCCGACTTGGGTGGGTAGAGATCGGGGTGGCCAGGGTTGAAACCGAGTTGGGTTTGGTTGTGGCAGTTAGGATGGTGGGTTGTGGCGACTGTGATGGTGGGTAGTGGTTGTTTGATTGGTGGAGTTGGTGGCTAGATTTTTCTTTGTTTGGGTAGAAAGAAAATTTCTGGATTTGGGTTCAGGTTCGAGTGGAGAGAAAATTTATGGGCTTGTGTTTAAGTTTGTTGGTTGGGTTTGTGTTTATGTTTGTTGGCTAGGTTTGATCGGTGGAGGTGGTGGCTGGATTTTTCTGTGTTTGGGTAGAAAGAAAATTTCTAAGTTTGGGTTCGGCTAGAAAGAAAATTCTGTGTTTAGGTTTGTGTTCTTGAGTTCTTTGATCTGTGTTCGAGTTCTTGTTTTCTTCATGTTCTTCCCAAAAACTAATGAGTTTTTTTTTTTTAATTTTTAATTTATTTTAATATTTGTTTTTAATTTAATTAATTAATGTGTGATTATATATTTTTTTTATCCCACTGTCAGCCGCGTCAGCTTTTGCTGTTAGTTAGGTGACGAAAAGAACCTATATGTTAGGCATTAATTAGTTTAGGGACTAAAAGTAGTAAAAACAAAATGTAGGAACCAAAATGGAAAAAGTGCAAAATGTAGAGACTAAAAGTGCATTTACGTCTTCTTATATTACCACCAATTCCGTGTATCACACGATTTTAGTTATGAATTTTCCTTATATATAAATATATATATATTGAAAAACAATAATTAAATATAAGTTATTGTTATATAATTTTAGAACTCAAATCTAATTAAATAAATTATTATTACCATTATTATTATATCTTGTAATAAATTGCTTATAAAATGCATAATTTTGTATATTTGTCCTTATATATAATATTTCTAAATTAAATTATCAATAAAAACTTTTCTCATTTTTTTTATAATTCGTTATTTATTAATGAAGAGTGTGATATGAACTAAAGTAATAAAATCATTTCTAATACTTGCATGAATAAGATTATCTAGAAAAAATTAATTCCAAAATTAAGATTAAAAAATCAATTATATTTACACACTTAAAAGAAATTTTATATTTAAGTCTTATTTGTAAAACCAACATATGTAGTATCCACATGTAACAATCTAACTTACTAATAAAATATAGGCCAAAATGAAAAACCCACTTTCTAAGTTTCAGAATTTTTCATTTCAGTCCTTTAAGTTTGAGTTTTGTCATTTCAATCTTTAAGTTTCATTCATTCCCAATTGAGTCCTCCATTAATATTCTGTTAGTTGCTTCTGTCAACTTACCAAAACTACGCTGTTTTGGCTTAATTTTTATTTTATTATTTACTTTTTAATTAAAATAATGCTAGTTGAAAAAAAAAAAATCCAAAATAATCTCACCCATCTCATCTGAACTCTGAAGAACACGAAATCCCTAGTCAATAAGTGAGAGACTAAGAGGGAGAAAGAGAGAGAGAAAGATTGAGAGGAGGGAGACCAAGAAATTGAGAGGGAGAAGGAGTGAACGCGTACAACTCCTAGAGCAACGGAGTATTGGTTGGAGCTGCCAAGTACGAATTCTGTAGCAGAGCGGAACTGCCGAGAAACCTTGGAGCTGAGACGCTGAAAACCTCTCTATCTATCTCGATTTGTGTGTGTTTTTGTAGAAACATGAACAATAGGAAGATGATAATAATAGTTGTGTTCGCCCCAGTCTTACAAGCATCTCTCTATTTGATGCTTCATGGTAATCCCCCAAAAAATACTAGTAATCCCGCAAAAGAGGCGTGATGCTGTTTTATCCATACAATAGGAAGATGATAATAATAGTTGTGTTCGCCCCAGTCTTAATTCCTCTTCTTTTTTTTTTCTTTTTTTTTTTAATTTATTATCGTTGTTTTTGTTTATTGTGCAATCAAGGATGTTCCTTCTTCAATTTATTTCTTAATTCCTCTTTAAAAAAAGAAAATTGTTGTTTTTGTTTATTGTGCAATCAAGAATGAAAATTTTCCAACAGTTACTGATTTCACAGTGATTAGTATACAAATAATCACCATCCTTCGGCTGAGATTGCTTACTTTGATAAATTTTTTGTCTTTTTTTTTAATTAAGAAGGAAATAATTAAATAAAAATTAAATTTTAAATTATCTCATAAACAACTTCGTTTTGGAAAAAATTAATGGCAAATATGGATGATAGGTTTACGGAGGACTGAATTGAGGAAGTTTGAAACTTAGAGAACTGAAATGACAAATCTCAAGCTTAAAAAAATTAAAATGAAAAATCGTGAAACTTAGAAGGTGAGTTTTGTATTTTGACCTAAAATATATATATAACACCCTAACTTAAATAGCTTGAGTAATGTCTCTAATTGTATTGTGCTTTAGCCTTTAAGAATACATATATTAATATTACACATGAGAAAATAATGACTTTAATAATTAAAACATTTGAAAACAAATTATTAAGCCATAATCCCAATTCAGTAAAACAATCTAAATTTCAGAATTTAAATAAATAAATAAAAGTTAAGTATAGATAAACTTACATAGGAATTTAGACCGATGGATATAATTTAGCCAAATATGGTATACTAGCTCACATGTAAGAACCCTTTTAGATCTTTCTTTTTCTCTTGTATCCTATTTCATGTTGGCAGCAAATTTTTCTTTTAAAGAAGATAAACTACCTGCACCAAATGAAACCACGACAAATAAAATCCACAAGAAAATATTGTTGTCAACAACAAAAAATCATGTAATAAGAAGATAAATGATATAGATATTTCACTTGCTATATAATCTACTCAAAAAGAAAACATTCCATACCATTACATCATAGCCCTCATATTGAATTTTAGTTAAATATTATGATCTGAAATGATATAGGAGAAATTCCAAATTGAATTTAGTTATACTTTCAAAGAAATATAGTCATAGAAAGCTCACAAGAACCTTAAGTTATATGATCTAAAAGGATATGGGAGGAATTCCGCATACTAAGAAATTAACATAGAGTACAAATAAAACTTTAAAACATGTAAATAGATAAAAATTGATAGTTTTAACAATCAATAAGTAAAAGTAACTTGGAATTAGATTGCACTACATTACATAAAAGACATGAAATTTGAACCAAATTTTTCGTAGTGATAATCAATTGGAAAAAAAAAATTTCAAACTAAATATATAGAATAACCAAAACCTAAATACACACACAAAATAGTCCAAAATTTTAGAATTTAAAAAATAAAAAATTTTCCTAAGAGGAACCAAGAAATTAAATGGTTATTCATCGTTTTGCTTATTTATAGTAGATGTCCTTTGACATAATATTCATAAATGCAAATTTAGAAACAAATAACAATAAGTAAAATGAATTTATTTAAACAAAACTATCATATACGAGTACGTATGCATAAGTCGCAACTTGAAAAAAAAAAACGTGGGGTGCAAAAGGGGTTCTATGGTGATAGGCCAAGAATATATTGACCCATTGTTATAAATTAACCAATTAATTAGCCAAGTTAATTAATTAAGTCAATTAACTTACAATACGCGTGGTAGCACAAACAAATCACCAACTAAGTTAAATGCAGTGAAAAATAAAGTTGACACGATTATTTGTTTACGAATGGGGAAAACCTCAAAGGCAAAAATCCCACTGAATGAATTTAAGGTCACCACTCCCAAGAATCCACTATTATCAAAACAAGCGGTTACAAGTAAAGGAATCTCAGTACTTTATACCAACCTACAATTGAACCCTTACCCCAATCCACAATCAGACTTGTTCTGTTGTGATAATCTCTCATTTCAATGCACGGCTCCCAATACGTGACTAACTAATTGATGCACGGATCCAAATACGTGACTAACTCCACAATAACCCTTTGATTGTTGTAGTTGATTTGCAACAGCTTCACATAGAAACACCAATAAGATCTTCAATATTGGTGCAGGAGACTTTGCTTGGTCATAGAATCCAAAGGCGTACAAAAAACGTAGCAAAAACTCTTTCTTCTATAGGAGGAGGCTAGGGTTTCAAAAAGAAAACCTTATGAAGCTCTCTAGGGTTTGGTTTTTCTTTTTCCACCTCTTTTAAATAGGAGCTTAATGGGCTCTCCTATTCCTAATAGGTTTATACAAATCTTGGGCTTTCCTAGTCTAATAAGGATTATACAAACCTACAAATCTCGGGTTTTCCTTGTCCTATAAGGATTATACAAACCCATAAACAAATAGCCTTTTAAAATAAAATCGTTGTTGGCTATAGTCTGAATTCTGTAAGCTTGATAGATCGAGACATGTGTCAAGATTTAATGAATCTTGACAGATCGAGCTTTTGTCAAAGAGGTATCGAGACCTGTAGATTGCACTTTTCTTGAGCAATTCTTGAGTATTCTTCATGTCTTCAATTTAACCACTTGTAATGATCATTTTGAACATTCTTAGATTTACCCAAATATAAGAAAAGTGCGTTTTGTCAAATGATATTCCAATTACATAAAAAAAAAAATATGTCCTTAACAATCTCCCCCTTTGGTAATCTGTGACAAAACCACAAGAGTACATTAAATGTACTAGAATACATTCTACTTAAAATTACAGAATAAATAATTCTAGACTAAAAGATCTGAACCTTGGAAGTTGCTGCAAGAAGAAGATTCGGAATCTTGACTTGGCTTTAACTTCTCTTTCCTGAAAGGCATTAAACAAAACACATCAAAGTACCATGTCGAAAATAATGACAAGTTAAATAAACAAGAAACATGTGTAGAAAGAGAGAAAAGAAACAACACATGTGAGATAAAGAGTGAAACACATACATCATTATCAAATATAGAAACAACACATGATGTATGTAAATGGTTCCAAAACCAAAAGATACACAACACAAAAAAATATATCAATATCAAAGTATATCAAACTAACTCTCCCCCTAAGTTAGTTACATAAAAAACTTTCTTCCCTTTAAAATGAAGCTCTCCCCCTAAGACTATTACTTCCCCTTTGGAATGACATTCAATCCTCAAATTTCTCCCACTTTTTGACACAATTGTCAAAGGGCCTGAAAAGCCAAAAAACTTGACAAGAGGTAGATAGAAAACTGAAATAAAGGGAACAAGGAGAACAAGAAACCATAGACCTACAAGAAAAAAAAAAAAAAAAAAAAAAAAAAAAAACAAGATGCTATGGACGCAAAGGGGAAAAAAAATGTAAAACAAAGAAAAATGAAATGCATGCAAGGGTATCTTGATCGATCGAGAAGGTGTCGAGAATCTATCGAGAAGAAGCCAACCTCGGTGGATCGAGAATCTGTCAAGGATCTATCAGCTAAACAGAAAGTTTCTCGATGGATCAAGAAGCTGTCGAAACAAAGTCCAGAAAGCTCTGATGGATTGAAAATGCGATAAAATCTGTCGAGAAAAGCAGACCAAGGGCTCTCGATAGATAGCTCGATAGATAGCTATCTATCGAGAGCTGTCAAAAAGCTGTCGAGATGGGCAAAAATAGTTTTTTAAAGAAGCGAAAAACACAAACATGAATGCAATCAAGCATACTACCCAACCAAAGATCCAAACAACATTTTAAGCTCTCAAAGACATCTCTCACAAGAAAAATGAATCAAGCATTTAGATCCAAAACTCATGCATACACACTAAACAAGTCTAACCAATTTTATATTTCAAAAACAAGTTAAGACAATTTAATGAGCATACATTAACACATGTATTCTTTGTGATGGCCAAATCACATTGTACCTGCATATGTATCAAAAGTAGAAAAGAATTTGCGTGTTGTGTGTGAAAAACATTGCAAGATTATATAAGTGTCTCATGTTATGATGATTTGAGATATGAGAAAATCAATTTAACTCACACACAATTATAATTACTTGATGGAGACTATCACCTTCAAGGTACATCCTATAACTCCCACATCTCCTAAAAGACACGCTTGCGATCATATATAAAACATTTTGATTCTTTTTGCTTTTATTTTTCTTTGCATAATTTACTTTTGAGTATATCATGCATGAGCATATAAGAGAAGAAAAGAAAATACTCAATTATGTTAGGCTTTTGACTTTGAATTTTGCTATACAGAAGCATACAGATGTCATTGACATTGCACTGTTGCTATGCCGAAGCATACAGATGTAATTTCATGATTGACGGGTAATAGTGGTGAGATGATTATTAATTTATGCATTTCTCTTAAGATTTTTTAGCCTTTCAAAAAGAGTGATATGAGTGTTAAGTGCAAAAGATTACTTAATCTTACTCATCATAAACACGAGCCACAAAGCTCACTTGCTTAGTTGTGCATAGAGATGCTCATCTAAGTTACAAAAGATAAAAGTTTAGAAAATTTTGTTTCAATGGCCATCTAAGGTACACAAGTACCAAAGTACACAAAACACACTGTTTTTGTATTTTTCTGATTTTTCAATTTTTTTATTATGAAAAACAAAATAAAGCAAAACTGAAAACAAACAAACAAAAACATGTGAAACAAAGCAAAACATAAAACTAGATACAAATGCATGAAAGTATGATTCCAAAAACACAAGAAATTAAGCAAAAAAGAGTCCTACTCCAGATAGAAAGAATTAAAGTAGAGGAAAAATAGAAAGACAATTAAGTCTTAGGCTCCTTAATCACCCACGTAGCATGAGTCTTTGGTCATGAAGATAAAAAGGCACGTGTCTTAGTATGACTACTAAAGGACATAGAAGAATTAAAATTCTCCTAAAATTGAGTTAAAAAGATCAAAACTTTTAATAACTCGCCAAGAATAGGTATAAAGCCTTTAGACGAAGGATGAGACCTTTTGGACACTTGCTTAAGAGAAAATAATTTAAAACAATTAGGACGGGTGTAACCTGAAGCATCACAATAGTGACAAACATGAGTAGTTTCTTCCTAGAAGGATGTTTAACCTTGGAGGTTGACAAAGGCCTTAATTTAGGACAATTTGGCCTAATATAACTAACAATATGGCAATGATGATAAGGAGGGACAAATTCATAATTTTTATTCTTCCTAGGAGGATTTTTAAACATAGGTTTAGAAACCTCAGTGATAACATCAGAATTTTTACTTTTGTCTATCTTAGCAATATTAGCCTTCAACTCTTCATTATTCCTTTTAAATGGAGGAATATAAAAATATTTTTCTTTTGAGTTAGGCTCAACAACAAGTTAGGTACTAGTTAATTTTTTTTTCAACTCCAGTTTTATATTCAACTAGTTGCTCTTCCAAACTCTTAATTTTGTCCACTTGAGATGAAATTTGATTTTTAAAATTTTCATTCAAATTATTGGCTTCATCCAATTTTGCAATCAAGTCATCTTTTTCAACTAGGAGCCGTGCATTAAAAAGAGAGATTGTCACTACAGAATAAATCCAATTGTGTATTGGGGTAAGGGTTCAACTGTAGGTTGGTATAAGGTATTGGGATTCATTTACTTGTTACCACTTGTTTTGATAATAGTGAATTCTCGGGAGTGGTGACCTTAAATTTAACCAATAGGGTTTTTGCCTTGGAAGTTTTCCCCATTCGTAAACAAATCACCGTGTCAACTTTATTTTCCACTGTATTTAACTTAATTGGTGATTTGTTTGTGCTACCACGTGTATTGCATGTTAATTGACTTAATTAATTAACTTGGCTAATTAATTGATTAATTTATCACAATGGGCCAATTTATAGGCATCTTGAATATCATCATCATAATTCATCACAAGATCATGCAAATCAAAACAATCAAGAGTTTCCGTAACAACAGGGGTCAATGAATCACACAGCAATGATTAAATCCTAATCAGAGTGTGCTCGGTCTGATACCACTTATAGGCCAAGAATATATTAACCCCTTATGATAAATTAACCAATTAATTAGCCAAGTTAATTAATTAAGTCAATTAATATGTAATACACGTGGTAGCACAAACAAATCACCAACTAAGTAAAATGTAGTGAAAAATAAAGTTGACATGATGATTTGTTTACAAATGAGGAAAACCTCCAAGGCAAAAACCTCACCAGTTAAATTTAAGGTCACCACTCTCGAGAATCTACTATTATCAAAACAAGTGGTAACAAGTAAAGGAATCCTAGTACCTTATACCAACCTAGAGTTACCCCAATACACAATTGGACTTGTTCTGTAGTAACAATCTCTCTTTTCAATACATGGCTCCCAGTACGTGACTAACTAATTGATGCACGGATTCAAGTACGTGACTAACTCCATAGCAACCCTTTGATTGTTGTAGTTGATTTGGAACAGCTTCACATAGAAATACCAATAAGATCTTCAATGTTGGTACAAGAGACTTTGCTTGGTTACAGAACCCAAAGACATACAAGAAATGCAGCAAAAACTCTTTCTTCTATATGAGGAGGCTAGGCTTTCAAAAAGAAAACCTTATGAAACTTTCTAGGGTAAGGTTTTTCTTTTTCCACCTCCTTTAAATAGGAGCTTAATGGGCTCTCTTATTCCAAAAAAGTTTACACAAGCTTTGGGCTTTTCTAGTCTAATAAGGATTATACAAACCCACAAACCTTAGATTTTCCTAATCCTATAAGGATTATACAAACCCATAAACAAATAGCCTTTTAGAATAAAATCGTTGCTGGCTATAATCTGAATTCCGTAAGCTCGATAGATCGAGACATGTGTCGAGATTTAATGAATCTCGACAAATCGGGCTTCTGTTGAAGAGGTATTGAGACCTGTAGATTGCACTTTTCTTGAATAGTTCATGAGTAATCTTCATGTCTTCAATTTAACCACTTATAATGATCATCTTGAACCTTCTTAGATTTATCTAAATATAAGTAAAGTGCGTTTGTCAAAGGATGTGCCAATTACATAAAAAAAAATATATATATATATATATATATATGTGTGTGTGTGTGTGTGTGTGCTTAACATATGGAAACAGGGATAGAATCTGGATTTCAATTTAGGGGGACCAAAGCATGAACCAAATTTTTTTTGATGACATGGGGGTTTATTAAATTAAAAAGCGTGGTAGACAAAAAATTGCATTTTATTACTTGAATTTTAAGCCACAAAGGAAATGACATGAAAAAAAAAATTGAAAGCTATGAAATATTATTCTAGCCTTCTATTAAAAGAGATAAAGAAAGATGGCTTAATAGTCCAATTATTGGGTACTTTGAAAGAATATGTTGATTTTATCATGTTAACTAATATGATAATCCCATACTTTTGGACGCAACTTCGATCATGCTCTAATGAACAGATATCAACTTTATTAATTTCAGTTTTTCAAAACTTTGTTTGAGGATTTAAAAAAAAAAAAAAAACTGGGATATTAATATTAAGGGTTAGGAGTGCTGCATTATGAACATTGGCTCTAGAAGTATTTGAATGACTTTTCTAGAATTTATAAATTAAAATTAATTAAATGTCATGGAAATTATCTCATGATACGTGCATTTTTCATTCTCTAGCTAAAAAAATTAGAGTAATGATATGTTTACAATAATTTTACAATATATTCTTTTTTGAGAGAGTTTCAACTTATAGCGTCCGCTCCTGATGACAGCTCTTTATTATCAGACCAAGACACTAATCAATTTTTGATATAAGTAAGGATTGAACCTCAGATCTCTTATACAGCCATCAAAAACATTACTAATTGAGCTAACTGGAACCCATGGTTTTACAACATATTCTAATTGGTAAATTGTTATTGAATTCAATCTGAATTCATCATTAACATCATTTTTTTTATTACTAATAATTATCACTTATAATTTGTTGTAAAATTATTGTTATAATTTAGTCTGATGACACTCAAAGTTCAAACGATTTGGTTACATACATTAAGTTTGTTCTTCTTTTTGTCTTTCTAAATGATTACTACTTCAATAAAATATTGGGCAGTGGACATGAATGCTGTAAACCCCGTAAAGGATTTTTTTTGGGTTATGATATTGGTAATTTGGGGATGGGTGTTTTTGTTGTTTTGTGTTGGGACTTTGGATGGAACACGGGCCCAATATATTTCATTTGGGTCATTTGGACCAATTTCTGAAATTTGACTGGGTTCTTGGTACCAAAGAAATTTTTTTTTTTTTTTTTTTGGGGGGGGGGGGGGGGGGTGGTTGTTGAACTATAAAAATTTAGGCCCAGACTCTAAAATATGAATATTCATATATACTATATAAATATTTTTTTGAAAAAAAATATAAGTTTTGAAATTTTAATAATAGAATTTTAGTTGGATTAATATTTAAAATTTTGAAACTAAGATAATAAAGTTTTAGCTAGATTAAATTATGGGTCATGTTAACAAGTGCCCTTAGTGCAATTGTTAATAAACCATATTAGAAAAATTTTAATATGAGTACTACTTTTATGGGGAAAAAAAACTAATAGAAAAATTAATTAGTTATATCATCTTTTCATAAATTTTTTCTAAAAATAGTTCTGAAAACAATTCCCTTAGGACATTCATTAACATTTCCCTTAAATTATAGTTAAATTTTATCCCTTGATTCAAGGAAATATATCCTAAAAATTAATAAAATAATTTTTTCAATTATTAATAAAATGTGAGATGCAACTTGAGGGAAAAATTTATGATAAATCTATGAGAAATGATATGCATCCATATAGCGTGTATATCCTTCCAATGAAAGTGTTTTTTTTTTTTTTTTGGTCATAGATTAACTATACTTCTATTTCACAACTACATATTTTTATGCTTTGAATTTTCTTTTTGTTATTGGCTCTGGTATTTTTCATCCTTCTTAAAAAATATATGTATAATGACAATTAAGTGTGTGTATATATATTAAAGTTGATATGAACAAAATTTATGTTGCTTGATTTGTTAAAAAATTTATTGTTACTTAATTTAATGAAGTTATATAAACAAATAAGTTTTTATCTCTATCTAAAAAATTGCTTTTATCCATAATATTGTTGTTATTTGGTGAAATTACTTGGTGCAATCATAGCTTAGAAAGAATTGTTGCAATTTGGTGAAGCTACTTGGTGCAACCACAATTTCTAAGCCCAACTTAAAAAAAAAAAAAAAATGATGTAAACAAAATGTTTGTTGCATATTTTGTTAAAAAACTCATTGTTACTTTCTCTAAAGAAATTGATAACTAAAAGCTCGAAAATGTGTTAAAAACACGAGCTGTTTAGACCCCAATTTAAAAGATTATGACTAGATTGCTTTTACTTTAACTTATCTAAGTGCAGAAATAAGAGTAAATGAAACGCAATCAACTGATACCACTCTAGAACATAAACATGAATAACAAACAATAAAAGTAAAGCACAAGAGTAAGGGAAGAAGAATGAAAACACAAGATAACACGCCGATGTGTTATCGAAGAGGAAGTCGAAGTACTCGGCGTAAAATCTCTCTGCCGCCCTCCAAGCGATAAACCGATCCACTAGAGAATAAAGTTGTAGTATACGAATAACAAAAGGCCCTCCAAGCCTAGTCTACCCAATGTACTTGAGCCCTCCAAACTCCTGCTACCAACTGATTTTGCCAAGTCTTGTCTTTTCTAGTTCTCCGGATACCGCAATATGCCCAATTGCATTCGCCAAGCCTCACCGGTTTCTTTTGGCAAATCCCCAATGCTTCTTAGCTTTAAAACACTCTATACACTCTGAAAAGGTGTGGGTTGTGTTTGGGTACAAATCTTCTCTCAAGATATGACAATGGGAGAGGGAAAGAGAAGAGGCTAGAATGATTTTTCACTAAGGATGAGTAGCTCTCTCTCTTAAAAAGATGGGTGTGTGTGTTGTAGAAAACCTATCTAGGGTTTTTCTTTCTAAATAGCCTCTACACAATTTGTAGGTAATGAGGGTTTATATAGTATAAGTGAAGGGTAAGAAAGTCACACTTAAAAATCCTCTAGGTAGAGAGTCTCGCAGGTATCTCACAGGAAGGCTTTACTCGCTAAATACTCGCGAAATTGACAGCTTAGAACGACTCTTCAGCTTCCAATCATGTGCTTCTCACATGCCCTTTTCGCAGGAACCCTTCTCGAAAACTTCTCGCGAGCTAGTCGCGAAATGCACTGATCTTCATTTCATGCTCGATTCTTCACCAACTTAATACTAAACCCAATACAATAAAATCCCACAAAATACAAGGAACAAAATTAAAGCAATTACAACACTTTTTGTCATGGAATAAGCCAATACTAATGTTATGATAAAAATCATAACTTAACAATAACAACAAATAAGCACTTCCAATTAAAGAATTAAGCACAAGGCCTACTCACCAAATAAGCACTTCCACATCCCATTTTCAACATTCTCATTTCAAAGATTCATTTTTTTTCCTTTTTTTTTTTTTTCGTTTTTGTTTTAGTTTCCCTCCATGTTTACTTATTTATTTATTTTGGAATGAAGTAAGATCTGCAATCTAAATCTTTGCAACACTATCAGAGAGGCACAGTAAAAGGAAGTAATATGTTGAATAAGTATGTTTGTTCATGAAATCTTCAAAAGGATTAAGGTGTTTTGAAAAAAAAAAAAAAAAAACTAGCAGACTATTTTTATTGAAACAAAGCAATTGGAACACATCAAACAGTCATACGTTATAGGACTCCTAAGCCCAAAGGCTTAAACAAATTTCCGAAATCTTCTGACTACCAATATTGACTCCATGTCAAACTGACAGTGACAATCACTAGAAACAGAGCAGGGGACTCCAAAGCAAAAATGAAGTTGGAGCAATCTTGCTAAACAAAACGGAGTAATCAGCAAACCCCTATTTGTGCCCCTTTAATAGTGTTGCAAATGCCTAGGCTTTGATACCAATTGTAAGAGAGATAAACACACTAAGGAGCTTTCTTGAGTAATTAATATAGTGAAATGATATGTCCACAATATTTTCACAACATTTTTACAACAAATCCTAAGTAACAAGTTATTACTGGTTGTTATTGTTAGAGTAAAAAAGTAATCTTAGTGTTAGATTCAAATTTGAACCAATAACAACTAACCACTTATAATTTATTGCAAAAATGTTGTGGACGTAGCACCTTTCATTAATATAACATATAGAGACATACTTTAACCCAAAATGCTTAAGCCTTATGGATATGTGCTCAATTATGTTATATTAATTACTCATTCTTCTCATCATTATTCAATGTGGAACTTCACTCACATGCACACCCAACATTACCAAGATGTTCTGGTACAATGTCGTCCGAGAGATGGTTCTTTTTTTTTTTTTTTTTTTTTTTTTTCAGAGGATCGGTGGTTGTCGACATGGTTCTCTCATTTGGGACATTTTCGAAAGAGGAGAGATAGAGAGTGAGTGAGGAATAGTACTTGGGTACTTATATTAAAAAACAGAATCAATGAAGTTTGTGTGTGAACATATTTTGGGGTATTATTTGATTTTTTAAAGAGTGGTATTATTTTACTAGTAAACTATTGGTTGGGGGTGAGTTACCAAAATTTGAAGTAAACAGAAGAAATTGGTTAAGCTTTTTTTCTTTTTCTTTTTCTTTTTCTTTTTTTCTTTTTTTTTTCTTTTCTTAAAGATAGTTTCAATACATGGCGTCTACTCTTGATAATTGTCAAGAGAATTTACCCAGTTTAACTAATTGGTTATCATTGGTTAAACTTATTGTGAATGCTGTACTTAACATCTTGGAGATTTTGATAATTCCTTAGTACTATTTAATTCAAATGAGAAACTAAATATTTTTTTCACAAATATTTAAGAATTTACTCATAAAATAATATTACAAGAATGTTAAGTGTTATGCTTAAAACTTTAGTTGGTTTTCAAATTTTACTAAAAGGACTTGGCATGGGTCTAGTACCTCTAGTGTACTTGACCGGTTGAAATGGAAAAACGTGACCAAATGTGTCATCATCTCAACAAATCCAATGTATTGGGGTACTAAACCTAATCTCTTCGCTCACTAAATAACCGTGGTGGTTGCGTATATTTTCCCATTAATTATAATATTAATTGATTTTTTTTCAAAATTATTTTAAAAAATGATATTTGATTCAAAATAAGATTTTGTAGTTATTTAAAACATGATGTTGACATTATAAATTAAACTTTTGGCCATGCTCCATTGTAAAAATGTCTCCACATTGACATCTATTCTTTGATGGTTGAGTTTGTTTTGATAAGTTAGAAATTGAGTGATGTTAGGGATACAATATTTTTTTACAATTGATGTCATGAATTATTGTAATTGGAGTAACATTACTATAACATGGATTTGCCATTGAAGATAAAGGCATGAATAATACTACTAGTTGGGATTAACTACTAGTAGTAGTTTTCCTTAAAAATAAAAAATAAAAAACCTAGAAGTATTTATTGACTTATTTCTGGCACAATCAATAACTTTTATTTTTAACTAGTCGCAGACCCGTGCATTGTGCATGATAATTTTTTAGATAAAATACTATTTTAGTCCCTAGACTTTATAAATTTTTTTTTAAATAGTTTTATTATATTTTTCATAATCTTGTCTATAACGTTTTTTTACCATTATCATATATTTATTAGTTGATTATTCGCATAACATAAACATTTTTAAATAAAAGGTAGAACTATTCATTAAATTTTTTTAAGTCATGGTGTATGAAGATTATGATTATATATATATATATATATATATATAATTTCACTAGTTAGAGTTTGATTAGTTTTAAGTTTAAAATTTATATTATTATATTTAATTGTTGATTTTTTTTAATTAAGTGAATGTAATGGTTGATTTTATTGTACTATAAAGTTTTCAATCTCCTTTGTATAGCTATTTTTATTTTATTTCTTACTCCTCTTGACCACTTTTTATTTTCCAAATAATGGTTGTTAATTGATGTTTGATTTCATTTATTTTTTTTCTTCCTTCATTTATTCTTTATTACTTTGTATGTTCCCTTGCTAGTTGTGAATTTTATGGTTATCAATAAGAAATAGATATCATGGATGGCTTAAATAGTTATAGATGTAGTTACGTTAATGGTATGTCAAAGGGTTTTTTTTTTTTTTTCCCCTTCTAAATTTTCCAGGAAATATGAAAGACATTTCTCTAGTTTGATCTCAATTAATTAAGATATCCATAATATATTAACAGAAGTAATAATGAGCCTTAAATTTTTTTAAAGTATAAAGTGGTTAGGTTAGTGGTATGTCAAAGGTTTTATATAAAAAAAAAAATTTAAAAATAATTCCAAGGAAATGTAAAAAGTCTTTTTTGGAAAAAAGAAATTATGACTTTTTGAATTATAGAAATATGATTGTTTTAATTACCTTGTTTACAGATTTCAATATTAAGTTATAAACATCTAAATTAAAGTAGATGAATATATAAATAAAAAATTATATGTAAAGTTACAACCACACAAGATAAATATGTATAGATATATATATATATATATATATATATATATGTGTGTGTGTGTGTGTGTGTGTGTGTGTGTGTGTGTGTGTGTGTGTGTGTGTGTATTTTTGTTTTTGATTATTCATGAATCATTATTTCATCGTTTACTTATAAATATCTAAATTAAAGTTTTTTTTTTTTTTGAAAAAAAATATCTAAATTAAAATAAATGAATATAAAAAGGTAAAATTATATGAAAAATTAAAACTATCCAAGGTGAACGTTTAACCACTTGTAGATGTGCATTTTTTGAAGACTAAAATTATACATAATTGCTTTAGCTGGAACTATATAACTATGCAAATATTATTGCAAGTGGTTCCATCATTTGCAAATTATCAAGTTTGGTGGGCTTACAAAACAGATATTTCATTTTGCAAAAAACTTTACATGAACTCATCTTTTTTGACAACTTTTTTTTTTCTTTTTGTCGAAACAAGTTAAGAATATTAAAACTTATGTTAACACATGCGATAGTTGTAAAACACGTTAGTGATATGAAAAATAGAAAGGTTTAAATATTTAAAAAAACATTTTTAGTAGATTGTAATATAAAACATTTTTTTTTCTCAATATTTTATGTAACTTTTCTCATAAGATCAATATTGTTGGAATCCTTTAAAGATGATACATAATATTTTTTAGAAGAAGAAGCAAAGATAATGCTAACACATAATATAAAATTATTAAGTTTTCATGATTTAAATTTGTGGCAAAAAAATATTAATGTATCTATGATAAAAAATTTTATCTAAATGATATATAATAGTTCATATTTTTTTAGACTTGATTCAAAAAGTTCATTCTCAATAGCCTTTTAAGTCTACAAGTTACTCAATCTATAAGCCTAGACAAATTCAAAGGGTGCTATCTAAATTATAAATTATATGACCCTTTATCACACAAATAGGTTTCTTTGACTGCACCATGTGTGGTGCTTCTAGTTGGAAAGTTTGTCAAGGCCAAATCCAAGAAATACATGGGTGTAGGACTGATTATGTGACATACTCCCTTTCCCCCATCTCTTAAGAGCATCAAGTCACAAGTTGGGTTAGATCATAGCTCATGGGTACCCATGCCACCTCCTCCCAAAAAGTGTATTACAAAAAAATATATTATAAAGAAAGAGTTATCTACCTAAGTTTATTCTTAAATCTGTCACCATTTATGTCAAATCACTAGTCCAACTCTTTAGGCTATAAATTGATTTTGAGACTAGAAAGAATGCAGGTCTTCTAGTTAGTGGTGAAGCACATGTTGCTTGAGAACAATGATTGAATTAAACTGTTAGGATTTAAGTTAGCTAATATTTGTCACAATGTCATCTGAGTTAAGGATGCATTTCTTGATTAAATTGTGAAGAAAATCGAAGAATTGGCACATGAAGAATCTGGCTCGAGCAAACTAGTCAATAGCTGTTTCTTCATCAACCTAAGATTTTACTCCCTTCTCACCTATGGCCTGCTCAAGAAAAACCCCAGCTTGAGCAAGATCATCAGGATTTGTTTTCTTAATTGCAAATCGAGAAGAGGAAGCATAAAAATTTTCCCTGATAATTGGGGCTGAGAATTGAGGTTGAAGTATGTGTCAAAAGCTAAGAAGAAAATATCACAGAGCAACTTTTTTCGCAAGGCTCCCTTTCTAAATGGGTAGAACAGATTAAGCTGGCTTGGGGTTTTAGTTTTGGAGAGCACTTTTTCTTCAGAGGAGAATGCAAACTCAGTTTTTGGGGCAATGCACATTTGAATAGATCCAGATGTATATTCTAGTAAACGATTGAGAAAAGTGCAACAGTTAATAGTTGTATTTGACATAGGATCGAGATATCTGGCATAAGCTGATTGCAGGATGCAAATGCTACTATTGAAGTGATGTTATAGATTCATAAGTCAACGAGACGGTGACCATGTAATGAGAGGATGGTATTTTAAATATCAAGATAGGAACTTTTGCATCTACCTTCTATAACCTGAGCTTGTAAAGTAGTAAAAGATTCAGGAATGAATCTCTATTAAAGAAATTGTTATTCTACAAATTTATAGGAGAAAAGTTGAACAAAATCACCTATGAAAAGTAATGGTTGTATCTGATAGAGATAAGAGTTTAAGAATCAGAGATATTGTATAAGGTTCAAGAACCAAGATGGTGAAAGAAAGGCCATGTAGGTAGGAACCATTTGTAAATTGTGAGCAAGTAAAAGGTTGACTAGTTCATGTCCATTGAAGAGGTCAAATATAGTCCCATAAGTATTCTATTTCATGGATGCAAACTTAAAACAACAGAGATATTTGCCTGAATCATTAAAAATACTTGTAAGTTGATTTAAACTCCCACAATTGAAGTCTGTCTCAAAGCTAAGAAATTTGACAAGCTAACAGCTGTTCATGCCCCTAAATTCTTCTTTTCGGACCAAAAGAAAGTTCAAGAAACACATTTGATGTACCTCAAAACCTAACAGCTATATATGCCATTAAATTCCTCCTCTTCAACCAAACAAGTTTAGCGAACACATCCAATAGCATTATAAGTCATAACATGTTTCTTCAGGATAAAGAACAGAACATTACTAACAGAGATACAACATTTAAGCAACTAAACTATTTGATCAGCATCCAATGATAAAACATGTGATTGAACCCATCTAAGCACTAAATAATAACATTTCTTATCTTTAAAAATCTCTTAGAGGCCAAAGATAAAATGATATAGAAAGATAACATATATTGGGACCACCGCTCTATCAAATAAATTAGCATGTTATTGTCAATATTAAGTTTAAATGTACTATAGAAACAAACAAAAGACCATGTAGCTTGGACTAGGGAAGTAAGAAAATGACCTCCGAATAGTAACATGCTCACTAAACAAGCACTTGGGCTACTCCTACTTTTTCAAATTTAGAGCTTCTTTGATTCTCCTCTTTTTTTGGTCATTTCTTCTTTTAAATTGTAATTAGATGAGAAACAATCAAGCTTAACACTACCAAAGAGATACATAAGCATATAAGGATTATGTTGGCTAAGTATTGTTTTTTGTTGACATCTCCAAACCTGGGTTTGTGCACAATTGCCATCCACATAGAAATATCAAATACTAATTATATAATAAACACGAAATGATAACGTAAACCCGGGATAAAAATCAAGATTTTAGCAATCATGCTACTAGTAAAGGAAATGGAATAACAAGGTTTCACTTCATCCATACCACTAATGACTTCGCATCTAACATGCATGCCACTGTCCGCTTAGTTAGACACCTTGTTTGCTCCATCAAGTAGAGCAAGGCTCTCCATGAAAGTAGCTACGCATGAAGGATGTTGGATACCAGGATCCTTCTCGAGTAAAGTTTAAATGTCAATTAAATGTCTGCGGAATAGCTTATTTAATTGAAACTGAACACTTTTTGTTGAAAGTACTATATATAAATAAAATAAAAGGTAGCTAAAATAGTACAGTGGAACTCATGAAACTAAAAACTGAAAACTTTTTGCTGAAAGTATAGAAAAAATATTAAAAAAATAAGCTGAAAAGTACGGTGGAACCCATAAATAGTATAAAAAAATGCAGTAAAACCCATAAATAGTAGTAGAAATAAACTGAAAGTTGAGATAAACTGAAAAATTTAGCTCATCCAAAAATCACACTTATATTTCTTGTTCTTGCGTTTTGCAAGTCAGAAGAGGACCATACTCAGTGAAGGCAATGCATAAAGCTATTCTCTCAAGTGGTACAACAGAGTTTATTCCAAGACTCAACCACACCATACTCCCTCATCACCCATATGGAATATTGGATGTAAAGTCCTTCAGTGATTCCTGATGTAAAGGAAGCCAGTTTCTCCTTGAATAATGCAAGACATGATTTAGAGGAGAATAAGTATGCATCCATAAAAGCATCAAGCAGTGCTAGCTTTCTGAATCTTTCACTATTGACATCAAATGACAGAATGATCACTCCATTATTTTCTCCTTTCAAGTCAAGTGCCATCCAGATCCAGTGCAAAGTTCCGCTAACCAATGGGGTTGGCAAATAATTTCCATTATTCTCAAAAATAGCAGGAAAAGTAGCCCACGAGATTTTAACCGTTCTCCATGAATCCAAACTTAATGTGTACACCTCAACCGCATCCAGAGGAAGAAATGAAGTTGAAATCTTCACAACTTTGTAGTCATTAATCTCGGAATCATACGCAAAACCGAGTGAGCAGGAGAAATTATCTGAATTTCGGGCAACCTGTTGAATTTTCTAATGCTGGGGTTCCACAGATATAACTTTAGGGGGGAAAATGTGCCCTTTTCATCTCCATAGTTAGTGAAACACAATAAGCCATTGCAATAACCGACTATGTGGACACGCCCAGAAGGAAAATTAGAGGGAATTCCAAACCCAGAAACCCTTTCAAACGTGCGCTCGAAAGCGACCGTTCAGACTAGTCTGTTAGAAGAAGAAGAAGATGAAGAATTCCATGGCATGTGTCATTATCATGATCTTCGTTGTTTTTGTTGTTAAGGTGGGTGGACACGAAATTTGGGGTGGTGATCGAGGAGTCCCAGGTTTTGACTACGCACTTGAATCTTATGACTGATTTGATCGGTATCCTTGCCAAGATGTTCAGTACGATGTCGTCTGGGATATGATTCTTCCTTTTCCGGAGGATCTGAGGTTGTCGACAGAGTTCTCTAGTTTGTGACATTTTCGATGAAGAGGAGACACGGAGACAGTGAAACGGAAAGAGTAAAGGGTTAACTTTAAAGAGATGAGTGTCGAATAGTACTTGGGTACAGTTGGTGTGTGAACATAATATGTGTTTAACTTCATTTTCATTTTTTTTTAAATATTTTTTTAAAGAGTAGTATCATTTTACTAGTGAGTAACCAAAATTTGAAGTAAAGAGAAGTTTTTTTTTTTTTTTTTTTAGATAGGAAAGTAAACAGAAGACATTGGTTGAGCTTATTGTACCAACTAGTTAAGTTTATTTGTCAATGCTTTACGTAAGATTATTTACAATAAATTTGTCCTTATCTCAATAGGTCAAATGCATTGGAGTACTGAACATATACTCTTCCATTACTAAATAACCATAAGTGATTGTTTATATTTTTCCATTAATTATAATATTAATTGAGATTTTATCAAAATTAATACTAAAAAAAGTACACATGATTTAAAATAAGATTTGATAGTTATTGAAAACGTGATGTCGACATTTTAAATTAAAATTCAAGCCATGCTCCATATTGTACAAATTTCTCCACATTGACATATGTTCTTTGATCGGTTGAGTTTGTTTTGGAAAATTAAAAGTTGAGTGACACAAGGGATACAATATATTTTTTTATAATTGATGGTATGACTTATTGTAACTGGAGTAACATCATTGTAAGGACACAAATATGGGATTGGGCCTATTAACAAAATAGCTGATGGCCCAGAATATATGTAATATCCTAACAATAAATTTGTAGAGAGAGTGGGCTGAAGATCACTTGATTAGACACGTATGGGTTGAAAGCCCAAGCATGGGAATGACCAGATGTGTATTGATATGATGATCAAAGGTTACAATATTCTCTTCGACACTGTCCGAGGAGTGTGTTCATACAAAGATTGTTTGGACTTGTCTTTTTCTTTCTCTCTCTCTCTTTCTCTCTTCTCCTTTCTTCCTTTTTTTTCTTTTTCTTTTTCTTTGTTCTCCTATCTTCTATTTATATGCCCCCTTCAATTGTGTGGGCTTTTCTTCATACTTGTCTCATCCGCCCCCATCCTGAGCCTTCCTAGGGTAGCTGTAAAGGAGGAGGTCACTGTTCAAGAGTCTTTTCTCATTAATGCGGCCATGATGTTAGTTGCAGGGCCATAAATGCGGTGGCAGCAGCCTTTTGCATAATATCTGATCTTTACCACCTGTCCTTATGGTTAACACAAATCGGGGAATTCTTTGGGAGAGTTGAGACTGAGGTTGGTGCGCTCGTCAAGGACAATTCTTTTATCATCCGAGCAGGTAGTGTCCTCGGACCAGGCTCTCTTACACTGGTCAAACTTCCTTCAGCATCGAATCAGGCTGGGCCAATTCTTCAAGATATGTTGTTCTCGGACACACAGGTCTCCTCGGACGGGCCCGTGGCCCAGGATCTGATGTTGGGCCTTTTACCCCCACAATAGCCCCTCAAAGTTCCGGTTTTCTCCTTTTATCCCAGGAGAAAGGTGGGACTTTGATTTCCACAGGGCTAAAACTTATCAAGCGCCCCAACGCGTCCACGTGGATGCGCCGTTTCACGAGACCTCCACTTTCCAAAGACGCTTTGGGAGTTGTAGCGCAGCCTTTATTGCTCTGGGTGGCGTTCTGTCTCCACGATCAACGGCTGGAGGTAGATCGTGTGGTTGGGATTTCCCTATGAAATTTTGAGCGGGATAGGTTTCACCACTTTCGCCTGCTATATATATAAAAGGCCGTGAAAAAGTGAGTTTCCTCACTTTGCATTCGTTCAAGCACTCCAGTATTCCAAAGCATCCTACCGGTACACATTTCATTGTTTTAGGCGTTCCGAGGAGATTTTCGTAAAGGTTCCTAGGTGTCTAAGAGATTTCCGAACTTAAAACACCACCCTCTTTCGTAAGTATCCGTTTCTTTTGTTCATTCCATCTCAGCCGAGCGCCTCGGCCTCATCCTTCTTCTCCAGTTTTACTTTTAGGGGAGTCGCATAGCAAACCTTTAGATATCGATATGGGTAGGTTTAAAAACTTGGTCGATACCCCCGTAGCCATAGAGCGTTTTAAGGCGAAGTACAATATTCCCGAGGGGGTTAACCTCCGTTACTGTCCACCGGAGAACATTTTAACCTCCAGAAGGACCGGAGAGGTGGTTATCCCCGTGATCGCCTTTTTAGAGGGGGGAATGTCCATTCCTATGGGTAACGTCACTAGGGAGTACCTTAGGAATCACAGACTTTACCCACACCAATGTGCTGCCAATATGTTTAGGGTTCTGGGGTGTGTAGACGCCCTTAATGAAATGATGGGTCTACGCCTCACCTGGCATGACGTCGTACACATGTATGAATGTCATTCCCTAAAGGAGGGGGGGTACTACTTGAAGTCCCGATCTCCGGTCGTGAGAATGATATCGTGCCTCCCAAAATCCAACAAAGGCATGAAGGACGATTACGTCATCGTCTCGGGGGCGTGGCATGACGGCCTCCATTGTCCGACCACTGAGGGGGAGCCAGGTGGGGCACTCTAGGATTAGATTGAGACAATTGTAGGGTTTGCAATTTAGATTGCACTTTATTTCACTGTATATACATTTTGCCATGGAAGTGTGATGACTGATTTTGTGTCTTTCCTTTTGATTGTCATTACAGATAGACAGTTTGTCTCCCCCAAACTTAGCCTTGTGAACGTGCACGGCTTGAACCATCTACTGCACTCGGAGGTGTTCGCCCATACAGACGGCCAGTTACGCGCCGTTCACCTGATATTGGACTTCACTCCATTATCAGATAGCTTCCAAGAGGTCGGAAACTCCATCCGGGCGGGGGACAAGAGACTTCTACGGATAGACGTTTCTCGGCCGGGCTTTTTAGCAAATAAGGATCTTCTCCCTGTTCCCTGGCTGCTCCAACAAGTTGCCCCTCCACCAAGTATTCAGAGAGAGGAATCTGCTTCGTCTCGGCCATCGTTGGATACAGAGATAGACCAATTCCGATTCGAAGAAGAGGAAGAAGTCCAAACCCAACCCATCGCCCCTCAAAGTTCCGAGACCTCCGAGGACGAGGACGAGATGCCATTGCAGCAGAGGAAGGGTCTGAAGGCCTTAATAGCAGGGCGGAATGAGGGGACATCTTCAAAGGAGGCCCCTAAAGAGAAGGATACTGGCAAACTGCCTCCTCCTCCTCCTCCACCCACCGTTGCAACCGGTCTCCTTCCTATACCCGATTTGAAAAGGAAGAAGAAGGTTGTGGATCTGGAAGCCGAGGAGGGTGAAGTATCTCCTCGGCAGCAAAGAGGGGGAAAGCAACAGAGGAAGGATGATAGGAGGGCTTCACCACCGAGGCACAGGGGTGACCCCCACCCCCGGGAGGTTCAGCTGCCCCAAGTCTGGGCTCCTCGGCTGGATTTGGATGGGGCTTCAATCACTGTCAACGCATCCATAAGGGAGTTCCAAAATGGTCATTCAAGCTACGTCGCTGAGGCCTTGGAGCGCCTGTTGCTTCTCCCTCGAGATATGGATACAGTGAGGTCTTGGAGGCAGGCCGACCTCTTCATGTCCATGAAGAGGGACTTAGCCTTGGTGAGTCCATGATCACTTCTGTATATATAAAGGTTATTCATGTCTAAGTTGTGCATTTCCATTATCTTTGTGATGGTATAATTTGGTATTCCTTATTTCGCAGCTTACTCAACAGGTCTACGTTGCGGAGGATTAGGTCAGGGACGCCCGTAATCTGGCCAGGGCCGAGACCCAATCCCGCAAGGAAGTGGAGAGAAGCCTGGGGGAGCTGAAGCACCAGAAGCTCGAATTGGCTAATAAGCTAATCAATGAAGAAAGGGAAAGAAGGAGTGCCGAGGCTGGGCTGCAGAATGCCCAAAACCAAGCCGAGGACCAGCGGAAGAAGCTGCACATGACGGAGATAGAACTGACCACTGCGAGGCAACTGATTTTGGATCTTCGCACCCGAGCCGAAAAGGCCGAGAAAGCTGAGAAAGAGGCCAAGGCGGCGCTGAGGGCGGCAGAGGCCGAGAAAGAGGCTGAATACCTCCGCGGCATTGAGGAAACAGAGAGGAGGCTTGCGGAGGAGGTTACTGAAGTGTGCAGGGACTAATGCCAATCCACATGGGAGGAGGCTTTAAACATGGCTGGAGTCCCTACCGACTCAAAACTTAGGCAGCCGGGGAAGACGTATATCCACCCGGATTTCGCCCTGATGCCGGCTGACCCCTCCTCCTCATCTCCTCGTGCCCCGGAGCAAGTGAGCCAAGCAGTGATTCCTCCTAGAGCGGCTCAGGAGGTTCAAAGAGAAACAGACGCTCCGGGTGAAATTTATGTGTCCGCAGACCCTGATCGGACCGAGGACGCGGCTCCTTCAGTGACCCTGCCGAGCGATGACGGTGGCATCCCTTCCCAGGTCGGACAGGCTTAGAGCTAGGCTTTAGGGTTTTTGGTTGCTTCTACGGCTAGCTCTTATTTTGTACTTAGCGAGTATGTCGCATGTTTAACTATTGTATTTCAATTCCATGATTTAATGAAAATATTTTGCTCAACTTCATCTGTCTTCGGTTCTGTTTATTTGCTTGCACAAAGTTTATGTTTATGGACAGAAACCCAAAACTTTGGTTTTGACTCAACAAATGATAAGGAATTCGAGCAAGCATAATTAACTGTCATACCATTGACTCATTAAATTACATACGTATAAGTGCTTAGAGCGTGCAGCCTGAGTGAATATGGAAAATTAACTTTTTAAATAGTTCTAAGTGTATGATCCGAATGGGCAGGCTCGTCTGAGACTTCATACAACCTTTAGAGGAGTGAGTGAAAGATGATAGTTCACCCAAGATGGTTGAGCCGAGGGACCAGACCTGACAAGGATTACGCTTAGCACTTAGGAACGTCAATGTGCCCAAGGTATGTGGTCCGAGGAGCCAGACACGACCAAGGTTTTGTTTGACATTTAGCAGTATTAATTTACCCGAGGTGTGTGGTCCGAGGAGCCAGGCACGACCAAGGATCAGCTTAATACTGAGTAGTATTAATTTACCCAAGCTGTGTGGTCCGAGGGACCAGGCACGACCAAGGTTCTGTTTAATACCTAGTAGTATTAATTTACCCAAGGTGTGTGGTCCGAGGGACCAGGCACGACCAAGGTTCTGTTTAACACTAAGTAGTATTAATTTACCCAAGGTGTGTGGTCCGAGGGACCAGGCACGACTAAGGTTCTGTTTAATACCTAGTAGTATTAATTTACCCAAGGTGTGTGGTCCGAGGGACCAGGCACGACCAAGGTTCTGTTTAACACTGAGTAGTATTAATTTACCCAAGGTGTGTGGTCCGAGGGACCAGGCACGACCAAGGTTTTATTTAACACTGAGTAGTATTAATTTACCCAAGGTGTGTGGTCCGAGGGACCAGGTACGACCAAGGTTCTGTTTAACACTGAGTAGATAAGCAGTATAAGAAACTTTAGTAAGAGAATTGAAACTTTCATTAGTAATAGTACCTTTTTAGGTTATTTACATTCCATGGGTGTGGTACGGCCTTTTCATCTAAATCTTCTAAATAAAAGGCTCATATTCCAGCTACTGATAGAATACGGTAGGGGCCTTCCCAGTTAGGTCCCAGCTTCCCCCAGGCCGGATTCTTCGCGGTGCCCACGACTTTTCGCAAAACCAAATCTCCTGGTGCTAGTGGTCTTTGTTTGACATTGGCATCATAACTCTGTTTGAGCTTGTGTTGATAATAGGCTAATTGAACTACAGCGTTTTCCCTATGCTCAGCGATTAGGTCCAGATTGCTCCTCAGCTGTTCGTCATTGTTGGCCGAGGTGAATGAACTGGTTCTAAGTGTGGGGAACCCAGTCTCTATGGGGATGACAGCCTCAGCACCATACGTCAGGGCAAAGGGGTTTCTCCGGTAGATCTCCGAGGAGTGGTCCTGTAAGTCCAAAGCACATGTGGTAATTCTTCCACCCACTTTCCTTTGGCGTCGTCCAACCTCTTCTTAAGACCGCTCACTATTACTTTATTAACCGCTTCAGCTTGGCCGTTCCCCTGAGGATATGCAAGGGTAGAGTACCTGTTAGTGATTCCCAGTCCATAGCAGAATTTTCTGAATGCTTTACTATCGAATTGAAGGCCATTATCCGAGATGAGGGTATGCGGCACTCCGAACAGTATAACGATATTCTTCCATACAAACTTCTGGACATCCACATCCCTGATGTTGGCTAACGGCTCGGCTTCAACCCACTTGGTGAAATAGTCTGTTGCAACGGCCAAGTATTTTTTGCTTCCAACTGCCCTAGGAAAAGGACCAACAATGTCTAGGCCCCACTAAGCGAAAGGCCATGGACTTGATAGAGGATTCAGAACTCCTCCCGGTTGATGTATATTCGGGGCAAACCTCTGGCACTGATCACACTTCTTCACATATGCCTGTGACTCTCTTTGCATGTTCGGCCACCAGTCCCCTGAGTTAAGGCCCTATGTGCTAGGGACCTTCCTCCAGTGTGACTGCCACAGATACCTTCATGTAGCTCCTCGAGGAGCAATTCTGTGGCATCAAGGTGTACACATAACAGATAAGGTCCGGAGAAAGAACGTTTGTACAGCTTATTGTCCCCTAATAGCCAAAACCAAGGAGCCTTTCTCCTCACTTTGTCGGCTTCAGTCTTGTCTATCGGCAAGATATCTTCTCGGAGATAAGTCACCATAGGGTCCATCCAACTTGACCCTACCCTGGCTTGACAAATACTAGGCCCTTCAATTTCCTCAGAATGCCTTTGGACATCTTCCACTAGGATAAGCCGGGGCAGCCCTTGAGCCGAGGTGGTTGCGAGAGTAGCTAAGGAATCCGCGTGCGTGTTACCACTCCGAGGAACATGTTGCAAATTGAATGACCTGAATCGCGATTGCAGCTGTTTGACTTGCTTCAGGTATTTCTGCATTCTTTCATCACGAGCTTCTAATTCTCCTCGAACTTGGCCGACAACCAAAGCTGAGTCCGAGAACACTTCTAGGATGCTTCCCCCCATTCTTCCAACCATAGCCACCCCGATCAGCAATGCCTCGTACTCAGCCTCATTATTAGTAGCCGAGAAGTTTAATCTTAGGGATTTTTCAATGACAACGTCCTCGGGAGATATTAAAACTAGCCCCACTCCTGAACCTCGTTGATTGGCTATACCATCCACATATAATTTCCAGGACTCTGAATCTTGCACAGCGATGAGACCGACTGAATTTTCATCCATGGGCATTGCTCCAGTTATCCCTTCCAACACAGGCTCAGCAAACTCGGCCACCAGGTCGGCTAGTACCTGCCCCTTGATCGAAGTGCGAGGCATGTACTTTATGTCGAAAGCCCCCAGTATAGTACCCCATTTAGCAATCCTTCCCGTATAGTCTGCACTCCGGAGTAGTGACCTGAGCGGGAGTTGGGTAAGCACCACAACCGTATGTGATTGGAAGTAATGAGGGAGTTTACGAGTGGCATGAATTATCGCAAAGATAGCTTTCTTAAGTGGCAGGTAGTGGACCTCGACCTCATGAAGAGATTTACTCACATAGTAGACAGGCTTCTGGACGCCGTTGTCGACTCGTACAAGTACTAGACTCACAGCATGGGTGGCTACCGCAATGTAGGCGAATAGGACCTCGTCCGTTGTAGGGCTAGACATAATGGGTGGCCGAGCTAAGTATTCTTTCAGCTGTTGAAAAGCTAGGATACACTCTTCATTCCATTCAAATCCCTTCCACTTATTCAGCAGTTGGAAGAAGGGCCGACATCTCTCTGCAGATTTGGAGATGAACCGGTTGAGAGCGGCAGTCATCCCGGTCAACTTCTGTACTTCCTTTGGGTTCCGAGGAGGCTGCAGACTGTTAATCGCCTTTATTTGATCGGGATTCACCTCGATTCCCCGATGAGTGACCATGTATCCCAGGAACTTTCCTGACCCAACGCCGAAAGAACACTTCGAAGCGTTGAGACGCAATTTGTGTTTCCTTAAGATCTCAAAGATGTTCTCAAGGTCTCCGACGTGGTCGGACTCAAGCTTGCTCTTGACCACCATGTCATCAATGTAGATCTCAATGCACTTCCCTAGCAGTGGTTCAAACATTTTGGTCATCATTCTCTGGTAAGTGGAGCCTGCATTCTTCAGAATAAATGGCATCACCTTGTAATGGTAGTTCCCGATGGGAGTCACAAAGGCTGTCTTCTCTTGATCGTTCAGGGCTAGAGGATCTGGTGGTACCCTTGGAACGCGTCTAAGAAACTCATTCGTGGGTGCCCCACTGTTGCATCCACCAGTTGATCGATCTGTGGCATGGGGAAAGGGTCCTTTGGACAGGCTTTGTTTAGATCTGTAAAGTCCACGCATACACACCATTTCCCGTTCTTCTTCTTCACCACCACTGTGTTAGCCAGCCATTCTGGATAGAACACTTCCCTGATAGCCCCTGCCTGCTTGAGTTTGTTCACCTCATCCTTGACAGCATCAGAATGTTCCCTAGATGAACGCCGAGGTGGCTGCCTTTTGGGAAGTGTAGCTAGGCTTACATTAAGGTGGTGACAGAGAAACCCGGGATCTACTCCTGGGGCTTCGTAAGAATTCCAGGCAAATACATCCAAGTTTCTCCTAAGGAAAGACAACAGCTCTTCATTTTTCCTGAGGGGGTAGCTGATCCCCAATCTGGAAAAACTTATCTGGATCTTCCCCGATGACAACTCTCTCTAACTTCTCACATTGCTCCTCGGACAGATCCTCAGCTCTGGGGGGAACCGGAAACGTTGATTGCTACGAATGCCCGACCGAGTTGGTTGTCAGCTCAGCATCCTGCTGATGTGAAATGGCTGCTATAAGGCACTGCCTTGCCATAGGTTGACTTCCTATGATCTCCTCTACTCGTCCTCCGGACGGAAATTTAACCTTTAGATGTAGGGTCGAAGAAACGGCCCCCAAAGCATGAAGCCAAGGTCTAGCTACGATGGCCGTGTAGGGGAAATATGCATCCACAACAATGAAGTCAACTTCAACTACTTCAGACCCTGCTTGTACGGGCAGCCTAATCTGACCCTTAGGGATGACGTTCTTCCCATCAAAGCTGACTAAGGGCGATTCATAAGCAGTCAGGTCTTCAAGCCGTAGGCCTAATCCCCTGTATAGGTCTGGATACATGATCTCAGCTCCACTCCCTTGGTCAACCATCACCCTCTTCACATCGTACCCTCCTATCCTGAGGGTGATGACCAAAGCATCATCATGGGGTTGTATTGTCCCCACCTTATGCTCATCCGAGAAGCTCAAGGCTGGTCGGGCCTCCATTCTTGCCCGTTTCGTTTCTTGATTGTTACCCTCAGCGGATGTTTTAGAGATAGACATTACTCTGGAGGGGCAGAATCCAGTTCTCCCGGGGGCCACGAAGATAACGTTAATCGTGCCCAAAGGGGGCCTTGATGAGGCAGTCCCCGAAGCCCCTGGTCTAACATGATCTCCCTGGTTATTTGGCCAGTAAATGAACTGCTGCAACTTTCCTTCCCTCGCAAGTTATTCCAAATGGCCCTTCAACGTCCTGCAATCCTCAGTGGTGTGCCCCCGCTCTTGATGATACTGGCAATGAAGGCTCTGGTTGCGCTTCATGGGGTCTCCTCCCATCTTGTTCGGCCATTTGAAGTATGGCTCGTTCTGAATTTTCTCCAAAATTTGGTGAATGGGCTCTCGGAATATGGTATGAACAGCTTGCGATGCAGCAGACCCGGACTGCACACTGTAGTCTCTCCGCGGCCTACTATTGCTGTACCTGTCCGACCTGAAGTCCCTCCTTTCTTGAGGGACAACCTTTGCTTTTCCCTTTCCAAGTAATTGGTCCTCCTCGACCCGCTTGTACTTGTCTATGCGATCCATTAATCAACGCACGCTCCTCACAGGCTTCTTGGTTAGAGACTTCCTCAGGTCGTGCTCGGCTGGCAAGCCGACCTTGAATGTCCTTACGGCAACATCATCAAAACTTCCTTCGATCTCGTTAAACATCTCCCAGTACCTGTCTGAGTAGGTCTTTAGCGTCTCTCCTTCCCGCATGGACATGGATAGCAAGGAATCTAACGGCCGGGGGACCCTGGTGTTCGTCACAAACCGAGACCAGAAGGCTCTAGTGAGCGCCCGAAAGGATCCGATAGAATCTGCCGCGAGGCCATCGAACCACCTCATAGCCACGGGCCCCAGACTGGAAGGGAACACTTTGTACATGAGGGTCTTGTTCCGAGAATGGACAGCCATTTTCTGATTGAAATGGCTCACATGCTCCACAGGGTCAGTTCGTCCGTTGTATGTACTGAAGGTAGGTTGAGTAAAACGCCTAGGAAGGCTCCCTCCCTCGATACTACGTGTAAAGGGTGACCTGGAAATTTGATTGAGTGCCTTTGTCATGGCATCACTCCCGGTGCCCCTCGAGTACGTGTTTCTACTCCTGCGGTCACGGTGATGCTCTTCCTCGTAGCTGATGGCCCAGAATATATGTAATATCCTAACAATGAATTTGTAGAGAGAATGGGCTGAAGATCACTTGATTAGACACGTATGGGTTGAAAGCCCAAGCATGGGAATGACCAGATGTGTATTGATATGATGATCCAAGGTTACAATATTCTCTTCGGCACTGTCCGAGGAGTGTGTTCATACAAAGATTGTTTGGACTTGTCTTTTTCTTTCTCTCTCTCTCTTTCTCTCTTCTCCTTTCTTCCTTTTTTTTCTTTTTCTTTTTCTTTGTTCTCCTATCTTCTATTTATATGCCCCCTTCAATTGTGTGGGCTTTTCTTCATACTTGTCCCATCCACCCCCATCCTGAGCCTTCCTGGGGTAGCTGTAAAGGAGGAGGTCATTGTTCAGGAGTCTTTTCTCATTAATGCGGCCATGATGTTAGTTGCAGGGCCATAAATGCGGTGGCAGCAGCCTTTTGCATAATATCTGATCTTTGCCACCTGTCCTTATGGTTAACACAAATCGGGGGATTCTTTGGGAGAGTTGAGACTGAGGTTGGTGCGCTCGTCAAGGACAATTCTTTTATCATCCGAGCAGGTAGTGTCCTCGGACCAGGCTCTCTTACACTGGTCAAGCTTCCTTCAGCATCGAATCAGGCTGGGCCAACTCTTCAAGATATGTTGTTCTCGGACGCACAGGTCTCCTCGGACGGGCCCGTGGCCCAGGATCTGATGTTGGGCCTTTTACCCCCACAATCATTATAACATGAATTGCCATTAAAGATAAAGGCACCAATATACTACTAGTTGGGATTAACTATTAGTAGTAGTTTTCATAAAAAAAATAATAAAAAAAATAAAAAAATACCTTGAAATATTTATTGACTTATGTTTGGTGCAAACAATAAATTTTTTTTAATCGGAGATTTATTTGAATTTTGAATCGTTGATTGACCTCTATAGTCAGGAAATTTTTTTTTTAGTTTAATATATCTCAATCAAGGCCGGCCTAAGGCCTAGGCAAGTTAGGCCTAGGCCTAAGGCCCCACCCCCCCAAAAAAAAAATTCCCCTCAGGGAAAATGACCCCACTTGCAATGGTTAAAGGCCTAATTTTTTTATAAAATTATATATATTTTTTAAAGGTTGTGCATTTTTTTTTATTAGTGATGTTAAGGATACTATAAATTTTATTATAGACTTGCAAATTGCCATGTTACTAATCACAAAAAATTGATTTAAACATTCATTAGTTAGATTGATGAATTTCATCAATGAAAGTCATATCATATTGTGAACATTTTATAGTGCTTTTAATGCATTTTTCCTTTTCATTTCTATTAAGACTCTCAATGTACAAGACCAATAGATCCCTAACCCAATTGAAACCCTACAATGTTTCCAAAAAAAAAAAAAAAATTGTCGCAAATGTGTTAAATCATAAATTATAGACTAATCTCCCCTAATAGTTTGAGACTTTAATTTTTGTAAACTGATATTCTACAAAGTCACACCTTAAATAATATCTATCTCTCTCCCTTACAAACAAGATATAAAATTAAAAATTAGATTTTAACTTTACTTGACTATGCATCGTTGTATATTCAAAATAAAGTACTTTTTTAATTGTAATATATTTTTAGTTATTTTTAATAATATTTATGGTTCAACTATGATATTCAATTCTCTATATGAAATTAACATTAGTTTAATTAGTATTATTCATCAAATTATTTATTTAATGTATAAAATTAACCTTGATTTGATTTATATTAAATAATTTTGTTTAATTAATATTTACATATTAAAAGTCCTATATAAATTTTTTGCCTTAGGCCCTAAATAATGTTAGGCCGCCCCTAATCTGAATGAGTACTATGTGCTTTTTGAAACACCTCTTGAACTTAGAATGAAACTTTTATTTTTAACCAAATAGTTTTGTCAAGTAAAAAATTAACATATATTGATAAATTCCCAAATTGTGTCTTTAAATATTCTTCTTTAACCAAAAAAAAGTTTGGAAACATTTTTCATATTTACCATAAATTATAGAAGTTCAAAAGGCACTATCCGTATGCTCGTACACTATAACATGTTTTTTAGGATAGTCGATTAAAAATTTTCAGAAAATTACCACGGCAATAATAATTGAATAGAAACACACACTACACACTACCAAAAAAAAAAAAAAAAAAAAAGGTCTATAGCTGAACAATGTATAAATGGCTGAAAACACTAATTGATAAAATGCAATCCCCATGAAGGGAAATACACCGAGCTCAATTTACCTAAGAAAAAACTTACCGTGTCAGGGAGGACGATCTTTATAACGGGTTGTAAATTTCCCTCTTTCTCCTTTTGTGTTAACCAAATACATAACAAGCTTGTTACATCTAGTGTTACTTTCAGGTGAAGAATGAACGGGTTTAAATTTCTTTGGACTCACTTCTCACTTCTCAAACAAAGAGCTCATTCAAAGCACTTTACCATCGGAGTGTGCTAATCGCTAAAACTTGTTATTGCAAATTCTTTATTCTTAAAAGGATAATGCTAACGAGTATCCTTAGGGCATTAATTAACAATCTATTTTAGAAAAGTTTTGACATCATTTTTTTGAGAAATGAAAAAAGCTGTCAAAATATTAATTACTTTTTTTTCTTTTCCCATAAAAATTTTCTTTGAATAGATAATTAATCAATGCCTAAAGGGTATTTGTTAGCATTTCCCTTCTTAAAATTATACCACCCACATCAAAATCGAATAGACGACCAAGCAAATATATAATATCATTACTAGTCTCATCATACGCGCTTTACGCTTGCGATGAGAGTTTTTTTTCAAAAAAAAAAAAAAAAACTCTGTGTTTTTATTATATATATATAATTTTTATTTTGTGAATCTAATTTATAAGTGAATAAAGTAATTTGAAAATTAATAAAAAAAGTTCTATTTTTAGAAAAAAAAAAATCTATGTTTTTATTTTATATATACTTTTGTGAATCTAATTTATAAATAGGTAAAGTAATATGAAAATTAACAGGAGAGTGGTCCTATTCTTAAAGTAATGTTTTAGTGGAAGTTAAAGTTACATTTTTACCAGATTATCCTTTAATTTTGTTTTTACTTAAATATAGGGGTGCAAGGGCATTTTTGAACTAAAAAATAAAGAATAGTATAGATTACTACTGTACTAGCAAGAGTTTAAAAATAGTAATATGGTTAATTTATTTGGTTCAATAAAATTATTTATTTTTCTACGTATGGAGTGAGAGCAATGATTATGCCTCAACAACTACAATATTAATGTTTACTAAAAAAAACAATATTAATGTGTTTTCCATAAATATGAGATCTATAATCTCTTAACATTTTTTTTTTTTTTTGAGAAACAAACACACACATACACAAGAAAGAGGGAAATGAGTTCTAACACAAAGACATACCACAACTCCACTCAAAAGTCATGGTAACTTTTAAAGGAGGGTGTGGCAAGTTATACTACACACAACACACACTCTAAAGCAATGTAGTACAATTACTCATTCTTTTTTTTTTTTTTTTTGAGAAACAAACACACACACACAAACAAAGGAGAGGGAAAGGAGTTCCAACACAAAAGGACACCATAACTCCACTCAAAAGTCATGATAACTTTTAACAGTTTATTATGAATAAATTTATCCCCAACCATCCTATTGAATCGTAGTTGTGAAATTTACTTTTATTTTAAAAATCATGAGTGAATGATGTATATAATTATATATTGTCGGACAGTGATCTATGCCACTTAGTTGGTAATAAGGAGGATACCTCAATTCTTTTATTGTATTCAACATCGCACTTCGCCAACTTATCTTTAGAGAGATTGTAGGAGGTTGAATTGTGGTCTCCCCAACAATCCTCTCTCACAATGACTCATGCGATTCAAACTCATAACTTGATTTTGATACCATTTGTTGGACTGGGAGCTATGCCACTCTACATCAAAATCAGTTGGTGATGAGGAAGACATACAAATATTTAATGGCATCTAATATAGTGCCCCATAGACTTGTTTTAGAGTGGTTGTAGAGAGCTAAATTGTAGTCTCCAACATATATATATATATATATATATATATATATATATATATATCTTTTGAAAATCTCATGTGAAACAGATATTGGTTAACAATTAACCAAATATTCCCATGCCAAATAATTTTATTATTATGTACGCAAGTCATTCCCATGACAAATATTCATGAATGATTCGGAAAAATATTATTTAGTTTCAGGAAAAAAAAAAACGAACAAGCACAAAGAGAAATTATTATTATTTAATAAATAAAGAAAAGTTGTAAGAGTTTACGACATAAAACAAAAATAAATAGGTACCAAAACATATCGTTTATTAATCAAATTGATTTGATAGATAAAAGTGATAGGCGTCTAATGATGAAGCTGAGCCAATTTTTAAACTTGAATTTGTTGAAATAGAAATATCCTTCCAAGGCCCCATTTCTTCTTTTCTAACATATTCAAGTTCTTCAAAATTTTGTTCAACAGAAGTAACTTTTTGAACTCTCTCTAACTCCATCATGATCTCTATCATCGAAGGTCGTTTCTTTCCATTCCAATGCAAACATCTTTTTGCAAGGTTAGCAATTGCCATGATTTCATCTTTATTTCCACCCTCCTTTACTTGAGTATCAAGTATATCAAAGAGATGGTTCTCTTCTAATAATTGAATGAAGTATGTAGATAGATTTCGACCTTCTTGTGATCTTGTTGAGGAAACAGGTTTTTCTCCAGTCAAAAGCTCAATAAGGACTATGCCAAAACTATATACATCACTCTTATCTGTAAATTGACTTGTTTGAAAGTATTCTGGATCCAAATACCCAAAAGTACTAGATACTAGAGTGGTTAAATGAGTTTGATCAATGGCCACTGATCTTGAAGTCCCAAAATCTGCTACTTTTGCTCTATATTTGTCATCAAGGAGTATGTTTGAAGATTTTATGTCTCGATGGTAAATGGGTAATGAAGCTGCCGAGTGTAAGTAAGAAAGAGCACCTGCAACTTCTATGGCAATCCTTAAGCGCATGTCCCATGTTAGTAATGGAAACTCTTCATTTTTCTTGTGGAGATACTGAAAAAGTGTGCCGTTGGGAACGTATTCATAAACTAACAAAGGAACTTCTGTCTCTAAACAACACCCAAGTAGTTTAACCACATTTCTATGGTTGATTTGTGTAAGAATGATAGTCTCATTAACAAATTGTTCAAGATTTCCCTCATCCACTGTATTGCACTTTTTAACTGCCACAATTCTTCCATCTATTAACATCCCTTTATAAACTGTACCTTGTCCACCCTTACCAAGTATTCTGTTTTCATTGAAACGATCAGTTGCATTTTCCAACTCCTTTGAATTGAATAATTTTGTCTTTTGAACATTATTTTCATCTAAAGATAATTGTTGTTGCAATATTAAACCACCATTTCTTTTGAAGAATTTTTGCTTGCGCTTGATTTTGTTTCTTTTCTTTATCACTTTGTATAATGACCATGAAATAATGAGTAGAAACAATGGCCCAATGCTTGAACAAATACCTGCATATGTCAAGCAAATAAAACAGAAATATCACATCAACCTAAATGTGGGCTATATAAAAATGTGACTAACTGTAAAATAGATTGGAACAAAATTACAATCAATTGGAAACATCTTTCCCGTGTTTTAAAAGAAGTTACTAACATTTATTTTTTATATTAATATGTTCTCTCAATATCCCACAACTTTGGTTCTTAAAAAAATAAAATAAAATAATCCCACAACTTAAATAAGTGTTAGGTTTTAGTTATAGTCTTATAATTCAACTAATTACCACTTCATAAATTTTCAAACAGAGAAATCTAGAGTTCAAATTTTTCTCCCTTATTGTAACTATCAAATTATGAAATATAAAAAAGTGTTAGCACCAATTTAATTTCTTAGGAAAAAGAAAATTTATTGATTGCTACTTGATTTTTCAGGTAACATGTACAACGGTCTATTGTGTTTTAAATTGCACGGAAAGGGCTTCTGAGTTTGGGACATCTTGTTACCCAGCAAAAATTTCCCGTGTTGTTTGGCCTTAAATGAGCTTTAAGTCTTTAACAACTAATATAATTGGTGAATTCTTTCTATAAATTCTTACAAAATTTACACTTTTGTTTAATTTAAAAAGTTTAATTCTAGTGCTCATCCCTAAAATCAGCCTTCACTATTTCCTGGGATTAACAAAAATCCACTGAGATCTCCTTCATTTTCTTCAATATTATAATACCTCCCCATCATCTCCTTTAATTTAACCAATATTGTTAACGTATATATCCATTTTTCTTAATCCCCTGTTTGGATTAACCTCTCACCCAATTCCCACTAATGTTAACTTTTTTTTTTTTTTTTGAAGGAATGAAAAAAAAATTATATATATATATATATATATATTTATATTTATATTGTTTTCACAATAATTGGAGGTAGGGAGATTTGAATCATGAATATGTCTCAAATAAAAATCTCAAAATTAACTAAAAGAAAAGATGGATGGATGCTTATTCACTCATACAGAAAGAACCATAAAATCCACTAAAAAAATTATTAACACAAAAAAGAAATTCTAATGAGATTTTTTTTTTTTTTTTTTTTTTGAGAATCATTCTATTGAGAATTAAATGGTAATGAGAGAGAGAGAGAGAGAGAGAGAGAGAGAGAGAGAGATATATATATATATATATATATATAAATATCACCATGGAGTTACGATCGAAAAAATACTGTTCCTCTTAAATGTCATGAACTACTTTATGCATTTTTCCAAATTTATAAGGCATACCTAACGCGTTAAAAAAAAATATATATATATATATATATATATATCAAAAAAGAAAAAGAAAAACATACCTAAAATGGCTAACTTCAATTGAGATTTCCGCTCGTGGCAAATGTGAGTGCCTTCTGTATATATTCTCACAAATTGAGCTGTTGCCGCATCTATGGAGTGCTTCGTCTTTACATTCATTTATATCTAATGGGATGACAAGCAAATTAATAAATTTATTAAAATCTTGTAGTCTTGTACACTTAGTTTGGTGATCACTAAAAAATATAGGTCAAAGAAGTTACAAAAGGGGTTAATCAAGCTCAAACAGCGTTAATACTAGAATAGTCTAGGCTCTTAAGTATTCTAGGTTATGGCTAAAAACATAAGCAGACTAAAAACATAAACAGAAGCTACCCAAACAATATTATGGCCCAATCAAGAGGTAAGACCGTAAGAGCGAAGACACTGAGATGCAGAAGGGTGGTAGCAGCACTTATTAGAAAAAAACTGAGAGCTCCGTTGGGGCCCTTTGAGGTAGAGGTGAAGGCTTTTGATGAAGGTTTGATCTTTGTAAACGATGTTGGGGTTTGAGAGGTCATTCTTCAGGGAGATTTACAGGTTGACAAGGAAACCAACTAGTTCATTTGTTAGAAAATAAACGCTGAAGGTGTTGAACATTATGTAACTTGGATACAAGAGAACTCATTTTCCATAGAAGAGTCTCTCAAATGATGTAATTCTTGTTTTCCATTGAATAAAGTCTCAATCTTTTTATTTATTTATTTATTTTAAACCCTAAAAAGGAGAAGTATACAAGTATATAAATAAGAACGAAAAATACTAATTAGATTATTGGATTTTTTTTTTTTTTGAGAATATGATTATTATAATTGGAATTACATAGTTTACTTTAAAAGAAATTTAAGTTAAAAAATTAGAATATGTAGGGGTATTTTAATAAAAATAAAAAAAAAATTGGTAAGAATAAATAGATATTTATATTCATAGTTTTATTGCTATAAAATTTATTATGGAATATTACCCCATTTAGCTCATATCGTTGTTAGAAAAACATTAGTGTCTCATAATCATATTTATAACCTGTTTTTGTTATAATATTATGATTAAATTATTCTAATAACTTGCATGTATTTAATTATGTCTATGTTTTCCTCTTGAGAGGTGTACCTAGAAAGCCTTGTGAATGTACACACAAAAATATAAAATTTATAGATGAGAAATATATGTATAGTGTGTGAATATTTATGTGATCTTGTGGATAGATAATGATTTTTTGCTTTTGTTTCTGTTTTTGTGAAGCTTTTGCTCTATGGTGTTATGGTGTTGTGCATAATTATGGAGCTTAGCATATTCTAGGTTATTGTATCTTGTGATTAACATGCTAGTAAACTTGTTGCGCCGGTTAAAATCAATGTAGTATATTCACTTGTGGTGGGGCACAATACTCTAAGGGGGCTCTTTTTTTTTTTCTTTTTTTTTTTTTTTTTTTTTGAGAAAGTCTAAGGGGGCTCTTGGTTTGTCATAATGTTACATTAGACTATAATATTACATTATTGTAATCTTATATTAATGTAATCTCAATACAAGAATACAATATTACTTTGTTTTGGAAGGTGATATGATATATTTTGTAATTTTAGATTATGGTAGTGTTAGAAAAAAAAAAAAACATTGTAATGTGCATCACATCAATGGCACATCATAGCATACCAAACGAGAGTTAGAACTTTATGCCTTAGCCCCTTAGTCAAGCCATTCTTCACTAATACCTTCATTTTTTGTTGTTGACAGTTATGTATATCTTTTAATCTTATTATTACTATTAAATATTTACTTATCATATGTTATTTTTCATTTATAACAACTAAAATAATAAGTGAAATTTCATATAATTATCTTTGAGCTTGTTATATTATCGTGAATTATTGAAACACGTTATTATATTTTTTATTGTGAAACCAATAGAATATATATTATTTTAATTTATAGATACGATAAAATTTTAAACTTTGGCATCCGCTTTATAATGAATATTATTTATCATCATACTTAAATATAAATTGATTTTTGGTATAGGAGACATACAAATCAGTTTAGCTACTAAGCTCTTGGCAGAAATCCATTTTAAACTAAAACATAATCATTAACTTAAGATGACAATATTAGAAGCATGGTATAAACTTTAAAGATAAAATTTAACATTTTTAAGATTTTAAGATTTTGTTGCTAGTTTTTCCTCTAAAAAAAAAAAAAAAAAGATTTTGTTGCTAGTTATAGCACTACAAGTTCGCACAAAATATTATTTAGTGGATATAGATGTCGAAAATTGATTTAATTATTAGAGTAATTTTGGGATGTTATAAATATATTTTAACTTAATTTATTTTAATTAACTTTTTTAAATATTATTTCGTAAATGATGATTAAATTAATAAGAAAATGTTATCAATTTATGATAAATATACCTTTAATATATGTATAATTTCTATAAAGTTTGTGTTTCTTACCATACATGATACAATTAAAAAAAATTAAAATTGATTCGTTATATAATTCAAGTTTTAACAATAATGTATAATAAAAGTTGGGTATAAAATCATAGTTGCCCTAAATGACTATTTTCTCTCCACGACAAGTTCCTAAAGTCTCATTTATCTTATTAATGGTTAGGATTATTAATTGAGTTAAATCTATTATCTAAGTTTCTAGAAATTAAAAATCCTACTCTAACAAAAATTATATTTATCTTATTAATTTTTAGGATAGTTTAATCTAGGTAAAAATCTATGATCTAAGTTTTAAAAATATTTAAAAAAAAAATTAAATTATATTTCAACTAAAATTTTATTACCAGTAACTATTTTAATCATCTACTATAATTGTGTAAAAAAATTTATATAGATGATCCATGCATTGTATGAACAAACTTATAAACATACAAATTATAATTAATATAATTCTTCTGTGTTCTATATGTATGTATGTATACTAGTCTCATTACATGTACTTTGTGTGTGCGATGAGACTCTTTGTTATTTTCTATTTTGTTTCATAACGTTTAAAAGTAAGATAGAGACAATGTCCTAAGTTTTAGGATTTTCTCTACATGAGTTTTCTTTTCTCTAATTAGTTATTTGTATGTGAGAAAACAAAACGCCTAAAACTTAGAAACTTTTCCAAAAATAGTAAATTATTCATTTAATCAGTTTGTGTTTTTAAATTTAAAATTATTTAACTAAAAGATAGTAATATTTTAGAGAGTTTAAGAATTTGAGTAAGCATACTTTAGTAAGCAAAATGATGAAACCCCAAATTGGAGAATCTTGTTATTAGTATATTAGACTCGTCACACACGCTTTGCACGTGCAATAATATTCTTCTTTATTTATTTATTTTTTGGTTTAGTGATTTAATGTTTAAAAGTAATATATTATATTTTTCTCTTAAAGAATGATGGAAAGTAACATAGACTAATGTTTAAAATTTTCTCAAAAAAACAAAAAGAATAACGTCTAAAAATGAGGCTAAATGGAAAAGTTAAAGAAAAAAGCCTAAAACTTAAAAATAGAAAATTACTCTTTTAACCAATTTGTATTTTTTAATTTAAAATTATTTAACTAAAAGATAAGAATATTTTAGAGAGTTTAAGAATTTTTGTGAGGGTATTTAGTATTGAAACCCAAACAAGAAATCATATTATTAATAGTATAGACTAGCGTCATCACGCTCACCTTGCTTGTGCAATGATTCCTTTTTTTATTTATCTATTCTTTTGGGTTTAGTGTCATAATTTTTAAAGTGAAATAAAGATAGCTTCCTAATTTTAAGGATCATTCTCTAATTTTATTTTTCTAATTAGTTATTTGTACATGAGTTAGTAATTGATGTGAAGGAAGAAACTATTTGAAATTGAAAACTTTTAGTTTTTTATTTTTATATTGAAAATTTTCTTTGTTTTTCAACTCTCACGTAGAGACATTGGAATTCGAATAGAAGAAGTAATCTTTTTAATATATATATATATATATATATATATATATATATAACCGTGTTTTTTTTTTTTAAGAAAGAGGTAACGTAACATGGAATAAAATAATGTTTAAAAGTAAGATAGAAATAGTGTCCTAATTTTTAGGCAAAATGGAGAAAAAAATGAAAAAGCCTAAAACTTAAAAACAATAAATTACTTTTTTAACCAGTTTTTTTTTTTTTTTAATTTAAAATGATTTAACTAAAAGATAGGGGTACTTTAGAGAGTTTAAGAATTTGAGTGAGGATATTTTAGCATGCAAAATGATGAAACCCAAATAAAGAATCCTGTTATTAGTATACTAGACTCATTACACGTGCTTTGCGCATGCAATAATATTCTTTTTTATTTATTTTTATTTTTGGTTTAGTGTTATAATTTTTAAAAGTGATACATATATATATATATATATATATAACCATTTGTAATTTTTTTTAAAGAGGTAAGGTAACATGAAATAATGTTTAAAAATGAGATAGAGATAGTATCCTAAATTTTAGGCTAAATGGAGAAGATAAAACAAAAAACCTCAAACTTAGGAATAATAAATTACTCTTTTAATCAATTTGTGTTTTAATGTGTGTGAGGGTATTTTAGTACGCAAAATATTGAAACCTAGACAAAGAATCATGTCATTAATAATATAGAAGATACACACACACACACACACACACACACACACACACATTCTAGCCTCATCACACGCGCTTCATGCGTGCAATGAGCCTTTTTATTTTTATCTTTTAGGTTTACACATTTTACTCATGGCAGTTATATTTTATTTCTTATTTTAAGAAGTAGTTGTATTAGTACTTGACTACTAATGTGAGAGAGAAACATGGAGGTAGGAAAAAAATAGTTTAGTGATAAAAAAAAAATGGTACATTTGTGAAAAAAAAATGGTACATTTGTGAAAAAAAAATGTAGTTTTATTTTTTATATTTTTTAAAAAAGAAGAAGTTATACTAGTACTTGACAACTAATGTGAGAGAGAAATGTGGGGTGAGAGGAAAAACTGTTTTTTATTTTTTAAATTTAGCTAAAAATTAAGAGATTTTAAATTACTAATTTTACATGTCTAACCCTATGATTTAAGCCTTAGAAATAGATGAATTTGAGGATATTTTAAGCATCTAAATTGAGAATTACAAACAAAAGAAGTCTCTTAAATAGTAGTAGTAGTAGTAGTAGTAGTAGTAGTAGCAGTATATATATATATATATATATATATATATATATTAGTCTCATCACACGTGTAAAACACATGCGATAAGGTTTTTTTTTTTTTTAGTGATCCTATTTTGTAAAATAAAAAAACTGTGTTTTTTTAATTAATTTTATACATATAATTTTTATTTTGAAAATCTAATATATAAGTGGATAAAGTAATTTTAAAAGTAACAGAAGATAAAGTTTTTTTTTTAGTAGTCCTATTTTGTAGAAAAAAACTGTGTTTTTATTTTATTTTATATATATAATTTTTATTTTGAAAATCTAATTTATAAGTGAATAAAGTAATTTGAAAATTAACAGGAAAGTAGTCCTATTTTTTAGGCAATGTTTTAGTGGGAGTTAGAGTTTCATTTTTACCAGATTGTCTTGTAGTTTTATCTCTATTTAAACATAAGGGTATATGGACTTTTTTGAACTAAAAAATGAGGAATCCAAACAGGAGAAGCTCCTTAAATAATAGTGTATATGTATATATATATATATATATATATATATATATGAGATGGATTTAAGTTAAACCTGGTGTAACTCTATAAGGCTCCGTTTGGGAGTTTATAAGGGAATGGAATGATCATAAGGGAATGAAAAGGAAAGGAATGGAATGGAAAAGAATGGAATGGAATAGAATTAAATAACCTTGATTGGATGTTTAAAAATGAAGGAATGGAAAGGAATGAAAATGAATAGAATGTAAGTAATCTTATTTGGGAGTAACATGGAGGGAATGGAATGGAATCATTTTATGATAATATTACTATTAGACCTCTATTTTAAAATAAAAGATTGAATATATTGGAGTATTTTAGGAATTGGTAAAAATTTCATTAAACTTAAATCCATTCCCTCCCATTTCTCCCAATTTTGAGAAAAACAAAAATTTGAGGTTTTGAGAGAAAAGGGAGGAATGAGCATTCTCTCCTAACCATTCAATTCTCTCCTACTTAAACTCCCAAGGGAATGAATCTTTCATTCCTTCCGTTAAAACTCCCAAACAAAGGGAGGGAAAAATATTCTAAAAATATTATTTTTATTCCTTTCCATTCCATTCCATTCCCTCCTCCTAAACGGACCCTAAGAATTACACCTTTTATAAGCCATAAATTTCTAAGAGATCTAATGGTTGAAAAAACATCATTAAATGTTAATACTTTCCATCTTACTACCTAATTAATACTAGCATTTTTTTTTTCTCTCTCCTTATTTATTGCCTTCCACTTGATTAAAGGGCACTACCATTTTCAATAACCTGCAAACCTTAAATATGCTTGAATGAGATTAGAATCTCACGCTAAAGTCAACACAAAAGCTTATGCTTTCTTGGATCCAAATTTTTTTTTTTCAATATCAATTAGATTTGCAATTCACCTTTATTCTTGCTCATTTTTTCAGTTTCCAAATAGAGCACTAGACCCAAGAATTTTTTTTTCAAAAAAAAAAATCTCTGTTCAAATGCAATAAACAGGATTCAACACCAAAAGAAAAAAGAGCAGAAGAAAATGAAAAGTAAAAAAGGAACCCAAAAGTCAACTAAAGAAGAAGGAAGACTGTGAAACAGTGATTGAAACTAGACATGGCAAAATGGGTCAGAATTTTCTGACCCGACCTGACCCCACCCGAAAAAACCTAATCCGAACCCGATTTTTTTGACCTGAAGCAAAAACAGGTTGACTCGTGACCCAACCCGCAACCCGACCTGAACCTGAACCATTTTTTAAAACTTTTTTTTTGGTAAAAAAAAATTAAGACAATATTAGTTTAATTGTTTGTTGTGAGTTTTAAGGAAACAATTAAGACTTTTACATAGCTGCATACAAATTAATTAAAAGATGAATGGTTAAGTATTCTGTAATGAGTAAAGTTTTTAGATATTAAATAGTAAAGTACATGCCAAGATAATCTGATTACAGTACAGTTAAGAACATAGATTTAAAATTGTAACATGTGTGAGAAACACTCAAAAGTGTGAAAATAATGAAGCCAAAGTATCAAATTAACATAAATTATGAATGCTTAAACCTATTTTTTAACAATTTATGTCCAAAATAAACGGCTTTTCAAAATAAATTATGATATTTCCTAGAGTATGTATTGCTTAACAATGATATGATATTTATAAAAGAGACAATGCATAAATAAGTAAACAATCAAACTTTAATGTATATCTCAAATTGAAATAGAGTATTAACCACAATTGACAATGAATTATAAAATTTATTTTCAAGATTGTAAATTTCTTATATGTTTTTATTTTTTGTCAAATGAATTATCCAATAAGTCGTTTGTAATTTTGTTTTATTTTTAGCATATTTGTTTTACTTATCTTTGTGTTATTTTGTTTTAGATAGCAATGTTAGGATTTGTATAATTTAAAATTATTGAATAAATATTAATAAGTTTATTTTATTCTTGATATAAGTGGTAAATTCAAAATAATGCATTGTACATCAAGTAATTTGTTGCATGACTTTCCAAATAGCAAATACATGTTGTTTTATTTATTAAAAAAAATCATGTGAAAAATATAGGTCAACCCAACCCGACTTGCAACCCAATTGACTTGAACCCGTTTTTAACCCGCTTAAAATGACCAGTTTTTAACCCGCAACCCAATTGACCCAACCCAACCCGACCTGCCCGTTTTGCCATGTCTAATTGAAACAAAAGTTAAAACTACACCCAATTATCAAAACAAAATATTTAAGAGAAAAACAACTATATTAACGCAGAACAAAACCATTATAAGTAGGGGTGTTTGCGGTGCGGTGCGGTTTTGAGCCATTTTTAGCACCGCACTTTGCGGTGCGGTTTAGCTAAAATTATAACTGCACCGCACCTTGTTTTTGCGGTCATATGTGCGGTGCGGTTTAGAGTTTAGCCAAAACCATAACCGCACTGCACCTCATTTTTGTGGTCACATGTGCAATACTATGTATAAGATGCAGTTTAAAGTCGGTTTCCTACTCAACCTAAAACTAATTTTTCCATTTTTTTTAGCCAAGTTTTAAATTATTGAGCTAGTTTTTCTTTATTTTGAGTTGGCTTTTCTAGTCAACACTTGCTAGGGTTATTAATTTTTTTTTGAAACTAAGGTTATTAAACTATTAATAATATATTTAATATTAAAAAAAATTAATTAATATATAGAGACGGTGCGGTTTATGCGGTTTTCTTATTATAAAACCACAAACCGCACTGCACTGTGCGGTGTGGTGCGGTGCGGTGCTGTGCAGTGCACTATTACTTGCAGTGTGGTGTGGTTATGCCATTTTACGGGTGGTTTTGGTGCAGTTTTTGCGGTTTGGTGAACACCCCTAATTATAAGATTACCTCTTAATAAAACTTACCAAAAGAAATGCTTTTTTTTTTTCACTCAAACTGACATATGGACCAAAATAAACTATAAATATAAATATAATGGCGGGATGGAGGATGAGTAAGTAACTTGTGCTAAAGTTGTTTTCGTAATTGGTCCACATAATAAGCATTAATGTTAAGCAACAATTGCTTATATAAATTTGTCTTTTGTTTGTGAAGTATTTATATTTTCATATTGGTAAATTTTGATTTGGTAGATGTTTACTAATTATCGAGACATTGGTTTTTATTTATTTATATTTATAGTTATGGATTTGTCTAAACAATTTTGGACCCAAGAAAGCATAAGCTTTTGTGTTGACCTTAGCATGAGATTCTAATCTCATTCAAGCATATGTAAGGTTTGCAGGTTATTGAAAATGGTAGTGCCCAATTTATTCAAGTGGAAGGCAATAAATAAGAAGAGAGAAAAAAATGCAAGTATTAATTGGATAGTAAGATGGAAATGTTTTTTCAACCATAAGATCTCTTAGAAATTTATGGTTTATAAAAGATGTATCTCTTATGGAGTTACACTAAGTGTAACTTGAACCCATATCTCTCTCTCTCTCTCTCTCTCTCTCTCTCTCTCTCTCTCTCTCTCTCTCTCTCTCTCTCTCTCTCTCTCTCTCTCTCTCTCTCTCTCTCTCTCTCTCGTAGACTGGGAGAATGATATATGACATAAAATAACTACTATAAAATGGTCCATCAAAAAAAAAAAAAAAAAAAAAAAAAAGAGGCATGTAATGCGGAGTAAAATTAGAGCTGTGTGTATTTGAAGTTTACCTTGACATCCCAATCCCTTGGGTAGATACGGATTTCCTTCGTATCCCGGAGCACAGACGCCAATAATGCCAAGAGGATTTATTTCGTATATGGCACCGTTACTCTGAAATTCACTTGTATTAATGGTCCAGTGATTTATCCGCCAGTCCAGGACCACAGGAACGTATTCCCAATATTGCACAAAAGAGGGAACCTATTCCCAATACGGATTTCCCAATATCCCTTCTACTAGGAAGGCATATTTGCAAGGGTCGGATTCTCCGCGCTTATAACGCCCGTCCTCCTATACTTCTGAAATCTGCAGCAAATTCTTGAAGGTATGAAGGGATATTCGTTGACTCGCAGCAGTTAAAACCCGAGCATCTAATTCCACCACTCTTCTTCATGTTTGGAATGCAATCAGATGTGCACCCAAATACTGTAGGAGCAATATTGGCTATTGTTGCAAAGTTGTCGCAACCAACCGCAATGAATGTATTATTAGCCGTAGAGAAGGAAAAAGGACTTCCTGTGAAGTTCGTACGTCTATTACTTCTGGTGCTCGTAGTTGTAGACGAACATGTCTCCGAATAGATGACTGGCAATTGGACTTGAACCGTAGGCCTGTCGAAGTGAAAGTTGAATGATTCAGAACGATAGGAACCCGAACCAATATTGATTTGCTGCACCTCCGTGTCAATACTAGTTAAGAAGGCACCACTTCCATTGTAAACAATTTCATACGACTTGTCCATGTAGCAATCAGGTCCGATTCCAAATGGGTATGGAATTTCAAGATTTCCACACCTACTTTCACAATTGGGTTTCGCCATAGATGGTGCTGCTTCTGCAAGGGATCCATATTTCAGCAGAAGTAGGAAAGTAATTCGCATTACAAATTGCACAGCCATTTCTCTGGGTGTCTTACAGTTCAACAAAGCAAACCATATACCCACCATTTATAAATACCAGCACTGGACAAATACTTTTCTGCACCTTCCGACTTTGTTCCTTTGTTTACTTGGAATTCTTAAATGGATTTATGGACATAATCATTATTTTTTGTGTAGGCCGGTTATTTATAAATACTAGCATTGGACAAGATACTTTTCTGCACCTTCCAACTTTGTTCCTTTGTTTACTTGGAATTCTTAAATCGACTTATGGACATAATCAATATTTTTTGTGTAGCCCGTATTGAGTTTTAGATCTTTTATTTAACTATCAGAGATTTTATCAGTTGAACTAGCTGGACAAGATATTTTTCTGCATCTTCCAACTTTGTTCCTTTGTTTACTTGGACATTTTAAATGGACTTATGAACAACATAATTATTATTTTTGGTATAGGCGGATATTAAACCATAGATCTCTTTGTTTACTTGGACTTATTAAATGGACTTATGAACATAATAATTATTTTTGATGTAGGAAGGTATTAAACTTTAAATCTCTTATTTAATCATCAGAAACTTTATCAGCTTAAAACCTACGTATTTCCATTTTCAATTGTTTGTTTTATAGGTAAAATGTGATCAAACTTGTAAAATACTTTTCGTTGACCATAGTAGCAGAGCCAAGAATTCTTCTTAGGAGGCCAAGCTAACTATAATTAAGTTCTTTTTTTGTGTCAAATTAATAAAGTTCTTTTTTATTTTGTAAATTAAATTCAACTCAACAAAATTGTTGATTTTGAAATAATTTTTTAGTAATTTCCTTTTTTAATTATATAAACAGTAAAATGTGCACGTTTAATGTTCTAACCTCTCATAAATAAATAAATAAAAATATAAAAAAGATATATAAATAAATGCAAGTTTTGTTCGGGGGCCTTTTTTCGGTGCTTGGCCACGTGTCGTCCGTTGGAGAGGTGACCTTGCTAGGCTCGATTTGTGTTTGAGGAGTTGCATCTGAAACTCAATATTGAGTCACATGATCCAATGGCTACCGGCGTATTTTTAAGCCTACAAAACCATTAAAACCAAAGTCTAAGAATCATGATAATGGTTGAATAAATATATAATATGCGTTTGATATAATAGCTTTGATTAGTAATTGTAATAGTAGTTGAAATAAAGTATTATGTATTTAAAGGTGAAGCAATCATGTACTTAATGAGGTAAATTTAAAGATATGGAAGAAGAATCACTCATCTTTGTATGGTTTGTAGCTCTAGCTATATAGCATCAATGAGTTGATAGCATTCTAGCAGAATGACTCCAGTGGTGGAGAGATAATTTGCCATAATAACCTCAAGATTTAAGGAGAAAAATAGGTGCAACTATAAGGAGAAAGAGTATGTCCAACTGTGTGTACAGGCTGATTAAGCTTGTCCCTTTTATCATGCACTTAAATGAGTTTCCCCTTGACAATGCTCTTTTAATTGTTATGAAACTATGAATAGAACTGTCTTCCATGGGAAGGGCTTTTATAAGATGTATTTGTGCCTTCTAAGAGAAGGGTTTTATGTAAGATAGATTTGTCCCTTCCATAAGAAGGGCTTGATATGAGTCCTAGGTGCCTTCTAGGTGTAGGGCTTTAGTATTAGAAGTTTATGCCTTCCATGAGTAGGGCTTTTATAAGAGAGGTGGAAAAGTGTATTGAGATGTATTTATGGGCAGAAAAACAACAGAATTTTAGAGTGATAGAGTATAAGAGTGGAGCTTAGAAGAGTTGTGGTGTGTTATATGTAATGGTGTAGTGAATGTGTATGGGATTGTGTGAGAGAAATGGAGAAAGAGATTTTAGAGACATGGGCAGCAAGATAAATGTATTTTATGAATATGGAGAGTGAGAGAATGAGTATAGGAGAGTAATGGTGTTGTAGTATGTTTAGCACTGTTGCTGAGATTTTCTGCTGGAGGATGGAATAGAGCTTATGAAGGACATTTATGAGCTAAGGGCTGAAGAGTTTAGTTCCTAATTTGGAAACTAGAAACTCAGAAGCTCAGAACTTCATTAAGAGCTCAAGAAGATAAGTAGATGGAGAGAAAATATAGAAGTTTATGAGAGAGTTGCTCTTCCCTCTTGGTCTATTTTGGTGTGTTGATGATGGGTTCTATTTATACCTGAGTTTAAGGGGGTATTTTAGCAAATAATCTTAGCCAAAATCTGTCCTAATCTACAATGAATCTTCAGAAAATTCATCCCAAGATTTGGCCAAAAATGGTATGTTTAGCTTTAAGATGTTCTTGATGTTTTAGGTATAGCAGCTGGAGGAAAGAGTAGCAGGAAATGGAAGTATTTTAGAAAGAAAAAGATAGTTTCTTTAGTTGGTTTTGATTTTTAGCCAAATATGGAAATTTTGTAATGTTAAAGCTACTGGGTTAGTTGTCACAACTGTTTTGAAAAAGTTGTCCTAGTTGTCAAGAAAAGTTATCACAGCTGTTATAAGACAGCTATTGCTTGGGGCAGAAGCAGATGAGGTCAGCTGGGTGATTTCAAACTGCAAGAGAGGATATTCAGCATTTATTTTATGGATTTGGCTGAAAATGGTAAGATCTCTTTTAAGGGTATCTTGTCATTTTGGGAATAGAAACTAGCTGCTGGGATTTCAGCATTAAATGGCTGGTGATATCACTTTCAGCCAAGTGTCTAGTGCTGCACACATTGCTAGTGTTTAGTTAGAAATGTTTCCTTTTTAGGTGTTTGTATTTTTGGTCCAAGATTCTATTACATCACATTTTTAGTAAGTAATAGATTGATTGATTGATTGAAAGTTAATGAAGCTTTAGAGATTTAGTCAAGGTTTTATAATGTTGTGACTTAATTTTGGTGAGCAAGAAGAGCATTTAATGCTCTGCTCTAGCAGCTGGCAGAGGAATATTTGGTCGGATTGTGGCAGACAGCAACTGGATATTATAGATATCATAAGTATTCTATATATTTGGAGATTAAAGATACCTAATCAGATTAGGCCATGTGTTTGAGTTGAATTTTAGCTGAAAATAGTAATGTAGTTTATGTAGAATAATATAATGAAGTTTCTAAATTTGTATAGAAACAACTGGAGGTTGAATGAATAGTTATTTGGTTAGCATTTAAATAGCTAGAGATATTGAGTATTTGTCATATGATGAATATTAAGTTTTAGGAAAAAAGCAATGGGAAGTTTTATCATCTTAAGTTCTATGTAATAAGAGATGCTTACCATATGTTACTCACTACACACGAACTTGTTAGAGTTCAGGGAGTTGGAAAAAACACGCCAAGCAACATGTTTTTTTTATTAACTTTAAACCGCTAGAGTTTTATTGAACATATTTCTGGGCCCTCCAAACCACGACTCCCAAAGTTTTCCCAAAGAAACTTATGAGCTTAGATCATAAGCCGAAGATGAGATGACATACCTTAAGTTTTGTTGTCATTTTGCATAAATATGGGCTTTTGTTGAAGAAGCCACTTCCCATGAGTCTAAGAGAGGTAATATGGGCCATGAGCGTTGATTCATTGCTTGAGCCCGATCCATATGTTGATGTTGATGATGTCGTGAAATTATGATCCCAATTGATGAAGAGGAAATGTGGACCATAATCCGCCTCTTGAAGTAAGGATCTTGTGCGCCATGTAAGCGCAATTCATGAGATATAAGTTTATTTTAGGCTTTAAAGAAATTTATCCAAAAAATCAACAATATGTTGATGTAGCGTGGCGGGTTACCAATGAAGTAGTGCCATGTGGAGTAAAAAAATAGTCCTCAACAAGTTTCGAATTTCTACTCTTTAGAAAAATAAAAAATAAACAATGCATATTTCATAAATACTAAACTATATCCAGACAAATAAAACAAGAAAAAAATTGAGTAAATTAATAAAGTAAATACTATTATCATCAGAGACTCTTCTTTTTTCTTTTCTTTTCTTAAAAAAAAAATTTAATAATTTGTATCTATAATTTTTTTTTTTCAAACAAATAAAAATGATAAATTTTAGAGATAAGCAGAAATTGTAATTTATTTTTTGAATGTATGTTTGAAAGTGGTATAATAACATAAAGAAAGTTTGGATAGGAAAAATAAGATGAACGTGAGGGGAAAAAAGGCTAAATTTACGGAATTCTTTTATTTATTTTTTTTTAATTTTTATTTTTTTTTAAATTAGGGTGTTTAACTTTTATTCGGATGAAAAGGAATAAAAAAGATGAGCTTGAAGGAAAAAAAATCCTAATTTTAGGAGTTCTTTTTTTGAACTTATAATAAAAATTTGTTATTTAACATTTATAACCCTATTTCTAAGAGAAGTTATCCTTCATTAATGAGGAAATTTTTAAACCGCATAAAAGTCTAGTTTAAAAAGGGAACTCCTCTTATAGATGGTGGTGATGCTTGAATGCTCTGGGCTTCAACAACGGTTGGATGACCTGAAGAGGAAGAAAGAGACTAACAAATGTGATCGGGGTGAACCGGCAAAGGACCCTCCGATTATTAAGTCAGTTTTTTCTCTGGAAGACAAGTATAATGAGCGGATGAATACTAGAACTTACCATGGTTGGATGAGACTTGGTCCCTTTTATAGAGAGTTTAGAGTGGATCTACTTATTAGGTGCCACTAACATTGCGGGAGATGTGTGAATTTAGTGGGGAGAGTGAAGCGAATTTCAGGGAATTCACCCCATATTCAGAGATGAGGGTTTGTGATCTAACCATTCGAGATTGTTGAAAATGTTCGTAAATTTACTAAGTGTTTATTGGTCATCCATACCTTCTCGTGGTATGGATGACCATATTCTCTTTGGACGACTGGTGACATGCTTGGACGTCCTCATTATATATTTGTGGTGCATATTCCTTTTTCCTCTTTTCTGAAGACTATCTTGGACGTTACTGGTCTTGGACGACCATTATGAACAAAGACTACTTGTTGTTGATACCATCAATTGTTCCCTTGTCCATAGGTCGTCCATGCCTTCGTTGTACTTGCCTTGTGTTGCTTTTTCTAGGTTTTTCTAAAAAAAGTTTTACACATGGTGCTTTCTGATTCGTTGATGAGTCATATATGTGGTATCCAAAGATTTGACGAAATTAGACAGTGTAGGTGTTACTGCATGGCTTGATCATAACGGCCAGGGGGTTGCACTGCTTCGTTCTTTAGGAAAGTGGCCACATGGCGTCTTCTAGTTGGTTTGTGTCGTTTCAGTGACCCACCTAGTCACCAATAAATAGCTCAATGCCTCTCTTACCCTCTCACTTTTTTGAATTTTCCTTTTTGACATCCTTGTCTCAATTTGTCCTTTGTGCCTCGTCTAGAAGTCTTCTTTCATCCTTAGTCTTCTTCATCTAGCATCAGGTATTTTCTCCTTCTTGGTCTAAGGTTTTCTTCTTTGGAGCTTTCTTATAAAAGGCTGAGATTGTAGTTTCTTCATTTAGTGATTGAGATTGTTAGGTTCTAAGAAATTAGGAACTAATGTATTAGAACTTCAATATGTATATGTTGGCAAACCATGATCAAAATGTTTAGTCTAGATCTAGGTTGCTCAAAGTGTGTTTATGTGTAAAGTTGGAATCGAGTAATTGCAGAAAATTACTGTTCAATTTCAGCAAGGCTCGATAGATCGAAAATTAGACTCAATCGAACGAACCTCATGCAGATTATTTTTCTGCAGAATTTTCCAACTCAGCCCAAGCCCATATGACGTGTAGGGTTTTATATTTTGCTTCAAGTATAAAAAGAAAATCCCTAGCCACGTTTTAGTTGTTGTTGATATGCTGTGTGTATGAATCTCTTGTAAGATCTAGAGGTGCTTGCCTTCATACATACTTAGGGTTATTAAGATCAAGATTGATGTCGAGAGCTTGGTGATCGCTTCAGTTGCTGCTTTAAGAGCTTAAAGAAAAACACAAGTGAGAGTACTTGTGGTTGCTATGGATCAATAAAAGAAGTAGTCCGTGGACTCGGAGCTGTCACATGGTCATGGTAATAAGTTTTCTACTCGAGGTAGCAATAGAATGTTAGTGGTCTAAGTCGCTATTGTAAAACTTCAATTCATTCATAGTGGATCTGTTTTACCTTGAGGACATCTAGGTTAAATCCTCCCTAGGTTTTTTACTGGTTTGGTTTTCTTGGGTTATCATGTCGTGTGTTGTTTAATTTCTGCATTGTTTACATGATATGATTTATTTGTGTTAACCTAGGTTTGAATAATTTACCTAAGTAATCACTTGGCTAAATAACTAGGTTAAACAACTTGCGTTTTAAGGGGTCTAAAAACATACAAGTGGTTTCAGAGCAGTTTAGCTCTAGTATTTAGATCATTTGATCTAAGAGTTGATCCTTGACCTCTGTTGTAATGGAACACGGTCACTCTCTTATAATCTCACCTCACTTTGATAGGAACAACTATACCTACTAGAAAGTAAGGATGAACGCATTCCTGAAATCTATTGATGAGAAAGTTTGGAATTTCGTTTAATACAGATGGGAGAAGCCAACTACTCCTATAAACGAGTGGCAAACTTCTCAGAAAGAAGCAGCCGCTTTTAATAGCAAAACCATGAATGTTATTTTTAATGCTATTTCTAAGGAGAAATTCAAGAGGATCTCTAATGTTGAGGTTGCTCATACTGCATAAAATATTCTCCAAATTGTGCATAAAGGCACAAAGGCAGTTAAGATCAATAAGTTGCAGCAATTAACAACTAGATTTGAAAGTATTAGAATGTTTGATGATGAAAGTTTTGATGAATTCTATGCTAAGCTTAATGATATTGTTAATTCTGCTTATAATTTGGGTGAAATATATGATCAACTTAAGATTGTTAGGAAGATACTTAGATCCTTGAATGAGGACTTCAGACTCAAAGTGACTGCCATTACTGAAAGCAAGGATATGGACTTCATCCCTGTTGATGAACTTGTAGGATCTCTCTAATCCTATGAGTTAAACCTACCCAAGACAAACAAATCCAAATCAATGGTTCTTAAATCAGTTGATGATGTTGATGAGAATGGATTTAATGATGAACTCTCTACTACAGAGATTGCATATCTTGCCAAGAAATTTAGAAACTTTCTTAGGAACAACAATAGAAGGGCAAGAGGTAAAAACAATGCTGAACCTAGAAATTTTAGGAGGAATGAACCCACTAAAGTAAACAATACTGATAAACCTAAAGAGAAAGTAGGTCAAACCTCTAATAATTTTATGGGTCAACAATGTTTTGGTCGTCAAGGGTGTGGTCATGTGAAATTAGAATGTCCTACATTCTTGATATCAAAGGGTAAAGCTATGGTTGTAACCCTTAGTGATGATGAAGCTTCTGATCATGATTCTAATAGTGATGAGGATGGAAACTTCATTGCTTTCATAGCTACTGCTGTAATTGATGAAAGTGTTATGGTTGATAAGAACCCTTCTGATGGGGAACTCTCTGAGAATGCTGATTTACAAGAAGCCTATAATAAGCTTTGCAAGGTTGCTACAAAGGATGCTACGAATATTGATTTAGGTTTACAGAAAATTGCTTCTCTTGAATTTGATAAGAAAAATTTGCTCTTAAAATTGTTTAATGCGAATAAATTGCTTGATAAGGTGAAGACTGAGAATATGTTGTTGCTTGATAAAGTTAAGAATTTGGAACTTGAATTATCTGTTGCTAGAGAATAAACAAATAGGTCTACTAGTTTTAAACTTGAACACATGTTGAGTATTCAAAAGTCTCCCTTAGACAAAACTGGTCTAGGTTTTGAAGATAGCATCTCTGTGCCTAAGACTCATTCCACAAACTTTGTTTCTTTTTCTGAGCCTCCCGTGAGTGAGATTGTCAACCCAGTAGAAGTTACTCCTCCTAGGAAGACTAGGGTTGATCTTAAAGAGTTTAAGCCTAAGAATCCCACCATTCCTAAGCATAAGGAGCATGAAAAACCTTTATGAGTTTGTCATTTTTTTGGAAAGACTGGACATATTTGTCCAAACTGTTTCAAGTTGCAAGTTGCTAAGCGAGCAAATAAGCCAAAAGTACATGTGCCTCAAGCACAAGATCTCATGGCACTAATTGGTGAGTTGGTAAAGGTTTTAAACCTTTTTTCCAATCCTGGAGTTGCTCATCATTCTAATATGAATAATAACTCCAATGCAAGAGTTGCATTTAAAAGGTTTTGGATGCAAAGGCTCGATCTAATTGAGTCTTTCTGATATGGTCTTTGTGCTTCATCTCTTTATTCTTTATGACCATTCTTCTTTGTTGTTTTTGTTTTCTTTGTTTTTAGGATTTGCATTGCATAACATTCATGCATTTCATGCTAGGTTTTTTTTGTTAATTCTTTTCAAAAAATAAAAATAAAAATAAAGGAAGGAAAAATATGTTTTGCATTATTTTTCTTGGATTTGAAATCAAGGTTGGCCATATTATCTTTACATAACATGTTTATGTACCTTGTTTAGCTTGTATGAGCTTATTGTATTGCACCTTGTTAGTTTTAGCTTGATAGTGCATGTTGTGTGGGAGTTGTTTATAGTTTTTGATCACATAATCTTAATTTTAAAGTCGCATGCTTTTGATTGTAAGGACAAAAAATCCTAAGAGAAAGGCATAAATAACCATCTCACCATTGTTTACTAGCCAATCATGAACACCTTAGTGCATATCATATGACTTTGTGCTTGAAAAAGTGTAGCACATACACAAAAAGAACATAAGGTGTAGCCTCGGCTTATATTAATAAAATTGATGTGTACATTATTGGGATATAATAAATTCAAATTGAAATAAAATTGATGTGTACATTATGAGGCAAAACAAGAAACTTACATGATTGCAAGCTTGTTTCTAGGAGATGTGAGAGTTATATGATGTAACTCTTTAGGTGACAGTCACTTTCAAACTTATGTGATGAATTTTGTAGAAATTGTGATTGATTACTATTTACTTATCACTTCACATGTATCTCATGCTTTTACTAGTTACACACATTATACAAGTTATTCTTTACTAAACTTAGTACATGATATTGTGTGTGAAGTTGTTGTGGCCATCCAAGATTAAATGTTCCCTGATTTTAATGCAAAATATGTTTAATGTTTGAGATTTGAGGACAAATTGATTGAAAATCTTGTTTTTGGAAGATCTGGGTTGAATTCAAGTGTTTTTGAAAAACTTTTCTTCTCATACTCATGCATTTTATTCATAAAACATTATGCTTTGAGGAGTTTCTACATTAAAATGCTCTGTTTTTTAAAAATCTATTTTTTTCCAGATTTTCGATCGATTGAACTTGTTGCTTGACCAATCAAAAATGCGATAAAAATTTTGCTTACAATCTGCCTGGCTCGATCGATGCTCGATTGGTGCTGGATTGATCAAAATTGATTTTCAATCGATCAAATCTAATTTTCGATCGATCGAAAATCGTTTAGAGAGTTTTTTAAAACAAGCTTTTCTCACGTGTTCTTCACTATATTCAAACTTTTCAAAAAGCTTTTTGCTCTCTCTCTCTTCGGCCGATCCAGTTCAAGTCAATTTTTGTCATTTTCTTCCTAATTTTTTCTCAAGGTTTTTGTCTTCAAGTGCCGGTAAGACATTATTACCCTTTCTTTTTCATTTTATTTACATTTTTCATGCGTTTTAGGTGAAATTTTCAGACCTATAGGAATTTTGGGTTTTTGATTTTTGAGTTGGTTTCTTTCAAAATTGATCATTGGGTTTTTGTTCTTAGATGTTATACACATGTTTCCCATGCATTAATTTGATTAATTTGGTGCTTTGAGAACAATTTGAAATTCTAGGGCTTGAAACTACATGAAATTGGGGATTTTGTTCAATTGGGCAGTAATTGGTTAAATTGACTTGTGAAATTGATTGATTATGTCATTATATGATGATTCTATCTAGTGTAATGATAAATTACTCAATTTGGTTATATTTGTGAACTTGGTTATTTTTCAAAATATGGGGTTTTTTCAAAATATGGGGTTTTTGTTCTAAAACTCTATGTTCAAGTCAATTGTTGGTTTCTAAAGTATAATTGAACTGTTTTCAATGCATTAGAGCATGCATCATTTGTTCATTCAGTTCATGCATCATATAGAATGATATTTTCTATTGTTGTTTTCTCTCTAACCATGTCTGATGCAATCTGCCCTTGGTTTTTTCATTGTTTTTCTTTGGTTTCTGTTTTGATCTTTCCTCTCCTACCCTTAACATCATGGTTAGGAGTCTAGAGCCCATAAGAAAACCTCCACCTCCTCTACCCCTGTTTTCCAGAGTAATAGGTTTCTTAGCCCGAAACATTAGGAAACCTTTGAGAAACTGAATGTCTATAGGAAGGTGTGCACTGAGCGGAAAGTGATTTTAGATAAGGTTGATCCTGAGATTCGTAAGAGTTTTGATCGTAGGGGTTGGTTGCCTCTTTTAGATGTAGATCATCCTCCTCCGGCTGTCTTGACCAGAGAGTTATATTCAAACCTCTCTGTTCACTCCACTTCATCCAACATTCAGTTTGTGAAGAGTTGGATAAGGGGAGAAGAGTATGTCATTACTCCTCAGGTAGTGGCCTCTGCTCTTGGTGTACCTTTGGTACAACATCCTGTTTATCCTTATGATGAGACCCCTCCCTTTGACGATATTATGTCACTCATCACTGGTTCTACCATTCAATGGGGTACTAATCTTTGTATCACCTCTCATGAGCTTACTGAGCTCAATTTTCTGTTTTTTCGGATTTCATGTCATTCCATTTGGCCTATCTCTCATTTACATACTATTCCCATTGAGAGATGTGCTTTTTTGTATGCTCTTGTCACCAATGCTTCTATTTGTTTTCTCTCTCTTTTTATTAGCACTTAAGTTGAGGTTTATAGGAGTAGCTCGAAAGGGCATGGTCTTTTCTTTCCGGTTTTCATTCATAGGATTTTGTTAGATTTGGGTTTAGAGGATTTTTATGCATTCGAGCCTGTTCATATCATTGCCACCATAGGTGCCACCTTTCCTAGACAAAAAGCAGCTTAGATGAAAGCTAACTTTAAATGCCCTCTTGTAGAGTCGTCTACAAGTGCTGCATCTCGACCTTCTCTATCTAGTGATCCATCTACTGAGTTTGTCAATCCCACTGCCGTAGTTGATCCTCTACCTTCTGCTCCGAATGGTTCTAGCCTTTGGGGTATGTTAGAGATTGTCATGATCGTTCATGCGACGCATGGACAAATTTTAGTGGACGTGCTGGTTGAGCTTCAGGCTTTACGTGTGGATTTGGTGAGTTTTCGACATTCTTCCCCACCTCCACCTTTTGATGATGAGTCTTGATTGCACTTTGGCAATTCGTCACAAAAAAGGAGAGTATTTATACATGTTGATGGGGAGATTTTGTGTTTTTTGTTGATAGAGGGAGCTCTAGATTGTATCTAGGAGATTCTTGATGTATTCTTTTTTATTGGCTTATGATGTATTTTTTTTATGGGATGTATATGTTAGGGGGAGACATTATGTTTTTTTTTTTATCTCTTTTATTGTTTCTTGTTTCACATATGCTACATTGATTATTGATTTATATTATGAGGTTATTCATGATATATGTCTTTTATTTTCTGTTTTGTGAAATCAAAAATTATTTTTTTTTTACTTGTATTTTCCATACATGCGTTTATGTGTTTGTTGAGTATTACAGGAATATACAGGTTGATTCAGTCGTGTAGCTGTCTGCAATAGCAATTGATAGATAGTAGTTAGGTTGAATTGTTTTTGGACATTTTGTTCTAATGGGCTGTTTTGTAACTTTGAGCATTTTTTATTTGGTATGTGTTTTGTCACAGATTGCCAAAGGGGGAGTTTGTTAGGTTCTAAGAAATTAGAAACTAATGTATTAGAACTTCAATATGTATATGTTGAAAAACCATGATCAAAACGTTTAGTCTAGATTTAGGCTGCTCAAAGTGTGTTTATGCGTAAAGTTGGAATCGAGTAATTGCAAAAAATTACTGTTCAATTTCTGCAAGGCTCAATCGATCGAAAATTAGGCTCGATCGATTGAAGCTCGTGCAGATTGTTTTCTGCAAAATTTTCCAACTCAGCCCAAGCCCATATGACGTGTACGGTTTTATGTTTTGTTTCAAGTATAAAAAGAAAATCCTAGCCACGTTTTAGTTGTTGATGATATGCTGTGTGTATGAATCTCTTGTGAGATCTAGAGGTGTTTGCCTTCATACATACTTAGGGTTATCAAGATCAAGATTGATGTCGAGAGCTTAGTGATTGCTTCAATTGCTGCTTTAAGAGCTTAAAGAAAAACACAAGTGGGAGTACTTGTGGTTGCTGTGGATCAATGAAAGAAGTAGTTCGTGGACTCAGAGTTGTCACGTGGCCGTGGTAGAAAGTTTTCTACTCAAGGTAGCAATAAGATGTTAGTGGTCTAAGTCGCTATTGTAAAACTTCAATTCTTTCATAGTGGATCTGTTTTACCTTGACGATAGCTAAATTAAATCCTCCTCAGGTTTTTTACTGGTTAGGTTTTCTTGGGTTATCATATCGTGTGTTATTTATTTTCCACATTGTTTAAATGATATGATTTACTTGTGTTAACCTAGATTTAAATAATTTACCTATGTAATCACTTGGCTAAATAACTAGGTTAAACAACTTGTATTTTAAGGGGTCTAAAAACGTACAGGGATGATAGGGAGATAGACGAGAATCATGACGATAGTAATAATAATGGGGGTAGTAGTAGTAGTAGTAGTAGTAGTAGTAGTAGTAGTAGGGAGAGCAATAGTGAGAGTGGTTCCATAGACGAGATGTACTCATCTGGGACTCCTAGGATTCCTTTAGAGGTTTTCCAGGAGGAAATGAGGAGAAGGGCAGCATCTGGATTGTCTGTTGGCCCGTCTGCTGCTCCTCCACCATCCATTCCCCCTCTTCCTCGTCAAACAAAGGATGTTTTAGTGTGTTGTGCCATGAACATTCCATCAAAGATAGATGATAAGAGGCTTCTTAAGCTTAAAGACAAATACCAAATTCCTGATGAAGTTCACACTCGTCTTCCTACTTCTAGCGAGTGGTGTTGTACTCCAAATTTTCCTGGAGTTGGCATATATGAAGCTTATCTCCTAGGGGTCTTAGGTTACCCTTAAATGCCTTTGCTAGAGAACTCCTTTATAGGTTAGGTATTGGACCAAACCAACTTAACCCCAATGAATGGATGATTATTATGGCAATGCAAGTGTTGTGAAGGGAGCCTTTTGAGAAGAACCATCCTCTTACTATAGAAGAGTTTTCATATTATTATAAACCCTCTAAAATAAACCAATCCCTAGGTTTTTATCAGTTTTTTGCTAAGGGTTCTAGCTGTAGGCTGATTAGGGCTCTTCCTTCATCTGATAGGTTGTGGAAGAGATAATTTTTCTTTGTTTCTAGGTTCTGGGCTGGTGACCTTGTTGAAGTAGGTAGGGATACATTCCCTCCTTATGTTGGTGCCATGGGTCATCTACACTCTGAGAGTATGTTGCTTACTCTAGCTTGTCTTAATTATCTTATCATCTTTGTATAAATTTCTTTTCTTCTTTCAGCTATAGCTCGTCCTTCTTTGAGTGACTTTCACTTGTGTTGAGTCTAGAGAGCTCACTCCTTTGCTGACAGAGATTTTCATTCCTTGGTAACACTCCATCATCTAGAGGCTTGGGGGCTTGGACTCTTTCCAACTGACGAAGCTTTCCAATTGAAAAACTTGGCTAAAGAACTTAGGACAGATATCGTCCAAAAGGAGTCTCATCTAGACCACCTTCAAAAGAAGAGTGAAGAAATTTCCTCTTCTCTGAGCAAATCCAAGGACGAGGCAATCAAAGAGTTCAAAATTTCTGATGCATATACAAAACTCCTAGATGAGAACTATGCTACAGGATTTGAGGACTTCTGTTAAGACGCACGTGAAGCCTTTCTTAGAGTAGATTTTAACTCCATACGACTTCACATTGCTGCTAGAAGCTCCTTCCTATTAGCTCAGAAGATGTCAACATTGAGGACAATGCCACCACATCTGATCTCCCCAAGGACGATGCTCAGCCTAAGGACAATGCCCCAGCTTAGGGACGATGCCCTAGCCAGTTTATCCAAGTAGTTTCCTCTTCTTCTTCTTTTTTTTTTTTTTTATTCAAGTTATTATGGTCCGTTGTTTTGGACCATTTTTAATTTTCTTTAAGTACATTTACTCTGTCCATGATTTTGGACGCAAGTTTTATACATTTGCCTTTTAGGCTTAACTTTTAAGGATTTTTGGATGTTGGTCGTTCATTTTCCAAAAGATTGAAGAATAAAAATTAATTTATCACTATAAGACAAGTCAATTATAGTCAATCATTAAAGAACTGTGGGAATTTGTTTGGTTATGGAAGACAAGTCTTTAAATGGTACTCCTGAGTTTATATATACCGATATTTTCCAATTTCTAGTTTGAATATAGTACATGGTTTTTGAAGTACCTTTATGCTTTATCGAGAGAATGTTGTATATGATAACGATGCATATAAACCAAATGAATGAATGAAAAAAAAAAAAAAAAAAGGGGGTAACTCTTGCATTCAGCCTCGAATTACAATACAATACAGATGGCTTCAACAGCAATGGCAGTTCCAAGAATCCTTTTTAGGGGCTATTCAAATTCATGCTAAGGACAAAGACCTTTTTATAAATAATATTTTATTATTTCAAAATTGATCATTAAGATGATAAAATGATATTTTTTCTTGTAACCCATGATTCAAAGGAAAAATTTTCAAATCAACACGAGTTCTCTTGGAAAATGAATCTTAGGTAAGAAATAAATCTTATTGTACATGTGATTTTCTTGTCAGAAATTATCTATAGTACTAGCAAAATAATAAATGATAAGCTTATCACAAGCTTATCGTAGTGACGAGGTTGAAGCATTTGCAGCAGCTAAAGCCCTGTCATTTGCAGCTGAGTTGGGTATTTCAAAGGCTGTGTTGGAAGGTGATTCGCTAACCGTAATAAAGGCTCTGTCATCTGACCAAAGATCCTTATCTTCTTTTGGTTCCTTGATAGATGATGCTAAGTTTAGTTCAGTTAATTTTGATCAATTGCGTTACTCTCATGTAAAGAGAGAATGTAATGTTGCTGCTCATAGTTTAGCTAAGTTTGCTAGCAATTTTCCGGATTTTCAAGTGTGGATGGAGGATGTTCCACCACAGCTTTCTCATGTAATTCAGGCTGATTTGGCCAGTTTTAGTTATTGAAGTTTGAATGATTTCACCCTCAAAAAAAAAAAGAAAAAAAAAAATTATCTATTGTCTCTTATAATAATAAAGTTACTAATTATTGTTGTTAAGTAAACTTTAATTATTCTTGCTTAGAATACTCTAATTTATTTTATTTATTAGTTTTTGTCTTTACTGTTTTCAACTCTTTTATTTAACAGTGTAACTCAATTTTGACAACTTATTGGTCTTTGTAATTCACAAAGAAGAATTTTTATTGTGTCTTTTGCATTAAAAAAAAATACCGTATGAAGAATTAAGCACAACAATAAAATTATTAAATTTTTTTATAAAATAATTGTATTCACTCCCACTGTCCCGCGCCCTACTTTCATTACCTCACACATAATTGTCTTTTAGTGTTTAAAATAATTACTGCCCACTTTATTTTCTTTTTTTGAGATTTAAGATAATAAAAAAAATTACTAATTTTTGTTGTTAGCTTCATTTTTTTTTCCCCCAAATTTTAGATCAAATTCGTTTGTTATTGGGCCTTTTCTTTTTTGTTAAAAAGGCCAAGATAAAAGTTGGTGTTGAATTGGTTTGTTGTTGGGTTTATTTTAAGGTGTTCAAAATTTTATTTTAGAGTAGTGTCAGAACTAAAAATTTTAGAAATATTATATGTAATTTTTTTTTCCAAATCTTGAACCCTTGGATGCAATGTGACACGGCCACTATTCAAGGGTACAGCTCAATTGATCATGGAAGTAATACTGTATCGGTATCACCTGTACCGGGGAAATATACCATACCGACCATTAAACCAATACTCCTCCAAAATGTACCAAAAAAATATCAGGTTATATAGGCCTATTTCTGCTGTGCTGGCTAGTATTGACATTTTGGCTGGTACAATAAAAAAAAATTTAAAAAAATTATTAAAAGTTTTTATTTAATCTAATATATTGGTCAATGTACTTAAGCTAATATTTAGGCTTATAAAATATGTGGACTTTAAATTTTATGTTGATAAATATAAAAATTAATAAATTCATACTTACATAAATGATACAAATATATATATATATATATATATATATATATGTATAGAAATATATAAATAACGGTAATCCCGAAACGGTACACCTGTATTAACCGATATTGAAATTTCATTCTCCTAGCCAAACTGAAATAACATCTAGTACGAAATTGACTCTCTTGTGATTGATACCAATTAGCTGCTACTATTGATATAGAGACTAGTATTTACAACTTCTACAAAAGTTACTAAATTACAAGAATTTCTATGATAAAGATAGACTTGAACAATTAATAACGGCTTGTATTTTTCTTTTAGTTGTTCCTTAAATTGTTGGAAAACATGGTTTTTCATTTCATATAAAACAAGAACTGAAAAAGTTTTTTTAATCTACTCTATTCATGTAAGATAACATGAAACTTTTGAATTTTAGAAACAAAAAATAGAAAATAGAACTTGATTTAGTAATTCTTAAAAAATAAAAAATCAGTCTTAGGAAACTTTCAATCTTCATGAAAAGAACTTGCTAGAATATGAATATGAATTGTGGAAAAGTAAGAATGGTGAATTGGAATCGTAGTTGTAGGCCACTTCAAGGGGACCTAGACCTCCAGAGAGAGAGAGAGAGAGAGAGAGAGAGAGAGAGAGATGCATTAAGCAATTGATTTATTCTTTAATGATATCTCATGTTGAATTACAATTATGTATTTATAGAAGACTAACTCTAATTTTCTTGGCCCACATGACTCAAGATAATTGGCTAGTTAATTCAACATGTGCTTTATAAATTAATTCACGTGTTAAATGAGCTATATGCGCTCAAATCCTAACTAACCCATCCTAATCTAAATTAACTAACCTACTAAAGAGATTACAACAACTATGAGGAGATTACAAGACATTCTTTGGGGTTCCAATCATTTCTCTCCCCTTTAAAACACCTTGTCCATATGGTATTGTTATGGTTGACATCTTCATCAAAGGAGATCTTCCAATGGACTAATACCTTAGTGACATTTTAATCACCATATTTATGCACTTCTCTTTGACAAGCAGTCTCATTTACATGAAGGTTTCTTTTTCGTAGATCTTTAAACTCTCAAATTATTGAGCCTTTAATGGTTCTTCAATCTTCAAGGTCTCATTGGTTCTTTGGACCTTGGAATGTTCTTAGATCCTCAAAACCTTATTTGATTCTAGAACAATTAGAATTGTTGGTGCTTGCATCTTTGATTCTTGGAACACTAACACTTGGATTGCTAATTCCTAAATCGTAGACTCTTGAGTGAGAGCCTCCATTGGTGCATAAAGAATTGGTTCTTGGTCCAACGGCATGAAATTCAAGCTCTTGCATCTTAGATTCTTGGGTGGTATTCTCCATTAATGCATCAAGGATTAGTGATCGAAACAGATTTTGTTGAGTGCATATGACATACTCAAATCCTAATTAATTCATCATTATCTCAACTAACTAACTAACTAAAGGGATTACAACAACTATGAGGAGATTACAAGTATGACATAATTTGGTTTTTTTTTTTTTTTTTTTGTTTAAAAGGTTATGGATTATGTTTGGAGGGCCAAGATTATTTTTGTGAGAAATGCTAGTCCCACAATTTTTCACAATAATTTCACAACTAATCCTAGATGACAAATTGTTATCAATAAATAAAAATAAAAAAAAAAGTTTGTTGTGAAATTGTTGCTGGCATAAAATTACTCTATTTTAGTTGAACCAAAATTATTGGGATTCTAAAAAAAGATGTTCAATATATATATTTTTTGAAGAGCAAAAAAAAAAAAAAAAGTATTATTAAAAATAAATAATAAATATAAAAAATTGCAAGTATATATTTGGGTTTTGCTTTTTGGCAATCACAAATGGCTTGTAACTTGGAGATTTCTTTAAGTCAAATATAAACTTCATTGCTTGTTTTCTTTTGTTCTTGAGTAGTTCTATGACCACGTGCTAATTTACAATTTTACCACAACTTTTATTATATCAAAGTAATTCCCCCTGCCCCAATGCTCACGCCCAAAGGGGTGAGTCACACATGGTCACTCTCACCTCCTTTTTGGTTCATCAAAAAAAAAAAAAAAATTACACTTCTTTTCTTGTCTTATTATTTCTTTGTTTCTCTCAAAAGTATTTGTCAGTATCCATCAAACATAATTTATTAGACCAAATTGGACCCCGTCAAAGGGTTTGATCCAATTTTTATTTGTGAAAACGAAAGTGGATCAAGAAGGCACATTATATTGGTCGATAACTTCCATTGGTCGGACGGTGCGATAGTCGATGTAAGGAACTTTCCACACTTTCCAACTATGACTAGTATTTACAATTTCTAATTACTTCACCTAATCCTTCATATTATGCTACCACCGGTGAAAGTTTCCAACTTTGACTAGTATTAACACTTTTTATTGCTTCATGTAACCCTTCATATTATACTACCACCGGTGAAAGTTTCCAACTATCAATCAATCACTTGTTTACTACTACACTCCTTACAAAAAATAAATAAATAAAAACTTGTTTACTACTACACCGAACCTTTCTTATTATATTATACCACCAGTTCCGTGTGTCACACGATTTTTGCTATGAATTTTCTTTATATATAAATATAAATATATATATATATATATATATAAAAGTTAAATAAGTTATTGTTATATAATTTTAGAGCTCAAATCTAATTAAATAAATTATTATTATTATTATATCCTGTAATAAATTGCTTATAAAATGCATAATTTTGTATATTTGTCCTTATATATAATATTTCTAAATTAAATTATCAATAAAAACTTTTCACATTTTTTTATAATTCCTTATTTATTAATGAAGAGTGTGGTATGAACTGAAGCAATAAAATCTTTTCTAATACTTGCATGAATAAGATTATCCAAAAAGAATTAATTCCAAAATTAAGATTAAAAAATCGATTATATTTACACACCTAAAAGAAATTTCATATTTAAGTCTTATTTGTAAAACCAACATATGTAGTATCCACATGTAACATTCTAACTTACTAATAATATATATATATATATATATATATATATATATATATAACACCCTACTTAAATAGCTTGAGTAATGTCTCTAATCGTATTGTGTTGTAGCCTTTAAGAATACATATATTAATATTACACATGAGAAAATAATGAATTTAATAATTAAATGTTAGGAATGCTATAAGCATATGGATAATAATTGTTGTATTGAGATTTAGTTAGTTAGTTAGTTACAATTCCAAGCATGTTAATCACATTTAGCCACTACAAAAAAAAAAAAAAAAAGACTTTAGGCCGCGTTTTAAAAACGCGGCCTAAGATACGAAAAACGCGGCTATAGGCCTCCTGGGTCTATGGCCGCGCTTTTTTAGGCCGCGTTTTTAAATGTGGCCTAAACCCCGCGACTATAGGCCTCTTGGGTCTATAGCTGCACTTTTAAAAACGCGGCCTAAAACCAAGGTCTATGGCCGCGTTTTAAACGCAGCCTAAGACCAACGTCAATGGCCGCGTTCTAAACAAGGCCTAAGACCATTCTACCTTAGGCCACGTTTAAAACGCGGCTACTGCCAAAAATATTTTAAAAAAAATCATTCTGAAAATTAAAGCAATAAATATAATTATATTTATTGCTTTAATTTTCAACGCAATATTTTTCTGAAAAAAAAAAAAAAAAATAATAACTGAAAAGGAAATAAATTTGAAACAAACAAACAAACACATGCCAAGAACACAATCGCAGCAAAAAACTAAAACCCAGCAAATTTAAACATGAACATGTTATATTTGAACAAGAACATAAGCATGAACACGTTATAACACAAACCCAGTATTTGAACAACAACACATAAATTGAACAACAACACATAAATTTAAACATGAACACATAAACATGAACACAAAAATTGAACAAACCCAGCACCAAGAACACAAACCCAGTATTTGAACAACAACACATAAATTTAAACATGAACACATAAACATGAACACAAAAATTGAACAAACCCAGCACCAAGAACACAAACCCAGTATTTGAACAACAACAAGAACATAAACCCAGCCATCTTCGAACACGAACGCGCTTCCATCTCCGATGAACACAAACCCAGCCATCTCCGAACACGAACGCGTTTCCATCTCCGATCCGATCGGAGATGAGGATTCCATCTCCGATCGGATCGGAGATGGAGGCCTCCATCTCCAATTCGATCGGAGATGGAGGATTCGATCTCCGATCTCATCCATCTCCGATCGAATCGGAGATAAAATCCTCCATCTCTGATCCGATGAACACAAAACCCAGCTCTGGAGCAAAAAACTTTATGAGGCCCGTGTTTAATAAAACCCAGCTAGGGTTGAGCAATATCATATACCCAAAGCCTAAAGCCGCATGTCTAACACGCGGCTATAGGCGAAACACGGGCCGCGTTTTATTAAACGCGGCCCCATTCAAACTGAAGCCGCGTTTTATCAACGCAGCTTCAGTAAAAGCTTGAGGCCGCGTCTAAAAGCGCGGCCTCAAGCTTTTTTTTTCGGCCGCGTTTTGGAAAAACGCGGCCTCAGGATGAGGGCTGGGCCGCGTTCGCAAAAACGCGGCCCATTGTAAGGACTGAAGCCGCGTTTTTAAAAACACGGCTTCAGTCCGTTTTGGGCCGCGTTTTTGCGAACGTGGTCCAAAAAAACGGGGCCTAAAGGCCCCGTTTTTTGTAGTGAGCACATGTTGGAATTATTAATGCACATGGGAAATAATAGAACCAATAGGATGAGACCATGTGGGCCAATGAGATTAGAGCTAGTCTCCTATAAATACATGATTGTAATCCAATATTAGATATCATTGAAGAATAAACCAATTTGTTAGTGCATTAATGCATCCCTCTCTGTTAATCTCTTTCTTTCTCCTTGGAGGGTGAATATCTCGAATTAAGTCAATTTCCCTACAATTCATACCCATCCACCCCCCTACAATTCATACACATCCCCATTAGGAACCTCTAGGTTAATAACATTAAAACATTTGAAAACAAATTATTAAGCCAAAATCCCAATTCACTAAAACAATCTAAATTTCAGAATTAAAAAAAAAAAAAAAAAAAAAGTTAAGATAAACTTACATAGGAATTTAGACCAATAGATTTAATTTAGCCAAATATTATATGCTAGCTCACATGTATGAACCCTTTTAGATCCTTCTTTTTCTCTTGTATCCTATTTCATGTTGGGAGCAAAATTTTCTTTTAAAGAAGATAAACTACCTGCACCAAATGAAAACCACAACAAATTAAATCCACAAGAAAATATTGCTGTCAACAACAAAAAAATCATGTAATGAGAAAAGAAATGATATAGATATTTCACTTGCTATATAATCTACTCAAAAAGAAAACATTCCATGCCATTACATCATAGCGCTCATATTGAATTTTAGTTAAATTTTATGATCTAAAAGGATATAGGAGAAATCCTAAATTAAATTTAGTTATACCTTCAAAGAAATACAGTCATAAAAAAGCTCACAAGAACATTAAATTACACAATCTAAAAGGATATAGGAGAAATTCCGCATACTAAGAAATTAACACAGAGTACAAATAAAATTTTAAAACATGTAAATAGATAATGTAAGGAAACAAATCACAGGATGGGCCTACAAGCAAAAGAAACTGGGGCCCATGACGTAAACAGTATCCTTGGAATGAATTTGTAGAGAGTGGGCTGAGTAAACTTGGTTGAAAACGAGTGGGTTTGTTGATGGCCCAAGTCCAGTTGTGATCAGACTGACGAAAATGAAATGATGAAGTTGCACAGGGTTCTTCTCGGCTTGGTCCGAGGAGTGAGCTTAGGCAACTATTCTGAGTACTTGTATCTTTCTCTTTCTTGCTCTCTTCTTCAGTTACTTCCCTTTTTTTCCCTGATTGTTTGATGCCTTCTCTCTCTGCTTCCTAATCTATTTATAGGCCAATTTGCCTCACGTGTCAGTTAGGTGATTCTCCCTTGATACTTGTCCCATCAACCTTCACTTGAAGTTTCCACACGGCAACTGTAAAGGATGAAGGTCACTGTTCAGATGTCTCTTTCCCATTAATGCGGCCAGGAGGTTAGCTGCAGGGTTATAAATGTGGTGGCAGCAACCTTTCACATAATATCTCTTTGCTGCCACCTGTCCTCTTTGCCTACATAAATCAAGAAGTTCTCCAGCAATGATAGGATCAATGCTGGGGCATTCATCTGGATCGTCCCTCTGATCATCCTACCAGACAGTGCTCCTCGGACCGCTCTTCTCCACTTTCATACAAGTTATATTTCAAAGAGGAGTTAAACCAGGTACTTTGCTCATAACTTATTGTCCTCGGACGTATAGGTCTCCTCAGACAGGCCCGCGGCCCACTATCTGGAATTGGGCCTTTTACCCCTATAGATAAAATTTGATAGTTTTAACAATCAATAAGTAAAAGTAACCTAGAATTAGATTGCACTACACCACATAAAAGTCATGAAATTTGAATCAAATTTTTCGTAGTGATAGTCAATTGAAAAAAAAAAAAAAAAAAAAAAAAAAAAAAAAAAAAAAAACTTACAAACTAAATATATAGAATAACCAAAACCTAAATACACACACAAAATAGTCCAAAAATTTAGAATTTAAAAAAATAAAAATTTTCCTAAGAGGAACCAAGAAATTAAATGGGTATCCATTTTGCTTATTTATAGTAGACTTCCTTTGACATAATATTTATAAACGCAAATTTAGAAACAAATAACAATAAGTAAAATGAATTTATTTAATCAAAATTGTCATATACAGGAACATATGTGTAAGTTGCAACTTGAAAGGGAAAAAAAATGTAGGGTGCAAAAGGGGTTCTATGGAAACAGGGATAGAATCTGGATTTCAATTTAGGGGGGTCAAAGCATGAACCAAAATATTTTTTGATGACATGGTGATTTATTAAATTAAAAATCATGGTAGACAAAAATTAAGGGTTAAGAATGCTACATTATCAACATTGGCTCTAGAAGTATTTGAATGTTTTGTTTTGAATGACTTTCCTAGAATTTATAAATTAAAATTAATTAAAAGTCATAGAAATTATCTCATGATACGTGCATTATTCATTCTCTAACTAAAAAAAAATTTAGAGTAATGATATGTTTACAACAAATTCTAACTAGTAAATTGTTACTAAATTTAATCTGAGTTTATCACTAACATTATTTCTTATTTATCACTAACAAATTGTCACTTATAATTTGTTGTAAAATTATTGTTAAAATTTGTAGTAAAAAAAAAAATTAGTTAGTATTTAGTCTGATGACACCAAAAGTTCAAAGGATTTGGTTACATACATTAAGTTAGTTCTTCTTTTTGTCTTTCTAAATGATAACTACCTAAATATAATATTGGGCAGTGGACGTGAATTCTGTAAACCCTGTAAAGGATATATATATATATATATATATATATATATATATTTTTTTTTTTTTTTGGTTATGATATTGGTGATTTGGGGATGGGTGTTTTTGTTGTATTGTGTTTGGACTCGGAGGGACCACGGGCCCAATGAATGGGGCAGGTGATTCATTTGGGTCATTTGGACCAATTTCAGAAATTTGATTGGGTTCTCGGGACCAAACAAAATATTATATATAAATATTTTTTAAAATTCATATATACTATATAAATATTTTTTAAAAATTGAAATATATAAGTTTTGAAATTTTAATAATAAATTTTTAGTTGGATTAAAATTTAAAATTTTGAAACTAAGATAATAAAGTTTAGCTAGATTAAATTATGGGTCATGTTAACATGTGCCCTTAAGGCGATTGTTAATAAACTATATTAGGAAAATTTTAATATTACTTTTATGAGAAATATAAAAAATTGACAGAAAAATTAATTGGTTTTATCATTTTTTCATAAAATTTTTCTAAAAATAATTCTTAAAACAATGCCCTTAAGGCATTCATTAAAATTTTCCTTAAATTATAGTTAAAGTTTATCTCTTGATTCAAGGAAATATATTCTAACAATTAGTAAAATAATTTTTTTAATTATTAATAAAATGTAAGATGCAACTTGAGGGAAAATTTTTTTGATAAATTTATCAACTCCTATGTATCTATAGAGTGTATATCCTTCCAATGAAAATGGTTTTTTTTTTTTTTCTTCGTGGATTAACTATTCTTCTACTTGACAACTACACATTTTTACGCTATGAATTTTCTTTTTGTTATTGGCTCTGGTATTTTTCATTCTTCTTAAAAAATATATGTATAATGACAATTAAGTTTATATATAATATATATATATATATATATCTTTTAGTTGATATGAACAAAATTTGTGTTGCATATTTCGTTAAAACATGTACTGTAACTTAATCCAATGAAAGAGATAAAAACAAATAAGTTGTTATCTCTATCTAAAAAATTGTTTTTATCCAAAATATTGTTATAATTTGGTGAAGTTACTTGGTGCAATCATAGCTTAGAAAGAATTGTTGCAATTTGGTGAAACTACTTGGTGCAACCACAATTTTTAAGTCCAACTTTAAAAAATAAATAAATAATTGATGTAAACAAAATGTTTGTTGCATATTTTGTTAAAAAAATTATTATTATTTTATCCAAAGAAATTGATAACAACAAATAAGCACTTCTAAATAGAGAATTAAGCACAAGGCCTACTCACCAAATAAGCACTTCCACATCCCATTTTCAACATTCTCGTTTCAAAGCTTCATTTTTCTTTTCCTTTTTTTTTTTTTTTTTCGTTTTTGTTTTAGTTTCTCTCCATGTTTACTTATTTATTTATTTTGGATTGAAGTAAGATCTACAATCTAAACCTTTGGAACACTATAAGAGAGAGACACTAAAAGGAAGTAACATGTTGAATAAGTATGTTTGTTCATGAAATCTTCAAAAGGATTAACTTTTTTTAAAAAAAAAAAAAAAAAAAACTAGCAGACTATTTTTATTGAAACAAAGCAAGGAACACATCAGACAGTCATACGTTATAGGGCTCATAAGCCCAAAGGCTTAAACAAGTTTCCAAAATCTTCCAACTGCCAATATAGACTCCATGTCAAACAGAGACAATCACTAGAAACAGAATATAGGCCTCCAAAGCAAAAATGAAGTTGGGGCAATTTTGCTATACAAAACAAAGTAATCAGCAAACCCCTATCTGTGCCCCTCTGATGGCGTTGCAAATGCCTAGGCTCTGATACTAGTTGTAAGGGAGATAAAAACTCTAAGGAGCTTCCTTGAGTAATTAATACAACATATAGAGACACATTTTAACCCAAAAGGTCTAAGCCCTATGGGTATATGCTCAATTATGTTATATTAACTACTCATTCTTCTCATCATTATTAAATGTGGAACTTCACTTGCATGCACACCCAACATTATCAAGATGTTTAGTACGATGTCGTTCGAGAGATGGTTCTTACTTTTTCAAAGGATCGGTGGTTATCAACATGGTTCTCTCATTTGGGACATTTTTGGAAGAAGAGTGATAGAGAGTGAGTGAGGAATAGTACTAGGGTACTTAGATTAAAAAACGGAATTGGGGTATTTTTTGATTTTTTTTTTTAATGAGTGGCATTATTTTAATAGTAAACTATTGGTTGGGGTGAGTTACCAAAATTTGAAGTAAATAATAGACATTGGTTAAGCTTATTGTTTTTTTAGAGATAGTTTCAACATATGACGTCTGCTCTTAATGATTGACAACATTGAACTTATTGCGAATGCTACTTAACATCTTAGAGATTTTAATAATTCCGTAGTATTGTTTAATTTAAAAATAATATGGACACTTGTTATCAAATGAGAAACTCAATATTTTTTTCACAAATATTTAACAATTCACACATAATATATTATTAAAAGAATGTTAAGTGTTACATTCAAAACTTCAGTTGGTTTTCGAGTTTTACTAGAAGGACTTGGCATGGGTCTAGTACCTCCAGTGTACTGGACCGGTTGAAATGGCAAAACGTGGCCAAACGTGTCATCATCTCAACAAATCCAATGTATTGAAGTACTAAACCTAATCTCTTCACTTACTAAATAACCAAGAAGAAGAAACAATAAAGACTCTCAAAGGTTGGGTAGCAATAGGACTCTCACGAGACATTTATGTAGTACCCCATTATCGTCAAGGCCACATCCAATGCATGTGAATTCCATAAGTTGAGGACTGATTATGTGACATACTCCCCCTCCCCAATCTCTCAAGTCTCGATTCACATTGTAGGTTAAATCATGGCTCACGGTACACAAACCACCTCTCCCAAAAAGTATTTTTAAAAAGTTATAAAGAAAGAATTATCTGCATAAGTTTACTCATAAATCTGTCACCATTTATGTGAAATCACTAGACCAACTCTTATAGGTTGTAAATTGGTTTTGAGACTAAAGAGAATGGAGGTATCCTAATAAGGGGTGAAGCACATGGTCCTTAAGAAAAATGGATGAAAAATCTGTTAGGATTAAAATTAGCTAATATTTGTGACAATATCTTCTGAGTCAAGGTTGTATTTCATGATCAATTTGTGAAGAAAATCGAAGAATTGGCGCATGAAGATCTGGCTCGAGCAAGCTAGTCAGCTGCTGTTACTTCATCAACCTGAGATTTTACTCCTTTCTCGCAAATGGCCTGCTCAAGCAAAACCCTGCTTGAGCGAGATCAAGCAGAGGAAGCTTAGAAAGTTTTCTCTGATACTTGGGGCAGAGAATGGACGTTAAAGTGTGTGTCCAAAGCTAAGACGAAAATATGTCACACAATTTTTTCACAAGGGCTTTGGGTTTTAGTTTTGTAGAGCACTTTTTCTTTAGAGAGCCAAGACTGATTTTTTAGTCTCCCAGCCATATTTGTTTTTTAAACTTTGTGGCCAATCGCTAATCGATTTATTCTGTAAGTTTAATCACAAAGGAATGTCAAATAATATTTTGCATAAATATTCAGTAATAAAAAAAAGTGTGGTGGAGTAGATCAGTTATCAAAAAAAAAAAAAAAAAAGTGTGTAGTAGATCCTTATGCATAAAAATTAGACAAAAAAAACTAGATTTTACGAAATGACTTTGACTTTGATACACCATATAGTCATCGAGCTTCCATTATAGAAACAGTAATATTGTTTACTGAGCAATTTTCTGCGCTGATATTTGATGTATTTGTGTCCATCATATTCCGGCCTGTGGTAAAAGCAGGTTGCTTGGGTGTAGGTAGAGGAACATGTTCATTGCTAAGCCATGAGACCACATTAGACATGGTAGGTCTATCACTCAGGCTTTCTTGGACACAGAGAAGCCCTATGTTAATAAATCGCAACATAATAGAAGTGGAAGAAGGATACCCTATTGTTGGATCCATCAATTCCAAACTTCGATCATATCTCCACAGCTCCCAAGCCTTTTTCATTTCAAATAAATTTATATTTATTACTAGGAACTTTTCAATTTAGAAAACTCTGCAAAAGCATAAAGAACTTGAAAGGTTATAAAAGCTACAAACGTATGCAAGAAGATTGAGTGACGCACTGCTGTAGAAACCAATATTCTTCTTTCCACTCACAATCTCTAAAAGTAGTACCCCAAAACTAAACACGTCAGACTTTATAGAAAAGAGGCCCTCCATAGCATATTCAGGAGACATGTACCCACTGGATTGCAAAATTCAATATTTGATTATTTTAGTGGCTTGCTCAGTAAATTTATTTGGCAATTGCATATATATATTAGATGAGAAGTTGATTTCATACTTACTAAGTTCCAACAATCCGGTTTGTGTTTGCTTGTGTTTCATTGGCTCCAAATATTCGAGCCAAGCCAAAATCTGATATTTTTGGATTCATTTAATTATCCAAGAGAATGTTACTGGGTTTTAGATCTCTATGTATGATTCGTACCCTTGAATACTGATGAAGATAAAGAAGCCCTTGAGCAACCCCTTCAATAATGTGGAAGCATGCCCTCCAATCTAACATCTGTTTCTTGGTTGGATCTTTTCAAATGGCATAACAGCTAAGAAAATCAGGACCCAAGAACCCAAAAATATTCATATATATATATATATAGAAAAAAATACCAAGATGGAAAAATACACACCAAAAAGGAAGAAATCCAGACTTTTATTAGGCATGTATTCATATATTAGTATATTTTCATCTAGCTCGATACAGCAACCCAAGAGTCTGACTAGATTTCTGTGCTGGAGTTTTGCTATTAGTGTTATCTCATTTCTGAATTCTTCAAGCCCCTGTCCAGATCTTTTTGAAAGCATCTTCACTGCAATTTCCTGCCCCTTGAGTAATTTTCCCTATGAAAGTGAACCACAATCTCTTTGAACTTTCCTGAAAATTTAACATTGTTGGTTGTCTTATGATATGTAAAGCACATTGATTGTGAGAATGGATCATACCTTGTAAACAGGTCCAAAACCTCCTTCTCCAAGCTTATTTGCATCTGAGAAATTATTAGTTGCAGCTGATACACTTTCATAACTGAATAGTGGTAACTCCACATCCTTCTTCCCTCTCTTCTTCAGACAATCTTTAGTGTTTGATCCATCATTAATTGCATGGATTTCAGCACTAAAATCAAATAACCGTAAATCATTGCTTGAATCCTTTTCTCCTGTTTGACGTAGAATGATAAGACTTCACCACTTAAATACAATGCTCGGTCTAATAAAATCAATTAATCAGGTGACAGGAAATGGTTCACCAAGGTTCAACCACTATGAGCCGTGTCAGTACACAAAGGTAAAGAAACTTTTTTGCTCGTTTTAAAACACAACTATTAACAATGTGATATTTCATTCCTATTTCACATAAATGACTAAATAACTGCAAAGGTCAACCCTTCCTAGGGGCGTATTTAGTAAAATCTGCATGAGGTTCACTGAAAACCTGGTTCATATCGTTCAAGAGCTTGAACACCATCTTTGCCAACTGATGAGACTAATGCTTATTTTGTTTGATGGAAAACGTTTTGTAGAAAATAACTCGTTTTCTAGAATACTAAAATCATTTACTGTGTTTAATCATGACATTGAAAATGAGCCAAAAAACATTTTATGTTGTTTGGTTAACATGGAAAAGCACTAAAATTTTTTCTGTAATTTTAAATAATTATGTATATAAAAGCTTTCATTCACAAAAACATACACTGATTAGGAAAAGGTTGTCTATTTTTTAGGTCATTTGGGAGTCTCAAATTGGAAACAAACCCCAATTTTAGGATCTTTGCAAAGTGAGGAAGCAACTGGTTGGAACAAAAAAGTTGATTTGATAATTGTCAATAAACAATCTTGAGAAACTTTTTTGTGGTGTGGAGTTTATTTGTAATGGTATGTTAAGTATGTAATTTTCCAGACCAGATACCAGAAAATCCTAAATGTTTTCTAGGAAACATTTTCCGTTGACAAAAATGGCAAAAGTTTTTCATTGCCCTGCCAGGAGTGTTGAGTACTTAGAATAAGGACCTATCTCGGTTTTCTTTTCATTGTTACTGATCCAATAAATTAAAAATAATAATAATAATTTTGTAACATTCTGAAATAGATTTCTATTTATGGCTAGAGCTTATGCTTACCTTTGGGTTTGGCCTTTCCCTTGCTTAAAAAACAAATGCAAAGCCATGACAGAAGCGCTGTTGCAGGGAGCAGCACGCATTCAATGACCCATAGTTTCCATTTTTTACCTGATCATGATGAAAAGAACCAACGTTAGCTCAACCATAACCAAGAATGAAGTATTCTTGCAGAAAACAAGATAACATACTTGTGTAGATGTCATTGGACTCATCCTGCCTTTCAATACCTTGAAGGGAAGTACTTCGATGCTCAGAAGCAGAAAGTCTGAGATAGATGTCTTGTCCAGCCTCACCACTATCTGAGAGTTGCTGCAAGTTCAAAAGAGCCCCTTCCCATATCATAAACCCACTGCTGTTATTATAAGCATAAGCTGCACAAGCACATTTTTTCATGCAAGCCAATTCACATGTTGTAGCACTCCCTGTAAGATTTGCTTTTGAATTTACGGGCAATCTCACATTTGATTTTTTCAAGAACCAATCTCTTTCACCGTTTGTATTCATACTATCCTCACATTGCAAAGGGGATTTCCTCACACAACCACCTGACCAATCATTTAGTTTGGTGTCTTGAACCGAGAATGGTTCAAAACCTTGTAGACATTGACAAGGGTTTGATACATTTTCATGAGACATGCCAAATGCTCCACATAAGGCATAGACATTGGACTTTTGTCTTGGTTGAAACCAAAATATATTCCAAATGCAATGTCCGGCCAACCACATATGTTGCTGGATCATACCTGAAAAATTAATGACAAACCTAGAAGGGATAAAAGTATTATTATTAAGAGAATAACTAAAATAGCTTTCATTTTCAATTGACACAAAACTGTAGTTGAAGATACTATTTTGTGTCATCTCAGGAGCCAAGTTGAAAAATCTTCCATACCAAATTCCAGTACTCCAATAACTTTGGGATCTATTCCACTCTAAGATATATTGACTGCCTTCATTTGGGTCTAAGCCAAATGAGAACATACCCGGTGCAGGATCTTCTGAATTCTTCCATGAAATAAGCTGCTTTGATTTTCCGGTAATCTTATCAATCCTAAGCTTTCCACCCGGCAACAATGTGTCTGTTGGATGATCAAAACTCTCCCAAAATATAGTAGACACATTGTACTTGTCTCTTAAAACAAAATTTCCATCATCACCAATTATTGCTTCAGTTGAATTTGACATTGGAAATGCCAAATTTGTTGACCAAAATGGTTTCTTGGAGGATCTGTCAAGCAGGATAAGATTGCCATCTTCTGACAGTTCAAGTCTTGGAGAAGATGGTTCTGTCAAAGGGTTTTCTCTATTTGCTACCCAAACAATGCTATATATGTCCTTGACCTTGACATCAAAATTCTTATACCATATTCCTACGTAGATGTTTGAAGAAGTACCTGGTTTGAGGAAACCGAGTTCAAAAATGCTACCTTGAGATACTAGGCTCTCACTCACTGAAAGAAACTCAGCTGCAGAAAGGGTATCACCTGCAGTAGAGAAGCATGCTACATAGTAAGACAGGATTAAAAGCAAAACAGAGAAGAGCCAGGGGTTTCTAGTATTGGTAAGCATCAATCTCTAACTTGCAACCCCACAAATGGTAATTACTGAAAAATTCCACAAAAATTATAATAATTAATGGTATACGAAAGAGATGGAAAATTTGACTTGCCATAAATTTATAGAAGAAAAGCATTTCTAGAATTACTGTGAAGGACAACTGACTATTCTCCTTTTCTTTTCTTTTCTTTTTCTTTTTTTTTTTTTTCCTTTACTTTTGGACTAGTCTATTTCTTACACATTGGTTTAAAACGTATAGCTATTATCTGATTCAACATCACTTCAACACCAATCTAACCGCTAGATGGACATCTAGATGATAATCGCACAACTCAAAAAATCTTTTGAACTTAATTTGATCTAAGCACGCACGCTGGTCAAACTGCCCAACTGACCACATTACGTTCTTGACGTTTCAAAAGAACAAGTTACACCATCAACTCACGACTGAGTCAACAGTATGGACGGAATCAAAATCTGATTTTTTTTTTTTTTTTTGCTTTTTTTGATAAACAGAATCTGAATTTATTGGGGATTTTAGTTTACATAGGAAAGTTCTCTTACAATATTTCCTTCTAACAACTTGTTTTTAATTTCCGGCCAACTTTACTCTACTCCTTTTTCCTCCCCCTCAATCCAAACAAGCCTTTTAAACTCCTGAATTTATAGTTTCCCAGAGACTTCCACTTGGTATTCCATTAATAACTGATCGTATAACCTTGGCCAAGAATGGGGTTCTTAAATCAAGGTTGGGTTTCTTGATTGACTTCCTCTCAATTTTTATGTTCATTGACAAGGATTCCCTTTTACTGTGTGCTTCGTCTTTGAACTTCTTTGGATACTACTTTAGTTTCTTCAAATTTTTTTTATTCCTTATCCAAAATTCTTTATATTTTTTTTTTTTGAGAAGTGCTACGTCCACAATATTTTCACAACAAATCATAAGTGGTTAGTTGTTATTGGTTTAAATTTGAACCTAACACTAAGATTATTTTTTTTCCCCAATAATAACAACTAGTAACAACCTGCCACTTAGGATTTGTTGTGAAAATGTTGTGAAAAATGTTGTAGACATATCATTTCTCATTTTTTTTTTACCTTACTTTCATCCATCCAGAATTCTCTGTCATATCCACTTTCTTTTTTGTGGGTTCTGTTAATTCCTCCAAAATTCACTTTGAGATTACTATTTGTTAAAATGCGGAAGATGATAACGATTCTGTTTCATTGCTCTTTCTTTTAGTTGTGTTAATTACAAGCCTAAACTAAGTCATATGGTGTAAGTCATGGCTTTGCTCCCCACGTCATTTTCTTTCAACTCACCCAATTTCATGCAATTCAAACCACGTGGTTTTGGTCTATTTCTTTTCATTGCTTGCAGCTCATTTGTTGGGAATCATGATGATATCTTTATTCAAGGAAATGCTTGGTCCACCCGTTCTACATTTTGGATGAAGAGGGAGTAGAGGAGAAAGAGTAGAGTAAATTGGCCGGAAATTGTCAATTTACTAACTTGATAAGCGAAGTAAACAAGTTTGTAGTTTCAAAGATATTAAATTATTGAGTTCAATGAGCTAGAAGAAAAGACCAGGACAAAAGAAAACAAACATCAATTTGAGCCTGTGCAGAATTTAAAAACAAAAGAATATAAGAGAAATTATGACCAGAAAGGCATTTAATAATATTACTAATGCTAATATCGCTGAATTCAAAGTTTTCTTTTTCTTAAACTTTCTTGATAACCAAACGGATCATCAAGAAAGAACCAACGAAACAAAACAGCAAGGAATTTTCCCTCAGCGATTCTATTGTTCGACATAAATCAATAACCAAAGGTAAATTGCAAATGCAGACATCTGATGATAATCAACTAACTTTACACATGAAAATTATATTTAGAGAATATTCACAAATTTCAACGAGTTATTACACTAGTCTTAAGTGAAAAATTCCGAGAAAAAAATCCCAAAACTTTGCACAATTATCTATATACAGATCAAAAACTCAACAAGCATATACACCAGACATGCAAAAGTAAATAGGAGACCGTATTGATCATCAATACTAAGACCTTTTAGGGTGGTTGACACCAAATCGACTCCACGGTCCATATTATATCACTCAAAATTAATCCTAAAGATATATAATGGCATATATATATATATATATATATATATATATATAGAAGAATATGTGAAGAATTCTTAGGTAAAAGAAACCTTGAATCAATTCAAGTACAACCAGAATCAAATTCAGACTCATTATAGAAGAAAAAGTTAAGATTAACAAGGAAGGGACACTAAGATTAATGAACAATAAGAATCAGGATGAGAGATGAATAGGAAACAATGAAATTAATTAGATAGAGTTATTTTTAATTGATTATTGAAAAACTCTATTGATTATCTTTTTCTTGGACATAAAAGGATGTCATGCATGCAATTATAATAACTGCATACCTTCATGTGGTCAAGCAGTTGTGGGCATGGGTCAAGCTTTGAGGACTTAAAATGTGCTAAAAAAAATTATTTTATTTTGCTTTGCAATAAGGAAGTTTTAAACAAAGCAGATCCTATTCCAATGTCAAGACCAAACTATCCACAAATAAGCTTCTTCACTTGTCTGCATTTGCCAATTTAACATGCTGAGGAATTAAATAATTATCATTTAGATGTCTGTAGGGGAAGTCACATCATTCTATGCAAGCAGGTTGATGTAGTTGCTAAATTCCCCCCCCCCCCCCCCTAAACTCACAAACCATCATTTAGAATAAGTAGACTTAACCCATCGCTCTATCAAGGGGATTATAAAATGATTAAAAGGTCAATCACAAATAATTTTGAATTAATTATCATATGAAAATACTTATTGGAACATGCCTAGATAGGAGCTAGTTACCACTCACCAGACACTATTTTGTGCTTTGGTTGGCCATAAACAGTTCAAAAACAACCTACCTCTATTGTTCTTAACATCATAGTTGTCCAATTGGCAGTTTGGCACTTGACTTCTAAAATAAATGGTGACAATGGGAATAGTGAATTTTTGAGAGAATAAGTTCGTGAAAGTAGCATCCTGTGTTGTAAACTCCACCACCAAACACAATCTGCCACATTGTCCTGGGAATTACAGAAAGACTAAAAGGGTAAACCACAAGGAACATCCAATAGTACTCTTGTAAGAAATAATATAACCAATAATATAAAAAAGAGCTTACACAGAATTTCTTGCTCAAAATCTGTACCAAATCCTCTTTTGTGCTTTCGTTGGCCATAAAGGAGACAATGTAGACTCAGTTTTTGGTGCAATGCACATTTAAATAGATCCAAATGTATATTCTATCAAACAATTGAGAAAAGTGCAGCAGTTCATAGTTATATTTGATATAGGATTAAAATATCTAGCATAGTTGATTGCAGGATAAAGAATGCTACCACGTTAACGAGATGGTGACAATGTAAATGAGAGGATGGAATTTTTAATAACAAGATAGGAACTTTTGCAACTACCTTCTATAACCTAAGGTTGTAGATAAGTGGAGATTCTAGCCTTTTGCCCTGTTTTGGCAAAATATTTGGCATTATGCCCCTGTATGGAAACTATATAGGGGCGTGCCCCTGTTTCGAAACTCGGTCACAAAGTAATCGAGTTATTAAAGTAACTCGACCACTCTGAAGCCGAGTTCTAGGCAGGTTCTCGCCACTGTGGCACTCCAGCGTGGCTTTTGGGCAATAAAATATTCCCGCGAAACTGTTTGGAACTCGGCAATAGGGAAACCGAGTTATATGCAAAATAAATTGGGATTTTGAACGTAACGTCTCCAAAACAATTTGTCTTCCTCCTTCACAAAAATCCTCAACGCCTTCAATCCGTTTTGTCTTTCACCCTCAATCCGTTCTGTCCTTCCCTCAGTCCGTTCAAAGTTGATCCTTTCCTTTGTTCGCAGCTTCAACTTCTCTTATTTCCAAGTTCGTAGGCCGAAGCTCAACACAAACCCACGCCGAAAACTATCACCATAACCCTCACCATAGCCGAAGGTCAACCCAATCCATCTTCAGAGTTAAAGGATTAGAAGCGTATTAAGGTAATTTGTAAATGCTGAGTTCAATTTTTTTTCCCCTTTGCATTTAATCTGAGTTAAGCGTGGCTTGTGCATGTACTCTGATTTGAGTGTGGCTTCTTAAGTTTGTCTCTGTTTCTCTATTCATTATTATTGTTGCCGTTTTAGCTTTGTTGGGTTTGGTTTTGAACTGGGTTTTGATGCATAACTAGGGCACAAAACCCAGGTGGCATGACAATGGTGTTCATTATTAGGGAAAATTTCTTTTTAAGTCATATAGTTTGAAACTGTAACTGTATTGAATCAAACTCTATAGTTTCGACAGAAGAAAAAAAAAATCTAATCTTTACCCTGGAACTATATTATATTTGGGCGGGTCTATTTTGTTCTCTTAAAGTATGAGCTTTAAAATATAATTTTTCTAAATACTTATAATAAACTGACTAGAGTTCAAGTACATGTGATTGTATTGATTATTGTAGCAAAAATAGTATGATCTTTTCCAATAATAATTCAATTCAGTCAAGCTCATGTGACTGATTGGTCAATGCAATCAAATGGTTAAATATAATTTGTGAAATTAAGGTAGAAAAACTTCAGATTTATATCTAAGTTTATCAACATGATTGCATGCGTGTCAGATATGCAGCAACTGCCAAATATGGATCCTGGACCCGCGGTTGGTACACAGTTGACGCAGCAGCTGGCTCATCGATCCACGGCGTTGTGGGAAACACCTGTTGTCGGTGAGGTACATAGTTGCAATGAACTTTGGACATGTCGAAATCATTTCTTTTTCTTGTTGTATGGTTCTTTGATTACTTGTAAATAGATGTTGGAAATGGTATCATTTCTCTTTTGGTTTAGGCAGAATTTTATTTAATCCAATGAGAAAATGTTATGACGAGAATTTCATTAACAGCATCAAGTGTTATGACGAGGTATATTGAAACTATAATGTTAAAAGAAATATTAAACATCAGTAGCGACTAATGAAAAGGTATATTCAATGTCAATAGATTTCATTTAAAAGTTATATTGGAAATGATTTAGCAATAGCCTATACAAAAGCAAGTATTGGGGTCATTGATGTATCATCAATGATTAATCATATGTAGGTTTCAATTAATTCAACTAGTAAAATCTTTTATAGTTGAATAAACGATTTGGCGTTTGATCTCTGTCTACACAAAAAATTTGATGTCTTAATATGATAATAAAGAACAATTATCAGGAACAAACGTTATAGATTGAAACTGTCTCTATTTGACGTAGATCTAAGTGTTTAACTTCTCTATTAAAATAAATAAAAAAATAAAAAAAAGTTCAATGTGTTTAAGATTTTCTTACGATCAAGTTCAAGTGTGCGAGCATGTTTAAAAAAAAAAACATGCTCGCACACTTGAACTTGATCGTGTATACGCTAATCTTAGTGTCTGTGACTAACTAAATAGACCATTATAGTTTTCATAGTATTGGCCTTGTCTAACTAAAAACTAAAATAGATCAGACTGCGTGGACTAGACAACAAAAATTATTGTACTAGTAATCGATCAGTAGCAGCCAACAAAGTCTCTCGGTGGTCAAAGAATTAGGACTGAGACATTATTATAAATTGTCTGATTAAGAAACCCAAGTGCAGCTATACTTCACTCTTAAATATAAGTCCACCTTATGATTACCATTTTGGTTTTTAGATAAATAATTCTAAATTTTCTCTCATTTAATTATTGTTTTTTTTATGGCACTGGTTTATAAACAATTCAACCTCTCTTCTATTCCCACCATTGATGGGAATTTTTTTTTTCTTTTTTATTTTATTGCATTCAGTCTAATGATCCCATGAGCTGCCTTTTGGAGAACCCCAAAAAAGCTTTCTCATTGCAAAACGCCTAAGGCCCCCCTATGACATAAAAAAATCAAATGCAAAACATATAATTCCACATGTCAATAAGCTTATATAATCATTCAACTAATTTAAATTAATATTTAACAAATGGCATGTGGAATGGGAATAAAGTGAACTAGAAATTTCTATTCACAGAATCATGAGGGGGCCGCTAATATAGGCATAGTGTGCATTGCTAACCAAACAAGGACATTGTCTGGTTCATAAATCAGGGTCTCCAAAATTTGTTTGGTAGTTGTGCCAAGTGTGTCACCTATATGAATATTATCATACATAAGCAATGTCACAGTCTATAAGCTACTTAGGAGGGGGGGTCCAAATTAAAGCCATTTTCAATTGTGTGTCAATTTTATTGGAACAAAATTAAAGTTTGTGACTAGTTAAGACCTAGTCACCCTCAATCACAATCTTCCAATTCATCAACCACAATGACAAACTCATAAAGATAAAAAAAATTAAGTTCCAATAATTTGGATACATTAATTGGCAATGTCATTAATGAACCTTTCCACCCATTGTAAACATGTATTTTAAAACTAATTAATTAGTAAGAAGCTAGATTTATCATGCTACAAGGTTGTAATAAGGCTTGAGTTATAGCTTCCATCATTGAGTATATCATAGTTTTTTTCTAATGATTATTAAGTGTACATTTTTGCTTGCTTTTGATTATTGTTACAACAACAAAATAAGAGTTAGCGTTTCCAAATTTTAGAAATGTTTATTTATTTCTTTGTTGGAAGTTATAGGAAAAAAGCTAATCAAAATGTACTAAAAGATTTTGTTTGCTTTTGATTATTGTTACAAATTTTCTTCTTTATCTTTTTGCCTCTTTCTTGCCACAATCTTGTTTACACTTTGGGCACCTCCAACTAAGCAATCATGTTGGAGAAGAACTTTGAAAAGGCATACTAGAGGTGTAGAAGCCCCTTGAACAATCAAAAAGAGAAAGCAAGGAAAAGAGTGAGTAAAGTTAAGATTCTTTAAATTATTTTAATTTGAATTTTTAGAATATATATCACCGTGTTGAAGTTAAATTACGCAAATTAATTAAGCTTTGGCGATATTGGATCCATTAAATTTTATTGTATTGTTATATTGTAACGTTGTAAGTGGGCAACTTTAAACTTTTCAATATTACTTTCTAGAGATCTGGAAAAAGTAGAAAAATGTGAAAGAGAAACTCAAACTGCAATTCTTTTCTACCCTGAAAAATTAAGAAGAAATAAAAGACCAAATTTTAAAAATTTTGATATCAATTAACAAATGTAAAAAAGAAATGACACTTGACCCAATTTTTAATTAAGAAATAATTGTAATTTTTTTTAATTTTTTTGATGTAGTGTCAATATTGTATTAAGCATTATAAGTTAAAAATTGGATCGATAACAAGTTAAATTTTGTGATTTTCATTTGATATTGATGAGAAAATTGAGAGGTAAAGGGCTAACAACTTTTAAAGCTCTTTTTACTTTTTAGACATGACTTAGAAAGAGCAACATATTGTTGACAATGGAGAATGAATTATTGTCATTTGAGAATGGAACCCACATTTGAGGCATAAATTGGGACTTTATGCTACCATGTATAATGGTATAACCTAAACAGCCTGGAAAGTCCCTATGGACGGTGATTTGCTGTGGGATATGGCTTTGTCACCATTGCCAATGAAAATAATAAGCCACCGAAATGCATACCTTTCTTGCATACATGCCCTAGCCCTCACACAATTACAAGTCAAACGTGTAAAAGTTCTTGGATCTTGCTCCCAATTTCGTAACCCTATAGCCACTCAGTTCACACACAAATAAGGCCTACTAGAGATGGCAAAAATAATACATTCTATCCCGTGTGGGATTTCTTTTTTCTCATAAGATAGAGGAGATGGGATGGAGATGAATTTTGCCCATCCTATGTGTCATCTCATCTCGATTCTATCCCTAATATGACATCTTGTTCTGGTACTATGTTAAATTATTGATTCTCTTAAAAGTTTAATATATTGAAATATGATAAATTTAAAATTTGCTATGCCAATTTCAAACGAGATTTCAAATGAGATTTTTGTTTAAAATTTGCTATATCACATGCTAGTTCACACATGCATACAGACATAAGATACACGGTCAACTTTTGTTGTGTAACATTCATAACATAGATATGAGATTGTTTAATAAAATTTCGATAGCTCGTTGTAAGTTTTGAGGGTGTGATTTCTTCTCCTATTTAAGTGTGATTGCTTAAAAAAACTTAGGTGTGATATCGTAGTATTTATCTTTCTTTAATTTTGTTCTTTTTACTTTTTTTTTTTTTTTTTGGAGAATCTTCTTCTATTTAATGTCATTGATCTTGAATTGATCCTAACTGCTATTCAGCTAGAGTGAATAACCGTTAATATCGCAACTAACATATTGTAAAATGTTCGTAACTAACCAATTAGCCTACTGTTTATTGCATATTATTATTATGTAGCATTCTTATAGTTATTTCATGTGCAATATCATAAGACAACGCTCTTTCGTGTACAGGTAGTGCCAGGCGTGCTAAAGTGTAGACGCCGATCTTGCCAGTTACCCCAGCATGGGCTAGACCCACGAATTGCCCATTACATAGCTGAGGCGGGTTTCGAAGGGTTATTTAAGGTTCCAAACATGGAAGTTGATCACGCATTGATCACAGCTCTAGTCGAGCGATGGCGTCCGAAGACGCACACGTTTCACTTACCGCATGGAGAGATGGGTATCACCTGACAAGACATTGAGGTAATGCTAGGGGTTCTGATTGATGGGTTGCCGGTGACTGGGAGTGTCAAGTTAGAGTGGCCTGTGTTGTGTCATGATTTACTGGGTCATCGTCCTCCAGACCCAATACCGCATCCCCATGAAAACATGTCTATCCTTGCTGGGGCGAGGTTAAGAGTCAGCTGGCTTAAGGAACAGTTTAGAGGTCCCATACCTGCGGATGTAGCTGACGAGGTAGTGCAGCAACATGCGCGCTATCACATACTAGTGTGGTTGGGGTCCATTCTGTTTATGGACAAGTCAGCAGACCGGGTGTCGGTCATGCCTCTACAGTTCCTGAACCCAATTAGCGATGCGAAGAGGTACAGTTGGGGCAGTGGAGCATTAGCCTGGTTGTACAGGCACCTATGCAAGGCATCGGAGACGAAGGCAAAGCAGATTGGATGAGCACTGATGTTGGTGCAGCTGTGGGCGTATTCGAGGTTCCTAGTTATATGCCCTGTTACGAGGCTGCCACAACCTCCAGTGGAGGCAGGTCCCCTCGCGAGGAGGTATGTTATTTGATTAATACACTTGGTAGAATTGTCATACCATTTGTCATTCACCGTGCATGTGTCTATATATTACCAAATTAGGATGGAATTTCAAGTTCAAGTCATTTTAGCACTATATGTGTTCTTCGCTCTTAGTATTTCTAATGGCCTTCCGAAAATTAGACTTGCCTTTTGATGAATAAACTTCTGGACACCGTGAAAAATGTTGTCAACCAATTGATCAGTAACATTAGGAACAATATAGCCCTTGGATGGCTAGACACAATTCAAGGCAATATTATTGTAGTAAGACTGTTTTTCAGAGCTTTTTACAAATATTGCCTTGAATGCGTTTCTGTTTGTGTGAGAGAGAAAGCCTGCAAGGGCTTTGTTAAGACATATTTGACCTTTATGACAGTGACCTTTATGACATATTGTAGAGTCCACAATACAAAATATAATTTCCATTAATTATATGGTTAATATAATTATATTGACAAATACCTTGAAGTATACATTAACAAATACCTAAAAGACTAATGTATACATTAACCGGATCCGAAATCAAATATAAAAATGGTCCTCATTCTTGCTGAGTAATGCATAGGCAACTTTGTGCAAAAAAATAAAAAATTCCAATTTGCCTAACCTCCAGCTCCAAGCAAATACCCTAAGGTGGCAATTAGTCCAACAGTTCAATTGTTTGCAAAGACAAAGAAAATGTATATTGGAGAGTCAAAAAGACAAATTTCTTGACCTTTTTTAAATAAGAACTTACTATATGTATCATGCACCCAATCCGAATCAGCATTTTAAACTGCATCAGCCAACATACATACACATGAACCAACCTTTTCTAAAATACAATGCAATTTTTTGGGGGGGGGGGGGGAATATTTAAAAAAGCTAGGTTTGGAATACAACAAAATTTCACAATAATATCAAAATATTTGAGATTACAAATCTAACACTAACCCATACAGTCTTACAAATTAAATCTATTTACAGGATAGCTTGTCAATGGCTCTTAGCACTCACTCATCAATCTATTTTACCCAAAATCATACTCTTTGATACTTCTAAAAATACCATATCTTTCTTAATACCCTTTCAAGTTGGACAATATCCACCTTTGCCTCAAATTTTGGAACCCTTAATCCATAGTATCTACTGTTGTTAGGTGCCCCTTTCCCATGGCAATTGGATTTCAAACAGAATAGCTTAACAAACATAATTGTAAGACTTTTGCAAAGCTTAACAGACACAAAACATATTGGATGTGGATGAAAATTATAAACTGGAAAGCAATTGGATTTGCAAAGCAATTACAAATTTCAAACACAAAAGCAACATAAAAGTACCAACGTACACTAAGTTACCTAGAGATTTGGATGAAAATTAGAAATTTTTTTACTAAGTCCCCGTCGAGGAGGACCAAGTAGAGTCCACAATACAAAATGGGTTAATGCAATAGACATATACAAGGAGTCAAAATAAAATCTTGGACCCAATTCAAAAAATAACAACAATCCAAAGAGATTCTAGGCTTTTGCCCCTACTGAGCAAAGTAATATATATATATATATATATATATATTTATATAGAAGTGAAATGGCTTTTGCGAAGCATTTTACTCTTACGGCAGCATTGTTATTTGATATTAACTAATGGGCATTGTCTGAAATTGTATGTTTACTAGATGGAAGGGGCCGAAGAGCACGACAGAGCATACCACACATGTGCTAGCTGCGTATCATGCGTCACTGCCAAGTATACGGGCACACCAAGTATTCTACCTCTTCATGTCATGATGATATAGTTCTCCCTAGTTTTGTTTTTCACTTGGTAGGGTTGTCAACTACTGCATGTGTATAGTTAATAATGTAACTTTGGTCGACTAGACCACATATACAGGGAATTAGTTACGAACCTTCCACAAATTCAATACAATCAATATTTACATTGATGTTTGTGGTTTTGATTCTGCACATATTTAGCTGTAAACCCTTAAAAATTCTCCCTCGCTTTCCATGTCAAATCCAATAAGATGGGGAAATAGGTCAAGAATGTCTTATGATTTTTAGTCAAGTGGTTCTTCAATGGTCTTGTACATATTTGCTCAGATTGAGGATTGACACAAATAAGTACGTGTTTAAATTGTTTTGTTGTTGACCATTTATTCAGGTTGTTTGGGAGCCGTATAGGGATGTCCTAGACTCGCTGCCCCCATATTGCACTGCCGGCCAACACATATGGAGGGCCATTGTGCCGTTGATCTATTTCTGGATAGTAGAGGAGCATCATCCCGAACGTGTCTTTCGTCAGTTTGGGATGAAGCAAGTGCCACCGGAGATTATGGATACATCGGTTGATCTCCATAGAATATCCCTCCAAGGTAAATTAGAGAGGACTTGGCCACAAGAACATGCTGGCTACATTGAGCGATGGGCCCATAGAGGGGAACATGTTGCCGAGGCACCGATATTGGATGGGGACACGACGTACCTTGTTGCTTACATGGAGTCGTACCGAAGGATGACCAAACGGTACATTACACGAGAGTCGGTGTATTGGGATATGTTGGTAAGGCAACAATTTCATGCTTCTTTTATGGATCAACAATCTATGTGTGTTGCTGCATGCATTATGAAAATTATGTTTTATAGAGCCATTGAATCAATATTTTGACATTCATTGTAGAGAACATTTCATTTATTGTCACTAGATATGCATTTGTCGCAACCAATATGTACTGGTGTGCCATTTCAATAGCCATTTCATTCAAACTCGCTATATATATATATATATATATATGAATAAGGTGATCATAGTTTTGCACAACAGTAAAGTAACCAAAAAATAAAAGTTTTAACGTGATGCATTTATTTCACAGGTTGAGTCAAATGTTGTATCACTATTACGATGCGAACCAGGATCTGAACTGTACAACCAGCTACTACGTACGCTGGATCTTGTCAGAGAGTTGAGCTGAGTGCAATTGGAGAATGCACGTGCGGCGAGTGAGGCGAGCACATAGGCCACGGGCCGTGGCGAGCGAGGTGGTGGGTCGGGAGGGCGTGGAGGCGCTGGAGGTCGTAGAGGTGGTCGTGGCCCTGTGCCTGCGCCTGTACACAATTCGAAGAATGAGTATGAATCAGGTAACTTCCACCTCTAATACCTCCAATTCTTATTGACTTCCAATTCTAGTACTTTCAGTTGTAATTCATTTAGACGACGTATTATAGTAGCAAAGTATATATTGCTTGGTAAGTGGTTTTCAGGGTTAATTTGCACTAAGATGGACGTAATTGTGGTATAATGAGCTACAATGTTCTGCCAAACTTGAAAAATTAAAACTAAGCATATCGTCCGTAACCAGTGGGAATAAGCACTTTGTCCCAAACTATTAAATTCAATTTTGCCTACAATTTAAAAAGAAATCTTAACTCATAAGAGACAAAGTACTTGATTAAGGGTGGACATCCTAAAGGGTATGCTCTATACTCTTTCTTAGGATATGGTATATATATTTTCTTTTCATACAGTAAAGGGGAAAAAATCTTATTCTTTAGTATCACATTGTATGCAGTAGAGATGAGTCCAATCCAAGTGTCCAAGAAGAGAGAGGGAGAGCTGTTTGTTGTTTTACCCTATACAGGATGTGTATTACGGAATTGCACTTTATATCTAAAGGTTGTGTGTATTGTATTAGTAGTAGTACTTTCAAATTTATAAGGTAACAAAAAAGAACAAACAAACAAAAACTTCAAAGTTGTTTATCAGATATTGTTTTTTTTTTTTTTTTTGTGTTTGATACCAATATGTCTGTACTGTTTGTTTTTTGCTGTTTGTTGTTTTTTTTTTTCTTAGTGTTCTTTAAAATATAGAGAATCTTAATCCCTAAAGGCTTATTTGTATTCAATCTCTTTTTATAAATCTTATTGACTCTTTATTTATCATCTCTATTTATTTTGTTTCTCCCAAGCAAAATATATATGTATTGAAATGTAAGACATACAAACCTATTCTTCATCTTCTTAATTTATTCTGACTCAATCCCTTGTTGCCATTTTAATAAATACAACTGTTTTGGTACAGATGATGAGGCGTTCGACGGCGATTGGGACATGTACATGGATGGCGCCGGGTCATCGCGATGCACGTCTGACGTTGCTGCCCAGCCATCCCACCCCGCTGGCCATAACGATAGTGTAGAACTCGGCACCCAAGCTCAAGCCGGCCCTCGATCCCCACTACCCATGCGGCTGTCTCCCTTATTGGTCAGTGGCTCTACCCACGACAGTGGCTGTATATTTGTACCAACACCTGGCCGAACGACTCCACCTATAGTTCAGCCTAAGCCGACCCAAGAACCTTCACTTCCTAACCCTGACGAACCGGCTGCATAGATTGAACTGATAGGGAGTGAAAATATTGAGCGGGTACCCGTGTTGCAAAGATCACTCCGCACTGACATACATCCCCCTGGTTGTGGGACCGGTGACGGTAAATACCATGCACTCCCTATGAACTTAAACTAATGTTATTTATTATGGAACTTTGATCTGAGAAGCATGCATGCATTCATATATGTGATGTAGAACTTAATCCAAATGTACATGCATATATAGCACAGTTGTTGAGATTCTCTTCATTTAGGCTTCCATCCCATTAAATGTTGCATTAATGTCAACCTAATAGGGGTTTCATTGTAAAAAAACAGGTCGGACTAAATGCATCTAATATTATCAATAATTGTGAATGACTATGGTTGTGTATATGGTAGTTTTTCACAAACACGTGGTGTAGAAACACTGCTTTTAGTCCAAACAATAATAATAGCAAATGATATTAATAGTAATAATAATAATACACATACCAGTACACAGTACAAACCATGGACTGTCCCTCTTTAAACTCTGCTTTGGCTGTTAAGGAATGTGTGCATGCAAGTAATGTGCTCTGCTTTCAATTTCAGGTAAGACGAGACCGACCAAGGCAGCTGTGAGGAAACGAAAAGATCGTTGAGCTGTTGATGATGTGGAGCATGTTGGGGTAAAACCTTACCCAATATATGTTGCAATTATTATATGTGCAGTTGTTGAGGTTTAGTTTTTGATAATTAACATGATGTTTGTAAAAAAACATCATATTGATAGAGAAGTCGAAAACAATATTAGAAAGTTGGGATTTTTATTCGCTACAAAAGGAAGTTGTTACTTTTAAGCAACTGAATTCAAACCATTTTCAAAGTGGGTTTGGTTTAGGTTTCTGGGGTTTTGGGTTTGCTTTGGCCGTGTTGGTATACTTGTGGGCTCCATGGGGTAGCCGCGTGTCTTGCATTCATGTTTTCTCCCCTGTTTGAGTGTTACCTCCCCTATTTTCTTGGTCATTAGCTGCAAAGGAAGAAACCTTTGGAACATCCATTTCTATCTTTTTGATGAACAAATATGCACAACTGTGCCCACATACATTAATGTGCAGCGGGTTTGTATAGCATTTTTAGAGTAAAAGCAAGAAACGTAGTTTTCTTGAGGAAAAGCTGGTTTGTGTCTCTGTTTTCACCGTAGACTATTTCGAAGGGATAAATTTGAAACAAATGAGGATAATTGGGGAGTAAATTGAAAGTGGACTAGGTAAGGTAATATGCTATTTACGTCTTTATCTTGTTGACTGAAAAAGGATGAGAGGGACGATTGCATTTATGTGTGGCAGAGCCTACTTGAACATGATCGGAATTAGTCCTCTATTTGTCAATAACTTACAAAAATGAGTTTGGTTTACTTTTTGATTGTATTAATTAAATTGTGGCTCTTGATAGGTAATGAGGTACAGTGTTTGGGAGTTTAGGATAATGATTCTTGATTTGTTATGCACAACTGGTTTTCTAAGCTATATTGCTACCTATAGGCGTTAGGAATCTACTTGAGGCTATATACACACACACACACACACACATTTTACCTCCTCTTTCTTTACTTACTACCTTGTGCCTTAAGACTTAAAACTATATCATTGCGGGACATTGGTTGTTATTGCACCTGATGGCCAATATAATATTCCTTTCTTTTCTTCCCTTTTGCTAACAAAAGGTTTCTTAGAAACGTATTAATTAATATCTTCCATTGTATATTATGTGTGGATAAGTGTTCTGTCTCAATTACATTTCTCTTTTTGGGTACATTTCATTAGAATTGTTTTGTAATTTATGATTATAGTTTACAGGGCACTTACATATGTAATAGTTTGGGTGATTATAGTTTATAAGGCACTTACATATGAACACATTCCATTGATAGAGGAATAATCAGGTGCATAGACTGCAAAATCTGAAATAATTCTTGATGAAAATGTCCATATTGATTATGTAGCCTAAGTTCAAAGTGTTGATATTGGGACAATCCAACAAATGATGATCATTCCAAAACACAACCTTAGTTGAAGATGATCATTCCAAAACACAGCCAACGAAGGTAATTAATAAACTGTGGGTATTTTGCTAGTGGATAATATATTTTGTTTCTTGTAGTTCATTTTAAAGATATAAACTGTGGCTCTTTTGGTTTCTTGTGGAATATATTTGCATTTTTTGTTTCTTGAATTGTTACCAATTATGCCTAACAAGTTTAGCCCAAATTTTGAAGTTTATATGTTAAGGATTTCCAAAATATTCTACTGATGCTAAGTTGGTTCAAAAGAATGTTTGAAATTTTGGTGATGCTATTTTTCTTTTACTAACAAATTGTCAAATATTTCTAGTTGAACTTTAATTCTTCTTGGGCATTTCTATGTTATATAGATATGGTATTCATTTATTAACTTTAATTCTACTTGGGCATTTCTATGTTATACAAATATGGTACTAATTTAGACAATAAAGCCGAAATTGCAGTTGGATTTGGGCACAACTGAGCTTATGAACAAGGGTTTGTTTATGCACTTTTTAATTCCCCATTTATTTTTGAAAATGATTATATGGAGTAATAACTAATAACTATGTCAGTATGATATCTTATTAGCAGGATAATATATTAGCCTTTGCTACAATGAAGTTCAATGTATCTTGCTAGAAATATGTTTTGAAGCATTCCATGAAGCATTGAAGCCAAGTATGTTGCTGTCAATATGCTAATTTTCAGTATCAATGAAACACTGAATGTATTCTTTAGTTTTCATACTTGGTTAGTTTTCATGTTCATTTACAAAAACTTTTACATGGATTTAGAGTACAAACCAAGAAGAATGTAATAAACTATAGTTATTCTTTTATTGATATTGGTTTGAGAATATAATAAAATGTAATTGATTGTGTGCCTTTTATTTATAATTGTAAAACTTTTGTAAAGCTTAACAAGCAATGAATATAAGAACAGAATTTTGCATCTTATTATTTAAGTGATGCTACAATGACAGCAAAAATTTAAAACAATACACAATTAAAGAAGCCTATTCACCAACTTAAACATTTCAAGGTTGATTGAGCATCTTTTGCATGTAACCACAAATTCTGAATAACCGTGAGGATAAGGTTCATTTCGGTTCCAATGTCCCATTCCAACTTTGTGGCATGCTTGAAAGTTCAGAATTTGAAACAGGGTGGTTCCCGCAACTACATGTCGAAGCGTATTTCGGCAATTTCGAAACCAATGTTTCCCATGTTCATCCTTTAAAACTCCCAAAAGGTTATCAATGCCACCCCGATTTGACTCACAAAGTAGCATGATTCCCTGTATATAAGTTGCAATAAACTTGCCACATGGAAGAGCTTTTTCAATTAAATTTTTCCCTTCATCGACTTCTTCATTCAAAAAGTATTGCCAACTTCCCACTATTAGTAGCGCATCGGGATTTTCTGCTTCATAACACTAAAAAATTAGGGTTTTTTCTGCTTGAAGAATGGAGTCAGTTGAATTTGTTGGAGGAATAAGTTGGTTTCTGTTAACTGGTTGAAGCGTTTGCAACTAAGTAATAAAAAAGAAAAAAAATAATTTAAATTAATAGAGTGGATAATTTATATAGAAGGGAATAAATAAATACATACAACTTGAAATAAAGTTTTTTATACCTTAACTTAATGTTCCCCATGAGCGTTGCCGAATCTTTGCCTACTTTTGAAAAGATTTTAACCAATATCTCGTCAGGAAGATTTTTTTCGGTATTCATTTTTTGCTTGGAAGTGAAACGTGAACAATGATTAAGTATTTATACTAAGACGTTTTTTAAGGTTCATAGTATTGTATTAATTAACAATACACAATAATAATATGTTTACAAATTTTGAAATGAGTATACATGAATTTGGGGTTGTACCTGGGTTCAGCATGAATTTAACTGTTGATATTTGTGAAAATATTAACTAGTACTCGGTCTTTTGGAAAGCGAGTAATAAGTAAAAAACTCGATACGAAGGTGGTCGAGTATTGTTGAGAAGTGGTTGATCAGTCGAACTGGGTTTCCACCCATCGAATCGTATGAGTCCAGCCAAATGTCTCCGTAAAACTCATTTGCTCTGCGATTAATTGGTGATCGGTCGAGAAACTTGGTCTTAAAGAAATCGAGTACTATGTAACGCCCCTATTCCTATTCAGGACCACTTTGTACTCTGCTTTCTAGGCAGCGAGTTCTTGGTCTTAGTAATCAAGTTTCCTGATATCGAGTTCCTACTATACTACTCGGGTTTGGGAGTAGTGAGTATTGATCAGTAGTATTTAGATCAGTCGACATGTGTGTCGATCCATCGAATGAATGCATGAGTCCAGCCAAACTTCTCTGTAAATTTCGATTGGTTCTTGATTGGTTGGCGATCGCTCAAACAAAATACTCGGCTATACTTCCATCGAGTACTGTTTTATATTACCAACTATTTACCCGGCTTTCTAGGAAGCGATTTGTGGAACTTCCTAGCTTGTAGTTGAGTATTTCTTGAACAAATGCAAATCTTGAAATTTTCGTGATTATCCTCTTCTCAATACAAATACAAACCTCTTGAACAAATACAAACTTCTCAATTATCCTCAGAACTCATCAGCCCTCTCTCAAGAAGAGTCAATTCTGCATTAATCTTGTGTCTCTTCGTTACTTGCCGTCAGCCTTTACTCGGTCTGTGACTCTTCTTCTTCTCCCCAAAACTCTAACCGCCTCTCTATCAAAACCCTAGCCTTCCCATGTCTCAGAAAATTCTACTCTCTCACCCCTTTAAATCCCTAGCCGACCCCTCTAATTTATCTTCTCCTCAAAACCGTGGCTGCGCTCTGTTCTTTTTCTTCAGCTTTCAACCACCGAATCCAGTAGCAAGGTATATATGTTATATATACTTGTTTTGTTTTCTTACAAATGAAATGAATCTATAATTGTAGATTTTGTTTAGCGTGTTAATCATTATCATGTTCATTGTTTAGTAGTAATAATAGACTTGTTTGTTTGTTTTTTAGGCGAGTTTAAAATAATTGGGTCTTGCTCAAAGATTTTGCTTCAAGTTTCTTTATTTCTGTCATCTTAAAACAAAATAATTGTAGATCTGTTTGTTTATTCTGTTAAATGATATATGTGTTTGTGGCTTTTTTCTTTTTTATTTATTTTTTTAGATAAAGTATTTAACCACATATTACATATTTGTGAGAAGCATGTTTCATTGAAAGGAGAAATAAGATAACTTTTGCTTTGATTTGAAATAAGATAGTTAGAGGGGAATTCTTCTTATATTTGCTTTAATCCAAACTTTAAAAGCTCATATAAAAAAAATAAATAAATAAATAAAAGAAGGTAAATTGTATTTTCTCAATTAATTATTTTTTTCTTTCTTACAAATTTTTTATTGTATTTGTTTTTTAACTTACTTTTTTATTTATGAATATGTTGTTATTTGTTATGCATTCTGAAGGGTTACATTTTGCATCTTCATTTATATCAAAGACATGAATTATGTGAATGCTTTATGACACCTTACTGTCTTACCAAAATACATGTAAAAATTAAAAATAAATAGAGAAACAACACTTTTTTTTTTTTGTTAAAGAAAAACTACATTATTAAAGACATAAAGTTTATGTGAGTGATTTATGAAAAAACTGAAAAAAAAAAAAAAATATGAAGGTAAGAAATAATAAATAATCATTATGAGAATCTGAGTAACACTTTCCATTCATTCACCAAGTACTCGAGTTTGACAACAATATTTTCAACTCTCGTAACATTGAAAAAAGGTCAAAAACTGTGGAACAGTATCACTCACATACAAAAATATAATTGCATAGTCAGATTTTGAAGAAAAAATACCAGAAAGAATTTTCTAACCTGACGAATGACAATGGTGGATATGAATGTTGTGTATAATGACATTTTAAAGATATAAACTGGAGAGTAATGTACCCACCACCCACAATGTGCACATTAGCCCCTCGACGATCAAGAGTCTTGTAGCTATTAAAGATGAGCTCCTGAGACAACTTAATGAGCATGTTGCTGGGAAACACAATCCATAGAGGCTCAGTTTGAATCACTGCATATCTTAGCATGCCTGGCTTAGGATTCATAGCATCATCGTCTTTTTTAGATAAAGGATTTAACCACATATTACATAAAGTATAATAAACACCACTATGCTTTCATCATCTGTTTTCCCTGGGTCCGCATTACTGATTTTATCAATGCCACCACGTTTTGGTCTATGATTTCTTAATGCTTCTCAAGTTTTTCCTATTTCCACCATCTTCAAATGAAATAATTGAAGATCCATAACGACTGTAATGTTGTAATTAATAGTACTAATTATAGATTCAGTGTAGATATGTTGATTTTAAATTTATTTTTCATTCTATAATTTTTCTTAGAATTACTAAATTCCTTATGAATAATTTTTCTTAAAATTGGTCTAGATGGAAAGTGATGAGATGATTCCTATTGACATTAAGCATGAAGGAAAAGCCATTGCATTAGAAGATGAAGTTCATGAAGTAACAGGGGAATTGGCTGCACTTCCCCCGCCAAAGAAGGCTAAGATTGAGTCTAAGAATAAGACAAATGTGAAGGTCTACAAGAGGAGGACTTCAACTGTTTCGCGTTGGTTTCAGCTGCTTCCGACAATGTCCAAAGAAATGTCTACCCACAGCAAGGAGTGTGGAAAGGAACTTATTGCTTCTGGAGCAGATGGTCTTGGAGATTTGAAGCGCCATTTGGAGTTATGTCCAAGGAAATCTGAGGTGCCATTGAGCATTCCTGTTTCTACAGTTGCAGATATAGGTAATGTTTTTTTCTATTTATATGTTGGCTAAATGAGTTCTAAGTATTATGATGATTTTTTAAAAACAAATTATGATAATACAAATTATTTGAACGTTGTACAATTTAAATCCCAATTTGAATGTTGTACAATTTACATTATTTGAATGTATGTCAAAAAGGTTCTGGATTTCCCATATCATAAAAGGGTGAAGAGAAAACTAGAGAAAACAAAAACAATATGTATGTTAAATATTAATCATGAAAGGGTGTAGAGAAAACTGAAACACGATGGAAAAGTTGCTCCGTCAACAGAGGAATTGAGTTAAATATATCATATAGAATATGTATTTAGATAATTTAAATGGAATAAATTCAACACAACTGATGCATGATGGCATGGTTGACCAATATTATACAAATTATATTCATGCATATTCAAAATATAATAGTTTATAGATTTTTGTGGCAGACTTGGTAGACAGTAGACACAACAATTCTATTACTTGTGAATGACTATGCGAATGACTTATTTATTTAATTTGATGCATTGCTTCAATTGCTGGATTACCCACAGTTTTTACATTTCATAGGAATGTATTTATGATGCACTATAATGGTATTTAATGTTTCATTAAATTTATTTGATGTAGAACTTGCACAATCACAATCACAATTGGAAGAGCTCACTACAGATAAAATGACCATGAATATTAATAACGATGAGCACAAGGAAGACACCTCTGAGTCCAGAACCCTCAATCTCTTCTAATCCAGCAATGGTAATCAGTGATGGCTTCTACTTTTTCATATGGCACTTGGATGGTCAAGTCTGGATTTTGCCATGAAGGATATTTTGATATGCCATGTAATCATTTTGGGTCACTATTTCCTCTTAATGTGTAATGTCTTTTAGTATTTTATGTGGAACTTGGATGCCATTTAATAATCTTGGTTATTTATTATGGAACTTTGACATATTATAGAATTTGATAGTATGGAGGGTGTAACTTTTTGGACTAGTGATTTTTTTTGGGAGGAATGAGGGAATTATTTGCTTTTGTTATTATTATTTTTTATTATTACTTCATTTATGGTTGAATTATGAATGTAGATGCATGAGGGTTGATAACAGGTTATTCAAGTTACGTTTAATGTATAATTGAACAAGTTGTTCGGGTCATAATCGAGTACAGGTTGTTAATAGGTTATTTTCGTCAACCTTCACATCACCTACTAATTAAACGGGTTAGACGTGTCGTGTCATGTTATCTGTTTAATAAACAGGTGGTGTTAGGGATGACTCTGTTGATGGTACCATAAACTGGAAGAGTGTGATTGTTTTAATTACATTGTGTACAAATTTCATTCTTAAGTTATGAATATTTAAATTACAGTAGATGAGAAATTGGTACAAAATTATATATAAAATTACAACCGCACAAGATAAATATGCGTAGATAATTTTTTTTATGGCATTTTTATTATAAAATGAATCATAATGTCATTATTTATACTTATAAATGTCTAAATGAAACGTTTTTTTTTTTTTTTCTGTTTGCAAGAAAATTTAAAATAAAAGTAGATGAATATGTAAAAGTAAAATTATAGGAACCGTTAAAACTACCCAAACTGAACGTTTAACCACTTGTACAAGAGCTTAATGCACAATTGCTTCTGAACGTGGAACAATGTACATATGCAAAACAGATATTTCATTTTTCAGGAAAACTTAACTTAAATTCATTTCATGCCAACTCTTTGTTTGTTTTTTTTTTTTTTTCTTTTTTGCCGAAACAACTTACGAATATTAACACTTAAGTTAACACGTGGTAATTGTAAAACATGTCAGTGATATGAAAAATAAAAAGATTTAAATATTTAAAAAACCATCTTGTGCACACCTGTAGTATAAAACATTTGTTCCTCAATATTTAATTTAACTTTTCCCATAATATTATTAGTGTTGGCCTCCTTTAAAGATGATACATAACATTCTACCCTGAAGAAGAAGAAGCAGAGACAATGATAGCATATAATATAAGTATATTGACCAGTCTCCTTGATTCATATACATGGCAAATATCTTTAAATGCAATGAAAATGTACATTTCAATATGTTAAGCTCCATATGTGTATAACTGCGTATTACGTACTGAAACAGTTTGGCAAATGCCCATACATGTTTCATTCCTAAGTGGTGTTGATTGGTTGGATTTTATGTTCCAACATGGGGTATATTACATTAGCGTTATGGCTTTTCAAATTGCTAGTTATATTCGGAATTCCGTTCCTAACAAGTGCATTTTTTGACGAAAGCAAAAAAGATATAAAGAAAGTAATTGTTGGTATCCAAAGTCCGAAACAATCACATGTTTCATTCGTAGCCAATGTTAACAACAGTACAAGCAATTACAGGTCAACAGTCCAAGATAGATTCCAAATTAAAGTTCAAAAGGGAAATGAAAATGCAATTCAACAACATTTTAACCCATCTGTAGTGCAAACTTGAGGCACAGCCAGCATAAAAACACATGTCATTAGTATTACTTGATATGGGTATGCCAGAAGCAGGAGCCATAGTTTCGCTTTCATTTTGTGCCTCCTTGTCATGTTGAATCATGAACTTCATCATCCCCCATAACATGGGCTACCACTTCACTAAGCATGTTAGTACTCAAGGTTGCAATCCTCCTTGCGTGGTCATGCTCCTCAATGGCAACGTCTAACTGATACCTCAACAATCTGTTCTTAACGTCTCCATCGCAATAGATGGTTCCTTCGCTTTGAGACATCCCCCCTGGGCTTGATGCCGGCTTCTGCGTAGGAGATGCCCACGATGGGGAAGCACTATACTGCACGTTCCTATCATTACGTTGCAAGAACTCCGTGTATGCAGATTCTGCTTCCCGTCGATCATTAAATGACCTGTGTTCGGCGTTTGCGAATTTATGAACTTGTCTACTTGCTTCTGCCCAATTGTCGTATATACCAGGAGCACAACCAATGAAAACTACATAGTATCTACCACCCTAAAAGAGGAACATAGAACAGCATTGTATGTGAAAACTGCATAGGGTGTTGCTGGGGTTAGAACTTTCAAGATCTGATAAACATTTGCATAAGCTATAATTGCATAGTGGTAAATTGTTTAATCACAAGTATAAAACATGTGGGCATGTTACCTTCAGAAGCAAAGGAGGCTTCTCTTCTCCGTTTCTGACTGTTTTCTTCTGTTCATACACCCCAACCAGAATGAAAGGAAGTTGCCCTTTATGAAGGGTATAATACTCGACTTCCATATGGTCGAGTATGGTAGTCCACTAATAATTGCAGTGAACGTATACAACTCGCCTGTGAGAAAGACGAGTTTTTTTAACCGCTACCCACCTGTATTAGGTGAAGTAAATAATACTCGATTTTCTCAAGGCCGAGTTATATTAGTTGACAGCCCTTTACACCACTAAACGTACAGACTTTTAATGGTACTCGGCTTCTAAGTAACCGAGTTATTATAACTCGATTTACCAAAATTCGAGTACTATGTGCATTTCCTCCATTTCCTTGGAACCACTGACCATTTGCCATGCACAAACCCCAGTTGCCTTTTGAACGTGGACCGGTCCCAGAGTTCGACTGTTGTGTCACAACATCTGCTGCCAGTTTCAAGCTCAATTGACCAGCTTCAGTATATAGCACAGTTGTCTATTCTCTATATTTTCTCCATTCTATCAACATCTCACCTTATAGGTAACAACTGATAACAAAGTTTAACAACACAAATTCTTCCAATGTTGTGGGTCTTCAATGATTGCAATGAACGTAATAATGTGGTATAGTTTATACTAACACAAATTCTTTGAATGTTGTGGGTGTTCAGTGGGGCTATCTGAACGTATTAATGTGCTATGTCTAAATGATAACACAAATTCTTTCAATGTTGTGGGTCTTCAGTGGGGGTTATCTGAACATAATAATGTGGTACAATTTATGATAATACAAATTATTTGAATGTTGTGGGTGTTCAATGGGGGGTATTTGAACATGAGAATCCATGTGGTATATGTTGTATGGTACGAATTATCTCCCCTATTTGCAATGCTTCTGAATTTTAATTTGTTTAACAATATCCTACATGAAACCCAAACACAGTGTGCCCACATTTTTATTTTCGATGATTTCAGTCTAATGAACTACATTATTTATAAGGTAACAATTGTAAATTTTAGGCAAGTCAACACTTTATGACTCGCCTAAAATTTATGATAACGAAGATGGGGTTTTTAGCACAATTTGCTTAGGTTTGTTTACCTACATGAACAGCCAAGTATAGGGAATATATAGTTAGCCTATGGTTGCACAATATTACACAGCATGATACATTTATCACTATTTCTGGTTAAGGTCCGTTATAAGTCCGCATTACTTCTACGTTTACTATGACGGGGAGGCATATATTAATGACTTGCATGGGCTATAATACCAAGGTCCAAACCACAAGAAGAAGCTTGTTGAAGTGAAACGTGGGATACACATGAGAAAACTGAAACGGAACATAATGTCGACATTGGGGTTACAGAAGGATTTCCATGACATCTCCATTGTATTTCGGGCTCCTCAGCAATTGGTGGGTACCCAAGTTTTCTACAATTCAATTCAGTTACAGTGCGACGATGATGTGTCAATAATGTGGGGAGTGATAATGCGGGCACCGCAATTCATAGGTTCTGACTTGTATGTAACTATTGACATTGTTGGGTTTAATGTTGACGGGGCTTCGTAGTGTGCCAATAGAGCTGGAGAGCAAGAATCAGCTCCTATAACCATTGTGTACCCTTCAGTTACAACTGAGATGTCTTTGCCCTACAACGTTCGACCAAGCAATGCGGTTGCTATAGACAATATTGAAGACACTGAAGTGTTAAGCTCTATCCATCCCCATGAGGGTCGCGGGTATACTAATGGAAATGAACATAACCAAACCTACTTGGACGAGGCAATCGAAATGGATGACACTCGAGATGTGTACGAGGAGTTCATTGATAACGATGGACCGGAGGACAATCCGGAATTTTTAGATGAACTAGAAGTTGAAAAAAATGTGGATGCTTCCCCCAATCCGAACCCTAACCCCGAATGGTTCACGTCAAATACATGGGATAACATTCATGACCCATCACCTTCCCTAGAAACAGGTCTGATGTGTTGGCGACCAGGGGACGAACCGAGCAAGGGGATGCTATTCAAGAACAAAGCTGCAGTTCAGCACGCGTTAACCATGTTCTCTGGGGGGCTCAATAAGAAATTTAAGTACACGAAGTCAGACCCCGGGAGACTGGTTGTAAAGTGTGTACACGATGCATGTCCGTGGTCAGTTCGAGCTATTTGTAGCAAAAGGCACAAGATGTGGATGATGACAACATGTAATGGTCCCCACAGTTGCTCATCACTCCAAGTGGATCATGATGGAAGGATGATGGATTCAAAGTTCATTGCCATCACACTTGAGTCGTACGTTCGAGAAGACATTTCAAGAACAATAGCAACCCTGCACAGTCTTCTACATGCGAAGCACGACTATTGGGCGTCTCACTATAAGGTTTGGGATGCAAAGCAGAAGGCGGTTGCGGCCATCTACGGGGATTTCAATGAGTCATACGCAGAATTGCCTCGGTTTCTGGCAGCGTTAAAAGATGCAGATCCAACCACAGTGACACATTTGAAGTGCGACAGCCGTGGTATGCTGGGAACTTGCACATTTAACTGTGCCTTTTGGGCTTTTGGTCCATGTATTGAAGTGTTCAAGCATTGTAGGCCGGTGATAAGCATCGATGCAACGCACCTCTATGGCAAGTACAAAGGGAAGTTGTTGATAGCAATGTCAACGGACCCTAACAACGAGGTTTATCCGCTCGCGTTTGCCGTTGTTGAGAGTGAGAGCAAGGAGACATGGGGATGGTTCTTGGCATGCTTGACACGATTTGTTACGGACCGGACCAATCTTTGCATCATCTCTAACCGACATTCGGGGATAAAAGCATGCTTTGATGACACAAGTATGGCTTGGTTGCAGCCCCCCAAGGCCCATCACCGGTACTGCCTCCGCCATGTAGCCAGCAATGTTAACACAAAATGGAAAATTCTGGAGTTGAAGAACTTGGTATGGAGGGTAGCAAGTGTGAATCAAGTCAGAAAGTTTGAAGCCACCCTAGAATTAATTCGCAATGTCAAGCCGGCTGCACACAGGTACCTCGAAGCTGAAAACAAACAAAAGTGGACACTTGCACACGACGGCGGGCGTCGATACGAAGCAATGACAACCAACCTATCGGAGTGCTTTAGTGGAGTACTGAAACGTGCATGCAGCTTGCCAATAACAGCAATGGTAAGGTTCACCTTCTTCAAAGTGAACTCATACTTTGATGCCCGTCGTAATCTCACTCTAGATTAGTTGGAAGTGGGTCAAGAATGGTGCAAGTATGCCATAGACAAGTTCAAAAAAAATCAAGCGAAAGCAAAGGACCATATGGTGACACGGATCTACGCACAAGCGCGGTTATATCAGGTTGACACACCGGGTAATCCTCTGAGTAATGGGGGCGGACAACACACGCATAAGGTTGATCTTTGGGGTATGACATGCACATGCGGGAAATAGGAAGCATACAAGATCCCGTGTTCACACGTAATAGCAATTTGTGCTAAGTATAAGCATGATGCAGAACAGTTTATTGATCCTTGCTATAGTGTGACTCATAGGTACCACAGCTACGAACCGGTATTCCAACCGTTGAAAGACAGATTAGCATGGCCGGAACCGGAAGAAACTAGAGTAGTGATGCCCAACCCGCGATTGATCCGGAACAAAGGTCGGCCAAAGTAGACACGAATCCGCAATGAGATGGACGAGGATGATAGGGAGTTGCCAAGCTCCCTCTAGATCAAGAATGGACCAAAGTCAAGATGTGGGTTGTGTTGCCAAGAGGGGCATAACCGTAGAACATGTCCTACTCGAAATGTGGAGTCAACGAGCAGTGGAGCTGCATCATAGGTAAAGCTTCCATTTCTTAACAACTTTTGTCATATAAATTGTTACGTGACTGTTAACAACTCAGTAGTAGTAAATTGTTCTCTATTGCAATAGTAAGTTGTTCAGTCATGAAACAAATGTTGGTGTGAATGCATGGGTATTTAAATATGATGGTCACTACAGGATCGTGAAATGAGGTTGTTCAATAGTTTTGTTACATTATTCGTCGTAAGTGGTGATCGGTCTAAGCATTGTTGTGGCTATTTTGCTTGTTAATAACTTATATAGGGTCCAGTGTACATAACATATTTGAACTCGTTTACAATAGGTACGGCAGCCAAGGTGGATGGGTGATAATGGACGTACGTTGCGCAGCCAGGATGATCCCTACCGCCTGATAAAGCACCCAAACGATAGCAGTTGAACAGGCACGTGAGGTGTTAAGGAGCACACGCTCTACTCATATCGTTTATTAATCAAATTGATTTGATAGATAAAAGTGGTAGGGCATCTAACGATGAAGCTGAGCCAATTTTTAACTTGAACTTGTTGAAATAGAAATATCATTCCAAGGCTCTGTTTCTTCTTTTCTAACAGATTCAATTTCTTCAAAATTTTGTTCAACAGAAGAAACTTTTTGAACTCCCTCTAACTCCATCATGATCTCTATCATCGAAGGTCGTTTCTTTCCATTCCAATGCAAACATCTTTTTGCAAGGTTAGCAATTGCCATGATTTCATCTTTATTTCCACCCTCCTTTACTTGAGTAATAAGTATATCAAAGAGACGGTTCTCTTCTAATGAATGAATGAAGTATGTAGATAGATTCCGACCTTCTTGTGATCTTGTTGAGGAAACAGGTTTTTCTCCGGTCAAAAGCTCAATAAGGACTACGCCAAAACTATATACATCATTCTGATCTGTAAATTGGCTTGTTTGAAAGTATTCTGGATCCAAATACCCAAAAGTACCATATACTAGAGTGGATAAATGAGTTTGGTCAATGGCCACTGATCTTGAAGTCCCAAAGTCCGCTACTTTTGCTCTATATTTGTCATCAAGGAGTATGTTTGAAGATTTTATGTCTCGATGGTAAATGGGTAGTGAAGCTGCCGAGTGTAAGTAAGAAAGAGCTCCTGCAACTTCTGTGGCAATCCTTAAGCGCATGTCCCATGTTAGTAATGGAAACTCTTCATTTTTCCCATGGAGATACTAAAAAAGTGTGCCGTTGGGAATGTATTCATAAACTAACAAAGGAACTTATGTCTCTAAACAACACTCGAGTAGTTTAACCACATTTCTATGGTTGCTTTGTGAAAGAATGATAATCTCATTAACAAATTGTTCAAGATTTCCCTCATCCACTGTATTGCACTTTTTAACTGCCACAATTCTTCCATCTACTAACATTCCTTTATAAACTGTACCTTGTCCACCCTTACCAAGTATTCTATTTTAATTGAAATGATCAGTTGCATTTTCCAACTCCTTTGAATTGAATAATTTTGTCTTTTGAACATTATTTTCATTTGAAGATAATTGTTGTTGCAATAATAAACCACCATTTCTTTTGAAGAATTTTTGCTTGCGCTTGATTTTGTTTCTTTTCTTTATCACTTTGTATAATGACCATGTAACAATGAGCAGAAACAATGCCCCAATGCTTGAACAAATAACTGCATATGCCAAGCAAATAAAACAGAAATATCACATCAACCTAAATGTGGGCTATGTAAAAATGTGACTAGCTGTAAAATAGATTAGAACAAAATTACAATCAATTGGAAACATCTTTCCCATGTTTTAAAAGAAGTTACTAACATTTTTTTTTTTTTTACATTAATATGTTCTCTCAATATCCCATAACTTTGGTTCTCAAAAAAAAAAAAAAATCCTACAACTTAAATAAGCGTTAGGTTTCAGTTATAGCCTAATATAACTCAACTAGTTACCAGTTCCTGAATTTTCCAACAAAGAAATTTAGAGTTCAAATTTTTCTCCCTTATTGTAACTATCAAATTATGAAATATAAAAAAGTGTTAGCACCAATTTAATTTCTTAGGAAAAAGCAAATTTATTGATTGTTACTTGATTTTTCAGGTAACATGTACAACGGCCTATTGTGCTTTAAATTGCATGGAAAGGGGCTTCTGAGTTTGGGACATCTTGCTACAATCAACCCTACTTAAATCAATAACTATAAGTAGCTTAAAGAATTGACACTTTTTATTTATTTATTTATTTATTTTTAAAAAAGTGTTTCAATAAGCCCAAAACTTTCACAATTGGACAGCTCAAAAAGCTAATTGGCCTAATATCGTTTAGGGCATTTTGATTTATGATCTCTCTCTCTCTCTCTCTCTCTCTCACGCTGGGCTTTTTCTGGGCTTTAAAAGATGTTTGGTAGTCTACAAGAGTCGAAGGTTTGTGGAACAAAATCTGAATCATTTGTTTGGCACAGGTGCCCACATCTAGTCCAATTTCATTGAATATGGGTGATAACTGAAAGAGAGCACCTTTTTTGATGAAGACTCTATTGCAAAAGGGGCCTTTGAGTCCCCTTTTTTATGAAAAAGAAGAAGCTTTTCTAAGTTTTCATTTTATCTTCTACTAGCATTATGAGCCCATTTTATGTGGTTACTACTGTTCTAGCGTGCTTCTACCGTAAGATGATGAGGTCTTACCTTGCCTACCACCTGAGGGCCTAAGGCTCACAAAAAGAGGGAAATTTTTTTTATAGTTTAAAGGAAGCTCTTGGATTCTGCAAAAATGGATTTCAAAATGTCACAACTATTAGATTTTTTATTTTTATTTTTTAATGAACAAAAAAATTTAGGAGGGGCAATGAGTAGTTTTCCTATCTAGGTGTTACCATAGTAGCAGTTTACCCGCTCAGTTTGAGCCTACAAGTTGGGAACCGGTAAGCCGTGGCTGTCAGCCTGCCACAACTATTAGATTTGGTAAAAATGAATTCCAAATATCACAAATATTAGATTTTTTTAATGAAGTAGAAAGTAGAAATGGACGACTAGAGTGGCTTTCTTATCTAAGCATTACCACAATAACATCATACCATATTCAATGAAATTGGACTAGATGTGGGCACCTGTACCAAACAAATGGTTCAGATTTTGTTCCACAAACTTTCGACTCTTGTAGACTACCAAACATCTTTTAAAGCCAAGAAAAAGACCAGTGTGAGAGAGAGAAAGATCATAAATCAAAATGTCCTACCCAATATTAGGCCAATTAGCTTTTTGAGCTGTCCAATTGTGAAAGTTTTGGGCTTATTGAAACACTTTTTTAAAAATAAATAAATATATAAAAAAGTGTAAATTCTTTAAGCTACTTATAGTTATTGATTTAAGTAGGGTTGATTGTATAATTAGTAAATAAATAAATAAAAAGTGTCAATTCTTCCCGTGATGTTCTTCATTAAATGAGCTTTAAGCCTTTAACAACTAATATAATTGGTGAAATGTTTTTATAAATTCTTACAAAATTTACACTTTTTTTTAATTTAAAAAGTTGTATTCTAGTGCTCATCCCTAAAATCAGCCTTCACTATTTCCTGGGATTAACAAAAATCCTTCACTGAGATCTCCTTCATTTTCTTCAATATTTTAATACCTTCCATCATCTCCTTTAACCAATATTGTTAACGTATTTATCCATTTTTCTTAATCCCCTGTTTAAATTAACCTCTCACCCAATTCCCACTTATGTTAACTTTATTTTTTTTAAGGAATAAAAAAAATTATATTGTTTTTCACAATAATTGGAGGTAGGGAGATTTGAATCATGAATATATCTCAATTAAAGATCTCAAAATTAACTAAAACAACAGATGGATGGATGCTAAAAAATTAACAACACAAAAAAGAAATTCTAATGATATATATATATATATATATATATATATATATTGAGAATCATTCTAATGAGAATTAAATGGTAATTAGAGACACACACACATATATATATATATATATATATCACCATGAAGTTACGATCGAAAAAAATAGTGTTCCTCTTAAGTGTCATGAACTACTTTATGCATTTTTCCAAATTTATAAGGCATACCTAACGCGTTAATAATAATAATAATAATAGTAGCAGTAGTAGTATCAAAAAAGAAAAAGAAAAAGAAAAACATACCTAAAATTGCTAACTTCAATTGAGATTTCCGCTTTCTTTGCTCGTGTCAAATGTAACTGCCTTCTGTATTCTCACAAATTGAGCTGTTGCCGCATCTAATGTGTGTTTTGTCTTTGCATTCATTTATATCTAATGGGATAACAAGAAAATTAAAAAACTTATTAAAATCTTGTACACTTAGTTTTGTGATCACTAAAAAACATAGGTCAAAGAAGTTACAAAAGGGGTTAATCAAGATTATTGGATTTGTTTTTTGAGAATATGATTATTATAATTGGAATTACATAGTTTACTTTAGATGAAATTTAAGTTAAAAAAATTAGAATATGTAGGGGTATTTTAATAAAAATAAATAAATTTTTTTGGTAAGAATAAATAAATATTTATATTCAGAGTTTTATTGCTATAAAATTTATTATGAAATATTATCCCATTTAACTCAAATTGCAGTTAGAAAAACATTTGTGTCTCATAATCACATTTATAAACCTGTTTTGTTATAATATTATGATTAAATTATTCTAATAACTTGCATGTATTTTATGTCTATATTTTCCTCTTGAGAGGTGTACCTATAAAGCCTTGTGAATGTACCCACAAAAATATAAAATTTATAGATGAGAAATATATGTATAGTATGTGAATATTTATGTTCTCTTGTGGATAGATAATGATTTTTTGCTTTTGCTTTTGTTTTTGTTTTTGTTTTTGTGAAGCTTTTGCTCTGTGGTGTTATGGTGTTGTGCATAATTATGGAGCTTAGCATATAGTAGGTTATTGTATCTTGTGAGTAACATGCTAGTAAACTTGTTGCACCGTTTAAAATCTATGAAGTATATTCACTTGCGGTGGTGCACAATACCCTAAGGGGGCGCTTGATTCGCCATAATGTTACATTACACTATAATATTACATTATTATAATCTTATATTAATGTAATCTCAATACAAAAATATAATATTACATTGTTTTAGAATGTGATAAGATTAAGGTGATATGATATATTTTGTAATTTTAGATTATGGTAGTGTTAAGAAAAAAAAAAAGAAAAAAGCCAAAAAAACTTAATATCACATCATTGTAATGTGCATCACATCAAGGGCACATCACAACATACCAAACACCCCCTAAAATGGTTAGAACTTTATGCCTTAGGCCCCTTAGTCAAGCCATTCTTTGGTGATACCTTCATTTTTGTTGTTGACAGTTATGTATATCTTTTAATCTTATTATTACTATTAAATATTACTTATCATATGTAATTTTTCATTTATAACAATTAAAATAATAAGTGAAATTTCATATAATTATCTTTGAGCTTTTTATATTATCGTGAATTATTGAAACAATTTATTATATTTTAAATTGTGAAAGCAATAGAATATATATTATTATAATTTATAGATACGATAGAATTTTAAAATTTGATGTCCGCTTTATAATGAATATTATTTATCATCATACTTAAATACCAAATGATTTTTTTATATAAGAGACATACCAACCAATTTAGCTACTAAGCTCTTGGCAGAACTCCATTTCAAACTAAAACATAATCATTAACTTAAGATGACAATATTAAAAGTATAGTATAAACTTTAAAGATATAATTTAACATTTTTAAGATTTTAAGATTCTGTTGCTAGTTTTTCCTCTAAAAAAAGAAGAAGAAGATTTTGTTGCTAGTTATAGCACTACAAAATATTATTTAGTGGATATAGATGTCGAAAATTGATATAATTATTAGAGTAATTTTGGGATGTTATAAATATATTTTAACTTGATTTATTTTAATTAACTTTGTAAAATATTATTTCATAAATGATGATTAAATTAATAAGAAAATGTTATCAATTTATGATAAATATAACTTTAATATATGTATAATTTTTATAAAGTTTGTATATCTTACTATAGGGAGATTTCCCGTTCAAGTTTGTTTGTCCGCTTTAGGGAGCCAAGCCCGCACGGTTTTATTTTCAAGCGACGTGGGCAAGTAAGCGTTGCACTTGGATTTAGTCCCATATCGGCAAGAAATGTGCCCCACTCATGGTTTATAAGTCCTTGGAGCAACCATGAGTGTACCACTAGTGGTAAAAGCGTGCCCTTCAAGGGTATCAAAACCGTGCAATCTGGGTGGCATCGGTCTCAACGGCCCATTCCCAACTCAAAGCGGACAATACCTTTGTCGAGTAATGCCTCTCAAAAGCGCCTTTTATTGTAGAGAGATTTCCCGTACAAGTTTGTTTGTCCGCTTTGAGGAGCTAAGCCCGCACGGTTTTGTTAGCATTTAATGTTGCTATGTTCCTGTTGAGCCACCTCATCAGCCACATCATACTCTCTTTCTTTTTCTTTTTAAATCATTTTTCTCTTTATGATTTTTTAATTTTTTATATAAAATAATTAAATACAAATCATGGACAAACATTATTATTCATTAGATTCAAATATTTGACTATTCAACTACCTCAATTGATTTCAACTTTTGGTTTTCTTCTTTCTAAATAAAATTAGCATTTCAAGTGTCCCTTCATTTATCTTCTGTTATAGTGTTTCATCTTCCAAAATTTCAATTTTTCACAACTTTATCTCTCTCTCACTCATACATTGATTATTTATTTTTAAGTTTTATAATGTTATATATACCAATATACATTTTAGATACAATCACCCATCATCTACAACAAAAAATTTAGCACAATACTAATTGTTTTCCATATTTTCCAATTAAACTTTAATTTTCACTATTTTAAGAAGATATCTAGCATTAAGTGTCTCTTCGTTTATCTACCGTTATAGTGTTTTTTCTTCCAAAACTTTGGTTTTTCACAAGCTTATCTCTCTCTCACTCATACATTGATTATTCATTTAAGTTTTACAATGTTATATATACAAATGCACATTTTAGATACAATCACCCATGATCTACAACAAAAAAAATTAGCACAATACTAATTGCTCTCCATATTTTTTTAATCAAGCTTTTGTTTTCACCATTTTGAGAAGACATTAATTATATTTGTCTGAAACTTTCAAAGTTAAGGCAACAACAGGAAGACCATTGTAGTAAACAAAACGAACAATAAAGAATTATTTTTTCCCCCTTTTTCCTTTCTTTTTAGTATTCTTGCATTTTCTGAAGTGATTTTGTTGTTTTCCTTTCCAAATTTTTCAATGATATTAACTTTTGTTATTTTTAATTGACTTAGAATTGTTAATGCAGTTTTATTTGGCCTATCATTGTTGTGGAAATTCCTAATTTTGATATAAAACATATTGATAATGAACATTTTTTGTGCTTATTTGTAGTGTCAAAAAGTTAAAAAGTATTCAGTGTAATAATTTTGTTATTATTGCATCTCATGTGTTTGGTAAAAATTTTTTTAGAAATCTTATGCGTTTTTCTCAAATCTGTTTGTGATTTTTATTTTGTTCATTCTACTACAAATAATAGGCATCTCCACCATTAAATTTTTAGCTAATTTGAGTTTTCTTGGTAAATTTTTACTTTATTTAGTTGATCTTCTTTAAGGAAAAAAGTCAAAAAGAGAATAAGACAAAATATAATTTATTCTAGAACATCATTATGATATTAATATTTTTATGTATAGATACTTAATTAATTCTTTCTTAAAATTCCTATTATCCTTACATCTAGCCTCTTACATTAATTTTTTGGGGTTCAAGTGATAGCCTGCATCTCTCTCTCTCTCTCTCTCTCTCTCTCTCAATTTTTTGGTGGATTTTTATTTTTATTTTTCTTGCATCTCTACTTTAAGTTGATAATTTTTTATATTCTTTACAACTTTACTTTGGGTTAATGCAATTTAGTTTTGTTTTTTAATTTTTTTTTTTTTTTTTTTTTTTTTGGTTCTCTTTGATTGTCAAATGTTATCCTATTGCGTTATAAAGAATTAAATATAACATATACAAATTTAATATTATTCTATTACATAGCATGATTTGGATAATTTGATATTTATTCTATTGCATACCATGATTTTTTATAGTGCTCAATTTAGATGTTAAACTATGATATTTTACTAATTTTTGTTAATTGTATAATCCTTCATGTGGTGGACAAAGTACTCTTAATTAATAGTTGTATTAGAAGTACTCTATAATGCCATTTATTTAGAGAAAAGCAAAGGTTAGCCAAACGGAAATAATCGAATGGGTGACAAATTAAGAATTCTCATGTGTTACTCTTTAAAGATTTTATTAGATGTATAAATGACACTTTTGGTTTATGAAACATGATCAATAATATGTAATTTTTATATAATTATATCTAGACTATACTGCAATGTCATGATGGATGGATTGATCTTATTTTACTATAAAATCTAAGTAATCATATGGTTTATGAATTTGAAGAGTTATATATTACGGGATTTGTTCATATGTTCATATGATGAAATAAAATTTGCTCTTTGCATTTTATTTTATTTTATATTTTCACTTTATGATATATGATTTATTGAATATGATCTATTACATAGTTATCTTTATATATGTTTTCACTTAGTTTCAATTGTATGGAAGAAAGAGATGCACATTTATGTTTTGGAGAAAAATACTTTAAGTGTTGAATCACATGCATCTGTATAGTAACAAACAAAGTATACATTGTTAAAACTTGGTCTAATAATTCTCACACTACAATTTTTTTTTTTATAAAAAAATTATTGCATTGTATTTTCATACATATCTCACTATATATATAATACCCAACTACAAAATATATTTAATTTGTAAGTTGTTACACCACAAAAAAAACTTCTTATATAAAACATAATTTCAAATAACACATTAACTTTTAAAAATATAAAATCTAACATATTAATTATATAATTATCCTATAAAACATATTCATATCAAATTTCCTCGCACATCGTGCAAGTCTGTGACTAGTTTTTAATTAAACTTATTCCCTTAATACTATTTTCAGGTTGCTAGAAGTGATGTTAAGACGATAAGACTAACTTCTTGAAGTGATAATCTGACTTCGTAGACTAGGGTAAGGGTTTGGAAACACCTCACTTAAGAAGATTTTTTAAGAAATGCTCGAGTTAAACTAGTCCAGAGCAAGTCATAATGAAGAAACTAAATTGCAAGAAATATAACAGATTAAAGCCTAAATGATTATCCTAATGCTAAATTGATTTGAAGCAAGCAGCAATTCAAATAAAAATTAAATGGGCAACTAGATATTGTATCAAACTTGATAAATACTTTATTTAATAAGATCACGAGTATAAAGGAAATGAACTTACATGCATAAAGTCTATTACAAAGCCTAAGGACTACTTGATTTGCCTAAGAACTATTATATCTCCTAAGAATCTAAGTACAATTGATCACGAAAGTGCTAAGGTGTGTTATTGGTTGTGTACTTGTGTGTGGTGTTTTTTCCTTGTGGAATCAAACCCTATTTATACTTGAGACTTAAACAGTTATGCTTGATTTCGTTTTCCACATGTTGCTTCTTGGTTGTCTATCCACTGCCAAGTGCCTTGTTATTAACAAGGCTTAATAACCTCTCTTAATTAATTCTAGGCAACTGCCACCCTGTTGCTCTCGGTTACTTAGTACGTGTCTTCATGTCTGATGCCTTAGGCAACCACTAGAGGTATTTTTTTACTAATTCTTCAAAATAACTACCCACTTTCCTTTTAACTATTTGGGAACTCCATTAAATTAATGTAACTTGTCAAGGGAACTCCATTAAATTAATGTAACTTGTCATTCATTTGGCCTTAGTTATATGATCATTTCCAACCTTGCAATTATGTTTAAGCTTCTTTTCTACGTGACCTTGCCTATTTTACCGTGTCTTGTCGATAAATAAATCGTTGGACCCAACATGTATATATGCATGTATGTATGTATATGGATATGTATGCGTGCGTGCGCGTGTATTAAAGTTATATTTAATTTTATATATTATAAATGAAATACTAATAATGTTACTTGCCTACTTGGCTTACAATTCTCAAATATATATATATATATATATAATATTTGAGTCACCACTAACATTGAGTAAATTTTTTCATAAGTTCATTAAAGACTTTTTTTTTTTTTTAATTTCTTTACAAAGCATGTTATATCTTATTTTAAAAGCTTTGAAGAGGGTAAAATTTGGTGCTAGGTTTTGATGACGGGAGAAAATGAATGTATCTGATGTGGACGGATACATGATGAATGGACATAATGCTGACGAGTCTCAGGTACACGTGTCAATTCTTTATAAATGGAAACAACTTGCGGATCACACATAATTAAGTATGGAGAATCCCAATTGGAATAGAATCCAAATGTAAGGGGAATTCCGTAATATTCGCTCAATCAATGACAAGTCCTATATGGAAAAGACTTCTTTAACAAGGAAGGAAGGTCAGTTCTACACTACTATAAAAACACCAAAAACTCTCACAAGGAAAGGTACGCATACTATTCCCCAACTCTGGCACTCTAAGGTTGTGAGTATCTACTAACTTAACCTTCGGAGGGTCCTTGGCCGGTACCACACCGGTACCCTTTCAAGGTGTTTCTTGCTTTGTGTTTTGCAGGTTGCATCGAGTGCGAACGAGAGAACTTTGTAGCATACTGACGATATTTTGAGCATCATCAATTGGCGCCGTCTGTGGGAAGCGCAAGGAAAAGTCATTACTTTGAGCTTTCTGTACAAAAAGTTGCATGGTATTCACACGCTCGATGGCGACCACAACGAACGATTAAGAGGAGACACACACGACAGCTCTTGAGAGGCAAGTTCAAATCCTCGTAGCAACAGCGGTAGAACGTCTAACAAAACGTAATCATGACCTAGAAGAGCAATTGCGCCAGAAAGACACAACACTCCATACTCAGGAGGAAGAGTAGAAGGCCAGCAGCACCGAAAGGAGAACCCAGCACAAGCCGGAAAGGAGTAACGCCCATAGCAGGCCCGAACGGCAGGATACGAATCGACCATCAACTGCGGAACAGGTCCCGTCTAGTGTAGTGGCAGAGATGCAGATGATGAAGGAGCGCATGGACTTTATGATGAACGCTCTCAGAAGACGGGTATCTAATGACCTGAACGATCTGGTTCATCGAACGGATTCACCATTCACGGTGTCTATCAATTCGTACCCTCTACCTCAGAAGTTCCGCATGCCTCAGATTGAAAGTTATGACGGATCCAAAGACCCGTTGGATCATCTGGAGACCTTCAAGACGCTGATGCATCTGCAAGGAGTAGCAGACGAAATTATGTGTAGGGCCTTCCCCACGACATTGAGAGACTCTACAAGAGTTTAGTTTAGCAGATTGACGCCAGGCTCTATCAGTACTTTTAAGGAGCTAAGTGCTCAATTCGCCTCGCATTTCATTGGAGGGCATAGGTCCAAGAAGTCCACCGCGTGCCTGATGAACATTAAACAACAGGAGGACGAAACGCTGAGGTCATACATCACCCGCTTTAACAAGGAAGCACTTTCAATAGATGAAGCGGACGATAAAATATTAGTAGCCGCATTTATGAATGGACTACGAAAGGGTAAATTCCTATTCTTCCTATATAAGAATGACCCAAAGACTATGCCCGACGTACTCTACAGGACAACCAAGTACATGAACGCAGAAGATGCACTCTCGACCCGAGAAGAAAAGCCCTCCAGGAAGAGAGAAAGATAGGACGACGTACATCAAGACAGGGGACGAAAAATGGCAAGGACGGGAGAGAAAAGAGAAGAGAAGCGCCCAAAACCTCCAGCTATGAGGTTTACACACTTCACTCCACTTACAGCCCCGACAGACCAATTCCTGATGCAGATTAAAGACGAGGGGGCACTCACTTTTCTAGGAAAGCTGAAGGGAGATCCCAATAAAAGGCCTTGAGACAAATACTGTCGCTTTCACAGAGACCACGGCCATGACACGGCGAACTACTATGACTTGAAGCAGCAGATAGAAGCACTCATACGGCAAGGAAAGTTACAGAGGTTCGTTAGCAGGGAGAGAACGGACCTGCCACAAGAACAAATTCCACGACAAGAAAACGAGCGCCCAAGACCACCCATAGGGGACATAAGGATGATTGTAGGGGGCACGGCGACATCTGGCTCATCAAAAAAGGCTCAAAAGACTTACCTCAGAATGGTCCAGAACGTTCAGGTAGCAAGATTCGTTCCCAGGAAAGAACAGGACGAAACACCCATCATTAGGTTTTCAAAGAACGACGCTCGACGTCTTCACCACCCACATGACGACGCACTTGTCATTAGCATACAAGTGGGAGATTACAACATGCACCGGATCCTGATCGACAACGGAAGCTCCGCTGATATCCTTTACTACCCGGCCTTCTAGCAGATGATGATTGGTAAAGAGCGGCTGATTCCAACAAATGCTCCCCTTGTCAGGTTCGGGGGAACCAAGGTATACCCCTTCGGCGCAATTACTTTGCCCGTTACGATCAGTGATTACCCCCGGCAAACTACAAAAGACGTCACGTTTCTCGTGGTCGATTGTTCATCCGCATACAATGCCATAATTGGACGTCCCACTCTTAATTCATGGAAGGCCATAACTTCGACCTACCATCTAATGGTAAAATTCCCTACTGAGTACGGAATAGGAGAACTACATGGGGACCAAGTCGCCACGCGAGAATGTTATGTGACGATGATGGAAATGGATGACCAGATGTAGACAATAAGCATCGAAGAACAACGGACGGCTGCAGAACCTGTTGAAAAGCTTAGGGAAATACATTTGGACGACTCAATGCCGGAGCGAACGACCTGAATTGGCACCCTCGCCAGCCCAACGATCCTGTAAGCACTAAAAGCATTTCTTAAGGCAAACCGGGACGTTTTTGCATGGAGTCATGAAGATATGCCCAGGATTGATCCCTCCATCATGGTCCACAGGTTGAATGTATCTCTCACCTTTCCACCGATTCGTCAAAAGAAGCGTGCTTTTGCGCTAGAAAGAGAACAAGCTATAACAGAAGAAGTCCGCAAGTTACAGGAAGTGAACTTTATCAAAGAAGTCTACTACCCCGATTGGCTTGCAAACGTAGTGATGGTTAGAAAGACCAATGGGAAATGGAGGATGTGCGTAGATTTCATGGACTTGAATAAAGCCTGTCCAAAAGACAACTACCCTCTCCCAAGAATTGACACCCTAGTCGATTCAACTGTGCACGTCAGCTGCTAAGTTTCATGGATGCCTTTTCCAGGTACAACCAGATCAAGATGGACAAGGCAGATCAGGAAAAGACCTCGTTCGTAACAAGTTAAGGCCTCTTCTGTTACAGAGTGATGCCGTTTGGCCTCAAGAATGCCGACGTGACTTACCAGAGACTTATGAACAAAATGTTCGCAAAATAGATTGGAAGGAACGTCCAAGTGTATGTAGACGATATGCTAGTCAAGAGCCGAAAGGAAGAAGACCACTTGGATGACCTTAAAGAAACTTTCGACACCCTTCGATCGTACAACATGAAGCTTAATCCAAGCAAATGCGCATTCGGGGTGACAGTCGGAAAGTTCTTGGGATTCATGGTATCCTAAAAGGGGATTGAAGTCAACCCAGATAAGATTTGCGCGGTATTAGAGATGATGCCCCCTAAGAATGTGAAGGAAATACAAAGCCTCAATGGTAAGGCCGCTGCGTTGAATAGATTTGTATCAAGAGCGACGGATAAATGCCAACCATTTTTCCACACGTTGAAAAAATCCTTTGAGTGGACGGTAGAATGTCAACAGGCATTCGAAGATCTTAAAACCTATCTTTCTTCCCCTCCACTGCTGAGCCCAACCCAGAGAAGGAGAAGAGTTGTTCTTATACTTAGCTGTGTCACCCGCTGCAGTCAGCGCAGCCTTAATTCGGGAGGAAGACAAAATTCAAAAACCCGTGTACTATACTAGCCGTGCATTTCGTGGCGCTGAAGAAAGATACCCGCCGATGGAAAAGCTAGCCTTTGCCCTGATCACGGCTACTCGAAGACTCGAGCCCTACTCCCAAGCTCACACAATAATCATCTTGACAAACAAACTACTCAGATGAGCCTTAAGCAATCCCGAAGCCGCCAGAAGGAGCAGGCATCGTACTTCGATCTCTGGAAGGCGACAAAGTGGAGTGCATGGTTCGCCTCAACTTTCCTACGATGAATAATGAAGCAGAGTATGAAGCTTTGATCGCAGGATTGGACCTCGCAAAAGCAGCTGATGCCACCAAAGCAGTTGTCCACTGTGATTCACAAATAGTCACCAATCAGGTGACCGACGAGTACGAATGCAGGGGAACAAGGATAAAGATGTACCTGGACCAGGCGAAAAGGAAGATGAAGGACTTCCAGGCACAGATTATGCAGATCCCAAGAAAGGAAAACGAGCAGGCCGATCAGCTAGCTAAGGCCGCATCAGCAGATCATATGACCGTCCATGATAAGGTACTTTCCTTTGTTCAACTTTCACCTGTTATTAATAACATAGACGTGTAGGAGATAGGTTCAGAAAGTAATTGGACCACACCAATAGTCGCCTACTTGAAGGAAGGCATGCTACCTGACGCCAAAGAAACTGCTAGGAAGCTGAAGGTCCAAGCGGCGCGGTTCATACTGATCAACGATGTCCTATACAAAAGAGGGTTTTCACACCCATACTTAAGATGCCTAGGCCCCGAGGAAGCAGATTACGTAATGAGGGAAGTACATGAAGGGGTTTGCGAGAACCATTTAGGGTCATGGTCGTTAGTTCACAAGCTCATCCGAGCCGGATACTACTGGCCTACCATGCAAAAGGACGCCCAGGTATACGTCAGGGCTTGCGACAAATGCCAGAGATTTGGCAATTCCATAAGACAACCAACAGAGGAACTCACTCCGATGACGGCCCCGTGGCCGTTCACCCAATGAGGTTTAGATATAATGGGCCCTTTTCCCACCGCAGCTAGGCAGTTGAAGTTCCTAGTCGTCAACATCGACTACTTCACCAAATGGGTAGAAGCAGAAGCACTGGCTACAATCACGAAAACAAATGTGCGCAACTTTGTATGGAGGAATATCATTTGCAAGTATGGCATACCAAGAGATCTGGACTCGGACAACGGGAAACAATTCGACAATAACTCTTTCAGAAATTTTTGCTCAGAACTTGGGATCAAGAATCATTATTCATCCCCCGCACACCCTCAAGCCAATGGCCAAGTTAAAGTCACGAACCGATCCTTACTGAAGATCATCAAAACTCGGCTCAAGGGGGCAAAGGGTATATGGCCAGAGGAACTTCCTAGCGTGCTATGGGCGTACAGGACGATGGCGAGGACACCTGCAGGCAAAACACCGTTCCGTTTGGCATACAGAAGCGAAGTAGTCATCCCAGCAGAAATTGGACTCACTAGTTACAGGGTAAATAACTACGACGAAGGAAGAAACAACGAGGCGATTCGTCTCCAGCTCGACCTAATAGACGAAGTTAAAGCAACAGCTGAACAAAGGCTTGCAAGATATCAGGATCTCATGGCCAAGTACTACAACTCCAAGATCAAACACAGAGACTTCAAGGTGGGAGACCTCATCTTAAGAAAGGTGATGGGTAATTGGGAAGGCCCCTACAGAGTTACCTCGTGGGTAAGAAAAGACACCTACCACCTGGAGACCCTGGACGGACAAAGATTGCTTCACCAGTGGAACACTGAACACCTCAAGAAGTACTACCAGTAGAAAAGAAAGCGGAGAATGATGTTCCATTTTTTCCTAGTTTTTCGTAGTTTTTTAATTCAACAGTCATTTAAGGAATATTTAATTTTTTGCTATAATACTTTTTAAGCCCAAAAGGCAAGGTTTCTACTTATGAATGAAGAGTTTATTCAGACATATATTTCTACTTTGATTACAATGCCTTTATAATGAACAGATGCACCTCAAGAGGTGTAAAACCGTTAAGTCCTTAAGAGGACGGATACATCCCAAGAGGATGTAAAAATCCAAGTCCTTAAGAGGACAGATGCATCCCAAGAGAATGTAAAAATCCAAGTCCTTAAGAGGACTGAAACATCCCAAATCCAAGTCTTTAAGAGGACGGAAACATCCCAAGAGGATTTAAAATTCTAAGTCCTTAAGAAGACGAATGCATCCCAAGATACATCCCATGAGGATGTAAAAATCTAAGTCCTTAAGAGGACGGATACATCCCAAGGGGATGTCAAAGTTATCATCCTTAAGAGGACGGAAACATCCCAAGAAAATATAAAAGTTACTAATCCTTTAGAGGACGGATATATCAAAAAGGTGTAATAATTAATATCCTTGAGAGGACGGATACATCCCACGAAGTTGTAAACATTAAAAAGTCCTAGAGAAGACGGATGCGTCAATTAAATTCAGAAATATTATCAAGTACCTACAAGGACAGATACATTAAAGAAAGAACGAGCTCAAATACCGTCTAAAAATATATATAAGGACAAATTCAGAATAAATTTTGAAACAATCAAAGTACTTAAATAAAAATGCCACCAAAGGGAAATTGTTCATGACGGTACAAAATAAAACTTTTTACAAGTCAAAAATTAAAGCCACTGGACGGGGGGATCTTTAGATTTCACATCAACTTCAGTATCCTCTACACGGGTTTGAACCTGACCGGCAGTCTCTGCTTCATCATTGCGGATCTCGTCACCCACAACATCACGATCCTCAGCAAATAAACGTTCGGTGCTCTTTGAAGCAGCAGGCAGGACGGATGTTTGGGCTTGAGCTTCATCGATGCTTACTTGAGACAGGTCTAGCTCAGGATGCAAAGCCTTCACCTGACGGAGAGCGTCGTCGAACCTGTCAGCGAAGGTGCCGCCCAACTCTGTTAAATATGCCTCGAAGTCACGATACTCTTTCACAGCGTCCTCCTTGGCTTGACGGAGTTGGCCCTTGACGGATTCAATTTCCTTCTCTTTATCCTCAAGGACTTTTTGCAGCACCTCCATCTGCTTCTCCAATTCGTCCCTCTCTTGCTCCGACAGGGCTAGCTTCTTCTCTATGACTACCTTCCAGGCTTGAAATTGAGCTAGCTCATCCTCCGTCCTCTCAGCTTTTGCCCTTATACAGTCCAAGGCCGTTTCATGACTAAGACAACGGCCCATTAGCCCCTTCATCATCAGCATAGCCTGGAAAATAAAAACAAACGATTAAAGGTCGAGGCAGACGGGAATAAAAAAAAAAAGAAAAAAAGAAAAAGAAAAAAGAAGATGATGGATGAAGGGTACCTGTGCAATATTGAATAGGCCGGTCTCCCCCATTACTTCCATCGCATGATTCCCAAGATCTTCGTAGTCGTTGGGGGTCAAGATCGACAAGAGTTTTTCCAAGGTGTATTTGGAATCTTCCCGTAGGAGGACGGGCGGTTTCTCTGACAGAGGCACCATGCCACCTGTCATTAGACCTTTGCCCTTCCCATGTTTGGGAGGAACCGTCTTCTTGACCTCTGCCTAGAGACCTACGACGGTCTCAGTTGCACCCTTAGGTTTCTTTGACTGACGGTCAGTCTCCAGAATGGGTTTTCTTTTTGTTCCAGATGGTTTGGAGGTATCCGTCCCACCTATTTAGCCAAGTTTCTTCTTTGCAGCAACCTGCTGCTTAATGATTGCTCTTCTCTTAGCATCATCCATTTTTGCAAAGGACGGTGTATAAGTTAAGGAAGTGAACAGGAAGAAGTAAATAAACCAAAATACTTGTAAAACTTACGTGCATGGACTTGCTTTTCGTATCAAAGGGCTGCTTCTGATGGTTCCAGTCCGTCACAATGCCAGTGTATGGTCTCTAATCTGACCAACTTTGCCCAGGACCGTTCTTCTAGTTTGGTTTTTTGAAAAATCTTTTCAAGGAAACTCCAATCTTCAAGAGAAATTTATGGACGGTCTTGAGCTGCAAAAAAGAAGACGGTTAAAAAATAATAAAACATCGACGGTATGCTTAAACTGAAGTTACATAGGGAATGGGTCTATACCTGACGGGGGTAATATGCCCCATGTTGTATCAACAGGCATGAACTCAGTGTCACCAGGATGACACATCCATTCATTACTGTCCATAAAGAAGTACCTAGACTTCCAGTCCCTATTGGAATCTAAAGTATCACTCACAAGCCGTAACAACGGGCTTCTCGCTACAAAACTATACATGCCTTTAGATTTTGTAATCTCCACCAGACGATAGCAGTAGAAGAACTCTTCAACTGTTAATTTTTTCTTCCCTTTGGACATTACCCCGTACAGGACCTCTCCGCTGAGGAAAACCCTCCATGCGTTTGGGGAAACTTGGATGACAGATAAACCTAGGTATTGAAGAAGCTGACGGTGCAAGGAACTCAAGGGAAACCTTAAGCCAGCTTTGAGCATTTGTTCATAAATTCCAACACCTTCAACGCCATCATAATAACACTTCTCCGATCTGTAAGGTAGACGGAGGGATATGTCGACGGGTATTTGATATTTTTCTCTTAAAGTTTTAAAGTGTGACTCCTTAATTGAAGACGTGAAGTTGTTCACCGTCCATATTGAAAGCATGATAAACTTCCTCATCCTGTCAGGACCAATGATGGACTGCATTGGAGGCTCACTCTCACCTAGACCATCACTAAGATTACTTTCTGTCCTATTATCATCCCTTGAGGGAGAGGAGGTGGTAGATGAATTCTCTTCACTTGAAGTGTCAGGATCTCTGGGACCCGACGGGTGTACTTCATCGTAGCCCGCTCCATCGCGGACAAACGACTAGTTACTCGACGCGCTAGACATCTGTCACCTACACGTGACAGTAAACCCTAAGACACTACCGAATCTAAAGGTATTCGACGGTGATAAGAATGAATGAATTAAAGAGAGTAAGTGCTTACCAGTTATATTGCAGTTGAGAAATTCAAGTGACGGACGAATGAATGTGACGGATTGGTGAAACATGACAGATTAATAAATGTGACGGAACGAGTGTTTGACAAAATGAACGAATGCGCTCTGATCTGTTGATTTCTGTGAAAAGTGAGAAATGAGGAAAAGGGTAAGCTTATATAGGGGGAACGACAAGGACGACGAAGGGACGCTTCGTTCCTACCAAACAGCCACTAGAAAAGTGACACGTGTCCGACAACATTTATTACCCAGTATTAATTACCCCATGTCCTAATAATGAACCAGATATATTTGAATCGTCACCCCATAAGTCCGTCCCCTGAGAGGTCACGGACCCATGGAGTGAGGGGACAGCTGAAGAGGGTAAAATTTGGTGCCAGGTTTTGATGACGGGAGAAAATGAATGTATCTGATGTAGACGAATACATGATGAACGAACATAATGCTGACGGGTCTGAGGTACACGTGTCAACTCTTTATAAATGGAAACAACTTGCGGATCACGCATAATTAAGTATGGAGAATCCCAATTGGAATAGAATCCAAATGTAAGGGGAATTCCGTAATATTCGCCCAATCAATAACAAGTCCTATATGGAAAAGACCTCTTTAACAAGGAAGGAAGGTCAGCTCTACACTATTATAAAAACCCCAAAGATTCTCACAAGGAAAGGTACGCATACTATTCCCCAACTTTGGCACTCTAGGGTTGTGAGCATCTACTAACTTAACCTTCGGAGGGTCCTTAGCCGATACCACATCGGTACCCTTTCAAGGTGTTTCTTGCTTTGTGTTTTGCAGGTTGCATCGAGTACAAACGAGAGAACTTTGCAGCTTATTGACGATATTTTGAGCATCATCAAGCTTTATATATTTAGTTATCTTGATAGGTTTTTATGTTTCATATATATAAGAGTTGCATACATTTTCTTTTCCTTATTAATGTAATTTTTGGACTGTTAGAATAATAGAATTAATTATCCGACTATAAACTTAATGATTTGTGTATAATGTAAATCTTACTTTGAACATTTACCATTTTTTGGGGGTTATATGAGTAATTTTGGTTGAGCCGATTCATTAACGACTAGATAATTGTTATCAAAATAACAAACCATTTTAGTTAGGCTCATCTCTACCGCTACCCGATTAGGTTAAATCTAAACCCACCTGAGCTGACTTGTTGGCTAGGTGTTTGTTTAATGAAATCCCACTTTCTTGTTCACCCTTTATAGCAATCTAAGAACAAATAAAAAATTATAGGAAAGCATGAACTTGAACAATTTTCTTACTTCATTTGGACTTATAAACAAATGGATGCAATAATTGGAAAATGACAAATGCGGTTAGGTACTTTTACAGTGGAGAGTGAGGTGTAGTGTATAGACTATTAATTTTGAGGAATTAAATAGAGAAACTACAATTAATTTTGAAGTGGGGTTTCAGGTCATGCTCTTAATGAGTCTTCTGCCTGGTGAGGGTTTAGTTCATAGCATATGGAAGTTTGGGTGCCTTGTGTTCAATTATGTGAAGTTGAATTTATCTGCTGTTGATTGCCAGTCATGAATTAGTTTTATGATTTGTACTTCATGATAGCTAATTCACCTGTAAAAATGGTTTGATTTGTCTATCTGCAGCTTCAATTATAGACGCTTTCTTACTTCGGAGGTTGGTGCACTCTCTCTCTCTCTCAATATATAGTCTACTAGGATTTTTTTAGTTGTATTGTGTTTAGTGGCTTCTGAATGATTTTGAATATCTGCTGTTCGAATAGGAGTTTTTTGCTATAAAAAAAAAAAAAGAAGGTTATGTATTCATTGATTGATTGTTGATTTCAGGTTTTGTGCCGAAGGAATTGTCGCTTTTCATATCCTTCATTATCTGTAAGTTGCTATAGATTGAATTAATGTGCTTTCTTGTATGTCTACACACAAGCACACACATGATATACATATCGTGTTTGATGCTCGTTTTGGGTACTTTGTAGTTTCTAATTATCATTTTTTTAATCATTTGCATTCCTCAACCTTATTGTAGAGGGCTATACAAGCCAACAGGAGGCTGATTTGTTCTGTTGCCACAGAAACCTTAAAAAAACCCGTTGAAGAATCCAAAGATGGATACGCCTAAAGAAATCTTTTTGAAGGATTACAAGATGCCTGATTACTATTTTGATACGGTTCAAATATACTTAAATTAATTTTTCTACGTTAGGACTAGAATAAATTTGTGGCATTTGTTTTTGTACGCATACTGATGGAATTATGACTACAGGTGGATTTGAGATTTTCATTGGGTGAAGAGAAAACAATTGTTTCTTCAAAAATAACTGTGTTCCCCAGAATTGAAGGTGGGTTGTGACCATTCTTCCTATTTAGTACTTTATTCACTGGTAGTATTTATATCTCTGACAGATATGTAATTTTCTGTTCAAGCGGCAATGTTTTCCTCACATTTTCCAATAGCAGCGGTCTAAGTATTAGGTCTACTTCATTCTTCTACACAAGTTAATGCCGATGACAAATTTTGGAAGAATACTTCTATGGCATTTTTATTCTTTTTTAATGAATAATTCTTGTGAAATAGGTTCTTCTCCTCTGGTTTTGGATGGACGCGACGTAAAGTTGGTCTCAATTTGTGTTAATGGCATGGAACTCAAGGTTTGTAATTTTCCTACTTTTCCTAAGGTCCTTCAAAACAAACAAATAAAAAGCCTTTCTTGTTGCCCAAATTTTATAATTATATGCGTTGTGGTTTAACTTCTTACAATAGGAAGTTTAAGTTTAATAGCCAATTAATGTTTTTGGTTCTACTTAAATCTTAAGATACCTGAGTTACGGTATCATTGACATGCCATATAATATATATATTCTAATTTAATAATTTCTAGTGCTATGAATTGGTGCATGTCTGTATGTTTTCTAGGGGTGCAGGTGGGCTAGAGTATTACTTAGTTTTTTAAGGTTTTCTTACTATGACCCCTTTTTTTCTTCATAGGAGGGAGAATACCTGTTGGACTTGCGCCATTTGACACTCCTATCACCGCCTAGTCGTACATTTACTTTGGAAATCGTTAATGAGATACACCCTGAGAAGAACACATCTTTAGAGGTAAAACATGCCTTCTGGTATCCACAAGTTAATTTTGAAGTCTTTGTGGATCTCTCTTGTCCATATAATAAATCAAATTCACTGCAGGGACTATTTAAGTCATCTGGGAATTTCTGTACACAATGTGAAGCTGAGGGTTTTCGAAAAATTACATTTTATCAGGTGGGTATCTTGCAGCACCTGTTTATTCTAGTGGACTGTAATTGGAAATGTTGATTCTAACTTTCCAGTTTATTGATGCGTTCCATCTGCAAACAGGACCGCCCTGATATAATGGCAAAATACACATGTCACATTGAAGCTGATAAGTCATTGTATCCGGTATTGTTGTCTAATGGAAATCTCATAGAACAAGGTGACCTCGAGGTAAGCTTCACTTTTTCTGCATGGAAAAGGCATTTGTGTTCCAACCAAAAAAAAGGGGGGCATTTATGTAGAATCTTATGTGCTGTTCTTTACTGTTATTTTTCTTTGCTGCAGGGCGGTAGACATTATGCCCTGTGGGAGGATCCCTTTAAGAAACCTTGCTACTTGTTTGCCTTAGTTGCTGGACTGTTGGAGAGCAGAGATGACACATTTATCACTCGTTCTGGTAGGAAGGTCTCACTAAGGATCTGGACCCCAGCACAAGATGTGCCCAGGACTGCTCATGCCATGTATTCGCTTAAGGCGGCTATGAAATGGGATGAGGATGTTAGTTTTTTCATATAAAAGCTGATTTTTTAATTTGATACTAAAAATTTCCTTATTGATCTTATTCTAAAGCATACTTTCTGTCATATGCCTCTGCAAACAGGTGTTTGGTCTTGAATATGACCTGGATCTCTTTAATATTGTGGCTGTTCCAGATTTTGACTTGTAAGTTAATTTTTTTAATATAATGTTCTATGATGTGATAATATATTTTGGTACCCATTTGATACTTTTTGGTGACAAATATCTTGTGCTATAGTACTTTTAATGTTTTACTCGCTCATATTTCTTGTTTCTGAATCAATGATCAGGGGAGCCATGGAAAACAAGAGTTTGAATGTATGCTTTCTGAACTTATTTCAGTTCACACATTGATGTCTCTCCTTAGATCTTTTCAAAACTATAGTTGAACTTAAATTGCCTTTTTCTAGATTTTCAATTCCGTGCGTGTCCTGGCATCTCCAGAAACAGCTACAGATGCAGATTATGCTGAAATTTTACTAGTTATTGGCCATGAGGTTTGTTATTAATGTCTATAATGAAATGGGTTCTTTACTCTAAGTCCTATGAATTTAATTTTTAGTGACACTGGTTTCATGTTTTTTATAATTTGCAGTACTTCCACAACTGGACTGGCAACAGGTTAATTCATATCCCATCATAGCTCATTATTCCTTCAAAAAAAAAAAAAAATGAGAGAAAAATGTGCTGTGTGTTTAGCTCCTCATCTTATAGGTTGCTTTCTTACATTTGTCACTTTTATACCTGTTACTTTGGTTTGAAACTAATTTTCTTCCATTCATGATGATTTGGGACTTTGATGTTAATCACTACCTATCTTTTAATATTCAATCTGTTCACACCTCAGTCATGATTTGATATAATAATTGCAGAGTGACATGTCGTGACTGGTTCCAGCTCAGCCTAAAGGAAGGTCTCACCGTTTTCCGTGATCAGGTATAGCCGTATAGGCTTTTTGTCCCGTCTACAAATTAGTCTTGAAAACACTGTATATTCTTTTTTTGGAGCTTACAAATATAAGAATCTTTAATAATTGATAGGAGTTTTCATCTGATTTGGGAAGTCGTACTGTAAAGCGGATTGCTGATGTTTCCAAGCTTCGAAATTCTCAGTTTCCACAGGTCTTCTTTCTTTCTAGAATATATAAAATGCGTGCAATAGACATGTTTGCTAATAATCATTTTAAACCATTTAGAGCATTTGTGAATAGACATGTTTGCCTATCTAAAATAGGTGTCATTGACGTTTTGTAGAGTTTTTGGTATTATATGCTGCATTTAAGTGTATATATGTTTCCTTAATTTTCAGGATGCTGGTCCCATGGCTCACCCTGTACGGCCACATTCTTACATTAAGGTCAGAAATCATTTTCTGTTTCTTTTATCTCTTCTAAAGTTTCTGTCATCTTATCAACATAATCTACAGCTTTCTTGACTATAACGCTTTTAACTTGTGTTCCTTCTTCTTCCATCCTACAACAGATGGACAACTTCTACACAGGCAAGTTGTTTTTACATAATTTAACTAGAGTTAATAGTTATATTCAAATGTATTTGGTGAATTGGAAATTGTCATGTGGTTTTAACTTTTGGATATGTGGCTCTCTTGTGCATTGTGTTGGATATGATGCTGATTTGGGGCCTTCACCAACTTCAACATGCAGTAACGGTAGGGTTTAGCAATTGTCTTTGCATCTTATAATCCTCATATCCCATGTACGCTCTTGAGAAATTATCTAATTGTTCTTTGTTTCATTTTCTTTTACAGGTGTATAAAAAGGTTTGACTTTTTTGTTCAACAACAAATCTCTCTCTCTCAGGACAATGACTATTTTTTAATTTATTGATTTTTTGTTCTTATTATCCAATTTCAGGGAGCTGAAGTTGTCAGGATGTACAAAACCTTGCTGGGGAGTCAAGGGTTCCGAAAAGTAAGATTTAGAATTTTTCTGAGTTTAAATCTGATTATGTGACATAAATGTCTAGTTCATTTTATTTATATAGCTGCTGATCTGTGGGTGTCCATGTATTCAATTTCTCCACTTTTAGGGCATGGATCTTTATTTCAAGAGACATGATGGGCAAGCTGTAACCTGTGAAGATTTTTTTGCTGCCATGCGAGATGCAAATGATGCTGATTTTGCTAATTTCTTACAATGGTCTGTATCTGCCTTTTGTTTCTTTTGAGCTTCTGAAGATTTTGATGCTTACTCTTTAAAATATAACTAAAATACAGGTACTCCCAAGCTGGGACCCCTCTTGTCAAAGTGACATCATCATACGATCCCAACGCTTGTACATTTTCTCTAAAATTCTGGTATACATGCTTGTGATCTCTCTCTCAGCAAAGAATTATGGTCTTTCTCATTGGTTGGTGATATGGCTAACAAGTTGTGTTTGATTGTGGGCTTTTCACAGTCAAGAGGTACCACCGACTCCAGGGCAACCTGTAAAAGAACCCATGTTCATTCCTGTTGCACTAGGTTTGCTCGACTCAACTGGCAAGGACATCCCTCTTTCCTCTGCATATCACGATGTAACATTGCAGTCTGTCTCAAGCAATGATCAGCCAGTATATACTACAGTTCTTCGAGTGACCAAGGTCAGTTCAGAACTTTTACGTCTGCCTTTCTTTTCTTCTTTTTTTCTTTTTTTTTTTTGCATGTATTTTCCCTTTTTGTTTAATGGACCAACAGTGAGTCACTAAGAGAAAAGATAAATACAAAATCTTGTAGACATTTTGAGATAATCCATTTTATATTCTATGCAAAGCAAGAACAATTTTATCTTATGTTTGTATTGACCCGATACTACATTGCTAAGCATTAGGCGCCTTTTATTAAATTTTAATTGTTGATATACATATTAACATTTGTATGATTGTGATTGGACTAAGCAGAACGAAGAAGAGTTTGTGTTTTCTGATATATCTGAGCGGCCAGTTCCATCTCTATTGCGGGACTATAGTTCTCCTGTTCGTCTTGAATCTGATCTGACTGACAGTGATCTGTCTTTCCTTCTTGCTCATGATTCTGATGAGTTCAACCGGTTTGTCTTTCTAAATGCTGCGATACCCCTTTTTTTCTTTTTCTTTTTGGTAATTGAGCAACTGATGGACAGAAATATACTTGATTATTTTTCTGTTCAGTTGGGAGGCTGGACAGCTGCTGGCACGCAAGCTGATGCTCAGCATGGTGGCTGATTTCCAACAAAACAGGCCATTGGTTCTGAATCCAAATTTTGTGCATGGGCTCAGAAGCATACTCGGTGACTCAAGCTTGGATAAAGTATGACTTCTTTCTTTTTGAAAAAAAAAATACTGGGGGAAGGGTGAATGTACTAATGTAACTTCAATTCAATGACCTCTGCTTTTCCAGGAATTTGTTGCAAAGACAATGACTCTACCTGGAGAAGGGGAAATAATGGACATGATGGGAGTTGCAGATCCTGATGCTGTTCATTCTGTTCACACTTTCATCAGGAAGCAGCTTGCCCAGGAACTGAAAGCAGAGTTACTCAGCACAGTATGCATTCTTCCTAGGAGTTGCATAAATATGATATATTAATTACTATTTTGTGCTTCTATATATATATATATATATATATTTTTTTTTTTTTGTCAAGTAATAAATTGTTTGCGTTAATGCTTCAAAGGTTGAAAAAAATAGGAGCTCAGAAGAGTATGTGTTTGACCACTCTAATATGGCAAGGCGTGCTTTGAAGAATATTGCACTAGGTATGTTTTGCTTTAATTGTATTTTTGCAAGATTGGCCTCTGATAAACTTTTATAAATTGATTAATTGTGTGTTTTGTATTTTCAATAGTGTATCTTGCATCACTTGAAGCTCCAGAGTATACCGAGCTTGCATTGCAGGAGTATAGAACTGCCACAAATATGACTGATCAATTTGCAGCTTTGGCGGCCATAGCCCAGAACCCTGGTAAAACTCGTGATGATGTTCTGGCTGACTTCTATAGCAAGTGGCAGCATGACTTTTTGGTATTACTTCTGCTCAATTGCTCTTAATTTGCTAGAATGATATTTTTGGGTCTCTCTGAGTTCTGTGTTGTGCGTTTCATCTCTCTCTCTCTCTCTCTCCCTCTCTCTTTCTCTCTCTTGTGGAGCGAATATATGGTAGGTTTTTTTCATAGGATTTTCCCAAGTACACAATGAGGACCTTCCTGATATATGAGTAGTTGTAAAGCAAAGTTCAGAATTCAGCTTGTATACACAGGAAATGATACTTGTTAGGAAAATAAATGGGCATCCTCAGAACTTGATCAAGTTGTGTTTGGAAGCATCTCTTTGGAAGAAAGACGTTTAGGTAACTTTGTTAACAAAGCTAATTATGAGGCAAAACTGAACTGATGATGCAAGACTGAACTGATGATGCATTCTTAATATTCCCTAATTATCAGTGGATGAAAACATGCTTAATGTTTACAAGTTGCTATTGGAGCTTTTCAGTTTTTCTTTTTCCTTTATCAGTGTATATGATACTATTCTTTCTTTTTCTTTTTCTTTTTCTTTTTCTTTTTCTTTTTTCTGATGTTGAGTGTGGCTCTGGATTTTGAGAGTCGTTGCCTTCACCAATTTATGCAGGGAAAGTTTCTTCTCATCATTGTGACAATCTTATCCTCCCCAATCTCATATTTCTCTTTGTCTTCAGGTTGTGAATAAATGGTTTGAACTCCAAGCCATGTCTGACGTTCCTGGTAACGTTGAGAATGTTAAGAACCTCTTAAACCACCCTGATTTTGACCTGCGTAATCCAAACAAGGTGTACTCCCTCATCGGAGGTTTCTGTCGGTCTCCTGTGAATTTCCATGCAAAAGACGGGTCAGGCTACAAGTTCTTGGGAGAAATTGTACTGGAACTAGACAAACTCAACCCTCAGGTCCATTCAAAATTTTCTTTTCGGGAATTTTATATGATTTACATCTTATTAAATACTAATTTATTTTTGGTATTCTTTATCCTTGTCATGAATTGTAGGTGGCATCCCGCATGGTCTCACAGTTTTCTAGATGGAGGCGTTATGATGAAACCAGGCAAAACCATGCGAAGGTAGGACATCATTGCTGTAAATATTTCTTGTTAACGTTGTTGTTGTTGTCTTTTTAATCTAAATCCCCTCTTTTCATATTGTAAACTTTTAATGTCCTACTTGTAATCAAATCATTCTTACACTACATCTCAAAAAATTGTTCTACTGAAAGAGGACAATGTTGTCTTTGTCTAAGTACAAAATTTGATTGGTGTTTTGCAGGCACAGCTGGAGAGGATAAAGACTACCAATGGACTGTCAGAGAATGTACTTGAGATTGCCTCAAAAAGCTTGGCTGCTTAGGCCTTGTTTGGTTTAAAAAAATGGTCACTCATCACTCATCACTCAATTTTCATCACTCGTCATCCATCACTCATCACTCATTACTCATCACTCATCACTCATCACTCTAAAATATTACACCCAAACAACATCATCACTCAGTTACCATCACTCAATATTTTCACACTATTTGTGGGTCCCATATCTGTCATTAGTACAGTTTAGTTTTTTTTTTTTTTTTTTTTTTTTTTTTTTTTTTTTCCAGTACCCAGCTCACCCGAACCAGTGAAAAAAAAAAAAAAAAAAAAAAGAAGGAAGAACGAAGAAGACCAGATCAGAAGAAAGGAAAAAAAGAAAAAAAAAAAAAAAAAAAAAAAAAAAAAAAAAAAAAAGAAGACGAACTGGATGAAAAAAAAAAAAAAAAAAAAAAAAAAAAAAAGGAGAGAAGAGGAAGAAGACGAACTGGATCAGAAGAAAAGAAAAAGAAAAAAAAGAAAAAAACGAAACCAGTTCACCAACGAAGAAGAAGAAAAGAAAAAGAAAAAAGAAAAAAGAAAAAAAAGCTACCAGTTCACCAACGAAGAAGAAGAAAAGAAAAAGAAAAAAAAAAAGAAAAAAGCTACCAGATCGAACCAAGAAGAAGAAGAAGAAGAAAAAAAAAAAAAAAAAAAAAAAAAAAAAAAAAAACCTCAAAAGTCAAAAAGGACGGCTGAATAGTATAAAGTAATATATTTAATTACAAAAATGCCATTGAGTTATGAGTTATGGAAACTGAAAACAGATAAAATGTGTTTTCAGTTTTCATAACTCATCACTCAAAAATCAGAGAACTGAGTGATGAAAACTATAACTCAAAACTCATCCAAACAAAACATTTTACAACTGAGTGATGAAAACTGAGTATTGAGTGATGAAAACTGAGTATTGAGTGACGAAAACACTCAAACCAAACATCACCTAAATGTGTTGATTTATTTCAGGTGAAAAAAAATGCAAAGAACATGTTGCCATCGCCAGCTTTATAGGATAATAAATATGTTCTGTCATGTTTTTCTTTGTCTCCATAAACTATGTTTTTTATCAGGCATGTACTTTGAGAGGCTTATGCCTTACCTTGTTCCTTAGTTTTTTTTCATTAGTCTAATTCCTGATTTACCCAAAAAAAAAAAAAAAGGTTATGTTCCAATACTTCAGTTTATTTGCATACTCTAACAAATCATCTAAGTCTTGTTAGATAATTTTAAGTACCCAAATCAGTTGTATTAATCACTCATTGCATATTGATCATCACTCTTATTAGTGAGAGTTATATACAGACTCTTTAGATGTTTTTCTTTTTTCTTTTGCAATTTTCCTTATACTATATATATATATATTTTTTTTTTTTTTCTTTTTTTTGCTGAATTTCCTTTTCTATATTTGAACGCTTGGGAGCTTGCTTCACAAATCTATTAAATACTAAAAATATTTTGAATATGAACATTGAGGATAATTGCATGGATACTCTAACAAAGCTAATTAAAGAAAAGGGTATACCATCAGTTTGGATTGTAAGTATTTTCATTATACCTTATTTTGCATACTGTAATTACGATTTAGTTCCAATTTTTCTACATATTATTTTTAATATTAATTTTATAATATGGTATGGTCTTCTAGAAATGCTTAAAAACTACACAATTTCAATCTCATATATCAATATTAGTGAACAAAAGCCAATCAATAGTTTGGAACTACTTCTAGAATAAGAAAAATTATAAATATGAATTAAAAAAAGGGAGCTTTAAAGCCTTCAACAATAGTTTGGGAAACCATAAATACTATATACAACAAAATGAATATTATATATGGATCTTAAAAAGAAAATATAAAAATTATTTTCAAATGAATTTGCAAAGTGTCCGCGCATCGTGCGAGATATTATCTACTTAAATATAGTGTAAAGTTGATACTCTAATGTGATGTATTTTGAAAAGTAAATATGTAAAATAAAAAATTAGGTTCTTATACTAAAAAAAGACAATTTTTTGTATGAGTTGATGCGAATGCTCTGCTATTTGACAAATTTTGGATCCAAACATGTTTAAGGGGCTCCAACCATTAATAAGAAGATGACGTGTGTCTGTCATATTACACATAACTTATTTGGTCAGTTGAGTTAAGTGAGTGCACATGATAAGGATACATGTTATTTAATCTTCTTATTAGTGGTTAGAGTCCAACGCTCTAAACATATTTTGAGCCAAATCTTTTCCCTTACAATATTATACAACTATTAATGTGTATTATTTAAATAAATCACACGACGCAGTAACACGTGTGATGAGCATATAACAAAAGACATGGTAGTTATGGATTTATGAAAATGTTATATATTATTCCAATAATAATTTGCCACATTTTTCCAATAAAAATTACAATCTTAACAAGTTCTGTTTTGTTTTTTTTTTTTTTTTTTTTTTTTTTTTTTTTTTTTTTTTGAGGAGCAATCTTAACAAGTTGATCTAACATTAATGTTATCAAAAGTGATTAAAAATATAGGTTTTTGTTAACAAATGTCCCACGTGTACAAGTTAATCCAAATGGGGACTCCTTATTGCCTGGCTCAAGAGACTTATGGCCTACTCTCGAGCCCATGCATAGGATGGACCCACACCAGGCAACCCATTTTGAAGGCCCTTATTGAAATCGATGGGGGCTGATTGAAAATTCTACAATGTCTAATTTCAACATCAAAACTGTAAGCTAATATCACTAAATAAAAAACGCAAGCCCCTTTTCTTGGTCATAGCCTACTCATACGGGTTACGATCAAATGATACTAAAACGTTAGAGTTATTTAGGTGTCATTGAAAAGTTGAAAGTAAATGACATCGTTTTTTGTCTAAGCATATTTGAGATGGGATGGTATGAAAGGCTATGAACATGTGTATATGAAGGAGTAGAAGTGAAAATGGTGAATCGAAATGCAAAGAGTTTTTTGTGTGTGTGAGAGATAGAAAATCTTGAAACATTGAACCAAATAAAACAAATAGTAGTCTTAAAATATTGAATAATAATGTAACAAAAATACTCTTGAAACATTGAACTAAAGGAAATATAGAGTCTCTACTTTTAAATTTTTTCTTATCTCTAATGTGGTTTAAGGGTATTTCAATTCTCTTTATAGAGTGCGCCACATGGCAGAACCTCATGCTCTCTCGCATGAGGTCTCTGCTTTTATATATACTAGTCGCAGACCTGCGCGTTGCGCATGATAACTTTTGAGATAAAATAATATTTTAGTACCTAGAATTTACAAAGAGTTTTTTTTTTTTTTTAAATAGTTGTATCATATTTTTCATAATATTGTCTATAATGTTTTTTACCATTATCATATATTTATTGGTTGATGATTTACATAACATAGACATTTTTAAATAAGAGGTAGAACTATTCATTAAATTTTTTTAAGTCATGGTATATGAAGATAATGATTATCTATCTATATATATATATATATATAATTTCCCTAGTTAGAGTTTGATTAGTTTTTTAAGTTTAAATTTTGTATTATTATATTTAATTGTTGATTATTTATTTAATTAAGTGATTGTAATGGTTGATTTTATTGCACTATAAAGTTTTCAATGTCTTCTGCATAGCCATCTTTATTTTATTCCTCAATCAATTAAGATATCCATAATATATTAACGGAAGTAATAATGAGCCTTAATTTTTTTTTTTAATGTATGAAGTGATTAGGTTAGTGATATGTCAAAGGTTTTATAAAAAAGAAATTTAAAAATGATTCCACAGAAATGTAAAAGGCCTTTTTTTGATAAAAAGAAATTATGACTTTTTGAATTGTAGAAATATGATTGTTTTAATTACCTTATTTATAGATTTCATTATTAAGTTACAAACATCTAAATTAAAGTAGATGAATATATAAATGCAAAATTATATGTAAAGTTACAACCGCACAGGAGAAATATGTATAGATAATCTTTTTTTTTATTATTCATGAATCGTTATTTCATTGTTTACTTATAAATATCTAAATTAAAGTTTTTTTTTAAAAAATATTTAAATTAAAATAGATGAATATGTAAAGGTAAAATTATATGAAAAGTTAAAATTAACCAAGATGAACATTTAACCACTTGTAGATGTGTGTTTTTTGAAGACTAAAAGTATATACAATTGTTTTAACTGGAACTATATAACTATGCAAATATTGTTACAAGTGGTTCCATCATTAGCAAATTATCAAGTTTGGTGGCCTTACAAAACAAATATTTCATTTTGCGGAAAAGTTTACATGAACTCATCTTTTGTGACAACTTTTTTTTTTCCTTTTTGCCAAAACAACTTAAGAATATTAAGACTTTAGTTAACACATGTGATAGTTGTAAAATATGTCAGTGGTATGAAAACTAGAAATGTTTAAATATTAAAAAAAAAAACATTTTTAGTAGATTGTAATATAAAACATTTCTTTTCTCAATATTTTACATAGCTTTTCTTATATGATCAATATTGTTGGCATCCTTAAAAGATAATACATAATATTTTTGAGAAGAAGAAGAAGAAGAAAAGGCAGAGACAATGCTAACACATAATATAAAATTATTAAGTTTGTGTGATTTAAATTTGTGGCAAAAAAAATATTAATGTATCTATGATAAAAGTTTTTTTTTCTAAATGATATAGTAGTTCATATTTTTTTAGACTTGATTCAAAAAGTTCATTCTCAATAGCCTTTTAAGTCTACATATTGCTCAGTCTATGAGTCTAGACACATTCAAAAGGTACTATCTAAATTATAAATTATATAATATCACACAAATATATTGATTCTCCCAATGTATGGTAAAGGAATGCAGGTTTGTGTATAGCCATTTTCTTGATTTGTGCTGCATAATTTAATAGTTTAAAGGATGTGATAGGATTTAAATGTTGAATGAAATAAGATGAGAGGAAAAAAAAGTAAAAATAAAATATATAGCAATAAACATCAAATATTCCAAGCCATTCTATGTAATACAATAACATTATATTATTATATACTATATGTATAATGTAGTATAATATTTAATCAAAGAGAATATAAAAGATAACAACTGAAAACACAAAACTAAATTGCATCAACCCAAAGTAGAATTCTAATTAACACAAAAATTCATCAACCTAAAGAATTGATGCAATAAAAATAAAAAAAATCAAATAAAAAATGAAAAACAAATTGAGAGAGAGAGAGAGAGAGAGAGAGAGAGGTAACATTTTTTGTGTGAGAAAACTATGCATAGAATGAAAAAGAAAATGTCAAATTTATAGTAAGATTTGAGAATATGAAGAGTCAAAATAAAGGAAGATAAAAAGGTAGAGAAAAAATGATATTAAGGTAGAAAGGAGTGGGGAGATGAAGAGGTAAAAGGGAGTGAGAGTTTTGGAAAATTAATAATAAAAATAATGGTTAAAAGATATTTTAATTTTTAAATAATGGAGTTTTTAAGTCACCTTAAATGAGAAAATGTTTAGAAATGTATAAAACAATTGGAAACAAAAAATGATGACGTGGTTGCTGATGTGGCTCAACGTGAGCGTAGCAACATTAAATACTACGCTTCAGCTTTTAGTAATATATAGATTTTTTTATGTAAATCAGTTTTGAATAATATTATACATAAATTATAAAGAAAAAGTAAACTGAATTGAAGTAAAAAAACATATACATTTTGAGATGTTAAAAATTGGTTTAGTAGCTTCACTGCATATTTGTAGCCTTCTTAAGGTAAGATTATTATTTTTTTAAATCATGAAACAAAAAATAAATGCAAAAGAGTAACGGGGCCATGAAAATAAACTAATTTGTGTTATGTTCACATATTTCATACTATGAAATAAAAGTATACCCAACTCTTTGACTGTTTTCCACTCATCGATAATGCAATATTAAAACATGGTGTGGGCAAATGTGTATGGATGTGTCTTATAGATGATTTAAAATTAAATCATAGTAGAATATAACTTTACATTGCGCACTAAATATTCTCTCTACTTATATACCAAAAACAAAAACTAACTAACCGAATTACTTATGCCCAAATCATATTTAAGCCCCTAATTTAAATAGAAAAAAAGATTACCCGTAGGGGTTTTGGTGTCTTGATGGTGGTGGGAGGTCAATATAACGGAGGTGGTGACCCCTCAGATTCCTCTTTCTCTCTCTTTCAAATGTTTTGTTAGTCTCAAGTCTTTTATTTTGGTAATATATAGTGGAATAGTGCATTTTATTTAACAATTCATAACATTTTTGTGTCTCTCTATCTCTCTCTAGAGTCTTATCTCGTTAGTTATTACTATGGGCAAAATTTAGATACAGTACCTTAAGTACAGTATCTCAGGTACCCCTTTTAAAATGAAAACACCTGTCCACTACTTAACAATGATACTTCCGTTTCCTTCTCCGTTATTTCTTTTCCTTCTTCTTTTTTTCCCCCTGTTTCAGACTAAAGCATTCTAACTCTTGAACTCCCGCCAAACACCCTTTGCTCCTACCGTTCTCTCTCTCCTTCGTTGTTCTTCTCTTTCTCTTTTTTTTACCTTCTCTCTCACTCAGATTAGATGAAATAGACGAATCCAGCTCTCTAAATTCTCTCACTCTGTTTTTGCACATTGGTTGGATAGCACAAAGAAAATTCATTGGTATGTATTGGCTAAATCTTATTATAGGTTTTCAATTCTAGTTGTTGGGTTTGTGTTATTTTGAGGTTTGGTAGAGTTTTTCTTGCCCTTAAAAAAATTATAAAGAAAGAATTATCTGTATAAGTTTACTCTTAAATGGATAAATAAATCTGTTAGGATTAAAATTAGCTAATATTTGTGACAATATCTTCTGAGTCAAGGTTGTATTTCATGATTAATTTGTGAAGAAAATCGAAGAATTGGCACATGAAGATCTGGCTTGAACAAGCTATTCAGCTGCTGTTTCTTCATCAACCTGAGATTTTACTCATTTCTCGCAAATGGCCTGCTCAAGCAAAACCTAGCTTGAGCGAGATCAAGCAGACGAAGCTTAGAAAGTTTTCTCTGATATTTGGGGCAGAGAATGGACGTTGAAGCGTGTATCCAAAGCTAAGACGAAATAATCTCGCACAATTTTTTCACAAAGGCTTTGGGTTTTAGTTTTGTAGAGCACTTTTTCTTTAGAGAGCCAAGACTGATTTTTTAGTCTCCCAGCCATATTTGTGGCCAATCGATAATTATTTATTCTGTAAGTTTATTCACAAAGGAATGTCAAATAATATTTTGCATAAATATTCAGTAATAAAAAAAATTGTGGTGGAGTAGATCAGTTATCAAAAAAAAGTGTGTAGTAGATCCTTATGTATAAAAATTAGACAAAAAAAACTAGATTTTACAAAATGACTGACTTTGATACACCATATAGTTATCGAGCTTCCATTATAGAAACAGTAATATTGTTTATTGAGCAATTTGCTGCGCTGATATTTGATGTATTGCGTCCATCATATTCCGGCCTGTGGTAAAACCAGGTTGCTTGGGTGTAGGTAGAGGAACATGTTCATTGCTAAGCCATGAGACCACATTAGACATGGCAGGTCTATCACTCAGGCTTTCTTGGACACAGAGAAGCCCTATGTTAATAAATCGCAACATAATAGAAGTGGAAGAAGGATACCCTATTGTTGGATCCATCAATTCCAAACTTCGATCATATCTCCACAGCTCCCAAGCCTGTTTCATCTCAAATAAATGTATATTTATTACTATGAACTTTTCAATTTAGAAAACTTTGCAAAAATATAAAGAACTTGAAAGGTTATAAAAGCTACACACGTATGCAAGAAGATTGAGTGACGCACTGTTGTAGAAACCAGTATTCTTCTTTCCACTCACAATCTCTAAAAGTAGTATCCTAAAGCTAAACACATCAGACTTTATAGAGAAGAGGCCCTCCATAGCATATTCAGGAGACATGTACCCACTGGATTGCAAAATTCAATATTTGATTATTTTAGTGGCTTGCTCAGTAAATTTATTTGGCAATTGCATATATATATTAGATGAGAAGTTGATTTCATACTTACTAAGTTCCAACAATCCGGTTTGTGTTAGCTTGTGTTGCATTGGCTCCAAATATTCGAGCAAGCCAAAATCTGATATTTTCAGATTCATTTCATTATCCAAGAGAATTTTACTGGGTCTTAGATCTCTATGTATGATTCATACCCTTGAATACTAATGAAGATAAAGATGCCCTTGAGCAACCCCTTCAATAATGTGAAAGCATGCCCTCCAATCTAACATCTGTTTCTTGGTTGGATCTTTTCAAATGGCATAACAGCTAAGAAAATCAGTACCCAAGAACCCAAAAATATTCAAATATATAGAAAAAAAAACCAAGATGGAAAGATACACACCAAAAAGGAAGAAATCCAGACTTTTATTAGGCATGTATTCATATATTAGTATATTTTCATCTAGCTTGATACAGCAACCCAAGAGTCTGACTAGATTTCTGTGCTGGAGTTTTCCTAGTAGTGTTATCTCATTTCTGAATTTTTCAAGCCCCTGTCCAGATCTTTTTGGAAGCATCTTCACTGCAATTTCCTGCCCCTTGAGTAATTTTCCCTATGAAAGTGAACCACAATCTCTTTGAACTTTCATGAAAATTTAACATTGTTGGTTGTCTTATGATATGTAAAGCACATTGATTATGAGAATGGATCATACCTTGTAAACAGGTCCAAAACCTCCTCCTCCAAGCTTATTTGCATCTGAGAAATTATTAGTTGCAGCTGGTACACTTCCATAACTGAATAGTGGTAACTCCACATCCTTCTTCCCTCTCTTCTTCAGACAATCTTTAGTGTTTGATCCATCATTAATTGCATGGATTTCAGCACTAAAATCAAATAACCTTAAATCATTGCTTGAATCCTTTTCTCCTGTTTAACGTAGAATGATAAGACTTCACCACTTAAATACAGTGCTCGGTCTAATAAAATCAATTAATCAGGTAACAGGAAAAGGTTCACCAAGGTTCAACCACTATGAGCCGTGTCAGTACACAAAGGTAAAGAAACTTTTTTGCTTGTTTTAAAACACAACTATTAACAATGTGATATTTCATTCCTATTTCACATAAATGACTAAATAACTGCAAAGGTCAACACCCTTCCTAGGGGCGTATTTAGTAAATCTGCATGAGGTTCACTGAAAACCTGGTTCATATCGATCAAGAGCTTGAACACCATCTTTGCCAACTGATGAGACTAATGCTTGTTTTGTTTGATGGAAAACGTTTTGTAGAAAATAACTTGTTTTCTAGAATACTAAAATCATTTTCTGTGTTCAATCATGACATTGAAAATGAGCCAAAAAACATTTTATGTTGTTTGGTTAACATGGAAAATCACTAAAATTTTTTCTGTAATTTTAAATAATTATATATATAAAAGCTTTCATTCACAAAAACATACACTGATTAGGAAAAGGTTTTCTATTTTTTAGGTCATTTGGGAGTCTCAAATTGGAAAACAAACCCCAATTTTAGGATCTATGCAAAGTGAGGAAGCAACTGGTTGGAACAAAAAAGTTGAATTGATAATAGTCAATGAACAATCTTGAGAAACTTTTTTGTGGTGTGGAGTTTATTTGTAATGGTATGTTAAGCATGTAATGTTCCAGAAAACACCTTCTGTTGGACATGTTTTTCGTTTAACACAGAAAATGCTTTCAATTCATTGTGTTTTCTGCCAGACCAGATACCAGAAAATCCAAAATGTTTTCTAGGAAACATTTTCCGTTGACAAAAATGGAAAAAGCTTTTCATTGCCCTGCCAGGAGTGTTGAGTACTTAGAATAAGGACCTATCACGGTTTTCTTTTCATTGTTACTGATCCAATAAATTAAAAATAATAATAATTTTGTAACATTCTGAAATAGATTTCTATTTATGGCTAGAACTTATGCTTACCTTTGGGTTTGGCCTTTCCCTTGCTTAAAAAACAAATGTAGAGCCATGACAGAAGCGCTGTTGCAGGGAGCAGCAATGACCCATACTTTCCATTTGTTACCTGATCATGATGAAGAGAACCAACGTTAGCTCAACCATAACCAAGAATGAAGTATTCTTGCAGAAAACAAGATAACATACTTGTGTAGATGTCATTGCACTCATCCTGCCTTTCAATACCTTGAAGGGAAGTACTTCGATGCTCAGAAGCAGAAAGTCTGAGATAGATATCTTGTCCAGCCTCACCACCATCTGAGAGTTGCTGCAAGTTCAAGAGAGCCCCTTCCCATATCATACACCCACTGCTGCCATTATAAGCGTAAGCTGCACAAGAACATTTTTTCCTGCAAGCCAATTCACATGTTGTAGCACTCCCTGTAAGATTTGCTTTCGAATTTACGGGCAATCTCACATTTGATTTTTTCAAGAACCAATCTCTTTCACCGTTTGTATTCATACTATCCTCACATTGCAAAGGGGATTTCCTCACACAACCACCTGACCAATCATTTAGTTTGGTGTCTTGAACCGAGAATGGTTCAAAACCTTGTAGACATTGACAAGGGTTTGATACTTTTTCATGAGACATGCCAAATGCTCCACATAAAGCATAGACATTGCACTTTTGTCTTGGTTGAAACCAAGATATATTCCAAATGCAACGTTTGGCCAACCACATCTGTTGCTGGATCATTCCTGAAAAATTAATGACAAACCTAGAAGGGATAAAAGTATTATTATTAAGAGAATAACTAAAATAGCTTTCATTTTCATTTGACACAAAACTGTAGTTGAAGATACTATTTTGTGTCATCTCAGGAGCCAAGTTGAAAAATCTTCCATTCCAAATTTCACTACTCCAATAACTTTGGGATCTATTCCACTCTAAGATATATTGACTGCCTTCATTTGGGTCTAAGCCAAATGAGAACATACCCGGTGCAGGATCTTCTTAATTCTTCCATGAAATAAGCTGCTTTGATTTTCCAGTAATCTTATCAATCCTAAGCTTTCCACCCGGCAACAATGTGTCTGTTGGATGATCAAAACTCTCCCAAAATATAGTAGACACATTGTCCTTGTCTCTCAAAACAAAATTTCCATCATCACCAATTATTGCTTCAGTTGAATTTGACATTGAAAATGCCAAATTTATTGACCAAAATGGTTACTTGGAGGATCTGTCAAGCAGGATAAGATTGCCATCTTCTGACAATTCAAGTCTTGAAGAGGATGGTTCTGTCAAAGGGTTTTCTCTATTTGCTACCCAAACAATGCTTATGTCCTTGACCTTGATATCAAAATTCTTATACCATATTCCCACATAGATGTTCGAAGAAGTACCTGGTTTGAAGAAACCGAGTTCAAAAATGCTACCTTGAGATACTAGGCTCTCACTCACTGAAAGAGACTTAGCTGCAGAAAGGGTATCACCTGCAGTAGAGAAGCATGCTACATAGTAAGACAGGATTAAAAGCAAAACAGAGAAGAGCCAGGGGTTTCTAGCATTGGTAAGCATCAATCTCTAACTTGCAACCCCACAAATGGTAATTACTGAAAAATTCCAGAAAAATTATAATGATTAATGGTATACGAAAGAGATGAAAAATTTGTCTTGCCATAAATTTATAGGAGAAAAGCATTTCTAGAATTACTGTGAAGGACTACTGACTATTCTCTTTTTTCTTTTTCTTTTTTTTTTCTTTTTTTCTTTTTTTTTTTGGACTAGTCTATTTCTTACACATTGGTTTAAAACGTATAGCTTTTTTTTTTTTTTTTTTTTTTGGCTAAACTTCAATGCCATTACAAAACAACTAAAAAAGGGAGGAACAAGGGGGGAAGTCTGCCTTACAAGCGATGGCTAGCACCAATGGCAGACTGTCCAAAGAGAAACTAATAGACACAGGTGAATGGAGCGCAAACCTGGCAGCTTCATGGGCTGCCGTGTTACAAACTCTTCTAACCCAAATAAAAGAAACAGAAATAAATGACTTACTAGCTGAAAGAACATCACTAACAATATGGCTAATATTCCAAGGAGGCATGGAGTTCTTGGTAGAAAGGGCATCAAAACAAATTTTTGAGTCACCTTCGATGATGATTCTCGTCCATCCTTCAGCAGAGGCAAGGTTGATGGCCCATAACACTGAGGCGACTTCAGCTTGGACGGGAAGACAGCTGATGTGCTTTTTCATCCAAATTTTAATGGGAACCCTGGTGTGATCTCTAGCAAGAACAGCCAATGCAGTGGATGTGGGGCCAACCACAGCATCAACATTTAGCTTGATGGTGCCCACTGGAGGAGGTGACCAAGATGTTGGTGAGGCAGAAGGGTGTGCATGCTCATCCAAATTGTGCAGATTGGAGAATTCATGAACTCTACGTGAGATACGATTGCTGGATGAAAGGATGTCAATCTTGGTATCTTCAAATATGAGCTGGTTCCTCAAGTGCCATATTTCGTCCAAAGTGAATGCCAAGTTTGTAGTGATGTGCTCCCTGTCTACTCCCTGTGCTAAAGGAATAGGTGGGTCAAGGACCAGCTTTACAATATCAGCGCAGTTTGTAAGGTTGTGGTCATGAACTCTCATTCCCCAGCATGAGGTGAACCAGAGTGCTCTGGCTACTGGACAGTGGCAGAATAGATGGCAGGAAGATTCGGTGGCTTCATGGCAAAGTTCACATACCTGATTTTCCAAACCCATTCTCTGAGCTAGAATTTCCTTAACCGGGATGGTGTTTGATGCAATCCTCCATAGCAGCATCTTGATCCTCTCAGGCACCCTGATTTTCCAAAGTCTTCTCCACATCTGATCAGTTAGAGGACTCTGTGATGACTGCGGGTTGGCAACTTTGTAAGCTGATTTTACTGCAAATTCTCCTTTTGAGCAAGGCACCCAAATGAGCTTGTCATTGGTTCGATGTGATGCCAATGGGATGGAAAGGATTGCTTCTGCTGATGCTGGTTCAAAGAGTTGGCGAACAAGACTATCTTTCCAGCGCTGAGATGGTCCATCTATGAGCATGGATACCATAAGGGGTGTCTCAGCAAAGGCAGGTTGTGCTGGCTTTGGTATGAAATTTTGAATCCAAGGAACCCACGGATCTAGCCAGACATTAATGGAGGCTCCATCACCTATTAGGTAGCATGCACCTTTGACAATGATTTCCTTAACACCTTCAATGGCTTTCCAAATTGGAGAAGCGCTTTTTGGGGGTTCTCTTCTCAGCCAATCATCTCTTAATCTGTATTTAGCTCTTAGGATAGACATGCAAAGACTGTCTCTTTTGGATGCAACCATCCAGGCAAGTTTAGCTAGCAAAGCATTGTTCACCTGTTTTGCTTTTTTAAACCCCAACCCTCCTTTGGTTTTTGGCTTGCAAAGGTTGTCCCAGGCAGTGAGAGCAAGGAATCTACCTTCTGAATTCTTAGGCTTCCACCAGAACCTACGGGACAAAGAGTCTAACTTGTTGCAGACGCTGTTAGGGATGCTGAACGAGGACATGGCATATGTAGGAATGGATTGAACCACTGAGTTTAAAAGGGTTGATCTCCCTGCCCATGAAAGACATTTGCTTCTCCAACCCGTGAGTCTCATCTCAACCTTATCTATGATATATTTGAAGTCCTTCGCCCGGGTTTTAGACAAGAAAAGAGGGGAGCCCAAATAGATAGCATCCTTCTTCAAATATTTCATCTGCAAAATGTGTTTGACAGCTCTGCAATTTTATCGTGAAGTGTGCTTAGAGAAATATACCCCAGATTTAGAGTTGTTAAGGCTCTGACCAGACCAAGAACAGTGTTTATGGATGCATTGGACAATGGCATCAGCATTGTTCCTTGTTGCCTTGGAGAAGAGAACAATGTCATCTGCGTACATTACATGAGTGATTGGTGGTGCACAAACACTGGCTTTAACCCCTTCAATGTTTTTTAGAGCAAATTCTTTTTCCAAGAGCCTAGAAAGGACTTCTTGCGCAATTATGAAAAGGTAGGCCGATAGGGGGTCACCTTGCCTAAGACCCCTGCTTGGCTTAAATTGGCCTGACTTCCCACCATTGACGAGCACCTCAAAAGACACAGAGGAAACACATGCCAAAATCCATCCAATGAACCTTTCATTAAAACCCAGCTAGCTGAGAACCGCTTGAAGAAAATCCCAATTTACCCGGTCATAAGCCTTTTGGAGGTCAATCTTTATAGCCATCTGCCCTGTTTTAATTCTCCTGATCTTGAAACTATGGATCAACTCCTGAACGATGACTTGATTTTCAGCTATCCAGCGCCTAGGGATGAATGCAGATTGACAGGGAGAGATGAATTTGGTAAGGAGAGGCCTGATTCTAGACACTAAGATCTTGGAGATGATTTTATAAACTACGTTACATAAACTTATAGGTCTATAGTGATTGAAAGAGGAGAGGCTGGGTACCTTTGGGATGAGGACGATAAGCGAACTATTAATTTCTTTGGGCATGGAACCAACTGTGAAGAATGATGTAACGGCTTTAATGACGTCATCTCCCACTATAGGCCAGAAACTTTTGTAGAAAGCAACAGGGAAGCCATCGGGTCCTGGCGCTTTGAGATCAGGCATTTGGAACAAGGTGGACTTAATTTCCTCAGGAGTGGGAATGCTGCACAGAGCCATATTATCTTCCTCTGAAATGACAACTGAGAAAAGGTCTTCCAAATGATCCGGGAAGTTAACTTCCTCAGCCGTGAAGTGATGCTTAAAATTGTCCAGAAAATGCTGTCTGATTTGCCCCGTATCAGTGATCCAGTTTCCTTCGCTTGACCTGATAGCATCTATATTGTTCTGTCTTCGTCTAATGATGGTAGACAAATGGAAGAACTTAGTGTTCTTGTCCCCTTCCCTTAGCCAGAGCTCTCTAGATTTCTGTCGCCATATAACCTCGCTTCTCATGAGCCATTCCTTTAATTCAGCTTGAAGGGCTGCTTCGGTTCTGCCATTGCTGTTTGAGGGGTTGGCATTTTGAATATCAGCAATCTTTTGAATGAGAGTATTGATTCTAACTTGACAGAGGCCAAACACTTCTTTATTCCATTTACGGAGGGCTTGGCGAGTTGCTTCTTGTTTTTTGCACAACCTGGTGAAATTAGACCCATTGAATTTCCCATTCCATGCATTTTCTATGACAGCAAAGCATCGAGGATCCCGAATCCAGGCTGCTTCAAAACGGAAAGGTCTGTGGGCGAAGGCGTCGTTGGGGCAAGTATCTAAAAGGAGTGGCGTGTGGTCGGAACAGATAGCTCCGAGGTGGAAAATGCAGGCCTTTGGAAAGGCTAAGCGCCAGGCAATGCTTGCAATACCTCTATCCAGCCTTCTCTTAACTGCAGCACTACCCCACTTCCCTTTTGCCCAGGTAAATTTGTTCCCTAAAAACCCCAAATCAACAGCGCCGAGCTCGAACATTAGGTCTCTTAAGTGATTGGTGGTGACTTGGGAGCTAGAGTTTCCTCCATTGATATCTTCCTGGCTTAGAGTGTAGTTAAAATCTCCAAAGCAAACCCAAGGGCATTGAACAGATTCAAGGAATGCCGTTAGGTTCATCCATGCTTTGGCCTTTTTGGAGGGGTAAGGTGGGCCGTAGAAGCCCACTAGGACCCAATCACACACAGGGTCAGAGACTTTGATGGCAATGAGATTTTTGTTGTACTCTAAAACACTCACAGAGTTATCAGACTTCCACATCATGGCTAGACCGGCAGCTGATCCTTTGGCGTCAATCACAATTCTATTTGAAAAACCTAACTTTTCCATAACTACCTTCATTCTCAACTCAGATGCCTTAGTTTCGCAAAGAAAAATAAAATTGGGCGAAGCGCCTCTTATTTGAGCCTTTAAGGCTCGAACTGTCGAGGCGTTGCAGATGCCTCGACAGTTCCAGCAAAGGGCCCTCATGGTGAAGGTGGGGGCATGGTAAGGCCCGCCTCCTCGGCCGTGTGAATAGAAAGGGTGTGTGCAACATCCACAGATAAAAGGGGTACATCAAATTTTGAAAGGTTGGGGTTTCGGGCTTTACCTTTGAGCGGCTCGCCATGGACTTTGGGAATGAATGAGGAGTGGGATTTATGCTCTTCTTCGAGTATGAAGGATTCAATCTTTGCTTGAGGGATGAGGGTCGTGGTAACAGGATCAAGGTAGGCTGGTTCAGAAGTGTTTAGAGCTTTTTTAAGTCTTTTGGTGAAGGTGAGGAGTTCTTTCTTTGAGATTTTCCTTTTGGGGGCAAGGGTGGTCGTAAGTGGATTATCAGAAGGGGTAGGAAGAGTGATTTCCGTGTGAAGTGATAATGGGAGAGGGTGGGTAAGTGTTGGGGTGTGGTTATTTGTTTTTGATGGCCTGGGAGAGTGTGGGCTGGGTTTAGGATTCAAAGAAGACAAGGTTGTGTGGTTTGGTTTTGGTGGGCTAAGTGATTGAGGGAGTACCGGGCCCAATTCAGTATCAGTGATGGCTAAGAGTTGTGGCTCTTGCTGATGTATTAGTCCGTGGGCTTGAGAGGGTATAGTGCTCCCAAGCGGGTCGGGTGTGGGTAGGTTACCAACTAAACAAGGGTTAGGAAGAGGATGAGACAAACCTTGTGTGGCGCCTGGCTCTGTTTGTGTCTGTGGGGAGCTGCTGTCGCAATTGGCATGAGCGCACAATTCCACTATCCTCTGTCCTTGTGGTGGGTGCATTTGGGGCAGATTTTGGACACATTCGGTTGTGGGCAGAACAGATGTGTCAGGTATCAGAGGCTCCTCTTCAGTCAGAGTCCAGCTGGAGGTGACGCTCTGCCTCTCTGGTTTGTCGTATACTCCTATCGGAATGTGATCGTTCTCCGGCCTAAGCCACGAACCGGCAGCCTCAAAGATGGCACCAAAGGGGTTTTTCAGCTTGTAGATCTCATTGTTGCAATCTTTTTCATCGTGACCTATGAGTCCACAGGTGTAGCAGATGATGGAAAGTTTCTCATATTTAAGGCTTACCCATAGATCGTCGAGCTTTGGCCGAGGGAGGAAAATTCCAGGCAGTAGCGGCTGTTTAATGTCAATGTCGACTTTGATTCTAGTAAATTTCCTCCAATCCGAACCTCCTTCTCCAGATAAGTCTAACTCAAGGACATCACCGGCCATTGCGCCAATAATTTTTAGATTGGTTTCCGATAGCCAGAGTGAGGGTAGCCCATGGACCTGAATCCATAGGGTGGATTTGGAGAAATCCACTTCTTTCCAGGTGAGGTAAGGATTCCACTTCTTTAGAATAAGGTGACCTCCACGGATGGACCAAGGTCTTTTGAGAAAAGTTTTTTGTGCATCAGTTTCGTGTTGAAATTTGAACAGGAAGATGTTGCTGTCCAGCTTGATAACTTCAAGGGGATATAGGGGACGCCAAGCTTTGGTCACCACCTCTTTGATGACAGGCAGACTGATGGTTTTTGAAGATATGAGTTTTCCTATGATGGTATTTGCAGAGTGGTTCTCAGATTGTTGGTTTGGAGGGAGCTCTAGCCGAATATCTTGAAAGGAGCACTACTTTGTGCGGTTCACTAGATCCGAAACTTCCATCAGGGGGTGTGGTATGAATGGGGTATGAAGCTTAAGGGCGATGGCAAGGCTAGCTAAGCAAAGATTGGCTAGGACGGGTGATAAATGGGTTTAGGATGTGTAGAGACTAGCTCTAGGAAAAGGGAGCTACAGAGACTCAACATCACTTCAACACCAATCTAACCATTAGATGGACATCTAGATGATAATTGTACAACTCAAAAAATCTTTTGAACTTAATTTGATCTAAGCACGCACACTGGTCAAACTGCCCAACTGACCACATTCCGTTCTTGACGTTTCAAAAGAACAAGTTACACCATCAACTCACGACTGAGTCAATAGTATGGACGGAATCAAAATCTGATTTTTTTTCTTTTTCTTTTTTTTTCTTTTTTTGATAAACAGAATCTGAATTTATTGGGGATTTTAGTCTATACAGGAAAGTTCTCTTACAATATTTCCTTCTGACAACTTATAACTTGTTCTTAATTTTTGGTCAACTTTACTCTACTCCTCTTCCCTCCCCCTCAATCCAAACAAGCCCTAATGGCCAGTTTGGATGAAAAGGGAGTAGAGGAGAAAGAGTAGAGTAAATTGGCCGGAAATTGTCAATTTACTAACTTGATAAGCGAAGTAAACAAGTTTGTAGTTTCAAAGATATTAACTTATTAAGTTCAATGAGCTAGAAGAAAGGACCAGGACAAAAGAAAACAAATATCAATTTGAGCCTGTGCAGAATTTAAATACAAAAGAATATAAGAGAAATTATGACCAGAAAGGCATATAATAATATTACTAATGCTAATATCGCTGAATTCAAAGTTCTCTTTTTCTTAAACTTTCTTGATAACCAAACGGATCATCAAGAAAGAACCAATGAAACAAAACAGCAAGGAATTTTCCCTCAGCGATTCTATTAATCAACATAAATCAATAACCAAAGGTAAATTGCAAATGCAGACATCTGATGATAATCAACTAACTTTACACATGTAAATTATATTTAGAGAATATTCACAAATTTCAAAGAGTTATTACACTAGTCTAAGTGAAAAATTCTGAGAAAAAAAATCCCAAAACTTGCACAATTATCTATATACAGATCAAAAACTCAACAAGCATATACACCAGACATGCAAAAGTAAATAGGAGACCTTATTGATCATCAATACTAAGACCTTTTAGGGTGGTTGGCACCAAATCGACTCCACAATCCATATTATATCACTCAAAATTAATCCTAAAGATATATAATGGAATATATATATATATATATATATTTATATTTATATATATAGAAGAATATGTGAAGAGCTCTTAGGTAAAAGAAACCTTGAATCAATTCAAGTACAACCAGAATCAAATTCAGACTCATTATAGAAGAAAAAGTTAAGATTAACAAGGAAGGGACACTAAGATTAATGAACAATAAGAATCAGGATGAGAGATGAATAGGAGACAATGAAATCAATTTAGAGATAGAGTTATTTTTAATTGATTATTGAAAAACTCTATTTATTATCTTTTTCTTGGACATAAAAGGATGTCATGCATGCAATTATAATAACTGCATACCTTCATGTGGTCAAGCAGTTGTGGGCATGGGTCAAGCTTTGAGGACTTAAAATGTGCTAAAAAAAATTATTTTATTTTGCTTTGCAATAAGGAAGTTTTAAACAAAGCAGATCCTATTCCAATGTCAAGACCAAACTATCCACAAATAAGCTTCTTCACTTGTCTGCATTTGCCAATTTAACATGCTGAGGAATTAAATAATTATCATTTAGATGTCTGTAGGGGAAGTCACATCATTCTATGCAAGCAGATTGATGTAGTTGCTAAATTCCCACCCCCCCCCCCCCTTCCCCCCCCCCCCCCCCCCCCCCCCCCCTAAACTCACAAACCATCATTTAGAATAAGTAGACTTAACCCATCGCTCTATCAAGGGGATTATAAAATGATTAAAAGGTCAATCACAAATAATTTTGAATTAATTATCATATGAAAATACTTATTGGAACATGCCTAGATAGGAGCTAGTTACCACTCACCAGACACTATTTTGTGGTTTGGTTGGCCATAAACAGTTCAAAAACAACCTACCTCTATTGTTCTTAACATCATAGTTGTCCAATTGGCAGTTCGGCACTTGACTTTTAAAATAAATGGTGACAATGGGAATAGTGAATTTTTGAGAGAATAAGTTCGTAAAAGTAACATCCTGTGTTGTAAACTCCACCACCAAACACAATCTGCCACATTGTCCTGGGAATTACAGAAAGACTAAAAGGGTAAACCACAAGGAACATCCAATAGTACTCTTGTAAGAAATAATATAACCAATAATATAAAAAAGAGCTTACACAGAATTTCTTGCTCAAAATCTGTACCAAATACTCTTTTGTGCTTTTGTTGGCCATAAAGGAGACAATGCAGACTCAGTTTTTGGTGCAATGCACATTTAAATAGATCCAAATGTATATTCTATCAAACAATTGAGAAAAGTGCAGCAGTTCATAGTTATATTTGATATAGGATTAAAATATCTAGCATAGTTGATTGCAGGATGCAGAATGCTACCACGTTAACGAGATGGTGACAATGTAAATGAGAGGATGGAATTTTTAATAACAAGATAGGAACTTTTGCAACTACCTTCTATAACCTAAGGTTGTAGATTAGTAGTAAAAGATTCAAGAATGAATTTCTGTTAAAGAAATTGTTATTCTACAAATTCATAGGAGAAAAGTTGGACAAAATCTTCTCATGCTAATGAAAGTTATATCCGACAGAGATGGAGAGTTTAAAAATTGGAGATCTTGTATTAGGTTCAAGAATCAAAATGTGAACGAAAGACCATGTAGATAGAACCAGTTGTAAAGTGTGCAAGTAAAAGGCTGACTAGTTGATGTCCATTCAAGAGGTCAAATATAGTCCCATAAAGTATTCTATTTCATGGATGTTAACTTAAAACAACAAAGATATTTTCCTGCATCATTAAAAATACAAAAAAGTTGATTTAAACTCCCACTAAAGCTTGTCTCAAAGCTAAGGTATTTGACAAGCTAATTGAACTGTACATGCCCCTAAATTCTTCTTGTCCAACCGAACAAAAGTTAAAGAAACACATTTCATGCACCTCAAAACCTAACAGCTATATATCTTTAAGTTCTTCCTCTCTTCAACCAAACAAGTTTAGTGAACAGATTCCATAGCAGTATAAACCATAGCATTTTTATAGGATAAAGAACACAACAGTACTAACAAAAGCACAGCATTTAAGCAGCCAAACTTGTTGATCCGCATCCAATGATAATAAACATGTGATTGAACCCATCTAAGCATGAAATAATAACATTCCTTATCTAGATAAATCTCTTAGAGGCCAGAGATAAGATGATATAGCAAAGATCACATATCTTGGGACCAACTCTCTGTCATATAAATTAGCTTCTTATTGTCAATATCAAGGTAAAATGCACTACAGAAACAAACAAAAGACCATGTAGCTTGAATCAAGGAAGTAAGTGCATGACCTTGGCATGGTAACAAGCTCACTAAACAAGCACTTGGCTACTCCTTTTCAACAGCTCTTATTTAAAACAGAACAAAATGGGTTACTTGGAAACTGCATATTTTCTGTGTTCTTAATCAGGAAAGCAAGAGCATCATGCTGCTAAAAAGTAAAAATTTAAAAAACATCAACTAGAATTACCTGCCACTTTATCAAGGGGTTTGCAGAAAGGATAAAAGGTAAAGCACAAATATATTTTAAATTTATTATCGTATGAAACAGCTTAACCAAACATAACTACATAGGAGCTGGTTTAGCTTTATCATACACTCTTTTTGTGCTTTGGATGGCCAAAAACCATTCAAAAAACCCCATCCCCACAGTCCTTACTTCTTAGCATATTATAATTGACAGATTTATACTTGAAATCAAGATAAACAGTTAGGATAAGGTTAGTGAATTGTTTGTAAGAAGTTCCTAAAAGAAGGCAGGACTGTGTTATTAAACTTCACCAAGTACAGTACCCTGCCACTTTCTCATGGGAAATGCAGAAAGACTAAAAGGTTAATTAAAGTAAAAGTGTCCAATTTTACTATTGTAGGGATAGCTTAACCGAACACAATTCAATAGGAGCTGTACAATGTTTTGCTCAAAAGCTATACCAAATACTCTCGTGTATGGGTTGGCCATTAAGGAGAATTTGCACTCAGATGTTAGTTAAAACCAGAATTGCATAGATCCAAGTATATATGCTATAGACAACTACAAAACGTATAGTTGTAACTAATTCAGAATTCAGAAAATAGGTAAAGGCTGCTTGCAAGATGCAGAATGCTGCTATGTAAGGGATGATGTGGAGTTCAGAAATTAATGGGACAATGACAAGGGGAGAATGTTATTTCTCATACTAGTGCTTGTAAAGAAATAGGAAAAGATTTAGGAATGAAGTTCTATTAAAGAAATTGTAATTCTACAAAATTATAAGAGACAATTGGTGCCAATGAAAGATGTATCTGCAAGAAATATAGAGTTTGAAAGGTGGAAAAAATATGTCAGTTTCAAGTTGATGAAAGAAATTTATTATAAGTATAAGCCTAACTTGGAGAGCAAGGTAATCAAGCTTATAGTTTTAATCCATCAAATCACTACACTACCCTTGAAGATACTAAGTCAGTCTGGAGGGGCAAATCAAATAAACTCGATGAGCTAGAACAAAGGATCAAGACAAAAGAAAACAAAAATCAATATGATACTGCACAGAATTTAATTACAATAGAAAAGAGGAGAAAATTTTACCAGAACAGGAGGTAATTCGCGGGCTAGCATGCATTTGGTAGACAATAACGTTAGTTAGCATGCGTTAGAAACGATTCAATAAAGTAGCATCTCGAGTTTTATTGGCTCGAGTTCAATATGAAACTCGAGTTCCACTTGCTAATCTGGAGGTTTTTTGCCACATAGATCTCGAGTCTTATAGACTCGCATTTGTAAAAAGTAAACCCGAGTCTATAGGACTCGATTTCTATAGATGAAGATCTAGAAGACAAAAGAAGAAGAATAGAGGAACAGAGGACCAGATCAGATCCAGAACAGAGGACCAGATCAGGGAAGCAGAAGAAGAAGAAGAAGAAGAAGAAGAAGAAGAAGGAAGAAGAACAAAGAACGAAGAGCGAAGAGGAGAGAAAGAAGAGCAGAGGACCAGATCAGGCAGGAAGAAGAAGAATCAGATCTGGAAGGAAGAAGAAAAGAACTGAGGAAGAAGAAGAAGAGGCCTGTTCGTGGAATGTGGAGAATGGGGAGCTCGAGTTTTAAATATTCGATTTCCACATAGATTTTTTTCCACATCAGACTGCCATCACATGCAACTCGAATCTTAGAAACTCGAGTTCAACCTTTGAACTCGAGTTTTAAAGTGTCGAGATGCTAGTTTGCTACATAGTTTTACAAACATGACAACTAATTAAAATATTTCAAAAATAATGTTAAATGCAAAAAAAAAATTCAACAGAACAGCAAGAGAGTTTCCCTCACCAATTCTATTGTTCAACAGAAACCAATAACCAAATGTAAATTGCAAATGCAGGCATCTAATAAAAATCAGCTAACTTTACACAGGAAGATTATATATAGAGAATTTTCACAAATTTCAAGGAGTTATTACAATGATCAAAGCGAAAGAATTCCCAGAAAAAATCTCCAAAAATTTTACAATTATCTATATACGAATAAAAAACTGACCAAACATATAGACCAAAAAAAAAATTGAATAGGAAACCATATTGATCATCAGAACTAAGAGCTTTTAGAGTTAATGTAGACACCAAATTAGCTAAATTGACTCCCAAGTAAATTCCACAGTCCACATTATCACACTCAAAATCATTCCTAAAGATATATCATAAAATATATATACATATATATATATGAGTAGAGCTGTTAGGTAAAAGAAACCTTGAATAAATTCAAGTAGAGCCAGAATAAAATTCAGTTTCGACAATTTTATAGGTGAGAAAGGTAAGATTAACAAGGAAGGGAGACAGATTAATTAAGAATAAGAATCAGGATGAGAGATGAGAGATGAATAGGAGACAATGATACCGATTTGGAGACAGTTCGCATTACTTGATTATTGGAAAACTGTACTGATGTATGAGCTCAAGTATAAAGGATGTCATGCAAGTATAAAACTGCATACCTTCCATGTGGTCACTGGTCATGCAGTTGTGGGAAGGATCAAGCTTTGAGGACTTAAATATGCCAAAAAAAAAAAAGTCTAAAAGGTTATTAATATTAGAACATGTGAAAAAATAAAAAAATAATAAAAATTAAAGAGTTTTTTACAAGTAAGTATTAAACAAAACAGAACATTATCTATTGTCAAGACCAAACTACCTGCATATATCACTTAGCTGCATTTGCCAATTTTCACATGCTGAGGAATTAATAAAAAATATAATAAACATAGGCACTGTTATTAGTTTGGCTTGCTACAATGGTCTTTGTTTTGTGTTTTCATAATGCATATATATAACTTCAAATTGAAGTTTCTGTTGCACAAATTAGCTTCTTGTGATCAATACCATGTGTTTAGATGTACCAGTCACCAGCTAGGACAAGACAGTTTAAATAAACACGCATGACCTTGGAATCAGCCTATGCTCAAAGAATAAGCTCTTCCATGATTTAGAGCTTCTTTCTTACTGCTTATCAAAAAGAGCCCTTTTCTTACTAATTTGTTGTGTAATAGGGACACGAAAAGGAAAATGTAGTTTTTCTGTGATATTATCAAATCATGAAATGTGTATGGCAATAACAAGATGCAAAATAAAACACTAACACAAGCATAGGCTTAAGCATTACAGGATAATATTAAAAAAGAACAAATTCACCCTTCCACATTCAGACCAGTTCTTTCATGCCTACAAGAAGTAAAAGGAAATAGCAGTATCATGGCCTCATTTCAATCCCAGTTTGTATGACAATATTCTATGATGCTGTTAGTAATTTCTCTTCTCATTTAGATAGTATGTTTGCTTTATCAAGCAACAGTGGGCTCTCCATTAAAGTAGCAACTATAACTGGCCCGCATCGATTACCAAGATCATTCATCTGTAAAGTTTCTGGGTCAAATGAAATAATTGCAATGCTTGTTCGAAAAAGAAGTACACCATTCCTAGTGAAACCTAAGAAATCTTTACCATTTCCCAATGACACAGCAAAAAGTTGATCCCACACACCATACTCCCTCATCACCTGAACAAGGAGGTATAGGTGATTACCAAATGGAAATTCAATCTGAGCCAGATTTCCCTCGAACACAGCAAGATGCTGAAAATGCAAGCCAACTGACATGCTAGGAAGTTCTACGCTTCCAAATGTCTAGTTATTGACATCAAATGTCAAAATTTTGGCAGCTTGAGGTTCCTCTTCACTTTCACTCATACATTTCATCCAATGCAAAACCCCATTAATAAATGGTACAGACAAATCGTAACCAATGTTGAAGATAGAAATATTAGGTCCCACATAACCCTTTGCCACGAATCCGAGCTTAACGTGTAAACTTCAGGCTCAGCCTAAGTTGGAGTTCCCATTTTCCTCAAACGACATGAAATCCTAACAACCTTGTAGTCATTGGAATCAGACAGATAGGCAAAATCAGGTATAACATTTTCTAACTTGCTTAGACAAGTATCAGGCAGCTTCTTCAATTTTCTAATACTGGGGTTCCACAAACATAAGATTACCAGACACATTATGAAAGACCCTGTTAAAGAGACACAAGAGGCCATCGAATGAACGACCATTTGGACAGAAAAAGACTGAAGAGTTAAGGGAATTTCAAACTGGGAAATCCTAGTAAAGGTGCGGTCGCAAGTGATTGAAATGAAATAGCCATTGTTGTTGATGATGATATTAAGGTGGGTGGAAATGAAATTAGGACTAGTGATTGAGGAGTTCCTGGGTTTGCAAACGCACCTGAATCTTAGGACTCAAGATGTTGAGTACGATGTCGTCCGGGAGATGATTATTCCTTTGTCGGGGGATAGGTGGTTCCCTTGCTTGGGACATTCTCTTGAAACGAAAAGACCGGTGGATGTTTGTTTGGGGAAAAAAGCCCCCAAGTGCCGATGACAAAAGGCCAACTGTTTGGTTTCCCAAAAATAAAATTAGACTCCCGGTGTTGCCGTGTTGGTATCAAATAATATTGGATCAGCATATTGTTTGTGTTGGTATCAAATAACATTCTTCCTAAGCTTCCGAGTGGTCCGTGGATACCCATACCCGAATGTCACCAACAATCAATTCTAGCATCTTCTTTGGCAACGGTTAAAGGGACCCGGAAGTGGCTGTAGTGCCTCTGGTGATGATATCAACCTCTCCGATGGTATCTCTCAGGCCGGCGAGGTTTGTGGGGGAAATGCAGGAGCTGAGGACAGAGATGATATTAATTAATTAATTAAATATCACTATTAATTATTAATTAATAATGGTATTATTAATAAGTCAATAATTATAATATTTAATTAAAGACTCGGCTTGTGTCCAGTGAAATTTTTCACTGGACACGGCAAGATTTGGACACGTGTCCAAGAGTGAACATGTGTTCACTGGACACAAGTCAAGCCCTTTAATTAATTAGGTGAACACGTGACAAGTTTTTATTAGTAGAATATGGAGTGGAGCAAGAAAAGTAGGACAAAAAATTTGGACTAGTAAGTGTGAGTTTAGAATGTGTGTTTTGCACATTTTTTAGTGGATGCGTTTATTAGTGGGTCTCGTGTACTATTCACGAGACCCGTAAGTACTTTTTTTTCAGCAAAAATAATTTTAAAATTGGATCTTACGGTACTATTTACACATTTAAAAATTATTTTGCTACAGTGTTTTCAGCTTTTAGTAATAAGCGGTATTCAAATAGACCCTAAGTTTTAAGTAAAAGGCTAGTGTAGAATGTCCTTATTAGCTATATAAACCAAGGAGTTTACACAGTGTTCTTATTGAATTTATTCTCTTTTCAATAGAGATTTTTTTTTTTTCAAAATAACACTGATTTTCAAACAATTTTGTTATTTAGCATTATTTCCAAACTATTTAGGAAACTAACATCTTGAGTACGTATAAGTCGAGTTCACTATAGCAACTCGAGTAGCACAGACTCGATTTGTATCAAAATTCAAGGGAAATCAAGTCTTACGAACTCGAGTTCCTCAAAACCCAAAAATCAAAACTTACAAGACCCAAAGTGATAGATCAAGACCCAGAACTTACAAGACCAAGAGTGATAGATCAAGACCCAAAGAGAAAATCAACAACAAGAATAAAAAAACCCACCCAAAGACTCTGAGAGTTTGATTTCAATCGCCATTTGATTTCAATCGTCGTCATCGCTGCCGCTGCCGCCACCTGGTTTTGATCTCTCTAGTTTGCTGTTTTTGTCTTCATGGTTTGGGTTTCTTTAGAAAGATCTCTTTCGTTTGATCTCTCTGTTTTTTGTCTTCATGGGTTTTTGGGTTCCTCTTTCTCTGTTTTTTGTCCTTGTGTTTTGGGTTTCTATTTGATCTCTTTGCTTTTTTGTCTTCGTTGGTTTCGTGGGTTTCTGTTTGTCTTCATTGATCTTTGCTTTTTGCTCGTTTGCTTGTGTACGGTGTTTTATGATTTCTAGGTTTTGTTGCAAAACTCGAGTCTCACAGACTAGATTTCCACGAAATTTTCATTGAAATCGAGTCTATGATACTCGATTTGCTACAGTGAACTCGACTCTCAAGTGCTCAAGATGTTAGTTTCCTAAATAGTTTAGAAACAATGTCAACTAACAAAATTGTTTGCAAATTAATGTTATTTTGAAAAAAAAATCTCTTTTCAATAACATGCAAACCTTACATATACTAAAAGCACCCCACCATAGCCAAACCTCTCATTTCCGCAAAGAAGCTATTGAACAATACACTAAAAACACATTCCCATTCATCATCAATAAAGACCTAGTCGTGGTGCAAATAGTGTTTTAGACAATTTTGTGATTGGATAAATTACCCAATTACTACATTTGTACTATCAGCAAGTTTAGCAAAGACTTCATATCATACTGTGGGAAAAACGCATTTCGTGATTGGATAAATTACTCAATTAATAATGTTTTTTCAACCGTTAGATCTCTTATAAATCTAGTGTTTAAAAAACATGTAATTTTATAAGAGTTACACTAGGTGTAACTTAAACCCATATATATATATATATATATATATATGACAAACAAAAGAGCTACTGAGAAAACGTAATAACCTATTTTTTTAAGTCAGGCAAGTAGGGTTGGACTCAAGACCCGAGTATTTGACTCGGAACTGACCCAAGAAACTATTCAATCCACCTGAAATCCATCCTCTTAACCCTTTTCCTTTAACTGTCAGAATTCGTAGACTACCTTGCCATCAAGTTTGGTGATCCTCCTAATCTTAGGAAGTCTCTCAGACTCTGTGACCTCCCCATCACCATCTTCCTCTTACTCCAAAACAATGGCATTAAAGGGAAGAACCTTGTTTTCTCCTTTAGGTTTGAACTCCTGATACAAGGCTGCCTCAGTATAGTGGAGCTTTGTCCTATCAAAAGGCATTCTAGTAGCTTCAATGGTCACTGGCCTTCCTCTCCAAACAATCTTCACACATTGGTGATACGTGGAAGCCACTGCTCTATGTGTATTGAGCCGAAGGCAGCCTAAAATAACATGATACGAGGTATCACCATCCATCACATGCATGAGAATGTGTGCTCTGATATGCTACTACAATGACCCTATTCCTGCCACCTGGAGTGGTTCTCTCATGGAATGCCCAATGCATCCAAGGTCAGAATAGGTAGAATGTTGGTGGAAGCACTAATGTCTATCAAGGCCCTCTAAATCTGAAAAGCTCCCTGGTTTCTTGGTATGCCACCCACAGTTCACTTCCTTAGGAGGCCGCTGCTCCCTAGCTCCTCTCCATCACTCAAGTTAGGGCTTGAACTGCTTCTCTTCTAGATAACGACCTGAGGCCCATCCATTCGAGAAAGGCATGCACTTTATTATCCTGTTGAATTCATAATGTCATTTCTTCATCCTGTAATGATGTGGGTGCAACACTGCTACTAGCTATATTCTCAACCTTTTCTTCTATAGGGTCATCACATCCTATAAAGCCATTTCAGGTTTGTGAATTTTTTGATCTGTACACTTCCAATTTTCATTGACCAAATCACCCTTGGCCACCTTCTCATGGAATATGTTTCATAGAGCATAACAGTCCATGGTATAGTGATCACTCCTTCTATAATAGCGATAATAAAGTGCACCTCGCTTTTTTTCTTCTATTGGTTCACGCTTACACTCAGGCAGCACCACCACACCATCCTTCACCTAGGCTTCAAGAATATTGTATAACTCCTCTGCTAAGACAGGAAAGGGACGAGGAATACCACTTCTTTCTCTTTTTCTACCTTTGGCAGCCTTCTTTGGTTCTTTTGTCACAGCCACCTCTACCTTTTTGCGCTCCCGCTTCCAAGGTTGTTTAAGGGTACTTGTAGTTTATGGGGTCAAAACTCTAGATGGTTTCTGTTAGGTTCTAAGAATTAGGAACTAATGTATTAAAACTTCAATTTGTAATGTTGGCAAACCATGATCAAAACATTCTTTAAGTCTTGTGTTAGACTTGCTCAAAGTATGGCTTTTTATGTAAAGTTGGAATCGAGTTAACTGCAGAATTACTGTGCACTTTCTGCCTGACTCAATCGATCGAGAATTAGACTCGACCGATCGAAAATCGTGCAGAACGTTTTCTGCATAATTTTTCCAACTCAGCCCTAGCCCATTTAATGTATAGGGTTTTATGTTTTGCCCTAAGTATATAAGGGAAAACCCTAGCCACGTTTTTAGAGTTCTGAATGCTGTGTTTGTGAATCTATTTGTTAGATCTAGAGGTGTTTACCTTCACATACACTTAGGGTTTCCAAACTCAAGATTCATGTCAAGAGGTTGGTAAATCATACAGTTGCAGAATCTAAAGAGCTTCAAGATATACAAGCAGGTGCGCTTGTGAATTGCTGAAGAATTCAAGGAAAGAAGGAGTCTGTGGATCTCGGAGCTGTCACGTGGTCGTGGTAGTAAGTTTCCTACACTAGGTAGTAATAGGATGTTAGTGGTCTAAGTCTTATTGTGTAAACTTTGATTCTTTCATAGTGAATTCGGTTTTACCTTGAGGATAGCTAGGTTAAATCCTCCCCAGGTTTTTTACCGGTTTGGTTTTCCTAGGTCATCAAATCATGTGTTCTTTATTATTCCGCACTTTTACATGATTTGATATATTTGTGTTAACCTAGATCTGTTTAAATTACCTAAGTTAATCACTTGGCTAATTCTCTAGGTTAATCTGTTTGGGTTTAAGGGGTCTAAACGAACTTACAGCTTCTTCACTGACACGCTTGTTCTCTTAGATGCTTTTACCAACCTTGTAAAGCTTGAGATCTGTAGGTTCTCTAAGTAGGGCCAATCTTTATACAGCATGCTAGCAATGCAGATGTCCACTAGTCTTTCTTCCTCCACAAGATCATAGCACATCAAGGAGAGGTCTCTAAACCTATGGATGTAGTCCGGTAGCCCTTCAAATACCCTCTGTCTTTCTTGTTGTAGATCTAGTAAAGTAAGCTTTTCATCCAAAGCAAAAAACTTCTTCATGAACTGGGCAGCCATGTCATTCCAGTTCAAAACTAACATTTGTAAAAGGCTGGTGTACCAAGTGAAAGCACATCCTTCTAAAGACTTAGAAGAGTCTCAGCTCGTGATCATGGGAATGAGCTGTCAAGGCATATACATACATTTTGATATGCTCTCTAGCATTCCCCACCATGCCATCGTACTTGGGAAATATGGGAGGTGTGTAGTTGGTAGGATAAGGTTTCCTAGCCATCTCTTTTGGATAAGGAGGCCGCATGTCGGTGTAAGCAGAGCTCTTTTCTTTTCTGGCCTTAAGCAGGATAGCTGAAATGTCTTCGCTAGTCAGGTAAGGAGATGCTTAAGGTCCTTTAGGTTATGAGGGCAACTTTTGGTTAGGAGGAGACTCCAGATGTAACCTTTCGGTCTCTCCTTGATGTTTTTGGCCACCATGTGGAGTCTGAGGGGTAGTTGTCCTCTGGTGTAAGGATTGAAGCTCCTCCCACATAAAGGCTTGAGAATGTTGGAGGTTCTTAATGGCTACCACGATGTCTCTGTTATCTGGCCGTCTGACCTCCTCAAATGATTTTAAGCTCTTGGTATGCATAAAGACATGACCTACACTCACTTTTACTTGCCAGTTCTCTCTTAAACCACACCGAGTGCCTAAATTTTTTTTCCTTGGAGACATCAACTAACTCAAAAGGAAGATTACTGAAAACAAGAATGTAGGAAGACAGATGGTATATTCTTTCCACCGGAGTTGCAAAATGTGCAAGTTAGATTTTTAAACGTCACATGAAAAGTGTATGAGATATCTAACAATACATTTTGATTAAAAAAAAAGCCCAAAAACAATAAAAACGGAAGCTTTAACATCATAATGTCAAGAGAAAAAGAAAGTAATGCAAGGAAAGTAAAGATGACAATGAGATGTATGTGGAAAACCCTTTAAAAGGGATAAAAAACCACAAGGTGAGCAAGGGTAAACGTCTTTAGCTTTGTCAAGTTTTTATTATGTAAAAAAATGGAGGTTTCCCTTGCACTGTAATGGTGTTTGCACTAAAGGATATGCCTTCTCTCTACCTCTTTTCCTTACAAATTTCTACCATTTTCTCTATTGTTCTATCTTGAATTTTACCCTAATAGTCCAACAACATGTTCCTCTTATAGTTTGAGGAATGTTGTTAGGTACAAGATAGATGTCACACTATGATTCCCCCATTTGAACCCTATTACAACTGTTGTACTATGTAGTGGCTGAAGGAGGGAGAGAGAGAGAGAGAGAGAGAGAGAGAGAGAGAGAGAGAGAGAGAGAGAGAGTGTGTGTGTGTGTGTGTGTGTGTGTGTGTGTGTGTGTGTGTGAAAGAGCACACCGAGGTCAGTATCGGTGTGAAAGGTGACCTTGCCACTACATGGGGAGCAATTCTTGGAAAAGGAAATGGACATCAAGGGTCTTGAGAGTGATGCATGTGTCCCCAACAGTGGTCTAGCACAAGCACAGCCAATGAGAGGGAATGATTTCATAACCTCTGACCAAACAAGATTACTATCTCCCTTTTGTGTGTGCTGGGTGTCCATGTCAGATGCAAATCTGACTCTCCTCAAGATGGTCACACCGTTGGCATGGACCAAAGATCCTTTCTCCCAGCCAACGTTCCTTTTCCTTACTCAAAGCCATTCCACGTGTAGAGTTCGAACCCAGCCACATCAGCATTCTCCCATGCCTTGGCTAGTGTACTGTACACCCCTCAAGTTGCATCTTATGTTTTATTAATTATTTTTAAAATTTTATTTATCAATGGTTAGGATATATTTCTTCAAATTAAGGGATAAGATTTAATTATAATTTAATTTAGTTAAAACTTTATCATCTAATTTGCAGAAATATGAATTCTACTCCAACTAAAAATTTATTATCAAAATTTCTAAACTTATATATTCACCAATGGTCTTTCCATTAAATTGTTCTTGCACCCCAAATTTTATTTATTCTTTTGTTTTTTGCTTTTTCCAAGTTGCAACTTACGCATATGCTTTTGTATATGATAGTTTTGATCAAATAAATTTATCTTATTTATTATTATTTGTTTCTAAATTTTCATGTATGGATATTATGTCAAATGAAGTCTATTATAAAGAAGCAAAACAAAAGACACCCATTTAAGTTCTTGGTTTCTCTTAGGTAAGTTAATTAATTATTTATTTATTTTTAAATTCTCAACTTTTGAACTATTTTGTATGTTTTAAGTTTTGGTTATTCTATGTATTTAGTTTGTAAGTGTTTTGATTTTTTCAATTAACTATCACTACAAAAAATTTGATTCAAAACATGTCTTTCATGTGCTGTAAAAACAATCCAATTCCAAGTTGCTTTTAATTTTTAATCGTTAAGACTTTATCAATGTTTATCTATTTTTATATTTTAAAATTTTGTTTGTGCTTTGTGTTAATTTCTTAGTATGCAAAATTCCGCCCATATTTCTTTCGAAGTCTAACTAAATTCAATTTAGAATTCCTCCTATATCATTTTAGATCATAGATAATATTTGACTAAATTAGATTTATCAATTTAAATTTCTATGTAAGTCTATCTTTACTTAACTTCTTTTTCATTTTTTTTAAGTCCAAAAATTTGAATTTTTGCCAATGTGTAACGTTAATAATGTGTTCTTAAAGGCTAAAACACAATATAATTAGAAACATTACTCAAGTTATATATGTTAGGGTGTTAACCATTTGAATAAAAACAACACTAAAACAGATGATTTAAATATCAAAATAAGATTTAAAAATAAATTTCTTTGAGGTGCACAAAAAAATTGATTTTTTAATTATAAGTTTGGAATTAATTATTTTAGGATAAATTTTATATAATAATAATAATTCATTTAGTTAGAAACAAGTTCTAAAATTATGTAATAATAGCTCATTATTATCTCTCTCTCTCTCTCTCTCTCTCTCTCTCTCTCTCTCTATATATATATATATATATAATATGCAAATAATAGCAATACTATTCATATTTTGTGTGTCTACCTTGCGGTGTTCGCAGTGTGGTTTGATGCAATTTTAGTCAATTTATCACTGCATTGCATGGTGCAATTTGGTGTGGTTTTAGTTCATTTTTATCACAACATTGCATTGTGCAATTCGATCTGATATATTGGGTGCAGTTTGGTCGGTTTTGGATTGAGAAATTTTTCAAAATTTTGGGCAAGATTAGCCTAGCCCAAAGCTAGTTTTTCTTTTGTTTTGGGCCAATTTTTAAAATGTTGGACTAATTTTTCTTTATTTTGGGTTGATTAAGAGTAGCCTAAAAAGTTTTTAATTATGAAATTACTCATTTTCATATTATATTAATAATTTAGTATAAAATAAATAAATATATTTATTAAGTGTGGTACTAGTGGTCTTTGTCGGTTTAGGTGTGATGATGTGATTTGAGCGGTCTTGGTGAACACCTCTGTCTATAATACAATGCAAGATTTACACAATGCAAGATTTTCCTTTGTTTAGTACCAAATCCAAACTATGTTAGGCTTTTTTTGAATATACATTGTTGTCTTTTTTTTTTGAGAAAGAACTACTTTTTTATTATTAATCAATGGAGGCTAAATCCGCCTGAACAACATACTGAATGTCTGGTGGTACATCTTCCAACCAGACAGTTGAATTTGGTGAGTTAATCGCCCTTCTTGCTAGAGCATGGGCTACGTTATTTCCTTGACGACGAACATGAGTAAAGTTGAAGCTAACAAAGGAAGACACTAAGCATCTAATGTCTTGTATCACATGCCCATGTAAAGCAAGGGATGGGTCAGTGCTAATAAGCTCTCTATAGATGGTGTCTGAATCACCTTCGAAGATGACCTTTGAAAAGCCACTCTCTAGAGCCAACTCAACTGCTTTCCTGGCTGCCATAGCTTCCACTTGGGCCACTGTTGATGGAAGAGGGACCTGCTGTGACAGAGAGGCCAAGACCGCGCCTGCTGAGTTTCTGACTACTACTCCTATGCCAGCTCTTCCTTGTTCCGCAAAGATCGCGCCATCATAGTTCACCTTGTAGACGTCTACCTCCGGCGGCTTCCATCTCATATGATTCTTGTGCTGGACACTCCTTATTGCCGGATGAAGATTCTGGAACTCGATTTTCCTCTCCTTTGACAGAGGGAGAATGTGATTCATAGGACACGCTGCTTCCTTGAACCTGACTTGGTTTCTGTGATTCCAAATGGTCCATCCCGTGAATGCTAGGAGTTCTGCATCCTTCCCTTCAGTAAAGGCCTTCTGAAAAATTTCTTTGACATTGCACCCCTGTAGCGCCCCAAGCCAGTTCCATTGAGGGTCCGAGCTCCAAACCACCTGCATTGTTGTCAGTTTCTTTAAAACCTTTTCTCTTTTTTTTGTGTGTGTGTGTTAAAATGCGTAGTCTTGTTTGGTACATTCACTTAAACACCTATTTTCAGTTTTTAAACAACATTACACGTATTTTCACACACTTTTTCACCTACACGTATTTTCATACATGATTTTAAACACATATTTTCAGTTTTTAAGTGCATGTACCAAACATCCCTTACTATTCTTTAAAAAAAAAAAAAAAAAATCCAAACTATGCTTCAATAAAAAAAAATTTTTTTAAAAAAAAATCCAAACGATGCGAAAAGCAGCTTCGTAATATCTCTCTCTCTCATCAGTCACTCAGACTACACACTGCAGACTTTACACAGCGCGGGATGGTTTGGCAGCAGCAATTAGGAGTAGGAGTAGGACCTTTCCAACCACACTTACATGTCTCTCCAAATCCAACCACTCATAAACCCGTAAATACCCCTGCTTCTCTGCCACTATCCTCTACCAAAACCCGTAATTTTACTCCCACACTAAGGGCGATTTCTCTACAGCAACTTCCCCCTAATGCCCTCCGCCGGAAAAGAGACCCCAATTGGAGAGGTGGGTTCAGTCTAGGGGTAGATTTGGGAATGTCCCGCACTGGCCTCGCACTCAGCAAAGGCTTCTCAATACGTCCTCTAACTGTAATGTTTTGTATTTCTCTTCAGATACCTTGTTTTTTTTTTTTTTTTTTTTGTTAAGGATAATGAAACTAAGAAATGGACAATATTTTTGAATGTTAGGTTCTGGAATTACGAGGACAAAAACTTGAGCTTCAGCTTCTTCAGATTGCACAACAGGAGGTACTGCTAGTCTGCTACTAAATAGACACTTCATTCGGAGTGCCGTACTAGTGACGTACCAGTGTTATGTTATAATTTTTTGACAATTGCTCGTGTTACCATGTCGTACTGTACTCTTTTCCGTGTTGGTTCGTATTTGCTAGATAGTATGTATGTGTTTATATTTATTTATGGTTTGAGGGAAAAAAATGTAGGAAGCTGACGAATTTATAATTGGGCTTCCTAAATCAAGTGATGGAAAGGAGACGCCTCAGTCAAACAAAGTTCGTAGTGTTGCCGGAAGATTTGCTGCTCGAGCTGCCGAGAGGTATACATACATACATACATACATACATAAATATATATACATGTATATACATACATACATACATAAACATTACACTACCTCAGTGTACACTGAGGTAGTGTAATGTTTATGTTGTTTAATAATGTAATAAAATCCATGTGAGAGTAACGATGATAATGATCATGGCCAGGTCAAAATCTGTATAGATGGATCTATGATTCTGTGTATTCTGCCTTAGTTGGTAATTGACTGATGTCTCTTGCATCGGAAACTAGATTTCTGAATGATTTATCAACTCTCTATCTGCCTTGGTTTATTTCTTCTAATTACTAATACTTGTGCAAATTTCATTTTTTTTTTCTGGATAAATAGGTGTAGTTTGTGTACTTTTTACTTTCTTAGGGATGTTTTTATTAAGGATAACCCACATATTGTTGACAAGGAATCAAAAACACTGAATGCCAAGAACAATCCCGAAGATAACGTACCGCCAAAAGATTCTCTGTATCCTATTATGTTATCTGATATTTGTCTGTTGATTCTTTGAATGTTTTGTTATAGATAAGAGCTTCTCACCTATTGTAACAGTATTTAAGGACTTGTAATGTAAAAGAATCGTATTATCCCTGTCAATACAAGAACAGGTTGTCAATTGTCTGAGTTTTTTCTTCCACTTCAAAACTCTTTAGTTTTGCTTTCTTTCATTTTTCAATTACTACTTCACTAGAGTTTTGAACTTTAGATGTGGATTGGTGATCCCAAATTTAATATTCAGGGGTTGGAGAGTATACCTGCAAGATGAACATGGGACAACAACAGAAGCGACAGATCGCATGATTTGCATGTAATATTTACTCTCTTTTTCCTTTTTTCATGCTTTTAGGATTGGATACCAGTTATAGGCAATTGTGGTTGCTCTTTTATTTGATTCTTCTGCTTTGGTTATATTAGCGTGTCTTTGCCAAGAAGCTGGAGTTTTTAAATGGCCTTATCATTTATCCTTTTTTTTCTTTTTTTTTGGAGTTGTATAGCTATTGGTTTATTATGTTCTTCATGGCATTTGTGAGTGTGATGTAGAGGCATAACCACATTCACTGAAATGAAAATACAAGGTCATACTTTGCGAAAAACTGTTGAATTGTTTTAGTTTTATAGCATTATGAATCCTTTTTCATAAGCCATATGGAACACAATGGATGAATTCATTTCTCTAGATATAATTCCCTGTTAATCCTGCATCATGAGCTATTTTGTGAAATACATTGAATAAAAGTAGTAATTATCCTTGATGTTTTAAGGATTTGCTATGGGCACTGTTGCAGCTGTTTCCAAATTCAATATGCTTATTTTCTTGGTTCTGTGCTTTACACCTGATGAAAGATATATTGTCTTGTCTCAAGTATATTGGTTGATATGCCTAGTTATTTGGATCATTGTCTAATTTTCAAGGCATAATACTCAATGTCTATGGCATTGGTTATAATTACGTCATTGAAAAAGATGGTGAAAATGCCTGTACTAATGAATACTGTATATCTGTGATATAACTGATTTTCAGGGGCCTCAGCAGGTCTACTCGGCAAAGCAAAACTGATGCATATGCTGCCATGGTATGGAACAAAATTTATATTTGGTTCCTTTCAGTTTTTAATCATCTACTCTTTTCTACTTGACGATGTGTGTTATTTTGCCCCCATTCCTTTTCTACCTTTTGTGGCTGCAGATGGTACTGGAGAGATATTTTTCCTTGGCAGGCCAGGAAACTGAACTTGTACTGCCCAAGAATTTGGATTTACAAGAAAAACTTAAGACAGGTCCACCTAGAGACATTGATTTCTTTCCTGAAGAATTTGAGGGTTGACAATTTTCTTTTGGTTCTCACAGTTTGATTCAGATTCATTCAATTACATTATGCTATCCTTTGTAACACAAGTAGCATAGAGTAGTAGAAAGTAGTAGAAAATATAATTGTAAAAAATCAAACCAGCAGAAGCTGGCAGTGTTTTTCAATTGGTAATATTTTCACATAGTACCCATATATGATGAGTGTACCATTGGTTTCTTTTTCTAATTTGATTCTGCATTATGCACCCAAAGTTGTAATCTTTATAAGTTGTTTTATACCATAAAACTTTTACAAACCAAACGATTACAAATGTATTGCACTGCTGTCAGAAAAGGTTTCTTTGAAAATGAGTTAATTGCAGGAAGTGAGTAAATAAACCAAGGAAAAACCGACAAAGAAAGAAACAGCTACTCATCTTTCCCTTACTAGTGTGCGTCTTCAATGAATATCTTTTGGGTGACGGGTGCTTCATTTCAATCATTTTAATATATTTTTAACATGGTCCTAATTGAAGTCATATTGAACAAATTATTGATGATTGATGTGTTAAAAAAATGTAATAACATCCGTGATCAAAAGGAGGTTCTAATTCAACCAAAACACTAGAAAAGCGCGAGTTGAGCTACAAGGTTCATGGCGTACGATTTGGGCTCAAAATAACTAGGAAGTGCTAATTAAGTTACAAGGATATTGGCCAATGACATTTTTCATTCATTTTTTAAACAAAAAAAATACCAGTACTATACAAACAACAACACAAGCACCAAGGATGAAATAAATCAACAATAATTTTACTCTACTACATCAGGCCATTACTTTCATGCTTGTTGCAAAAGAAAATGAGTTTTATTATTATTTTTTTTTTTATTGCATGAAAAAGGTGGAATCCTTGGAGTAAGTCACTTTTCACCGTGACAAGTTAAACCCTCATGCTAGATAGCCTTGCCACCATGGTATTAATCTGTTAGTACAACTTGAACCCAAGTTCTAAGGTGAGGCGGACTAAATGCTTGACCACTAGACTCCCACCTCAAGGTCAAGCATTAAACATTTCTCAATCATTGCTTGCATTGCAAAATCCTATAATTCCACCAATTATGCCACTTCTTATTCAAAAGCATTTCTTATTCAAAAGCATATTTTCTCCATCAATTAACACAATCCTCTCCACAAAAGTAGCAGGCATAGTTGGAAAACCTAGAACACCAAGATCCTTCCCATGTAGAGTTTCAGGATCCAATAAGTCTATACACAGAAAAATCACCATCACAAATTCTCTGTTTCAATTGTATTATAATGGGCCAAGTGAGGTGAATACATGAAAGAAAATGAAAATTTCGAATTTTCTGGCCAGCCTAAGCAGGGACCTTTTGAACCAAAAGTTCCATGCCCAATGCAACCCAAAATTAATTAGCTTTCATCACCAACATTGATTTAGATACTGTAGAAATCAACATTGCGCACATCTTTATTGAATGTTCTCCCATTGTGAGCTTCTTTCTATTTCTCTTTCTGGTTTGAGGCTTGGGAGTTCTAATCTAGTTCTTTGTAACAAGCAGGTGTGTACAATAGATTACCGTTACCTATTTTGAATGCAAAAGAAAAAACAGAGACTATTGTATTGAAAATTCATGCAGCAGTTAAACCCAGCTCCTTATCTCTAATATTGTGGAACCAAATAATATAATTTGAAACAAACCAACCACTAAGACTCGGCAACAACTAAGGACTTCAACCTTTAGCAAGCCCCGTTACCAACTAAATCAAATATGTAACAACAAAAATGATTAATACCTAATACAAGCGAAGAAGAATAAGAAGAATACGTTTCCCAAGCATGTTTATGTTTCCAACAAAATTCAAAGACATATATCAAAAACTCTTTTAAAATATAGACGTAGGCATTAAAGTTGCACAAATAAGCCTTTTTAGCAAAACAACAATGCCCACTATAAGGAAAGTAAACAACATAACAATAGTTTTACTTCTGCCATACCAATATACCATTACTTCTTATCTAGAAACCACCATTTACTAATAAAAACGTCACAGTTTCTCTGTTGCAGCCGTACAGGTACCATATCTGCTCTATCAAGTAAAACAAGGCTCTCTATGAAATTAGTCCCACTTCGAAAATCTTGGATACCACCAACATCTTTTTCATGTAGAGTCTCGATGCCAATCGAGATACGCTTAAGATCCGTCCATTCTACTTCACCATTGGCAGAGAAGATGTCATAACTTTTTTCAACTATAAGTAAACCGTTGTCGGAATAGCCATTGAATCTTATAACTCTGTGGAAAGGAACAACAAAAAGTTTTGTCCAAGATTGATGGACACCATACTCCTTCATCACCCACACATTTAATAATAAGGGGTCTCCTTCCTTTTCTGTCAAAGCCAGTTTTCCTTTGAACACTAGAGGACACAAATAAGAGCGTATGACAGCAAAAGGCGTTTCTATCATTCCGAACTTCTCTTCATTGACATCAAATGTCAAAATAAAAGGCCTCGCTGGTTCCTCTTCTCCTTTACTTACATAGACCATCCAATGCAAAGTTCCACTAACAAATGGAACGAGGAACAAATCAGTATGGATATTAAAGAGGAGAATATCGGGTGCGAAAGGGGGATGAAGCCTTTTCCATGAACCCGAATTCATTGAGTAAATCTCTGCCTGAGGCGGAGTCCTTCCTATGTTGAGTGACCAGTTACGATAAGAAATCTTAACAATTTTGTAGTCATTGGTTTCAGAATGATAACAAAATCCAGTTTCAACAAGAGAAAAGTCAGCTGATGAGCTTGAGGATAAGAGAGAAACCGTCTTAAATTTTCCAATGCTGGGGTTCAACATATATACCGAGTCTTTGGCAGAAAAACAAAGTAGACCATTGAAGGATCCCACAAGTTGGGGCCAAGTCAACGGAATATCGAATTCAGAAATCCTATCAGAGGTGTGTTCGCAAATGACTGTACATAATTGTCTATCATGTGGAATCCTATCACGTTTCATGAATAAGAGACGACGAGAACTATTGAGTTCAAGGTGGCTGGAAATGAAACTTGGACTGGTAATGGAGGAGTTCCAGGATTTGCGAATGCACCTGAATCTAAGGACTGATTTAACGGGTAGCTAGGTTCGCCAGAATATTCAGTACCAAGTCGTGTGGGAGATGGTTTCTGAGAACCGGTGGTTCTCTCATTGAAGACATTTTTCAACGAAAGGACAGAGAGAGAGTGACAGAGCTAATTCAAGGTCTGTGTGTCATTCATATCCTCCATTTTTTCTGAAAATAAGCAAGCGCATACGATGTTTTTGTCGTTTATTGTCCTTTTTTTTTTTTTCTTTTTTTTTTTTTCTTTTTTGGTTTTGAAGGAAATTTATTTTCCAATTTTAAACTCTTCAGCAAATGGTGCATTTCAAATTTTCAAGTCAAGCTACACAAATTTGTACAATGTTATGCACGTAATATCATATCATCATATCATATATTATATATTATTATATTATATAATAAAAGTTGTGCTTAGAAATCGTAGTTGTGCCAATTAACTACTTTCACTAATATATAAATTAATTTTATTAAAAAATTAAAAAAAAAACTCGCATGTTGACTAAGAGATAAGATTTAATAATAATTTATAAAAATAAATAAATTCTATTCAAACTACAATACCAGTTGAAGAAGTGTCTCCTTCTGCTTTAGGTAAGTTTAAGCTAGTGGACTTGATCTAAGTCTATTATTAAAATTTTCTAAACTTAAATCTATACAATCCATATTTTTGTTTTTGTTTTTGTTTTTGTTTTTGTTTTTTTTTATGAAGTATAATAATATTTGGGTTAAAAAGCTGTGGTTGGGTCAAGTGACTACTCTCACTAATTAGTAAATTAATTTTTTTTTAAAAACAATCCACATTTTTGAAATTCTACTCTAACCTAATCTAAATGTATATGTGTGCAAAACTTCCTCTTAAAAACTTGAACCCCAGCCTTTAGCCCTCCGCACCTAACAAACATTTATACTTGTGAAGTAACTATCACATCATGGATGTACGGTGGTACAACTCACATTTTGATTTAACAATAATTTATATTAACAATAATTTAAAATAAATTTAAATTATATTCAAACTAAAAGTCTATTAGCAAAAATTTTTAAACTTAAATTCTACACAACCCACGTTTTTGTTTTTTTACCTCAAGTATAATAAAAGTTAGGCTTAGAAGCCTGCAGGGTTGGGTCAAGTGGCTACTCTCACTAATTAGTGAATCAATTTTATTTAAAAAAATAAAATAAAACAACCCACATTTTGACTATGAGATAAGATTTAACAATAATTTAAAATAAATTTAAATTCTATTCAAACTATAAGTCTGTTATCAAAAATTTCTAAACTTAAATCCTACACAACCCACGTTTTTATTTATTATTTTCTCAAGTTGCATGATTTAATACTAATTTAAAACATATTTAAATTTTATTGAAACTAAAGGTCTATTATAAAAAAAAAAATTCTAAGCTTAAATCCCACAGGAACCCACACTTTTCTTTTTCCTCAAGTTGCATCACATTAAATTAATATTTTATTAGTATATTAAGCTTCAACTCTCTTGACTAAGGATAAGATTTAACAATAATTTAATTTAGATAAAACTTTATCATCTAAGTTTTAGAAATTTAAATTCTACTCGAACTAAAAATCTATTATTAAAAATTTTAGAAATTATATATATTCAACAATAACTTTTCGTGGTTGGCTAGGTGGCTACTCTCACTAATTAATAAATTAATTATATATTTTTTGTTTGGATATATTTCCCCAATTAAGGGACAATAATTAACAACTGCTTAAATTAGGTAAAATTTTATCATTGTTATTTCAAAAAATTTAAATTCTATTCAAAGTAAAAATCCTTTATAAAAAATTTATAAACTTAAATCCCACATAAAACCCACGTTTTCTTTCTAAAAAAAAACCCACATTTTGACAAAGGTATAAGATTTAACAATAATCACATTTTTTATTTTGTTTTTTCCCTTAAGTTGCATGATTTAACAATAATTTAAAAAAAATTAAATTATATTCAAACTAAAAGTCTATTATAAAAAATTTCTAAACTTAAATCCCACACAACCCACAATTTTGTTTTTGTTTTGTTCCTCAAGTTGTGTCTTTTTAAATTGATATTTTATTAGGATAGGATATTAAGCTACAAAGCTCTTGACTAAGGATAAGATTTAACAATAATTTAATTCAGATAAAACTTTATCATCTAAGTTTTAGAAATTTAAATTATATTCTAACTAAAAGTCTATTATCAAAATTTTTAGAAATTATATATATATATATATATATATATATTCATTGATTGCTCTTCGAGGCTGGCTACTCTCACTAATTAGTAAATTAATTGTATATTTTTTGTTAATAATTATTTTCTCAATTAAGAGATAATTTTAACAACTATTTAAATTAAGAAAAATTTTATCATTTAAATTTCAACAAATTTAAATTCTATCCTGACGAAAAGTCTTTTATAAAAAATTTATAAACTTAAATCCCACACAAAAACCCACATTTTCTTTCTATTTAAAAAAATTATAAAGAAAAACCTCAATTTTGACTAAGGGATAAGATTTAACAGCAATCATGTCTTGGATTTTGTTTTTTTTTTCCCTCAATTTGCATGATTTAACAATAATTTAAAAAAAATTTAAATTATATTCAAACTAAAAGTCTATTATAAAAAAATTCTAAACTTAAATCTCAAACAACCCATGCTTTTTTTTTTTTTCTCAAGTTGTATCTTATTAAATTAATATTTTACTAGGATATTAAGCTACAAAACTCTTGACTAATAGGTAAGATTTAACAATAATTTAATGGTCAAAGTTTAGATACAAAATTGGTTGAAGCTTAAGGCTAGAACTTCCTTTAAAAATTAATACATATTTTGAAAATAAAACCGTTAGATTGCATGTTTTTTATGCTCTTGATACGTACACATGTTAAATTTTATACCAATCGGATATCATTTACCATATGGTCTATAATATTATATTTTAGGCATAGCTATAAACTACAAAAGCTTTTAAATTAAACAATTTATTAATGACAAAGCTATTAATCTTTAATTTTTTAAAAATTTTGAAAGCACGGAGGATATAAGAAAAAAATGTAATTTAATGGCAGATTTATCAAAATTCACCTCCAATAAAAAAATATTCATTTCTTTTTATATAGGTATAATTTTGTAGCTAAAATTTTTTGAAATTTAATTTAGAAAAAACTTTATCATTTAAGTTTTAGAAATTTAAATTTTACTCCAATTAAAAATCTATTATTAAAATTTTCAGAACTTATATATATTCAGCCATGGTCTTTCAATACAATCTCTTTTAACTAATAAGTCATCCCTATAACTAAATCCCACATTATACACTTCACGTTATTGTATTTTATTTTTCAAAATGCAATTACTCTTACGTTTCAATCTAATAATTTCATTTTACTTATTGTTCTCTGCTTCTAAATATGCATGCCAAATATTATGTTTAAGGAAGTTTACTATAAAAAAGTAAAATAGTGGACTCCCATTTAAGTTCTTGGTTTTCTTATGCAAGTTTTTTTTTTTCCTCAAATTTTGAACTCTTCCGTGTATGTTTTAATTTTTGGTTTTGGATATTGTATTTAATTTGTGAGTTTGTTGATTTTTTTTAATTACACTATCACTAGGAAAAAATTGGTATTGAGAAACTGTAGGAGTAATGAGCCAGTAGGAGCAACGGGCCAGTAGGAGTAATGGGCCTGGAACTTTTTATCCATTTACACATTGAACCCAAAGCCCAATCCAAGGACTAAGGCTAGTCCGAGGACGGTTCAACTTAACCTAGAAGATTTGCACTGAAGGTTGAAGAGGTTGAATGTGAACTTAGCAACCCCGGAAGTTTCGCCGAGGATGAATACCACCTCGGATAACTAAAGCCAGGATAAGTCTTGGAGTTCTATTATCTAGGAAAACACCCTAGAGGATTCTGTCGAACTGGGCGAATGTTGTAGAAACATTTAAAAGGAAAAGATCCCAAAATATCAAGGAAGAAGGCTGCCACCCCCGCATTGAATGCTCTATAGCTAACCCTCTGGCCGCATTTATGTGGAGGAGACATTTGAACAAAAATCACTAAATCTGCACGTGGAAGGCACAAAGAAGGGGAAGAAAGAATATAAAAGGAATGAGAGATCTAAAGAAGAAGGGATTGGAACAAAGAAAGAAAGAGAGACTACAGACGCTAAGAACCAAACTTATATCCATCTTTGAACAATATTTGTATAAAGTAGACCTTCTCGGACATATGCCAAGAACAAATTTCTGAGGTTAACCTCTTTGTTCTCTTTCTTCTTGTGATATCAATCGACCTAATTAATTGTTTAATCTGTGCTAGCCCAGATTTCTTTACCTACTCTCTACAAATTCATTGTTTTGGGCCTTTTGGGCTGATCCATCCACTGTTGGGCTGGAACGCTAAATCTGTGTCCACATAGGAACTATTTTGTTTATCATTTTTTGTAATGGCTAAGGCATAAATTAAACATAAAATATATTTTTTATTAAAATTATTTTTTTATTTATTATTACTATTTATTTAATAATTTAGTTTTAATTATTTTAAAATTTTTTAGCTCACATATGAATCTTCATCAAGCCATGCATCGCACAAGAATAATACTAGTACTATATAACAAAATTTGGGTTTAGAAGTCATGGTTACACTAAGTGGCTTCATCAAATTACAACAATATTTTGGATAAAAATAATTTCTTTAAATAAAGTAACAATAATTGTTTTAACAAAACATACAACATGCATCTAAGTTTCAGTTGGTAGAGACAACAACTTATTTTTTTCTTATCAATTTCTTTACTTAATGCAATAATAAATATTTTAACAAAACATGCAACATACATCTAAATTTTAGATATATTTCTTTGAATCAAGGGATAAGATTTAATTATAATTTAATTTGGCTAAAAATTTATCATCTAAGTTTCAGAAATTTGAAACCTACTCCAACTAAAAATCTATTTTCAATATATATATATATATATATATATATATTCACTAATGGTCCTTCCATAGAATCCTTCTTGCATCCCACGTTTTTCTTTTTTCATGTTGCAACTTACGCATCTGAATTTGTATATGATAGTTTTGATTAAATAAATTCATCTTAATTATTGTTATTACAATGGACACTCATTTAATTTTTTGGTTTCTCTTAGGTAAGTTTTTTATTTATTTATTTTTTAATTCTCAACTTTTGAACTATTTTGTATATTTTAAGTTTTGGTTGTTCTATGTGTGGGCGTTGCTTTTGTACTCCTCGGCAAGACTCTGAGCACAGTACCTAGTTGGCTAATTGTACGCTACTCCTTCGCTTCACAGCTTATAAGGCAGAAAATTGGGGAAGATTCTTTTGATGTGGGCATTGCTTTTTGTACTCTTCGGCAAGGCTCTGGGCACAGTATCGAGGAAACTTATGCTTATCCCACATCGAAAGAATCTTCCCTCACTTTCTGCCTTATAAGTTATAAACCAACTAATGGTACACTATTCCTTCGCTTCACAGCTTATAAGGCAGAAAGTGGAGGAATATTCTTTCAATGTGGGACAAGCATAAGTTTCCTCGGTACTGTGCCCAGAGCCTTGCCGAGGAACCAACTAATGGTACACTACTCCTTCGCTTCACAGCTTATAAGGTAGAAAGTGAGGGAAGATTCTTTCGATGTGGGACAAGCATAAGTTTCCTTGGTACTGTGCCCAGAGCCTTGCCGAGGAGTACAAAAAAGCAACGCCCACACTATGTATTTAGTTTGTAAGTGTTTTGATTTTTTCAATTGACAATCAATACGAAAAATTTGATTCAAAACGTGCCTTTCATATGCTGTAAAGGAATCTAATTCCAAGTTATTTTTACTTATTAATTGTTAAGATTTTATCAATGTTTATCTATTTTTTTTTTAAAAATTTTGTTTGTGTTTTGTGTAAATTTCTTAGTATGCGAAATTCCTCCCATATTTCTTTGAAAGTCTAACTAAATTCAATTTAGAATTCCTCCTATATCCTTTTAGATCATATATAGATAATCTTTGGCTAAATTAGATTCATCAGTCCAAATTCTTATGTAAGTCTAACTTTACATAACTTTTTTTTTTCATTTTTTTAAGTTCAAAATTTTGAATTGCTTTACATTTGTAGTATTAATATATGTGTTTTTTAAAGGCTAAAGCACAATATAATTAGAGTCAGAGACATTACTCAAGTTGTATAACTTAGGGTTGTACAGTGCTGGGGTGCCCAGGCCCATTGGGACCTTAAGCCCCATTCCAGCAAAATGGCCCATACGGTCTTGGGCCCGGGCATCGAGCTACCTTGAACCCGTCAGATAGTTGATGTTCTACACGTGTCACGCCTCATTTATTGGGCTCACGCCCAAGTGAACTACCTCCTGAGCAACGGAGCTACTTACCATATGCCCGGCAAGTCCTTAGGTCGTATTATGCCGAGCAACCCACTAAGATAGGAACTGGTTCTAAGGCCACTTCCGCCACATTCCACTCCCACCTAAACACCCAATTAGCTATGATAACATTGGGCTTCTCCTTCCACTAACCACCAAGGTAATCATAACACCCCACTAGTTTTGGGGGTATAAATAGGAGGAGCCAAGGAAGAAGAAGGGGAGGATGGGCGAAGGGAGACAGAAGGCAAAAAAAGGTGAGGACACGAGGAAAAGGGAAAAAAGGGGAGGGGGAAGACAAGGCCGTGGGATCTCATTATAGAGGATCACCTGAAGTGGGAAATCCAAAGCCCACATCAAAAATAAGGTTGTGAGCCTAAGTGAAGGTTGGCCCATCCGTTTCTCCACTTTGGTGCGCACAAGGGTGTTAACCATTTGAATAAAATCAATACTAACACAAATGATTTAAATATCAAAATAAGACATAAAAATAAAATTTCCTTTAGGTGTAAAAATACAATCAATTTTTTAATCTTAAGTTTTGAATTAATTATTTTAGGACAACCTTATTTATGCAAGTATTAGAAAGGATTTAATTGCTTGGTTTCAAATCACCCTCTTCATTAATAAATAAAGAATTAGGAAAAAAATAATTAGAAAAATTTTTATTGATAATTTTAATTAGAGATATTATATATAAGGATAAATATTTAAAAAAAATTATGCATTATATATAATAATGATCATTCATTTAATTAGAAATGAGTTCTAAAATTATTTTTTTAGTTATTATTTCTCAAAAAAAAAAGGTAAAGAAAATTCATGATTAAAGTTGTGCAACGCATGAGACTTTCCCTAGTAAATGGTGTGTGTGTGTGTGTGTGTGTGTGTGTGTGTATTGGTTACAAATATTAACAACATTATACATATTTTACTTGTCTACCTTGAAGGTATTCATAGTGTGGTTTGGCGTGGCTTTAGTCCATTTTTATCACCGCATTGCATGGTGCAGTTTGGACAATACCATCACTGTGTCACACTTCAATTTTCTAGTCACATATGCAATGCAATGCAGTGCAATTCGATGTGATATATCATGGTGCATTTTGTCGGTTTTGGTTTGAAATTTTTTTTTTTTCAAAATTTTGGGTTGATTAAGAGTAGCTTAATAAGTTTTTAAATGTGAATTGACTCATCTTTTATAATAATATTATTTATATAATATTAATATATATTTAATATAAAATAAATAAATTTATATATAAGTGGTGTGCGTTTACATTAGTGGTTATAGTCAATTTAGGTGCGGTAATGCAATTTCAGTAGTTTGGTGAACATCACCAATATTCGACAATGTAAGATCTACACAATATTAAACAAGAATTTTCCTTTGTTTTAGTACCATATCCAAACGATGCTAAACTATACTATCAAAATTAAAATGGATCTATATATAATATAAAAGGTGCATACCTATCAAAATTAAAATAGATCTATAAATTTTCTTTGTTTGACTTTCTATTGAGCACTCCTTATTGTGTCATGTGGCTACATAAATTTGTGTCATGTTTAAGTTTAAAAATACCAAACAATTATGCCTTTTGGCTTTACTAATTTTCAAAATCTACTCATCGTTTCACAAAAGATATAAATAAAAGGACAAGGCTTTGCTGCAAACATGTTTATAGGAGTTGCTGCAAACATGTTTATAGGAGTTGCTACAAACAGTGTCAGGTGTCAACTTATGAAGCCAACATGTGTCCTGGGTCATGTGCTTGTCACATGACCAGCCAAAGTCACCAAATTCCCTTTAACCATAGGTAGCTATAACCATTAGGCATCAATGGTAGCTTTAACCATTAATGATGAAATATGTTTGTGAGCGACTGCGACCTCGACCCTCCATTTTTTTCTCAAAATGGGCCTAACTCGCCTGAACGGCTGGGATCGTGATGCTCAAAATGTCGAGTTCACTATAAAATGTACTCCCCCCTAGATCGAGGGTTTTACATGGAGTTGCTACTTATTTAATTTAAATGGAAAAATAAGAAAACCTTCTCTATAAAAAAATGCTTCTATTGTATTATTATATATGACAATTTACATCAATTTTGTAATAACAATTTACAATGCTTTTTGGTCCTAGATACAATCTAAGAAAGTAAATTACATTTCTTTGTTTCCTAGTTACATTCTAAAAAATGTAAAATTGCATATACGAGAGCCTAGTCTAGAACCCTTGATTTTAGTTCGGAGACTAATTTACAAGTTAGGAAGGGATTAAGCACCCATCTCACCCGATAAAACCGGTCTCCTAGGTTAAGGTGGCCAATTCATGTCATGTCAAACAATATATCATATAAATATGTTAATTTGCAAGAATTGTAAACAAATATGTGTTGGGAAATTTAACATAAAAAGAAACAAAAAGTGAAATTTGTTAGATAACAATGTAAATGTAAAGAAAGCATGAAAGTAATGGCATGTTCATCCAAGAAATTAATGTAAACAAGGAATTTCTAGCCTAGACATGTTCATCGAAACATCTGAAGGAAAACAAAATTGTCATGTTATTTGTCATCAACATATTTGCAAAAGAAAATTTATTTTTAGGCCTACCAATCATCCAAGCAATCATGAGAAGAAAAAAGAAAATCACTCAGACATGTTCATCCAAGTATTTAAGCAAAAACCATAATGTTAATTAACCTATTCGTCTAAGCATTCAAAAAAGAGAAAAGCAACTACCTAGACATGTTCATTTAAGCATGTTATGAAAAGCAAATAATAACTTAGAAGTGTTCATACAAGCATGTGAAGGAAAACAGAGAATTGTCATGCTATTTGTCATCCAGACAATTGCAAAGAGAAAAACAAAAAATTTAAACATATTTGATCATCCAAGCAATTATGAAAAAAAAGTAAAGAAAAATCCCTTAGACATCTTCATCTAGAGAAAATCAAAATATTTAGACATGTTCATTTAAGCATTTGAAAGTAAAACAACTACCTAGACATGTTCACCTAAGCATTCAAGAGAAAGTTGCGCATTACCTTAGAAGTGTTCATATAAGCATGTAAAAGGAATATCAATGAGATATATAGGCATGTTCATCCAAGCATATCATGAAAGAAACAAATAATGACTTGGAAGCATTTATTGAAGCATGTGCAGAAACTTAAAGAACATAATTAACTACTTACCAGCATAGAGCATAAATTAAAGGGGGAAGTGATCACTTAAAGGGCTATGGAGAAAGCAAGAAAGTATTAAACTACAACCAAAGTAAGAACAATGGTTGCACAACAGCTTTTCTTTTCTGTTTTCTCACTAGCTCTCCAGAGGGAATTGGGGTCAGAAAATAGAAGAGGTCTTCTCTATTTATAGGGGAAGAGATGGCTTAGCTTTAAAGCTAAGTAATTAGCTTTCTTCTGAAGCTAAGGGAGGAGATAAACCTGTTTAGATAAGCTGGAACGGATTTGGTGTTGATCTCCATTTGAATTTTGAAAGATGATGCTGAACTTGTGTTATCTTCTGCACCTGTTTCGTATTTTGGCTATAAATTTCTGCTCAAAATTCCAATTGATTCTAGATTAGTGATTTTTGAAACGAAATTCAATTCTCTACAACATTTCCAGAAATAGAGAAAGTCAAATTTCAATGTTTTCTCGGCCAAAAATGTGATTCAAGTTGCTGCTGAGAATAATAACGGTTTTTTGAGCATTTTTTCTGTTTTTTTTTTTTAATTTTTTCATGGATCATATCTTTTTCTCTCTCCATTTTTTTTAAAAGCAGATAAGATGCCATAAAGGAAAATGTAAGTTCGTTTAGACCCCTTATACCCAACAGATTAACCTAGAGAATTAGCCAAGTGATTAACTTAGGTAATTTAATTAAATCTAGGTTAACACAAATAAACAAAAACAGTAAAGCAGCGGAAATTAAAGAACACAAAGATCTGATGACCCAGGAAAACCAAACCGGTAAAAAACCTGGGGAGGATTTAACCTAGCTATCCTCAAGGTAAACTGAATCCACTATGAAAGAATCGAAGTTTACACAATAAGACTTAGACCACTAACATCCTATTGCTACCCAAGTGTAGGAAACTTACTACCACGACCCCATGATAGCTCCGAGATCCACGGACTCCTTCTTTCCTTGAATTCTTCAGCAAATCACAAGCGCACCTGCTTGTATATCTTTATGCTCTTTTGATTCTGCAACTGTATTGATTTACACAACTCTTGACATGAATCTTAAGTTTGTAAACCCTAAGTGTATGTGAAGGTAAACACCTCTAGATCTCACAATGAGATTCACAAACACAGCATTCAGAACTCTAAAAACGTGGCTAGGGTTTTCCCTTATATACTTAGGGCAAAACATAAAACCCTATACATTAAATGGGCTTGGGCTGAGTTGGAATTTTCTGCAGAAAAACGATCTGCCCGATTTTCGATCGATCGAGCCTAATTTTCGATCGATCGAGTCAGGCAGAAAGTGAACAGTTACTTCTGCAGTAAACTCGATTCCAACTTTACATAAAATCCCATACTTTGAGCAAAGTCTAACACAAGACTAAATATTGTTTTGATCATGGTTTGCCAACATACAAATTGAAGTTCTAATACATTAGTTCCTAATTCTTAGAACCTAACAGAAAACATTTTTTATTATTTCTTAAAAAAATGAAGTGAAATGAAATCCAATTAAAAATCACACTTAATTAATTTTAAATTAATTCTTGTGAGAACCAATCTAAATTAAGTGTTTAAAATAGAATGTGATTGGGCCCATCGTGTAGGTGAGCCATGATCATTGAAAATTGGTTGTATGATAACTTTTGATAAGGTGGTCTGATCAAAGCCCATGACATACCATTATGATTGTTAGAGCATCAGGATTTGTTTTGTATCACAAATCTGAAGATCTACCTGTTGGTTAAATGCAAATTGTAAAATGGGGTGTCTACAATGTTCAAGGAACTTCATCTTATTTTAGATTTTTTTATGTCGCTCCTCTTTCAGATAATGATTCAAAGTTGTTGTTTCTTCATGTAATTTCTAGTTGAAACCAAGGTAAACTACTTATAGTTTTGATAATGTTTTATAGAAGAGAATGATTGAAACTTTACTTGGATCCGTTTGGATATCGTTTATTTTGCTGAAAACTGAAAACACTATAGCAAAATAATTTTTAAATGTGTGAATAGTGCCGTAAAACCCATTTTTAATGAAAATTTTGTTAAAAAAAGAGGTTTGTGGGTCCTGTGAACAGTGCACGGGACCCACTGGAAAAGTTGAAGCGTGCTTCTCCAAAAAAAAGAAAAAAAAGAAAAAGAAAACGCCAAACATAAGATGCTCCTCTATGGATGCAATCCAAACGCGTACTTAGTTGAGATGCTGACTTCAATTCCATTGATGACTTACAAAAGTCCCCTCTCTATATGTATCATCAATAAGTTATTTATGAAATGTTTACCATATTGCCATTTGACCATTTTCAAGTTTTATATAAGTAATTCCCATTATTAGCAAGGATGCAGCCATGAAATGCAAAAGCGATTGTACATGAGCTATGATGCCACTTAGGTTGATTACTTGATGAACAAATTAGTCTATTATCGATATTTTTAGCTTTATATATATATATATATATATATATATATTTTTTACGATGAGCTTGATTAATTATCTTTTTATTTAACTAGCCCATGCATCGCACGGGTTAGCGACTGGTAAATAAATAAGAACAAAACTTAAGTACAGTATCTTAAGTGTTGTTTCTTAGATTCACCTTTTAAGATTCAACCATGTAGCTACTTGATTACAAAATACACTTCCATCTCATAAAAAAAAAATTCACATGGCAAAATCTTAATAGAAGAACCTAAAGAACAACACCTAAGTACTGTATCTAAGTCTTGCACAATAAATAAAACCCAATTTTGATGCATTTGGCAGCTTCGTAATCTCTCTCTTATCAGCCTCTCAGATAACACACTACGGACCCTACACAGAGCAGAGATGAGTTGGCAGCAGCAATTAGGAGTAGGCGTAGGACCTTTACAACCACAGTTTCTCTCTCCAAATCCAACCGCTCATAAACCCGTAAATACCCCTGCTTCTCTGCCACTATCCTCTACCAAAACCCGTAATTATACTCCAGACTAAGGGCAATTTCTCTACAACAACTTCCCCCCAATGCCCTTCGCCGGAAAAGAGACCCCAATTGGAGAGTTGGGTTCAGCCTAGGGGTAGATTTGGGAATGTCCTGCACTGGTCTCGCACTCAGCAAAGGCTACTCAATACGTCCTCTAACTGTAATGTTTTGTATTTCTCGTCAGATACCTTTATTTTTATTAAGGATAGTGAAACTAAGAAATGGACAATATGTTTTTTTTGAATCTTAGGTTCTGGAATTACAAGGACCAAAGCTTGAGCTTGAGCTTCTTCAGATTGCACAACTAGTATAGGTTTAAATCCTATCGTGTTAAACAAAACAAACAACAACACAAGCACCAAGGATAAAATAAAATGACAATAATTTTTCCCTACTACATCAGACCATTACTTTCATGCTTGTTGCAAAAAAAAAGAAGTTTTTTTTTTGGTTACTATTATTATGAAAAAGGTGGAATCCTCAGAGCAAGTCACTTTTCACCGTGACAGGTTAAACCCTCATGCTAGATAGCCCTACCACCCTAGTATTAATCCATCAAACACAACTTGAACCCAAGTGCTAAGGCGAGGCGGAGGAATTGCTTGACCACTAGACTCCCGCCTCAAGGTCAAGCATTAAACATTTCTCAATCGCTGCTTGCATTGCAAAATCCTATAATTCGATTAATTATGCCACTTCTTGTTCAAAAGCATTTTTTCCCCATCAATTAACACAATCCTCTCGACCTCTCCACAAAAGTAGCTGGCATAGTTGGAAATGCAAGAATACCAAGATCCTTCCCATGTAGAATTTCAGGATCCAATAAGTCTATACACAGAAAAATTCACCATTTTTTTTTTCACAAATTATATGTTTCAATTGTATTATAATGGGCCAAGTGAGGTGAATACATGAAAGAAAATGAAAAATTCTAATTTTTCTCACGCAGGGACCTTTTGAACCAAATGTTCATGCCCAATGCAACCCAAAATTAATTAGCTTTCATCACCAACATTGATTTAGATACTGTGGAAATCAGCACTTAGCACATCTTTTTTGAATGCTCTCCCATTGTGAGCTTCTTTCCATTTCTCTTTCTAGTTTGAGGCTAGGGAGTTCTAATCTAGTTCTTTGTAACAAGCAGGTATGTACAATGGATTACCGCTACCTATTTTGAATGCAAAAGAAAGAACAGAGACGATTGTATTGAAAATTCATGCAGCAGTTAAACCCAGCTCCTTATCTCTAATGTTGTGGAACCAAATAATATAATTTGAAACAAACCAACCACTAAAACTCGGCAACAACTTAGGACTCCAACCTTTAGCAAGCAAAGAAGAATAAGAAGATTATGTTTCCCAAGCATTTCTATGTTTCCAACAAAATTCAAAAACATACATCAAAAACTCTTTTATAATATAGCCGTAGGCAATAAAGTTACACAAGTAAACATTTTAGCAAAACTACAATGCCCACTATAAGGAAAGGAAACAAAATAACAATAGTTTTATTTCTACCATAGCAATATACCATGAGTTTTTATCAAGAAACCACCATTTACTAATAAAAGTGCCACAATTTCTCTGTTACAGCCTTACAGGTACCAAATCTGCTCCGTCAAGTAAAACAAGGCTCTCCATGAAATTCACCTCACATTCTAAATTTTGGGTACCAATACCATCAACATCTCTTTCATGTAGAGTCTCAATGTCAATTGAGATGCACTTACGAGCTATCCTCCTTTTACCATTGGCAGAGAAGTAATAACTCTTTTCAACTATAAGTAAACCATTCTCAGAATAGCCATAAAATCTATGAACTCTGTCCAATAAAGGAACGAGAAAAGTTTAGTCCAAGATTGATGGACACCATACTCCTTCATCACCCACACGTTTAATAACGAGTGTCATTCATGTTTAGTCAAAGCCATTTTTCCTTTGAACACTAGAGGATAAGAGTGTACATTTATGTCAGCATAAGGCGCTGCTATCATTCCAAACTTCTCTTCATTAACATCAAATTTCAAAATAAAAGACCTCCTTGGTGTCTCTTTATCTTTACCTTCATGTAACATCCAATGCAAAGCTCCACTAACAAATGGAATGGGTAACAAAAAACTAGAGGAGATACTTTTGATGATAAAATCGGGTGCCAACGGGAAATGAAGCCTTCTCCACGAACCCGATTTTAAAGTTTAAATCTCTACCTGAAGCGGTGGAGTCGGTGACCAAAGATGATTGATGATGCCAAAAATCGTCAGTAAGCCGCACGATCCTCACGTGGTCCCAATGGAAAACCTACACAACACAAAAGCTGAAGACCTTAAGAGGAGTACCGGTGTGGTACCGGCTAAGGACCCTCCGAAGGTTAAGTTAGTGAATGCTCGCAACCCTAGAGTACAAGAGTTGGGGAAGTTTTTGCGTACCTCTTTTCTGTAAGGGTTCGGGGGTATTTATAGTAGTATGGAGTTGATGTCCGTGGCGTGGTTGGGAAGATACTTCCTTACAGGAACCACTTTTCGATTGCATGGAGCCTAAGCTTTGTGAGTGAGCGTGCTGGACAAGATATCTGTTCAGGTTCAAGCGTACGCGACAAGACTCCTTCTTAATGGAAGCGTGTAGGGCAAGTCACGTTTGTGCCTTCAGCTTTATCCCGTCACTTACTTATCCCATCGGCATTCTCGGCTTTTCCTCTATCTAGCTTTGCCCGCGTACTCGTCGGCTTGATGAGAGGGCGTCCGTCTCGTCTCACAAGTACGGAGGGTCGTCGGCTTGCGTGGACCCGTCAGCTTTCGTGGTCCGTCAATATTTCCCCTTCAGCTTACTGCCTTCAGCTTGCTAAGGTCTTCAGCTTATTGCCTTCAGCTTGCTGAGATCTTCAGCTTACTGCCTTCAGCTTGCTGCCTTCAGCTTGCTGCCTTCATCTTATTGCCTTCAGCTTGCTGCCTTCATCTTGCTGCCTTCAGCTTACTGAGGTCTTCAGCTTATTACTTTCAGCTTGCTGCCTTCAATTTATTGCCTTCAGCTTGCTGAGGTCTTCGGCTTATCCCCTTCAACTTGCCATGCCCAAGATGCAGCCGTCAGGTATGGGGTGGAGCCGTAGACTTTACAACAAGGTTGTCTCTCGCGTGAAGCTGACGACTTTATTTACAACCATCGCCTTTTACTTCGTCACGGGTTAATTACAAAATTATCCTTATCAGCTGCCCCCTACTTCATAGCCTCGTCCGTGTGATGCCTCGAACTGCCTTTATTAAATGCTTGAGCACGTGGTGCGAGCTGATTGGTTCCCCTTCTGGATGAGCGTGTCGCTTCGTCTTTCGTGCCTTTCCCACGTTTGTATGCACGGAGATGTTTGTATTTGGCAAACTAGGACGATCCTGTCCATGGTAAACTCATCCTCCCATGGACTTTACAGCCTTGAGGCATCCTCATGGCCTGAACTCGTCTGCTTAGTAAACTCATCCGATTCATGAACTTTATAATAAACTCGTCCTCCCATGGACCTAGCAATAATATTAACCCATCTCCGTGGGGATGAACTCGTCCGTTTTGTGGACTTGATAATACTTCATCCTCCTAGGATGAAGTTGTCCACTTCATGGACATTAATAGTAAACTCGTCCACTTTGTGAACTTGGTAATATTTCCTCCTCTTGGGATGAAGTCATCCACTTTATGGACGTAGCTGTAGAATCGTCCACTTTGTGAACTTGATAATATTTCATCCTCTTGGGATGAAGTCGTCCACTTTATAGACGTAGCAGTAGACCCGTCCACTTTATGGACTTGATAATATTTCATCCTCTTAGGATGAAGTCATCCACTTTATGGACGTAGCAGTAGACCCGTCCACTTTGTGGACTTGATAATATTTCATCCTCTTGGTATGAAGTCGTCCACCTTATGGACGTAGTAGTAGACCCGTCCGCTTTGTGGACGATAATATTTCCTCTTGGGATGAAGTCGTCCACTTTATGGACGTAGTAGTAGACCCGTCCACTTTGTGGACTTGATAATATTTCATCCTCTTGGGATGAAGTCGTCCACTTTATGGACGTAGTAGTAGACCCGTCCACTTTGTGGACTTGATAATATTTCATCCTCTTGGGATGAAGTCGTCCACTTTATGGACATAGTAATAGACCCGTTCGCTTTATGGACGATAATATTTCCTCTTGGGATGAAGTCGTCCACTTTATGGACATAGTAGTAGACCCGTCATGCGTCAGCCATTTCTGAATAAATTCCTCTCGTTATGATGGATGCATATATAAGTAGAAAATTTGTTCAAAAAGAATGAACTTCAGCTCTTCCAAACAAAGCTTCGTACATTCTTCTCAATGATGGTGGTCAGGGCTTCAACTTCCATCCATTTGGTGAAGTAGTCTATACCGACTATTTGGAACTTCAACTGCCTTAGTGCTATCGAGAATGGGCCCGTGATGTCTAGTCCCCATTGAGCGAACGGCCATGGAGTTGTTATTGGGGTCAACTCTTCCATTGGTTGTTTGATGATGTTGCTGAACCTTTGACATTTGTCATAAGCTTTGACATAAGTGTGGGCATCCTTCTGCATGGTCGGCCAGTAATATTCAGCCTGAATCAATTTATGCACCAATGACCTCGACCCTGAGTGGTTGCCACAGATCCCCTCGTGTATTTTTCTCATGACATAATCTGTTTCTTCAGGGCCTAAATATCTCAGGTACGGTAAGGTGAAACCCCTCTTATACAAGACATCATTTATCAAGACGAATCGCGTCGACTGAACCTTTAACTTACTTGCGGCTTCCTTCCCGTCAGGCAGCGTGTCGTTTTTTAAGTAAGAAATTAAGGGGGTGGTCCAATCACTTTCAGAACCTGTCTCCTGTACATCGACGACACCTATCAGTGGTGAAAGCTGAATAAAAGAGAGTAACTTGTCGGGGGCGATCATGTATTCTGCTGATGCAGCCTTGGCAAGACGGCCGGCTTGCTCATTCTCTCCTCTTGGAATTTGAACAATCTTGGCCTGCGGCTCATTTACCCTTCTCTTTGCTTGCTGCAAGTATTTCTTCATCTTTTCGCCTCAACATTCACTTGGTTTGCGGTGACCTGGGAATCGCAATGGATAACTATATTCGCGGCCTCTACTGCTTTGGCGAGATCTAGTCCCGCTATTAGGGCTTCATATTCCGCTTCGTTGTTAGTTGTAAGGAAGTCGAGACGAATCCTGCCCTCAATCTGGTCACCTTCTAGAGATTGAAGTACGACCCCTGCTCCACCAGCTAGTCTGTTGGACGATCCGTTCGTGTATACATTCCATTGGGGATATTCTGCCCCTTGGCCTTCCGCATTACTGAACTCCACAATGAAGTTGGCGACCACCTGTCCCTTGATGGCAGCACGTGGGCGATATTATATGTCGAATTCGCTCAACTCTATTCCCCACAGCGCCATACATCCAGCAGCTTCAGGATTGCTCGTCGCTCGCCATAAGGGCTTGTCAGTTGGACAATCATCGTATAGGTTTGGAAGTATGGCTTGAGCTTACGAGCGGCTGTGACGAAGGCGAGCTTTTCCATTGGAGGGTACCTTTCTTCTGTACCATGAAACGCTCGGCTATCATAGTATACGGGCCTTTGCACCTTGTCGTCTTCTCTAACCAAGGCCGCACTGATGGCGGCCGGGGAGAGCCAAATAGAGGAACAATTCTTCTCCCGGTTGTAAGGGACCTAGCAGCGGTGGTGAAGAAAGGTAGGCCTTCAGGTCCTCGAATGCCTGCTGACATTCAATCATCTACTCAAAAGACTTCTTCAACATGCAGAAGAATGGTAGACATTTATCTGTTACTCTAAATACAAATCTATTAAGTGCGACAATCTTGCCATTAAGGCTTTGTATTTCTTTTACATTTTTAGGAGGTACCATTTTTATTATAGCCTGGATCTTATCTGGGTTAGCCTCAATACTTCTCTAGGACACCATGTATCCTATGAATTTTCCCGCTGTCACTCCGAAGGCACACTTGCCTGGATTAAGCTCCATGTTTTAGGAATGAAGAGTATCGGAGGTCTCCCTGAGATCCTCCAAGTGATTTTCTTCCCTTCGGCTTTTCACTAGTATGTCGTCAACGTAGACTTGGACATTTCTCCCAATTTGCCGTGCGAACATCTTGTTCGTGAGCCTCTGATATGTTGCCTGGGATGACCACTTCACTTTCGCATGCCAGTCGAAACGGAGTTTCTCCTGTGGGGGTTCTAGCCGTCGTCCGATACACCCATAGTACGCTGGGCACCTCCTCTGGCTATACGCCCTTTGCCCCATTGAGCAGAGTCTTAATGATTCGGAGCCGAGTCTTGGGCGAACACTTGTTTCTTCTGATGGACTGGTGGAAAGGAAGGTGACACATTCAACTTGTGAATCATGACTGACAGGTCGATTCCTGGCATGTCTTCATGGCTGAATACATCTCAATTTTCTTTGAGGAAAGTTGCGAGCACTTAGCGAACCGTCAGGTCTGCAAGGGTGCCAATCTTGGTTGTTTGTTTTGGTCAAGAATCATCAAGAAGTATATCTTCGAGTCTTTCAATGGGCTCCGTCATTGTCCGTTATTCTTTTATGCTCATGGCTTGGAGGTGGTCATCCATTTCCATAATAGCTACGTAACACTTACGCGCAGCCACTTGATCTCCTTGTAATTCCCCTACTCCATAGTTAGTATGGAATTTGATTATTGAATGATAGGTCGAGGTTATAGCCTTCCACGAATTGAGGGTAGGCTGTCCTGTGATGGCGTTGTAAGCGGAAGAGCAACCAACCACGAGGAATGTTACATTCTTAGTGATCTGTTGGGGATAGTCGACTACGGCTACAGCTAAAGCGACGACACCAAGGGGGATTACCCTCGTCCCTCCAAAGCCAACAAGTGAAGCGTTAGTTGGAATTAGTCACTCCCTACCAATCCCCATCTGTTGAAATGCAGGGTAGTAGAGGATGTCAGCTGAGCCGCTGTTGTCAACCAGAACTCGGTGTAAGTTATAGTCTCCTGCTTGTATGCTAACGACGAGTGCATCGTCATGTGGATGGTGAAGAAGTCGTGCATTTTCCTTTGAGAATCCAATGAAGAGGTTTTCGATCTGTGCCATCTCGAGTACAGGACCCGTCAGCTGGATGTTCTGAACCATCCTGAGGTAAGTCCTACAGGCCTTTTTGACGACCCAACAGTTGCCTCCTACAATCATTCTTATATCTCCTATGGGTGATCTGGGGCGCTTGTTCTCCCGTCGGGGAGCCTACTCCTGTGGTGGTTCCGTATTTTCCTTGCTGACGAACCTCTGTAACCTTCCTTGCTCAATAATAGCTTCTATTTGTTGCTTCAAGTCGTAGTAGTCAGCTGTGTCATGGCCGTGATCATGGTGGAAGCGGCAATATTTGTCCCTTGACCTTTTGTTAGGATCTCCCTTCAGCTTGTTGAGAAAGGTCAAGGCTCCTTCATCCTTAATTTGCATCATCACTTGGTTGATTGGGCCAGTTAGCGAGGTGAAGCTTGTGAACTTCCCTGTGGGTGGTTTGGAGCGTTGGTCCTCCGCTGCTCTCTAGTTCTTGCCATCTTCAGCATTCATGTACTTGGTCGTTCTCTTGGGTGTTAGCACCCGTGTTCCTTTGGCGCAGTTGTTCTTCCAAATCCTGGTTCTATTTGGTAAGGCATTCCATAACGGCGGCCAGAGTTTGGACTTGTTTCTCAAACGCCGTCGTGTGTGGTTCGTCTCCTTGAATGTTGTTGGTGGTCGTCATCGAGCGAGTGAGTACCATGCAACTCTTTGTCCGGGAAGCGATAGCTCGCTTAAACGTTTCCCACAGACAGCGCCAACTGATAATGCCAAAAATCGTCAGTAAGTCACACGATCCTCACGTGCTCCCGATGGAAAACCTACACAACACAAAAGCTGAAGACCTTAAGAGGAGTACCGGTGTGGTACCGGCCAAGGACCCTCCGAATGTTAAGTTAGTGAATGCTCACAACCCTAGAGTACAAGAGTTGGGGAAGTTTTTGCGTACCTCTTTTCTGTGAGGGCTCGGGGGTATTTATAGTAGTATGGAGTTGATGTCCGTGGCGTGTTTGGGAAAATACTTCCTTACCAAAACCACTTTTCGATTGCGTAGAGCGTAAGCTTTGTGAGTGAGCGTGCTGGACAAGATATCTGTTCAGGTTCAAGCGTACGCGATAAGACTCCTTCTTAATGGAAGCGTGTAGGGCAAGTCACGTTTGTGCCTTCAACTTTATCCCATCACTTACTTATCCCATCGGCATTCTCGGCTTTTCCTCTATCTCGCTCCGCCCGCGTACTCGTCGGCTTGATGAGAGGGCGTCCGTCTCGTCTCACAAGTACGGAGGGTCGTCGACTTGCGTGGACCCGTCAAATTTCGTGGTCCGTTAGTATTTCCCCTTCAGCTTACTACCTTCAGCTTGCTGAGGTCTTCAGCTTATCCCCTTCAGCTTGCTGAGGTCTTCAACTTATCCTCTTCAGCTTACTGCCTTCAGCTTGCTGCCTTCAGCTTACTGCCTTCAGCTTGCTGAGGTCTTCAGCTTATCCTCTTCAGCTTACTGCCTTCAACTTGCTAAGGTCTCCAGCTTACTGCCTTCAGCTTGTTGAGGTCTTCAGCTTATTGCATTCAGCTTACTGCCTTCAGCTTGCTAAGGTCTTCAGCTTACTGCCTTCAGCTTATTGCCTTCAACTTGCTGAGGTCTTTAGCTTATCCCCTTCAGCTTGCCATGCCCAAGATGCAGCCATCAGGTATGGGGTGGAGCCGTAGACTTTACAACAAGGTTGTCTCTCACGTGAAGCTGACGAATTTATTTACAACCATCGCCTTTTACTTCGTCACGGGTTAATTACAAAATTATCCTTATCAATGATAAATAATCCTAACAATTTTGTAGTCATTGGTTTCAGAATCATAACCAAATCCAGTTGCAGCTTCAGGTACGGTAGGTGAGGTAGTTGGCATTGGCAATAAGGTTGAGACCCTCTTAAACTTTCCAATGCTGGGGTTCAACAAATATACATAATCACGGCCTTCTTCATGACAAAGTAGACCATTGCAGGATCCCACAATTCTGGGAGTAAAAGTCAACGGAATATTGAATTTAGAAATCCTATCAAAGGAGTGTTCACAAATGACTATACATTGTCTTATACGAGGAGCAAATGGAATCCAGGATTTGCGAACGCACCTGAATCTTAGGACTGATTTCACAGGTAGCTTCTCCAGAATGTACAGTCCCAACTCGTGCGGGAGTTGGTTTTGGAGAATCGGCGGTTCTCTCATTGAAGACATTTTTCAACGAAAGGACATAGAGAGAGAGAGAGAGAGAGAGAGAGAGAGAGAGAGACAGAGAGAGAGAGAGAGAGGGAGAGAGACAGAGACAGAGACAGAGATAGAGACAAAGCTGATTCAAGGCCTGTGTGTTATTCGGATCTAGACTCAATCCTTAGAGGAGTATGGTCTTTCACTCTTTCTCTTGGTCGGCAGATTTGTTTTTACGGTTTTCTCTGAAAATAAGCAAGCAATAGTAATTATAGCATACGATGGATTTGTCGTTTATTGTCCAATTTTAAACTCTCTTTAACAAACGGTGCGTTTGAAATTTTCAAGTCAAGCTACACAAATGAGTACAATGTTGTGCAGATTATATAATATCATTATATCATATCATATCATAAAATATCATACACTATATAATAAAATTTAGACTTAGAAGTTATGGTTACATTACAAACTCATGAATAGAACTCACCCTTGAAAACTGACATAAACACATAGTATACATGATGTTGGGAAAAATACATGTTTGTATCACATACAAAACATACGCAGCAGAAAATTAACGAATCTACTTCATTCGCAATTGATAACATACACTATGAAAGTTTCAGAATTTAAGAACAAGAAAGCGTACCTTAGTGCGGTGAAATTCAAAACAAAAAATCAGAAGTTCTTGAGAAGACTTTTAATCTTCACTCCAATTCCACTTAATGCCCAAGATGTGTAGTCTCTCAATCAGTTTCTAAGGAGAGAACAAGGGAGTGTCCAACACTCACATACAAACCATTTCACTCCTTGTGTAATCTTGGTGAAAAACACTTATGAAAGACTCATCAAAGGAGTTATGAAATTCTATATGTTTCTCTCCTTAAATATAACTAATTATCTAATTGGACTAGCCTTTTGGGCCATTCCAATTGGGCTCTAGTGTGTGGCTTGGAATGGGACCAAAAGGGAACAAATAAGACTCTAACTCTAATGGGCCTTGGGCTTTTCTGTCAACTCTTGACAAGTCAAAAGTTACCATTAATTGTATTCAATACCACTATATGAATATAATTGCACTCTAGACCTTATTAATAAATTATATCCCAAGACTTTATTATACATGCAACCCCTTCATTAAAATATTCGTAGTAATACAAAGTCATGAATATAGACTGCCACTTTGAAGATTACTACATCTTAATCCTTGAGTACCCGGTTTAATCCTTAATGTTATTCATCATATATTTATGAAATCCAATTCCATAAATATATACTTTAGTAACTCCTTACTAAAGTGGTTAGGCCCAACTCTCTGAATAACCAAACTCATTAAACTTATTTCAAGGGAATATTTTATATCTCCGTTAAGAGATTATGAATTCCATCTCAAGAATATATGTTCCATCAACACTAAATGCGGCTGCCCAACATATGAGGTTTTGACCGTAACTTATAGATTTCACTTCTGATATATCAAAGAAACCTGCATCTCATGATCAGGTCCATTATTCTCTCAAGATTTAGAGTTGATGTAAATAGAAGTCGTGAGATTTATTATTCATTTGACAGTCGTTAGGAGAATAATAAATCTCACAGCGGTCCAGTTCAATATGTCTTAACTCTTAAAATATATCAACATTCCAACTAGAAATCTCCATTTCTATGATCAAGACAAATCATCTTAGTTGATATGCTATAGTCTTCGCAGATGAAATGCCCAATTTCATCACCGACTACGAACTACATTCTGGGTTTACAAAGAACTTGCAATTTATATCTCCTGTGATTTTTCACATAAATCGCATACTATGCATCTCATGGACTAAGATAATGTCTCATTTGTTCATTTATAAATGGTCTCATATAATTAAATAATTTAATTATTTATGATATGTCAATAAATTGGATTTTAGGGCATAAACCCCAACACATGAGACACTAGAATCATAACATACCAACCTTTGAAAGCCGGCATAAACACGTGGTCTATGTGGGACACTAAAATCATAACATAATCATAACATACCACTACGCTTTGTGTACAATGTTGTGCACATTATATCATATCATAAAATGTCATATTCTATATAATAAAATTTGGACTTAGAAGCTGTGGTTGCGTGTTACAAACCCATGGGTATAACTCACCCCTTAAAATCCAGTATAAACGCATGGTCTATGTAGGACACTATGATCATAACATACTAACCCTAATAAGCTGACATAAAAGCCGGCATAAACACATGGTCCTTGAAGGCTTACTCTAACAACACTAACCCAATAGTAGCCTTTTTCTCTTTTAGTTATATACTCAATGAGCTAAACCCGATTACTCGGGGTAGTGGTTAGCTTTGATACATGTTACAAACTCATGAGTAGAACTCACCTTTGAAAATTGCATTGCAAGAGGAGAGTTCCCAAGAGCTTATAAACACATAGTACACTTAACCTATGTGGGATACTAGGATCATAAAATTGTGCCAAGTAGCTATTCTCACTAATTAGTAGGCTAATTTTATAAATAAATAAATAAACTCACATTTTGACTAAAGGATAAGATTTAAAAATAATTTATAAAAAAATTATATTATATTCAAACTAAAAGTCTATTATTAAAAATTTCTAAACTTAAATCCATACAACCCACATTTTGTTTTTGTTTTTTTTTTCCTCAAGTATAATAAAATTTGAGCTTAGAAGTCATGGTTTGGCTAAGTGGCTATTCTCACTAATTAGAAAATTAATTTAAAAAAAAAAAAAACAACTCACCTTTTGACTAAAGGATAAAATTTAACAATAATTTAAAACAAATTTAAATTCTATTCAAACTAAAAGTCTACTTAGCAAAATTTTCTAAAACTTAAATCCTACACAACCCAAATTTTTATTTTTTTTCCCTCAAGTATAATAAAAATTGGACTTAGAAGCTTTGATTGGGTCAAGTGGCTACTCTCACTAATTAGTAAATTAATTTTATTAAAAAACAACCCACATTTTGACTATGGGATCAGAGTTAACAATAATCACGTTTTTATTTTATTTTTTTCCCTCAAGTTACATGATTTAACAATAATTTTTTAAAAAATTGAGTTGTACTCAAACTAAAAATCTATTATAAAAAATTTCTAAACTTAAATCTCACACAACTTGCGATTTTTTCTTTGTTTTGTTCTCAAGTTGTATTATATTAAATTAATATTTTATTAGGATATTAATCTACAAAGCTCTTAACTAAGGATAATATTTAACAATTATTTAATTTAGATAAATCTTTATTATCTAAGTTTTAGAAATTCAAATTCCACTCCAACTAAAAATATATTATAAAAATTTTTAGTACTTATATATATTCAACCATGGTTTTTCGTGATTGTATGAAGTGGCTACCCTCACTAATTAGTAAATTAATTATACATTTTTTATTAGTAAATATTTCATCAATTAAGAGATAACATTTAACAATGGTTTAAATTATGTAAAATTATATCATTTAAATTTCAAAATATTTAAATTCTATCCAAACTAAAAGTCTTTTATAAAAAATTTATAAACTTAAATCCCACACAACCACCAACGTTTTCTGTCTATAAAAATAAAAAAATTATACAAATTATAAATAATAATAAAAAACTCACATTTTGACTAAGGGATAATATTTAACAATAATCATGTTTTTCTCCCTCAAGGTGCATGATTTAACAATAATTTAAAACATATTTAAATTTTATTCAAACTAAAAATTTATTATAAAAAATTTCTAAGCTTAAATCCTACATAACCCACGCTTTTGTTTTTGTTTTTGTTTTTGTTTTTCCTCAAGTTATATCTTATTAAATTAATATTTTATTAGGATATTAAGCTACAAATCTCTTAACCAAGGGATAAGATTTATTAATAATTTAATAGTCAAAGTTTAGATACAAAACTAGTTATAGCCTAAGTCTGCAACTTCTTTAAAAATTACTACATATTTTGAAAATTAAATCGTTAGATTGCATATTCTTTATACTCTTGATACACATGTCAAATTTTTTATCAATCGAATATTCTTTACTATATGATTTATAATATTATATTTTATGCATAATTTTAAACTACAAAAACTTGCAATTTAAAAAATTTATTGATGACATAGCTATTGATCTTTAATTTTCTAGAAATAAATGTAATCCAATGGTGGATTTATCAAAATTCACTTCCAATAAAAAGATATTCTTTTTTTTTTTGGTATAATTTTGTAGCTAAAATTTTTTCAAATTCAATTTAGATAGAACTTTATCATCTAAATTTTAGAAATTTAAATTCTACTCCAACTAAAAACTTATTATTAAAATTTTCATAACTTATATATATTCAACCATGGTTTTTCAAAACAATCTTTCTTAACTAATATGTCGTTCCTATAACTAAATCCCACACAATACACCCCACTTTGTTGTATTTTATTTTTCAAAATGCAATTACTCTTATGTTTTAATCTAATAAACTCATCTTACTTATTGCTCTCTGCTTCTAAATTTACGTGCCGAATATTATGCTAAAAGAAGTTTACTATAAAGAAGTAAAATAATTGTCGACCATTTAATTTCTTGGTTCTCTTAATTAAGTTTTTATTTATTTTTTTTATATTATCAATTTTTTTGTGTCTGTTTTGATTTTTGGCTTTGGTTATTGTATTTAATTTGTAAGTGTGTTGATTTTTTCAATTAGATTATCACTAGGAAAAAAATGATATTGAAGAATTATTTTGTTTATTATATTTTGTGATGGTTAAGGCATAAATTAAACATAAAATAAATTTTTTATTAAAATTATTTTCTTATTTTATAATTTATTATTACTCTTTATTTACTAATTTAGTTTTAATTATTTTAAAAAATTTTAGCTTACATATGAATCTTTATCAGGCCGTGTGTATCACACGGGAATAATATTAGTACTATGTAATAAAAGTTAGGCTTAAAAGCCATGGTTGCGCTAATTGGCTTTACCAAATTACTACAATATTTTGGATAAAAATAATTTCTTTAAATAAAATAACAATAGGGGGTTTACCAAAACATGTAACATGCATCTAAGTTTCAGTGGATAGAAACAACAACCTATTTCTTATCAATTTCTTTAAATAAAATAACAATAAGTGTTTTACCAAAACATGCAACATGCATCTAAGTTTCAGTTGATAGAAACAACAACTTATTTGTTCTTATCAAGTTTTTAGACAAAGTAACAATAAATATTTTAACAAAATATGAAATATGCATCTAAGTTCGAGTTGATAGAGACAACAACTTATTTTCTTTACATAAAATAACAATAAGTGTTTTTACCAAAACATGCATCTTCGTTTCAGTTGATAGAGACAACAACATATTTGTTCTTATCAGTTTCTTTAGATAAAATAATAATAAGTATTTTACCAAAATATGCAACATGCATGTAAGTTTCAGTTGATAGAAACAACAACTTATTTGTTTTTATCAATTTTTAGATAAAGTAACAATAAATATTTTAACAAAATATGAAATATGCATCTAAGTTCGAGTTGATAAAGACAACAACTTATTTCTTTAAATAAAATAACAATAAGTGTTTTTACCAAAACATGCATTTAAGATTCAGTTGATAGAGACAGTAACATATTTGTTCTTATCAATTTCTTTAGATCAAATAATAATAAGTGTTTTAACAAAACGTGCAACATGCATCTAAGCTTAAGAGATTTAAATCCTATTCCAACTAAATCTATTATCAAAATTTCAAAACTAATATATATTCACCAATGATCTTTTCATAGAATCTCTCTTGCATCTCACGTTTTTTTTTTTTTTTGGGAGTTGCAACTTATGCATATTTATTTGTAATAGAAGAATACACATATTGTATAAATTTATAGGATTTGATAAATTTATATGGTACTCTCTCTCTCTTTGGGAATTTTTTTTCATAATAAAAAACTACTCTCAATAATTATTAAATTAATTTTTTATTAACTGTTAGGATATATTTCTTCAAATTAAGGGATAAAAATAAAAAAAAGTTTAATTTAAGTAAAACTTTATCATTTAAATTTTTACAAATTTAAATTATACCCCTTTAGATCAAAGATAATATTTAGCTAAATTAAATTCATCTGTCCAAATCTTTATGTAAGTCTATCTTTACTTAACCTCTTTTTCATTTTTTTAAAGTTTGGAAATTTGAATTGCTTTACATGTGTTCTTAAAGTCTAAAGCACAATATAATTAAAGACATTACTCAAGTTGTATAAGTTAGGGTGTTAATAATTTGAATAAAATCAACACTAACTTAGATTATTTAAATATCAAAATAAAACTTAAAAATGAAATTTCTTTTAAGTGTAAAAATCAATTAATTTTTTAATCTTAAGTTTTGAATTAATTATTTTAGGATAACCTTATTTATGCAAGTATTAGAAAGGATTTAATTGCTTGATTTCAAATCACCCTCTTCACTAATAAATAAGGAACTATAAAAAAATAATTAGAAAAGTTTTTATTGATAATTTTTTTTTGGAATAACATTTTTATTGATAATTTTAATTAGAAATATTATATATAAGGACAAATATACAAAATTATGCATTTTATATAATAATAATAATAATAATAATAATAATAATAATAATAATAATAATTCAATTAATTAGAAACGTGTTCTAAAATTATGTTTTTAGTTATTATTTCTTAAAAAAAATAAATATAAAAAAATTCATGATTAAAGCCATGCAACGCACAAGACTTTCACTAGTATATGGTATTCTTTTCTTTTCTTTTCTTTTTTTATTTGCAAATATTAACAACATTATACATATTTTTCTTGTCAACCTTTCATAGTGTGGTTCGGTGTGGTTTTAGTCCATTTTTATCACTACACTGCATGGTGCAATCTAGCCAAAACCATTAATGTGTCACACCTCACTTTTCTGATCAATGCGGCGCGATTCGATATGTATATCATGGTGCGTTTTGTTTGTTTTGGATTGGAGAATTTTTTAAAATTTTGGGCTAGATTGGCCCAGCCCAAAGCTTGTTTTTCTTTTGATTTGGGCAATTTAAAAATGTTGGACTAATTTTTCTTTATTTTGGGCTGATTAAGAGTAGCCTAATACACAAAAAAAAAAAAAAAAAAAAAAAAAGAGTAGCCTAATAAGTTTTTAAATGTGAAATGACTCATCTTTTATTATAATAATAATAATAATAATAATAGTTTTTCATATAATATTAATATATCTTTAATATAAAATAAATAAATTTATATACAAGTGGGGTGCGATTACATTAGTGGTTTTAGCCAATTTAGGGGTGGTAATGCAATTTGATTGCTTTGGATATTCTACAATGTAAGATTTACACAATATTAAACAAGAATTTTCCTTTGTATTAGTAATGAATCCAAATGATACTATTATCAAATTAAAATAGATTTAAATTTTTTTTTTTTTTTTCTGTTGACCACTTCTTATTGTGTCATACGACTGCATAAGTTTGTATCACATTTAAGTTTAAAAATACCTAACAATTATGCCTTTTCGCTCTACTAATTTTCAAAATCTACTCACTATTTTCCATAAGATGTAAATAAACGGGGGAAGGATTTGCTGTGGACTTCGGCTGGCTGCAAACAGAGTTAGGTGGCAAGCTGTGAGTGTGACAGGTATCCCTAACTCATGTGCATTGCACATGACCAACTAACTCAAAGAAGATGACTCACGTTTCGTTTGGAACCGTTTGCCTTCTCTTTCTCTGAATCGGACAGACATTCTCTTCGTCCACTCATTTCCTCTTCACCGGCCTCACTCCGCTGCGTTCCACCTTTTCGCCGCCAAGAACCAGCACTCCAACCCCTTCTTTTCACTGAAATATTTGTGGTGAAAATGAAGACGATAATAGTTCAGCATTTTTCGAGGTTAGTTACTTAATCGGATTCCATATCTCTCTCTTTTTTTTTTTCCTATATATTTTTAGATTTTATGGGTTTTTGTGCGTAAATCGTACAATTTCTTCTATATTGGAAATTTTGGGAGATTTCGTAAATTAAAACTTTTGCTTATACCAACAACTCAAAGAGGAATAATGGTTGTCTCAACAGTAGCCATTAACAACCGAAGCAACTAGAAGTCTAGAATAAAAGGTCTGTGTGTGCTCCGTCACACTTTTGCAAGCCCACAAACTGACAAACCTTCTTCACCTCAAATCTTTCAAACCCAAGAAGCCTTTTTTTCTTTTTTCCTTTTGATAAAGATAGTGGGTTTGGACGCATGGCTTATAAAGATAGTATTTTGACATTAAGCATAGTTCGAGTTTGGTTTGGATTGTGTTCGTCAGCCAAGTACTAATGGACTAGGAAAGCTAAGGTATAAAACTATATTAATATGTAGGCTACTTTTTTTTGACACATTCAATAGTTTCATTTTTCATTTTTAATGGTTAATAATAACAGCTTCAATAGTTTTCTGTTGCTAATGGACTAGGAAAGAATATTCAATGGTTTTTTCTTTTTTAGAATAAATCAGACTGTTCATATTATTGGCTTCCAGGCTCTCTATTGTATGCATTTTCTTATTAGACATTTTGGCTTTGTCTTTGTATTCAATATTGAAGTTAAGGTAGGTAGATGTATAGTTTAGTGATCTAGGGAGGTGGATGAAAATTGTAAGTGACTAAGATACTTGGCAGATTCTTTCAAACGTTGTGCTTTCAACTGGAGTGACTAATTGGTTGCTATACATAGAGCTGAACTTGAACATTGATGCTGAAATATTTTGAGGAAACTTCATCTTATTTTAGTTTTTTATGTTGCTCCTCTTTCGGATAATGATTCAAAGTAGTTGTTTCTTCAAATAATATCTATTTGAAACCGAGGTAAACTACTAATAGTTTTGATAATGTTTTATAGAAGAGAATGATTGAAACTTTACTTTTAGTTTTAATATAGAGCTATATTCCGTTTGCAATGAGATGCTGACTCCAATTCCATTGATGGCTTGCAGAACTACCCTTTCTATACCTGTCATCAATAAGTTATTTATGAAATGTTTTCCATATTGTCATTTGACCATTTTCAAATTTTATATAGGTAATTCTCATTATTAGCAAGAATGCAGCCATGAAATGCAACAGTGATCTGTACATATGCTATGATGCCACTTAGGTTGATTACTTGATGAACAAATTAGTCTCTTATCAGTTCTTTTAGTTTTTTTTTTACCATAAGGTTGATTAATTATCCTTTTATTTAATTAGCTCGTGCATCGCATGGGTTAGCAACTAGTAAATAAATAAAACCCAAATGATGCATTTGGCAGCTTTGTAATCTCTCTACCATCAGCCTCTCAGATAACACACTACAGGCTCTGCACAGAGCGGAGATGGGTTGGCAGCAGCAATTAGGAGTAGGAGTAGGACCTTTACAACCACACTTTCTCTCTCCAATTCCAACCGCTCATAAACCCGTAAATACCCCTGCTTCTCTGCCACTATCCTCTACCAAAACCCGTAATTATACTCCTAGACTAAGGACAATTTCTCTACAACAACTTCCCCCCAATGCCGTTCGCTGGAAAAGAGACCCCAATTGGAGAGGTGGGTTCAGTCTAGGGGTAGATTTGGGAATGTCCTGCACTGGTCTCGCACTCAGCAAAGGCTTCTCAATTCGTCCTCTAACTGTAATGTTTTGTATTTCTCTTCAAGTACCTGTGTCTTTTTTTTTAAGGATAGTGAAAACAAAGAAATGGACAATATATATATATATATATATATATATTTTTTTTTTTGAATCTTAGGTTCTGGAATTACGAGGACAAAAGCTTGAGCTTGAGCTTCTTCAGATTGCACAACAGGAGGTATATATATAAAACATGCTACTACTAAATGGACACTTCATTTGGGGTGCCATACTGGTATCGTACCCTTGTCATGTTATAATTTTAAAAAAATTGCTCGTGTCATCGTGTCATATCCTTACTCTTACCGTGTCTATGTTTCCTAGATAATATGTATGTGTTCATATTTATTTATGGTTTGAGGGGAAAAAAAAAATGTAGGAAGCTGACGAATTTATACTTGGGCTTCCCAAATCAAGTGATGGAAAGGAGACACCTCAGTCAAACAAAGTTCGTAGTGTTGCCGGAAGATTTGCAGCTCGAGCTGCCGAGAGGTAAACATTCATTCATACATACATAAATATAAATATATATACACACACACACTGAGTTAGTGTAATGTTTATGTTGTTTAATAATGTAATAAAATCCATGTGAGAGTGACAATGATAACGATCATGGCCAGGTCAAAATCTGTATAGATATCCTCTATGATTCTGTGTATTCTGCCTTAGTTGGTAATTGACTAATGTCTCTTGCATCGGAAACTAGATTTCTGAATGATTTATCAACTCTCCATTTGCCTTGGATTATTTCTTCTAATTACTAATACTTGTGCAAATTTCAATTTTTCTGGATAAATAGGTGTAGTTTGTGTACTTATTACTTTCTTAGGGATGTTTCTATTAAGGATAACCCACATATTGTTGACAACAAATCAAAAACAATGAATGACAAGAAGAATCCCAAAGACGATGTACCACCAAAAGATTCTCTGTATCCTATTATGTGTTATCTGATATTTGTCTGCTGATTCTTTAAATGTTTTGTCATAGATAAGATCTTCTCACCTATTGTAACAGTATTTAAGGACTTGTTATGTAAAATAATAGTATTATCCCTGTGAATACAAGACCAGGTTGTCATTTTTCTGAATTTTGTCTTCAACTTTAGAAACTCTTTAGTTTTGCTTAGAACTTTCATTTTTCAATTACTACTTCACAAGAGTTCTGGACTTTAGATGTGGATTGGTGATCCCAAAATTAATATTCAGGGGCTGGAGAGTATACCTGCAAGATGAACATGGGACAACAACAGAAGCAACAGATCGCATGATTTGCATGTAATAATTTCTCAAAATCCCCCCCCCCCCTCCCTTTGTTTTTAGATCGGATTCTGGTTATTGTTGGCTGTAGTTACTCTTCTATTTGATTCTTCTGCTTTGGTTGCATTTGCGTATCTTTGCCTAGATGCTAGTGTTGTTAAATAGCCTTGTCATTTATCTTTTTTTTTTTTTTTGTGGAGTTGTACAGCTTGCAATTGGTTTATTATGTTCTTCATGACATTTGAGCACTTAAATTTGTGAGTGTGATGTAGAGGCATAACCATATTCACTGATATGAAATTGATACAAAATATGTGAAAGACTACAAATAATTCAATTTTATGACATTCTGGATCCCTTTCATGTCCTTTATGGAAGACAATGGATGAATTCGTTTCTCTGGACCCTAAAAAACCATATAATTCCTCATTCATTGAGCTATTTGGTAAAAAAAATTGAATAAAAGTTTTAATTATCCTCAATGTTTTAAGAATTTTCTATGTTTTGTTTGATTTTAAGCAATGCATTTAGAATGGGAAATTTGACATTTTTGTAATAGGCTGGCACTGTTACAACCATTGTCAAATTCAATGTGCCTATTTTCTTGTTTTTGTGCTTTACACTTGATGAAAGATACATTGTCTTGTCTGAAGTATATTTGGTTGATATGCCTAGTCATATGGATCATTGTCTAATTTTATAACACTCAATGTCTATGGCATAGGTTATAATTATATCATTAAAAAAAGAAGGTGAAATTTCCTGTACTAATTAATACTGCATATATGTGATATAATTAATTTTCAGGGGCCTCAGCAGGTCTACTCGGCAAAGCAAAATTGATGCATATGCTGCCATGGTATGGGAAAAAATTTTATATTTGGTTCCTTTTTGGTTTTTAATCATCTACTCTTTTCTACTCAAAATGAAGTGTGTTATTTTGCCCCCATTCCTTTTGTGGCTGCAGATGGTACCGGAGAGATATTTTTCCTTGGCAGGCCAGGAAACTGAACTTGTACTGCCCAAGGATTTGGACTTACAAGAAAAACTTAAAACAGGTCCACCTAGAGACATTGATTTCTTTCCTGAAGAATTTGAGGGTTGACAATTTTCTTTTGGTACTCAGTTGGATCCAGATTCATTCAAGCACATTATGCTTGCCATTGTAACACAAGTAGCATAGAGTAGAAAGTAGTAGAAAATATAATTGTAAAAAATCAAACCAGCAGAGGCTGGCAGTGTTTTTCAATTGGTAATTTTTTTCACGAAGTTTATTCTTGTGACGACTGGTACCCATTGACATTGGATTAAAAGTTTACCATTGGTCCAATTTGATCCTACATTATGCACACAAAGTTGTAATCCATTATAATTTTACAGCAGCGTAAACTATGACACTTTTACAAACCAAAAGATTACAAATGTAATCCACTGCTGTCAGAAAATATTTCTTTGAAATTGAGCCATTACAGAAAGGGAAAGTGGGTAAATAAACCGAGGAAACAACGATAAAGATAGAAACATCTACTTATCTTCACGTACTAGTGACGGGTGCTTCATTCCAATCATTGTAATAGCATTTTTAACATGGTCCTAATTGAAGTCATATTGAACAAATTATTGATGAAGGGTTGAACAAAATGCAACCACTTAGAAAGAGGGCTTAATTTAACTAAAACACCAAGAAAGTGCTAGTTGAGTTACAAGGCTCTAGCATTTGATATTTTTCACCGACACTTTTTAAAGAAACATATATATGATAAGTATACATCTATGAAAATTTTGGGCTCAAAGTATCTTGGAAATGCTAGCTGAGCTACAAAGTTCTTGGCCTATGATATTTTTCAGTCACTTTTTAAACAAACACGTCAATTTCTACACAACTATAAAAATATGTACATGTTCAAAATTTTGGGCCCAAAAAGTAGTGAATATCTACAGTTATAGAGAATAATTCTTCTCTTCCATAAAGAAAAGTTCGACACAACTTTTAAATGAAAAGGTTGGCCATTAGAACAAGTATTTTTTTTTTTTTTTATAGTTAGTAGTTCATGAAGGAGATGAGCTACAATTCATGAGAGAGAGAGAGATCTATATAAGGTCAACCACAAATAATTTTGAATTTACTATCAAAAAAATATTGGGGTTTAGTAATCTTTCAGGTAGAAAGTATTTTAATCTAAAATAAAACCATTTTTAAAACAAAATCATAAGTGGCACATTAACATGCAAAATCAAAATTCTTAAATCATATACAAATTTATATAAGAATAAAAATTTATAAAAAAGAGAGGTGATAAAATAAAATAAATCCAAAAGAACAAAATGTAAATATAATATTTTTTTAGAAAAAAAAAATATAAATATAATAGTTAGTACAACAAAGGCACTTGCCTTAATGGTTAGTTTGTCACCATGTTAGCCAGAAAATTGGTTCTCAAAATTTTCCAAAAGAAAGGAGAAATCACACTTGAACACCAATATGAAGATAGAAAAAAAAATGATCTTGTGGGTATTAACTCAACATTAACTAGTATAGGTTTAAATCCTATTGTATTAAATAAAAACAAATAAACAACACAAGCACCAAGTAAATCAACAATAATTTCACCCTACCATTACATTCATGCCTTTTTCAAAAGAAAAGTAGCCTTTTTTTTTTTTGATTGGATGAAAAAGGTGGAATCCTAAGAGTAAGTCACTTTCCACCGTGATTGGTTAAACCCTTAAGCTAGATAACAACAACCCCCCCCCCCCCCCCCCCAACCTAAGCACTATTATGCCCCGCACGACTTAAACCCAAAGCATTAAGGTGAGGCGGATGAAGTGCTTGACCACTAGACTCCCACCCCGGTCAAGCATTCAACATTTTTCAATTACTGCTTGCATTGCAAAATCCTATACTTTCACCAATTATGCCACTTATTCAAAAGCATATTTTCTCCCTAAAAGTAGCAGGCATAGTTGGAAAACCTAGAATACCAAGATCCTTCCTATATAGAGTTTCAAGATCCAATAAGTTTATACACAGAAAAATTTACCATTTTTTTTTTTTTTGGCACAATTTCTCTGTTTCAATTGTATTATAATGGCCCAAGTGAGGTGAATAAATGAAAGAAAATGAAAAATTCAAATTTTTCTCGCCAGCCTAAGCAGGGACCTTTTGAACCAAAAGTTCCATGCCCGGTGTAACCCAAAAAAAGCTAGAACATTTTCCAATTGCACCAAAAAAAAAAAAAATGTTTACTGCGTGATTCATGCAGACTATACTACCTCATCACCCAAAAATTCCTGAGTGTTTGAGGTGACAGTACGCAATCAAAGCCAAATTTCCCTTGTACACTTCAAGATGTTCCAACTGCGATTCATCTCCAACAGCAAGTGGTAGTGTGATGTGATCCTATAGGTTCACTGATTAATTTCTGCAGGGAGTGCTATCTCTCCGAATTGCTCTATATTGGCATCAAATGACATCATTTATTCAAGCAGGTTGATGTTGTTGCTAATTTTTTTTCTAAACTTACAAACCATCAACTAGACTAAGTAGACTTAACCCACCACTCTATCAAGAGGATTACAAAGGGAAAAGCACAAATAATTTTGAATTTATTATCATATTAAGTACTTATTCAAACATGCCTACATAGGAGCTAGTTACCACTTACCAGACACTATGTTGTGCTTCGGCTTGCCATAAAAAAAATGAAAAACAACCTCTATTGTTCTTAACATCATAGTTGTCCAACTGATACTTGACTATCAAAATAATGGTGAGAATGGGATTAGTGAATTTTTTAAGAGAATCAGTTTATAAAATTAGCATCCTGTGTTATAAAACTCTACCAACTAACACAATCTGCCACATTGTCATGGGAATTTCAGAAAGACAAAGGGTAAAGAACAAGGAACATCCAATTTTACTCTTGTAGGAAATAAGATAATCAATAATATAAATAGGAGCTGACAGAAATATTTTTGCTCAAAAGCGCTGTACCAAATACTATTTTGTGCTTTGGTTGACCATAAAAAAGAATGAAAACTCAATTTTTGGTGCAATGCACATTTGAATAGATCCAGAGGTATATTCCATCAAAAAATTGGGAAAAGTGCAACAGTTAGTAAATGTAATTGATTTCTGATCGAGATATCTGGCATAAGCTGATTTCAGGAAGAAGAATGCTACTACTGAAGTGATGTTATAGAGTTCATAAGTTAATGAGAGGATGGTATTTTTAACATCAAGATAGGAACTTTTGCAACTACCTTTAACAAATTAGCTTCTAACTGCCAATAGTAAGGTTAAACGTACCACAGAAACAAAAAAAAAAAAAAGACCATGTAGCTTGAATCATGGAAGTAGGAACATGCCCTCAGAATGGTAACATGCTCACTATACAAGTACTTTGCTATTCCTTTTCAACATTCTTAGTTTTACAGCTTCTTTTATTCTCCTCTTGTTTTGGTCATTTCTTTTTTTATATTGTGGTGAGGAGAGGTCTAATCTAGCTCTTTAACACTATCAGAGGGATACAAGTAAAAAAAGGATTATGTTGGCCAAATATTGTTTTTATTGACATTGCCAGATCTAGGAAAGCGCACAACAGCCATTGACATAGAAAAATCAAATATTAATTTATAATAGCCACAAAAGGATAATTAAACTTAGTATAAAAATCAAGCATTTTGTAGTACTATCATGCCCACGGCTAAAGGAAAAGGAATAACAAGGGTTTCACTTCATCCATACCTCTAATGACTTTACTTCGAATATGCACGTCACCATCCCCTTAATAAGAAACCATGTTTGCTACATCAAGCAAAGCAAGGCTCTCCATGAAAGTTCCTACACATGAAGCATGTTGAAGATCAGAATCCTTCTCGAGTAGAGTTTCAGTGTCAACTAACACAAATTTATACTTCTTGTTCTCTAATTGATCATTTCTTCTGCAAATCAGAAGAGAACCATTCTCAGTGAAGCCAATGCAAATAGCTACTCTTCTTCCAAATGGTAGAACAAAAAGTTTATGCCAAGACTCATGCACACCATACTCCCTCATAGCGCATATGGTGTACTGGTAGTATTGTTCACTCTCCCCATATGTAATGACAGCTAGTTTCCCCTTGAATGATGCAAGACATATTTGAAAGGAGGGTACGCTCATAGAACCATCAGGCATTTCCAGATTCCTGAATTTCTCACAATTGACATCAAAGCACATAATCATTTCACTACAGTGATTTTCTTCTTCTTCTATGAAACCTGCCATCCAGTGCAAAGCTCCACTAACCAATGGGATTGGCAGAAAATAATTATTATCATAGAATTTAATATTGCTTCTTAACGGCATTTCAATCCTTCTCCATGAATCTGAACTTAATGTGCACACCTCAATTTCAGATGGAGGCACAGAATGAGAAATTGTAATCCTCACAACCTTGTAGTCATTATTCTCGGAATGATATGCAAATCCAAGTGTAACCGAATCTAATTGTCCTAAGCAAGGTTTGGGCAACCTCTTGAATTTTCTGATGCTGGGATTCCACAAATATATAACATTACCAGAAGTGGTAGTACTTTCAATATCAGCAAGACACAATAAGCCATTGTAGGAACCGACTATTTTGGCACACCCAGAAGAAAAATTAAAGGGAATTCCTATATCAAAAATCCTATCAAATGTTCCATCGAAAGTGACCGTACAGATTTGCCTCGGACTTGTAATCCACGGCATGTGTATGAGATAACCATGATCTTTGTTGTTATTGGTATTATTAAGGTGGGAAGAGATGAAATTGGGTGTGGTGATTGATGAGTAGTAGGATTTGCAAATGCACCTAAATCTTAAGAGTGATTTGACTGGTAGCCTAGTCAAGATGTTGAGTACAATGTCATGTGGGACATAGTTTTTCTGTTGGAGGATCGGAGGTTCTCTCTTTTGGAGCATTTTTCAAGCGGAAGAGAAGAAAAGAGAGGGTAAAGTAGGAAGGATCTTAAGATCTTTGTAAAGAGTTGTGCTCTAAAAGTGTTTGATCTGCTAAGGAATTTAAGATATTTGTAACTTTAAAGTCGACTCCTTATATTCATCTAAAACAGATTCATGGTATGAACAAAATTCTACTATGCTTGCAATTTGCACATATCAGAGATTATTTTAAAAAGAAAGAAATTTTGGCAAGATTCTGATTTGGATATGGGCATCAAACCCTTTTTTTAAGGAGTTAAAAACTTAAAACGGCAATTTTATTGTATGACTAAACAGAGTTTGAGTGAAATTAAAGAACTTGGGACTATCTTCAATCTACACCTAGATACATTCGTGAGCAGAGATTCCCCTTACAAGAGCTAAGTAATTTGTAAATCCAAGAAAAGACAATTACACCAAGCTTGGCCTTTCAGTCTTCTGTCAAAGCAAGATACTCTCGAAAATTTACATATCTTATTAGCAAAAATTTCACAATTGTGCCAATTATAGAGCTAGAGCTTGCATTTTTTTTTCTTTTCTAAATCTTGAAATCAATAGCAAAATGTCAAGAGTTTTATAGTTTAAATGACATTGCTATGGAGTTTTTAATTGAGACATTCAAGTTCTATGGAGTTTTTAATTGAGACATTCAAGTTCAAATACCTCAGCCCCAACTATTAATGTCTAAAAAATAAAAAGTAAAATACCAAGAGCAAGATGACCTATAAACATAGAGGATAATTATATAGTATCCCTAACCTTATCACATGCCTTATGTGCATAATCAGATTTTTTTTTTTTTTTTAAACCTTCAAAATTCTTTATTCATCCCATTTGGTTGTTTCAGTCTTCATCCTAGTAAACCCAATCAAAACTCGATCTTCAACACCACTAGTTGCTATTAGTAACTTGATTAGAAGCACCAGATTTGTTAGCTTCATTTAATTTCTTCAAACATTTAATACCAACAACTTCATTACTTACGGTAACTAGTAAAGTAGTCCTACGAAATAGAGAATTAGCAACTCGATTAGAAGCACCAGAGTTATGTTTAACAACACAGCAGGTCTATTCCATATAAGAAGCATACCATGTAAGCATCTTATTGAGGTGTCTTTGATTCTTGAAATATTTCGATGATTTATTGTCTACAAAAATTCATGAACTCCATTGAAATTAAATAATTTTCCTATTCTCCAAGGCAACTGCATACACCCAAGGTAAAATGTTTGCTAAATCTGTTTTTATGCAAAATTGCAACCAATGGTTAGAAAACCAAACTGTTTAGAAAAAAAAGAAAAGAAAAAAAAAAGAAAAAAAAGAAGAGATTCAAGGTTTTAAGGTCAAACTGGGCTTTTAACCAAAGTAGAACCATGATAATGTTAAATTAATTTTATATTTATTATAAATAACAAATAAATTTCTAAAAATGAACAAAATTGGTTAAAAGATATCTAAAGAAATTTGACCAATTTTCTAAACAAATTTGATCAATTTTCTCAAAAATTTTCATGATTTTAATAAGTTCAAAAGAAAATAATAGTACATAAACAAGCATAAACAAAATGTTGAGTTTAGTGATCCTTCAAGTAGAAAGTATTTAAATCTAAATTAAAATTATTCATACTTGTAAAAAAATGTATTTTAATCTAAATTAAGACCATTTTTAAAACAAATTTATAAGTAGCACATTGACATGCAAGATCACAATTCTTAAATCTCATATTAAGCTATGGATAATTTTTCCCTTCCACATTAGACCATTACTTTCATACCTTCTGCAAAAGAAAAGGAGCATTCAGTATTCCTCAATCACAGCTTGAGTTGCAAATAATGACACTTCTTATCCAAATAGCATATTTTCTACATCAAGTAACGCAATCCTCTCCACAAACGTAGCAGGCAAAGCTGGAAAAGCTAGAATACCAAGATCCTTCTCATGTAGAGTTTCAGGATCCAATAAGTTCATACATAGAATAATTATCCAATTTTTCGCAAATTCTCCTTTTCATTTGTGTTATGATCAGCCCATTTAGTCAGGAAAATACATGAGAGAGTGATAAATTTTATTTTTTCTCGCCAACCTAAGCAGGGACCTGCTCATTGAACCAAAAGTACACCAAGCCTGGTGCAACCGGAAAAAGTCTAGAACATTTTCCAATTGCACAAAAAAAGAAGCTTACTCTATGATTATGATTCATGCAGATCAAACTATCTCATCACCCAAACAATGCACTAGCTCACCCAAACAATCAAAGCCAAATTTTCCTTGTACAATTCAAGATGTTCCACTTGCAAGTCATCTACAACAGCAAGAGGTAGTGTGATCCAATGGGATGACTGAATAATTTCTGCAGAGTGCGCTATCTCTCCGAATTTCTCTCCATTGGCATCAAATGACATCATTCTAGGCAGTAAGTTGATTTTGTTGCAAAAGTAACTTAAACACCATCAACTAGACTAACGCACCACTGTATCAAGGGGATTACAAAAGGATAAAAGGTCAAGAACAAATATTTTGAGTTTCATATCATATCAAAGTACTTACTCAGAAATGCCTACATAGAACCTAGTTACCACTTCCTAGACACTATTTCATGTTTTGGCTTGCCATAAACAACTCAAAAAACAACCCAACTCTGTTGTTCTTAATATCATAGTTGTCCAACTGATACTTGAAAATCAAAATAAATGGTGAGGATGGGATTAGTCAATTTTTTGAGAGAATAAGTTCATAAAAGTAGCATCCTGTGTTCGAGAACTCCACCAATTAGCACAATCTGCCACACTGTTATGGGGATTACAGATGGTCCAATTTTAATCTTGTAGGAAATAAAACATAACCAATAACATAAATAGGAGCCGATATAGAATTGTTCACTCAAAAGTACACTTCTGCTTTAGTTGGCTACAAAGCAGACAATATAAACTCAGTTTTGGCGAAATGCAAAATTGAATAGATCCATATATATATTCCATCGAAACAATTGGGAAAAGTGCAACAGTTGATAGCAGTATCCGATAGAGATTAGAGATGAAGAGTTTAAGAATCGGAAGTACTGTATCAAGTTCAAAAAATCAAGATGGTGAAAACAAGAACGTGTAGATAGAACCAATTTTAGAGTGTGCGCAAGAAAAAGGATGACGATTGGATTTCCATGTAAGAGGTCAAATATAGTACCATAAGTATTCTATTTCATAGATTGTTAACTTAAACAGAGATGTTTGCATGCATCATTAAAAATACTTGTAAGTTAATTTAAACTCCCACTGATGCCTGTCTCAATGCCAATGTATTTGACAAGCTAACAACTGTACACACCCCTAAATTCTTCTTGTCCAACCAAACAAAAGTTCAGGAAACACATTTGATATAGCTCACAACCTAACAGCTATATATGCCTTTAAATTCTTCTGCTTCAACAAACAAGTTTAGTGAAACCATAGCATATTTCTTTAGGAAAATGAACACAAAAGTACTAACAGAAACACAAAAATTAGGCAGCTAAACTAGTTGATCCACGTCCAATGAACAAAAAACATGTGATTGAACCCATCTAAGCATGAGATAATAGCATTCCTTATATATATAAATCTCTGAGATTCTAAAGATATGATAAAATAGCAGGATCACATATCTTGGGACAGACTTTCTGTCATATAAATTAGCTTCTTATTGTCAATATTAAGGGTAAATATACTGCAGAAACAAACAAAAGACAATGCCGCTTGAGCCAGGGAAGTAAGAACAAGACCTTGTAATAAAATAGCGGGATCACATATCTAGGGACAGACTCTCTTTCATACAAATTAGCTTATTATTGCCAATATTATGGTTAAATGAAATGCTGAAACAAACAAAAGACCTTGTAGCTTGAGACAGGGAAGTAAGAACAAGACCTTGGAATGGTAACATGCTCACTAAAAAAGCACTTGGCTACTTCTTTTCATAATTCTCAGTTTTAGAGCTGTCTTTATTCTCTCCTCTTTTTTTTGGTCATTTCTTCTTTTAAAGTGTACTCAAGAGAGCCATAATCTAGATCTTTTTAACACAACCAATTATGTTGGCCAAGTATTGTTTTCTACTTACATTGCTAAATCTAGATCTGTGCACAACAAACATCTGCAGAGAAATATCATATACTAATATATAATATGATAATAGCCACAAAAGAATATTGTAAACCTGGGACAAAAATTAAGCTTTTCACAATACAATTGTGCCTACTACTAAAGGAAACTTCATCCATAGTCCATACCACTAGGGACTTCACTTATAATATGCATGCCACCATCCACTTAGTAAGACACCATGTTTGCTCCATCAAGTAAAGCAAGGCTCTCCATGAAGGTAGCTACACACAAAGGTTGTTGGATATAAAAATCCTTCCCATGTAGAGTTTCGGTGTCAACTAAAACAAACTTCTGTTCTTGATTGTTGGTCCCGAAACAGTGAGTCAAAAGTGAACCACACATAGTGAAGGCAAAGCAAATAGCTAATCTCTTAAATGGTACAACAAAAATTTTATTCCAAGACTCAAGCACGCCATACTCCCTCATCACCCAGATGGAGTAGTGGTAGCCATGTTGTTCACTTTTTCCAAATGTAAGGAAAGCCAGTTTCCCCTTGAATGATGCAAGACACATCTGAAATCTCACTATTGACATAGCACCATCAGGCATTCTTAACATTCTAAATTCCTCACTATTGACATCAAATGACATAATCACTTTAACCTTACGCTTCTCTTCTCCTTCTACGACACGTGAGATCCAGTGCAAAGCTCCACTAACCAATGGAGCTGGCAAAAGTAAACTACTATCAAATACCTCAACATTGGGTCTCAATGACATCCCAACCCTTCTCCATGAATCCGAACTTAATGAGTACACCTCAATGTCATCAGGCACATTTGGTCTTATCCTCACAACCTTGTAGTCATTGTTCTCCGAATGATATGCAAATCCGTGTTTAACAAAACCCAACCGTCCTAAGCAAGAATCAGGCAACCTCTTGAATTTTCTAATGCTGGGGTTCCACAAATATATAACATTAGTCGAAGTGGCGAGACACAACAACCCATTGCAGGAACCGACTATGTAGCACAACCCAGAAGGTAAATCAAAGGGAATTTCAATCTCGAAAATCCTATCAAAGGTGCGGTCCAACGCGACCGTACAGACGGGTCTGTTAGAAGAATTCATGGCGCGGGTACAACGCGGCATGTGTATGATATAACCATCACCATTATCATTATCATTATCAGTATCATGAGCATGAGCGAAGTTATTAAGGTGCGTTGAGATGAAATAGGAGGTGGTGATTGAGGAGTTCCAGGGTTTGCAAACGCACCTGAATCTTATGACTGATTTGGCAGGCAGCCTTGTCAGGATGTTGAGTACGATGTCATCTGGGAGATGATTCTTCCTTCGTCGGAGGATCGGTGCTTCTGTCGTTTGTGACATATTTCAACGGAAGAGTTGACACACAGGGACGAGCTCAGAGAGGTTCCGGGTTTCTGTGTTTTTTTCTTTTTCTTTTGAGCTTGTTACTTTATTTTTTAGGAACGTTCGTTTTATGTTTAGTAGTTTTTGGGCCCATTTTTGTGCTCGGAGGCCCATAGCTTTATGCTCCAAGGTTGCTTCAGTGTGTTTTTCTCCAATCAAGTGACAAAGGAAATCGACTGGCACGTATTTAAGCTCAATATGGTAATGGTTTGTTTGAAAAGCATAAATTTGGCGATGTATTTGGATTTGAGAGGCTTGAAATCCAAATTCTTTGTTTAAATAAGTTAAAAAAATTGGATTTGGATTTAACTTCAAATCCAACTATAATTTAATAGGCCAAAATTCATGAATTTCAAATACCTTTAAATACAGTAGAATTTCTGAAATCTTTCACGCTCTCCTCTTTCTCTCTACTTAGGCTCGTGCATCTCTCTCTTCCTCACAACGCAACAAGCTTCTTCTTCTCTCTCTTTCTCATGAAAACTTATAGTTTGTCTTTCTTAACTCTTATCTTTTTCTTTAACTTCTCTGTTTCCCTCTTTCCACTAAATCTAAATTCACAAAGACTGTGAGCTTTTGGTTTTTTTTTTTAGTTGGCTATGATTATAGATATTTAGCCACTATCTTGTTAATTGGGTTATCAATAATATCTTGTGTATTTAAAATTAAAATGTAGAAGGATTAAAAATAATAATAATTAAAAAATAAATTGTATTGATCTCAAATCTAAATCCAAATTTAGATATTCAAACAATGGAATTTCGAACAATTAATTTCAAATCCTACATTGTTTATAAAGACACAAACAAGACATTTCAAACCAAGGCATTTAAATCAATGAATTTCAAATCTAAATCCAAATGTTATCATCCAAACACAACCTAAAGACATTTTGAATTATGAATATTAGATAGAAGATTACCCATGTATGATTGAGGCAGCTCTTGTAAATGATGCTTACACTTTGCTAGTGCTTAATAATATTTTAAGCTTCACATTAATATATTTTTTTGAAAGATAATATTTTTATGTGCTTTATTAATAACCAATAAGTATTACGAGAGAATCAATTCATTTAATATATATAAAAAAATAAAAAAAAACATGTGGAATCATTTATAATTAAGAAGTAAACTAATATTACTTTAATGAGATAAATTAATAACAACAAATTCATGAACTTTGATGGTGTACCAAATATGTCATTCTATCCTAGGCCATATAGTTCAACTTATTCTTTCAGGCAGGAATAAACCCAAAGGTGTCGTATTAAAAAAAAAAGTATATTAGTTATATTTCGACCAAAAAATAAATAAATAAATAAATATATATATATATATATATATATATATATATATATATATATATATATATATATATAGACCCTCTTTGAAGTAGCTTGTCACCTTTGACCTCTCCTCTCCAAAACCATTAGCCCAAACTCATGTAAATCCTCAACTCAAAACATATTGATGCTTATTTGGATTTTTTTTTATTTTTAAGAAATACTATGTCCATAACATTTTCACAAAAACTTCACAACAAATCTTAAGTGGCAAATTGTTATTGACTATTATTAGTGGGAAGAAAAATAATTTCAGTAGTAGGTTCAAATTAGAAACAATAACAATTAATCACATAGGATTTGTTATAAAAGTATTGTGAAAACATTGTGGACACAGTACCTTTTTTTATGTTTATACACCAGGCCCCTTACCTTAAAATCTTAGGTTCATTTCTGTATTTAGGTATTTTTAATAAAGACATATAGGGTTCAAATTTCATTTTCGAACATCAAATTATCAATAAAACAAAGTTGTTCAATTGGTGTTCCATCAACACAATAATATACCCAAAATCTCTTACTGCCATAATTGGAACTCCCCCATTCAAATTAATGTTAAATCTATTCAAATGAACCCTTAATTCACAAAATGGCAACACTAGGAAATCCAAATTACCAACACCATCTCTAAAGATGGTTTGGCTATTGAAGATTCAAAAAAGAAGAAGGAAGAGATGGGTGGGATAGAGTAGAACATATATTTTTCTTTTGTGGGGGTAAATTAGTGATATTTGGTAACATTTTTGTGAAATAAGCAAGTGTAATCACATGTTGTTTCCTCTTGGCAACCTTATTGTGAATTATACCAAGTGAGAAAAAGTCAGCACAACTAGTACATTGGTAAGAACACAATATATTATCCATTTGGCCAAATTAGTCGTATATTTGATTATTTTAGATATGGGAATTCATATTTTACTGATCAACATAATAATAAGATAAAAAGTATAATAATTCCTTAAGTTTAGGGATAGGAATCAGTAACGTGACGTAAGATACCAATTCTGCAAGACTTTTGTTATTGCTAAAGGCAAAACACAATAGAACATTGTAGATTTAGGCTTTTGACTTAAAACATATACTAGATACAAACTAAAAGCAAAAAGGTTAAGAGTGTGTGGAATAGGAAAAAAAATTGTTGAAAAGATCCTGGAACTTCAAAAGCCCAAAGGAACCAACCAAGACTCATTTAAACAGCAGAATTTAATACAAGGGTAAAGTAGAGTTTGATTCTTTCAAGCTAAATAAGCAAATAAGGATTATGTTGGCCACGTATCGGTTTTTGTTGACATTGCCAAATCTAGGTTTGTGCAAGACAACCATCCACACAGAAATATATAACAACCACAAAGGGATAATGTAAACCTAGGATACAAATCAAGCTTTAAGCAAAAAATTAGTTCACAAAATTTTACCAAATTTTTCTTTTAAAGTAATAAGTAATAAGTAATAACATAAAAATAGTCATGTCATGTGCGTACCATTTCACTCAACTATAATAGGTTTAAATCCTATTATGTTAAAAAAAAAAAAAAAAAAAAAAAAAAAGAAGCCCACAGGCATTCAGACCATTACCTCCATGCCTTTTGGAAAAGAAAAGGAGCATTCAGTATTACTCAATCATAGCTTGAGTTGTAAATAATGACACTTCTTATCCAAATTGCATATTTTCTACATCCAATAATGCAATCCTCTCCACAAAAGTAGCAAGCATAGTTCGAAAAGCTAGAATACCAAGACCTTCTCATGTAGAGTTTCCGGATCCCATAAGTCTACACACACAATAGTTTTTTTTTTTTGATAAGTAAGAATGATATATATACAAATAGTACATCATGTTCACAGTGATGAACAGATTGTACTTGAAACAAATACAGAAAACAAAATCACAAAGAAACAAAAACGATTGCAAGAAATCAATTACAGAAATACATTGCGTAAAACCCCAAATACAAGACCACCCAAACAATGTCCCAACTCGCAGAGACTTCAAAAGATCCATAGATTTCTCAACATCCTCAAAAGTGTAGGTATTTCATTCCCTCCATATTAGCCAAATCAAACAAGCTGACACCATATTCCAAATCGAAGAAAAGTGTATCCTTAAATAATTCTCTCATGCACAAAGAAGAGAAACAACCGTCCTTGGCATCACCCACTGTATACCAAACATAAATAAAAAATAAAAAATAAAAAAACTTCACTCCATAAGGCATTTGTGAACTTACAATGAAGTAAAAGATGATTCACTGTTTCTCCATCATAGCGGCACAAACAACACCAATTAACCAAGGGCAGATTCCTTTTTACAAGGTTATCGATGGTAAGAATACTATCTCGAGTTGCTGTCCATAAAAGGAAAGAAACTCTTCTAGGTACCGTAGAACTCCAAATACACTTCCAAGGGAAAGAAATGGTAGAAGGAGCAGATAAGGAATTATAAAATGAGCGCACATCAAAGACACCATTCGGGCTTAACTTCCAAAACAAACTATCAGCCCCCACACCCCTTGGCATTTTGGAATAAATATGCTCATAAAAAGCATCCACTCTCTCCAACTCCCAATCATCAGGAGCCTGATGGAATTGAATATTCCAACTCCTACTACCACCATCTGATGTAATAGTAATAAACTCAGAAATCCAGGCGTCTTTGCTCAAAGCATGGAGAAAAAATCAAGGTAAAGATCTTTTAAGGGAATATGTCCACACCAAAGGTCATACCAAAATCGAATACGAAGACCCTCTCTCACCACATACAACACATGACCAAAGAAACCCTCTGCGCCTTCTCTAATATTCTTCCACATTCCACACCCCTGCGAACCTCTACCAACTCTAGTGCACTAGTCTCCACTAGTCTCTCCATACTTGGTAGCTATAACTTGACACCAAAAACAATTGGTTTCACATCCAAACCACCATAACCATTTTCCAAGCAAGGCTTGATTAACTATACAAACATAATAGTTATCTAGTTTTTCGCAAATTCTCCTTTTCATTTGTGTTATGATGGGCCAAGTCAGGTAAATACATGAGAGAGTGATAAATTTGAACTTTTCCGCAACCTAAGCAGGGACCTTTCTAAACCAACAGTACACCATGCCTGGTGCAACCGAAAAAAGACTAGAACATTTTCCAATTGCACAAAAAAAGAAGTTTATTCTAAGATTATGATTCATGCAGCCCATACTATCTCATTACCCAAACAATCCTCAGTGGTCGAAGTGACCATATGCAATCAAAGCCAATTTTCCTTGTACAATTCAAGATGTTCCACTTGCAAGCCATCTCCAACAGCAAGTGGTAGTGTGATCCAAATTTCTCTCCATTGGCATCAAATGACATCATTCTAGGCAAGCAAGTTGATTTTGTTGCTAAAGTTCTTTCTAAACTTAAAAACCGTCAACTAGACTAAGTAGACTTAACACACCACTCTATCAAGGGGGTTACAAAGGGATAAAAGGTCAAGCACAAATATTTTGTGTTTCCTATCATATCAAAGTACTTACTGGAACATGCCTACATAGAAACTGGTAACCACTTACCAGAAGCTATTTTGTGCTTTGGCTGGCCATAAGCAATTCAAAAACAACCCACCTCTATTGTTCTTAACATCATAGTTGTCCAATTGATACTTGAAAATCAAAATAAATTGTGAGGATGGGATTAGTCAATTTTTTGAGAGAATAAGTTCATAAACTAGCATCCTGTGTTACAGAACTCTGCCAACTAGCTAAATCGGCCATATTGTTATGGGGATTACAGAAAGTCCAATTTTAATCTTGTAGGAAATAAAATATAGCCAATAACATCAATAGGAGCCGACATAGAATTTTTCACTCCAAAGTACACTCTTCTGCTTTAGTTGGCCATAAAGCAGATAATGTAAACTCAGTTTTGGTGAAATGCACTTTTGAATAGATCCAGATATATATTCTTTCGAAACAATTGGGAAAAGTGCAACAGTTGATAGTAGTATCTGGTAGAGATTAGAGATGGAGAGTTTAAGAATCAGAAGTACTGTATCAAGTTCAAAAAATCAAGATGGTGAAAGCAAGAACGTGTAGATAGAACCAATTTTAAAGTTTGTGCAAGAACAAGGATGACTATTTGATTTCCATGCAAGAGGTCAAATGTAGTACCATAAGCATTCTATTTCATGGATTGTTAACTTAAAACAGAGATGCTTGCATGCATCATTAAAAATACTTGTAAGTTAATTTAAACTCCCACTAATTCCTGTCTCAATGCAAATGTATTTGACAAGCTAACAACTGTACACGCCCCTAAATTCCTCTTGTCCAACCGAACGAAAGTTCAAGTAACACATTTGATGTAGCTCATAAACTAACAGCTATATATGCCTTTAAATTCTTCCGCTTCAACCAAACAAGTTTAGTGAAACCATAGCATATGTCTTTAGGATAAAGAACACAAAAGTACTAACAGAAACACAACATTTAGGCAGCTAAACTAGTTGATCCACATCCAATAAACAAAAAACATGTGATTGAACCCATCTAAGCATGAGATAATAGCATTCCTTATATATATAAATCTCTCAGACTCTAAAGATATGATAAAATAGCAGGATCACATATCTTGGGACAGACAGACTCTCTGTCATATAAATTAGCTTCTTATTGTCAATATTAAGGGTAAATATAATACAGAAACAAACAAAAGACAATGCCACCTGAGCCGGGGAAGTAAGAACAAGACCTTGTAATAATACAGCAGGATCACATATCTAGGGACAGACTCTCTTTCATATAAATTAGCTTATTATTGCCAATATTATGGTTAAATGTACTACTGAAACAAACAAAATACCTTGTAGCTTGGAACAGGGAAGTAAGAACAAGACCTTGGAATGGTAACATGCTCACTAAAAAAGCACTTGGCTACTTCTTTTCATAATTCTCAGTTTTAGAGCTGTCTTTATTCTCTCCTCTTTTCTTTGGTCATTTCTTCTTTTAAAGTGTAGTCAAGAGAGCCATAATCTAGATCTTTTTAACACAACCAATTATGTTGGCCAAGTATTGTTTTCTACTTACATTGCTAAATCTAGATCTGTGCACAACAAACATCTGCAGAGAAATATCATATACTAATATATAATATGATAATAGCCACAAAAGGATATTGTAAACCTGGGACAAAAATTAAGCTTTTCACAATACAATTGTGCCTACTACTAAAGGAAACTTCATCCATAGTCCATACCACTAGGCACTTCACTTATAATATGCATGCCACCATCCACTTAGTAAGACACCATGTTTACTCCATCAAGTAAAGCAAGGCTCTCCATGAAAGTAACTACACATAAAGGGTGTTGGATATCAAAATCCTTCTCGTGTAGAGTTTCGGTGTCAACTAAAACAAACTTCTGTTCTTGATTGCCGGTCTCGAGGCAGTGAATCAAAAGTGAACCACACATAGTGAAGGCAATGCAAACAGCTAATCTCTCAAGTGGTACAACAAAAAGTTTATTCCAAGACTCAAGCACATCATACTCCCTCATCACCCAAATGGAGAATTGGTAGCCATCACGTTGTTCACTTTGTCCAAATGTAAGGAAAGCCAGATTGCCCTTGAATAATGCAAGACATGTCTGAAATCCCACTATTGACATAGCACCATCAGGCATTCTTAACATTCTAAATACCTCACTATTGACATCAAATGACATAATCACTTCAACCTTACACTCCTCTTCTCCTTCTACGACACATGAGATCCAGTGCAAAGCTCCACTAACCAATGGAGTTGGCAAAAGAAAACTATTATCAAATACCTTAACATTGGCTCTCAATGGCATCCCAACCCTTCTCCATGAATCCGAACTTAATGAGTACACCTCAATGTCATCAGGCACGTTCTGTCTTATCCAAGGACAACACGAAACCCTCAAAACCTTGTAGTCATTGTTCTCCGAATGATAAGCAAATCCCAGTGTAACAACACCCAAATTTCCTAAGCAAGAATCAGGCAACCTCTTGAATTTTCTAATGCTGGGGTTCCACAAATACAGAACATTAGTCGAAGTGGCGAGACACAACAACCCATTGCAGGAACCGACTATTTTGGAAAACCCAGAAGGAAAATCAAAGGGAATTTCAATATCGAAAATCCTATCAAAGGTGCGGTCCAAAGCGACCGTACAGACGGGTCTGTTAGAAGAATTCATGGCGCGTGTATGACGCGGCATGTGTATGATATAACCATCACCATTATCATTATCATTATCAGTATCATGAGCATGAGCAAAGTTATTAAGGTGAGTTGAGATGAAATAGGAGCTTGTGATTGAGGAGTTCCAGGGTTTGCAAACGCACCTGAATCTTATGATCGATTTGGCAGGCAGCCTTGTCAGGATCTTGAGTACGATGTCGTCTGGGAGATCATTCTTCCTTCGTCGGAGGAGGATCGGTGGTTCTGTCGTTTGTGACATTTTTCAACGGAAGAGTTGAGACACACAGACAAGCTCAGAGAGAATGTGGGGTTCCTGATTTTTTATTTTTTATTTTTTATTTTACTTCTGCGGGTTAGCTTTTGTTTCTTTTGAACTTCTTATTTTTTTATAGGCTGTTTGTTTTATTTTTAATATTTTTTGGGCCCATTTTTGTGAATTATGGGCCAACTACCCATAAAATCTGCACTACCAAAGGCCCAAAGCTTTATGCTCTGAGGTTGCTTGAGTGTATTTTTCGCATATCAAAGGACAAAAAAAATGGTCTAGCACATATATTAGCCCAATATACTAATGGTCTATTAGGATGCTATGAATTACAAATGGTCTATTAGGATGCTATGAATTTGGGTTTGAGGGATCCGAAATGCAGACTCTTTGTTTGGGTAAGTTAAAAGAAATGGATTTGGATTTGGATTTGGTCCCAAATTCAACCACAATTTGATAAGTCAAAATCCATAAATTTTAAATACTCTCAAATATGGTACAATTTCTGAAATCTTTCATGCACACTCCTCTTTCTCTCCACTTAGGCTCATTCTTCTCTCTCTTCCTCACGACGCAACAAACTTCTTCTTCTCTCTCTTTCTCGCAACAACTTCATGCTTGTCTTTCTCAACTCTTATCTTTCTCTTTAAACTCTGTATTTCTCTCTTTCTAATAAATCTAAATCCACAAAGACGGGGATTTTTTTTTAGTTGCTATGACTAAAGATATTTAGTCATCATCTTGTCAATTGGATTATCAATACTACCTTATGTATATAAAATTAAAATGTAGAAGGATTAAGAAAAATAATAATTGAAAAATATATTGTATTGATCTCAAATCCAAATCCAAATTTAGATATTCAAACAATTAATTTCAAATCTTTCATTGTTTAAAAAGACCCAAACAAGGCATTTCAAATCAAGGTGTTTTAAATCAATGGATTTCAAATCTAAATCTAATTGTTGCCATCCAAACACAACCTAAAGACATTTCGAATTATGAAAATTAGATAGAAGATTACCCATGTATGATTGAGGCAGCTCTTGCAAATGATGTATACATTTTGCTAGTGCTTAATAAAATTTCAAGCTTCACGTAAATTTATTTTTTGAAAGATAATATTTTTATGTGCTTTATTAATAACCAGTAAGTGCCATGAGAGAATCAATTCATTTTAATATATAAATAAAAACATGTGGAATCATTTATAATTAAGAAGTAAACTAATATAACTTTAATGAGATTAATTAATGATAAATTAATTAACTTTGATAGTGTACCAAATAGGCAATTTTATTCTAGGCCTTGTAGTTCAACTTATACTTCTAGGCAGGAAAAAACCCAAGAAGGGCCCGGCCCTGGACTTATGAAAAAAAATTATATTAGTTATATTTCAACCGAATATATATATATATATATATATATATATATATATATATATATATATATATATATATATATATTAGACCCTCTTCTAAGTAGCTTGGCGCCTTTGACCTCTCCCCACCAAAACCAATAGCCCAAACTCATGTAAATCCTCAACTCAAAACATATGGATGCTTATTTGGATTTTTTTTTTTTTTTTTTTAGAAATGTTATGTTCATAACGCTTTTACAACAAATCTTAAGTGACAAGCTGTTATTGGTTATTATTAGTAGGTAAAAAAATAATTACAATAGTTGGTTCAAATTAAAAACAATAATAACTAACCACCTAGGATTTGTAAATCCTCCGCTCAAAACATATGGATGCTTATTTGGATTTTTTTTTTAGAAATGCTATGTTCATAACACTTTCATAACAAATCTTAAGTGGCAGGCTATTATTAGCTGTTATTAGTAGGTAAAAAAATAATTTTAATAGTGAGTTCAAATTAAAAACAATAACAACTAACCAACTAAGATTTGTTGTAAAAGTGTTGTGAAAACATTGTAGACACAGCACTTTTTTTTTATACACCGGCCCCCTTTAGCTTGAAATCTTGGGTTCATTTCTGTATTTAGGTATTATCAACAAACGAAAAAATAAAATTGTTCTATTAGTGTTCCATCAACACAATAATATACCTAAAATCTCCAACTGACTTAACTAGAACTCTCCCATCCAAACTACCGTTAAATCCATTTCTAAATCCCTTCACTAAGTGATTACAAAAATCTATTCAAATGAACCCCTAACCCATAAAATGGTGATACTAGGAAATCCAAATTACCCACACCATTTCTAGAGAAGGTTTGGCTACTTGAAGATTCAAACAAAAAAAAAAAGAAAGAGATGGGTGGGATAGAGTAGAACATATAAATTTTTCTTTTGTGGTGGGGGGGGGGGGGGGGGGTAAAATTTTTGTGAAGTAGGCATGTATGAGAATCATATTTTGTTTAAACAAAGTGATGAAAAGTTGCACAACTAGTACATTGGTAAGAACACAATATATTTTCTATTTGGCCAAATTAGTTACACCTTTGATTATTTAAGATATGGGAATTATAAGAGTGGGATAGAGTAGTGAAAAAATTTGTAGAAGAGATTCTGGAACTTCAAAAACCCAAAGGAACCAGCCCATACTTGTTTAGGGCTACCAAATAACCAGCAGAATTTAATACAAGCGTAAAGTGGAGTTTGATTCTTTCAACCTAAACAAACCATTAGTCAAAGAAGCCATTATTTATTTATTTAGCTATCAATAAAAGAAATTATGTTATGACATTGTCTTCACAGAAAATTATATATATTATGACATTGCCTTTTTGTTTGACATTGAATATTACCAAGTTACATTATTGGGTTTAGAAGTTAGGGGGAAAATTACCATATCCTAAGGGGAAAACACTCTTTCCATATTCACATAGAGATCTTTGCAACTATCATATCAATAAAGGGGGTTTGCAACTATTGAAGAAGTAAAAGATTCAGGAATCAGAATTGAATTTGTTAAATGATTTGTTATATTATAAAATCGTAGGAGAAGATTGGGAAAAAAATGGTAGAAAATTGGAAACCTACCCTTGTAAAAGCCAATAACACTTTGTAATACTATTCTTAATGATGCCTAACTCAGAACCAATTGTATTAGTTCACTTTTTTTTTTTTTTTGATGGGGAATTGTATTAGTTCACTTCAGCACATAAAAGCTGGATATATAATTATTGAGTCTAATTCAAAAAAATGTGTTTACGTTGACCATAAACTGATAAACCATGTAGCTCCGCTTGAGCCAAGGAAGTATTAGCATGACCTTGGAATGGTAACATGCTCACTAAACAAGCACTTGGCTACTCATTTTCAACATTCTCAGTTTTAGAGCCTCTTAAACGTTTTGTTCTCTTCTTTTAAATTGTAGCCAGCAGACCTATAATAAATAAAGAATTATGTTGGCCAAGTATTGTTTTTTTGTTGACATTGCCAAATCTAGGTTTGGGCAAGACAACCACCCACATAGAAATATAAAAAACTAATATAAAATAACCACAAAAGGATAATGTAAACCTAGGATACAAATCAAGCTTTAAGCAGAAAATTAGTTCGCAAAATTTTACCATTTTTTTTTTTTTTTTTGAAGTAATGACATAACAATAGTCATGTCATGCGGGTACCATTCACTCAACTATAATAGGTTTAAAAAAAAAAAGGCACACAAGTCATGGATAATTTTACCCTTCCCCATCAGACCATTATATCATGCGTTTTGGAAAAGAAAAGGAGCCTTCAGCATTTCTCAGTCACAGCTTGAGTTGTAAATAATGACACTTCTTATCCAAATAGCATATTTTCTACATCCATTAATGCAATCCTCTCCACAAAAGTAGCAGGCATAGTTGGAAAAGCTAGAATACCAAGACCATCTCATGTAGAGTTTCAGGATCCAATAAGTCTATACACACAGAATAGTTATCTAATTTTTCACAAATTCTCCTTTTCATTTGTGTTATGATGGGCAAAGTCAGGTAAATACAAGAGAGTGATAAACTTGAACTTTTCTGCAACCTAAGCAGGGACCTTTCTGAACCAAAAGTACACCATGCCTGGTTCAACCGAAAAAAGACTTGAACATTTTCCAATTGCACAAAAAAAGAAGTTTACACTATATTTATGATTCTTGCAGACCTTCCATTACCCAAACATCCTCAGTGGTCGAAGTGACCATATGCAATCAAAGCCAAATTTTCCTTGTACAATTCAAGATGTTCTACTTGCAACCCATCTCCAACAGCAAGTGATAGTGTGATCCGAATTTCTCTCCATTGGCATCAAATGACATCATTCTAGGCAAGCAAGTTGATTTTGTTGCTAAAGTTCTTTCTAAACTTAAAAACCTTCAACTAGACTAAGTAGACTCAACACACCACTCTATCAAGGGGATTACAAAAGGATAAAAGGTCAAGCACAAATATTTTGGGTTTCTTATCATATCAAAGTACTTACTGGAACATGCCTACATAGAAGCTAGTTACCACTTACCAGACGCTATTTCATGCTTTGGCTGGCCATAAGCAATTCAAAAACAACCCACCTCTATTGTTCTTAACATCATTGTTGTCCAATTGATACTTGAAAATCAAAATAAATAGTGAGGATGGGATTAGTCAATTTATTGAGAGAGTAAGTTCATAAAACTAGCATCCTGTGTTACAGAACTCTGCCAACTATTACAATCTGCCATATTGTTATGGGGATTACAGAAAGGTTAGAAGGGTGAAGCACAAGGAAAATCCAATTTTAAACTTGTAGAAAATAATATAACCAATAACATAAATAAGAGCCAACACAGAATATTTTTGCTGAAAAGTACTCTTTTCTGCTTAAGTTGGCCATAAAGGAGACAATGCAAACTCAGTTTTTGGTGCAATGCACATTTGCATAGATCCAGATGTATATTCTATCGAAAATAATTGGGAAAATTGCAACAGTTAATGGTAGTAGATAGAGATTAGAGACACAGAGTTTAAGAATATGAAGTATTGAACCAAGTTCAAGAATCAAGATGGTGAAAGAAAGAACATGTAGATAGAACCAATTTTAAAGTGTGTGCAAGATAAAGGATGACTTTACGATGTCCATGCAAGAGGTCATGGATGTTAAATTAAAAGTTAAAACAGAGATATTTGCATGCATCATTAAAAATACTAATTAGTTAATTAGTTAAAAATACTAATTAGCTAACAACTGTACACGCCCCTAAATTCTACTTGCCCAACCAAACAAAAGTTCAGGAAATACATTTCTGTAGCTCACAACCTAACAACTGTATTAGCCTTTAAATTCTTCCTTATTCAACCAAACAAGTTTAGTGCAACCATAGCATGCTTCTTTAGGATAAAGAACACAAAAGTACTAATAGAAACACAACATTTAGGCAGCTAAACTAGTTGATCCACATCTAAATAACAAAAAGCATGTGATTGAACCCATCTAAGCAAGAGATAATAGCATTCCTTTTATATATATAAATCTCTTAGACTCTAAAGATATGATAAAATAGCAGGATCACATATCTTGGGTCAGACAAACTCTCTGTCATATAAAATTAGCTTCTTATTGTCAATATTAAGGGTAAATATACTACAGAAACAAACAAAAGACCATGCAGATTGAGCCAGGGATGTAAGAATAAGATCTTGTAATAACATAGCAAGATCACATATCTAGGGACAGACTCTCTTTCATATAAAATAGCTTATTATGTCAATATTATGGTTAAACGTACCCTACTGAAACAAACAAAAGACCATGTAGCTTGAAAAAGGGAAGTAAGAACAAGACCTTGGAATGGTAACGTGCTCACTAAAAAAGAACTTAGCTACTTCTTTTCAAAATTCTCAGTTTTAGAGCTGCTTTTATTCTCTCCTCTTTTTTTGGTCATTTCTTTTTTTAAAATGTAGTCAAGAGAGCCATAATCTAGAGCGTTTTAACACTACCAAAGGGATACGTAAGCAAGTAAGGATTATGTTGGCCAAGTGTTGTTTATACTTACATTGCCAAATCTAGATTTGTGTACGACAAACATCTACAGAGAAATATCATATACCAATATATAATACTATAATAGCCACAAATGGATATTGTAAACCTGGGACAAAAATCAAGCTTTTTGCAATACTACTAAAGGAAACTTTATCCATAGTCCATACCACTAGGGACTTCACTTATAATATGCATGCCACCAACCACTTAGTAAGACACCATGTTCGCTCCATCAAGTAAAGCAAGGCTCTCCATGAAGGTAGCTACACTTGAAGCTTGTTCGATGTCAAAATTCTCATGTAGAGTTTCGGAGTCAATTAAAACAAACTTCTGTTCTTGATCGTTGGTCTGGAGGCAGTGAATCAAAAGTGAACCACACATAGTGAAGGCAATGCAAACAGAGAATCTCTCAAGTGGTACAACAAAAAGTTTATTCCAAGACTCAAGCACGCCATACTCCCTCATCACCCAGATGGAGTATTGGTCACCACCACGTTGTTCACTTTGTCCACCAGTAAGGAAAGCAAGTTTACCCTTGAATGATGCAAGACGTATCTGAAATCTCATTATTGACATAGCACCATCAGGCATTCTTAACATTCTAAATTCCTCACTATTGACATCAAATGACATAATCACTTCACTCTTGCGCTCCTCTTCTCCTTCTACAACACGTGAGATCCAGTGCAAAGCTCCATTAACCAATGGGAATGGCAACATAGGACAATAATCACGTACCCTAACATTGGCTCTCAATGACATCCCAACCCTTCTCCATGAATCCGAACTTAATGTGTACACCTCAATCTTATCAGGAATAGGCGGCCCCTCTGCAGGATAACTCGAAATCCTCAAAACCTTATAGTCATTGTTCTCCGAATGATACGCAAATCCGAGTGTAACAAAATCCAACTTTTCCAAGCAAGAATCAGGCAACCTCTTGAATTTTCTAATGCTGGGGTTCCACAAATATATAACATGATCGAAAAAGTCGAGATCCCCAAAACCAGCAATAGTTGCAACACACAATAACCCATTGCATGAACCGACTATTCGGGCAGACCAAGTAGGAAAATAAAAGGGAATTTCAACCTCGGAAATCCTATCAAACGTGCGGTCAAAAGCGACCGTACCGACTGGTCTGTTAGAAGAATTATTGGTGGCACCTAAATACCACGGCATGTGTATGATGTAACCATCACCATTATCATTATCATGATCATGAGCAAAGTTATTGAGGTGAGTTGAGATGAAATTGGGGGTGGTGATTGAGGAGTCCCAGGCTTTGCAAACGCACCTGAATCTTATGAGTGATTTGGCAGGCAGCCTTGTCAGGATGTTGAGTACAATGTCGTGTGGGAGATCATTCTTCCTTCGTCGGAGGATCGGTGCTTCTCTCGTTTGTGACATTTTTCAACGGGAAGTGTTGACGCACAGAGACAAGCTCGGAGAGATTGAGGGGTTGCTGTTTTTTTATTTATTTTTATTTTAATTTTACTGCAGCGGGTTAGCTTTTGTTTCTTTTGAACTTGTTATTTTATTTTATTTATAGGCTCGTTTGTTTATGTTTAATATTTTTTGGGTCCATTTTTGTGAACTATGGGCCCACTACCCATAAAATCTGCACTAACAAAGGCCCAAAGCTTTCTGCGCCCAAAGCTTGAGTGTGTTTTTCCTATTTCAAGCCACAAAGAAAATGGACTAGCACATATCTTATTCCAATATGCTAATGATATGTTTAGATCCTGTGAATTTGGCAATGGATTTGGATTGGAGGGACCCGAAATTCTAATTCTTTGTTTAAGTTAAAATAAATGGATTTGGATTTAGCCCTAAATTCTACCAGAATTTGATAGGCTAAAATTTATGGATTTTTAAATACCCTCAAATACGGTGGAATTTCTAAAATCTTTTCCGCACGCCTCTCTTTCTCTCTACTTAGGCTCATGCTTCTCTCTCGTCCTCATTATGCAACAAGCTTCTTCTTCTCTCTCTTTCTCGTGACAACTTAAGTTTTGTCTCTCTCAACTGTTATCTTTCTCTATAACCTCTTTATTTCTATCTTTCTACTAAATTTAAAACCACAAAGACTATGGGTTGTTTTTAGTTGGCTATGACTAAAGATATTTAGTCATTATCTTGTCAATTAGATTATTAATACTACCTCATGTATTTAAAATTAAAATGTAAAAGGATTAAGAAAAATAATAATTAAAAAATATATTTTATTGATCTCAAACCCAAATCCAAATTTAGGTATCCAAACAATTAATTTCAAATCCTACAGTGTTTAAAAAGACCCAAACAAGGCATTTCAAATCAAGGTATTTTAAACCAATGGATTTCAAATCTAAATCCAAATGTTGGCATCCAAACACAATTTAAAGACATTGAATTATGAAAATTAAATAGTAGATTGCCCATGTATGATTGAGGCAACTCTTGCAAATGATATATACATTTTGCTAGTGCTTAATAAAATTTTAAGCTTCACGTTAACACATATTTTTTGAAAGATAATATTTTTATGTGCTTTATTATTATTATTATTATTTGATACCATTCATTAAGAAAAGGTTTCAAGAAAGTTTGATTGACCATAGAGCATTGAATTGGCATAGAGGTCGCCAACTTAGCCAGACCTAGACTACTGACATTACTAATTACAATTCTTGGGACATAAGATACATCATTTTGAGCTAAAAAAGCATGGGAATTATATTTTACTACATAATAATAAGATAATAAGTTTTGCTAGCATAATAAATTTCATAGGTTTAGATATAGGAATCAGTAACGTGACATAAAATACCAATTGTGCTAGTCTTTTGTTATTGCTAAAGGCAAAACACAGTAGAGCACTGTAGATTTAGGCTTTTGACTTAAAACCTATACGAGATACAAACTAAAAGGAAAAGGTTAAGAGTGGGATAGAGTAGGGAAAAAAAATTGTAGAAGAGATTCTAGAACTTCAAAAGCCCAAAGGAACCAGCCAAGACTCGTTTATGGCTACCAAATAACCTGCAGAATTTAAAACAAGCGTAATGTAGAGTTTGATCCTTTCAACCTAAACAAGCCATTAGTCAAAGAAGCCATTATTTATTTATTTAGCTATCAAAAAAAGAAATTATGTTATGACATTGTCTTCACAGAAATATATATATATTATGACATTGCCTTTTATTTGACATTGAATATTACCAAGTTACATTATTGGGTTTAGAAGTTAGGGGGAAAATTACCAGATTCTAAGGGGAAAACACTCTTTCCATATCCATATAGAGATCTTTGCAACTATCATATCAATAAAGGGGGTTTGCAACTATTGAAGAAGTAAGAGATTCAAGAATCAGAATTGAATTTGTTAAATGATTTGTTATATTATAAAATCGTAGGAGAAGCTTGGGAAAAAAATGGTAGAACATTGGAATCCTACCCTTGTAAAAGCCAACATCATTTTGTTTGTAGTACTATTCTTAATGATGCCTAACTCAGGACCAATTGTATTAGTTCACTTCAGCACATAAAAGCTGGATATGTAATTATTGAGTCTAATTCAAAAAAATGTGTTTACGTTGACCATAAATTGATAAACCATGTAGCTCTGCTTGAGCCAAGGAAGTATTAACATGACCTTGGAATGGTAACACGTTCACTAAACAAGCACTTGGCTACTCTTTTTCAACATTTTCAGTTTTAGAGCTTCTTAAACGTTTTGTTCTCTTCTTTTAAATTGTAGCCTGGAGAGCTATAATCTAGATCTTTTATATACTACCAGAGAGAAGCATAAGCAAATAAAGGATTATGTTGGCCAAATATTGTTTTTTTTGCTAACATTGCCAAATCTAGGTTTGTGCAAGACAATCATCCACATAGAAATATAAAAAACTAACATAAAATAACAACAAAAGGATAATGTAAACCTAGGATACAAATCAAGCTTTACGCAGAAAATTAGTTCACAAAATTTTATCAATTTTTTTTTTTGAGTCATAAGTAATAACATAACAATAGTCATGTCATGTGGGTACCATTTCACTCAACTATAATAGGTTTAAATCCTATTATATTTGATAAATAAAATAAAATAAAAGAAGAAGAAGAAGAAGAAGAAACCCACAAGCAGTAAAAAATTATGTAAGTCATGGATAATTTTACCCTTCCCCATCAGACCATTACTTTCATGCCTTTTGGAAAAGAAAAGGAGCATTCAGCATTACTCAATCACAGCTTGAGTTGTAAATAATGACACTACTTATCCAAATAACATATTTTCTACATCCATTAATGCAATCCCCTCCACAAAAGTAGAATGCATAGTCGGAAAAGCTAGAATACCAAGACCTTCTCATGTAGAGTTTCAGGATCCAATAAGTCCATACAAACAGAATAGTTATCTAATTTTTCACAAATTCTGCTTTTCATTTGTCTTATGACGGGCCAAGTTAGGTAAATACAAGAGAGTGTGATAAATTTGAACTTTTCTGCAACCTAAGCAGGGGTCTTTCTGAACCAAAAGTACACCATGCCTGGTGAAACCGAAAAAAGACTAGAACATTTTCCAATTGCACAAAACAAGAAGTCTACTCAATGATTATGATTCTTGCAGACCATACTATCACATCACCCAAACAATCCTCACTGGTTGAAGTGACCATATGCAATCAAAGCCAAATTTTCCTTGTACAATTCAAGATGTTCCACTCGCAAGCCATCTCCAACAGCAAGTGGTAGTGTGATCCGAATTTCTCTCCATTGGCATCAAATGACATCATTCTAGGCAAGCATGTTAATTTTGTTGCTGAAGTTCTTTCTAAACTTAAAAACCGTCAACTAGACTAAGTAGACTTAACACACCACTCTATGGTCAAGCACAAATATTTTGAGTTTTTTATCATATCAAAGTACTTACAGGAACATGCCTACATAGAAGCTAGTTACCACTTACCAGATGCTATTTTGTGCTTTGGCTGGCCATAAGCAATTCAAAAACAACCCACCTATATTGTTCTTAACATCATAGTTGTCCAATTGATACTTGAAAATCAAAATAAATTGTGAGGATGGGACTAGTCAATTTTTTGAGAGAATAAGTTCATAAAACTAGCATCCTGTGTTACCGAACTCTCCCAACTAGCACAATCTGCCATATTGTTATGGGGATTACAGAAAGGCTAAAAGGGGAAAGCAAAAGGAAAATCCAATTTTAAACTTGTAGAAAATAATATAACCAATAACATAAATAAGAGCCAACACAGAATATTTTTGCTGAAAAGTACTCTTTTCTGCTTAAGTTGGCGATAAAGGAGACAATGCAAACTCAGTTTTAGGTGCAATGTACATTTGCATAGATCCAGATGTATATTCCATCAAAAATAATTGGGAAAATTGCAACAGTTAATAGTAATAGATAGAGATTAGAGATGCAGAGTTTAAGAATATGAAGTATTGAATCAAGTTCAAGAATCAAGATGGTGAAAGAAAGAACAGGCAGATAGAACCAATTTTAAAGTATGTGCAAGATAAAGGATGACTTTACGATGTCCATGCAAGAGTTCAAATATAGTACCATAAGTATTCTATTTCATGGATGTTAAATTAAAAGTTAAAACAGAGATATTTGCATGCATCTTTAAATATACTAATTAGTTAATTTGAACTCCCTTTGATGGCTGTCCCAATGACAAGGTATTCGACAAGCTAACAACTGTACATGCCCCTAAATTCTTCATGCCCAACCAAACAAAAGTTCAGGAAATACGCTTCATGTTGCTCACAACCTAACAACTGTATTAGCCTTTAAATTCTTCCTTCTTCAACCAAACAAGTTTAGTGAAACCATAGCATGCTTCTTTAGGATAAAGAACAAAAAAGTACTAACAGAAACACAACATTTAAGCAGCTAAACTAGCTGATCCACATCTAAATAACAAAAAGCATGTGATTGAACCCACCTAAGCAAGAGATAATAGCATTCCTTATATATAAAAATCTCTTAGACTCAAAAGATATTATAAAATAGCAGGATCACATATCTTGAGACAGACAGACTCTGTCATATAAGTTAGCTTCTTATTGTCAATATTAAGGGTAAATGTACTACAGAAACAAACAAAATACCATGCCAATTGAGCCAGGGATGTAAGAACAAGACCTTGTAATAATATAGCAGGATCACATATCTAGGGACAAACTCTCTTTCATATAAAATAGCTTATTATGTCAATATTATGGTTAAACGTACTCTACTGAAACAAACAAAAGACCACGTAGCTTGAAAAAGGGAAGGAAGAGCAAGACCTTGGAATGGAAACATGCTCACTAAAAAAGAACTTGGCTACTTCTTCTTAAGATTCTCAGTTTTAGAGCTGCTTTTATTCTCTCCTCTTTTTTTGGTCATTTCTTCTTTTAAATTGTAGTCAAGAAAGCCATAATCTAGATCTTTTTAACACTACCAATGGGACACGTAAGTATGTAAGGATTATGTTGGCCAAGTATTGTTTTCTATTGACATTGCCAAATCTATATTTTGTGCATGACAAACATCCACAGAGAAATATCATATACTTATATATAATAATATAATGGCCACATAAGGATATTGTAAACCTGGGACAAAAATCAAGCTTTTTGCAATACTATCGTGCCTACCACTAAAGGAAACTTCATCCATAGTCCATACCACTAGGGACTTCACTTATAATATGCATGCCACCATCAGCTTAGTAAGACAACATGTTTGCTCCATCAAGTAAAGCAAGGCTCTCCAAAAAGGTAGTTACACATGAAGGTTGTTGGATATCAAAATCCTTCTCATGTAGAGTTTCAGTGTCAACTAAAACAAACTTCTGTCCTTGATTGTTGGTCTCGAGGCAGCGAATCAAAAGTGAACCACACATGGTGAAGGCAATGCAAACAGCTAATCTCTTAAATGGTACAACAAAAATTTTATTCCAAGACTCAAGCATGCCATACTCCCTCATCACCCAGATGGAGTAGTGGTAGCCATGTTGTTCACTTTTTCCAAATGTAAGGAAAGCCAGTTTCCCCTTGAACGAGACAAGACATATCTGAAATCTCACTATTGACATAGAACCATCAGGCATTCTTAACATTCTAAATTTCTCACTATTGACATCAAATGACATAATCACTTCACTCTTGCGCTCCTCTTCTCCTTCTATGACACGTGAGACCCAGTGCAAAGCTCCACTAACCAATGGGATTGGCAAAAGAAAATTATTATCAATTACCTTAACATTGGCTCCCAATGACATCCCAACCCTACTCCATGAATCTGAACTTAATGTGTACACCTCAATCTTATCAGGAATAGGCTGTCTCACTGCAGGATTACTCGAAATCCTCAAAAACTTGTAGTCGTTGTTCTCCGAATGATACGCAAATCCGAGTGTAACAAAATCCAATTTTCCTAAGCAAGAATCAGGCAACCTCTTGAATTTTCTAATGCTGGGGTTCCACAAATATATAACGTAATCAGAAATGCTTAGACCCCTAATACCCGTAAGACACAATAACCCATTGCAGGAACCGACTATTTGGGCAGACCCAGAAGGAAAATCAAAGGGAATTTCAACCTCGGAAATCCTATCAAACGTGCGGTCAAAAGCGACCGTACAGACTGGTCTGTTAGAAGAATTTTTGGTGGCACGTAAATGCAACGGCATGTGTATGATGTAACCATTACCATTATCATTATCATGATCATGAGCAAAGTTATTGAGGTGAGTTGAGATGAAATAGGAGGTGGTGATTGAGGAGTCCCAGGTTTTGCAAACGCACCTGAATCTTATGACTGATTTGGCAGGCAGCCTTGTCAGGATGTTGAGTACAATGTCGTGTGGGAGATCATTCTTCCTTCGTCGGAGGATCGCTGCTTCTCTCGTTTGTGAAATTTTTCAACGGAAGTGTTGACACACAGAGACAAGCTTGGAGAGATTGAGGGGTGGTTGCCACCCTCTCTTGCATATCGGAAAATAAAGAAAGAAATTAAATCAACGCAAGAAATTAAATCAAATTGCTATACAATTGGGGTTGGCAAGCCAATTGTCCAGAAAAGAAAGAAGCAAAAGAAAAAACCCAGAAAAATTGCTATTGAAGCTGTCATCCAAACCCAGGAAAAAAAATTAAAAAGAACTTTGGCCGTTGTGTGCAAACCCAAACCCAGAAAAATCGCTAATGAAGCTATCATCAAAACCCAGAGAAAAAAAAAAAAAAAAAAAAACCCGCAATCGTTTGCTAAAAAAACCCAAGAACTCTTCTCATTACACTTCTAAAAAAATAACAAATCCTGTGCAAACAAAAAAAAAAAAAAAAACCAGGAAGAGAGAGATGTACTCTTTGAGAGCATATATCTTTTTCTTTTTCTTTTTTCTAATCGGTGATGTTGGATTTTCTTTGATGAAGAAAACTGAATTTGATGTTTGGGTTTGTGATTTTCTTCGAGAGAGAAAGATAAGATGTGGTGAAGAGCAGGGGTGTTCGCGGTGCGGTGCGGTGCGGTGCGGTTTTGGGCCATTTTTAGCACCGCACTTTGCGGTGCGGTTTAACTAAAACCATAACTGCACCGCACCTTGTTTTTGCGGTTATATGTGCGGTGCGGTGCAGTGCGGTACGGTTTAAAGTTTAGCCAAAACCATAACCGCACCGCACCTCATTTTTACAGTCATATGTACGATACTATGTATAAGATGCGGTTTGAAGTCGGTATATTTTTTTAATTTTGGGCTTTTTCTACTCAGCCCAAAACTAATTTTTCCCTTTTTTTTGGCCAAGTTTTAAATTATTGAGCTAGTTTTTCTTTATTTTGGGTTGGCTTTTCTAGTCAACACTTACGAGGGTTATTAAACTTTTTTTTTTTTTGAAAAATAGGATTTTAAAACTATTAATAATATATTTAATATTAAAAATAAATAAATATATTAATATATATATAGGATGCGGTGCGGTGCGGTTTGTGCGGTTTTCTTATTATAAAACCGCAAACCGCACTACAACATGCGGTGGGGTGCGGTGCGGTGCATTATTACTTGTGGTGCGGTGCGGTTATGCCATTTTACGGGCGGTTTTGGTGCGGTTTTTGCGGTTTGTGCGGTTTATGCGGTTTGATGAACACCCCTAGTGAAGAGAGATGAAGAAATCTGAAAGTAAAGAAAAAAGGGCGAAAAAGTAAAAGAAAGATGCGGCGTTGGTCAGCGTGAGGGAGAGAGTGCGTTGTCTAATCCGCGTGGGCCCACCGATTTGCAATTATTTACAAAGCGCCATTCGAATACATTGTTTAAAACCTAAAAACTATTATGACAACCAAAAAAAAAACTTAAAAACTATTATGAGGGGCTTTCTGAAATAAGTTTTTAAGCGCTCATATGCAAGAGCATTAGCATCAGACAATTCTAATTCTACTCTATTATACCATTTCAAAAAGTTACTTTATCATTATACCATACCATTTTATCATACCTCCAGCATCCCAAAACTCTATTTTTATTAAAATATTATTTTTTAATCTTTCTTTATTATTTTTTTTCAATTGCCAAAACTCACACCAACCCAACCCAACCCAACCCACCACCACCACCACCATCAACCCACTACCTACCACCAACCCACACAAATCACAACCACCAAACCAAGAAACACCGGCCACCCACACAGCCCACTGCCACCACCACCAAGCCAAACCCAACCCAACCCAACCCACCACCACCACCATCAACCCACTACCCACCCCACCATCAGAAACCCAGAAACATTGACCCACGCCGGACTCGCCATCACCCACGCCGTGACCCACGCCCCACGCCATGACCCATGTCGTCACCCACGCCGACCACCATCAACCCACAACCAACCGGATCGCCAACAAAAACCCAGAAAAATTGACCCACGCCGACCACCATCAACCCACAACCAACCGGATCGCCAACAAAAACCCAGAAAAATTGACCCACGCCGTGAACCATGCCGTCACCCACGCCGACCACCATCAACCCACAACCAACCGGATCGCCAATAGAAACCCAGAAAAATTGACCCACGCCGGACTCGCCATCACCCACGTCGTGACCCATGCCGTCACCCATGCCCCACGCCGTCACCCACGCCGTGGCCCACCGTCACCCACGCTGTGACCCATGCGAAAAAAAAAAAAAAAAAAAAAAAAAAAAAAAAAAAAAGAGGAAGCAACCACAGAGGAGAGAGCAGATGAGAAAGAGAGAAGGAAGAGAGAGAAAATCACAGCAAAAATGAGGGAGAAGAGAGAGTAATTTCGAAGGTGAATAAAATATTATTATTTATTTTACAATACTTCTACAGTACAATTCTAAATGTAGAATTGTACTGTAGCAGTATTGTAAAAAATTTTACAATACTTGCCTTTAGCATTTCCTGATGTAGAGCATTTTAGGCCTTAAAATGCTAAATTTTCCTTAGATTTGGCATTAGCATTCCCCAATGCTAATGCTCTAAGCAACGTTTTTCTAATACTGTTAATAAAACCACTCTACCAAATACCTTTAAATTTGGGGATAATAGTTTTTTATATTTAAATACTAAAAATTATTGTTTAAAATCACCTAGTAAACAGCCTCTTAGGATCTCCAAGGTTGCTTGTAAGCATTGGAGCTCGACACATAACTTATGAGAGTGTGTTTTTTCCATATCAAGCAAAAAAGAAAAACGACTAGCACATATCTTAGCTCAACATGCTATAGTATGTTTGTATGCCATAGATTTGATTATGGATTTGGATTTCAAGGGGACTAAATCCAAATTCTTTATTTGAGTAATTTAAAATAAATGGTTTTGGATTTGGCCCCCAAATCCAACCAGAATTTGATAGGACAAAATCCAGAGATTTCAAATACTCTTAAACTAGGGGTGGCAAAATCTAACACAACCCGTGAACCCGACATGACTAACCCGTTTATAAACAAGTCATAGATTGAGGACAAAGCGTTCAAATCATATTTGGGTTGACACGGTTAACCTATTTGATAAATAGGTTGTGTTCATGTTCAACATCCGAACTCGTCTAACCTATTTAGCTTATAAAGGTATTGGTTTTTGTTGTTATTGCTGCTTAATCTTCTGCTGTAATTATTTGTTTATTACTATATTTATGATTGTAATTGAATTTTAATTTTAGATATATATGAATTGATAACATTTTATTCATGTTAAGTATAACCTATTAATCAAACAAGTTATTAAACGGGTCAATTTTATTGACCCTTACATAACTTGTTAATTAAATGTGTCGTATCATGTCAGGTCGACTTGTTTAATAGGTCGTGTTTAGGTCGAGAATTCTTAACACATTTACTAAACAGATCAAGTTCAGGTCAACTTATATAGTCGAATACTCCTAGCTTGACACGACACAAACCCAACCCACTAATACAAAGTGCCACCCCTACCTCAAACATGGTGGAATTTTTGAAATCTCTCACACTTGCTCCTCTCTCTCTCTCTCTCTCTCTCTACTTAGGCTCATGCTTCTTTTTCTTCCTCATAATGCAACAAGCTTCTTCTTCTCTCTCTTTCTTGCGACAACTTCAAGTTTATTTCTCTCAACTCTTATCTTCCTCTTTAACCTCTCTATTTCTCTCTTTCCACTAAATCTAAATCCACGAAGGCTGTGGTTTTTTTTTTTTAGTCAGCTATGACTAAAGATATTTAATCATCATCTTGTCAATTGGATTATCAATACTACCTCATGTATATAAAATTAAAATGTAAAAGGATTAAGAAAAATAATAATTAAAAAAATATTTTATTGATCTAAAATCCTAATCCAAATTTAAGTATCCAAACAATGGAATTTCAAACAATTTATTTCAAATCCTTCATTCTTTAAAAAGACTCAAATAAGGAATTTTAAAATCAAGAGATTTCAAATCAAGGCATTTTAATCCAAATCAAAATGTTGCTATTGAAACACAACCTAAAGACATTTAGAATTATGAAAATTAGATAGAAGATTACCCATGTATGATTGAGGCAGCTCTTGCAAATGATGTATACATTTTGCTAGTGCTTAATAAAATTTAAAGCTTCACATTAATATATATTTTGAATGATAATATTTTTATGTGCTTTATTAATAACCAATAAGTACTATGAGAGAATCAATTCATTTTTTTTTTAAACATGTGGAATCATTTATAATGAAGAGGTAAACTAATAGAACTTTAATAAGTGTTGGAGAAATTCCCAATAAAATGATATTTTGATTACAATAAAAATATAAATATAAACAAACAATGTCGGACTAAAGCATGAAAATCTTGCTCTCTTTAAGGAGATTCAAGCCCTCTGTGGTCGGCAAAGCCTAAAAATCGATGTAGCAGAAATTCACTTCTGACTTGTCCCCTCCAAGATAGAACAACCCAATAGTTCATTGTGTAACGCAAACCAACTCTGCATAAGTGGTTGAGCTCAAAGTTTCACCAAAAGAAACGCCTTTCTTTGGCCTGAAATCTCTCAAGTATTTTGGAGTATTATTGAATTCACTCTCTCACACAATACTCTTTGCTTTAACTATTTCTCTTCATGCACTCTTGATATAAAATTAGTTTGTAGCATAGCCATATATATAGTATTTTAATCCTTTTCATAACCTACATGTTATTTATTATTTTAGATAACTCCTCTAAATTTATTTAATTTAACTTACGTACAAGTTAACTTTTTCTTTAACAAATTCCACTATAACTCATCTCTTTTTTTTTTTTCCTTAAAAAAAAAAAAAAAACTCATCTCTTTATAAATCTTTGGTTAATTTAAGTTTTAATGTACTTTAAATTAAAATGCACTAACAATGAGATTAAGTAATGATAAATTAATAATAACAATAAATCATGAACTTTGATGGTGTACAAAATCCAAACCCAAATGTTGCTATTGAAACACAACCTAAGACATTTAAAATTATGAAAATTGGAAAGAAGATTACCCATGTATGATTGAGGCAGCTCTTACAAGTGATGTATACATTTTGCTAGTGCTTAATAAAATTTAAAGCTTCACATTAATATATATATATATATATATATATATTTTGAATGATAATATTTTTATGTGCTTTATTAATAACCAATAAGTATTATGAGAGAATCAATTCATTTAAAAAAAATGTGGAATCATTTATAATGAAGAGGTAAACTAATAGAACTTTAATGAGATTAAGTAATGATAAATTAACAATAACAATAATTCATGAACTCTATGGTGTACCAAAGAGGCCATTTATCCTAGGCCTTGTAGTTCAACTAATACTTTTAGGCTGGAACAAACCCAAGACGGGCCCAAAGGGGCAGGTCCCCTAGGCTTAAGAAAAAAAAATAGTATATCAGTTATATTTCAAATATATATATATATATATATATATATATATATATATATATATATATATATTATATAGACCCTCTTCCAAGCAGCTTGGTGCCTTTGACCTCTCCCTTCCAAAACCATTAGCCCAACTTAGTCCAGCCCAAATTCAGGTAACTCCTTAGCTCAAAACATATAGATGCTTATTTGTTAACTCGCCTCATCACATGTGCATGGCTCGTGCGATGAGACTTTTTTTTTTTTTTTTTTTTATTTTGGGTTTAAAGCGCATGTGATGAGTCTTTTTTTTTTTTTTTTTTTTTTGGGGGGGGTTTAGTGAAATAATACTTAAAAGTGAGGTAGAGATAGTGTCCTAATTTTTAGGATTTTTTTTTACGTAAGAGTTGATAAAAGTTTGAAAGTCTAAAATTTAGGAAATTTTAAAAAAATAGTAAATTACTCTTTTAACCAGTTTGCGTTTTTTAATTTAAAATTATATATATATATATATAACTGAAACCTTTGACTTTTGATTGACCTCTCCAGAGCTTGCCACATTATTATTATTTTTTAAAAATAAAATTATTTTTGTTTAGTTCAAACTTAACAAGAAGTGAAACTTTATCTCTCTAATAAGTTCAACTGAAACTCAAACTCATCATTATCACTTTTTTTAAACAAAATTATTTTTGTTTAGTCCAAACTTAACAATAAGTGAAACTCTATCTCTCTAACAAATCCAACTTAAACTCAAATTCAAACATTAATAATTTATCTTCAAATTTGCGAGGTTCATCATGAACACTATAAAAACAATGCAAATCCCAGTATATTTTTTAAAGCCTAGTAGAGATATGAACTTTTCTTCTGTTATTTTCTTCTCCTCTACTTTGTTAATTTTTTTTAATAGTTTTTCATGTATTTTTTTAAAAATAACTTTCGTATGTGAACCACCAAACTCTCTTTAACCATTTTTTACAAGATAAAAAAGCTTGCAATAATTGAAATTTATTAAGCAAAAAGCTTATATTCAATATATTAAGAGGAGGTATAGCTTTCATTATTTCAACATGGGCTCTTGCTCAACATTTTTTAGCGTGGGTCACATGCTTATAAGGTTTGTTTAAAGTTTAGACCCATTAAAATTTAAAACTTATTACTTTTATGGGTTCATATACTTTTTTCTTTTTCTTATATTTCTCTTTTGAATAGTCAAATATTTTTCGAATTATTTTAATAACTTATTCTTTAATTATATATATTTTTGGTATTTTGGAAGTTTTAACATCTGAATTTGTGTAGTAACATATATATATATATATATAATCTATAATTTGTAGGCTCTGAATCTTTTGATTCCTTTCAATAGTTATAGCCACAAATTATTCTTTTGAATGTAACACATATTTCTCTTATATTTCTCTATTGTTTAGTCATATATATTGTTTTGTTTCAATAATTGTAACACAAATTGAAGTCATACAAGAGTAAATCATGCAATGGTGTAGTTTCTTAATTAATTTAAAATTTTATAAAATTATCTTAGCCTACCTCACGAATAGGTAGGTTCTCGTGCATAGCACATGTTAGTGACTAGTTTAACTAAAAGATATGGATATTTTAGAGAGCTTAAGAATTTGTGTGAGTGTATTTTAGTACGCAAAATGTTGAAACTCAAACAGAGAATCCTGCTATTAATAGTATAGATATAGATGCTTACTTGGAGTTTTTTTTTTTTTTTTTTTTTAATTTTAGAAATGCTATGTTTATAATATTTTAACAAAACTTTCACAACAAATTTAAGTGGTAGATTGTTATTGGTTGTTATTGGTGAGTAAAAAAATAATTTCAATAGATAATTCAAATTAGAAACAATAACAACTAACTATCTATAATTTGTTGTAAAAGTGCTGTAAAAATATTGTAGATATTGATGATGCACGACAAAATCAGTAGGCTGGATGCTTCGGATTTTGATGGCGGCGATGATAATCTAACTGAAAACCTGGAGAGACGAACAAAACAATCAGAGGCGACCGGGATGGACCGGCCAGAAACCCTCCGATGACAAAGTCAGTGTTTTCTCTAAACTTTGGAAATCCCAAATACTTGGAAAAGTATTCCATACCTTCTTTGTTTGTCGATTGTTCCTCTTATATAATGCAGGCTAGGAACGGTTTATCAATGTAGTAACTGCTCCTATATTGGAGGATGTCGGAAGGTTCGGAAGTAACCTCCATAACTGCTATGGAGGTTATTTTAATAGGCCGTGCGTTTCGCAACGCGGTCATAGGAGGTGATTTCGTGGCAATGTCCTTGGTTTTGTATATGTTCCAAGTGTTTGAGCCTCGTCCAGGGACGGTATGCAGTGATGATGTTTGTAGTAGGCCATCCAAGGGTCTTCCTGGACGGACGACCAAGTCCATGGACGAGCTTCATGGGCCAGGGTGTCAAGCATTCCTTTGGACGACCTCCACGGACGAGCATAGAGTAAATCTCTAGGACACCATCAGATATAATACCTTTTTTTTCTTTCTTTTTTTTGTTTATACTCCGGCCCACCTTAGCTTGAAATCTTGAGTCCATCCCTACTTCTAAATATTTTTAATGGAGACATAGGGTTCAAATTTCATTTTTGAACATCACATTATCAACAAGAGAAAAAACAAAATTGTTCTATTAGTGTTCCATCAACGCAATAATATATCCAAAATATCCTACTGACATAACTAGAACTCCCCCATCCAAACAACTATTAAATCCATTTCTAAATCCCTTCATTGAGCGATTACAAAAATCTATTCAAATGAACCTCTAATCCACAAAATGGTGACACTAGGAAATACAAATTACCCACACCATTTCTAAAGATGGTCTGGCTATTTTAAGATTCAAACAAAAAAAGAAAGAGATGGGTGGGATAGAGTAGAACATATATTTTTCTTTTGTGGGGGAAGGGGGGGGGGGTAAATTGGTGATATTTGGTAACATTTTTATGAAATAGTCACAGTGTGAGAATCATATCTTGTTTCCTCTTGGTACCATTTTTGTGAAATAAACAAAGTGATGAAAAGTTACACAACTAGTACATTGGTAAGAACACGATGTATTTTGACTATTTTCTATTTGGCCAAATTAGTTGTACCTTTGATTATTTTAGATATGGGAATTATATTTTACTCATCAACATAATAATAAGATAAAAAGTTTTGCTAGCATAATAAATTCCTTAGGTTTAGAGATAGGAATCAGTAACGTGATGTAAAATACCAACTGTGCAAGTCTTTTGTTATTGCTAAAGGCAAAACACAGTAGAACATTGTAGATTTAAGCTTTTGACTTGAAACCTATACGAGATACAAACTAAAAGGAAAAGGTTAAGAGTGGGATAGGGTAGGGAAAAAAATTATATAAGAGATTCTGGAACTTCAAAAGCCTAAAGGAACCAGCCGAGACTCGTTTATGGCTACCAAATAATCAGCAGAATTTAAAACAAGCGTAAAGTAGAGTTTGATTCTTTCAGCCTAAACAAATCATTAGTCAAAGAAGCCATTATTTATTTATTTAGCTATCAATAAACGAAATGAATAAAGTTTCTCTACAATCTTTATTGGAGGAACTCTCTCCAAATTATGACGTTTCAGCACCAAAAATTGACACCTATCCAACCCAACTAAAGCTGAAATTCAAGAACTAACTCCCGTTAACTCAAACGTTAGACCACTTTTCATATTTTTTTTATTAAAAAAAAAAAATTCTCACCGTCATCACCTAAACCTTAACGCTCAGTCCTCTCTCTCTCTGTCTCTCCTTCAACATAAATCCCTTCTCCATCTCTCTCATTTGTTCCAGACCCTTTCTCCCTTTCTTCAATCGTTTTCAGCCCCATCTAATGCCCCTCCACCGGTCCCCCCAATCTGTCTCTTGTTTCTAATGGTCCCACCCATCAACCACTCTCCACCATTCCACGTGTCGAATCCCTTCCCTCTCTGTCGGCGCTACTCCCTCTGAACCTCTCTCATTCCACCGTTCCCATCTCCCACCCACACTATCGCCGCCAAGAACCACCCCTCCAAACCCTTCTTTTTGTGACAATCCCTGTGTAATGAAGATGATTATTTTTATGGGTTATATCTGTGACGAAGACAAAGATGATTCTTTTTGCAGTTATCTCTATGACAAAGATGGATGATTTCGTTCGCGGTAATCTCTATGACGAAGACAAAGACAACTGCTCAACCTTTTTTGAGGTTTGTTTTCCATTAACAGATTTGAGATTTTTAATTTTTTATGCGTGGTTTTGTTATTTTCATTATTGTTCATTGTTTGTGATTCATTTTCAAAGTTTGAACATTGGAGCTTGCCTAATTTTAGTTGAGTTTTGTAGCCTCAAGTACTGGTGGAATTGTATCTAAAACTGATGTTGTACTATTTATTTAATTTTCCTCAGTTATTGTTGGTAGTGATTACCGGTTGTAGTAGTTTTGTCGTAGCTAAACTTTGATTACCGGTGGTAGTTTGGTAGGGATACTAGAAGTTGTGAAGGAGGGTGGCAGGATTCTTGGAGGAGGATTTGATAGTTGAGTTTGAAATGTCAACCAACCGTTGTATAGGGGAGTTCCTTGCTTGCTGGGTGGGGTTTTGGGAAGGATTACAATAAACATAATGAGAATAAAAATTAAAAAAATTGACAAGAAAATGAAAAAGCCATTGCAGTCTTGTGTTAAAGCAGAAACGATACACCAATACCCCTAGTTACTGCATAATTCAGAGCAGACTTAGGGGAATGGTTTCAAAGTTCAAACTAATGCTAGAGTAGAATTTGTATTTTTGTAATTTGTGGGTAGGCATTGAAATTGTGATGTGTTAATTTGTAGTTTGATAAAAAAAAAATATTTGTATTATATGTAATTGCATTATGCACTTTCTATGGAATGATTGAATGGGGAACCAAAATGCAATAGGCTGTCATGTTTGGATGGCTTATTTGAAATCCATAGTCCTTTATCCGTCAATTTGTGAAACCTTGTACTTTGTATTATGAAAGGCAAAGTTGTTGCACTTGTTCTTAGTAGTAGCTCTTAGGTTTGCAGCCATTGTTATGGAAAGCAAATACCAAGCTTAGATATACAAGCTGTTAAGAAAAACATTATTGAATGTACTCTGTTCACGATTGTCACATGCTTAATGGTGCTAAGTCTTGTTATTTTGTCTAATCCATTGTCGTAATTAAGATTTTGAATATTGGTGATGCTAGATGTCTATAAAGGCTTAAAGGTGGTATAAATTTCAAAATTTCCTTTTTTCTTCGTAAATGTTAAATTAAGTTTCTTTGAATAGATTGAAGTCTAAATCAAACTTGAGAAAAACACTAATCAAGAACCATAATGTATAAAATGACATTACTGGATTTTCCTTTGTGAAATTTTGCACTAAACTTTGTAATAGACTTTGTAATGTACAACTTTGAGTGTTGCTGGTTCATTTATATAAAATCCCCATTATCCAAAAAAAAAAAAAACATGGGCTATTGGACATGTACATGTGGTTTAACTGTATTTTGTAAAGGGAATAGCTAATACAAACAAAAATACTACGGTATAGAAGCTCTCATATTACTCTCATCCCTCGATAAGTAATGTTTGAAAATTGTATTCACCATTGGCCTTTTTATATTTATTCTTTTTTAGCATATATGTCATATCATGTAGTGTTTGCATTTATAAGATGTTTAATTATTTTTTTTATCATGATTATTTCAACATTAGGGAATAGGGGGGACAGATGTAAGCAAAGGTAAGCAGGAGAAACGAAAAGAAAACCTAGAACTGAAAATGAAGGAGAAGACAAGTTATTTCCGTTGGACTTTGTATATGTAACATGCGTTAGCTGATTTCTTAGAGATGAGCACAACTTAAGCCATAATGTAGATATCATCTCTGAAAAGTGGGAGATATTTGCCTCAATTTTGCACCCCTGCCAATGGTGAATTATGCTAAAAGTAGGAGATATTGCCGCAAGTTTGCACTAGAGATTGGCTAAAATGTTGTTGAATAGCCTTTTGGTTTCCTTTTAGTAGTTTGTTTTGGAATTTGTCTTGGCCTGTGGCTTGTAATTGCTTGAATTCTTGTTAACCTTGGGTAGCTTGTTCTGGTAATTGTACTTGGCTTTGGATTGCCTGTAAGTAATTTGTCTCTATCTATTTTTACTTAGTTCAATAAAATATTAACTTTTTTTGAATAAATTGCAAACATGACTTGCAATCTGAAAAGTCATAAAGCTTTTGTAATATACCACTTTGTTCTAGTTTATAGATTCCACAGAATCCGCAGAATGAAACAAAGTCATCTTGAAACATAAAAACCAAAAATGAATAACACCTAGCAATGAAACAAAAATTGCATATACAAAACTTTTCCATTACATAATATGCAACTATGCGCATATGGATCTTAACATATAGAAATGTACATTTCCATTGCATTTAAAAATATTAACAAATAGAAATGTACATTTCCATTACATATACCATTAGCGCCTAACTAAAAGCTACTCATACATGCAAATATAGAACCTAACATGTTTGAGTAGCTCCACTAGTTACAAAAATTGTTAGATATTGTTTCCAACAAATTGTCCAACATGTTTTTGTCCTCTAGCTGTCATTTGTATGTCCAATATATTGTCCAATAATTGCGCAAAAAAGTTGTCCAAAAATATTGACTAGCTCGCCAAGTAAGACATGCTCTCCAAAAATATATTCAAAAAGTCTCCAATATGGTGCTTTTCAAGGATTATCAATTATTATCAGGAGCAATTGAAACCTGCAAAAATGGCACCAAATATAAATATATGTATGAAAAAAAAACTTAGGAAAAATATAGGTTTAAGTTGTAACAAAAATTACAAGGAATATGTATACCCGATTTGTCTCAACAAATTGTCCAACATCATGGTCTTATTATTTCAAGTAGTGAGGTGTTCATTCAATATATATATATATATATATATATATATATATATATATATATATATTTATTTATTTATTTTTTATTTCAAAAACCAATAAAAACCACAATCTATTGAAAAGTACTTGAAAACTCAAACCCAAAGAAATTTTAATGTTCTCCACACGTTTGAATATATTAACAAAGCAAAGACCACTTCTAAAGACTACCTAATTAGGATATAGACACATGCAAGAAAACTATTTAAATAAAATTATTGTAGTTAATGTTTTGCATTACAACCATTTTTATACATTGATCAAGATGTTTATCCTGCAGTATCAAATGCTGATATACTACTTAATAAAATAATAATTTAGAAAAAAAAAATTTAACTAAGAACCAAAAGAGAGAAAATAGATAATAGAAACAAATTTGATGGTGCTAGATAGAAGAAATGTCTTAATTTTAGTATGGGTACTAGTAATTGGTTAGTAGGAAATTAGACGTAATAACTAATTACTAGCATCATACCCGAGTGAAATTATCTACCAACTATGAAACTTGTTCAACATTACTATGTTCTTCAAGATTATAATGTCAACGAAGGAACTGGCCTATAACATGTTGCAAAGAATAATTGTCGCATAAACTTAAAAATAAATTTATGGACCTATAGATTCATATATTATAGTGCAATGTAGCATATCTTAAAAAGAAAGTTTGAACTTTATACCACCTTTAAGCCTTTATAGACATCTAGCATCACCAATATTCAAAATCTCAATTACGACAATTGATTAGACAAAATAACATGACTTAGCACCTTTAAGCCTTTGACAATTGTGAACATAATACATTAAACAATGTTTTGCTTAAGAGCTTGTATCTCCCAGCTTGGTATTTGCTTTCCATAACAAAGGCTGCAAACCTAAGAGCAACTATTAAGAACAAGTGCAGCAACTTCGCCTTTCAAAAAACAAAGTACAAAGCTTCACAAATTGACAAATAAAGGACTACAGATTTCAACTAAGCCATCCAAACGTAACAGCCAATTGCATTTTGGTTCCCCATTCAATCATTGCATAGAACGCGCATAATGCAATTACATATAATACAATATTTTTTTTAATCAAAGTACTAATTAACACATCACAATTTTGATGCCTACCCACAAAGTATGAAAATCCACATTCTACTTAAGCATGAGTTTAAACTTTGAAACCATTCCCCTAAGTCTACTCTGAATTATGCAGTAACTGGGGGTATTGGTGTATCATTTCTGCTTTAACACAAGACTGTAATAGCCTTTTCATTTTCCTGTCAATTTTTTGTTTTTATTCTCATTATGTTCATTGTAATCCTTCCCAAAAACCCACGCAGCAAGCAAGGAACTCCTCTGTACAATGGTTGGCCGACAACTTAAACTCCACTATCAAATCTTCATCCAAGAATCCTGCCACCCTCCTTCACAACATCTAGTATCCCTGCCAAACTACCACTGGTAATCAAAGTTTAGCTACAAAAAAACTATTACCACCGGTAATCCTTACTAACAATAACTAAGGAAAATTAAATAGATAGTACAACATCATTTTTGACACAATTCCACCAGTACTCGAGGCTACAAAACTCAACTAAAATCAAGCAAGCTCCAATATTCAAACTTTGAAAATAAATCACAAACAATGAACAACAATGAAAATAACAAAACCACGCCTAAAAATCTCAAATTTGTTAATGGAAAACAAACCTCAAAAAAGGTTGAGCAGTTGTCTTTGTCTTCGTCATAGAGATTACCGCGAACAAAATCATACATCTTCGTCATGGAGATAACTGCGAAAAGAATCGTCTTTGTCTTTGTCATAGATATAACCCGCAAAAATAATTATCTTCATCACACAAGGATTTCCACAAAAAGAAGGGTTTGGAGGGGTGGTTCTCGGCGGCGACAGTGTGGGTGATGGGAATGGCAGAATGAGAGAGGTTTGGAGAGAGTAGCACCAATAAAGAGGGAAGAGATTTGATGGGTGGAACGGTGGAGAGTGGTTGGGTGGGACCATCGAAAACAAGAGATAGATCGGGGGGACCGGTGGAGCGAGCATTAGTTCGGATTGAAAAAAAAAGGGAGAAAGGGTCTGGAACAAAAGAGAGAGATGGAGAAGGGATTTGCATTGAAGGAGAGACAGAGAGAGAAAGGACAGAGTGTTTAGGTTTAGGTGATGATAGTGAGAATTTTTTTTTAATAAAAAAAATATGGAAAAGTGGTCTAACGTTTGAGTTAACCGGAGTTAGTTCTTGAATTTCAGCTTTAGTTGGGTTGGATAGGTGTCAATTTTTGGTGCTGAAACGTCATAGTTTGGAGAAAGTTCCTCCAATCAAGATTGTAGGGAAACTTTTTCCTAGGATATTTTACTATATGTATTGATATTATAAATGTATAATATAAATTTAATATAAAATAAATATATATATTATATATATATAGAGAGAGAGAGACTGCGGTGGTTTGTGATTTGTGCCGTTATCTAATTATAAAACCACATATCGTGCTACACCATGCGGTGTGGTGCATTTCGGTTATACCATTTTGTAGACGGTTATAGTGCGTTTTGAGCAATTTAGTTAACACTCTTACCCCAATGCTCAAAACTATCAAAATTGGAAGATATGTAAAGTTTAATATTTTTGATTTGTTTTATTTTTTTTTTCCTTCACATGTATTATGATAGTAACACAGATAGTCTAATAATAGCAGGTTCCCACTTAACAAAAAAAAAAAAAAAAAGAGTATTATGTGTAATTCGTTTATTGATTTGATTAATTTTGTCTAAACATTTGGCATTTATTTTATTTTATTTATTTATGTGAAAATCTAACCGACCCATGTCTAATGATAATTGAATGAAAATAAAGCTGATAACTTTTTTAGAGTCAAGAGCTGATGTAAACACTGGACGGTGAAAATGCCAATCTCCAGAATTGGTAATGTGGCAGTACCCCAGTAAAAATAAAAAAATGAAAGAAAAAATGAGATATGCTTAAGCGCAAAACACAACAAATTACTCATTTTACCCTATTCTACCGAAACAACTCTTCCGCCGGAAAAAATGTCTCAAACAAGAGATCCTCGTCCACAGCCTCGGAGCCTCCGACAAAGGAAGAACCATCTCCCACACGACGTCGTACTGAACATCTTGACAAGGCTTCCAGTCAAGTCAGTCCTAAGATTCAGGTGCGTTTGCAAACCTTGGGACTCCTCAATCGCTAGTCCTAATTTCATCTCCACCCACCTTAATAACACCAACAACGATGATGATCAAGATCAAACTTTTCTCATACAGACGTGTATTCAATATAACACGCGTAAGATTCCAATAATCTCTAAGGTTCTCTGTTGTGACCGCACGTTTGATTGGCTTTTTGAGTATCCAACTCCCTCTGTTTTTGATTTAAACATGTCCCATATGGTCGGTTCTTGCAATGGTTTAGTGTGTCTAGTTCGACATGGAAATCGTTCCAATAATTCTGATTCTATATATTTGTGGAACCCCAGTATTAGAATATTTAAGAGATTGCCTGATTCGTGTCTAAGCCAATATGGCAAACTTTTTTGGGATTCTACCGGATTTGCTTGTCAGTCCAAGACAAATGACTACAAGGTTGTAAAGCTTTGGAGTACTCCAGTTGTGGCTGAGGTTTACACATTAAGCTCGGACTCATGGAGGAGGGCTGAAATCTCATTAAAACCCAATGTTGTGGTCTCCTATATCAACATTCGTCCAGATCCCCAATTTGTTAGTGGGGCTTTGCATTGGTTGGCTTATCGTATGGAAAGTGTAAGGAAAGGGGAATTCCTAGGTCGAAGGATGATTTTGTCATTTGATGTCGATAATGAGGAATTTGGGGAGATAGCACTACCTGATGGAGATAAATTGCACGAGCAAAGTCTATTTGTGTTCAAGGGAAGTCTGGCTTTCATAACATATGGATACCCCGAAAATGATGACCACATAATGTCAGATTCGCAATGCTTCATTTGGGTAATGAGGGAGTACGGTGTACATGAATCATGGAATAAACTTTTTTCTATCCGGTTTGAAAATGTTGATATAGGTTTCTATGGTTGCACTGAACATGGTGAACTTCTACTTGACAAGAAAGTCAAGGAAAAATCCGAAGATGGTGAAATAAAAATACATCATTGCAATGAGTCTACGATTCTTTCAAATGACACTGCGATTATTTCACTAGACCCTAAAACTTTACATGAGAAGGACCTTACTATCCTACGATATGTTGCAAATATAGTTACTACGTTCAAGGAAAGCCTTGTGTTACTTGATGGAGCAACCGAGCTATCTGGATAAGAACTAAAATCATTAGTGATGATCATTGCATTTTGTTAGGTAAGTGTGATATGATTTAGACCATTCTCATGTTGTTTACTTTGGTATCATTTTGTTTTGCTGTAGGCATAAATGTACTGATATGATGAAGGTGAACTTAATTCAGATGTATATCAACCCTTTATGCCTGTGGCGATTTCATGAAAGAACATATAACATTTTAATTCTGACTTTTTGTGTGTCTTTCTGATTGTGTTGCAAACTATTAGATTAGAGATCTTACTTTATCCAAAAAAATAAAATAAAAATGGAGCAAAGGAGAGGGAAGAAAAGAAGCCCTATGATGAGAATGTTGAAAATGGGCTGTGGAAGTTCTTGTGTGGTGAGCATAGGTCCAGCAAAGGTCTTGTGCTTTATTCCTTGATCAAAATGATATATATCTTGTTAGTGGCTGCAGTACATCTGCTATGCAATTTTAGCTTGTTGTATCTCTTTTCATGGGTCTGCATTTTCTCATTCCCCTGCGATAACATATAGTGTTTGAAAAGGATTTAAAGCTTTGTGATCATGGATTGTCAACACTTCTATTTTGGAGTTGCAATTGTTTCCCCTCATCCTTTGGTGGCTAATTCACATGCTCATTGCCAATGGTAATGAGAATGAATCAGTGTGTTTAGTTGCTACTACATTGTGCTTCCATTAGTATTGTTGTGGTCCTTTTATGAAAATATTTAACAGTATTTAGTGTATGGTAATATGGAAAGTTCTTTTTGAACTTCAAAGTTCATGGTAATGTGGATACTGTTTCTAAATTTTTGATTTTTATGAGGAAGATTTTTTTGTAAGGTTGTCACATGGCTAGGCCCTTTTTTTTCTTGGCATAATGCGATTTGACCCGTTTTGATTCATACGATAAATTTGTTTATTGATGCATCCCTATAATAACACAAGTTGTTTGTTAATACAAAAAGAGTAATTTTGAACTAAATTTATCTTTTAATTGGATGTCATACAAGTCTTTTTCCTTTTTCTTTTTCAAACTTTCTGCAGTTGATTTCCAATTTGAAAGTTGAAATTGACGGATAATCCAGTTGTCAAATTTCCATTTTTTGTAAATAAAAGTTTTCCATTGATTTCAAATTCTTAAACAGATTTCTCTAAAATCATAAATTTGTTTAATGACATCTGTTGTCCTTAGAGTAAAAGTTGAGAGAGCAATAAACCATCTCCCTGATTGTCCAATATTTGCTTTTGCATTGGTCGGTTCTACGAATGGTCTTTTTATATTCAAGGTACACCTATGACACTCCAACAATCTATTTTTCCAAAATTCAATCATTTCATCAAGAATGAGTATGGAGTACCCACAATTTCATCAAGAACAGATATATGTTGGTAGCTTCTGGTTAATTTTGGTGCCTAAAATTAAAGTTTACTTAAAACATGTCTTTGTCGATCCCCTAGACATGCATATACTTCATTAGGTGGATCTATTTTATATTGATTGCACCAAGGCATATGGTACATACTCCTTCAAAATTGCAATACTCATTCCTCACCATAGCTTAAAAGGCTCTTTACTTCATAAGTAGCATAAATTTGTGTAGTGATTACCTACTATCCTCAATCAAAAGGGAAATATTAAATAAATCCATCTTTCTTCCTCTTTTCATTCAGATATCTAAGCAAAATCAATATCATAGGAGGTTAGCATCCACCTTTTTTTTTGTGGGGTTGTTAAGTTTGTTTTGGTCCCAAGGAAAGATTATATCAACTCTTGATTAGGAACAATATTTGAAAGGTCTAAGATTAGTGTAGTAAAAACAAAAACTAGTCTTGGACCCCATGTCAGCAATGACCTGACACAATTTCATTGGGCAAAAGCGAGGCTGTAGAGCAAGCAAGTGAAGAAGCAAGTCAAATTCCAAGCTGTTAAATATAGTACTGACCCACTCCAAGAGGCAAGACGGGTTAGCAAGCTTTCAAGCATGCCTTTTGAATTGCTTAATACTTCAAAGTGAACTTTAAGTAAATAATAGATCAATGATAACTTCCGAAAAATAATGCAGTCCAAGAAGGTGACAATAACAAGCGAGGAGTTTAGCATAAACTAGTGCAAACCTCAGCAAAGTAGTTCATTCATTACCGTTTGATTTCTTTTTCTTCATTTTTTTTTTTTTTTGGAGTAACCAAAAGAAAACATAAAACTAGCTTTTTAGTTCTCTTTGATTTTAAAATAAAATTTAAAAAGAAAAGGCTTATTAGTTCTTTTTCTATATCTTTGAACTCTTGCTGCAACAGATGCATTTTGGGTTCTACATCTCAACTGAATCTCAGAAGGAAGCTTCACTAACTAGAATAGGTCTTAGTTGCAATGTTATCGGGCACTGTTGCAGATACAATTTGTTTTTCCAACTTGGCTAGATCATCCAATGGTGCCATGACTGAGTAATCTCAGGGTGACTTGCCTCCATTACAATTAGTTAGGGTGACTTGCCTCCTTTACACGCTGAATTTCCATCCCTAGTTTTGGTGGCAGCACTTAAAGTTAATGGGGTTTCAGACTCTGTTCTTACATGTTACAGTTGACTTTTGATTTCTGTCATACCAATATCTTGGATCACAGCTTCAACAATATCTCTTGGTACTTCCTATTAGAAAGATATGAAAAATACTTGCGCTTTGTAATAGCAATAGGCATGTGTATAAGATATGCATGATCATGAATAATTCATGATCTATGTTGTTAGTGTTATTACGGTGGGGGGAAAAGAAATTGAGGGTGGTGATTCACTAGTGTCAGGGTTTGCAAACGCACCTGAGTCTTATGAGTTATTTGACCGGAAGCCTCGTTAAGATGTTGAGTACGACATCATCTTGGAGATAATCAAGGGCGGCTTGATGCATTTGGAGGCCTTAGGCGAAAACTGATTTACGACTTTTTTGTATATTTAAAGATGACTTTTTTTGAGAAAAAAATTTAATATTACTTGAATTCTATTATGTTGTTTTAGAGGAAAATTTTTTAATTAACCATGTAGAATTTTTTTTTCTCTTCAGGAATTCTATAAACACAAAAAAATTGACAAAACTTTTCATAGTTGTTGATGTGGCAGATTGGTAGTGGTAAGTAAAAAAATGATGTTAGTGGTAGACGTAAATGAAAACTAGTAAAAGTTTGCCAACTCAAATGTTATAAAAAATGTTGTGAAATTCTTTGTGTATTGCTTTTTTTTTTTTTTTTTTTTTTTTTTTTCTTTTTTTGTAAAAAGTGCTACATTCACAATATTTTACAACAAATCCAAAGTATTAAGTTGCTGATTCTAATTTGAACTCACTATTGAAATTACTTTTTTTCCCTACTAATAACAGCCAGTAACAACTTGCCACATAGGATTTGTTGTGAAAAATGTTGTAGACGTAACATTTTTCTCTCTCTTTTTTCTTGCTTTTCATTTGATAAAAATATCATTTTATTTATTGGATAATATTTGGTCATAATGAATACTTTTATTAAAAAAAAATTATTTTATTGGTTAAAATTTGGGGGCCTTATTCTACCGGGGCCTAAGGCAATCGCCTCACTTGTTTTTATACTAGAGCCGGCCCTGGAGTTAATTATTCATTAGTTTTGGTTGTAGTTGTGGTTCTCTCGTTTGCAACATTTTTATTCAGAAGAGGGGACATAAGTCACAAAACTGAAGAGAGTCTAACCTAAAGAAAATCTATTTTGGTATCTTATTTTCCCTTCAAGGTTAAATTTGCCTCCAATAGGCGATCTTTTCCTTCGAGTGAATTTAGCAAAGCTTTTAATACTGCTAATGTTTAAGTAGAGCATCACTTTTCACAACTCAGGGGGTAAAGGTGTGTGGTTTATTGATGTTTTAAGGTTATCTGATTTTTTCAATTGTAGTAGTAAAGTGATGATCAGAAAGTTGATCTCATTAAACCAAAAAAAAAAAAAAAAAAAAAAAATGGTGTAGTACTGTAGGTTGTGGCCTTGTGTGATTTTTTTAATAGGGGAGGAGAGAGAGCGTAATAAAAAATTAATTTTTTTTTTTTAGATGTGTGCTACAGTGCACATCTATTTTTAGATGTGCACTGTAGCACTTTAGTTAAAAATATAAAGAATGACTCCACTGCTGTGGGTTATTCTTGTTATATCAGTGGAGCTGAAATAGCAATATAGCTATTTAGCTCCACTGCTACAAATGCTCGTAATAACATAACAATAGTCATGTCATGTGGGTTCCATTTCACTCAACTATAATAGGTTTAAATCCTATTATATTTGAAAAAGAAAAAAAAAAGAAAAACCACCAGCATTAAAAAATTATATAGTCATGGATAATTTTACCCTTCGTCATCAGTCCATTACTTTCATGCCTTTTGGAAAAGAAAAGGAGCATTCTGCATTACAGCATTCTGCATTACTCAATCACAGCCTGAGTTGTAAATAATGACATTTCTTATCCAAATAGCATATTTTCTACATCCATTAATGCAATCATCTCCACAAAAGTAGCAGGCATAGTTGGGAAAGCTAGAATACCAACATGTAGAGTTTCAGGATCCAATAAGTCTATACACACAGAATAGTTATCTAATATTTCACAAAGTCTCCTTCAAATTTGTGTTATGATGACCCAAGTCAGGTAAATACATAAGAGTGTGATAAATTTGAACTTTTCTGCAGCCTAAGCAGGGATCTTTCTGAACCAAAAGTACACCATGCCTGATGCAACCAAAAAAAGACTAGAACATTTTCCAATTCCACAAAATAAGAAGTTTACTCTATGATTATGATTCATGCAGACCATACTATCTCATCACCCAAACAATCCTCAGTGGTCGCAGTGACCATATGCAATTAAAGCAAATGACATCATTCTAGGCAAGCAAATGACATCATTGGCATCAAATGACATCATTCTAGGCAAGCAAGCTGCTTTTAATGCAAAAGTTTTTTCTAAACTTAAAAACCTTCAACTAGACTAAGTAGACTTAACACGCCACTCTATCAAGGGGATTACAAAAGGATAAAAGGTCAAGCACAACTATTTTGAGTTTCTTATCATATCAAAGTACTTATTGGAAGTCTGGAACATGCCTACATAGAAGCTAGTTACCACTCACCAGACGCTATTTCGTGCTTTAGCTGGCCATAAGCAATTCAAAAACAACCCACCTCTATTGTTCTTAACATATAGTTGTCCAATTGATACTTGAAAATCAAAATAAATAGTGAGGATGGGATTTGTCAATTTATTGAGAGAATAAGTTCATAAAACTAGCATCCTGTGTTACAGAACTCTGCCAACTATTACAATCTGCCATATTGTTATGGGGATTACAGAAAAGAAGGGTAAAGCACAAGGAAAATCCAATTTTAAACTTTTTTTTTTTATATAAGTAAAAGAGAATATTTTAAACTTAAGAAAATAGTACAACCAATAAGAGCTGACACAGAATATTTTTGCTCAAAAGTACTCTTTTCTGCTTAAGTTGGCCGTAAAGGAGACAAACGCAAACACAGTTTTTGGTGCAATGCACATTTGCATAGATCCTAATGTATATTATATCGAAAATAATTGGGAAAATTGGAACAGTTTATAGTAGTAGATAGAGATTAGAGATGCAGAGTTTAAGAATCTGAAGTAATGAATCAAGTTCAAGACTCAAGATGGTGAAAGAAAGAACATGTAGATAGAACCAATTTTAAAGTGTGTGCAAGAGAAAGGATGACTATTTGATGTCCACGCCAGAGGTAAAATATAGTACCATAAGTATTCTATTTCATGGATGTTAACTTAAAAGTTAAAACATAGATATTTGCATGAATCATTAAAAATATTAATTAGTTAATTTAAACTCCCTCTGATGGCTGTCCCAATGCCAAGGTATTTGACAAGCTAACAAGTGTACACACCCCTAAATTCTTCTTGCCCAACCAAATGAAAGTTCAGGAAATACGTTTCATGTAGCTCACAACCTAACAACTGTATTTGCCTTTAAATTCTTCCTTCTTCAACCAAAATAGTTTAGTGAAACCATGGCATGTTTCTTTAGGATAAAGAACACAAAAGTACTAACAGAAACACAGCATTTAGGCACCTAAACTAGTTGATCCACATCCAATGAACAAAAAAATGTGACTGAACCCATCTAAGCATGAGATAATAGCATTCCTTATCTAGATAAATCTCTTAGAGGCTATGATAAAATAAAACAGCAGAATCACATATCTTGGGACAGAGACTCTCTGTCCTATAAATTAGCTAATTATTGTCAGGGTAAATGTACTACAGAAACAAACAAAAGACCTTGCAGCTTTAGCCAGGGAAGGAAGAACAAGACCTTGGAAAAATATAGAAGGATCACATATCTAGGGACAGACTCTGTCATATAAATTAGCTTATTATTGTCAATATTAAGGTTAAATGTACCACTGAAAAAAACAAAAGACTATGTAGCATGAGACAGGGAAGTAAGAACAAGACCTTGAAATGGTACACGCTCACTAAAAAATCACTTGGCTACATCTTTTCAAAATTCTCTTCTCTTTTTTTGGTCATTTCGTCTTTTAAATTGTAGCCAAGAGAGCTATAATCTAGATCTTTTTAACACTACCACAGCGACACATAAGCAAATAAGGATTATGTTGTCCAAGTATTGTTTTTTATTGATATTGCCAAATCTAGGTTTGTGCACAGCAAAAATCCACAGAGAAATATCGTATACTAATACATAGTAGCCACAAAAAGGATATTGTAAACATGGGATAAATACCATCATGCCTACTACTAAAGGAAACTTCACCCATACCACTAAGGACTTCACTTCTAATTTGCATGCCACCATCCGCTTAGTAAGACAACATGTTTGCTCCATCAAGTAAAGCAAGGCTCTCCATGAAGGTAGCTACACATGAAGGTTGTTGGATATCAGAATCCTTCTCATGTAGAGTTTCAGTGTCAACAAAAACAAATTTCTGTTCTTGATTGTTGGCCTTGCGGCGGCAAATCAATAGTGAACCATACATGGTGAAGGCAATGCAAACATCTAAACTCTTAAGTGGTACAACAAAAATTTCATTCCAAGACTCAAGCATGCCATACTCCCTCATCACCCAGATGGAGTAGTGGTAGCCATGTTGATCACTTATTCCAAATGTAAGGAAAGCCAGTTTCCCCTTGAATGATGCAAGACATATCTGAAGTCTCACTATTGACATAGAACCATCAGGCATTCTTAACATTCTAAATTTCTCACTATCGACATCAAATGACATAATCACTTCACTCTTGCGCTCCTCTTCTCCTTCTATGACACGTGAGACCCAGTGCAAAGCTCCACTAACCAATGGGATTTGCAAACGAAAATTATTATCAAATACCTTAACATTGGCTCCCAATGACATCCCAACCCTTCTCCATGAATCCGAACTTAATGTGTACACCTCAATCTTATCAGCAATACGCTGTCTCGCCGCAGGATTACTCGAAATCCTCAAAACCTTGTAGTCGTTGTTCTCCGAATGATACGCAAATCCGAGTGTAACAAAATCCAACTTTCCTAAGCAAGAATCACGCAACCTCTTGAATTTTCTAATGCTGGGATTCCACAAATATATAACGTAATCAGAAATGTTTAGACCCGTAGTACCAGCAAGACACAATAACCCATTGCAGGAACCGACTATTTGGGCAGACCCATAAGGAAAATCAAAGGGAATTTCAACCTCAGAAATCCTATCAAACGTGCGGTCAAAAGCGACCGTACAGACTGGTCTGTTAGAAGAATTATTGGTGGCACGTAAATGCCACGGCATGTGTATGATGTAACCATCACCATTATCATTATCATGATCATGAGCAAAGTTATTGAGGTGAGTTGAGATGAAATTGGGGGTGGTGATTGAGGAGTCCCAGGTTTTGCAAACGCACCTGAATCTTATGAGTGATTTGGCAGGCAGCCTTGTCAGGATGTTGAGTACAATGTCGTGTGGGAGATCATTCTTCCTTCGTCGGAGGATCGGTGCTTCTCTAGTTTGCGACATTTTTCAATGGAAGAGTGGAGAGACTGCTGGGCTGCTGGTTGTTTTTTTTTTTTTTCGTTAGGTTTTGTTTCTATTGAATTTGTTATTTTATTTATTTATAGGGCTCGCTGGTTTTTGTGTCAATTGTTTGTGGGCCTATTTTTGTTAATCATGGGCCATAAAATCTGCTCGGTCGAGTTGATTGGTACATGTATTTAAATAATAGTTATGATTAGGGGTGGCAAAATTGGACACGACTCGCGAACCCGACACGACACGACACGAAATTAGCAGGTTATGGGTTGAGGCTTAATGGGTTCGTGTCATATTCGGGTTGACAGGACGGACCCGTTTGATAAACGGGTTGGATTAGGGTTCAACCTATGGAACCCGTTTAACCCGTCTGACCCGTTTAATTAAATAAAATTTTACCAATATACCATTCAAACCCTAGCTATATAAACTTATTAGTTGTTGTAGTTTATTTTTTTTGACATATTATGATTGATTATTTATGATATTGAGATATGCTTTAGTTTTGAATGATTATTTGTGATGCAGTTACTCATTAATTTTGAATTTTATATTTAAAATATTTATTTGTTTGTTTTTTCATAAATGTTTTTCTTTATTTTGATAAAATTAGATAAACAGGTCAACACGACTGACCTGTTTAATAAATGGGTCGTGTTAGAGTTGAGGAATCTTGACCCGTTTAATAAACAGGTCGGGTTAGTGTTGACCCATATAGTCGAATACGTATGAGTTGACACGACACGAACCCGGCACGCGAACACGAATTGCCACCCCTAGTTATGATATCGAATAACTTTAGGATATTAGTTAATTATCTATTTTAAAAAGGTTTTAATATAAAAAATTAAAAAAAGTTATTAAAATATTAATTATTTTTTTTTTTTATAAAATTTTTTTTTAAATAGATTATTAGTAAAAGCCCTAAGGGCATTCGTTAGCATTTTTCTTTAATTAATAGTTTTCGTTGTTTAAACACTAAAACACTTATTTTCATGATATTTTTTAATTCACATGTATTTTCACAACACTTAAATAACAATACTAAAAATTTCTAACCCAACCAGCCCTTACTTTCTTAAATCAAGGTTTTCAAACCCGGACCGTTTATTGAACCGTAAAAGGGAGAGGTTCAAGGTTTTTGAGGTCCAACCGAGGTTGAACCGGGGTCGAACCGTGATGATGTCATAATTAATTTAATAATTAATTAAAACCTAAATATAAATATTAAATTTATAAAATTAGCAAAATTGACTAATATATCTACATATGTGAGGGAAATTTAATGATTTTTAAGCATATATTTAATAATTAAATAAGAAAGTTAATAAAATAAAATAATAACCATGAAAACATTAAAATTTATGATTAATTTTTGAAATAAAGTTGAATATCTTTGAAGGATTTTAATTATAATAGTTGAATATTCATTGTAAGAGATGGATAATTTAATTAAGTAGAATAGAATTGTGTTAAGTTATTTTTATAAAAAAAAAAAAAAAAAAATTGCATTAAGTTTACTTCAAGTATTTTTTTTGTTATTATTGAACACAAGCTTGCTGCTTGGCTGAGTGGTTATATTTTGGCAAAACCACTGACCGGGCGTGGGTTCAAGTCCTGCCAGCCGCGCATTCCTCAATTTTTCTGAATTAAGTTACTGTTTGAACCGGGGTTGGACCGCACGGTTCATGCCACCGGTTCTGCATGAACCGTGCGGTCCAACCCCGGTTCGGGCGGTTCACGGAAATCAGTGTAGTGCCCGGTTCTTGAAGCTTAAAAAACCGGAATTTGTTCCGGTTCCCGGTTTTCCCGGTCGGACCGCCCGGTCCGGTCCGGGTTTCAAAACAGTGTCTTAAATGATTGGATTTTGATACGGCTGATGATGTATCATTTTATAGTAAATATTTTTTTTCACTTTGTTAACATTAGAGCTCGACATTAAACAAATTAATTGTGTATTTGGCTCTAAATTAAAAAGTCAGTTTATTTTACTATTTATGTGTGTTAGCATTAGAGCTACTATTTATGGGCTCCATTGTACTTTTTAGTACTATTTATGGGTCTCATTGTACTATTTCAGCTAACTTTTACCTTTATCTACAGTACTTTCAGCAAAAAGTTTTCAATTTCAGCAAAATAAGCGAATCTCAAATAAACCCTAACTTTGGTTGCATTTGGCATTGGCTAAAAAATACAGTTTTTTTTTACTATTTAGCCTGTTTTTACTACTGTGCAACTTATTTTTGCTACTATTCATGAGTCTCGTTATACTTTTTGGTATTATTCATGAGTTTTACTATACTATTTGAGCTAGTTTTTAGTTTTATTTATAGTACTTTCATTAAAAAAAATTTAGTTTCAGTTAAATAAATTATTCCCAAACAGACTTTTAGAATTGGTTGCAAAATATTTAATCGATTTGCTGTTTAATCATAATGCTACTACCCCCATGATGGACCCCTTATTATCTTATTGCAGGAACTTTCTCCTCCAAATTTGAGCTCAAGTATACGTTTGGATTCGGATTATCTCCCTGCATTTGTGTTTTTTTTTTTTTTAAACACTGTTCAAATAGGCAAATGAACAATGTTTGGGGGAGTGAACAGTAATCCGGAAAATATTTTTTTAATGTTTTCAGTTTTCAGCAAAATAAGCGGTATCTAAACACACCCACTTCAATTGCGTTTAAATAACCAAACCAAGTTTTGGCAAAATTAGGAGCATCCCAAATTGATAATATTATTTTGTATGATATCCCAATCAAATCATTGATACATTGGCAAAATTGGGAGCATCCCAAACTGATAAATATTATTTTGCATGATATCACAACACCTGTGGTGATTAATTTGTTGGCTATTGACAAAGCTAAACTCTTTCGCACTAGAACTATCTATGATGCTTGATTTGTTGGCTATATTTTCTATTCACATTTACAATTAGGATTCAAGGAAGCGAGTTTATCATTGATGCTGCGAAAATTTAAAATTTCTCAACTAGGCATACTCACTAATTTATCAAAAGATTAGAGGAAAAAAAATTAAAAGGTTAAACACAAATAAATTTAATTTCTTGTCAATAGATTACACAAGTATGCGATAGGTATAGAGCCCAAAACCTCATCTTTCACATCACACTTAAAAAAAAAAAAAATATTTATAATGTCTTTCACATTATACTTACAAACTTTTAAAAAAAAATAATATTTATAATGTCTTTCACATTATACTTACAAAGGAAATAGGTGCCCTTTGTATTAGAACTTATTGACACAAATAAATTTTGTATTTTATTATCGCACAAAAAGAACTTACCAGAATGACTACATAGGTGCTGGTTTAGCTTCTTCGTACACTTTTTCACCGTCCCTATCATATTTTAGAGCAACCACGTCAGTTCGTTCAAATTTTTTGTTTATTTTACACGAAAAAACCTATTTTTTCTATTTTACACATCCACTTTTACAAAATACCCACATCAGTTTATTTATTTTACACATTTATTCAATAAAATATTCATTATTTTACAATTTTTTTATTATTCACTCCCTCATTGCCCCTCTCTCTCACAGACCCACAGTCCGTCACTACCAACTGTCACTCCACACCCAGCCATCATCACCACCCAGCTACCATCATCACCACCCAACTAGCATCACCAAGAAAAACCAACCCACTCAATCCGCAACCCATTCAATCCCAAACCCATTAATCACCCACCTAACCCAAAACCCAGTCAAGCCAAATCATTACCCACCCAATCAGCGGCAAGATCATCAAAACCCACCAATGAACCAGAAAAGCCAAGCTGATCAAGATCAAAACCCACTGACCCACACCCACAATCAACCAAAAAACCAGAAAGAAAAGAAAAGAAAAAAAAAAAAAAAAAAACCAGCAACCTACAGATCGAGGCCTCCTGCTTGAGCAAGATCGACGCCTCGCAGCACCGCCACATCCTCGCGACAGCCGCTGGCCTCAAGCTCAACTAAAAATGGATCAAACCCATGAGATTCTAGGCAACGAACCCGTCCGTGAACTTCGTTCGTGTTGTAGGCGATGGACTCGCCGGCGACTTGGCTTACTTGACCTCGTTCTCATCAGCAGCGATGGCGATCGGCAGAAGCTAGAGGAAGAAAAATTGATGAGATGAGAGAAAGAGAGAGCTGTGCTATGCGCTTGAGAGAGAGGGAGGTGAGAGTCAGGTAGAGATGAGAGAGAAAAAACTATTAATTTATTAAATACACATGCTATAGTACCTATGTAAATTTACACGGATACTGTAGCTCATGGAAATATTTAGAAGACTTTACACAGTTTTACACAAGCTGATGTGGGAGGTTTTTTGGCCAAAATGTGTAAAATGGAGGAATTTTTGCATTCTAGAAGAGTATCCATGGATTGATGTGGATGCTCTTAGTTGTCAATTTTACACTTGACTCAAAACAACCAGTGGGGATTGGGTTAGTGAACTACTTGCAAGATGTTAGTAAAACTAGCATTGCTGTATATAAAACTCCAACTATACTCAGCTAGCCACAATTTGGGGGATTACAGAAACACCAAGAGAGAAAAGCACAAGGAAATTCCAATTTTACTAGTATAGGAACCAGCTTGACCAAACATTACTATATAAGAATTGGCACAGAAGTTTTTGCTCAACAAGAGTAACAAATACTCTTTCATGCTTTGGTTGGCCAAGAAGGAGATTGCAAACTTAGTTTTTTGTTGAATGCACATTTGAATAGATCGACACAATAATTAAAAAAGCACAAAAGTACTAATAGAAGCACAACGCTTACAGCTGAGCATTCTTGTTTTTTCAAATTCGTACATAAGCATGAGAGAATAGGATTTGAAAGGTAGATATGTCTTAGAGGGGATAGACCATAGAGCTTGTACTGGGAAAACAAGAAGCTGACCTGAAAATGGTACTATGCTCACTAAAAAGGAGTTGGCTGCTTCTTTTATTCTAGTTTCCTCTTTTTATTTATTTTTTTTATTTTTTAAATTGAAATCAGAGAACTATAATCTAAGTAACACAAGCAAAGGACTATGTTGGTCGGTTTTGGTTGACATTACCAGATCTGGATATGTGCACAACAACTAATCACATACAAATATCAAATACTAATATATCATAGCCACAACCATAAAAAAAAATAATGTAAATCCGGGATAAAAATCAAGCTTCTAGCAATACTATCATACCTATTGAAGGGAAAAGCATTACAAAGGTTTCATTTCATCCCTACCAGTAATTACTTCAATTCTTAAACGCACCACCATGTGCTTAGTAAGTAACCACATTTTCTCCATCTAGTGAGACCAAGCTCTCCATGAAAGTTGTTAGAAAAGAAACATGTTGGATATCAATATGCACATGCTTCTCATATAGAGTTTCAGGGTCGATTAAAATGAACGTTTTTTTCAGCCTCTTTAATTCACCATTTGCTGAGATCCGGTATAATTTTAAAATTAAAATTGAACCATAATTGATGAAGCCATAGAAAGCACCATGCGTTTCAAATAGTATACGTACAAAAAAAAAAAAAAAGATTATTCCAGGATTCAAGCGCGCCAAACTCCGGTGTCACCCATAATCCCATATGATGATATGAAGCACACAAAGCCATGTTGGTCAGAATGAAGGAACAATTAGGCAGCGCTAGGTCTCCAAATGTCTTATTATTGACATCAAATGACAAAATCATTTCACTCTCAAGCTTCTCTTCACCTTGTATAGTATCTACTATCCAGTGCAAAGCTCTACCAAACAATGGAATTGGCAAGAAAAAATTCAAAGGTTCGAAATAATATTGGGTCTCACTGTAACCTTAATCCTTCTCCAGGAATCCGAACATAATGATACACCATGTTGAATATACTGCAAGGACAGAAAACCATGGCCACAAGAAGGTGGCTCTGATACCATATTAAATATTAGCAATGATACACCATGTTGAATATGCTAGTATAGATGCGAAAGCGAAAGTATAAAGCATAGAACACAAAAACACACGAGAGTTACGTGGTTCAGCCTAACGGCTTACATCCACGGAGAAAACCTGAAGGGCTACATCAATAATATATTAGAGTGTAGTACAAATCCTGTGTTACAATGAATCATAACATGTGTATATATAGTAGACTAAACCCTAAACTAATAGACTTCTAGTACAAGTAGAAGACTTGGCTTGCACACAAAGTAGAATTAGACTTGGACCTATACTAATGAGCTAATATATCTCTAACAATGTGTACACACCTCAACCTCAAACGGAGGTGCGGGTGTCAACAAAGAACGTGTAATCCTCACAATCTTGTAGTCGTTATTCTCAGAATGATACGCAAATCTGAGTGGAACTTAGTCTTATCGGCTTTCAAACAACCTCTTAAATTTTCTAATGTTGGGGTCCCACAATTATATCACACTAGTAGAAGTGACAGTACTTGATGAGTTTGATTAAAAGACAGGCACAATAGGCCATTTCATGAACCCACTATGTTGACAGAATGAAAAGGAATTATCTTTTGACCGGTGAATTTTTTTTTGTTTCTTCAAGAGAAGATGGATAGCCATAATTGAAAGGGATGGTGAGACGAGGATGTTTTATTTTCCAGATAACATTGAAAGTTTGAAACTACTAGATTATGGTAAATTGGTAATGGGGAAGTATTTTTCTTTTTGTAAATTATCACTTGTTTTTTAATTAGTTATTTGTACGTGAGTTAGTGGCTGTTTGTTGATGTAAATGGAAAACTGAAACTCAAATAAGTAAAATAAAAAAAGAGAAAGAAAGAAGGGTAATCGTGTGCATTAGGAGGTAAGGAGTTTGAATTTTTTTTTTTTGATTTGGAGATTCACATATGGAGATAATTATAACAGAGGGTTCTTTGTGGAATTAAATTAGAACACTTGTATTAGAAAGAAAGGAAAAAAAATACTAGGCGATGGCTATTGAACGGTGCGGCAAAACCACCAAAGTGTCATCGTGACAAGGGCGGTGAGACGACAGGGAGAAGCCCCACGGTGGCTTCTCTCTCTCTCTCTCTCTCTCTCTCTCTCTCTCTCTCTCTCTCTCTCTCTCTCTCTCTCTCTCTCTCTCTCTCCTGGGTGACTAGGTTTGTTTTTAAAAGTCACATGAGTCCCATATGCCTATTCTGTTAGTATTTTAACATGAGACTAACTGAAGTATTGATTTGGCATCTGTGAATAGTTTAAGGAATACATTGGCCAATATAAAGATTAAGGGGGTCTTTTGGCCACTAGTCCAAAGTTTAGGAGTTGTATGGGCATTCTTCCCTAAAAGATTAGAAATGTGGATGTTCACCAAACCGCAAAAACCGTACCAAAACCGCATCGCAAAATAGCATAACCGCAGAGCAAGTAACATTGCACCATACCGCATGATGCAGTGCAGCAGTTAACGGTTTTATAATAAGAAAACCGCATCGCACTGCACCCTCTCTATATATTAATTAATTTATTTATTTATTTATTAATATCAAATATATTATTAATAGGTTAATAACCTTAGTTTTCAAAAACAAAAACAAAAATAGTATAATAACCCTAGCAAGTGTTGATCGGGAAAGCAAGTCCAAAATTATCGGCTTCAAACTGCATCTTATATACTACACTGCACATATAACTGCAAAATTAAAGTGCGGTGCAGTTATGGTTTTGGCTAAACTCTAAACTGCACCATACCGCACTGCACATGTGATCGCAAAAATGAGGTGCGGTGCGGTTACAGTTTTGGCTAAATTGCACTGCAAAGTGCGGTGCAAAAAATAGCCCAAAACTGTACCGCATCGCACCACGAACACCTCTATGTGTGTGTAAAGTGAGATAGTGATAGTGTCCTAAGTTTTATAACTTCTTTACGGGTGAGTTGATAAAAGTTTAAAATTTTGAATTAAAAAAAAAAAAGTGGAGAGTCATTAATTTGTGTGATGATATTTTAGTATGCAAAATAATGAAACCTAAATAAGGGAATTTTATTATTAGTAGTATAGATAACAAGATTCCCCTATTTGGATTTCATTATTTTATGTACCAAAATATCCTCAAATTCATATGTTTTAAAAGTTTAAATAATATGGTTAAATATGTAAAATTATTAATTTATATCCTCCGAAATTTTAGATAAATTAAAAAAAAGTAGTTTTTTTCACTCTATCTCTCTCTCATGTAAGTTTTTTTTAGCTAACTTATTTTAATTCAATCATAAACCCTTATCCATATCCCTTAAAATTAGGCACTTTCATCCCTCCTTGTTTCTTCTAAAAGCAGGGGCGGCACCACCTTTAGTTCAGGGGGTTCATTTGAACCCCCTAAGATTTTAAAATTTTGTTTTTTTTTGTTTTTTTGGGGTTTTGAGTGACTATTGACTTCCTAAAATAAAATTTTGAACACCACTCTAATTATTTTTAGGCTCAGTTGATATAAGCTTGAAGATGACCCTATTAACAATCTATTCTTGCAAATAACATTATAATTAATTTTAGAAATTTTATATTCACAACATTTTTATAACATTTTTACAAAAAAGTTTTAAGTGGCAAGTTGTTACTAGCTATTATTATTGGGTTAAAAAGTAATTTCAATCGTGGTTTCAAATTAGGCGAAAATGCACTTTTGGTCCCTACATTTTGGGTCATTTCTCAATTTGGTCCCTAAATTGATTTTGCTCCTAGGTTAGTCCTTGATTTTTTTAAATAGTTTTTAAAATGGTCCCTACCGTTAGTCCAGTTACGAAAGAAGCTGATGTGGCAAACGGAATACTGTTGACTGACTTAACTAATAAAATATTAATAATAAAACCACATCAACATGCCACGTCAACATCTGATTTAAAAAAATAATAATTAATTAATTTTAACAAAATAAAAAAAAAACATAAAAACAAAATTCAAAATATAAAAATACATAGATTCATATCTGGGCAAGTCACGAGAATTCAAAAATATAAACTCAAGTCACAAGAACTCAAGAACACAAAAAATATCTGGGCATTCATCATCTTTCCCAGAAAATTTCTTTCAAACCAAACACTGTAAATTCACATCTAAAAAGTCAATGCCTAAGATTTTCATCACAACATTTTCTTTCCACCCAAAACCAAAAATTTTCTTATAAAACAAGCATACACACACAAACCCAGTCGATTCGGCTCACAACAACAACAAACCCAACCAACCTCATAAATTTTCCTTGAACAATCATCAACATTTCCCCAGAAAATCAAGATTTTCTTTCAAACCAAACACTAAAATAACTCACATTTAACAAACAAACATAAACACAAACGCAGTCACCACCTCCACCGATCAAACCCATAAATTTTCACCCAAACCCAGAAATTCAAACACGAACCCAAACCCAGAAATTCAAACACAATCCACCCAAACCCAGAAATTCAAACACAAACCCAAACCCAGAAGTCGAACCCATCAAACACGAACCCAAACCAAGAAATTTTCACCCAAACCCAGAAATTCAAACACAAACCCAAACCCAGAAATCGAACCCATCAAACTCGCTGGAAGACTCGTCCGATCCCAAACGAGTTGCCTCACTTCAACTCGGTCTCCAAGCCCGTTGGCTTCAACGTTGTTTGCGAGCCCAGGAAGGAGAGTCTCAGTGTTGGTCCGCCGCTACTCCTTCATCTCCTCATCGTGGGATGACTCCACCACCACCAGTAAGAGAGGAAAAGAGAGTGGGTGAGTTAGAGAGAGAGATCTGGACTTGCTTTCGAAGAGAGAGAGAGAGAGAGAGCTTGAGAGAGTTATGAATCATTTGTGTCAATTTTGTTTTGGGTTTGTGAGGGTTTTCAAATGTTTTTTTTTTTTACTTTAATTTTGTCTAAAGTTTGATATATTTAAAATTTTGTGATGTGTTTGTTTGCCAAGAAAGTTCAAGAATATTTGAGAAAGTTGCTATAAATTTTTTTCTCAATCTTTAAAATTGAAAAATAATTTTTTATTTTTGTTTTTTCAATTAAATTAAAATTGAAAAATAATTTTTAATTTTTTTAATTTAGAAAATACTGATGTGGCTTTTTTTAATTTAGAAAATGTTGACGTGGCATGCTGACGTGGTTTTATTATTAATATTTTATTAGCCAAGTCAGCACACAGTGTATTCCGTTTGCCACTTCAGCATTTTTCGTAGGGAGGTTAACGGCAGGGACCATTTTAAAAACGATTTAAAAAAATCAAGGACTAACCTAGGAGCAAAATCAATTTAGGGACCAAATTGAGAAATGACCCAAAATCTAGGGACCAAAAGTGCATTTTCGCCTTCAAATTATAATTGGTAACAACTTAGCACCTAGGATTTATTGTGAAAATATTATGGACATAACAATTTTCAAGTAATTTATACTTTTGACCAAATATATGACTAGAGTGGTTGAATTTGAATGTACTTTTAAATTGTTATTTCTTTAGTGGGGACTGGGGGTGTGGGTCAATTTGGGTAACAAATGTTAACACTAAAAGAGAATTAAACAATTAGATAGATGGTGATTCTTTAAAAAAAAAAAAAAAAAAGACCAGAGGTTTGGGATAGGAGATTGATTGGGTGAGGATGAAAACAAATGTTAACACAACAAAAATTTTCTTAACACGATTACAATGACCAATTGTTATCAAAGTGAAGTTGAATTGTTAAATAAAATAATTATAAGAGTATAGACATAACTAATAAATAAAAAAAATTCTAAGCTTTAATAATTAAAATTCACTTAACAACAATACTTAACATGTTTATTGTATTTACTATTTAGAAACAATAGATGATTTCCAATATTTAATCTTAAAAGCAATAATTAGTATGTTCATTGTATTAAGAAACAATATGCCTAAAGGACTTATAGTTTATCTTTTATTCTCTTACTAGTAGTATATACAAATTTGAATAAGGAACCCACGTAGACCACAAGATATACCTGCTACTCAATATACATCTTCTTATTGACCCCTCTAGGAAAAAATTTTGGAGCTGCCACTGTCCAAAAGGCAAATTAGTTACTAAAATCAAACCTAAATAAATGTATCTCTTCCTACGTTTAATCTTTTTTTTTTTTTTAAAAAAAACCTCTTTTTTTTCTCTTTGATGAAGTAGCAGTCATTTACTACAAGACAATTCTTTTTAGTGATTTTTTTTAATCGTTTTATTGCTCATATGATTTTAATTGTTTATATGATTTTTAATTTTTTCTTTCTTTTCAATTTTTCTAGAAAATTTTGACACCAAACCCAAAAAAAAAAAAAAAAAAACCTCATCATACACGTGAAACACGTGGTGAGGTTAGTAATAAATATAGTGTAAGTGGACATGGTATCCATATGAAATTGATGTTGCTCCTATTAGGCTATCACAAATTGACTACTCAACCAGGTATGAAATTAAATTTGTCTATAGGATTGTTCAAATTAGTTCTTCTACCTCTCATCGTTAGGTTTTTTTTTTTCTTTTTTTTTTTTTCCTGTTAAAAGTTAAGACATCTATTCCATGATGACTTCTTTTTTACATTGTGTTAATGTCAAAGCTATCTGTTGGTACAAACACAGTAATAATGGAAATAACACAATGAGACTTGTTAATATCAAAACTATCTGATTGATTTTTTTTTTTTTTGGGGGGGGGGGGGGGGGTAAATTGGTGATATTAGGTAACATTCTTGTGAAATAAGCAAGTGTGAGAATGATATCCCTTTTTCTCAATAATTATAGATGGATATGTTCAAGCCTCTATTAAAACACAATATGTCCTTCATTTGGCCAAATTAGTAGTGGAATCAGCAAATAAATCCCATAGGTGTAGAGAATGGGAATTAGTAAAGTGTCATAGGATAACCAATTGTGCAAGACTTTTTTTATTGCTAAAGGCAAAACATAGCAGAGTGTGAGTTTAGGCTTTTCACTTGTCACTTATACAAGATGCAAACTAAAAAGAAAATGTAAAGAGTGGGATAGAGAAGAATAAAAATTGTTAAAGAGAACCTGGAACTTCAAAAGCCCAGAGGAACAACCCAAGACTCTTTTATTGCTACCAAATAACTAGCAATATTTGGATTTGGACCAATTATCTCCCTTTTCTCTCACAGAATTTTTACCATACCCACTTTTTAACTTCTTCTTCTTCTTCTTTTTTTTTTTTTTTTTATTTTTATTATAACTATTTTTAACTTTTTTCATTAGTGATTGAGATTGAAAGTTGCATTTTTAAACTCTGAATTTCAACCACATAAAGCAATTGCATTAGGTGGAATACCCTAGGTATTGCGCATGATCTCAATCCGCAGAATTTAAGCCAGGGCCTAGTAAAATAGAGCTTGGTTCTTTCAACCTAAACAACTCTATTATTACCTTACATTGCCTTATCACCAAGTCAAGTTATTGGGTTTAGAAGTTAGGGGGACAATTACCATATTTTAAGGGGAGAATGCTCTTTCCATATTCATATAGGGGAGTCTTTGCAACTATCATATCTATAGAGGGGGCCTGGCAACTATTGATGAAGTAAAAGATTCGTGATTGAATTTGTTAAATGATTTGTTATATTATATATTTGTAAGAGAAGATTGGGAAAAAAAAAGGTAGAAAATTGGAAACCTACCCCTGTAAGCCAATAACACTTTGTTTGAAGTACTATGCTTAATGATGCCTAGCTCAGAACCATTTGTATTAGTTCACGTAAGTACATAAAAGCTGGATATGTAATTATTTAGTGTAATTCAAAAAAAAAAAATTGTGCTTACAATGACCATAAACTGCTCTGCTTGAGCCAAGGAATTATTAACACGACCTTGGAATGGTAACACACTCAATAAACAAGCACTTGGCTGCTCCTTTTCAACATTCTCAGTTTTAGAGCTTCTTAAATATTATGTTCTCCTCTTTTAAAATGTAGTTAGGAGAGCAATAATCTAGATCTGTTTGACACTACCAGAGGGAAGCATATGCAAATAAGGATAATGTTGTCCAAGTATTGTGTTTTGTTCACATTGCCAAATCTGGGTTTGTACACAAATCCATATAAAAATATCAAAAACTAATATAAAATAACCTCAAAAGGATAATGCAAACCTAGGACACAAACCAAGCTTTAAGCAGAAAATTGGTCCGCAAAATTTTTCCAAATTTTCTTTTTTAAGTAATAACATAACAATAGTCAGGTGGGTTCCATTTCTCTTAACTAGAATAGGTTTAAATCCTATCATTTTTGAAAAAAAAAAAAAAAAAAACTACAATTACAAGCATTAAAAAATTATATAAGTCATGGATAATTTTACCCTTCCACATCAGACCATTACTTTTAGAACTTTTGGAAAAGAAAAGAAGCATTCAGCATTCCTCAATCACAGCTTGAGTTGCAAATAATGACACTTCTTATCCAAATAGCATACTTTCTACATCCAGTAATGCAATTCTCTTCGCAAAAGTAGCAAGCATATTTGGAAAAGCTATAATACCAAGATCCTTCTCATGTAGAGTGTCAGGATCCAACAAGTCTATACACAGAATAATTATCTAGTTTTTCACAAATTCTCCTTTTCATTTGTGTTATTATCTAGTCAGGCAAATACACGAGAGAGTGATAAATTTGAATTTTTCTTGGCAAACCATACTATCTCATTACCCAAACAATGCATATCTCACCAAAACAATTCTCAGTGCTCGAAGTGACCATATGTAATCAAAGCGAAATTTTCCTTGTACAATTCAAGATATTCTACTTGCAGTCATCTCCAACAGCAAGTGGTAGAGTGATCCAATGGGGTGACCAAACAAATTTCTACGGGGAGTGCTATCTCTCTGAATTTTTCTCCACTGGCATCAAATGACATCATTCTAGGCAAGCAAGTTGATTTTGTTGCTCTGAACTTAAAAACCACAACTAGACCAACTAGGCTTAACGCACTGCTCTATCAAGGGGATTACAAAATGATAGGAGTTCAAGCACAAATATTTTGAGTTTCTTACCATATCAAAGTACGTACTCAATAATGTCTACATAGAAGCTAGTTACCACTTACCAGGCACTATTTCATGCTTTGGCTGTCCATAAACAATTCAAAAACAACCCACCTCTATTGCTCTTGACATCATAGTTTTTTTTTTTTTTGATAAATAATAAAGATTTATTGATATAAAAAAGAGACGCCCAAGTACCCAGAGAGTATGCAGGGGTGTACAAATCAAATACAAGGGTTGGCATTCTTAACATCATAGTTGTCCAATTGATACTTGAAAATCAAAATAAATGGGGAGGATAAGATTAGTAAATTTTTTGAGAGAACAAGTTCATAAAACTAGCATCCTGTGTTAAAGAACTACACCAACTAGCATAATCTGCCACATTGTTATGGGGATTATAGAAAGGTTAAAAGAGCAAAGCATAAGGAAAGTCCAATTTTGCTCTTGTAGGAAATAACATAACAAATAACATAAATAGGAGCCGACATAGATTTTTTTCTCCCAAAAGTACTCTTTTCTGCTTTAGTTGGCCACAAAGGAGACAACGAAAACTTGGTTTTTGGTGCAATGCTCATTTGAATAGATCCAGATGTATATTCTATCGAAAAAAATTGGAAAAGGTGCAACTGTTAATAGTAGTACCCAATAGAGATTAGAGATGGAGAGTTTAAGAATCGGAAGTATTGATATCCATGTAAAAGGCCAAATATAGTACCATAAGTATTCTATTTCATGGATGTTAACTTAAAACAGAGATATTTGCATGCATCATTAAAAATAATTATAAGTTAATTTAAACTCCCACTGATACCTGTCTCAATGCCAAGGAATTTGAGAAGCAAACAACTGTACAAGCCCTTAAATTCTTCTTGCCCAACAAAACGAAAGTTCAGGAAACACATGTGATGTAGCTCAAAACCTAACAGCTAATATGCCTATAGATTCTTCAATTCAACCAAACAAGTTTAGTGAAACCATAGCATGTTTCTTTGGGATAAAAAACACAAAAGTACTAACAGAAACACAACATTTACACAGCTAAACTAGTTGATCCACATCCAACGAACAAAAAACATGCGATTGAGCCCATCTAAGCATGAGATAATAGCATTCCTTATCTAGATAAATCTCTCAAAAGTTAAAGATATGATAATATAGCAGGATCACATATCCTGGGACAGACAGACTTGGTCATATAAATTATCTTCTTAGTGTCAATATTAAGGGTAAATATACAATAGAAACAAAGAAAAGACCATCCCGCTTGAGCAAGGGAAGTAAGAACAAGGCCTTGGATAATATAGCAGAATCACATATCTAGGGACAGACAATATTAAGGTTAAATGTACTACTGAAACAAAACAAAAAAAAAAAGACCATGTAGCTTGAGACAGGGAAGTAAGAACAAGACCTTGGAACGGCAACATGTTTACTAAGGACTTCACTTCTAATATGCATACCACCATCTGCTTAGTAAGACACCATGTTTGCTCCATCAAGTAAAGCAAGGCTCTCCATGAAAGTAGCTACACATGAAAGACTTTGGATATCAGTATCCTTTTCATGTAGAGTTTTTGTGTCAACTAAAAAATACTTGTTTGCTTGATTGTTGAGCTTGGAAGAAAGCAAAAGTGATCCATACATGGTGAAGCCAATGCAAGCAGATATTCTCGCAAGTGGTACAACAAAAAGTTGATTCCAAGACTCATGCACGCCATACTCCCTCATCACCCACATGGAGTAGTGGTAGCCATGTTGTTCACTTATCCCAAATGTAATGAAAGCCAATTTCCCCTTGAATAATGCAAGAGTTCTCTGAGATCCATCAGGCATTACTAACATTCTAAATTTCTCACTATTGACATCAAATGACATAATCACTTCACTCTTGCGCTCCTCTTCTCCTTCTACGACACGTGAGATCCAGTGCAAAGCTCCATTAACCAATGGGAATGGCAACATAGAACAATAATCATGTACCATAACATTGGCTCTCCATGACATCCCAACCCTTCTCTATGAATCCGAACTTAAAGAGTACACCTCAATGTCATCAGGCACTTTCGGTCTTATCCAACAACAAGACGAAACCCTCAAAACCTTGTAGTCATTGTCCTCCGGATGATAAGCAAATCCGAGTGTAACAAGACCCAAATTTCCTAAGCAAGAACCGGGCAACCTCTTGAATTTTCTAATGCTGGGGTTCCACAAATATATAAGATTATCAGAAATTTTGAAATTTCCAATATCAGCAAGACAAAATAACCCATTGCAGGAACCTACTATTTGGACAGTCCCAGAAGGAAAATCAAAGGGAACTTCAATCTCAGAAATCCTATCAAAGGTGTGGTCCAAAGCGACCGTACAAACGCGTCTGTTAGAAGAATCCATGGCACGTGCATACCTTCGCATGTGTACGATATAACCATCACCATTATTATTATCATGAGCAAAGTTATTAAGGTGAGTTGAGATGAATTTTGGGGTGGTGATTGAGGAGTCTTAGGATTTGCAAACGCACCTGAATCTTATGACTGATTTGGGAGGTAACCTTGTTAGGATGTTGAGTACAATGTCTTCTGCGAGATGATTCTTCCTTCGTCGGAGGATCGGTGGTTCTCTCGTTTGTGACATTTTTCAACGAAAGAGTGGACACACAGAGACGCCGCCTAGAGAGACTGCTACTGCTGGGTTTTAGCTTTTCTTTCTATGATATTCATAACAAATCTTGTTCTTTTATTTTAGGCAAAAATGCAAAACTAACCCTCTAACTTTCACCATTTTTCATTTCAGTCCTCTAAATTTCAGTTTTGTCAATTCAGTCCTCTAACTTTCAATTTTTGTCAATTCAAGACTCCGTTACAACTCAGTTAGCGGCTGCCGTTAGAACCCCTAAAACGACGCCGTTTTCTAGAGTTTTTTTATTTTATTTTATTCGAAATTAAAAGAAAATAAGAAAAATCTAAAAAAAAAAATAAACATTAAGGGATCGTGATACACTGCATCTGAGGCCAGTACAAGATCGAAGTCTCGCCCAATCCAATTCACATCATCGGCCTCTCCCCACCTCAGCGGCGCCACATGGACGATCCCACCGTTCGAGGCCAAAACGGCGGCGTTCGCTTCAGCGTTGAACTGGAGGTTCGTGATGACGTGTGGGAGGTCGGTGACCGTGACATTAACACCGAGAGTAGCCGGTAGCGGCTGCGGCGATTCCAACTAGGCCGGTTCCGGATCCAAGCTTGAGGATATTGAGACTGCGACGTTGATCGAGGAGTTTGGAAGACAAGGGACTATTGCTTGGGTCACAGCGGCGGTGATCTTGGAGGGTGACGATAGTAGTTGCTGCAGGCCAGAGCTGGAACGAGAGGCCTTGCGATGGGAGCTGCCTGATCACCACCGTTGAGTCGATCGAACGGACGTGATGCTGCTGTGGTTGTTTTGTTTTGATTCAGGGGAAGGAAAGCGACCCTTAATGTTTTTTTTTTTTTTTTTTTTAAACTCTACAAAACGGCGTCGTTTTAGGGGTTCTAACGGCAGCCACTAACTAAGTTGTAACGGAGTCTTGAATTGACAAAAATTGAAAGTTAGAGGACTGAATTGACAAAACTGAAACTTAGAGGACTGAAATGAAAAATGGTGAAAGTTAGAGGGTCAGTTTTGCATTTTTGCCTTTATTTTATTTATAGGCTAGCATTCACAGCAGTGGAGCTAAATAGCTATATTGCTATTTTAACTCCACCACTATAACAAAAAACACAAGCAACAGTGGAGGCAAACTTAAAACTTTTAACTAAAGTGCTATAGTGCACATTTATAAATAAATGTGTACTGTAGCATACAACTAAAAAAAATATTTTTTTATTAATCTCTCTCTCTTCTCGGATTAAAATAATCTCATACTCTCTCTCTCTCTCTCTCTCTCTCTCTCTCTCTCTCTCTCTCCGGTTTCTCTTCTTTCTTCTTTCTTCCTCATTTTTTTTTCTCTCTAGCTCAACAGCCGGCCAGCACTCTCGTCTCACCCCAAGCCCATCGCCGATCTGCGGCTGTGGTCGCTGATCTGTGGCTGTGGATGTGGTCGCCGATTTGCTCTTTTTTTTTTTTCTTCTGCTATGGACCACCAGTGGTGGTGGTTGTGGGCGTGGCTGTGGTCGTCGATCTGTTCTTTTTTTTTTTTTCTTCTGCTGTGGACCACCGGTGGTAGTGGTGGTGGTTGTGGGCGTGGCTGTGGCTGTGGCCGATCTGTTCTTTTTTCTTTTTTTTTTTTGTTCTGCTGTGGACCACCGGTGGTGGTGGTGGTGGTGGTGGTTGTGGGCGTGGCTGTGGCTGTGGCTGTGACTGTGGCCGATCTGTTTTTTTTTTTTTTTTTTGGTTCTGCTGTGGACTACTAGTGGTGGTGGTGGTGGTGGTGGTTGTTGTTGTTGTTGTGGCTGATGGTAGAGGTGGTTGTGGTTGGTGTGGTGTATATTTTTTTAGTGGTGGAATATATTATTTTATTGTAGGGATGTATTATTTTATTGTTATGTTTATATTATTTTATTATGTTAAAAGCTAAAATAGATCCACTACTGCAGTACGTGTGTAGTTAAAATAGATAAAGTAACATTTGGTGGAGCTAAATTGCTAAAAATTTAGCTTTACTGCTGTGGATGCTCAGATTTTGTAAATTATGGGCCCACTATCCATAAGATTCTCCGATGAGTTTTTTTTTTTTTTTTTGATAAACTATAATGTTGATAGAAATAAAACAAAGTACAAATAAGACAATCAACCTCCTTTCAAAAAAAAAGACAATCTACCTACATCATGCGGAGGTGAGAGCTTCGAAGAGGTCTCTTGTTGACATTGGATGCAAAATGCTTAATTCGTTTGCGGTCTAATAACAAGATTGTAGGAAACATCCCTTCCAATTCGAGCACAAATCACCTCACCATGTGTTTAGAGAAGCAGACCAATATGTTGATTCATTGAAAAAATTGGGAGCATCCTAAACTAATCTCATTTTCAAAACACAATCTTCCACAAATGTATCTCCACTATTCTTTCTATCTTCATTTTTGTTTTTGTTTTTCTACCTCTTTGTTCCATAACATCTCTCTCTCTCTCTCTCTCTCTCTCTCTCTCTCATATCACTAGCAGAAAAAGAAGGCCAGAGAGAGTTTACCTTTTAAATCGGCGTTCACATATGCCACCTCATCTGCTCCACCGTCACTTGTTCTCCTCTCCACCTTTAAGAACATGCGACCTAGTCACCAATATTGGTCAGATTGTCGTTCTCCGTCTTTTTCATTTTTTTGTTGTTGTTCTGATTTGATTAGTTTTATTTTATATAAAAGATTGTGTTTTCTCTTTGTTTTGATTTAAGAGGGGTTGTTGAAGCATCATTTGTTGTTATACTCTTTAAAAAATCAATGAATTTTGCACTTTCCATTGTTGTTGGAGATGCTCTAATATGGCCATTAAAAGAGTGAAAGATGAAAAAATAACTTCTTTATATTATATTAAATAGGCATATAGTACAAGTTAGTGTGTTTTTCAATTATGATATTATCAAGCGACAAGTAAATTGACTAACACGTATCTTAGCCCAACATACTAAAAACATTTTAAATTATGAAAATTGGATAGAAGACTACCCAATGATGGAGCAGTTCTTGCCAATGATGTAATACATTTCGCTAGTGCTTAATAAAATTTCAGGCTTCACATTTAGATATTGAATGTGATAATATTTTAATGTACTTTATTAAAAACTAAAAGGTACTATGAGAGAATCAATTCATTTAAAAAACAAATTGGAATCATTTATAATGAAGAGATAAACTAATAGAACCTTATCAAGATTAATTAATGATAAATTAATAACAAAATTAATTCATGAACTCTGATGGTGTACCAAATAGGTCTTTGACCTAGGCCTTGTAGTACATCCTATATTTCTATATATTTTTAATGGAGATGTTTAAAATTCAAATTGTCACTTTACACTATCAAATTATTAATAAAAGAAAAAACAAAATCGTTTTGTTAGTGTTCTATCAACACAATAATACACACAATCTGTCATAGCTGGAACTCCCACATCCTAACTACCATTTCTATATCCCTTCATTGAGTTATCACAAAAATCCATTCAAATGAACTCATAACCCTCAAAACGGCGACACTAAGATATCCAAATTACCCACACAATCTAAAGATGGTTGGCTATTTGAAGATTTAAACAAAAAGGAAGAGATTAAGGGTGGGATAGTGTAGAAAAAAGTGTTGATTTTTTTTTCCCAGGGTAAATTGGTGATATTTGGTAGCATTTTTGTGAAATAAGCAAGTGTGAGAATGATATCTTGTTTCCACTTTCTCAATAATTAAAGATGGATATGTTAAAGAGTATATTAAAACACAATATGTTTTTCATTTGTTCAAATTAGTAGTGGAATCAGCCTAATAAATTCCTTTAGGTTTAGAGAATAGGAATCAGTAAAGTGTCGTAAGATAACCAATTGTGCAAAACTTTTGCTATTGCTAAAGGCAAAACACAGCAGAGCTGTGGATTTAGGCTTTTCACCTGTCACCTATAGGTCCTATACGAGATACAAGCTAAAAGGAAAAGGTTAAGAGTAGGATAGAGTAGGAAAAAAAAAAATTGTTGAAGAGATCCTGGTACTTCAAAAGCTCAGAGGAACCAAAGACTCTTTAATAACATTGTCTTTTGTTTGACAGTGAATATCAATAAGTTGCGTTAGGGGGACAATTACCATATTTAAGGGAAGAACGCTCTTTCCATATCCATATAGGGGTCTTTGCAACATTCATATCAATATAGGGAGTTCTGAAACTATTGGCGAAGTAAAAGATTCAGGATTGAATTTGTTATATTATAAAATTATAGGAAAATATTGGGAAAAAATGGTAGAAAATTGTAAACCTACCCTCGTAAGCCAATAACACTTCGTTTGAAGCACTATGCCTAGTGATGCCTCGCTCAGAACCATTTGTATTAGTTCACTTTAGTACATAAATACCGGATACATAACTATTGAGTCTAATTCAAAAAAAAAAAAACGTGCTTATGTTGATGATAAACTGATAAACCAAGTAGCTTGAGCCAATGAAGTATTAACATGACCTTGGAATGGTAACATGCTCACTAAACAAGCACTTGGCTACTCCTTTTCGTTTTAGAGCTTCTTTTATTCTGTTCTCTTCTGTTTTTTGGAAACAACAGAGCTATAATCTAGATCTTTTTGACAATACCAGAGGGACATATAAGCAAATAAGGATTATGTTGACATTTCCAAATCTGGATTAGCACACGACAGCCATCCACAAAGAAATATCAAAAACTCCACAACGAAATAACAAAAACTAATATAAAATAACCACAAAAGGATAATGAAAAACTAAGATACAAACAAGCTTTAACGGATAATTGGTTCTCAAAAAAATTTTTAAAGAAATAACAAAACAATAGTCATGTGGTTCCATTTCACTCAACTAGAATAGGTTTAAATCCTATCATATTTGAAAACAAAAAACAAAAAACCACAAGCATTAAAAATTTATATAAGTCATAGATAATTTTACCCTTCCACATCAGACCATTACTTTCATTCCTTTTGGAAAAGAAAAGGAGCATTCAGCCTTCCTTAATCACAGCTTGAGTTACAGATAATTACACTTCTTATCCAAATAGCATATTTTCTACATCCAGTAATGCAATCCTCTCCACAAAAGTAGCAAGCATAGTTAGAAAAGCTAGAATACCAAGAACCTTCTTATGTAGAATTTTAGGATCCAAGAAGTCTATACACACACAATAATTATCCAATTTTTCACAAATGCTCCTTTTCATTTGTGTTATGCGGTAAATACATGAGAGAGTGATAAATCTGAATTTTTCTCGCCAGCCTAAGCATGAACCTTTCTGAAAAAAAGTTACACCATGCCTGGTGCAACCAAAAAGAGGCTAGAACATTCTCTAATTGCACAAAAAACAATGTTTACTCTGTGACTATGATCGTGCAAACCATACTCTCTCATCAACCAAAAAATGCATAGCTCACCCAAACAATCCTCAGTGGTCAAAGTGACCATATGCAATCAAAGCCAAATTTTCCTCATACAATTCAAGATGTCCTACTTGCAAGTCATCTTCGATGGCAAGTGGTAGTGTGATCCAATGGGGTGACTGAATAATTTCTGCAGGGAGTGCTATATTTCCGAATTTCTCTCCATTGGCATCAAATGACATCATTCTAAGCAAGCATGTTGATTTTGTTGCTTAAGTTTTTTCTGCACTTAAAAACCATCAACTAGACTAAGTAGACTTAACGCACCACTCTATAAAGGGAATTACAAAAGGATAAAAGGTCAAGAACAAATATTTTGTGTTTCTTATCCTATCAAAGTACTTACTCAAAAATGCCTACATAGAAGCTAGTTACCACTTACCAGAAGCTATTTCATACTTCCGCTGGCCATAAACAGTTCAAAAACAACCCACCTCTATTGTTCTTAACATCATAGTTGTCCAATTGACACATGAAAATCAAAATACATGGTAAGCATAGGATTAGTCAATTTTTTGAGAGTATAAGTTCATAAAACTAGCATCGCGTGTTAAGGAACTCCGCCAACTAGCACAATTTGCCACATCGTTACTTATGGGGATTACAGAAAGGCTAAAAGAGTAAAGCTTAAGGAAAGTCCAATTTTACTCTTGTAGGAAATAATCTAACCAATAACATAAATAGGAGCTGATATATAATTTTTCGCTCATAAGTACTCTTTTTTGCTTTAGTTGGCCATAAAGGAAACAATGCAAACTCAATTTTTGGTGCAATGCACACTTGCATAGATCCAGATGTATATTCGATCAAAAACAATTTGAAGAAGTGCAATAGTTAATAGTAGTATCTGATAGAGATTAGAGAAGAAGAGTTTAAGAATCAGACGTATTGTATCAAGTGCAAGAATCAAGATGGGGAAAGCAAGGACACATAGATAGAACCAATTTTAAAGCATGAGCAAGAAAAAGGATGACTATTCGAAATCCATGCAAGAGGTCAAATATAGTACCATAAGTATTCCATTTCATGGATGTTAACTTAAAACAGAGATATTTGCATGCATCATTAAAAATACTTATAAGTTAATTTAAACTCCCACTGCTGCCTGTCTAAATGTCAAGGTATTTGAGAAGCTAACAACTGTACACGCCCCTAAATTCTTCTTGTCCAACGAAACAAAATATCAGGAAACACATTTGATGTAGCTCACAACCTAACAGCTAAATATGCCTTTAAATTTTTCCTCTTTAACCAAAAAAGTTTAGTGAAACCATAGCATGTTTCTTTAGGATAAAGAACACAAAATTATTAACAGAGACACAACATTTAGGCAGCTAAAGTAGTTGATCCACATCCAATGAACAAAAGACGTGTGATTGAACCCATCTAAGCATGAGAAAATAGCATTCCTTTTCTAGATAAATCTCTCAGAGGCTAAAGATATGATAATATGGCAGGATCACATATCCTGATACAGACAGACTCGCTGTCATATAAATTAGCTTCTTATTGTCAATACTAAGGGTAAACATACTACAGAAACAAAGAAAAGACAACGCCGCTTGAGCCAGGGAAGTAAGAACAAGAACTTTGAATAATATAGCAGGATTACATATCTAGGGACAAACTCTCTTTCATATAAATTAGCTTATTATTGTCAATATTAAGGTTAAATGTACAGCTGAAACAAAGAAAAGACCATGTAGCTTGAGACAGGGAAGTAAGAACAAGTCCTTGGAATGGCAACAAGCTCACTAAAAAAGCACTTGGCTACTTCTTTTCAAAATTCTTAGTTTTAGAGCTGCTTTTATTGTCTCCTCTTTCTTTGGTCATTTCTTCTTTTAAATTGTAGTCAAGAGAGCAATAATCTAGATCTTTTTAACACTACCAGAGGGACACATAAGCAAATAATGATTACGTTGGCCAAGTATTGTTTTCTGTTGACATTGCCAAATCTAGGCTTGTGCACCACAAACATCCACAAAGAAATATCATATACTACTAGATAATAGCCACAAAAGGATATCGTTAACCTGGGATAAAAATCAAGATTTTAGCAATACTATCATGCCTACTGCTAAAGGAAAAGGAATAACAAGGGAAGGGTTTCACTTCATCCATACCACTAAGGACTTCACTTCTAACATGCATGCCACCATCTGCTTAGTAAGACACCATGTTTGCTCCATCAAGTAAAGCAAGGCTCTCCATGAAAGTAGCTACATATGAAAGACTTTGGATATCAGTATCCTTTTCATGTAGAGTTTTTGTGTCAACTAAAACAAACTTGTATGTTTGATTGTTGGGCCGGAGATAGCGAAGCAAAAGTGAACCATACATGGTGAAGCCAATGCAAGCAGATATTCTCTCAAGTGGTACAACAAAAAGTTTATTCCAAGACTCAAGCACACCATACTCCCTCATCACCCACATGAAGCAGTGGTAGTCGCGTTCACTTTGTCCAAATGTAAGGAAAGCCAGTTTCCCCTTGAGTGATGCAAGACATGTCTGAAATCTCATTATTGACTTAGAACCATCAGGCATTCCTAAGAGTCTAAATTTCTCACTATTGACATCGAATGACACAATCATATCACTCTTGCACTCGTCTTCTATTACACATGCCATCCAGTGCAAAGCTCCACTAACCAATGGGATTGGCAAAGGAAAATTATTAACATATACCATAACATTGGCTCTCAATGACATTCCAACCTCTCTCCATGAATCCGAACTTAATGTGTACACCTCAATCTGATCAGCGATATGCGGTTTCATCCCAGGATAACTCGAAATCCTCACAACCTTGTAGTCATTGTTCTCCGGATGATATGCAAATCCGAGTGTAACACAACGCAACTGCACCAAACCCAACTGTCCCAAGCAAGAATCAGGCAACCTCTTGAATTTTTTAATGCTGGGGTTCCACAAATATATAAAATCTTTGGAAATGGTAAGTTTTCCAATATCAGCAAGACACAATAACCCATTGCAGGAACCGACTATTTGGGCACGCCCAGAAGTAAAATCAAAGGGAATTTCAACCTCGGATATCCTATCAAAGGTGCGGTCGAAAGCGACCGTACAGACTGCTCTGTTAGAAGAATTGGTAGCCCATGGCATGTATATGATATAACCATCACCATTATCATGATCATGAGCTAAGTTATTCAGGTGGGTTGAGATGAAATAGGGGGTGGTGATTGAGGAGTCCCAGGTTTTGGAAACACACCTGAATCTTATGACTGATTTGGCAGGTAGCCTTGTCAGGATGTTGAGTACAATATCGTGTGGGAGATCATTCTTCCTTCGTCGGAGGATCGGTGCTTCTCTCGTTTGTGACATTTTTCAGCGAAAGATTGGACACAGAGAGACACCGCTATGAGAGACCGCTGGGTTTTAGATTTTGTTTCTATGATATTCTGACTGATATTTTAGTTTTATGGGCTCGTTTGTTTGTTTTTTTTTTTTAAAGGGTTTCACTGACTACCCCTGTGATTTGGACAAATATCAAAGAAGTATAAAAGATGACAAAACTTACCATTTCAGTTCTAAATCCAAACGGACTCTAACACTGTTATTATTTTTAGTATCTCTCTCTCACCCTCACACGGTCCTCCTTTCTTCAAACTCTTTCTTCTCACCTTTTCTTCTCATTACTTTCTCGGACTTCCTCATCCTTTCCACTCTCAAACCTCTCTTTGACTCTCACATTCCTTTCTTCTCTCTATCATGGTCTTTGCAACGGTGCGATGGTGTGGGTAAGCAGTTTTGGTGAGTTTCGGTGTGATCAGTGTTGGTGGGTTTCGGTGTGGATCGGTGTTGGTTCCGATGGTCTTTGAGCGACAACGTCGTGCTATGGCTTAGCAGTGGTTCGTGGGTTTTGGTGTAGGTTGGCGGTGGAGGTTTGTGGGTTCGTGGGTCGCGATGAGTGGGTTCGTGGGTTTTGTTGTGGGTCATGATGAGTGGTGGCTGGCGGTTGCAAGATCCCAATCTGGAAGAGCTCGCCGTCATGGGTATGGGTTTTTTTAAAAAATTGATAATTTGGGTTTGTTTGGGTTTGGTTTTGTTATAGGTCTTGGTTTTTGTTTTGAAATGTTTTTGATCTGGGTATGTTTAAGGTTTGATGTTGGATGGTTGCTTGTTTGGGTTGATCTGTGTTTAATTGTCTTATTGGTCATTTGTTGAGTTTGAAACCTTATGGCTAGCTTGAGCTTGACACAGAGAGACAGCTTCTGGCATGAAGAAGAGAGAGCAAAGAGAAAGGGATGAGAGGACTGAGGTTAACGGTGTTAGAGTACGTTTGGACTTAAAGGACTGAAATGGTCAGTTTTGTAATCTTCTAGACTTCTTTGGTATTTGTCCAAACCTCAGGGGTAATTAGTGAAATTTACCCCTTTTTTTAAATATTTTTTGGGCCCATTTTGTGAATTATGGGCCCAGTATTCGTGAGATTCTGCACTGCCAAAAAGTCTAAGCTTTATGCTCCCCTAAAGAGGTCTATTGTTGGCAGTGGATACAAAATGCTTAATTGGTTTGCTGCTGATCATAATGCTACTGTCTAGCCATAAATCAATTCAGCATGTGCTTAGAAAAGCAAATTAATGTGATAATGTATTGGTAAAATTAGGAGCATCTTAAACTAATCTCATTTTCAAAACACAATCTTCCACACACGTATCACAACTCCTCTCTATCTTCAATTTTGTTTTTGTTTTTCCACCTCTTTTTACCAGAACATATATCTCTAGCTCTCTCTCTCTCTTTTCAAAACACAATCTTCCACACACGTATCCCCTCTCTTCTCTCTATCTTCATTTTTGTTTATGTTTTTCTACCTCTTCGTACTAGAACATCTCTCTCTCACGCACATAGATCTCTCCCTCACACGAATCACCAGCAAAGAACAAAGGCTAGAAAGAGTTAGCATGTTAAATCAGTGTTCATGTACTCCGCCTCGTCTACTCCACTGCCTCTCATATCCCAGTTACCCATATGGGTTAGATCGATGTTCTCCATCTTTGTCTTTTTATTATTCTTTTTCTTTGTTGTTCTGATTTGATTAGTTTTATTCTATATGAAGGATTGTGTTTTCTCTTTGTTTTGAATTTGTATCTCCCTCTTGAGTTCAGAGACGTTTGAGAGGGTAAGGAGGTAGGTTGATTTGTAGCCATTGGGATAGAAGTTGAATATTATAATCGATTGTGTTAATATTTTATTTCATTTTATTCTTTTGCTAATGAACAATATCACTTTAGGCAAAAAAAAAAGTGACTGTTTATTAACAAATAACTTGTTTCGGTTTAGAAAGGCTGTTAAAGCATCATTTGTGATTAGACTCTAAAATACAAAGGATTTTGCGTTTGCCGATGCTATTAGAGATGTTCTTATATGGCCATTAAGAGAGGGAGAAAAAAAAAACATGATTTATGAAAATTGAATAGAAGACTACCCAGGTTTTGAATTATGAAAATATAGCCCAAGTTAGTGTGTTTTACAATTATCAGGCACAAGGAAATGGATTAACACGTATCTTAGCCCAACATACTAAAAAACACATTTTGAATTATGAAAATTGGATAGAAAACTACCCAATGGTAGAGGTAGCTCTTGCCAATGATATAATACATTTTGCGAGTACTTAATAAATTGCAAGCTTCACATTTATATATTGAATGATAATATTTTTATGTACTTTATTAATAACTAATAAGTACTATGAGAATTAAGCAAAAAAAAAAAAAAAAGTACTAGACATTTAAAAAAAAATTAAAAAAAAAGTGTAATGAAGAGGTAATAGAATTTTAATGAGATTAATTAATAATAATATTTCAGTTGATTTTGAAACCCCTTTTTTTTTTATTCAATTATTACACGGAAGGGATTTGAGCATTAAAGGAAACCAATCAATACAATACCACTGCGCTACAAGACAATTGGCTGTTTTGAAACATCTTGTTGGTTAGAACTTGGAACCCTTCACAAATACCAAGTGTTGGGACAAATATTTTTTCACAACTGTTGGCATAATTAATTGTAACCAACAATTAGAATATTGCAAAATCTCCCAAATGAGAAGTCCTGCTAATTCATCCAACTTGTTCTACAGTCTTCAACCATATAAATGGGTTCAGCCCTTCTCTTTGATCTACAAGGTAGTCAAAGCTGTCTTATCTTTAACAACAGCACCTAACCTGTAGCCAAAAAGACCAAGCAAAGTGCTAGGAATGGGGAAAAAAAATTTTAATCTAGTTAAATACCGTGATCAGAAGTAAATATAACAGGTAGAATATTAGTAGGATGAAGTGAAAAACCTTGTATTGCTTGTGCGTATTGCTTGTGCACATTGCTTAACCTTTCATATGTAGTAGCCATGGCAGCGGCACAATCATCAGCTCAGTCCAGAACTGCACAAAGAATTTGGAGGCAGAGCACAAATTACGGTTCTGGTTTCATATCAGAGTCCTGAAAGAAGGGAAAATTCAGAAATATCAGCAGAGACAGAAAATGCACTTGTTACCTAACCAGTGAAATCATAATTGAAAAATGAGTTGGGGAAGGCTGTCTGTATGCGTCGGCAGCTCTCAACATGTATATATGTATTTAAGTTGCTTTGAAAAGTAAACAGTGATGTTGCTAGAATCAAAAGTCATGTAAGAAAGAAGCAATGAAATGATTTTATGGATTATTAGCATAGGCAGAACATAGATCAATTATGCCCATTTGGGTGCTGACATGACAAGGAAAAACAAAATCATATTGAAAGCAAATGCATTCATTCAAAACCAGCATATTTAAAAAAAAAAAAAAAAGTAAATAAATACACTAGTATTTTAAATTGCAAACCTATTTTGAGGTAAAATATACTCCGTCCAAGCATACTGACAATCACAAATCACAATAAACTGAATATAAATCACCCTATATACTGGCAAGATTAATGGGGACAAGTAAAAGTGGGCCAACTGGTATTTACCAATATTTAAGTAGAAACCCGGTAAAAATTCAAATAATTACACCAGTCAACCCCCTTCATGCGCAGTCTAAAAAAGAATCCTGGTGCCGATGTGTGGACAAATCAAGTTTACCAGAAATTATATAAAAGAGCACCCCCAGAGAGAGAGAGAGAGAGAGAGATGAAAAGTCCTATGAAAAAAGTTACTTCCATTGAATTGTATCAGTCTTATTTTGGCAGATGACATACCTCATTTCCTTAAATATAGGACCCCAAATTTAACTGAAAATCAATAAATCACACCAAGGAAAATAAATTTCATTTACCTACAAAGTGAATGCAGGACCATCATCAACATTTTAAATAAGACAGTAACCCTATTTAGCTAAGCAGTATTCAGTACAATAAACCAGCAAACTAACAAAATTATACATGTTGTGCATGAAAGTATATAGCATGGTAAACTCGAAGGCTTATTAGATAGGTTCTATGGTGTAGACATCAGATTAATGCTAATTGATTCTTGATGGGAAACGCAAGTGGCAGCCCACCTTAAAGACCTACAAGAGGTGAGGGAAAGCTGGCTCTAGTGCTCAAGCCATTTGGGATGTTTCGGATGATGGAGGGCTCTCATGGGACCTTGCTTAGTCTTATTTTATTGTTTAATTGCCGCTAGATCAGTTTTAATTAAGTTCTACTAGTTTCAATCAAGCTCTACCAGAATAAGAAATGAGGAAACTTGGTAATTCCTAGATTTTCTGGAATGGGCTGACTATAGCTGTACCAAAGGTCCATGAGTCTTATTTTATGTTTTGAGTCCGCCTCCTATTTGTTTTAGGAGTTATTAAGTCATTTTTTTTATTATTTGTTGTCAGTATTCCTAGTCATTCTAGGAATAGAATATTTAGAGTTCAAGTCCTTCTAGGAAAGGTTATAATAATAGTCTCTATATAAAGGCTTTATTGTAGCCAATAATAGAGTGATTGATTAATAAAATTCTAGCAGCTTATTTTAAGCCTTAAGGGTGGGATTGCCTTCTCCTACCTAAGTGTGATTGCTTAGGAAGACCTAGCTGTGATTACCTAATGTTTTATTTATATTGTCTTATGTTTATCCCCTGTTTCAGCCCCAAAACAGCCATCAAGATTCAATATTTTTCTACTAACCTAAAAACCTTAAACATCGATCCTTATTCAAGAACCATTCAAGAACTCAACAGAAAATCAATTTTAGTGCGGATCCTGCATCAGTTCCATTTATCCAAATTATGGGATTTGAATCTATTATAATTTATTTTGAGGGTTTTAAGGGATTTAATTGCTATTCTTTTTTTTTGATAAGTAGATTTAATTGCTATTCTAATTATGATTTAATTATCTTCCCTTATTTGATGTAATTTGGGACCCTATTTATCAACCCAGAGGAAACATTATTGTTATGTTGAATTTGATGAATAAAATACATTGCAAAATTTTCCTTAAGCCTGGTGGTGGATTCCAAGCAAGTTCTAGGTGATGAAGCTTAGAGTTAGTTCTGTTTTTCTTCCTAAATTCCAACAATATTACTTTTACAAACCCTGTGCTGCATCATACTAGAAGAGTAAGTTGCAAACTAACATTGCAATATCACACGGTGACACTACAGCTAATAAATAGATATATAAAGTAACTTTTTTTTTAGTTGTAATTAAAGTTTAGGAAATCAAGTAATTAGTAATGACAAACTACATGCTGCGAAGTAACAAAACATAAACTTTAAGTCTTTGACCATTGTCAAGAAAGTACAACATGCAGATTATACTATTGGAATTACCACAATGACTTCCCCAGCCATGGGAATGAAGGCTGCCCCAAGTTTGATAAGTCAAAGCTTCCTAAACATGGAAGCATAGTCCTCTGCCAGCTACCTCCACATTTCACCTGAAAATAGATGATAAAAAATGTAAATCAAAGGGTCAAATAATCCACATATTTAGAACACAGCCCTTTTCCAACCAAAAAACAAGATGCTCCTAACTAATAATAATATAATAAGTAAATATTATTATTAACCTACATGTTTGCTATATTATTATTAACCTACATGTTTGTAGTTATGAGAAGTATACTGATTTCAGAACACATGCAGAAGGAAAGCTACTTAAGTGGTCATAGGACCATCAAAAAGCCAGTGTCTAATAAAAGAACCCATAGATGACAAAGTAGATTTGCTTGACTAATTAAGAAGCTTCGGTCACATGCACAAAAGGTTTATGACAACACTGGCGAGGGCATTGAATGGCTAAATGTTACAGGTTTTAAAAGAACAAGCAGGAAATCGTAACCATATCCATTAAACAAGCAATTAAGGAAAATCTCAGTACCAAACTACGATTAAATAAGAGGGCTTTCACCTAGCCAAAATAACCATATGGTATAGAATGAGTCAATCATCCCCCCCTCTGGTATCTTATTGAACAAACATGGGGATATTTTCTCCATTAAATCAAAATTTTCTATTTCTATGAAGTATCATGATCATCCAACTAAGACGGGATTCAAATTTTTTTTACGAACAAAAGTTATCATTAAAAGTATACGCTAGGGGTGCAAACCAAGTACATGGGGAGTAAACAAGGTGAATCCAAAATAGATAATTTAATACACACACAATAAAAACCAACGTAAGCTCATGGTATCTAGGAACTCTAGAAAGTCTGTAGTAAAATAAGTATGAGAGGCCAAAGTACATTCATATAAAGGTTCAACAATAACTTCAACTTCACCACATATTTAACACTTTCCCCTCAAAGCAATGACCATTCCTCTCTCCAAAGTACCATTCTTTCCCCTGAAGACACCATATTAAACGCAAAGAAACAACTTTCCAAATCACCCCATTAGGCATTATACTCCTGTTATAAATAAGTCCCTTCCAATATTATAACACCTCCATCACAAAATAAGGCATTACCCTTGTTAAACTACTGAGTAAGCTATTAGGAAATGATAAATTGAATCACTTAACCATAATTCTAACACTTCCCCTCGCGTGTAGGCCCATACTCCCCTTTAATAAGTGGGGACATCACGTGGGATTTTTAACATTTTAAATGGAAGGTAGAGTGGATACAGGATCGAACCTAGGACCTCCCTTTCAAGTACCATGTTAAACTACTGATTGTCCCAAAAACTAAGTTGTTAGGAAATGGTAAAGTTAATCATTTATCCATAATTCTGACAACCATGAAGACACCAAACAAGCAGAAAACCAACCATTACAACCCCTTAGCCACTGCACAATGTAAGAATAGATGAGCCATATTCTCTCCATGGCTTTTATAGAAAACACCTGTTCATTTGAAAAAATTGAAGGATTTCAGGTTTTTTTTCAAATGAACGATTTGAAGACCTATAAATTGATTGCCTAAACACTTAAGGAATTTTATAAGTCTGTATACAAAGTATCTTTCAGCCTCAAAGTGAAATTCATCCTATATTTTTTTTACTTTCCATTCATTCAGATCTCTTCCATCTCATGAATTTTGTCCGGATCCTCCTTTTCTCCCAAAAAAAGATAGGGAGCAGGATCTTCGGTGGAGCCACTATCTTTGACATTGGTGGTGGATCCTAGAAAAGTTGGCCAATGCAAATGTACAACATAATGTGTTGCATTATTATTTTCGTATTTACACGGATGCTAAATGCATCAGTACAACATTTTCAAGCGCAATTTATATTAAAAAAGAAAAAAATAATTGCATTTGATAAAAGTCAAAATAAACTGAGAAACAGATGGTTATAATCATGAGTTAAGAGATTAAAGAACCACAGGATCTATGGAATCAAACCAACCTAAATGCAGAATATAGCCAGATGAATAAAATTGATTTAACATGCATTCTACCATCCATATAAGCAAACCCCAACTGACCATGATTCATTAAATCAAGAACACCATAAACAAATCAGTGATCAAGGCCTAGGAAGCACGGACACATCATTTGGGGAGTTGTACCCATGTCATACCAGTGTCATACCCGCTGTATCACGTTATAATTTTTTGGAAATTGCTTGTGTCGTCGTGTTGTACCAGTACCCATGTTCGAGTCTGTGCTCCCTAGATCAAGGCAAAATTGTCAAAGAATGAAGATGCTTTCTCCTTTTTAACTAACTTCAAAACATAAATAACCAAATTTCTGTGTATAATTTATCTGATAGACCCAAGACAATAATTAACAAACAGGAGCAACTCAAGTTCCTAGTTGAAAACAAACCTAGACACAAAATTGAAACACTTCACAAAATGCCTAGCATAATTGGCCTCCAACCTTATGGTCCAGCCCTGAAGAATAGTCAATACTTTTTAAATAAAGACAAAGACCATACTGAAGAAATGATACCAAAGTACAGAAAATGACAGTCTGACGCATGGCAGGATCCTACGAGAATGCAGGAAGTAGACTTCAGGAATCAATTTATAAAATAAAAAATATAAAAAAAAAACTCATGAAGAAATTCTAATGATGCTGATAACTGAAGACATAATAGTTTCATCTCAAGTGCCTATAATGTTCAATGCATTTTACAGTTTTTCCAAAGGACACTAAAAAGTAGAAAAAGTAGCAACACATAACATTCTATGAACTTACAGTCATTCACTAACAGCTCAACAAGACAAAGAGCAGATAATTTCAGGACTATGCAAGAAAACCTGATACTGAAAATCTTCTTACTTTTCAAGCAGCACAAGAAATTGAGGATACAAATATGTATAAAAGTCCAAGGGCATAGAAAAGGAAATCAATAAAAATATAAATATGCTTTCAGGATTAGTACTTCCACTTACACGTTCAAAATTTCTGTTTTAGTATAAACCAGGTTCAACTTGGGAGGAAATGCTGACAGTTGCACATTGGACTTCCTGGGGTATCTTCACTTTAAAAGATCAACTGCAAGATCAAGCTGCAAATTGAATCTAAAATATCTAATCCTATGCTGAGCATAGAAAATAATCTAACATGAAAAATTTTATTACGACAGTAGAAACCATTTACAAACCAAAAAAAGAATATAAAAAATTTGATTACAGCAGCATAAACCTATTAGCCAAAAAATTACTAATGTAAGGCACTGCTAGAAAGAATTCTTTGAAAAAGAGTTAATTGCAGAAAGGAGAAGTGAGTAAATGCATTGACGAAATTAGAAAAAACATCAGCTTATCTTCAAATATTTCAATCATCTATGTCTTAAATAAGAAAACTATGAAGTGCGAAGGTTTGAAACAGATACGTTTGGGTGACAGGTGCTTCATATCAAATCAGAGTGCCTTTAAAATAAGATTCACCAAATTCATCTTTTCATATATAATTGAACAGTTATTGATGATGGGAAAAGAACATTGCAACCACTTAGTCAACAGACAGGCTAAGCCCTCTCTTATGAAACGCAGCTTGTATTTGAGAAGGGTGCGTGGATTGCACTCTTGTGGCATTATGTGGGATTAAAACCCATCAAAAGTTTCCCACTTAATTGCTAAAAATACATTTTCTTTTTACTCCTTGATGATTGTCGAATAGTGCCATGACCCACTCAAATAAAGGCATAAACTTAAGCCAACTTATATCTAGTATTAATAGAGGGCTTGATCTCTTGGTTCTACATCATTTTTGTGTTGCAGCAAATCAAGTGTATTGTGATGTGGGAGAAACCTAGCAGTTGCATATATTAGAGTCAAAAACCAAAGGGATTCCTTGTTTTGTGCCTTTTGTGAAAGTGAGGCAAGGGTGTATTTTGGGTCTAGGTTTCTTGAGAGAGTCCTTGTGCCATTGTTGTAATCTCCCTATTTTATAGCAAAACTCTCTCTGTCGCCACTTATGGATGTAGGCAAATTGCCGAACCATGTAAATTCTTGTGCTCTGTGTGTGTGATTGTTATTTATTTTTTTTTTTTTTAGGGTCATTTGGCCCAACAATTTCACAAGGCAAACACGCATTTTTTTTTTACTGAAACGCGAAAAGCCTAACTGTTTGGTTTTGGGATTTTAAAAGAACAGTGTTTTGAAAACCACAATTAGAAAAAAAATGCATTTAGAAACTGCACAATTGCACATGCCCCATAGCTTTTTGGAAACATCAAATTCAATCCCCAAATCACGTTTTGCACTTAGCACTTTATTGGATTTTCAATACCCAAATCACCCTTATATTTTTTAATGACCAAAATATCTGACAAAGAAACTTCCCCTTCCTTACCATGTCTTCTGGTCTCTCACATCACTGTTGCCCTCACAGTTGTTCATCTACCATGCCTACTGTCAAATTCAAGTAATTTATCATCTTCTTTCTCTGCTCTTTCCATTATGCATTAAATTTGTCTCTAATTGATGACAGAAACAGACTCCAGCCCAAAAACCAATATACTACCTTTGACGAGATTCTCCCACTTTTCTTATCAACTCTCTCTATTCTAATTTTTTTTATACCTTTTTGGATTAATGTGCATTCTTCTCTATATTCATCTATACTCTCTTGTATATTTTCCTGTTTTTGATTGTATGTTATTTTGTTTCATTAAAGACAAACAGGTTAACCCAAGCCCTTCCCTTTTTTTTTTTTTTTTTCAAGTACTTTCTGATGTTCATCTTTATAGCCTCCCATTCTTGGCTTTCTGGTCTAAATTAAAAAATAAGTTAATATATATGATAACCTTCATAGCATAGTTAGGGCTTTTTTGTAATTCAAAACGGAAACATCAATTTTATACCAATGTTATCCAAATGTTTGATTGATAGAAATAGCACCTTTTCATTAGTTTTGCCAAACTTTTAAAATCGTTATTTTAAAAACACTTTTTCAAACAACTAAGCCAAAAAGACACTGATATTGGTTTGAATCCTGGGGATGCTATTTGCACAAGACTCTCATTATCCCTCTATGTGAATCAGCCTTTCCTGCCTATCCAAGGGTGGTTAGCAGCAAGTACTTAGCCCATGCACTTTTAAGTCCTTAAAGAGGCAAATACATTTTGGAATATCTTTTGTAATATTCACATGTGACAGCATGGGAATTTATCATTACAACTAGAAATTTTCATGCTCATGCCCAAGTGCAAAAGTGTCCCTTAAAAACTAAAATCGGATAAGATATAGAGCAACAGACATTTCCAGAAAAATCAGATATAATTACTTTAAAATATATTGAGTGATATATGAGAACACCCCACCAATTATGTCAATGTCAAAGAATGGTAAGACAGCAATAAATACCAGATACAAGAATCTAGATGCAAAACAATACACTCCTAAATCAAAAGGATAAACAAGGAAGTCAAGCATTCACTGGTTTAAAAGTTGTGGGGGAGGGGAGGGAAGGGAAGGGAGCACTTTTCATTGAAGTATGGTGCACCATCTTGATCACAACCACAACAGAACTTAGGACTCTGATATCATGACAATCCCAAACTCCAAGCAATGCTTGGCAAAATATATGAACTAATAGGATGAAAAAAAAAAAAAAAATCTTTTGTTCACTGTTATTTTCAATTTTTAAAACTATTAGAATATTAATTAAGTGATTAAATTCACAAGTTTTCCTATCAACTTCAGCTTTTAGGAGAATCGGTAGTTTATCATGGTATTAGAGCAAATGGTGATGCATTTGAACCCTATTTCCACTCTCCCTCCCATTTAAAATGTGTTGGCCCAGATGTGGAGGGGAGTGTAAGAAAATTGGTTATGTTAAATTCACCATTTCATCAGTGGCTTGGGAAGCATAATTCAAATATTTGGAATTTGATTCCAGGGTGCTTAATGTGGATTGTTTGGTTGAAACGAAATCGTCGCTCCTTTGAGAACAATGAGAAGACATTGGATGAGTTAAAGGTTTTATGCCAGTGTAGTCTTTTTGAGTGGTCTTTTTGTTGGGGTTTTACTGATTCTTCTTCTCTCTCTGAGTTTATGTTTTCCCTTAGATTAACTTCCTGATTACCCTCTTTTTTTTTTTTTTTTTGCTGTTTGTTTCATCTGTTTCCTGTTGTTCATCATCATGAACAACTTGTACTATTCATTTTTTACTCATTAATAATAGTTCTCTGATTACCTATCAAAAAAAAAATCACCATTTCTATCAGCTTCATCTAATGGGAGAATCAATAATTTATAAAAACAACCACTTTGTTCAAAGATAATGATTCAGCAACGAAAAAAGAGATTTACTCACTGTTTGGATGTCTCAATTTTGGTACTAGAGAGTTTTTGTTGGGAGGGGCCTCTCATGTGATGCCTGCCAGATGTGAGACTTGTGTAAATAGGTTGAGTCTAAGTTATATAATTTGATATTTGAGTTGAGTATTAACTTTTTTTGATAAGTAGTTGAGTCTTAAATTGTCTAGAAGTTTCCAAATATTTTGGGTTTTTTTTTTCTTCGAGTCCAAGTTAATCTTTTATTGGACTTTATTAGGTTGTAAGTTTAGTAGTCAAATTATGAATCCTAGCGCTAATAAGTTAAGAGTCAATGATTTATATAAATAAGCTTTTATTATGCTCAAAAAATTCAGAAATTCTGAAAATGAAACATTGAGTATTTGGTTACTGAACACGCATGCCTAGAGCTCTCTCTCTCTCTCTCTCTCTCTTTGTTGCACACTGATACAGTTCACAGCCCCCAAACAGTCACAAACCTCTTTTCTTCCCTCTTAGCAAAACCCTAGAACCCCTATATTTCCCACTCATTAGCCACCAAAACACCCATTGAAACAAGCCATGAAAAAGTAAAACCCTTAACACATACGTCTATAGTCCAAAATTCACACCTGTCATCCTCTATTTCAGGCCACTTTCAACCCTTGGGGTCCATTTGGTTGGGGGATGGAAAAGTGAGATGATAGAAAATGGGGAGATGATGAAAATATGGGGAGATAAAATAGATTTTAATTCCCTCAATTGTGTTCGAAAATAGAGTTCTTACAAATTTACTCTCATACCCCTGTTACATAACTTTTTTTATATAAATATTTTATAAAGGAAAATAAAGTATTGTTTTTTAATAAAATAAGCAACCCAGAGCAAAGAACCCAGGAAAAAGGAGTTTAACATGAGGAGAAAAGAATCTATAAAAAAAAAAAAAAAGAGTTTAACATTGCAATGAACCTAGAAAAAGAGAAGAAAAGAAAAGAATAAAAAAAAAAAAAAAAGAGTTCACGTGTTTAACATTGCAAAGAAAAAAAAGAGTTTATGTGTTTAACGTTGAAAAGAACCAGAAAAAAAAAAAAAAAAAAACAAAAACAAAAAAAAACAAAAAAACAAAACAAAACAAAACAAAAAAACAAAACTTTAACGTGAATTTACTGTGGAGGGGAAGGGTTAGATAAGTAATTTCCATCCAACCACTTCTCCTCCCCATTTTCTCTCCAATTAGGGGGGTTGAAAAATGGTGAGCCCAAGGAAAAAACAGTTGGGCCCCACCATTTTCTCTCCTCCAAAATCACTCCAACCAAACATCCCTCCAACCCAAAATCTCTCCTATTTCTCTCCCCCATTTTCCATCCTTCCTATTTTCACTCCAAACAAACGTAGCATTAAATTCAATCTTCCAAGCCATATTCAAACTAAAACTTTTAGTTTGAAAGTCTAAAACCCTAAACTTATCCATCTACAATTCCTAAGCCCACTTACAGGCAGGTGTACAAATTTCCAAATCTATCCTATGTTGAATTTTTTTTTTTTTTAAGAAGGTTAATAACTATCATAACTTCAGAGTTCCATCTTGACTGCCTTTCATACAGTTTTGATGCTCTTACGTTCTTCTATACTTAAAAGATGAGGCCCAAAGAAACCAAAACAGAAATATGAAAGGATTAGTCCAAACATCAAAATTAGTATTTTGATAACTAGTGACTTGAAGAATACCTTGCAAACACATATAAACTCTTCAGCTTGTAAGAACCACTATAATACATCAATACTTGGGATGATTTTTGGAAGCAGTCTATATGGTGGCCTCGAACAAGTATCGCCATAATCAGGAATGCACATAAGCTCATTCTCCAAAACAGAATAGGCTTCTGAAAATGCCTGAAACATAATACATTGGAGTATGAGATATAATAAAACCAAAAAGAAATCACAGAAGTCATTCCACCAACATGCACAGAAAGTTCTTATACAAAAGAAAGATATTTTTTTAAAAGTATAATGATGTTAGCAGGCAGTTGAAGCTTACAAATGGGTAGCAGAAAATATTTAAAATTACAATTAATTAGCTTGTCAGTAATTTGGGCATCACTTAAGGTGAAGAGATTGTACGCTAATGTGCCATTGTGGAATTGGAGGCATTTTTTTTAAGCATACATGATATGTTGCCACAATTGGGTGCATGCCAACATACAAATTAAGAATTATTTTATTGGTATTTACACATGCACTCAAAGGGTCTTAAGCCCATGAACTCACTCTCCAGCTTCCGCATACAAGAGGAGGTATCATTTGAGCTAGAGTTCATTGGCTAAAATACAACTTAATAATAATGAAACTCTACCAAAGTTTTGTTTTTGTTAAGCGAAACTCTACCTACAATATCAGAAAAGCATGATCAACAACCATGAAAGTTACCTAATAATGTTAAGCAGCTATCTATGAAGCACCATATTCTCACACAGGTCAATTTAGAGTTTAATCCCTTTCTTCAATCATCATGCCATGGAAAAATTTATCATATCAAAGTAATAACTGCAACAAGGTTCACTAGCTTACCTTGATACACTGATGAATCCTAAAGCAATTTCTCCCCACATTATTTGTTGGATATAGAGGATCATCAATGTGAATTGGATCAATACTACAAGAAAAAGATTGTCAATACGTTACACAAATGGAGATATGTTAGGGAAATCATGAAATCACTTATCATTCAAAGATTTCAACATAGAAAGCAAGCGGGTGTCGCTCTTACCTACAACCTCTTTCTCTTTTCATATAAACTCCACTTCCCTGTACTGAAATACGCATCTGGCGAGGATCAAATACATTCCTGGAAAATCAGAGGTGGTTGAATGATAAACAGTAATAAATCTATAAATATTGTGTTGTATATACTAAATAACTTTTTATTCAAAGTGAAATTTCAATTCAATAACAACTTTCAAAAAGGAAAGAGAAAATTTGATATCAGCATTTTACTTACCCAAAGAAATACAGAAAATCCATCAGAAGGCTTCCAAAGTTCTGGAAGAACATTAAAGCGGTAATTAGCCGAAGGCATTCACTTAACAACTATCAGCACAAATTGGAAACAGAAGAAAGAGAACAAAAGCATAAAATTGCAAACCTTGCATGTAACCAAGCCACAAGAAATTTGACACTATATATATATATATATATATTTGATAAGTAAGAAATTTGAATATTCAAATTAGAGAATTGAAAACCTTAACAACATGGTTTTCTGATTGATTGTTGGAAGTAGGTTAGGGTAAGTGTTTTAGAATTATTTATTAGTTCAGTTATTTTGGTTGTGAAGGGGGCAGGTGGGACTTTAATGTAGCTGTTTGGCTTCCTTAACGTGAGGTTTTATATGTTGGGAACCAAATAATGTAAAATAAGAATTTTGTTTCCTCCTTTCCGCCAGCTTTGTCAAGAAACCAACAAAACATCAATAATCATACAACTCAAGAAATGTGCTGAAGAGTGTTATGCACTACTCAATGTTAATCTTTTAAAAAAAATACATGCCAAAGTACTCAAGATGGTGTCCAAATTACTGTGATGGTTGACATTTCTAGCATTTCATGGGATCTTTACAAGAGATTTGTCACTACTCTGTCCACTTGAAAAACTATTAGTTTGGTGGTAAGAAACTATATAATCTCGTCTTCTTCTTTTACCTGGTATATGACATGAGATATCCCGTGGGACTTGATCCCATGACCTTACCCACCAATGACACCACTCCTCAGGAGAAGAGGAGATCAAAATTTGGCCTAGAGTCCATTGGCCACCCATTAAACTAATACTATTATTTCAGAGTATTAAAATTCCTAAAATGTCTCTACAGGGGGATAAATATGACATCCCCCACAAGGTTTCCAGCCCTGGCATTCCAAGGTAAACTTCAGAAATAATGTTAGTATTCATGAGCAAAGAACTTAAGGACAATAGCAGCAAAAAAAGGCAGTACATTTCATGCTTATAGAGGATGATGCCTCCTACATGAATGCCTTCCAGTATGATGTGGTTGGCTATTCAACATGTCAAGTCCCATATGTTATTAGTTACCTAATTTCAAAAATGGTGGACACTTTTGCTCATCCACTATCCACTTAAGAAACTTAAAAAGCCACCATGAGAATAAGGAAGGCATTAGATGCAGATTAATGAACTAATTTCTTTCTTTTTTTATATAGGTAAGAATGATTTTATTGAAAGAAGACTACTTCATACAAAGAGTTCACAAAGTAGCCAAAATAATTACAAAAAGATAGGGACTCTATGAACATTGGAATGGAATCTCTAGTTGTGAGTCCCCAAGCATGAGACCAATCAAACAAGGTTCCTGCAAATAGGGAGAGGAGCTGATCCCCCGTACTCTCCATATCCTCAGAAGTACGCCTATTGCACTCCCAACTTATAATCCACAACAAACAGAACAAACCCAAATTCTAAATGTCCGATGAATGTTTTCCCATCCAGTTCCTCCAACCAAACAAAAGATTAATCACTCTCTCTAGTAGAACCCTGTATATCCCAAACACTAGGAAGCACGGACACAGATAAGAGCATGAGTACAACACAGCGACATGGCAAATTTTGAAAAACTAGGCCACGTGTACCGCTGGGATAAGTACATAAATTAATTAATTAATTTTATATATATATATATATAACAAAACAAAATCAGTTGGTAATTATGTTGAAATAGGAGTTGAGGTGGTTCAAATTTCAAAAGTCAATAAAGCTGAAACTTTCTGCTCCCCTATTAAATGTTATCACGTGAAGGGCTCACAAAACTAAGAAAGTAAAAAAGAAACAACACAAAATCAAGTAGAAGAAGCAGCAGACAACAAGAAATAAAAATTAAAAGGAGAAGAAGTGAAGAACCAGAGGAGAGGACGAAACGCAGAAGAGAAATAGTACTAAGAATCTGGGCTGCTGGAGCTACGTAAGAAGAAGAAGAAGAAGAAGAAGTGGGAGATTGAAGTGAGATAGAAAGAGTGAGTCAGTGAGAGACCAAGAGAGAGAGGAAAGAAATTATCTGATTTTGGGTGATTTTTACTTCTTCTTTTTTTAATTTCTACCCTCACCATGTCCCGGTCATTTCCGATAATTTTTTTTTTATTTAAAAAAAGGCTGGGACACACGTGCAGCCATGTCCCATGAGTTCCCTGTGTCCGACACAGGCACGGCAGGCAAAATGCCATGTCAGTGCTTTCCAGCCCAAAAATACTATACACAAAACTCCACAACTGATGAGCCCCTAGTGTTCTAATTTCATACAAGCATCTATTGTACACCCTCAATAACATATAACAAAATATTCTCCAGTCAATTTAGATTTCCAAGAAGGATGAAGTATCTATGAGTAAAATATTTCCTAGACTTACCACAGACCACTTTGGTAATTGAGGTCTAATGTTGACATAATTGTAGAACATGAACAAGAATATAGAAGACAATTTTTGTTTACTCCTAATATAAAATATATGGGGGAACCATAAGGCCAATGAACTCTATTTTAAATGGCACTTAGAACAGGGTGTAGAGTGAGAACATGGGTTTAAAACCCACTTTGACAACAGATAATTAAAGGAAACGGGGGATAATTATCATTGATTGATTTTTTATGTGTAAAATCCATGGAAAGAATAACGAATCATATTTTCTTACATTGTGTAGTGGTTTGGAAACTGTGGTCTATGATCCCTCTGCTTGTTTGGTGTTTCCAGGGTAATGCCATTTTTTGTGATGGAGATGTTACCACGTTGGACGGGGCATTTTGGCAAGAGTAATGAGGGCTTTGGAAAGTTGTTCCTTTGTGCCTTGAAGTGTCTTTGGAGAGAGATTCTTGTTGCTTTGCAGGGAAAGAGTTGAGCATGTTGAAGCTGAAATACTTAATTTAAAGACCTTATATGAATAGACTTCCACATCTCCTACATCTTCTGCCATAGACTTTCTGGGGTTCCTAGATTACTTGAACTTTCATTAATTCTTTGTTGCACTTTTAGGGTTTTTTTTGTTTTCATTTTCTTTTTTCTTTTTTCTTTGTTCCTTGTATACACCTCATGTACTTGGCTAGCACCCCTTTGCATTTTAAAGAATTATTTACTTAACAAAAGAAAAAACCCACTAGATGTGCATAATTCTTTTATGGATGTTTTAGATTTTTAAAACTTCACATGTTAGTTCTTTGGATGCTCTAGAATACTACCCGTGTACTAGGTTCTTGCCCTCTTTCTTTTTAATAAAATTCCTATTACTAAAAGGAAAAAGCCTCATTGGATGCACATGTACCTTACCAATAAAAAAATATGAGATTTTTTCAATAAAAAATGAAATCTATTAAAAAAGCAATAGGTCGCAGGTTCAAATCAAGGAATCAACATCTCCATAAACAAACTAAGGCTACCTACCAGTGGAAGCTTTGTACACTGGATACAACCTTTTTTTATAAAAGGAATAGCACTAGTAACGTTTTATATACAAGAAGAAACAGCAACGATGATACAAACTTCAAGCTCAACAGAATCTTTAAGATAAAAATAAAATAAAAAACCCAGAGAAAAAGAGTATTTATAATAATTATAAGACATAAAACAAGTGCAATATGTCATTAATAAGGGAAAAATCCACACTATATAAAACAAAATGCGAAGTTGAAAGACTGATACTAACTTGGTTAATAGGCCGGCCAAGATGATGCTCATGCTGAAGAAAACGTGTAATAAGTAACACCTGTAAAAGAAGTCACAGCACAAAAGTTAGCACATGCAGAATCACCATTGACTTATTCTCTTTTATCCTCAATGAGAAAATGTAAAAGCTCAAAAGAACAACCAAAACAAAGTGTGCATCTTGTTTCATAGAATTTTAAAATGTTCATGCAGCTTCTTTAGTCACAGAACAAGCCAGTTCAAAGAATATGACAAATGCAGCATTACTAACCAAACAGTGGGAACTTAAACCACCAGAATATGACTGGTCCAGGCTACGATCTGCCAAGAACTGTTTCAGTACCAAAGCAAGGGGTGTAGCCGCTAGAAATTGTTCAGTCAGCTCCTTAACCTGTACAAAAACAAATAATATGTTGAACTTGAAATATGATTTGGAATTTTATACTTAAAAAATAATAAATAAAAAAACTTCAGAAAGACTAATTGGGAAAATGTGTCCAAAGCTAAGGCAGAAAACACAGAAAGGTAAAGACCACCAAGATTGTGGTGGCATCCTAATTTGAAGTCAAATACATCTGGCTGGTTTCTGCAACTTTACAGAAAACTTCGGCCTTTCAAAGTAACATTTTATTGGACAGTTTCTCTTTTTCTTTTTGGATTACTGTGCAGGAGCAGGAGAGGGAGAGGGATGGGGGGGGTAGGGGGGATTCTGTTCAAATTAATTTTCATATAACATTTCCAAACCAACTCATCAAATTGCAATTAAGTGATCTAAATAAGCCTTCCTCACAAAAACACTGCCAGACACATTAATGTTCCATACTTTCTTTTTTTGAGCTAAGACAATAGATGTACCATACTTTCAAAACCTCAAGTACAATAAGAACCCACAAGTCAGTTTTGCTTCTTAAAGAAGAGGGCATACCCCAGGAATCCAAGAACTCAAGAATGTGAACTTTCATGAGAACATAGGATTCCATGTATCAAACAGCCCTTAATGGTCTGACCAACTCTACTCTACTCTCCTCTATTCCCCCTCCCTCCCCCTCAATCCAAACAAGCCATAAGAGTCTTCAACTGAAACATCAATCTTTGGCACGCACGCCCTGACGTTCCTCTGAAGTTGGTTTCAAGAAATGGATTACAAGCTCCAATCCAAGACTGAGAAACATAGAAACTGCTCAACAGTAAGACCCTTTGATAAGTGAAACAAAGAAACCCTTAACCTAGTATTCTTCTTACACTATCACAATTAAGCTGAAGTACATCATCAGCAATGATTAATTGCAGTCAAGCTGAAGTATATTATATATTTTTTTATATAGGTATGATAGAATTCACACTATGGCATCCGCTCCATGATGATTGTTCTTTATCTTCAAGCCATGATACCAATTGGTTTTTGGTATAGGTAGGGTTTGAACCTTAGATCTCTTATTTGAAGGCAAGAAATTTTACCAATTGAGCTAACTAGAACCCACATTACCATGTCTAATATCTTGCAACAGAAGTGCATAGTTGATCAAATCTATGAAAAAACTTTGTTTTTTTTTTTCTTTTTTTTTTATGTAGGGACCTTTCTAAAGAAGAACTCTTTGGACTCGCCTCTAGCGAGTAAAACCTATGGGAAACTGACCCCACCTGCCAAAACCAGCTGTCAGGTAATTCAGGGGCATTAACCCCAAAAACTTAAATTAACCTTTTATCAAAATTGAGCGAATCATGGCTAGAACTTGAAGTAGATATTCGAATAACTATCTAAAAGGTAAGGATCTTATAGGCAAAAGTACTATATTCCAAACAAAATTACCAGCTTTGTAGTTTGCAATCCTGTATGTGATGGTGTCTTAAAACTGATGTCAAGACGAACTGATTTTGAATCATTGGTAGTATCACAATCTATCTGTGCACATTTTGGCAGAGCAGAATCTTCTAAAACAACCGTATCAGAATAAACATTATTGCCTTGTTCACCATTCATGTGAGTTGTCTCCTCCTTAGGTGATTGTACATTAGAGGCAGAAGAGGTAATGAGATCATGAGGTACTTCCACCACAAGCATAATAATAGGTATCTAAGAGCAAAGGGGAACAGTATAAGAAGAAACATATAAGATTAAAGGGAAGCAAAATTAACAGAGTTTAAAAGAAGAGGCATTACAGCTGTATTTTCCACAGTCTTAAGGGAATCATTTTTTACCCACTCCTGGTTGGCAAGATACCTAGCTGCATGCTGAAATACCAATACAACAAAATCTCAATCTTTTAACTGGCAAAGAACAACAACAAAAGCAACTTAACAGAGCTTGACCAAAAAATAGAGAACATTTCCAGCTCAAATGCCTTTTTGTGTGTGTGTGTGTGGGGGGGGGGGGGGGGGGGGGGGAGGGAGAGAGGGAGGATGAGATTCATGTGAGAAGCATGGCATGCTCAAATACAAAATTGGAAGGTTATAATAACAACAGTAAAAATTACACATAAAATAGAAAAATAAAAAATCATGAACAGAACAACAATAATCAGTATCAACAAGTTTATGCACCCTCTTCTAGGAATCTAATTTAGTTTATGTTTACACTAATGGTGAGAAAAAATTTACCATTTTGAGGTAGATACAAATGCCATGCACCACAAACAAAATATTTAGAAGAACTAAGTTTAGAAAAAATATATATATTGAAAACATAAGCGGTTGAAAACAAGATTGTGTATCTAATCATTCACCTGCAAAAATTAATATCTCATTCAAAAAAAAGCCACACCATTAAAAAGTAAAGATTACAGACTTTGCTGTCACTTCAAAAGCTCCCTTACTCCTTGTTTTGGAATTTCAGTTTTAATTGATGTATACAATTCAAAATTTTTTATTAAAAGGTGCTTGGTCATGCAAATCTCATTTGCCATTAACTTCCATGGCAGCTAACCATTGTTAGCTTGATTAAATGCTAAAATTCACACTTCAATAAATAGAGTCTTGGTATCAAGATTGGCCTTCACAGAGGTACTAAATTCTTTTTAGATAGGTACTACTACTACTACTATTACTACTACTATTAATAATAATAATAATTACTTACCAATAAATTATTATTATTATTATTATTATTATTATTATTTTATACTATTTTTATAAGAGTAATAATAAAAATAGTTTAAAATGAAAAGAGGGAGAGTGAGGAACACTTAAAGAAATCTAATAGCAGTGGTCAGAACCAAATGGCAAAATTCTGCATCAAATTAGGACCAATACAGTAGGCCATGCATCAACATTCTTCTACTATCAGCATGCTAAATCGGGGCCCTCAAGACCCCTTTCCAAAACCCTGATGATCATTAGTGTAAAAGAAATAAGTAATGGAAGTCCAATTAAGCATGGGAACATGCAGGTCTAGAAAAGAATGTTGCTGTTTGACCCAAAATTGTGGAACCTCTAATCCATCTCTTAATTCTGACATCAAGTTCCACCCAATAACAGAAATACACAATGTGCAATGAAACTTTGGCTAAATAACCAAGAAACCCATGCTTAGCTACCAGCTAAGGTTGACTGCATGTGTATAGAAAGGCCAAACGAGTCGTTGATCAACAACCTTGAGCACCAATGATAGACACTAAAAGTACTTACATAAAAGAAAGGGGAAAAATATTAACCAATAAGCTTGGCTTGAATTCACAAGGCCAGTAATCATTCACAGTTTTATTATATCTGATCTTTTCTTTTTCTCTTTTTTGCTAATAATTTGAAGTATGTTTGATGATATTAGTACAGATGAATTCATCTGCTCTTAAAAAAGAGAAATAAACAAAATTAGCACACACTACACCAAGTTGCACCCACTGCCAAAATGCTCTAACACATTTGTCATTCCTTATCACTTTCAATTATTTCCGAGTTTTCTGGCAGTAATTAGAAATGTTTGTAGAAGGACAGTAATCAAGGAAAATGGTTGAGGAGGTGCAAAATATTGGCCTATTTTCAACTCCTAAAAGCACAAATAACACTGTTGTTGTGAGCATCATTGATTCTCAGGTAATTCAATGTGACATCAATGAGATTTCCCTTAATCTGATTGTAGAGAATATCTCAGTATATTTTAAACAGTTACAATCTTAGGTATAACATTTACAATTTTATAGGATTTTATTGAGAACCAAAAGAGTTTCAGACTACACGATAAAGAATGTCAAGAAATATATAACTCACACAAACAGCTGTTTTGCCACAACTGCCTTACTACTGCAATACCGATGTACATAATTGGCAACATACCTGAAGGCTTGTTTCTTTGATACCATTACGACCCTCCAATATCCCAGCTTCTTTAATGGGTTCCTATAGCATATGTCTTGCAGATAAGGTGTTTGCCATAAAAGTCTTAGCACAGGGTAAAGTAGTTATTGAACCAAGAATTTTACCAGGTTTCTCACTGGAGGGAGACAAACCACAAGGTCCACATCACTTGTTGGAAGGGCCAAACCTGTTGAATTTGAACCAAATATGTGTGTTTGAGACCTGGGCCATAGGACTTGGAGAGATCGTGTAACTCGCTTGACTGCCCAATTTATGTAGGGCTTCCTGGCCATATTTGCTGCAGCAACCTTGGACACCATCATATTTGTAATGTCACATGGATTATTGGAGTCAATAAGGGCAAAGCTACAAATTCTCAATGCAAATTTTGAGTGGAGAAAAAAAAACCCTAGAATAATGATGATGGCCATAATGACAGACGATGATGGTGATCATGATAATGGAAAAAACGCCTTGTACCTGATTGCAGAATGAGTCAATCTCATCATGGAGGAGGCTGTGCATCAAAGAAATTGAGGTCTTCCATGAAGGACAGCTCTGTAACTCCGGTGGTTGCAGAGGGATTGCAACATCTGGCTGTGTAATGATATTTTCATCTAATAAATGCATTGCAAAACACCAGAGAAACTTTAGTACAATATAAAATAGACGCTATACTTACATGTTCCTGATCACGAGCTAGCTGGGACATTGCAATCAACCGATCCTGCAGCAAAGCTGCAGGTAGAGGCTGAACCATTGGACGAGCTGACAGATTATTGTTTCTCCAAGAAGGCCAAAGAACTTCAGCACCATCCATACGCAAACAAGCATCCTCCAAGTTATTTCCATCATTGTACCAACCTCTCACACCCCAGTGCCTAGGGCTGGAACTACCAGATCTAACAGTTGGAAAACCCCTCAGTTTTCTGGAGTCACTCACAGGGGAAGGCGGCGGTGGTCGTGGAGCCCTTGGAACACAAAGCACTACAGGCGACGGTGGCCGCTTTATCCGAGGGTGCTCCCGCCTCGTAGAAGGAACACAAGGGCTTTTGTGATCATGACTACGCTTAAAATCTCTTGATCCCCTCGACCAATTTGGAACGACGATTGGAGGCAAAATAGGATAAGGAAGGGAATCTCCTGCCTTCCCTTCAACATCACTAGGTAAATTTGGCAAAGATCCAGAAGTGTCCTCTTCAGCCCCCGCATCTGCCAATGTTGATGAGGAATGCAACATCTTCCCAGGTATTTCATTTCCTGGAATTACATAACCAAGAGGCTGGTGTCCAGACCCCAAAGGATCAAAAGAACTGAATGAAGCAGCTGTAGGTGAAGTCAAACCATTTGTACTATATGAAGAAGAATATGCAACCATGTCATCAACAGCCCTAATCATGTCAGCGTCACGCCAAGCCCATGAGCTATCATCGGAACTAAGGGAAGGAGGTCGAGAAAAACCCGACCCTGGGAGATCAGAAGGATTCCAGTACATCACACCACCACCAAAGTATTGATTATAATCTATCCCGGAAACAGCATGCACCTCAACTTCTTCCTCTGATATCCAGTGGCTGTCACATTCATCTGCTAGTTCCTGTGCATTTGTTAGATCGGGTGAATCTGTGAAATCCCCAGAATACTTCCTTTCATCATCAGTGGTCAGAGCATTAAGCTGCACACTGTGAGCATTTAAACTTTGTGGAAAAGTAGACTGCCGCCTTGAGATAAATCCAGAATCATAATTATAGGTTACTGAGGGAGCCAGTCCACAAGTACTTCGAACCACTGGAGGCCAATCTAAACTCATTGACAATGGTCGAGACAGAATTGGGTTACACCCACCTTCAATTGGAGAGTTTCTTGCGTGATGCATTGCGGGTATGAAGGATTGCTGGAAGTGATTATGCCAGTTCCGACCAACATCCAGATGCAATCGATCAGTGGCAGCTGGGAGATGTGAACTAACAGATGGAAAATAAACAGGAGTAACATTGGGCCACTCATTCAGTGGGTGCTCTGAAGAATTTGAGGGTCCTGTATCAAATGTATTTACACTCTCTTGCTCCCTAACCAAATCAGATTCATCTTTTATGTCAAAAGCTCGGATTGGTTTGTCAGGGAAAGTTGATTTTACATCACATTCACTTCTATTTTCACAATTCTGAAAATTGCCATCTTCATTGCTCAAAACATTATCAAGCCCCAATGCAGGCACAGCAGAAGGTACATTACAATTTAAGGTCTCTAATCTTAAAGATATAGTTTGCTTTTCAATCATATCATTTGCTAAATTATAACACTCTGAACCTATATTACAGAAACTTTCACTAGAACCATTAACATAATCTCCTTGAATGCTTTGGGCGGCATGGTCCTCCCCAGTAGGCCCATTAACGGAACAAGGAAGACTGGAATTTGATGCAAGGATATCATTACCAATTTTATTATCATCTGTGGCATTCAGGATGGTTGAATTGTCAGATGCTTGAACAGAATCTCGTGCCTCATTTTGAGAAACAGCAGACAACGAGGAATCTTCCATGACTGAATTCTCGTACTTCCTCACTTCCATGAGATTATTAAACCCAGATTTTTTCATTTTGTTTTTATCTTTCCTACCCTTCCTTGCAGGATTTTGAACTTTTCCAACAACTGTTCCTTGGGCATGTCCCTGATAACAACTACCAGTTATAAACCACCCAAACAATTAATATCATACCAATAAACCAATAAAAAGATAAATGATTTCAAATGAAAATGTAATAGTAATAATTATTGTCACCATTTGAACAGTTGATGTCTCTCTGCAAGTCTCCTTCCCCTGAGGTATATCAAAAATCTTTTGGGACTCCATCAAATCTGCCTTCTCTTTACATGCATTCGCACAATCAAGATCCTGGAATATTATTTGGAACATTTATCACTAAATATCTCAATGTGTGTATGTGTGTGTAAAAGGACTTCAGCAAATGCTTTATAGCATAAAATATTACCATGAGAGATTTGTCACATGGAAAATCATCTAGACGAGACCTTGGGATAGGATTTCCCCTTTTCATATTACGGGTTCTCCCTTTTTTTCTACGGCTACAAGCACCAGGCTTTTCTTTGGATTTATTAGGTAATGACTTCTCAATTCCCTCTTCCAGAAGTTCAAGTTTTGTACAATCAAGTGAAACAACCTTGAGAAATCCTCGCAGTTTCCTCAAAATACAATCAGAAATGGTACAAACAGATCCCAATTTACTAAAAAACAGTTCCCCTTTATCATATTCACCACGGTGACATGATGATATCATCATGATAATATCATGAAGCACAAGCAAACTATTAAACGCATTTACTAAGGAAGTTGGTTTTCCAAGAAGAGAAGCAGAGGTACTGATCAAGCCAAACTCTGCCTTGGCAGCGACACTGGGGATAGTCCTTCGCATTTCCATGGTATGATTGTATCTCACCAGATGTTCTGCTCCTGCATTAAAAAGCCACATCTCATCCTCCAAAACTGTACTTGCCTCCTTCAGAATTTCATGAGTCTGAAAATTTAATAGTGACCAAAAATTTAGGACAAAGTGTAATAAAAATTACTAGAACCAGCAATTAGTCAATTGTAGAACCATCATGGTTCAATCATGTGTTATTTAATATAAAAGGCAATCTCTCTCTCTCTCTCTCTCTCTCTCTCTCTCTCTCTCTCTCTCTCTCTCTCTCTCTCTCTCAAGGAAATATTCTGTATGTTACTCAAATTTGCACACATGATGCAACAGATCCTTCTAAAAAAAAAGGAGAAATAAAATAGGAAACAAAAAAAGCAAGTCTTCGTGGCACAAGATCCTTACATACTGTATGTTACACAAATTCTGATGTTTATCCTACAAATCACACACAGGGTTGCTCCTAGGCATGAGAATAAACTGCTTGGCCCATCAAAGGTGAATGCCCATGGATTACCCAGAAACTTGCTTTGGCAGGTGGGGTTAGTTGCCCATAGGTTTTACCAGGCTATAGGCGATTTTTTTAGAAAGGTTCCCTAACTTATCAAAATCAAAATCACGCATGGGGTTAACAGTTTTGTATACCTTGTAAAGAATTGCATGAGGTATGATCTAGTCCACTTATCAAGCATCGCATCATTGCCAAATAACCAAATCAGCCAAGTTACTGTATAAGGTGTGGCTCATAAATCTGCAATGTCTTTAAATATCCAAAACTTATGCATAAGCCTAAACACAAAGAAATATTATTCACCCATTTCATACAAAGACTATTCCATATGTTAACCTTTTACTCACAAACTTTCTATAAATGAATTACACTTCACCCTAAAAATATGTACTATTTCTACTTAAAACCACTTCTCCATCAATGCATATATTACCCGAATATTTAACTTCAACAATAACAAAGCCTTAGTACCAAAATTTTGAAGTCAACAATGGATTTCACTACCATTCTAGCCTAGGCAAAATCATACTCTGTCATTTTTTATACTAATTCTACTGCATTCAATATATCCATATTTTGGTTTTGGTTTGTTCAGTGCATCTATATTTAGCTACTACAACAAATCCACATGTATTCCTAGATACGAAATTGCATTCTTAACTACACATAAAATACCACATTATACAATCTATCACCAAAATCAGAAAAAATAAACAAATGACCAAACATTAAGAGTTGTTCCAAGAACAGTACCAAAGATTTTGCGGATCTCCCCAACACCACCGTCAGGATTTTCCTCCTCGTGGCAGCATCCAAATTCCTCCACCAATCCACACATCCCCTTTTCCTCCAATACACATTAGCCGCGACCCCCGCTGCCGCGCTCGCCTTCTCCTTCAACTTCACCCCTCTTTTCCTCCCATTATTACAGTTCAACCACGCCAATCTCAGCGCCACCTCCAACCTGTTCACCACAAAAGCCTCCATTGTATAGTACCCTTTGGCCTTCAACCACTCCAATTCCACCCAATCCGACCCCAACTCGCTCTCTTCCCCTCTCAAAAACCCTCCATTCGAAACCTCATCCATGGTCTCCACAAACCTCTCCAAATCCTCCACAAACTCCTCGCTCACCGTCGCGGTATCGAGGCTCCGAACCGAGCACGAGCATTGGCCGACGCTTTCCCCCTCGGTCGAACAGAAGAGCCGAACCGACTCGGCGACGAGTCTCTCGGAGCGGTTCGACTCGGCGACGCGAGAGAGAAGGCCGCGCGACTTCTTGAAGCAGAAGCTGGGGAGGTCGTCGCGGGAAGGAATATCGGGGAGGACAATGAAGCAGCCATGGCCGTGGGTTCGGACCTTGCCGAGCATGTTGACGAGGACTCGGACGAACCTGGAATCGACGGCGGTGATGTGAGCTTGGCGCTGGTGGACGGTGAGAGACGAGAACCATTTGAGGATTGAGGACCTAGGGTTTGAGTTTTGGAGCGGAGGAAGATCTGAGCCGGCGGTGGTGCGGGAATGGTAGAGAGAGATGTGGGAGGTGAGCGAGTCGATGAGTTGGCTCTGAGTCATGGCCGAGTTGGCGAGTGAAGGTTTGGAATTACAACGATTTGGGTTTGGTTTTGGTTTTGATTTTGATTTTGGTTTCGACATTTTATTGGGTTTGGTTTGGTGGTTGAAGTTGACAAGTTGTAGGTGTAGTTGCAGAGAGCATGAAACAGAGAGAGAGAGAGGATACTCGGGGGAGAAGAAATGTGAGGGAGATGCGGGTCGTTCAAAGCGGGTTTATTTTTGGGGAGGGGGTCCAGATTCGGCCCGGTGGGTCCTTAAAAAGAGAAGAATTGATTACTTCAAAAAAATAATGGTAGAACACTAAAATTTATAGTACAACTATTTTGCTTTTAACTCTTCCGCCGAATAAAACTTTTGCCATAATTTATCAACGACAAATTTTGAAGACGGTGCAAGTAAATTATTATCGTTCTAAAATTGTTGATTTTTTAGGGTAATATTTTTTCATGCAATATTTTTAACTTATGTAAAGAGAAGTGCTCTGTTTACAATATTTTTTAATATTTTTATAATAAATCATAAATAGTAAGTTATTCTATAGGGAGTATTTGAACTCTTAGCCCAAAAGTGTATGGACGCAAGCCCAAAAAGCCCAAACAATAAAATTGTAGAGAAGTGGGTTGAAAAACTGGGCTGTAGTGAAATCTGTGATGGGCCAGCAGGTTTAGTCAACAAAGAAAGATGACGAATGTTTTATATCAGAAAATGTCCTCGGCAAATCTAAGGAGATTGGTTCTTTTGTTTTGCCCTTCCAGTTCTATTACAAGACTTCTCTCTCCCTTTTTCTTCCTTCCTTCTTCTTCAGGGGTCTCTTACATTATATACCCCCTTCTTGATGATCCTGAACCTCCACTTGTTGGTCATTCAAGTTACCACTTGAGTACCTGTCCCATCAGTCACCCCTCCTGGCTCCCTGTAAGTTGTGGTTGCTAATGTAGCATTGTTCAGGGGTTTTCTCCTCATAAATGTGGCCTAAAAAGTAGCTGTGACACATTAAATGTGATGGTAATAGCTTCCCTTAACTACCTCCTAGTTTCCACTTGTTGGTGTGCTCGAGATGTACGTACCTGTCGCCGGAGCTTTTTAGAAGCTCGTCTTGGTTCGTGAGATCCGAATTAGGTCCATGTTTAACTTGTCTGAGGAGGCATTGCTCCTCGAACAGGGCCCATGGCCTAATACCAGATCTGGGCCCTTACCCCTATAGTTACTATTTGAATTCACAATTTAAATTACTTTTTTGCTTACACGTAACAACCAATAACAACCTACAACTTAAAATTTGTTGTAAAAGGATTATAAAAATGTTGTAAATATTGCATTTCTCCCAAAACTATCAATTGACAATCCCAGTTTTAAAGAATTATTATACCAATGTGAGTCGTTCCTACTAAATTGGGTATTAAGTGAGACATAAATTTTCTCCAAAAAAAAGGTGAGACATAAATTAGGTGCAATACCGAGGTTTTACCTAGTGATTCAATGAAAAAAGACAAATACTATCTTATTTAATAACTAATTTAAGGGGTATATTAATACAACTCTTTCAAATTGGGGTGTGAGTCTAGCAAGTAGAAGTTTTGGTTCTTTCGGACTCATTGGAAATGATGCCAAAGTTTTTTTTTTTTTAATGTAATTTACTATTTTTTAAATATTTTTATTAAGTTACATATGTACCTTTTTTTTTTCTCTATTTTGATAATGGTTAGTCTTAGAGATATGCATTTTTTTTTTAATACAAGATATAAATTTTATTCTAACTTAATCTAAGTATATATGTGTATAAAGTTTCATTCTGGAGACTTGAACTATAGCCCTTGTCCTTTATACCTCATAAGCACTTATAAGTATCTTTTGATTACGGTAGGAGATTTTTTTTTTCCTGAATAATTACATTAGGGGATCTAATTTATTATATTAGCTGCAAGTTACAGATGTAGCTTTTGATTACTAGTGGATTCCAGTTAGCTCAATTGGTAAAATCTTTGATTGTTGAATAAGAGATATAGAGTTCAATTCCCTCTTACACTAAAAACTGATTGGTGTCTTGGTCTGATGATAAAGAACTATTATCAGGAGCGAACACCATAAGTTGAAACTCACTCAAAAAAACGCTTCTGACTACTGTAGAGGATCTTGTTTATAATGTTAACTGCATTAAAAATACACATCTATTGAAAAATGTGCATGCTAAAACTAGATGATTAACATTTTTGCTCAGAATTGACTTATGAGACTAGAGAGTAATGAAATAGAACAACTATTTTTTTCATAGAAAAAGAAAGTGTTTAATTCAAATTTTCACTTTGATCATTTTTCATTCATTTATATTAAAAAAGTTAAGAACCCTTGATCATTTATAATATTCTAAATTGTTACTAAATTTCGCCTTGAAAATAGCCTATTATATAATGATTCGTTGAATCTTATTAACTTCCTCACATTCTAAAAGCAAATATGCAAAACATTATATCTTGAACTTCTTTTCGTTTTTCTGTTTCATAAGTTTCTATAATGTCATAATTGTTTAAAATCGATGTTGTCCAGTGCATGGTAATTTTGCTGCTTGGGGCATTGTTCATCTAATGGTACAGATTGATCTACACTACAAGAGCAATTGATCTTAATTGCTCCTCCATCAAGTCACAATTTATTAGCAAAGTCAATAAGAGCTGTGTAGTAAACAAATGGGCAGAAGAATTTTGCTTTTTTACAGATAAATTAGAAAATGGGCGACTGCTCAAATCTTGGTATGTCTCTCTCGGTCCCTCCTTCTCTAAGAATCTATATTCATTTGGATTTAGGATGAATCTTACGTTCTTATGTTTCCATTACTCTGTTATCATTTTATCTTTGATGAATTATTTACGTATAAAGAGTTTTATGAAGTCATATGTTAGAGGTTTAAATCTTGGCTTTTATACAGATACATATTAAGAACTGCCGGTCAATGATTTAAATTTTAATATGAATTCATCCAAATCTAATCTCATTGAATAAAACTAAGATTAAGATAAGTGTGCAAGTTTTATCGATCTACTATTGCATTATTTGAATCTAGTGAACCAAACCATGATAAATAGATCAAGCTCATGGCGTACTTGATCAAGTAGCTTAGCTCATTTTCATTGTTTTATTTGGCTTAAAAAAATATATTGAAAGTACATTATGCAATCAGGTATGAAGGCTTTTTTTTTTTTTTTGCCTAAATGAAAAAGGGAGCTTGCAAATGTAATCACTGCCACCAACCCACTTAAACTCTATTCATGAATGGCGTGGAACTATCCATGTAATAGTGGGCTTACCACTACTCAAACCCACAATTTTAAATACGCAAGATGATGAGCTGCAACAGGGACATAGCTATGCTTGGACCAGGGAGGGCAACCCCCTAGCCCAATGAGAAAAAGCAAAATATAAAATATATAAAGCTTGGTTTTGAATTTTCATACTCCATTTTTGTTCAATACTTCCATGCTTTCACAAAAAGTACACTTTCTTTATTCAAATTTTCATTAAATTTTGTTTCTTTTTGTGAGTTTCTTTCTGGGTTCTAAATGATTTATGAAATTTATTTTAAAGAATTAGCATAGGATAGTTGCAGCTTAAGTGTTTAATGAAGTTCCCCAAAGAAGCGCGCGCGCGCACGCGCGCACACACACACACACACACACACACACACACACACACATATATATATATATATATTCTTTTATAAGTAGCTTGAATAAAAAAAAGCATGGTTGTCTTTGGGTTTAATCTAGAGCTACAATATGAAAGTTTAGGCTATAACAAATTTTTTAAGCATTTGGGTTTGAGTATACCTCACCCCCCCCCCCCCCCAACTTGAAATCCTAGCTTCGTCCCTGAGCTACAAGGGCTTCTTACCAGACTACCACAAGGGCTACTCCGCGAATGAATTAACATGCTGCTAACATAGTCGATTTATGGGTACATTTTTAGCACACTATTCTATGGCCATATATATTATGCGTATAAAGACTAGAGATGATGGGTAATTTTTTCTTGCTCATGATTGATTTCGCCTATCGTTCCTTGTTTAAATAATTTGGATTTAGCTTCATTTTAAATGTAGTTTATAGTTTATTTCATGTAGGATACATGGTTAGAAAGATTGATTCAATTTGGGAGTATGCAAAGGATAAGAAAATGGTCGTTTTTTATGAAAGTTTGTAAAAATGATTTTGTTGGGGGTATTTCAAGGGTTAAATCACATTTATCTAGGATTAGAGGCTGTGATGCTCAAATTTGGGAGTGGAGGAAGAGAGATAGAGTGGGAGTGGTAGAGAGAGTTATGGGAGGTGAGCGACTCGATGAGTTGGTTCTAAGTCATGAACAAGTTTGAGTGAAGGTTTAGAATTACAATTTGGATTTCGATTTGGATTTGGTTTTGGTTTTGGTTTAGGTTTAGATATTATTTAGCTTTGTAGGTTGAAGTTGAAGTTGTAGTTGTAGATAGCATGAGAGAAAGGATATTCAGGGGAGAAGAAATGTGAGGATTGTGGAAGATGCAGGTCGTTGAAAGCAGGTTTTCTTTAGGGTGTTCAGATTCGGCCCGATGGGTCCTTACTTATTTTTAGGTCATTTTTAAACTTTTTTCACTCTAAAGTTTCAATTGACTTTTAGTAAACCCTAATACTATTTATTTATTCGATTGAGACTCCAATTTAAAAAAAAAAAAAAACTATATGAATGTGTATTCTACTGTCTAAATTGGATGTCAAGTGTGACATAAATTACTTTAGTCTTGAGTGTTATATCTTAACCAAAACCTCACGTGAATTCTAGTTAGCTTAATGGCTAAAAATTTAGATTTTTTTTTTATGATGGTAAAAATGTAGATTATGTTAGGGGATCTTTTGTATTTCATAAGCTGCATTAAAAATACATGTCTATTAAAAATGTTGAACTAAATTTATTCATGATAAAACTAGATGATTAAAATTTTTTCTTGGAATTGACATATGGGAGTAATGCATGTATGAGTTAAAATAGAAGAGCTATTTAATTTATAGAATAAAAAAAGAATAAAATTTAATTACAAAATTGGTTGTAGTCTAATATTATATAACCTTACACAATTTCTTTTTATTGAAAGTGAATTTTGACAAATCTACCATTAGATGATGTCTTCTTCTTATATTTTCCATACTTGCAAAATTTCTAAAAAATTAAAAATCAATAGTTATGTCATCAATAAATTGTTTACATTACAAGTTTTTGTAATTTAAAATTATGCATAAAATATAAACTTATAGATTATATAGTAAATAATATCTAATTCACACAAAATTTGGAATGTGTATTAAGTGGGTAAAAAGCATGCAATTCAACGGTTAGATTTTCAAAATATATAGTAATGTTTATTTTATTGAATAAGGTTGTAGTCTAAGTTACAACTTATAAACTTTATCCATAAAAAAAGAGTTTAATTAATATTTTCACTTTTATCTCTGATCATTCATTTCTATGCAAAGCTAGCTAAGAACCCTTGATCATTTATATTCCACCTTGAAAATATCCTATTATATAATATAATCATTCCTTTAATTGTATTCACTTCTTCACACCTCAAAAGCAAATATGCAAAACATTACGGTATCTTTGAACTTCTTTTTCTTATTATTATTTTTTATCGTGAGTTGGTTTCATAAGTTTCTATAACGGCATAATTGTTTAACATCGATGCTGCCCATCGCATTGTAATTCAGCTGATTAGGGCATGTTCATCTAATATATGGAACAGATTGGTCAACACTTAAACACAAGCAATTGATCTTATTTAATTGCTCGGAGTTACTGTTATCCTACATGCTCAGTCTCAAATTCCCAATGAACTTTGATATCCTCAATTGTTCAAATTATGTTTTTCATATTAAATTCTGTTATACAAATTCAAAGCAAGGTCTAAATTCTTATTTTTGAGTAATTTTATGCAAAAAAAAAAAAAAAACTTTGATAATATATTTTGGGTTTTATTGGGAGTAATGGCACAAATTATGCCATTTTATGTGGCATAATTTGTGCCACAACTTGCTCACGTGTCATGTTGAAACACTTTTATCTTTTAAACTTGCTCACGTGTTTATGTGTCATGTTGAAACACTTTTATCTTTTAAACTTGCTCATGTGTTCATGTGAAGACACCCCTATCACTTAAATTCACCACATGAGTGAGTTATAGTATAAGTAGTGTTATTTTATGCTGCACAAGCCTCTTCATTTTATTAAAGTTAGGAAAGGAATAACAAGTTGGAATATTCCGTCTAAGTTGGGCCAATCAAATATCGCTATGTCCTTAATGATTAATTACTACTTGTCTGTGTTTAGCTTTTTTTTAATTTAATTTTTCATAGGTTACTATCTTTTTATCCCAAAAAAAAAAAAAAAAAAAAACATTCCTTAAAAAAATTGTTAATTTGTCACTGTTATTATAGACAGCTAGATGCTAATCTTAAAACTTTCTAAAGGTCATTAGCTTACATTTTCCGTACCTGTCTTCATCATTAAAAGTTTATATTGTATCAGCAAAATTAAAATAATTTATTCTCGTGATTTACTTTTAACAAGTAATTAAATAGAATTTATATAGGTAGTGTTCGACCCTTAATTGTGTCCAATAACTACATAAAATAATACTATGCTTGTTTTAGCATTTGAGTTGGTTGGTGGTCACTCATGTGGAGTAAACAAATTAGCAGAAAAGAAGGAACTAGTTGGAATTTGAATATAGGAGAGACAGAGAGACAGTCATTGGACTTCATTATTAAAAAATAAATGTCATTGTTGTCATTCGCTTAGTGGTTATCCTAACAGGCTAACACCAACAAAGCCTGGTAAATTGTTGACTTCTGAACCTGATATGTGATTAAGGAGAGACCTGATTCTAACACCAGCAAAGCTCATCGGAGGTTTGTACCTGATTCTACAGTTTCTCTAACTTCCATTTCTGCCACCAGTGAACAGAACAAGAAAAAGGAGACAGCTCAATTCTTGGTACGTCTATCTCAGTCTTAACCTGACAACCTCTCTATGAATCCATATTCATTAGCATATATGTTCTTATATTTCCTTTACTCAACTGTTTACTTATTACTGTCCCCAAATGTTTTTGGCCGGGGCTTGGGTGACTTCACTAACTTGAATGTAAAACCTCAATTTTTTTTTTCTCGTTTCTTCAAAATACAAGTATACTTTACTACATACTTTCAGCAAATATTTTTCAGAAAAAAGTCAAATAAGTGGTTTCCAGTAATAAATCATATGTTAGAGGTTTAAATCTTAGCCCTCTCTCAAAAATAATAGTATTAAAAAAGATAGAACTACAAAAGCTTGCACGTAATCTAGATAAGCGGAATACCAAACAAACTAGGAAGGCTTGAATTAGCATGTTGCTAACACAGTCAATTTATACATAAATTGATTGCACACCCTTCTGTAGCCATGCGCACTCATATTAGGTGTATCAAGCCTCCAGAGATGATGGGTGTTCTGCCTTGGTCATGGTTGATTTGGCCTTTGTTCTTTTCTTGTTTAAATTTTTTCTATTTGGCTTCATATTAAATTCAAAAATCATCATGCGATTTATTTCATGTAGGATAAAAGTTTGACATGGTTAGGAAGAGAGATTCATTTTGGGAGTATGCGGAGGATCTGAAAAATGGTCGTTTTTTATGTAAGTTTTGTCAAAATGACTTTGCTGGGGGTATTTCAAGGATTAAATCGCATTTGTCTGGGATTAGAGGCCGTGATGTTGAAATTTGTCTGCAAGTACCTGTAGATGTTCAATTAGCTGTAGTACAAGCAATTGACACTACTAGTAAGAAAGCTAAAACTGTGGCTGCATCAAATAATACTTTGGAGGGGGAAAGTATTTCAAGTTCGTCATCAGCACAAATGCCAAATATACGTGAGGAGAAGGATAAGAGTATAGTGGATCAAAGGTTTGCTAAGCTCTTGATCTTAGATAGCATTTGTTCTGATGCTATTCAATCACCCTTCTTCAATGATTTTGTGAAAGGTGTTGCTGAATATGGGCCTGGTTACGAGTTACCAAGTTCATTAACCCTCAAATCACTGATAATGCCTGGTATCAAGAAGGAAGTTGAGGAATACATTCATAATGTCAAAATATATTTAGTCAAAACAGGTTGTACCTTAATGTACAATATATGGCCTAGTAGGAATTCATTTTTTGAAACACTTCTCACCTACAAGAATATTTTTGCTTATACACCAAGAGGGTTGGCGTGCATGGATCCATCCCCATACCCAATGCAAGAACTTCTTTATTTTGAAGAAGCCATGTCTTCCATAGTTGAAGAAATTGGGCCTAGACATGTCGTACAATTTATCATTAATAATGATATTGATGATAGTGATGAGATTAGATCAACCAAAGACATGCTAAAAAAGTATCCTTGGATTTACATGACAAATTGTGCCACTCATGGGATTGGATTGCTTTTGAAGGAAATATACTGGATTTCTTTTGTGTATAATACAATACAAGTTGCAAAGCTGATAGTAACATATATTTACAAGCATAATGTTAGTGTGCCCCTAAGAAGAGTGCGCAAAGGAAGGAGAAATTATATTAGTTTCGATATTTGTATGCTAATATCACTTTTAGAAGTTGAAGATGAATTGCAGGCCTTACAAGTGTCTATTATAACGTTGTCTACTGATTGGGGGAGAACGCCTAATTACAAACAGGTTGGAGAACTTCTTAAAGGTGCAAGATTAATTGATCATGCTATTCATTGCAAAGAATTCTGGATTCGTGGGAAAAAAATAGCACAAGTTTTGCGGCCAATGTTGCAAGCTCTTTGTCTAGTTGATGGTGGTGGCGCAACATCAGGATACTTGTATGAGATGTTGGAAAGGGTAAAAGATGCAATTATACAGTGTCATGACAATACTAACTTCCCTTATGATCGTATATGGGAAATTTTTAATGAGAGGCGAAGTGATATTATTCATCCCATACATGCAATTGCTGCCTTTTTAAATCCTGCCTATATGTGTAGTGAAAAATTTAAAGAGAATGTTGAATTGACTAATGGTATAAACTTTGCTCTAGAACATTTGGTTGATGAAGAAGAGAAAGAAGCTTTTATTAACCAAGTACAATTATACCGCATGAAGGTCTCAAACTTGTTCACAGCTCAAGCCATAATAATGCTAAAAACGTCCCATCCTCGTAAGTTCAATCACTTCTATCTGTGTTTATAATAAAAATTATTATATAATTATGTTATTATTTTGAATTTTGCAGATATATGGTGGGAATGTTGTGGCAATCATTTCCCTGTATTACAAAAATATGCCATTCGGATTTTAAGTCAACCTTGTGGTTCTTCAGTATGTAAGCGATATCAATTACGACCCAAATATGGGGATGATCATGCATTTATGGTGAATACAATGATAATGGAAAGGCATAAAGTGCTGGAAACTCAAATGTTAGAGGCAATCGATCTTGACAAGCTTGATGAACTTGCTGATAATGTTAATTATCAACATATTGATCATGAAGAATGGGATGATGGAGACTTTGATTACCTATTATTTGATTTGACAGAGAGTCGTGTTAACGACATGATTGATGATGTAACTTGTTCGTGGTTGGATAAATGGCCCTTAAAGTGAATCAGTCCATCAAATCAAGAACAAAAATAAAAGTTTGTCTTGTTTTCCCTTTGTAATTTCGCCAATACTTTTTGCTCTGTTTTAAATGTTGTATTTTGTTAAATTATATAGTATCTCCAGCTTATTATATTACTTTCTCTTATGTATTTCAATTAATTTATAAATTTAACTAAGTTGTGGAATTTTTTTGGGTAGGCCTTATTGGAAAACTCATTTGCATCACATACAAATTCGTATAAAGCGGAAGACAGAAGGCACAAGAAAACATATTATCTCTAAATCCTAGAGAAAACGATTTGCATGATACATACCTTGATGTGGTGAATCACAAAACCAAAAAAAAAAAAAAAAAAAAATTACTTGATCTTGAGGACACCTAGATCTTCATCTCAATTCCACAAAAACTCCCAAGAATGTAGGCGAGATTCTTGTCAGGTTTTTTTTTTTTTTTTTTGGTTGTTGTTGTTGTTTTCAGAACGTTTGGTTATTTCTTTTTTCTTTTTTTTAGTTAACTTTTCTCTTCTGAAACTTACGTTAAACCTATAGTAGCATTTTTTCTTTTTAATAATAAAATAATTGTTACTGAAACATTATTGAAAAAATAATTAATCCCTTTCATAAATGGACTAGTCCTTTTCCTAAAAATAAAAAATAAAAAAGGACTAGTTTTTTGGGTTTTAGTATGTGTCTTAAGATGGGACCAAATGATCTCTCAAAAAAATAGTTTCAATGGACCATCACATACCCTTGGTGCGATGGTCACTTCACAGGTATAAGTACTTGTGGGGTGTGAGGGGCAAGTACCAAGGTTCAAGTCTCTAAAAAGGAGTTTCACACACATATACACTTAGATTAAAGTTTCAATGGACTTTAGGCCTTTTGTCAACTCTTCAAAAGTCCAAAATTATCATTAATTATAATTAATGATACTATAAAAATGTAATTGCACCATAAATTTTATTAATTAAATTAAATCTTGGGACTCTATTACATTATCATTCGATCCCTTCATGAAAACACCCATAGTGAAACAAAGTCATAAAAAATATTGGCACTTTATAAATCACTATTTTTTATTACTTAGTCCTCATTTTAATCTTTTAGTTGTTCTTAATTCTTATATTTAACCCTTTACTAAGAGCATCCACAGCAGATGTGTCAAATGTGCTAAATGTCAAATATTTGGCACATTTGACACACTAAACACAAAAATGGAGCTTTATCAAATGTGTTAAATGTGTCAAATTTTTGTAACATGCTATAGTGCCGTTGCATTTTGACACGGTACAAACTCAAATGGCATTTGTACTTTATTATTTTTTTTATTATTCATCTTTCTCTCTCATCCCACTCAGCCACTCCATCTCCGCTTCTCTGGATCCTGCTCTCTCTCCTCCCTGTCTGCCTAATTGCCCTTTCTCTAGTGAAGGATGGGTTCCGATGTGGGTATATTCTGGCATGGGCTCCAGCATGGGTCAGGTGATGGTGTGGGTCGTGGGTTGGGCGGCGTGGTGGGTTGCGGCGAGGTGGGTCACAGACTCATGGTAGAGGTGAGTGAATTTTGATGGGTGGGTTCAGATGGGGTTTGGGGTGGTTTCCTTCACAGTTTTTTTTTTTTTTTTTTTTTTTTTTTTTTTTTTTTTTTTTCGCTCTCTCCTCTCTGTTCGATCTCTCTGGTTGTATTTAATGTGGGTTTTGCTTTTGGGTTTGTTTGATTTGCAGCGCTGATCTCTCTAGTTGTGTTTTTTTTTTTTTTTTTTTTTAAGGTAGTGTTGGTGGATATGGGTTTGTGCTTGTAGTGGCAAGTCGGTGTTGTTGTGGTAGTGGTTGTTGGTGGCTATTGTTGCGGCAGTGATGGATGTGCTATTGTTGTTGTTGATGTTCTTGATAGTGATGAGAGGGAGGAGATAATATATTATTTTAATGTGTAGTAAATATTATTTTAATGTATAGAATTAAATGATAAAACATCTAATAAATGAGATATTATAAAATGATGTGGTAAAATAATAAAGTAGACTTTTAATGTGTCAAAATGACATTTTTTTTGTATCATCTGTTACAAATGCTCTAAAGTGATTGTGTTCAGTACTTTCTAATAATGTTAAATATCAACTTATTGTTATTGAAGAATGGGATGAGAGACACTTTGAGTCCCCATTATTTGGTTTGACAGAGAGTGATGTTGACGACATGATTAACGATGCAACTTGTTCATGGTTGGATAACTGGCCCTCTTAAGTGAGTCTGTCAAAATCAAGATCATTTTTTTTTTCGTTTTTTGTTTGTAAGTTGTAACGACTAAAAGAAAATTGTTCTTCTTTCCCTTTGTAATTTTGCCAATAATTTTTTTCACTTTGTTTTAAGTGGTGTATTTTGTTCAATTATAATATCTCCAGCTTGTTATGTTATATACTTATATTACTCTCTCTAATGTATTTAATTAAATTAATTTATAAATTCAACTAGGTTGTTGAAGTTTTTTGGGTAGGCCTTTTTGTAAAACTCATTTGCATCACATTCAAATTCGTATAAAGCAGAAGACGAAGGTACGAACAAGAAAACATATTATCTTTAAATCTTAGAGAGAAAACAATTTGCATGATACATACCTTGATGCATTGAATTACAAAACCAAAAAAAAAAAAAAAAAATTACTTGACCTTGAGGACACCCAAATATTCACCTCAATTCCGAAAGAACCCAAGAAGGTGGGCAGGATTCTTGTCCGTTAGAAATCTTGAAGAACCCTTTTTAAAAATTTTTTTTTTTTTTAAGAACGTACGATTATTTCTTTTTTTGGAGAACTTTTTTCATCTGAAAATTTACGTTAAAACTATAGTATAAGTTTTTCTTTTTAATAAAAAATAACTGTTACTGAAACGTTATTGACAAAATAATTAATCCATTTAAAAAATGGACTAGTCCTTTTCCTTCTTTCTTCTTTTTTTTTTTTTTTTTTTTTGAAAAGAAGGGTTTTAGTACGTTGCTTAAGATGAGACCAAATGAGTGGGTTTCAGTTAGTTTAAATGGTAAAGTCTCTGATAATTGTATAAGAGATCTGGAGTTCAATCCCACCTATACCAAAAACTGATTGGTGTCTTGGTCTAATGATAAAGAGCTATTATCAGAAGAGGACGCTATAAGTTGAAACTCTCTCAAAAAAAAAAAAAAAAAAAGATGAGACCAAATAATATAATAAAACTCTAGTTTCAATGGACTTTAGACCTTTTGTCAACTCTACACAAATAGTGTATTATAAACCCAATTTAAAATACTAATATTACTATTTTCGTGTGTGTTCTAATAAATATTACTGTTTACTAAAAAAAAAAAGGATGTTTATCCCACATTAGTTGTGTGTGTCTAGTGTCCGTTGTTTATAACTCCAGTCCATAACTACAAAGGTTAGACCCTTTTGTAGTTGTACTCTAGTTAAAATAATGTATTATAAATCAGGTTTAAAACACTAATATTGCTATTTTTGTGTATGTTCTAATAAGTATTACTGTTTATTCAAAAAAATATGTTGTCATTAATTACATCAATGATACTATAAAAATGTAATTGCACCCTAAATTTTATTAATTAAATTAAATCTCAAGACTCTATTACATTATCATTCTACTCCATAAAAATAGTCATAGTGAAACAAAGTCATACAAAATACTGTCATTTTATAAATCACTATTTTTTTTTTTTTATTTGAGTTCTCAGATTATCTTTTAGTTAATCTTTTTTTTTTTTTTTAATCTTTTGAGAAACAATCTTTTAGTTATTCTTAATTCTTATATTTAACTCTTTACTAAAATGATCAGGCTCAATACTTTGAATAATAAATTTCTATTGAACTTATTTCAAGGGTGTGGGGTCATGGGCCCAAATCATGCAATTGGGTCTTGGGTTTTAGCCGAGATCGTGAGTAGTCCGAGTCCAAGAAAGAATATCTCCTCGGATAAGCTAAATACAGATCAGTTATGGATCCTAGTGATCAAAGTGACCTTCTAGGAAGCTCTAGTGATAGAGACGTGCGCCACAAACGTTCAAGAAGGATAAGAACTCAAAAATATCTAGGGAAAAGCTGCTGACACCGCATTTATGTGGACAAGACCCCTGAACAGTGCTACTTTGGTTACCGCAACTTACAGAACACCAGAGAGGGTATCTGATGGGACAGACACTCAAATATGAGCTTGGATGATCAATAAGGGGAAGACCCAGATTGTTTGAAAGTGACTATATAATAGGAGAAATCCACCATGGAGAGGGGAGGAGGAAGCACGGTAGCAATTTCAAGAACTCTTGTAACCATTTTCATTCAACATTAATTAGAACAAAGCTCCTCGGATTGTGTCGAGGACAAACTTTTTTTGATAAACTCGGTTCCTTTTTGTTTGATTGTCATGAAATCCATATTAACTGTTATCCATGCATTAAAGCCTAGCTCTTTGTCTCATTCTCTACAAATTTATTGTATTGGACTCACTGGGCCAAGATTCCATACATTTTGGGATTGATCTGAATATCGTGTCACTACAATTGGCGCCATATGTAGGAAGAGCTTGTGTGATAGTGAGTGCAACGGTTAATTATGGTAGGATTAGGCCCCTATTAGCAAAAGTCCTTGGGTAAAGCCATTGTGGTGGCCAGTTTACTATGTAAGCAAGTCACTACATAAGGCCAAGGTCTATACTTCGAGGTGTTGATTACATGGGGAGGATTGCTAAATGGGGCACAGTTCTGGGGGCTTTTGACATCAAGTACATGCCATGAGAACCTTTATTCTAGAAGGTATATGTTGATGGTGCGGCAAATCAAAGGGGCTCCGCGGTGGGGTTAGTTCTATAAGGTATGTATTGATATCTTCTAATCTTTTTTCTAAGTGCTAAGCAGATCCTTAGCTACGTCGAGTCCTCAGACTCTCTGTTAAGAAGAGTCTTAGCTACGTCGGGTCCCTCAGACCTCCTGCTAAGCAGATCCTTAACTACGTCGAGTCCTCGGACTCTCTGCTAAGAAGAGCCTTTGCTACGTCGGGTCCCTCAAACCTCCTGCTAAGAGTTAAACAGAGCCTTAGCTACGTCAGGTCCCTCAGACCTCCTGCTAAGCAGATCCTTAGCTACGTCAAGTCCTCGGACTCTCTGCTAAAAAGAGCCTTAGCTACGTCGGGTCCCTCAGACCTCTAGCTAAGTGTTAAACAGAGCCTTAGCTATGTCAGGTCCCTTAGACCTCCTGCTAAGCAGATCCTTAGCTACGTCGAGTCCTTGGACTCTCTGCTAAGAAGAGCCTTAGCTACGTCGGGTCCCTCAGACCTCTTGCTAAGCAGATCTTTAGCTACGTCGAGTCCTCAGACTCTCTGCTAAGAAGAACCTTAGCTACATCGGGTCCCTCAGACCTTCTGCCAAGTGTTAAACAGAGCCTTACCTACGTCAAGTCCCTCAGACCTCCTGTTAAGCAGATCCTTAACTACGTCGAGTCCTCGGACTCTCTACTAAGAAGAGCATTAGCTACGTCGGGTCCCTCAGACCTCCTGCTAAGTGTTAAATAGAGTCTTAGCTACGTCAGGTCCCTCAGACCTCCTGCTAAGCAGATCCTTAGTTACGTCGAGTCCTCGGACTCTTTGTTAAGAAGAGTCTTAGTTACGTTGGGTCTCTCAGACCTTCTGCTAAGTGTTAAGCAGAGCCTTAGTTACGTCAGGTCCCTCAGACCTCCTGCTAAGCAGATCCTTAGCTACATCGAGTCCTCGAACTCTCTGCTAAGAAGAGCCTTAGCTACGTTGGGTCCCTCAGACCTCCTTCTAAATAGATCTTTAGCTACGTCGAGTCCTCAAACTCTCTGCTAAGAAGAACCTTAGCTACGTCGGGTCCCTCAGACCTCCTGCTAAGCAGATCCTTAGCTACGTCGAGTCTTCGGACTCTCTGTTAAGAAGAGTCTTAGCTACGTCGGGTCCCTCAGACCTCCTGCTAAGTGTTAAACAGAGCTTTAGCTACGTCAGGTCCCTTAAACCTCCTGCTAAGCAAATCCTTAGCTACGTCAAGTCCTCGGACTTTTTGCTAAGAAGAGCCTTAGCTACGTCGGGTTCCTCAGACCTCCTGTTGAGCAGATCCTTAGCTACGTCGAGTCCTCGGACTCTCTACTAAGAAAAGCCTTAGCTACGTTGGGTCTCTCAGACCTCCTGCTAAGTGTTAAATAGAGCCTTAGCTACGTCAGGTCCCTCAGATTTCCTGCTAAGCAGATCCTTAGCTACGTCGAGTCCTCGGACTCTCTGCTAAGAAAAGCCTTAGCTACGTCGGGTTCCTCAGACCTTCTACTAAGTGTTGAACAGAGCCTTAGCTACGTCAAGTCCCGCATACCTCCTGCTAAGCAGATCCTTAGCTACGTCGAGTCCTCGGACTCTTTGCTAAGAAGAGCCTTAGCTATGTTAAGTCCCTCAAATCTCCTGCTAAGTGTTAAATAGAGTCTTAGCTACGTCGGGTCCCTCAGACTCTCTGCTAAGAAGAGCCTTAGCTATGTCGGGTCCTTCAAACCTCTTGCTAAGTGTTAAATAAAACCTTAGTCATGTCTGAGTCCTCGGACCATATACTTTGGGGAAATTAACACACTATGATATCTCCTAAGTATCAAACGGAACCTTAGTAATGCACGGATCCTTGAACCACATACTTTGAGGAAAGTAACATTCCATGATATCTATTTATTTCTCACTAAGTGTCAAAACAGACCTAAGATTATAACTAACTACTCAGATTGGTAGCTCTGAAAGGAGCAATTTACAGTACAAATATGAGGCGCTTAAAACGGCACTTCCACATATGTAGGTCAAAGGATCCAGTAGAATTAACTCTTAAGAATTCAAAACCTCACTTTTCTCCTCGGGTGAGAGGAAAAAACCGAAATTTTGAGGGGCTATTGTGGGGTCATGGGCCCAAATCAAGCAAATTGGGTCTTGGGCTTTAGCCGAGATTGTGAGTAGTCCGAGTTTGAGTCCGAGGAAAAATATCTCCTCGAATAAGATAAACACAAATCAGCTATGGATTCTAGTGATCAAAGTGACCTTCCAGGAAGCTCTAGTGATAGGGACGTGTGCCACAAACGTACAAGAAGGATAGGAACTCAAAAATATCTAAGAGAAAGCTGCTGACCCCGTATTTATGTGAACAGGACCCCTAAACAGTGCTACCTCGGTTATCGCAACTCACAGAACACCAGAGAAGGTGTCTAATAGGACAAGCACTCAAGTATAGACTTGGATGATCAATAAAGGGAAGACCCAGATTGTTTGAAAGAGACTATATAATAGGAGAAACCCACCACGGAGAGGGGAGGAGGAAGCACGGTAGCAATCTCAAGAACTCCTATAACCGTTCTCATTCAACATTTACTAGAACAAAGCTCCTCGGATTGTACTGAGGACAAACTTTCTTTGGTAAACTCGGTTCCTCTCTATTTGATTGTCATGATGATCAATAAAGGGAAGAACCAGATTGTTTGAAAGAGACTATATAATAGGAGAAACCCACCATGGAGAGGGGAGGAGGAAGCACGGTAGCAATCTCAAGAACTCCTATAACCGTTCTCATTCAACATTTACTAGAACAAAGCTCCTCGGATTGTGCTGAGGACAAACTTTCTTTGGTAAACTCGGTTCTTCTCTGTTTGATTGTCATGAAATCCATATTAACTGTTATTTATGCATTAAAGCCTAGTTCTTTGTCCCATTCTCTACAACTTTATTGTATTGGGCTCATTGGGCCAAGATTTCATACATTTTGGGATTGCTCTGAATATCGTGTCCCTACAAAGGGAATGTTTCGTTTCTTTAAAAAAAATATTATGAATTCTATATTGAGAATGTGTGTTTTCTCGACACTATATGTGATTGACCATTAATAAGATCTTGCTCTTGTATACACAAAAGAAACAAACATTTCATGTTTAGTTTTACAATCCTCTCAGGATTGAGAATTTATGAAAATATAAGTATTGAGATTTATTATTTATATGATAGTAGTTAATAGAACAATAATTATCACATCAGTCCAGTTCAACGTATCTTACATACTTAAAGTACACTAATATATAAATTAGAAGTCTTCAACTCAGTGATCAAAATAAATCATCTTAATTGATACCTTTTGGTCTTCACAGATGAAGTGTCCAATTTTATGACCAAATATGAACCAAAATTTTTGAGTTTACAAAAAACTTGTAATTTAGATCTTCCATTTACAAATCTTATCCTCATAATTAAATCATATACCGTCCATCTCATATAATGTCCAAATATTATTCATGCTAAAGTAATCTCATGAAATATTCTCAAAAAAAGAAAAGAAAAAAAAGTAATCCCATGAAATAAAACAACTTTTATTCTTTAATAGACAATGTTATACAATTTGGGTTTTACATATCTATACGTAACTCGTAACATGCATTTTTAGTCCACAAACAAATATAGGTGAAAAATTTTCAAGACACATTTCTATGTAACAAGAACTTAATCTCCATCTAACTAGACAATAGTTGCCAATTTCATCACTTGTTGCTCCATCACATTTATAGTTAGCACGGAAGATCCATTGATGCATTATGAATGAGAGGCCCTTGCTGGACCAACTCGACACCATGTCGAAACCTGTCACGAAAATTGAGGTATACCCGAGAAGCGAAGTTTGAAACTGATAGAAGAATTTCTTGACAGCACTGGAGAATTTGAGGGTATGAGCCATAAAGTAACCACAGAAGTATGGATACACATACCACGAGGATGAACCACCCAAAGGGAGGGACAAGGATCAACAGTAACAAATCACAAGCAAAAGCTCCAGAAATGAGACACAGAGACTCGAAGAAAGGGCGGTAGCTTTGGTTGGAAGTTGGTAGTGTTGTCATTACCAATGCTAAAATGCAGATACATACGCTTATTATTAAGAGAAACATTGTTGCACCATGTGTGTGGAATATAGAGACACTTTGATACTTCCATCCAAGAAGGGTAAGCAAAAATCCAAAGAGAAGGCTGAAAGCAGCAAGAAACCCAGTGAAGAAATGGAGTTCTTGCTCATTCCTGGCAAAAAAAAAAAAAAAAAAAAAACGTATTTTTGCTTCAGTTACATGAAATATACAATTTAAGACAGAGAATTAAAAGAATATCAATCACATAACATTATATTGTGTAACATGCCATGTTTGCGTGAAGACAACCTAAACTGTAAATAAAGTAGGACAAGGGTTGTAGAAAATTTGTCATATATTTAAAGATGTCAACTAACTAATTGGGTAAAATCTTTTGATGGTGTGCCAAAAGACCTATTAAATAATTCTATAAAAAAAAGTCCTAAATAATTGGGGTATAAACAATACATTACAGGACATTTAATTTTAATTTAATCTTATATTCCTAAATAATTGGGGTAATTTTATCTTGTATCGTAAATTGAATATATATAATGCTTCTCGTAAGAAGAAAACACTATAAGAAAAAATATTTTATCTTTAAAATTACAAGCTCTCACCAAGTTATAGATATATGTATACAAAATTTTGTGAATTGATGGGTCAGGTTAGGTCCTCTTTTTTCCCTAAAAAAAGAAAAAGGAAAAAGAAAAAGAAAAAAAGGTTAGGTCCTCTTTTATTTCCTTTTGGAAATTTGGGTTGGGGTTTGGATTTGTGATTTGGGTAGGTTTGCAGATTTTTTGGGTTGGGTTTATACTGATTTGTATTGTGAATTTGGGCCGATTTGAGTTGTGGTTGGGTTTGTGTTGATTTGGGGTGTAAAGTTGCTGGGTTCATTCTCAATTCAATGGGTTTGTACTTGGGCCGAAGTGTTTGCTAGTTTCGTTCTTGGTTTGCTGGGTTTGATGAGTTCGTTCTCGGTTGATGGGTTTTGTGTTGGGTTGTGAGTTGTGAGTGTGACTGTTTGATAAAAAATAAAGAAACACTGAAAAACTATATATTTTACTATAGAGAAAGAGAGTTCGTTGAGGGTGTATTTAAAAAGAATGAAAGATAAAAGAGAAAAGTTAAATGTCATTAGAATATTAATTTGGAAAATATTTTTAGGAACTTTTTATGGAAATAGAAAAATTATTAAGTTTTTTTAAATAATTTTTTATATTTTTCATAAAATAAATGTCAAAACTTTTATAAAATAGTTTATTTACAATTTTTCTAAGCACATGATTTAAGAGGACCCAAAATAAAAAATAGAAAGATGGCTTTATAGACTGGTCTATGCTATTGATAATATAAATATAAGAAATTATATGTTTTTTTTTTATTTTTTGTCTATTTACCTATGCTACAGCGGCTACCCACACACCATACGTGGCACCTTAAGTCCTAATCTTAATTGTTTTATTTCCCATATCTCATTCTCAAGCCTAATTATGTAAATTGTAATCATTTATAAAAAAATGAATTTAAATAGTTGAATAAAATCCAAATTTTTTAATCTTGACAGGAAAAAAAAAAAAAAAAAAAAAAAAAAAAAACCTCAATGCAATGACCTATCTTACGATTGGGTTGAATTGGTAGAGGTGCCAAAAGTTGGACCGAGATTTGATCACAACGTCGCGTAGATGTATATTTATATATCATGTTGAGATTTCTTTGGGCATTTTGATCTCTTTATTTATTTATTTATAAACAAATACAATAATATTTCAACTTATGTGTTCACTCTATAATTATTGCACTTTCTCATCAGGTTTAAACATAAATTTGTTTTTGGTGTATGTAGGATTCAATTTTTAGATCTCTTATTTAACAATAAAAAAATTTATCATTTGAGTTAAATAGAATCCAACAATTTGATCTCTTAATCCTTACTACTAAAAGGAAATTCCAAATATTTGATGTTGAAATTTATGGTCTCCTAAATCTCTCATAGTGACAGACCTAAACAATAACTTTATTTTGAACGATGTAAATTCTCTATGTCTATGTTGTGCATTTCAATATAAGCTAATAATACGTACATACCTAAATTAGTTTGATCTCAAATTTTTTTTTTTTTTTTTTTTTTTCAGTACGTTGGAACTTATACACCTATAAAGCTTTTCATTTTATATTGTAAATAAATTACTATCAATAAATTCTTTATTGTAAATAAACTTTATATATAAATAAATTAAAACAAAAAAAGTTTAGTAAAAATAAAATTAAAAAAAAAGGGGATGGTAAACGTAAAAATTAAGCTAGTATTGGAATTGCTTGGACACTGTGCCAATTTGGCATCCACATTTTGCTAAAACTTACGTATCATTTATTTTTTGTAGGTCCTACATGGGTCTCAAAAATATGTAAAGCTTATTTCATTTCGCATTTACATCTATATGAGTCCATTTAGAAATTATTTATTTTAGGTAGTTTATTTGAATAATATGAAATAAAAAGTTAAAAGTTAACTTATTTTAAAAAAAGTTGAAACTTGTATTATTTAAAATAAAGCCGAAACAAAAACTAATGTAGGATCTACAAACAGTAGATAATTTAAACAAAAAATTAGTTTATAATCGATTGTCAAAAGCTATCTCAGTATACATTTAGATCTTAATTATAAGTCAGTTTATTATTTATTTTTTCTATTATTTGGAGTTTCACGTGAGTCATCTATGTATTTTATTTAACTTTTATATTTTTATCAAAAAATTAAATAAATTATTCCTAAACAGACACTCAATATAAAAAAAATAATATTAATGCAAAATGTATTCAGATTATTGGGTAACTGGAGCAAGAATTTTCCAAAAAAAAAAAAAAAAGGAAAAAAGAGAGAATATATCACTTTTACATAAGCATCCCAAAAGCGTGTAGAGAAAATGTGCATATTTACATTGTGTTATGGTCAATGGTCAAATAACCACTCCTTCCTCCTCCCATGAAATAAAAAATTGATGTTTTAACGAAAAAAAAAAAACAGAGAGTTACGAACAAGCTTGTAAAAGCTAAATTAATATATGTATTTACCTGATGTCTAAATTTTTTTTTAATTTTAATATTCTTTTAAAAGTTTCAAAATTTTTAAGTAGAAAAAAGAACTCTTTAAAAAAAAATCAACCTAGAAAATCTTATGGGATAAAATCTAACATTTTGTGGATGGACAATATAAAAATTATGAGAATTAAATACATCTAAACAGAAAAATGGGGAAAAAAAAAATCAACTACCACTCAAGCCTTCAATTCCTAAGAATCTCCATAATCTAATATAATAAGTAGTAGTCAATCAATATTAATAGAAGAGGCTTTGTTTGATTAAAAAAAATGGGGGCTTTATCAGAGGTTTAAATATCAAAAGATGACCCAGATCGTAGCCGAAAAGAAAAAAAATGTAGATTTGAAGGTCATGGTGAAAGATGACCCGGATCTAACTTCTAAGGTCAAAATAAATAAATAAAAGAATAAATTTCAAATAAAAAAGTATAAAAGAAAAAAGGTTTACCAAAAATTTAGAATATTAAGAGATTGTTCTTCAATCTGACAATCATAAACTAAACACTCGAATTTCAGAAAAATAATAATAATTACAAAAATCTGAATAAATTGGAATGCTTGAGACCGTGAGAGAAAGAAAAAGTGAAACAAATCTGAAACTGCGATGTGGTTAGTTTATTTTTATCTCGTATTGCCATGTGGCAGCTTATTTTACACACACATATATATATATATATATATATATTACAAAAAAAAAAAATTATTTACAATTATGTTATTGTGTCTGGGTCGGGTTGTACGGGCAATCCAAATGCTAAACCGGATAACTGAATAACCCGAGTCAAATTGGTTCCCGGGTTACTTGAATTTGAATCAAATTGGTTCCCGGGTTACTGGAATTCAAGTGAAAAGTGAAAACCCATAAACAAAAGTTTCTAAATATATACAGGAAATCAATACTCAATCAACCAGCGTTTCCAATTTCTTGAAGTCCAACACACTCACGCTCATAAACTGTCACCTATACATAACAAGAAGTTCAATGGGGACAGTAATTGAAGTCACATAATCAGTGCTTTATTTATTTTAGTACTACAACACTAAAAAGAGCAAGTTATCATTTATGACTAAGATATTGCCAGTTAAGTTGAGGAGCCAAAACGAACTTTGTCCCCAAAAGGAAAAACTAGTACATATATAAATGATACATCATGATGGACTTGAACCAGTACTAGTAGAGGTGTAAAACTCTTGGCCAAATAGAAAAATGTAAAACAGAAACTAAAAATCAAAGAAATTTGTAATGGGTACTAACCCTTCTTGAACAGTAGAATGATTGTTGTTGTTGTTGTTGTTGCTGATGATATCCATTTCCTCTGCTGCTGCCATGTTTTTCTGAGACTCTTTTTGAGGAATTGAGGTATAAAAATGGTTTTTAGAGCTTTTTTTGGGTCTGTAATGGCTGTATCTGATGCTGTAATCTAATGGGGCTTTATATAGGAGAGTGGGACAGTTGGCCTACACTTTCTAAGAAGTTATGAAAGTACCAAAGTCAAAAATTCCAAAAGAAAGTTTAAGGAGAAAGAAAGCAATACTCTATAGGAACCTGATTAAAAACGGCGAATTAAACGGCCGTATTTTAATTCATTCGGAAATGGAAAGAGAGAACGTACTAAAAGAAGGGACACATGGGATGGGGATATTCATATTTAGTCAGCAAGGATTTTCTTTTTCTTTACGGCATTCAATGATGATGCTTCAAAATGTCACTGTCCCAAGTTATGAAATTTGATACTTGCTACTATTAAATTTAAATCTATTCAAAGAACTGCACTTATTTTTTAATGAGTTTGTTAGCTCTTCTCTTTTGTTAGATACGTTGTTGAATCTTTGCAAGATTTCTTTATTTCTTTTAATAATCTTTCATTTTTTGGGCTAAGTGGCAGATTCACTATATATTAGGTATGTATTTGTGAGCAGCACTCTTGAATGAAAGATAAATGAAATAGAGTTCGAACTAATGTATTTTATTAATTAAGATCTTAATTAGGGCTTGATTTACCTTTGGTACTTTTTTAATTTGATATCTCCTTTTATTTTATATATACAATAGCAAGTGGTAGGAAGTTTTAATTTTTAATTTTTATTTAGTTAATGAATGATGTGACAATTTTTCATTAAAATAAAAAAAGAGATTTCGATTAAAAAATTATTGAAGATAAGCCAAATTCCTTAATTAGAGCCTTCCTATATTAGTAATTAGCAGAATCTCTCCAACAAAATAAATTGATTAATTCTATTTCGTTTATTGGAAAATAAATGACACTTATTCCTAACTACTCCTGCATTATCTGGAAAGTACAATGAATTCCTTGATCATATTGATTTTTGGTTTTTTTTTTTTTGATAAAAAAAACAATAAATATACAAATTTCCTAGAGCCATAAAAACGAACTTTGCTACGTTAGAAATCCACCATTCATATTACAAAAATACTATTCATTCAAAGAATGCAAATTACTATGTTATCCATTTGAAGCAAGTCAGCTTGCGTAGCCTTCCTCTTCTATGTTGATTCGCTTGATGTTTCCTCTGCTCTAAAATCTAACCTCTCGGCCTCAAAGCCACCAACTCTTAAAAAAAGGTGCCGTATTATACGGTTCCGAATATTTTCTTTTTTGGTCGGGAAACTTTTATATTTTATTATTATCATTCGTGCTCTTAACTCTTTTCTAAATCATCTCAAAAGAAAAGAACCAGCTCTCTCCAAAAAAGAAAAACAAAAAAAATTTATATGACAAAACGCAATTGCACCTGTTGAGTTGCAATTGCAAACTTTAGCTAAAAGTTAGTGTCCGCTCAGGATGTCTTGTAAACTAGCTTATTATTATTATTTTTTTTTACTATTTGTAGGTTTCATATAAGTTATTTACTTATTTTATTTATTTTTTACATTTTATTTTGCAATACTTTTAACAAAAAAATTAAATAAATTATTCCAAAACTGACACTAAATATTACTGTGAGAAAAGTGTCCATTTCTTCTAAAATTTCACTTAAGGAGTGTTTGGTAGAGTGGATTTTAGAGAGGATGAAAAAAAAAAAATGATAGAAATGAAGAGAGAAAACTTTTTGGAGAGTGTTTGATTGGAAGGGAGAGATGAAAAAATGAGGGTGTTTACTTTTTAGGTTAGCAAAAGGTGTTTTCCTTCAAATGGAGAGAAAACTTGGCGAGGAAAATCTAATGATTGAATAACAAAAATGCTTTCTATGTTGCTTTTTTTTTTTTTTTTTTTTTTTTTTTTTCAATTCCAATTATAACAAGTGAAAATTTTCATTTTTTTTTTTCTTTTGCTTTCCACTGGACGTTGCAGGTTGCCTCTTTTTTCTTTCTTTCGTTCTTTTTTTTTTTTTTTGGGTTTAGATGGATTTCTTTTTCTGGACATGATTTTTATTTATTTTTAATAAATTTGGGAGATTGTATTTTTCTTGGTTGTTTGTTATTTTTTTTTTGTTTTAATTGGGCATTATTTTTAATAAGGGTATATGAGTAAATTTATATAAACTCACTTTTTTCATCCCTTTATTTTTTTACTTCCAACCAAACAAAAATAAGAGAAATTAAATTTTTTTTATCTTCCAACAATTTTCTATTCTCTTACTTTTTTACCTCTCCAACCAAACACACCCTTAATTTTTAATATAAAACCCAACTTTACCCCTTTATATTTTATTGACAAGACACACTTCAATTTCAGCACATCTCGCATCTGAGTCTGACAGCTCGCCCCTCTATACTGTCAAAGGCAAGAGCACACTTGGTGACACCAAAAAAAATAACTAAGAAAAAAAATATTACGGTATAATAACAATAGTAACACCGATAATAATATATATATATATATATATATTTTATTATTAATAAGACGGTGAAACCAGAAGTACAAAATAAATTTTCTTATATATATTTTATTATTATTGGTAATTTATATATTAAATTGTAACTTTTATAAGTGCTAACTAAACACTTAGCATTTTTATAACTTTTACTAGTGAAAAATGGGCATTTGCCCCATGGGCGGCTGCAGGAAATTTGTTTTGGGGGGTCAATTTTGACAATTTATTGGTTTTTATCATTAAATTAACCACAAGGTTTTGAATTATGTTATAGTAAATATTCTGAGTTGACTAATGGAATGGAATATTTGAATAATCGTGTATACCAGTACACCGTTTTAATATATTAAACTTATTATCTAATTAAAAGTTTTAAAAAATACCTCTTTATTTTCCCTTAAGTCTTTCAATACTTCTACCAGTGGTTTTAAAAATTAGATTGTTCGATCAAAAAATTGAAAAAAAAAAAAGAGTGATTCATGGTTAGATGACATTATAATAGTTATTTAGTAATTTAATAGTTTATAATTATATATTTACTATACATATTTCCTTCTAAAAAATCTGCAAATATTAATTTAGTTGGTCATCTATTAGATAGTATTTCACTGTTTTGTGCATATATTTGACCGTAAATAAAATGGTTGCATGGCCACAACGTGGCAATCTATCAATATATTGATTTTTCTAAAAAAATAAATCTTAACTAGTAGAAAAGTAGAACGTGTCATTCCAATTAATTTCCACGCCTATCTCAATACTTCTTTCTTTCTATTTTGCTGTTGACCTACTAGTCTCTCTCTCTCTCTCTCTCTCTAAATTTATGGAGATCGCTAGCAAGCCATATCCCATGAGTGTTTCCTCTACTGTCTACAACTAGCATGGCCACCACTAGAAGCCACCGTGATAGAAGGACCTCCTCTGCTGCAAAGCTGCAAAAAAATGATCTCCTCCATTGCAAAACGAACATTTCTCTAATCCTACATTGTGAATTTTTCTATATTTTCATCTTCATCTTCTTCTTTTTCTTGGTCAGGGGGTTCAAGTTTATATTTTAGGGGGGTCAAAAAAAAAAACTAAAAATTAAAAATACACTATATAATTTTTTTTTTCTCTTCAGGTTAGGGGGTTCATTTGAACCCCCTGCCATCAACGTAGCGTCGCCTATGATTTGCCCCTAATTTTAAAATTATGCAGTAAAATATCCATGTTTTGAAACTATTTAGCAAAATATCCCTGTTTTTGAAACTCAATTTTTTTAAATTTGAGTTATATGTAAAACTTAATATCTTCAAAATCGAGTTTTGTGTATATTTTTAAATGTAACTCGATATTAGCAATGTTGAGTTTCACTTAAATTTTCAAAAAAATTTAAGTAGCAAAATATGCATAGAACTCGACATTGCTAATATCAAGTTTCACTTGTAACTCAAATTTGTTAAAATCGAGTTTGAAAAACAGAGACATTTTACTAAATAGTTTCAAAACAGTAGCATTTTGCTGCATAGTTTGTAAATTAGAGGCAAATGCTCATTTTCTTTGCTTTTACCAAACACCAGGCTTTTTAAAAGGACAAAACTTAGGTACAATACCTTGAGTGCTATTCTTTAGGTTCATCTTTTAAGATTCTGCTATGTAGCTATTTAATTAAAAAATACATTTCAATTCCATGAAAAGAAATCCACATGGTAGAATCTTAAGAGATAAACTTAAAGAACAACACTTAAAAATGTCCAATTTCATATTGCATGTTTTAAACCATCACTTTAAAAAAAAACACAATTTCAAAAACTTAAACCAAACCCACCTCAAATCTTGACCTATTGAAGAAATAATCTGTTAGTGTTTGTAAGAAAGAGAAAAATTTAGAAAAAAAAAAAGGAAATTAAAAAAGAACAAGAGTGTGCATTTGGGATGAGCTGAATTTTTTAGCTTATCTCCACTTTTAACTTATTTTTGTTACTATTTATGAGTTTTACTGCATTTTTTGATATTATTCATGAGTCCCATTGTACTATTTAACTTTTTTTTTCTTACACTTTCAGCAAAAAAATTTCAATTTTAGCTAAATAAGTTGTTTCAAACAGCCAGAAGTAAAAATTATGAAACAAGTTTACAGGTAGTTTTTTTTTTAAAAAAAAACCCTTTTCAAAAGAAATTGGTCTACTTAACATATCTACTATCTGTGTGTGTAATAGGATTTTTTTGGATTAGTTTTTTGATTTTTACATATTTAACTTGGTTCCTGGAAATATAAAGTAAAATAAAATAAATACTAGGTGCAACGCTGCTTAATAACTCAGCCTAGGACTACCCACTCTGCATTCTTCACATTTTGCCCAAGTAAACGGGTGACATTGCTTGATGGGTGATCCCAGTCCATTTCTTGCAAGAACAATTCTGTGGGTAAAGATATCAAGCACGAATTTACAAAGTGAAGCACAAGTTGTGAGCACAACAAGGACCATGCCGACCGTGGTGATGGTAGCGGTTCGTGGATTGATATCTTGCATTCGTTTTAACTTATAACCAAAAAAAAAAAAAAAGTGGAAATCTTATTTTGCAGGTTATTCCATTAAAAAAGGGTTATGTCTAAGTTGAAGTTCCCTTCTACATGAGTAAAATTTCATAGAGGAGATGAAACGGCAACACTTACTTTGACAGTTTCCAAACAATCATGAATTGCTGCAACTTGATGGGTACCTTGTGGATAAAGAGAAACCGTAATTAGGCCCTAATCAACTAAGTCAGTAAACCAGTGAAAGAAAAAGAGAATCATGGCAAAGTATCAATCCCAAAGGTTGAATACCTTACTCAGCAAGATGGAGGGATCAGTTTTGGTGGGAAAACCCTTTCCCAAGAGTGAACTTGGAGTGATATTGGGCCGGGTTGGGTTCATTGTGACCCACAACCCGACTCTATAGAAATTGGGTTTGCATATTTGAAACCTGACCCGACCTGACCCAAAAATTTGGGTCTATAATCGGGTTGATTTATCGGGTCTTGGGTCGGGTTTTGGGTTGGACTAAAAAAAAAAAAAGGTTGTTTGAGGCCTTTTTTTTGGGATTTTTCCTTTGGGTCCCTTTTTTTTTTTTGGGTGTATTTTTTTGTACAACTTGGATTCATTCCTTAAATTAGCTAACCTTTTGGGTCTCCTTTCAGGATTTTTCCTCCCATGTTGTTTTGGGCCTTCTTTTGTTTTGGTGTATTTTTTGTAGAATCTGGATTCATTCCTTAAATTAGCCATACCCAATTGACCTTTTCATTAGAGAAATGCACATTAATCATGCAAGGTGCCATGAAACCTTCTCATTAGAGAAAGACACATTAATCATGCAAAAGGCACATTAATCATGCAAGGTGCCATGAAAATGCATATATGAAGCATTTGTATAATAATAAATAAATAAACAAAAAAACTAGGAATGGTAGCAATTTTCCAACTCTCCTGTATTGACATCCACAGCCCACATAATATCTATGAAATTTTCTTCATTCATCATGGTTGTTAATTTGCTAAGGTTTTGGCCAAATAAAGGAAGACAAAATACAAACTCTGTTAACTACATATATTTATAACCATGTAAACATAATTAATAAACATGGCTTTGGCATCAGCTATGATAGAAGTTTGACAAAGAGCCACTGGTGGGTTGCTGCATAAAAAGCAATAACAAGTTGTTGATAAGAAGAATTATATAGAAAAGCCAAAAAGAAGTCCCAAACATAGATTGATGCTACTGAACCATTACTTAATAATAATAACTAAACACATACTCAGATTGTAACTATACCATTTCATGCTTGCTTCCACAAATCTGTCCACACAATTGACTACTTAAAGGGGTTTTTCCTTTTGATAGCAACATTTGTCGAATACAGCAATAATAATGTAACTCTTTTAAACTACAGTCATAAGAAGATTGAGAAAGTCCAATTAATTTTTTTGACTAAGGAGACCTTAAATTGTAGCACTCCACAACCATGGCTGAGACCTATAAAACATTCTAAAATTTACACAAGCATAAAAACAAGGTATCAATTCCATAAATTTTAGGTTGGAAGACATTACAAAACCTTTTGAATCCTTGATTCTCTACAAACCTAAATAGGTTCATCCAATATTATAATCGCAGTAAGAACCTTTCTACCCGATGCATTTGTAAAAGTCCTAGGCACTAGATTTCCCTCCTCTACATCCTTGGACAATAGGTTTTGTCCATCATGCAATTCATTAAAAAGATATTCAAGACAAACGGGTGTGTGCGATTTTAAATTAGATGTCCCATAAATTTTGCTATCAGCCATGTACTCCTTGCTACAATATATACATCTTGCCTTAGTTTTACCTTCCTCATCTATAAACTTAATTTCACCTTGAAAATAGCCTATTATATAATGATTCGTTTAATTATATTAACTTCTTCACATCCTAAAAGCAAATATGCAAAACATTATATCTTGAACTTCTTCTTCTTTTCTTTTTTTGATTTCATAAGTTTCTATAATGTCATAATTGTTTGAAACCAATATTGCCCAGAGCATGGTAATTCTGCTGCTTAGGGCATTGTTCATCTAATGGTACAGATTGATCTACACTCTACAAGAGCAATTGAATTTATTAGCAAAGTCAATTAGAGCTGTGTAGTAAACAAATGAGCAAAATAATTTGGTTTTTTTAGAGAAAAATCAGAAAATGGGCAGAAATGCAAAGCAAAATGTAGGAAAGAAGGAACTAGTTCGACTTTGAATATGGGAGAGAGAGATTGTTTTGCACTTTTTCTAGTTGGATCATGAGTTTTACTAACGCATGCTCTTAAGGTATACATTAATAAATTATTTTAAGAAATTTTATATGGGAAAATTAAAAAGTGACTAACTTTTTTTTACAGTTATTTTAATTTCTCATAAAAAGACAAAAGTTTCCAAAAATGGATGTATGTAATATATATAGACTTTCTCTTACCTGAAATGTCACTGCATTGCAACCATGCATGGTTATCCTAATACCAACAAAGCCTAGTAAATTGTTGACTTTTGAACCTGATTTGTGACTTTGAGGGTCCAGGAGGAGGTTAGTGAGGAAAGAGCTGATTCTAACACCAACAAAGCTAATGAGAGGTGAGTGAGGAGAAACCTTGTAAAGTATTTATAGTGTCCTAAACTAGCTAGTTTGTACTTGTTCCTGATTCTACAGTTTCTCTGACTTCCATTTCTGCTGGCACCCGTGAACAGAACAAGGAAAAGGCAAATGCTCAAATCTTGGTATGTCTCTCTAGCCCAGTCTCTCCTTCTCTAAGATTAAGAATCTATTATCTATATATATTCATTAGGATTGAGGATGAATCTTATGTTCTTATGTTTTCTTTACTGTTTATAAGTCATATGTTAAAGGTTTAAATCTTGGCCCCCATACATATACGTATTAAGAACTACCGGTCAATGATTTAAATTTTAATATGAATTTGATCCAAATCTAATCTCATAGAATAAAACTAAGATTGAGCTAAGTGTGGAAGTTTTTTCGACGTACTACTGCATTATTTGAATCTAGTGAACCAAACAGGGATAAATAGATCAAGCTCATGGCGTAATTGATCAAGTAGTGTAGCTTATTTTCATTGGTTTGTTTTGCTTAAAAAATCTTTTGAAAGTACAACTTTAAGAAGTTATGCAATTAAGTATGAAGGTTTTTTTTTTTTTTTTTTTTTTTTTTAATAATTTTAAAAATTTTTTTTTAAAAATCCTAAATGAAGAAGGGAGCTTGCAAATGTAGTCACTAACCCTACCTCACTGAAATGCTATTCATGAATAACGTGGAACCATCCATGTAATAGTGGGGCTTACCATTAGTCAAACCCAAAACTAGCTTAAAGCACGCAAAGTGATGGACTGCAAGGGCTTCTTACCAAGCTACCGCAAGGCCAACTCCACGAGTGAGTTAACATGTTGCTAACACACTCGATTTATGGGTACATTGTTAGCGCACTCTTCTATGGCCATATATATTATGTGTATAAAGACTCTAGAGTCTAGAGATGATGGGTAATTTGTCTTGCTCATGATTGATTTCGCATTGCGTTCCTTGTTTAAATAGTTTGGATTTAGCTTCATTTTAAATGTGGTTTATAGTTTATTTCATGTAGGATACATGGTTAGAAAGAGAGATTCATTTTGGGAGTAAGCAAAGGATTTGAAAAATGGTTGTTTTTTATGTAAATTTTGTAAAAATGATTTTTCTGGGGGTATTTCAAGGATTAAATCACATTTGTCTAGGATTAGAGGCTGTGATGTTCAAATTTGGGAGTGGAGGAAGAGAGATAGAGTGGGAGTGCATGGTAGAGAGAGATGTGGGAGGTGAGAGTGGAATACAAATTCTTTGTATAATTTTTTGTGTTCCATTTTATATTCTATCAATCACAACTTGCTATGTATTTGTTCAACTTTCCTTATAAAATAGCCAAAGTCTAAAATGGGAAAAAATAAATACATAACAAATTGTGATTGGTGGAACATAAAGTGGAACACAAATTATGGTACAGAGGATTTGTATTTGTGAGAGTAAGCCATGACTCATGAGTGAATTTGTGAGTAAAGGTTTAGAATTACAATTTGGATTTGGATTTGGGTTTGATTTTGGTTTAGATATTATTTAGCTTTGCATGTTGAAGTTGAAGTTGAAGTTGTAGTTGGAGAGAGAGAGAGAGAGAGAGAGAGAGAGAGAGAGAGAGAGAGAGAGAGAGAGAGAGAGAGAGGATATTTGGGGGAGAAGAAATGTGAGGAAGATGTGGGTTGTTGAAAGCGGGTTTTCTTTGGGGTGTTCAGATTTGGCTCAATGGGTCCTTACTAATTTTTTTAAGGTCATTTTTATACCTTTTCACTCTAAATTTTCAATTGACTTACAATAGATATTGATACTATTTATTTATTTGATTGAGACTCCAATAAAAAAAAAAAAAAAAAAAAACTATATGAACATGCCTCCTACTTTCTAAATTCGATGCCAAGTGAGACATAAACTACCTAAGTGTTGTACCTTAACCAAAACCTCACATAAGTTCCGATTAGTTCAATGGGTAAAAATTAGATTTTTTTTATTTATTTTTTTTAAATTTTTTTTATGATGGTAAAATAAAATGTAGATTATGTTAGGGGATCTTTTATATTTCATTAGCTGAATTAAAAATACATGTCTATTAAAAATGTTGAACTAAATTTATTCATAATAAAACTAGATGATTAACATTTTTGCTTGGAATTGACATATGGAGAGTAATGTGCATGAAATATATACAATAAAGTACTCTCATTTATGCATTTTTAGTTGCACGTTTATGCTATTTTGTGGCTGATTATAAGTTGTATTTGTTTTATAGGTAATAAATGATTTACATGCTAATGAGAATTGGTGGAAGAATAAGATGAAGAAAAACGGGTCCAGGCCCATTGATTCAAAGCCAACATGAAAATAAGGACCTGGAGACACGTGAAGGTGTAAAAGAAAAAGAAATAAAAAAATAACAATAGAAGTGCTCTCGTGGGACTAAGAGATATACAGTGGGCTTGGGGTTTTAATTGCTCTTTGTTAACTTGGGCTTCTCTTTTGGGCTAGTCTTTGGTTTTGGCTGGGCACAACTTGAAGCGAAGCGTGCGGCTTACAATCCTAATCTCACTTGTATAATTGTATTAGGAATTTTCATAGTCAGACGGCTTCTTTTCGAAGTGCGTGTGATATAAATATGATTCTATAGATTTTCTTTAGTACCGTGATTATTTTTTTTTCTATTTTATTTTGTTTAGTTAAATATTAAATATTTTATTTTTGTGTTTTCTTTTAATTATTATGAGTAGCTAAATTTATAATTAGGGTTGAGGATGAAATGAATTATCAGTAATATTTATATGATTTGATTTTTCTCGCAATAGTTGTTCTTTAATGATTTATATTGTTCTTATTTTATATCAATTGACTAAAATGAGATTCTAGATATGAATTCAATAATGTTTTTCTCATAATTTAAGATTTGTCTTAATTAATTGAATGCTTCGTTTATTATTTCTTGATTTTAAAATTGAATATCTTTTGTGATTTATTTGGCTACGGATATAATTGATGATTTGATTTTATACTTAAGAAGCGAAGAATTGTGTGCTTTAGATTTTTAAACACAAGTTTTAATGATGATATTTTCCATAATAGCAAGATTTATTTCTAGATTATCATGCAGTGGTTAGGAAAATTAATGATTATAAATATATGCTGATATGAATTAACAAGGTGGATTTCAAAACTTTAATTCCTTTCTCAAGATTATTTACATCGCTTTATTGTTTTATATTATATCTTTGCTTAGTTTAATTATTTGTTTAGTATATTTAATTTCAACCAACCAATTTTTATTAAATTAGATTAGGATTAATTTAGTTAAAATTTGATTAATTTTCTTACATTTATACAAGTTCCTGTGAGTTCGACTTCGTTTTTGTCAAACTATGCTTCGGTACTGTTCATACACTTGCGAGTACTTTAAAATTTCACAACAGAGAGTAATGCATGTATGAGTTAAAATAGGAGAGCTATTTATTTTATAGAATAAAAAGAGAATATAATTCATATTTTCACTTTTACCTCTGTTCAATCATTTCTATGCAAAGTTAAGAGCCCTTGATCATTTATATTCCACCTTGAAAATATCCTATTATATAATATAATCATTCCTTTAATTCTATTCACTTCTTCACGTCTTGATCATTTACATTCCACCTTGAACTTTTTTTTTTTTTTTTTTAAATTTTTTATCGTGAGTTGGTTTCATAAGTTTCTATAATGGCTTAATTGTTTAACATCGATGCTGCCCATTGCATTGAAATTCAGCTGCTTGGGGCATGTTCATCTAATATATGGAACAGATTTGTCTACACTTTACATTTTTAAAGTCAATGAGAGCTGTGTAGCAAACAAATTAGCAGAAAAGAAGGAACTAGTTGGACTTATTATCAACCCAAAAGTAGTCATGGTTGACTCTCTCTTATAATGGTTGTCCTTAACACCAACAAAGCCTGGTAAATTTTTGACTTTCTGAACCTGATTTGTGACTTTCAGAGTCTTGGTGGCGCTGATTAAGGAGACACCTGATTCTAACACCAACGAAGCTCATTTTGTACCTGATTTTACAGTGTCCAAAACTAGTTAGCTAGTTGTTCATGATTCTAAAGTTTCTCCAACTTCCATTTCTGCCAGCAGTACTGAACACAAAAAGAAAAAGGGGAAGTCTATCTCAGTTTCAACTTCTTTATAAATCCATATTCATTACCATGAATCTTGCGTTCTTATGTTTCCTTTACTCAAGTTTTTACTTATCACTGTCCCCAAATCTTTTTGGGGCTTGTCACTGTCTTGAACATGTTCATATGTTTTTGTATATTTTTTTTCTTTTTCAATCTTCTACAAAAGAGTATTTCTTTTCATACTGGAGAGAGAACATTGGAAACCTTAACAATTAATAATGGATTTCTTCTCTTACGTTGTATATGTGGCTAATACTTTTTTTTTTTTTTAATTATATTATTTTATCTTTAATGCATCATGTACTAGCTATAAATTTTTTAAGTAGTAAGTCATATTTTAGAAGTTTTAAATCTTGGCACTCTCTCAAAAATAATTGTATTAAAAAAGATAAAACTACATAAAAAAAAATGTGTGTAAACTAGATAAGCGGAATACCAAACAAAATAGGAAGGCTTGAATTAGCATGTTGCTAACACAGTCAACTTATACAAAACTTGATTGCACACCCTTCTGTGGCCATACACACTCATGGTTGATCTGGCCTTTGTGGTTTTCTGGTTTATTTATTTTTTATTTGGTTTCATATTATATTCAACAATTATCATGCAATTTATTTCATGTAGGATAAAAGTTTGACATGGTTAGGAAGAGAGATTCATTCTGGGAGTATGCAGAGGATCTGAGAAATGGTTGTTTTTTATGCAAGTTTTGTCAAAATGACTTTGCTGGGGGTATTTCAAGGTTTAAATCGCATTTGTCTGGGATTAGAGGCCGTGATGTTGAAATTTGTCTGCAAGTACCTGTAGATGTTCAATTAGCTGTAGTACAAGCAATTGACACCCCTAGTAAGAAAGCCAAAAGTGTGGCTGCGTCAAATAATACTTTGGAGGGGGAAAGTATTTCAACTTCCGCATCAGCACAAATGCCAAATATACGTGAGGAGAAGGATAATAGTATAGTGGATCAAAGGTTTGCTAAGCTCTTGATCTTAGATAGCATTTGTTCTGATGCTATTCAATCACCCTTCTTCAATGATTTTGTGAAAGGTGTTGCCGAATATGGGTCTGGTTACAAATTACCAAGTCTGTTAACCCTCAAATCACTGATAAGGCTTGGTATCAAGAAGGAAGTTGAGGAGTATACTCAGAATGTCAAAAAATATTTAGTCAAAACAGGTTGTACCATAATGTACAATATATGGCATAGTAGGAAATCGGGCATTAAAACATTTTTCACCTACAAGAATATTTATGCTTATACACCAAGAGGGTTGGCGTGCATGGATCCATCTGAAGACCCAATGGATGAACTTTATTTATTTGAAGAAGCCGTGTCTTCCATAGTTGAAGAAATTGGGCCTAGACATGTCGTACAATTTATCATTAATAATGATAGTGATGATAGCAACATATATTTACAAGCATAATGTTAGTGTGCCCCTAAGAAGAGTGCACAAAAGAAGGAATGATTATATTAGTTTCAACATTTGTATGCCATTATCACTTTTAGAAGTTGAAGATGAATTGCAGGCCTTACAAGTGTCTATTATAACTTTGTCTACTGATTGGGGGAGAACGCCTAATTACAAACAGGTTGGAGAACTTCTTAAAGGTGCAAGATTTATTGATCATGCTATTCATTGCAAAGAATTCTGGATTCGAGGAAAAAAAATAGCACAAGTTTTGCAGCCAATGTTGCAAGCTCTTTGTCTAGTTGATGGTGATGGCGTAACATCAGGATACTTGTATGAGATTATGGAAGGGTAAAAGACGCAATTATGCAGTGTCATGACAATACTCTCTTCCCTTATGATCATATATGGGAAATTTTTCATGAAAGGCGAAGTAATATTATTCGTCCAATACTGTTAGGGATATTTGTTGGGATATTTTGTGGTATGATTGTAATGGGATATTTGTTGGGATATTTTGGGGTATGACTGTAAGGCCATTGTGCACGTGCAGTGTTGGATATTTGGGGGTATTGTGTAGTGCTGGTGCTACAATTGTGTATGCAAGTCAGGTAGTTACAAGTTAGTTAGGATATTGGGTTGGTTGGAGTAAAGGCTAGTACGAGTAATACCAGACATGGGTGTATAGTGCAAAGCATTAGTCAAGGGTATAAAAGGAAGTCTGTATAGAAATATGGAATAAGATGGTTGTTTCCAAATTGCTTCTATTTTCTCTGTTTCCTTTCTCTGTCATTTTTTCCTCTTTTCCATTGGAGGACCAACTGACCTCAAATCAGCTAGAGAAACCCAAATCTATCTATTCCACTCCTAACATTTGGTATCAAAGCCTTGTTCCTGCGTCACCATGACTGAAACTCGTGTCGCCGCCATGAACGTGGTGAATGAAGCTCTTGCTTCTCTGCGTACCACTTCTGACCATCATAATAGAGAAATCCAAGAAATCCAAAAGATTCAAGGAATCCATGTTAGGACCTTGAATGAAATGAATCAAAACCTCAATGCCATTCTACAGAAGTTGAGTTCTCAAGATAGCCATTCACACTCTCCTCAAAGAACGGGTCTAGTGAATCGGAGTTCTTCAGCCATGTCATTTGCAAGATCTGTGAAATTGGACTTCCCACGCTTCACAGGTGATGATCCTGCCAGTTGGGTCTATAAAGCCAATCAGTATTTTGACTATTATCAAACCCCAGTTGCAGAGAAGTTGCTAATTGTTTTGTTGCACATGGAATTGGAAGCTTTGATTTGGTTCCAAAAAGCTGAGGAGGCAGGTGTGTTCACAGATTGGGATTCATTGGTGTAGGCTTTACACGTGAGGTTTGGGGCAGCTGCTTATGATGATCCTATGGAAGTGTTAACAAGGCTGAGACAGTCTTCAACAGTGGCATTGTACAAGGCAGAGTTTGAAGCTGTGTCTAACAGGATTAAGGGTCTGTCTCCTTTACACAAGCTTAGCTGCTTCCTAAGTGGCTTGAAGGATGAAATCCGTCTTCCAGTAAGGATGCTGAATCCAAGTACCTTGAATGAAGCATTTGGTTTGGCCAAGATTCAGGAGGAATATGTGCTCAGTTGCAGGAAGAGTTCAAGATTTCAACAAGAAATAGGTAAAGGTTCTATCTTGGGCTTACCAAAGAATAATGTAGTGATAGAAGCTAAATCTAAGATACCAATTAAGAGATTAACCCCTGCTTAGATGGATGAAAGAAGAAAAAGGGGGCTTTATTATAATTGTGATGAGAAGTGGGGGGTTGGGCATAAATGTAAGAATACTAAACTATTTTTGTTAGAAGGAATTGAATTAACTTGTGGGGTGTAGTCTGGGGTACAGATCACTGAATTAGAGGAAGAAGTAGGAAGTGAGGTTGATAGTAAGGCTGTCAGTCAGGAAGAGGAGGTGGAGATTACCCTGTATGCACTCACAGGAACTCCCACACCTGGTACTATGAGGGTGAGGGGTAAGGTTAATGGGAATGGGTTGGTAATTCTAATAGACACTGGCAGTACCTATAATTTTGTAGATGCATCTTTGGTTTCTGGGTTGCAGTTAAGGGTAGATGTTTCTAAGGTTTTGGGGGTTAAGGTAGCCAATGGTAGTGTGGTTAAGACTCAGGGTTTTTGTAGTAATGTGCCAGTGTGCATTTAGGGAGTGAAGTTTTGCATTCAATTCCATGTTTTAGCATTAGGGGGTTGTGATGCAGTACTGGGCACCCAATGGTTAAACACTTTAGGTGAGATTCAATGGAATTTTAAACTCTTAGCCATGAGTTTTTGTTATGAGAATCATAAAGTACTGCTTCAAGGGTTAACTCCATCCTTGGGGTCTTCCATTGTGGATTGTAAGCAGTTTTTCAAGGCATCTATGAAGGAGGGACAGCTGTTACAGATTGCTAATGTGGAAGCTGTTGTAACAGAGATTAGGCTGCGTATTGAAGTGGAATTATTGTTACAAGAGTTTGAGCATGTTTTTGAGACCTACTGGGTTACCTCCCCTTAGGGGTCATGAGCATCCCATTGTTCTTAAAGAAGGAGCTTAACCTGTGTGCCAAAGACCCTATAGGTATCCCTTTTACCAAAAAAATGAGATTGAGAAGATTGTGAAGGAATTGTTGTCTATGGGGTCAATTAGAAACAATAGCAGCCCCTTTGCCTTTCCTGTTTTGTTAGTAAGGAAAGCTGATGGGTCATGGAGGATGTGCATAAATTATAGAGCCTTTAACAATATCACTATCAAGGATAAATTCCCAATTCTGGTTATTGGTGAGTTGTTGGATGAATTGAGTGGAGTTGTCATTTTCTCCAAGCTGGACTTGAGGTTTGGAAATCATCAAATCAGAATGAGGGAAGAGGATATACCAAAAACAGTTTTTAGAACACATGAGGGTCACTATGAGTTTTTGGTGATGCCATTTGGATTAACCAATGCTCCTTCAACCTTCCAATCATTAATGAACTAGGTATTTAAACCCTTCCTTAGACAGTTTGTATTAGTGTTCTTTGATGACATATTGGTCTATAGCAAGTCCTTGGTTGAGCATGTAATCCATCTAAGAAAGGTTTTAGAGATTTTAGCTACTAACAAGTTGTATGCTAAAAGGTCAAAGTGCATGTTTGCTTGTAAAGAAGTAAAGTATTTGGGGCATGTTATTACTGCTGAAGGGGCTCATACCAATCCTAGGAAAGTTGCTGCAATGCAGCAATGGTCTATTCCTAAGGATATAAAGTCCTTGAGGGGGTTTTTAGGGCTCACTGGGTATTATAGGAAGTTTGTTAAGGGGTATGGCCAAATTGCAGCCCTTTTGATAGCCTTATTAAAGAAAGATTCTTTTTGTTGGTCTAATGAGGCAGAGTTAGCTTTTCATCAACTTAAGGATGCTATGGTTAAACCTCCAGTGTTAGCTTTGCCAAACTTTGATTATCCTTTTGTAGTGGAGTGTGATGCTTCTGGAAGAGGGATTGGTGCAGTACTTATGCAACATGGCCGGCCAATAGCTTACCATAGTCAGGCCCTTAAGGGTAAGAACTTGGCTTTGTCAACATATGAGAAAGAGTTACTAGCCTTAGTCATTGTTGTCAACAGGTGGAAAGCTTATCTGGTGGGCATGCCTTTTACTGTTAAAACTGACCAACAGAGTTTGAAGTACTTGTTGGAGCAAAAAATTGGCACACCAGCCCAACAGAAATGGTTTGCTAAATTGTTAGGCTATGTCTTTGTTGTGGAGTACAAGAAGGGAAAAGACAATTTAGTGGCTGATGCATTGTCTAGGAAGGATGATTTTGATGATTGTACTTCTTGGGAAGTTTTAGAAGCTCATAAGGGCATGGTTTCATTTCCCTCTCTAGCTTGGTTGATTGATCTTAAGGCCAGTTATACTTCTAACCAGCAGATACAAGATATTTTCCAAGCTTTTCAGTTGGGAAAGGGGGTTCCAAAAGGGTATGCTGTGCAGAATGGGTTGTTGTTGTATAAAGGTAAGATTTTTCTTGGGTCATGTGATGTTTTGAAGGCTGTTGTACTACAACAAGTTCATGATAGTCCTCTAGGAGGGCATTCAGGATTTCTCAAGACCTTACATAGGGTGCAGAGAGACTTTTATTCGCTTGGTATGAGATTTGATGTGAAGAAGCATGTTAGGGAATTTGATGTATGCCAAAGACTTAAGTATGAAACCTGTCATGTGGCTGGACTGTTGCAACCCTTTCCTATACCTGACAAACCTTGGCTTGATGTAAGCATGGATTTTGTTGAAGGCCTTCCTAAGTCTCAATCCAAAGATGTGGTCCTACTGGTAGTGGATAGGCTTACCAAGTTTGTCCATTTTATTCCCTTGTCTCATCCTTATATAGCTGTCAATGTGGCTAATCTCTACTTGCAACATGTGTTTAAATTGCATGGTATGCCAGCTACAATTGTAAGTGATAGGGATCCTGTTTTCACCTCTCATTTTTGGCAAGAGTTGATGAGATTGCAAGGGGTGCAGCTGGCTATGTCCTTAGCTTATCACCCTCAGACAAATGGACAAACTGAAGTAGTTAACAAGAGTCTATAACATTATTTGAGAGTATTTGCAGCTGATAGACCTCATACTTGGGTGGAATGGCTACCATGGGCTGAATTTTGGTTCAATACCAATTTTCATACCTCTACCAAGCTAACTCCCTTTGAGGCTTTATCTGGCTATCCTCCTTTCAAGCTATTGGATTATATTCCAGGCACCACTAAAATTGATAGTGTTGATGAGCAATTGAGGACTAGAAAGCAGTTTCTGGTCTTGTTGAAGCAAAATTTGGTAGCAGCTCAGGAAATGGTGAAGGTGAATGCTGACAAGCATAGGACTGAAAGGGAATTTGTTGAGGGTGATTAGGTATACCTCAAGTTGCTACCTTACAAGCAGAAATCAATGAAGCAGAAGCATTTGTGTAAGTTGGCACCCCGGTATTATGGTCATTTCCAAGTTTTGCATAGGGTGAGCAAGGTCTCCTACAGGTTGGATCTACCACCAGATTTTAGAATCCACTTTACATTCCATGTTTCCTGTTTAAGGAGAAGTTAGGCAAGCATGTGGTTGTTGTTCCTTCATTACCTTCTGTAGATGCAGCTGGCAGTTTGTGTCCTGAACCAGTGGCTGTCTTGAAGACTAGAACACATACTTTGAGAAGTAGGACTATTACTCAAGTCCTGGTGTAGTGGCAAGGGGAAGTATGGATGATGCCACTTGGGAAGACCTGTACCTGATGCAACAACGGTATCCTCACCTTGTGTGCAAGTTGTTTTAAGGGGAGGGTATTGTTAGGGATATTTGTTGGGATATTTTGGGGTATAACTATAAGGCCATTGTGCACGTGTAGTGTTGGATATTTGGGGGTATTGTGTAGTGCTGGTGTTGCACTTGTGTATGCAGGTCAGTTAGTTACAAGTTAGTTAGGATATTGGGTTGGTTGGAGTAAAGGCTAGTTAGAGTAGTACCAGACACAGGTGTGTAGTGCAAAGCATTAGTTAAGGGTATAAAAGGAACTCTGTATAGAAATATGGAATAAGATGATTGTTTCCAAATTGCTTCTATTTTCTCTATTTCCTTCTCTGTTTCCTTTCTATGTCATTTTTTTCTATTTTCCATTGGAGGACCAGCTGACCTCAAATCATCTAGAGAAACCCGAATCCATCTATTCCACTCCTAACAAATACATGCAATTGCCGCCTTTTTGAATCCTGCCTATTTGTGTAGTGAGAAATTTAAAGAGAATGTTGAATTGACTAATGGCATAAGCTTTGCTCTAGAGCATATGGTTGATGAAGAAGAGAAATAAGCTTTTATTAACCAAGTGCAACTGTACCACATGAAGGACTCAAACTTGTTCACAGATCAAGCCATTACAATGCCAAAAACATCACATCCGTGTGAGTTAATCACCTCTATTTATCTTTATAAGAATTTCTTATAGTTATATTGTAGACAACTAAATTTCCAATTTGAAATAAATCAAACAAGTAAAATAGTTTTACAAATGCGAATTTGTATTGATGAATGTGTGGTACAATTCTCTGTGATTACAAACGAGTGATCCTCTGATTCGATCTCCTTGAAAGTTTTGTTGAGTGGAATTGTGGTGATGTGATTTTGATTCGAACACCAGATATACTTTAATTTGGCTGAAGAATGGATCGAAGATTTCTGAAATAGAATTACAAGGAATCTCTGGCTATGAGCTTGATAGAAATCCTTTGTTCTCCGCGTTCTTCGTGTTCTTTGTGTGTTCTTCGTCTTCGAAGGCTTGTGGTGGAAGTTCTTCGGTGCTTTAGAGGATTAAATCCGTAGAGCTTTGTTGATTCATGGTTTGTTGAGGTTTCTAGAGGCTCTTGAGCTTAAGTCCAGCAAACTTCAAGATCTAGGCTGCTAGCTTGGATGATTCTGCTTTGAATGTTCCTTGCATTTGAGTTTGAAACTCTTGAAGTTCCTAGGGGCTTCAGGGCTTGATTCCAGCAAAACTTCAATACTTCTGAATGCTTCTGAATCTTTTTTGATGCTGCTTATGCTCTAGATGGCTTCCTCCTCCCAAATGCCTTAGGAAGGCTTCTATTTGTAGGAGTTTAGAGGTAGGTGAGTGACACGTGGCAGAGTTTGATTGGTGACACATGTCACAGCTTGATTGGTCCACTTGTGTCATCGCTTACACGTGCTGAACTGCTTGTGTCATCACTTACATGTGCTGATGTGTGATTGGTTTACTTCAATGACTTCAATGACACTTGGCAAATTTCTATTGGTTTCTGAGTATTGATAACAAAACCTAGTTGCCATGCGTGATGCTTTATAATTAGCTGTATTTTGTGGACTCGATAGCATGACGTGTCAGCTTGTGATAGGTCGGGAATTTTCTCTCTCTACATATATAATTATGTTTTTTTTTTTTTTGAATTTTGTAGATATATGGTGGGAATTGTTTGGCAATCATCTCTATGTATTGGAGAAAATGGGCTGTTGCCTTTTTTTTTTTTTTTTAAATCCAACATTTTGCCCCATTTTTTAAAGTAATTAGGGAAATACTCCTATTTTGAAACTCAATTTTTGGACAATCGAGTTATAACAAACTGAAAATTAAAAAAAAAAAAAAAAATTCTAGAGCCCTATAGTGCTATTTTAAGGACCTTATAGCGGCGTTTTAAAATTCGAACTCCTGAACTTGAGTTCCATGCACCTTTTTTTTTTTTTTTTTTTTTTTTTTTATTTATGTTTGATCGTCACATACCTATAGTGGCGTTTTAAGGAGCCTATAGTGATGTTGAAACTCGATTATGATAATGTCAAGTTACAAAAGAGGGTATTTCCCTAATTAATTTGAGAAAGGGGGTAAAATGCTTGAATTTTTTTTTTTTTAAAGGGCCTAGACCAATTTTGTCCCCCTGTATTACAAAAATATGCCAATCGGATTTTAACTCAACCTTGTGGTTCTTCAGTATGTAGGCGATATCAATTACGACCCAAATATGGGGATGATCATGCATTTATGGTGAATACAACGATAATGGAAAGGCATAAAGTGCTGGAAACACAAATGTTAGAGGCAATTAATCTTGACAAGCTTGATGAACTCTCTAATGATGTTAATTATCAACATATTGATCAAGAAGAATGGGATGATGGAGACTTTTGAGGACCTATTATCTGATTTGACAGAGAGTCGTGTTAACAACATGATTAATGATGTAACTTGTTCGTGGTTGGATAAATGGCCCTTATAGTGAATCAGTCCATCAAATCAAGAACAAAAATAAAATTTGTCTTCTTTTCCCTTTGTTATTTCGCCAATACTTTTTGCTTTGTTTTAAATGTTGTAGTTTGTTGAATTATAGTATCTCCAGCTTATTATATTACTTTCTCTAATGTATTTCAGTTAATTTATAAATTTAACTAAGTTGTGGAATTTTTTTGGGTAGGCCTTATTGGAAAACTCATTTGCATCACATACAAATTTGTATAAAGCGGAAGACAAAAGGTACAAGAAAACGTATAATCTCTAAATCCTAGAGAAAACAATCTGCATGATACATACCTTTGATGTAAAAAAAAAAAAAAAAAAAAAAAAAAAAAAAAAAAAAACTTGATTTTGAGGACACCTAGATCCTCAATTCCACAAAAACCCCCTAATTAAGAAGGTGGGCGAGATTCTTGTCAGTTAGTTTGTTTGTTTGTTTGTTTTTTTTTTTTTTTTTAATTATTATTATGAATGTTAATTAGTAATCTTGAAGGAGACCTTTCTTCCTTTTTTTTTTTTTTTGGTTGTTGTTTTCAGAACGTTTGGTTATTTATTATTTTTTTTTTCTAGGTAACTTTTCTCTTCTGAAACTTACGTTAAAACTATAGTAGCATTTTTTCTTTTTAATAATAAAATAGTTGTTACTGAAACATTATTGAAAAAAATAATTAATCCCTTTAATAAATGGACTAGTCCTTTTCCTAAACATAAAAATTAAAAAAAAGGACTAGTCTTTTGGGTTTTAGTATGTGTCTTAAGATGGGACCAAATGATCTCCCAAAAGAATAGTTTCAATGGACTTTTGGCCTTTTGTCAACTCTTCAAAAGTCCAAAATTGTCATTAATTATATTTAATGATATTATAAAAATGTAATTGCACCAAAAACTTTATTAATTAAATTAAATCTTGAGACTCTATTACATTATCATTCGATCCCTTTATGAAAACACCCATAATGAAACAAAGTCATAAAAAATATTGGCACTTTATAAATCATTATTTTTTATTACTGGAGTTCTCATTTTAATCTTTTAGTTATCCTTAATTCTTATATTTAATTCTTTACTAAAGTGATTGCGCTTAATACTTCGAGTAACCAATTTTCATTAAACTTATTTTAAGAGAATATTTCATTTCTCTAAAAAGAAATTATGAATTCTATCTTGAGAATACGTGTTCCCTTGACATTACGAGGTTTTGACCATTAATAAGATCTCACTCATGTATACACAAAAGCAACCAACATTTCATGTTCGGGTTAACAATCCTCTTAGAATTGAGAGTTAATGAAAATATATGTAAGTCTTGAGATTTGTTATTTATATGATAGTAGTTAATAGAATAATAAATATCACATCAGTCCGGTTCCATGTATCTTACATACTTAAAACACACTAATATATCAATTAGAAGTCTTCAACTCAAAATAAATCATCTTAATTGATACGTTATGGTCTTCATAGATGAAATGTCCAATTTTATTACCAAATATAAACCAAGGTTTTAGAGTTTAAAAAGAACTTGTAATTTAAATCTTCTGTTTACAAATCTTATCCTCATAACTAAATCATATAACGTGCATCTCATATAATGTCCAAATATTATTCATGCTAAAGTAATCTCATGAAATAAAATAAATTTTATTGTTTAATAGAGAATGTCATACAATTGGGTTTTACATATCTATATGTAGCTCGTAACGTGCATTTTTAGTCCACAAACAAATATAGGTGAAAAATTTTCAAGACACATTTCTATTTAACAAGAACTTAATCTCCATCCAACTAGACAGTAGCTGCCAATTTCGTCACTCGTTGTTCCATCAAAATTATAGTTAGCGCGGGAGATCCATTGATGCATTAGGAATGAAAAGCCTTTGCCAGACCAACTCAACACCATGTTGAAGCCAGCCACGAAAATTGAGGAATTCCCGAGAAGCGAAGTTTGAAACTGATAGAAGAATTCCTTGACAGCATTGTAGAATATGATGGTACGAGGCATAAAGTAACCACATAAGTATGGATACACATACAATGAGGATGAACCACCCAAAAGGAGGGACGAGGATCAGCAACAGCAAATCACAGGCAAAAGCTCCAGAGATGAGACACACGGCCTCAAAGAAATGGCCGTAGTTTTGATTGGAAGTTGGTAGTGTTGTAACTACCAATGATAAAATGCAGATACATACGTTTATTATTAAGAGAAACATTGTTGCACCATGTGTGTGGAATATAGAGACACTTTGATACTTCCATCCCAGGAGGGTAAGCAAAAATCCAAAGAGAAGGCTGAAAGCAGCAAGAAACCCAGTGAAGAAATGGAGTTCTCGCTCATTCCTATAAATAAAACATAATTTGCTTCAGTTAAATGAAGTATACAATTAAAGACATAGAATTAAAAGAATATCAGTCACATAACATTAAATTGTGTAACATGCCATGTTAGTGTGAAGACAACCTAGACTGTAAATAAAGTAGGACAAGGGTTGTAGAAAATTTGCCATATATTTAAGTTAAAGATGTCAACTAACTAATTGGGTAAAATATTTTGATGGTGTGTCAAAAGACCTATTAAATAATTCTATAAAAAAAGACCTGAATAATTGAGGTATAAAATACATTACAGGACATTTAACTTTAATTTAATCTTATACTCCTAAATAATTGGGGTAATTTTACCTTGTATCGTGAATTGAATATATATAATGCTTCTCATGGGAAGAAAACACTATAAGAAAAAGGATTTTATCTTTAAAATTACAAGATCTCACAAAGTTATAGATATATGTATACAAAATTTTGTGAATTGATGGGTCAGGTTAGGTCCTCTTTTTTCCCTAAAAAAGAAAAAGAAAAAGAAAAAGAAAAAGAAAAAAAAGGTTAGGTGCTCTTTTTTTGCCTTTTGGAAATTTGGGTTGGGGTTTGGATTTGTGATTTGGGTAGGTTTGCAGATTTGTTGGGTTGGGTTTATGCTGATTTGTATTGTATATTTGGGCCGATGTGAGTTGTGGTTGGGTTTGTGTTGATTTGGGGTGTAAAGTTGCTGGGTTCATTCTCAATTCAATGGGTTTGTACTTGGGCCGAAGTGTTTGCTAGTTTCGTTCTTGGTTTGCTGGGTTCGATGAGTTCGTTCTAGGATGATGGGTTTGTGTTGGGTTGTGAGTTGTGACTGTTTGAAAAAAAGAAAAAAAAAAGAAAAAAAAAAAAGAATGAAAGATAAAAGAGAAAAGTTAAATGTCATAGGAATATTAATTTAGGGAAATAGTTTAGGAGCTTTTTATGGAAACAGAAAAGTAATTAAGTTTTATTTTATTTATTTATTTATTTTTATAACTTTTTATATTTTTCATAAAAAAAAATGTCAAAACATTCATAAAATAGTTTATTTACAATTTTCCTAAACAGACCCTTTAAGAGGACCCAAAATAAAAATAGAAAAATGGCTATATAGACTGGTCAATGCTATTGATAATACTAATACAAGAAATTATATATATATATATATATATATTTTTTTTTTGTAATTTTTTTTATTTACCTACGTTACAGCGGCTACACACACCATACACCTTAAGTCCTAATCCTAATTTTTTATTTCCCATATCTCAATCTCAAGCCTAATTATGTAAATTGCAATCATTTATAAAAAAAAAAAAAAGAATTTAAAGAGTTGAATAAAATCCAATTTTTAAAATCTTGACAGAAAAAAAAAAAAAACCCTCAATGCAATGACCTATCTTGCGAATTGGGTTGAATTGGTAGAGGTGCCATAAGTTGGACCGGGATTTGATCACCACGTCATGTAGAAGTATATTTATATATCATGTTGAAACCTCTTTGGGCATTTTGATCTCTTTAAAAAAAAAAAAAATAGTATTTCAACTTATGTGTTCACTTTATAATTATTGCATTTTCTCGTCAGGTCAAAACATAAAATTATTTTTGGTGTATGCAGGATTCAATTTTCAGATCTCTTATTTAACAATAAAAGAATTTATCATTTGAGTTAATATAGAATTCAACAATTTGCTAAAAGGAAATTCCCAATATTTGATGTCGAAATTTATGGTCTCCTAAATCTCTCATATCGGTACTGGCCTAAACAAAAACTTTATTTTAAGAGAATCGCTACATTCACAACATTTTTCACAATATTTTCACAACAAATCCTAGTTGGTGGGTTGTTATAGGTTTTAAATTTAAATTCAACACTGAAATTATTTTCTTACCAACTAGTAACAACAAATAACAACCTGCCAACTAAGATTTGTTGTGAAAATGTTGTGACAAATATTGTGGACGTAGTATTTCTCTTATTTTAAATGATGTAAATTCACTATGTCTTTGTTGTGCATTTCAAAATAAGCTAATAATACGTACGTACCTAAATTAGTTTGATCTCAATTCTTTTTTCTTTTTGGAAGTACGTTGGAACTTATACATCTATAAAGTTTTTCATTTTATATTGTAAATAAATTACGATCAACAAATTCTTTATTGTAAATAAACTCTACATATAAATAAATTTTTTAAAAAAAGTTTAGCAAAAAATAGAAAAGAAAAAGAAGGGGAAGTTAAACGTAAAAATTAAGCTAGTATCGGAATTGCACGGACACGTGTTCCAGTTTGGCATCCACATTTTGCTAGAAACTTACTTATTATTTATTGTTTGTAGGTCCTACATGGGTCCCAAAAACATCTAAAGCTTATTTCATTTCGTGTTTACATCTTGTTCATTTAGTAATTATTTATTTTAGGTAGTTTATTTGAATAATATGAATTAAAAAGTTAAACTTTAGCTTATTACTTAAAATAAAGTCGAGACAAAAAGTAACGTGAGATCTGCAAATAATGGATAATTTAAGTAAAAAATTAGCCTATAATCAATTATCAAACACAACTTTAGTGTGTGTTTGGATCTTAATTATAAGTTAGTTTATTATTTATTTTTTCTATTATTTTCGGGTTCCCATGAGCTATCTATCTATTTTATTTAGCTTTTATATTTTTAACAAAAAATTAAATAAATTGTTTCTAAACAGTCACTCAATATAAAAAAAATAGTAATGCAAAAGGTATTGTTATTGGGTAAATGGAGCAAGAATATCCAAAAAAAAAAAAAAAAAATCATTTTTACATAAACATCCCAAAAGCGTGTATTGAAAATGTGCATATTTACATTGTGTTAGGGTCAATGGTCAAATAACCACTCCTTCCTCCTCCCAGGAAATAAAAAATTGATGTATTAACGAAAAAAAAAAAAAAAAACAGAGAGTTACGAACAAGCTTGTAAAAGCTAAATTAATATATGTATTTACCTGATGTATAAATATTTTTATTAATTTTAATATTCTTTTCTAAGTTTCAAAATTTTTAAGTAAAAAAAAGAATTAAAAAAAATCAACCTAGAAAATGGTCTGGGATAAAATCTAACATTTTGTGGATGGACAATATAAAAAATTATGAGAATTAAATCCATCTAAACAGAATAATGGAAAAAAAAAAAAAAAAAAAAACTACCACTCAAGCCTTCAATTCCTAGGAATCTCCATAATCTAATATAATAAGCAGTAGTCAATCAATATTAATAGAAGAGGCTTTGTTTGATTTAAAAACATGGGGGCTTTTTCAGAGGTGCAAATAGCAAAAGATGACCCAGATCGTAGCCGAAAAGAAAAAGATGTAGATTTGAAGGTCATGGTGAAAGATGACCCAGATCTAACTTCTAAGGTCAAAATAAATATTAAAAAAAAAAATAAATTTCAAATAAAAAAAGTAAAAAAGAAAAAAGGTTTACCAAAAATTTAGAATATTAAGAGATTAATCCTCAATCTGACAATCATAAACTAAACACTCGAATTTCAGAAAAATAATAATAATTACAAAAATCTGAATAAATTGGAATGCTTGAGACCGTGAGAGAGAGACAGAGTAAAACAAATAATAAAACTGAAACTGCGATGTGATTAGTTTATATTTATCTCGCGTTGCCATGTGGCAGCTTATTTTACATATATATTACCCAAAAAAAAAAAATTTATTTACAATTATGTTATTGTGTCTGGGTCGGGGTTGTACAGGCAATCTAAATGCTAAACCGGATAACTGAATAACCCGAGTCAAATTGGTTCCCGGGTTACCTGAATTTGAATCAGTTCCCTACTTACTGGAATTCAAGTGAAAACCCATAAACAAAAGTTTCTAAATATATATACAGGAAATCAATACTCAATCAACCAGTGTTTCCAATTTCTTGAAGTCCAACACACTCACGCTCATAAACTGTCACCTATATATATATATAACAAGAAGTTCAATGGGGACAGTAATTGAAGTCACATAATCAGTGCTTTATTTAGTACTACAACGCTAAAAAGAGCAAGTTATCATTTATGACCAAGATATTGCCAGTTTAGTTGAGGAGGCAAAACGAACTTTGTCCCCAAAAGGAAAAACTAGTACATATATAACTGAAACATCATGATGGACTTGAACCAGTACTAGCTAGTAAGGTGTAAAACTTTTGGCCAAATAGAAAAATGTAAAACAGAAGCTAAAAATGAAAGAAATTTGTAATGGGTACTAACCCTTCTTGGAGAGCAGAATGATTGTTGTTGTTGTTGTTGTTGTTATCCATTTCCTCTGCTGCTGCCTTGTGTTTCTGAGACTCCTTGTGAAGAATTGAGGTACAGAAATGGTTTTTAGAGCTTTTTTTTTTCTGGTTTGTAATGGCTGTATGTATCTGATGCTGTAATCTAATGGGGCTTTATTATTTATATAGGAGAGTGGGATAGTTGGCCACACTTTCTAAGAAGTTATAGGTACACAAGTCAAAAGTTCCAAAGGAAAGTTTTAAGGTGAAAGAAAACAATAATCTATTGGAATCTGATTAAAAACGGCGAATTAAACGGCCGTATTTTAATTCGTTCGGAAATGGAAAGAGAGGACGTACTAAAAGAAGGGACACATGGGATGGGGATATTCATATTTAGTCAGCAAGGATTTTCTTTTTCTTTACGGCATTCTATGATGATGCTTAAAAATGTCACTGTCCCAAAGTTATGAAATTTGCTGATACTTGCTACTATTAAATTTACATCTATTCAAAGAACTGCACTTATTTTTTAATGAGTTTGTTACCTCCTCTTTTGTTAGACACGTTGTTGAATCTTTGCAAGATTTCTTTATTTCTTTTAATAATCTTTTAATTTTTGGGCTAAGTGGCAGATTCACTATATATTAGGAATGTATTTGTGAGTAGCACTCTTAATTGAAAGATAAATGAAAGAACTTTAGAACTAATGCATTTTACTAAGGTCTTAATTTGAGTCTCCCTAAATTAGTAATCAGTACTTAGTAGTATCTCTCCAACAAAGTAAATTGTTTAATTCTCTTTAGTTTATTGGAAAATAAATGACACTTATTCCTAACTATTCCTACATTACCTGAAAAGTACAATAAATTCCTTGATCACATTGATTTTTTTTTTTTAGAAAAAAAAAACAAATAAATTATAATTTACCTATATGTGATTTGACTAAAATTTAAATTGTTTATATTTAGTTTGAAATTTAACACTTTACCTATCTGAGATTAGTTTAGTTAGAGTTTCGTAACATATCTCTATTAAAAACATGGTTAAAGATGTAATTTGCTCCACTTTTATGTCTCCCTTTTTAGACAAAAACGAACAAATTACAATTTATCCATATGTGATTTGACTGAAATTTATATTTAGTTTGAGATTCAACACTTTACTTACTTGAGATTAGTTTAGTTAGAGTTCCCTAACATATTTATATTAAAAACATGGTTAAAAATATAATTTTATTCAACTTTGATGTCTCTCTTTTTAGACAATTTAAATTTCAGTCAAACCACGTCTAAATACCTGAAAAAGACAAAAAATAATTTACTAATAATTTCTTAGAACCATAAACGGACTATGCTATGTCAGAAATCCACCATTCACATTTCAAGAATACCATTCATTCACAAAAAGCAAATTACTAATAAGTTATCCATTTGAATCAAGTCAATTGGCGTAGCCACTCTCTTCTACGGTGATTCGCTTGATGTTTCCTATACTCTGAAGTCGAACCTCAACCTAAAAGCGACCATCTCTGAAAAAAAAAACAAAAAAACAGCTGCCGTATTATATAAGGTTCCCGAATATTTTCTTTTTTGGTCGGGAACGACTTTTATTTTATTATCATTCGTGTTCTTAACTCTTTCTTAATCATGTCAAAAGAAAAGAAACACCCAGTTGACAGTCGTACCTGTTGAGGTGCAATTGCAAATCCCAACAATTGCTTTAGCCAAAACTAAACTTAGTGCCCTGTTTGGGATGCCTTTATAAACTGTCTTATTTATATTTTTCTTATTATTTATAGGTCTTATATAATTTGTTTATTTATTTATTTTATTTTTTATTTATAATACTTTCAACCAAAAAAATTCAATAAAAAAAGAGTAGATAAAATGGACACTTATTACAGTGGGAAAACTGTCCACTTCTCCTAAAATTACCTTCGTTTTTTAATCTAAAGACAAAACATGCTTTAATTTCGGTACATGTCATTCTCACATCTGACACACAACTCGCTCCTCTACACTCTCAAGGGCAATAGGACACTAAAATATAAAACTAAGACAAAATATAAAATTAAAATAATCAAAATAATATATATATTTTTCCTATTAATAAGAAGGTGAAACTAGAAGTATAAAATAAATTTCTTTATATATTTTTTCTTTTTGGTAAGTTACATATCAAACCGCTACTTTATAAGCACTAACCAAACATTTAGCATTTTGATGAATTTTACCAAACACTCAGTTTTTTTAAAAAGCCGAATTTCATACTGCACTTTTTAAACCACTACCTTTTCAAAAAATACAGTTTCAAAAAATTGAACCAAATTCACCACAAATCTTGACCTTTTGAAGAAATAATCTATGAGTGTTGTAAGAAGAGAAAATTTTAGAAAAGAAAGGGAGGGGGGGGGGGGGGGGGGGAAATCCCTTTTGAAAAGGGAAATTGGTCTACTTAACATGACCCACCATTTCAATGGGTCGGGAATAGGCTGATCAATTTTTTTCACATGTCCAAAAATCACGATTCATACTATATTTTCCTTTAGGTTATCAAGTTAGACTCCAATTTGCCAAGTATAGTCATGGAACTACTTTATTCTAAACTCAAGAAAATTGTGCGTTTTAGTTAAATTAATTGGTAAAATTCCTTGTTATCAAATAAGAAATATGATATTCTGTCATATGAAAAAAAAAAAAAACAAACTCAAGGAAACATTTTTGTTATGTTTTCTTTAGAGCAGGCACACCAATTTCTTCAAAATCATTTTTTTCAATTTATTAAAATAGTAAGTTTAATTAGATTGGAGTAACGCCACTTCTATGTAGTATACTACAAACACCATTTTTATTATGTATCTATCTCAAGAGCCCATGCTAATGCATTTGAAAAAACTTCTATGGGTTTACTACTAACACATTTTCCATGTAAAGAACTTTTGTCTGCAGTTTGAATTTATTTCAAACTCATAGGCATAGCCCTAGCTACATGACGAGAGCACCCACACACACTCACTAGAATATATATATATATATATATATATAAATTATTTTTGAATATACTAAAATATACTAAAATTCAAAACTAAGTAATACATACAAATCTAAAGTAACAATAATTAAAAAAAAAGAAGAAGATATAAATAATAAGAAAATTCATAAAAATAATTCTTTCATACTGTATATTAACTCAATTATCTATCAAAATGGAATTCAACCTTTTTCTGAATCTTATCTATAATATATTTTTTACTAGATTTCACATCATTTTCCATATTAATGTATAAAATTAAGGGGTATTACAAAATTGTTTTCCATTTTGTTGCGAAGCATAGTTGGATAGTTTTCATGATTGAAAAAAAATCAAATATGGTAGTTGGTTTTTTCATAACAAACAAATCAATTAAATCTTAAACTTATTATCTCACTGCGTGTCTAATATACTTCTAACCAAAAAAATTAAATAACCACACACAAACAACGCATCTTAAAAATATTTTTGTTATATCTGATAAAGTAACATATGCAAAATATAATATTAAAGATATAGTCTATATAAAATTAACATCTCTACTATCCCTGTGTGTCTGTATAATAGGTTTTTTTTTTTGGAATTTTTTTTTCTTTAAATTTGGTCCCCTAAAAAAATAAGGTAAAGTAAAATAAATACTAGGTGCACCGCCACCGCTGCTAATAACTCAGCCCAGGACTACACACACTGCATTCTTCCCATTTTACCCAAGTAAACAGGTGACATTGCTTGATGGGTGATTCCAGTTCATATCTTGCAAGAATAATTATATGGGTAAAGATATCAAGCACAAATTAACAAAGCGAAGCGACAAGTTGTGAGCACAACAAGGACAATGCAGATCATGGTGATGGTAGCGGTTCGTGGATGGATATCTTGCATTAGTTTTAACTTTTAACCAAAAAAGAAAAAAAAAAAAATGATAGAAGTGGAAATCTTATTTCACAGGTTAATTTTAGAGGTGTCAAATGGGTGAATTTGGGATAGGCATAATTGGGTTGAGTATGTAAAACTCATTTAACTAATAACTTCTAACCTAAGCTCAATTATTATGGGTAAATCCCAACATATCCAATTAACCAACAATCAAAATTACCAAAATGCCCCTAAAACTTAAAAATGACTAAAATACTCTTAAAATCCTTAAAATTACCAAAATACCCTATAAACCTAAAAATTACTAAAATACCCTCGAAACTTAAAAATGACCGAAAGACACTGAAACCATAAAATGACCAAAATACCTCCAAAACCTAAAAATTATCAAAATATCCCAAAAATCCAAAAAAATGACTGAATACTCCCCATAACCTAAAAATTACCAAAATACCATCTAAATCTAAATGACTGAAAGGCCTCTTAAACCTAAAAAATGGCCAAAATACTCTCGAAACCTAAAAATTACCAAAATACCCCAAAAAATGACTAAAATATCTTCTGATGATGCTTGAAAATTAGTAGACTGAATGCTTCGGGCTTTAACGGCAATTGGATGACCTAAAAAAAAGAAAAAAGAAAAAAAGAAAGAGACTATTAAAGGTGACTAGGGTGAACCGACTAAGGATCCTTGGATGGTTAAGTCAGTTTTCTCTCTAGGACTCAAGTATAGTGAGTGGATGAATAGTAGAAGATACCTTGGTTTGGTGAGGCTTGATCCCTTTTATAGAGAGTTTAGAGTGGGTCTACTTGTTAGGTACCACTAACATCGTGAGAAATGTGTGAACTTAGTGGGGAGAATGGAGTAAATTTCGGGGAATCCAGCTCACATCTTTGAATAGTGGATCGTGGTTCGATTGTTTATAATCAGTGGAGAACACTTAAAATTTCACTAAGTGTTTGTTGATCGTCCACACCTTCTTGTGGTGTGGACGACCTATATCTCCATGGACGACTGATGTCTATTTGGACGGCCGGTAGAGATGCGAGACATCTATTTGGACGTGGCTTGCAGAGAACACCTTAGAGTTTGCTAAGTGTTCATTGATTGTCTACGTTCTCTCGTTGCGTAAACAATTTATCTTTCTTAGACGACCTTTCTCCTTGGTGTTAGCATTTTTCCCTCTTCATTCTAGACCATTATCTTGGATGAACCTTCTTCTTGTAGATGACTCACATGGATGATAAACACTTTTTGATTACCCATCAGTTGCCCCTTGTTTGTGGGTCGTCCATGTATGTCGAAGATGCCTTGTGCCATTTCTCATTGGGTTTTTGTTGAAGTGTATTTCTTTTCCCCTTTATTATTATTATTTTTTTAATTTTTTTTAACACAAGGCATGTTGTGATTCAATGTTGGGATGACACGTGGCAAGTCATGATTCGTTGATAGACCATACACGTGGCTTTTTGGGATTCGTTGGAGTTGTCTAGCACAGGTATTGCCATGTGGCTCGATCAGCGTGGTTTAGAGGTCATGTCGCTTCATTGCTTGGACCGGTTGACATGTTACCAAAATACACCTGGAACCCAAAAAATTACTGAAATACCCCCGAAACTTAATAAATAATATATAAGCCACCAAGCTTAAAAAAAAAAAAAAACAAATAAGATAGAGATAGGAGTAAATTACGCAAAATATTTGTTGGTTTGGGGGGTCTAATGTGTGCTTAGATCAAATAAAAATTCAGTTTATGTTTATTGTTAATTAATGAGTAAAGTATTTTTAATGTAAGAATTCTCATTAAGCTCGACAATAGAAAACACAGTAAGATTTTTGCAGACCTAAAATTCACAACTACACAAATAAACCAATCAACAAAATAACAAAAAAAAAAAAAAAAAAAAATTTAACAATCCTCAAGACTCCAAGACAGAAAAAAGAATCTACTACACACAACAAAGTGACCTATATTACAAATAGAATCTTCTTACACTAATAATAGTTGGAACCTGACAAACATATTTGCATGAACCATATATATCATTTTCACTTCTCACTTTGTCATTGTCGACCCAAGCATTACAAACACACAAATATAATAATGAAGGGAAAACTATTTACTTCTCTACCTCCCGAGTCTTAAAAGCCTAGCTAAATTCAGAGTGTCAATCTTCAACAGTATATTAAAGAATAATATTCTAATAAGAACATTAATATTTCACACTCTCGGAGAAAAGACAAATAAAATAAAAGTAATTACTAGAAAAGAAATAAATGAAGAAAATTATCATAGGATTTGTGATAAACTTCCATGCATTAATTAGTTGCAAGTAATGGTAAAATTTGGCAATCTCATCATGGTATGCATTGATTAAGAAAACTTGACTTAATAAAATTAAAAGCACTCATTTTAATAGTTAGGAACAGGAAGAATGATATATGTAGCTTATCTCTCATATATCAAGTTGGTGTGTAGCAAAATTAAGGTATTCTAAGCCCCTATTTAGATATCTTAAAACTACAAATGGAAGGCAAGATTGCAATTGACAAAATCAGCCACAATAGTCACAATAACACAGCCACATATCTTGCACATCCATAGGTGATTGATTGCAAAAGAACTCTCAGATAGCTTCCTTTCTTCCTATGGGTGAAGCTGCAAGAGGCACAAGACAACTTTATTAGTATAAACAAATCTAAAGCCAAGTACATATTATTAGCTCAATTACACAGGAAAGAACATCATTGAATCCAAAATTTAAGAGGGTGTTTGGTATTGTTGTTTAAACATCAGTTTTTAGTATTTAAACAGCATTATACGTATTTCCACAAAACAACAACAACGTTACTAGAAATCTGTTACCAAATGGGCTCTAAACATCTAAAAAGCAAATCTAGAAATGAAACTACTGCCTATTTAGAAATTTGTGTACATCAATCATGGACAACATGCTTTTGATGGAGAAACTCAAAAAAAAAAGAAAAAAAAAGAATGAATGCTTTTAGGCCATGGTCGAATTTAATTGACAACTTTATTCACCTAATCTTCATCAACATATGAACTAGATTGAGATAGGCACAAGTTGCAAAATCTTCCACAAGGCTTTCTTCCTCAGAATCATGTATAGCTAAAAAAGGAAAGCAAAACATTTATTAATACATCAAAAACATATTAGTGAATACCGCGAGCACATAAGTGATAAAAAAAATATGATATACCTGGTACTCTGTATAGCCAACCACAAACACATAAAAATGCTTCTGCAATTTGTGGTAAAAGAGAATTGCAAAACTTATTAAGAATACGGCCACCAATACTGAATGCAGACTCCAAAGCAATAGTAGTAATAGGAATGCTCAAAATATCACGTGCCATCAAGGGAAGTTTGGGAAAACGATTACTGTGAGACTTCCAATACCCTAAAACATCCAAATTTTCGTGAATCCTATGGTTAAGTTGAGTCTCTTCCAAGTATAAATCCAATTGTGACTTGCTTGAATTTGAACCAATAAGTTGACTCGCATATGTCTCAAAACTAGAGAAATCATCATGCTTATCATCAGTGTTAGGTGAAGACCATAAATCTGATTATAAGCAAAACCTATCAGTAATTGACTTTAAGTCATGTTTCAGATTTTTCTTTTCTCTTTTGTATATTTTATCATATTCGATTTTGCAATGTTCTTCGATATAGTCTTAACATTAGGATTTAGATAACAATGAAACAACCTATTGTTCTTATGTTTTGCAAATGAGAATGGATAGTTGTGCTTAATGATTGCCAATGCAACCATTTCCCTATACGTAGCTTGATGTAAAGGCTAATGAGACACAATTTGATTGTTAACTTCATGGCATTTCGCTTTATGACGCAACAGAATAGTATTGCAACTAGCACAGGTAGAAAAGAATTTTGACATTTTTTAACACTTTTCTCTCTCTTTCCCATGAGGACCTTTAGGTAATATTTCAAAATCCAAACATATAGAAGAAGTCCTAGATCTCATTCTTTTTGGAGCACTTGAAACAATATGACCATACTCATCATTTTCTTCATTCATTGAATCCACATCTAAAATGTAAAGGAAAACAAAACCCAAAAAAAAAAAAAAAAAAAAAACAGATTCTGCATGTTGAATCATTCAAATTATTGACTTGAGCTGAGGTTAAATCTAGCATATCAAAGATCATACACACACACATGCATATATAGGACCATTATCATAGTCTCACAAATTTTTTTCAAAAATATCATTTCATATCCTAAATAGAATTAGTACACAAATTACAAAATATGAACAATTCTACCAAGGGAACTTGTAAAATCAAGTGCACTCTAAATCACAATTCACAACTCACAAAGGTGGGTATAACCAAATCATATGGACCAACATACTAAATTTTGAGTCCTTAAGGTGACAACAAGACAAACACAAATATTACTATCACAATTAATCCATTAATAGATTCTCCGCATACCCCTTCCCTCCAAAAAAAAAAAAAAAAAAAAAAAAAAAAATAGTAGTGGAAATTTATAGTTTTGATTCAAATAACATTTTCAAAATGAATCAAAAGTAAAAGATAAAGCTTCCGAAAACAAAATACCGTCAAAGAGAGTAGTTGAACTTGGGAGTTCCTATTTTACAATCTTTTCTTCACAACTTTCGCAACATCTTTTGCATGCCTAAGACATTAAATACATACCCATCATTTCAATACACTAGAATAACTTTTACTTCACTTTTCCAAATAAAAACACCCTGAAATTTAACCCCCCACAAACTTAAAATGATCCAAATATTTCAAATAAATTTAATTATGAACAATATTTTTCCAAAACAGAAAAATAAGTTCTTTCTTTTTTCCTTCATATATCCAATTAATCTTGGGCAGAAATTTATCAGTGAAGTTTGCAACTTTATCATGACCCTTCAACAAACTATAGCTTAAAAAGAAAAAAGAAAAAATCTATTTATACCACAAAAAAAATTCCCACCTACCATAATCCCTTTCTCTGATTATTACAAGTGACTAATTGAACCCAAAAACCAATCATAAAATTAATTCTTTCACATTTCATGGCTTTGCCAAGCCCATTAATTTATTTTACAGATAAAATAAGGGTCACTTTAAGTAGCTTCAAATTCAACTATATGGAGAGAGAGAGAGAGAGAGAGAGAGAGAGAGAGAGAGAGAGAGAGAGAGAGAGAGAGAGAGAGAGAGAGAGAGAGAGAGAGATTGTGCTCACCTCAGCAAAATACAACAGCTGAGAGATGGGAGACCAAGAGAGCAAAGGGATTCGAATGGAGGTTTCTAATGAAGATATTGGGTTTAAGATGAAATTCAAATCGAAAAAAAAAATTATCAAAACCAAACGAAAGAATGCGAAATCCGAATCAACATGAACAAGATGAGTAATCAATTTGAAAAACCACAGCAAAATTACTGATTAAGACATAATTGGCAGCTGAGAAAATGAAGAAAAATTGCAAAATTTGAAAACCCTAATCCCCAACTTGAAACGAATAGTAGTGTCTGGGGGAGAGAGAGTCGAGAGGCTAAGAGAGGGTCTAGGATGGGTTGAATTTGGGTATTAAAAAAACCACAACAAATTTACCAATTAAAACATGATTGGCAACTGAGAAGATGAAGGAAAATTGTAAAATTTGAAAACCCTAATTCTAATGTGAAACGATTAGTAGTGTCTGAGGAGAGAGAGAGAGAGAGCTGAGAGGCTAAGAGAGGGGAGGGTTGGGTTGAATTTGGGTTTATTATTTTGGGTTAAATGGGTCTAAATGAGTTTTTAGTTAAAATCCAATTATTAATGAGTCTAATTCGGTTAATGCCCATTTAACCCAAAAAATAATTGGTGGGTTTGAGCGGACAAATGAGTTTGGGCTTATTTTGCCACCCTTAGTTAATTCCAATAAACAAGGGTTATGTTTAAGTTGAAGTTCCCTTGTAGGTGAGTAAAATTTCATAGAGGAGATGAAACGGCAACACATACGTACTTTGATAATTGCTTAACCATCATGAATCATTGCAACTTGTTTGGTACATTGCGGATAAAGAGAAACCTCAAATAGGCCTTGACCAACTCAGGGTTAGGGATATTGGCCTAATGTATAGGTCAGTAAACTAGTGAATGAAGAAGAGAAGAGAATAATGACAAAGTATCAATGCCAGAGGTTGAATACCTTAATAAGCAAGATGGAGGGGGTTAGTTTTGGTGGGAAAACCCTTCCCCAAGACTTGCTAATTGGTACTCCCCTTAATTTGGCTAAGGGGACGTGTGTTACTATGTTAGGACAATAGATCCCAGTTTGCAGGCGGATGAGATGTTGCTCAGTGAAATTAAATGTGATGGTTTGTTGTAGCGCACAATATATGTTGGTGCAATAAGGGTCAACGAACACTTCTTTTGAGGTTTAATGTATCGACCAATTAACATATGTGGCCAACCTTAGTAGATGTCAATCAAACTACATCTTCGATAGAAGAAGAAGCTAGTTGCGCTACGTTGTCTACCCAAGAAGATGTTGGCCAAGCTTCGTGGATGACTCAGTAAACCTTTGGTCCTATCAAGATTGATCCCCCACGCCTATTCTTTGATTTTTGAAAAATATAGTGTCGAATAATCGAATGGTGTAAACATAGAGTTTTGTAATTTTAATGGTTATAGTTTTTAATGACCAACATTTGATAATATGCATGAATGACTTTCCTATGTTGTATGAGCTTTAGAGCAATGGTATATTTGAGAAACAATAATAGAATCTTGGGATAATTACACTTTACCCACTTGTGGTTGACCTCTAATTTGATTTGCCTACTCGTGGTTTAAATTTTGACACTTTACCCACCTGTGATTTCCTCCGTTATTGATCCGTAACCCACCTCTTCTTCAGCCGTTACTCTAACACATAATATGTCAAAAACAAAAGCCCAAACAGATCAAAACACTCCTCACATGAAGAACATACATAAACATGAAGAACATGCACCCAGAAAATTAATACAAATCAAATCAAGCAGACTCATCCAACTTGCTCACCAAACTAAGATCCTAGATCCAAGGCAGTAAATCTAAAAAAACAAAGGAGCTTGCAACACCTCAAACTGCATTGTAGCATCTAGGATTTTTGTTTTGATCTATTTTCTGGGTGTTCAAATTTTTCCCAAGAAAATCAAGATTTTCTTTCCAAATAAAGACTAAAAAATGAAAAATCAAAACAAAAATCCAAATGAAGCCAAGCACATGGAAACAAGCACATAAATAAAGAAAAGAACTTTGATAGAAATTTCTTTCCACCATTTTTTTTCAATATCCAAACGGAAATCCACCAGTTTTCCAACCATGAAAATCAAGCCTAACTATGAAAACCTAGCCAAGAAAGCACCATGAAAAACCCAGCCATGAAACACCATGAAAAACCCAGCTATGAAAATGAAGACCTAACCAACCCAGCTATGATCTCCGCATACACCTCACCGTTCCACTTCCTCTTCACCAATTGCTCCCCAAGGCGCACCGCAGCTTCAAACACGCTCTCCTCGCTATCGTGCACCGCCGAGTCCATGATTCCCATCCTCACCGCCTCTTCTCCCTTAACCTTCATCCCGGCCAACAATATATCACGCCGAGCCGAGGCGGAGCCGATCTTTAACCTCATCAGAGCAGTGAAGTAATCTAGGAAAGTGAGGCCAATATCGCCCCGATCACGCCTCATCAGGACGTAGTCGTGGCTGAGCTCGAGGAGGAATCCGACGGCAGTGGCGTGGCCGGGAAGGGCAGCGATTGTGGGCATAGGGAGGGAGAGGAGAGCAGAGACAACTGATTTGAAGGAAGCGACCAAGTGGTGGAGTCGATCTACGGCGTCGGAGGAGGAGCCTGCGGATTGGGTCCATGCGAGGTCAATGCCATTAGAGAAGAATTTGCTTTGGTCGGTGGTGATGAGTGCAGAGCCATGGACAACTTGGGATTTGACTTGGGAGAGAGCGAAGATGGGAGCTTCGATGAGAGTTAGGCTGAAACGGTATTGCTTGATTTGATTTGTATTAATTTTCTGGGTGCATGTTCTTCATGTTTATGTATGTTCTTCATGTGAGGAGTGTTTTGATCTGTTTGGGCTTTTGTTTTTGACATATTATGTGTTAGAGTAACGGCTGAAGAAGAGGTGGGTTACGGATCAATAACGGAGGAAATCACAGGTGGGTAAAGTGTCAAAATTTAAACCACGGGTAGGCAAATAAAATTAGAGGTTAACCACAGGTGGGTAAAGTGTAATTATCCCTAGAATCTTTCAACCAAACTTTTAATATCTTTGTGCGCAAAGATTCTCTCGTTTAAATTCTCCAATTTTTACTATTTGCAGCTAAATTTGACCCAAAATATTTTTAAAAATTCATGTAAGCCACGTAAAATCAAATAAATGACTATCACTTTTTTTAATGTCACCTGTCTCATATTTGACTAAAAATTAGGGTAAATTATAGGATTTTAAATGGAAAAAGAGCTTGAACCAAACTTTTATTAACTGTGTATGTAAAGATTTTCTCTCATTTATATTCTTCAATTTCTTTCAATTTTAACTAAATTTGAGACACATGATATTTTAAGAAATCCATGTAAATGCCACGTGTCTCACTGGAGTTACATTGGACTAAAAATTGATTGAATTGTAGGATTTTTAAATGGAAAGGGCACTTAAAACCTCCATTCCCCCATTCCCATTTTTACATATACATTTGTATATAATATTTAAATAGGATATAGGTTTAAAGTCTCTTATGCTAGAAGGAGTAGGCACCTTGTGGACTGAAGTAATAATTGTTGCACTAAATTCACCATGAAGCTTTGCTTGTCTGGAAGAAAGTATTATAATTAATTTCGAGAAATGAAACAGGCATGCCTGCTTGACAAAAAAAAATTTGGATTGAAAGTTTTGCAGCTATTTGTTTATGGTTGTATGAATAAATTACTTGGCGTTAGGGATATAATTTTAGAAAAGTGATGTGATGGAACTTTATTTCGCCTGTGAAGGAGATGAAGTGGCCATACTCATCAATTATGGTTGTGGGTTGATTTAAACAACCCAGGTTAACTTGATTATGATAATTGAACAACGTACTTAGCCAAAAATAAAAAATAATAATAAAAGTTTGTTCAGCAACTTGGGTTTTGATCTGAGATGTTATTTTTTTTTTTTTTTTAATTACCAATTTTGCAACTTGAATAACACTTTTTGTACAAATTTTGCAACTTGAAATCCGTAACGCTCAGTTTGAAGATATTTGGATTGCAACAGGGATACATTTGGATTTGAATTATTTGGACCACTCTCAATAAGGATTTGAGACCAGCCCAATCCATCCGCTATTTTTTTTTTTTTTTGAAAGAGCCCAATTAACTTGTCATTGAAGTCCAATTTTCTTGGTAAGCAGACATCTTGAGAAAAGTAAAATGGCAAGGGAGTGCATATTTCAAATCCATTTGAGCATCCATGAATGTTTAAAAATTGAATTATTCCAATCTAAATGCTAGGGAAATACAATCCCTAATTTCAGAAAGATCTCCATAATAATTTTTATCAATACTCCCACGAATGATTGCGTTTGAGGATTTTAAGGCGAAAAACACAAAAATCATATTCAAAATCTATGTATGAAATAGAGAAAATAGTTTGTATATTATGCTTATTTCTCACATAAACATGGACCTTTTACACAGACTCATAGTACACGAAATATACTAAACATACAGAGACTCGTATATTATGTTTACATGTAATATATTCCCATTCGATACTAAATCTCTGACCCATATATGATTAAATAATCAATCTTGATAAGCTTGGTGAACTTTCTGATTAATGATCAACAATTTGCTGCTGACGATTAGGATGATTGACACTATAGGTACCTATTATCTCGATTGACGGATAATCATGTCGATGACATGATAAACGATGCTACTTGTTCATGGTTGGATAAATGGCCCATTAAGTGAATCGGTTTGTCAAATTAAGTCAAGAACAATTACTTTATTTATTTATTTTTTTGTAACAATTAAAATAAATTGTTCTGTTTCCTTTTGTTTTTGTAATTATGCAAATGTTTTTTTTTGTCACTTTGCTGTAAATGGTGTATTTTGTGCAGATATAGTATCCCCTACCTGTTTTACTACTTTCTCTAACATGTGTTTAAATTAATTTACATAATTAAATTAGGTTATGAAATTTTTTTGGGTAGGACCTTGACAATTTTCAAGGATTAATTTCATTATAGACTTTTCTTGCGTATCTATACATGGTTGGTAACATGCATTTTTATTCCACAATAGGTGATGTTGTTCAACAAGCATTTCCTAAGTACAATAAGAGCTTGATCCCCCTCCCATTACACACTGACACTATCTGTCCCATTACACACTATCTGCCAATTTCTTCACTTGTTGCTCTGTCGCGTTAGGAGTCTACACAGGAGATCCATTTGCTACTATAGGAATTAAAGGCCCTGGCCAAAACCAGTCACAAAAAGTGTGCTTTGCTTGAGAAGCAAAGTCTGAAACTAATTGGAGAATTTCTGCAAAGCGCTTGAGAATCTCTTGGTATGAGCCATAAAGTAGCCACACAAGAACTGATACACATACAGCGAAGATGAACCATCCAAATGGAGGTACAAGGATCAGCAGCAGCAAATCACAAGCAAAAGCTCCAGAAATGAGACACACATTCTTGAAGAAAGTGAGGTAGCTTTGGTTGGAAATTTGTAGTACTATCATTACCAATGCTATAATGCAGATAAGTACATCTATTATTAAGAACAACATTATTGCACCGTGTTTGTGGAATATAGAGACACTTGGGCTTTGATACTTCAATCCAATGAGGGTAAGTAGAAACCCAAAGAGAAGGCTGAATGCAGTGAAAAACCCAGTGAAGAAATGAAGTTCTCCCTCATTCCTAGAGATAAAAGCATAGATTGCTTCAGATTACATTCAACATACACTTAAATGGTGTAAGCAAAGAATTAAAAGAGCATCGTTCACATCACACATTTGCATTTTAGATGTTGGGTTTCTAACAAGTTTGTAACATGCCATGTTAGTATGTATGGTGTGAAGACAACCTCAAGTTTAATTAAAGTTTGACAAGGTTTGTAGAATCATTTCATGTTGTGCCAAAAGTATTTAATAATTGGGGTAGAAACAACACATTAAAGGATCTTAATTCAGTGAATCCCCTATATTCTACATAATTGGAGTAATTTTACCTTGTATCATTATCATAAACTGAGTATGCCTAATGCTATAGGGGGGAAATTACTAAAAGAAAGAAGAATTTAGCTTTAAAGTTAGAAGCTCTTACAAATTTATGAAAATGTGCATATAGAATATTGTGAATTAAGGGGTTAGGTCAGGTCCTAATAATAATTAAAAAAAAGGGTTGGATTTAATTTTTTTTTTTTAAATTGGATTGGGTTGGTGTTGGATTGGAAAAATTTTATTCCTAAATAATCCAACTTGATCCACGTAATTAATAATATAATAAATAATATATATATATATATATTTTATTTATTTTTTACCTATACGATACACACCCCACACATGACACCTTAAGTCATAATACTAAATTTTTATTTCCCATATATCATTCTCAAGCCCAATAGCCCAATAGTGTAAATTGCAATTATTTATTAAATAGTGAGTTTAAATAGTTGTATTAACATCAAAATTTTTTTTATTTAAACTTTACAAAAAGCCTCAATCCAATGACTTATCTTACAAACTGGGTTGGGCTTGCAGAGGTGCCATAAGTTGGACTAGATTAGAAATTTCTTAACCTAATAAGTTGGACTTGGTCATGTGAGATGCTTACATAGTTCAAGACATGCATATTTGGATTTGAAGATCCTTAAGACTTGGAAATCAATATCAGTTTTTATAATTTTAAATTATACATGCCAATCTCCATGATTTTGGAAAAACAATTAAAATTTTCAAGTAACTTAGCAGAAAAAGAAAAAGTAAAGGTCTTTTTTTAATTTTTTTTAATTATAGAGTCAATCCAAAGACTTACAAGTTGGCCCAAAACACTTATCAATTATTGGGCCTAACTCCGACTTGCTCATAAACTTAGGATTAAGCCCTCTTCAACTCTCTCTCTCTCTCTCTCTCTCTCTCTCTCATATTAAAAAAAAATGTCATGGAATGGAATTTCTTTATGTTAGGAATGTGTGATTTTAGGAAAGAGTCGCAAAATAAACCAATTTTTTTTAAATTATTATTCAATTATTTTTTTATATGAATTATTATTCAATTATTACAATAAGTAAATGGAAAATTTGAATAATTCATTTTATAAAAAAAGATTAAAAAAAATCACAAACTGTTATAAGACTCATGACAAACCAAAATATTTTTGCTTGACATATTTGATAGTAATTTGAACAATATCAATTGATGGCACTTAAAAGCAATGTTTATTTATACATGAGCCAAATTGTTCCTGTTTGTATAATCTTTATCACGAAAATTTAGTGCAATTATATGGCATCGAACAAGTAGAATCCGTCATACAAAAGAGAAAAATGTAAATACTTAATAACATGAATATATGTCACGCTGAAACTTTTTTGTGTGGCTTTTAAAAAGAAAATCTTTGTGCATTTTGATCTCTTTTAGAGGAGCAGATAACAAAAGATGAGCCAGATCTTTGCCAAAAAAAAAAAAAGAAAAGAAAAAAAGATGTAGATTTGAAGGCATGATGACCCAGATCTAAGATCAAATTAAATAAATAAAAAATATAAAGAATAAATCTAAAATAAATTGAAAAAATAAGGTTTACAAATAAAAATCTGAATATTATTCAGACCCACCCAAAACATATCGGGTCGGGTTGTTCTGGTCTAGCTTTAGCAGTAGGTGAAAGTCAAGTCTGAGTGAAACAAATAAAAATTCTGCGATGTGGCAGATTATCTCGTGTAGCTATTGCCCATCATCTTAATTTGCACCTTAAACTAGAAGTTGCCATGTGGCAGCTTATTTTACATATATCAATTGCCCAGAAAAAAATATTATTTATTTACAATTGTGCTATTGTATCTGGGTCGGGTTGTACAGACAATCCAAATGCTAAACGAATAACTGAACAACCCGGATCCAATTGATTTACATGGAAATTGGTTCCCGGGTAACCTGAATTTGAATCAGTTCCCTACTTATTGGAATCAAAGTGAAAACCCATAAACAAAAGTTTCTAAATATATACAGGAAATCAATACTCAATCAACCAGTAATTTCCAATTTCCTGAAGTCCAACACACTCACACGTACACAAACTGTCACCTATATATATAACAAGAAGTTCAATGGGACATTAATTGAAGCCACACATAATCAGTGCTTTATTTAGTACTACAACACTAAAAAGAGCAAGTTTTCATTTATGACTAAGATATTGCAAGCTAGTGATAGTAAAATTAGTACATAAAAGATGGACTTGAAGTGTAAAACTCTTGGCCAAATAGAAAAATGTAGAACAGAAACTAAAAATCAAAGAAATTTGTAATGGGTACTAACCCTTCTTGAAGACTAGAATGATTGTTGTTGTTGTTGCTACCCCTATCCATTTCCTCTGCTGCTGCCTCGTGTCTCTGAGACTCTGTGTGGAATTGAGGTATAGAAATGGTTTTTTCTGGTTTGTAATGTCTTGTCTCATGCTATAATTTAGTGGGGGCTTTATAGAGGCTTGTGGGACAGTTGGCCTACACACTTTCTAAGAAGTTATGAAAAGCACCTAAGTCAAAAGTTCAAAGGAGGTTTAAGGTGAAAGGAAACAATGGCATTAGCATCTGATTGAAACGGGCGTATTGAACGGCCGTATCCGAATGAAAAAACGTATTATTATTGGTATAGACTATAGACTATCTGAACTAAAGAAGTGACATTGGACATTCATGTTAGTCAGCAATGACTTTCTTTTTGTTTTATGCATATTCCATGAACTCACTGTCACTGTCACTGTCCCATTTTTGCAATTTGGTTCTTGCTCCTATTATTCTATTAAAAATCTGGAGTAATTAATGATACTTCTATGTCTATTTTTTCACGTCCACTTTCATATTTTAAAGGTAGACATTTTCTTTTCGCTTTAAAAAAAAAAAAAAATATATATATATATATATATATATCATTATAGCAATTATAAATATTATGTAAAATAGTGAAGGTAAAACGAGAGTAAAAAAATATTTTCTTTTATTCAAAGGGTCCAGAACTACACTTTTTATTTATTTTTATGAGTTTGCAACCTCTTCTCTGTTGTTAGCTTAAGATCTGTATTGTTAGCTTAAGGATATGTTGTTAAATCTTAGTAAGATTTCTTTATGCCTTTTTATCTTTTATTTATTTATTTATGGCTATGTAGCAAATTAACTATATTAGGTATATATTTATGACACTTGTGTTTCTTCTTTATTTATCTTTCCGTAAGATATCCAATCATAAATACATAGTACTATTTGAATAAAGAATTTGAAATAATTGTATTTTATTAGGGTCTTAATTAGAGTCTCCCTGAATTAGTAGTATCTCTCCAACAAAATAAATTGACTAATTCTCTTTCGCTTATTGAAAACTAAATGCCACCTATTCCTAACTAGTCCTACATTATACATTATCTAGAAGTACAATAAATGTTTATGGTGTTCTAATTCATAAGTGATTGATCACTAAATTCAACAAAAACGAATTACCATTGCATTTAATTTTCAATACTGATTTTTTTTTCAATAAAAAAACCCTCAATAGCATTTAAAGTTAAATATTTATTTAACATCCAATCCTACGCTTTCGTTTATTATGTGATTAAATTGATTCGGATTTTGTATTTGTTTGGTGTAACACAATTCTCCTACATTTGGTTCTTGGGACTTTGCAGATATGTTGAAATTTTTTATTAATAATCGAAGAGTATACATTTTTAAAATAAATTGTAGGCCTCGAATTAAATCCAAAATTCCTTGAAAGACATTGATTTTTGTTTTTTGTTTTTGAAACAATAAAATAATTTTCCTAACTCCATAAAAGCGGACTATGCGTTGCATTGATTAACGAACACGAAAGCAAGTCAACTTGCGTAGCCATCCTCTTCTATTGTGATTCACTTGATCTTTCCTCAGGCTCTAAAGAAGGGGCCGCTTTATATGGTTCCCAAAATTTTCTTTTTGGTCGGGAACGACTTTTATATTGTTATCATCCGTGCTCTAAACTCTTTCTAAACCCATGTATCATTAATGCCTTAGAAAAAATCAAAACCAACCCCCGGCCCCACTCTCAAAAAAATAATAAAATCACTAAGTTTTAGTTTTTATATCCATGATAAATGGGTCAGGTGGATTGAGTTTGGCCATCCTAGATGATTTGTCAAATCTATGACTTTTTCGGTCATTTGATGATTGGATATGTTAGACACATTATGACCCAAGTTAGCCCAAATTAATTGTAGGCATGTGTACTAATAGAGCAAGCATATTAATATTAGGTTAATCTATGATTCGCTTACGGTTAGTCAAATATTCTCTAAATCCTACAATGAGTTCATTGTAATACAAGTGCCTAATCTAATATAATATAGTTGTCAAGGACTTTCTCACTATGAACGCAGGCCATTAGGCCGAATTACGTAGACCTTTGTGTATACTTTCTCTTTTACGCTTTCGTTCGTCACTCAATTATCACATAACAACTTTCACAAGATCAACTTGATATGGTTCATATTTTCTCCCATGCCCAAAAAAAAGAAAAGAAAAAAGAATATGAAACTTGATAATATCTTTTTTGCGTCCCTTTCAATTCAAATAAAAGAAAAAATAAACAAAGAAACTCAACAAAAATAAAAGCTCAATAATACATAAATTTCTAACTAATCTAAACCTTCAAATCTTGACCTTTTAAAGAAATAATATGTGAGTGTTTATAAGAAGAAAAAAAAATTTAGAAAATAAAGAGATTTAAAAAAGAAAAGAAAAAAAAGAACAAGAAGTGAAAGGTATGAAACAAGTTTACGTGTAGTTAGAAAACCAAATAAATAAATAAATAAATAAATAAGGGCAATAAAATCCCTTTTGAAATAAAATTTGGTTCACTTAACATGACCCACCATTTCAATGGGCCGGGTATGGGTTTAGCCATTCTTCTCATGAGTCCATAAATCCCTATCCATATACATATCCATATTTTCCTTCAAGTTATTGAACTAGTATCTAATTTGCCAAGTACAGTCATGGAAGTTTGAACTACTTTCTTCTGATCTCACGGAATCAATGGGTTTCAATTAACTAAATTAGTAAAGTCTTTTGTTGTCGAGTATGAGATTTGATGTTCGAATCTCACTTACGTTAAAAACTAATTGTTATCTTTGCCTAATAATAACGAACAATCACTATAAAATGAAAACCATAGATTGAAACTCTATCATATCTTCATATCTATTAAAATAAACAAAAAATATATGTTTTCTTTTGAGCAATATGTAGGCACACAAAATTTTTCAATATTTTTTTACAACTTGTTAAAATAGTAAGTTTAGATTGGAGTAACGTCACTTTTACATGGGATTTTACTAAAGACTCTGGAAAAAAAAATATTATTTTACAAGTTAATTCCATTAAACAAGGTCTATATATAAGTTGACCTCTGGTGAGCAAAATTTCGAAGAGGATACAAAACATCAACACAAACTTTGATGATAGCCAAACAGTCAAGAATCATTGCAACCTAATGAATACACTATTAATAACGAGAAATCGTAGTCGGTCCCAACCAACTCAAATGTTGGCGAGGGAGGCCTAATGGTTAAATCAATAAACTAGTGGAAGAAGAAGAGAATAATAACAGGGTAACAATGCCAAAGGTTTCATACCTTATTCAACTAGATGGAGGGGTCCTTATAAGTGTGTGAAGGTCGATTTTGATTGGGAAAACGCTTCCCCAAGACTTGCTAGTTGGTTCTCCCCTCAATATAGCTAAGGAGACGTGTTAGAGCAATAAATCCCAATTTGCAAGCAAATGGGATGTTTCTCAGTGACATTAAGCCTCCGTTTGGATAGCGGAACGCGTCTGCGTTCCGCGTCTTCCTTCTTTTTTTTTTTCCCCGAAGAGCGCACGTTTCAGCCCCCAAATGTTACTGTGCGGTACTGTGCGGCTACTGTTCATGAACAGTAGCCGCAACTTTTGACTTTTTCCTCTCTTTTTTACTGTTTATGGACCCACAAAATACCACTTTTCAGCAACTTTTTAATTAAAAATGGGTCCCACTACATTATTTACACATTTAAAAATTATTCTGCTACAGTGTTTTTTAGTTTTCAGTTTTCAATTTTCAGTTTCAGCGGTATCCAAACGGACCCTAAATGTGATAATTTGTTGTAGGGCACAATATATGCTGATGCAATAAGGGTTAGTGGACATTTTATTTGAGGATTGATGTATCGACCAATCAACCTAGCTATATGGCCAACCTTAGTGGATGTCAGTCAATCAACATATTCAACATAAGAAGAAGCTCGCCGCGCTACTTTGTTAACCCGAGAAGATGTTGGCCGAGCTTCGTGGCTAACATCTGTGGTCTTGCCAAGATTGACCCCTTACACCTATTCTTTGATTTTTGAAAAATAGTGTCAAATAATCTAATGGCGTAGACATAGAATTTTATAATTATAATAGGGCCAAAATGGGGATATACTCCTTTCGGTCAAAAATTCTAACAAAATGCCTTATTTCTGAAACTATATAGGGATATGCTTCTGTTTTGAAACTCGATTTTCTTAAAATCGAGTTTCAGTGTAGAACTCGAGTTCATGGAACTTGAGTTCCTTGAATGGAACTCGAGTTCAACAAAATATATATTTTTTAAAGTTTGATTTGGCTATAACTCGATTTTCTAAAAACTGAGTTTTACATTGAAACTCGATTTTGAAAAAATCGAGTTTCAAAACAAGGGCATATTGCTAGAAATCAGAAATGGGGCATTTTGCTAGAATTTTTCACCGAAAGGGGTATATCCCCATTTTGGCCTTATAATAGTTATAGTGTTTAATGATTAGTATTTGATAATATGCATGAATGACTTACCTATGTTGTATGGGCTTGGGAGCTATGGTATATTTGAGAAACACTAATAAAATCATTCAACCAAACTTTTAATATCTTTCGTATGCAATGATTCTTTCTAGTTAAAATTTAAAATTTTTGCTATCTTTTAGCCAAATTTGACAGACAATATTTTAAAAAATTCATGTAAACCAAAAAAAAAAAAAAAAAAAAAGACTATGAAATCTTTATTTTATTTTTTAAAAATCAACGTGCCTCATATCTAACTAAAATTAGGGGTTTAAAATAGAGAAGGAACTTGAACCAAACTTTTATTAACTTTGTATGTAAAGATTCTCTTTTATTTATTGTGGGGGTCCGAGGACCGAGGGGGGTTTGGAACGGTATAACCTTCGTTAATTTATTTGTGGAGCGCCTTAAAACCCGAGATGTTGGTTTGTCCGAGGAGAGGATGGGAAGGTGAAAAATGTTTCATGAATGCCCGAGAGGAAGAGGAAGCCTTAGGGGAGAAGGTCAAAGTAACGGGGAGAACTTTCCTATAAAAGCTTACCTATTGCCTCCACATTGAATGCATGACAACAACTTTATCAGTTGCATTAATGAGGAAATGACACCTAAACAGTAAATTCACAGTTAAGCAACTCCTTCTATCACATTTGGCAGAACTTTGGAAGGACAAATGTCAGGAGGAAAGCCTTGAAGTGTATAGATGGAGGGTTAGGATGGAAAGGAAAGAGGGTATATAAGAGAGGGGAACTAATTAGTGGAGGGACTTTTGGATCCTTTTAGAGATTTTTCTGAGAGAACATTACAAAAAAACAAGAACTGGCACAGTAAAGAAAAAAAAAAAAAAAAGCTTAAGGGTCCGTTCGGTTGGAGGAGTGAAAAAGTGAGAGGATAGAAAAGTGGGAGGATGGAAAATATTTAGTTTTCTCTCTTGTGTATTCGGTTGGGAGAGTGGAAAAGTGGGAGGATGGAAAACTCTTGTGTTCGGTTGGAGAGAAAAAGGAAAGGATGGAAAATGTAATTTATATAAATTGACTATTATACCCTTGTTACATAATATGTAAGAAATAGATTTATTTCTAATCATTAAATAATATAAAATTTATCACATCATATATATAAATTTATATTATTATAATGTAAAAATTAGATCAGGCCACGTTGAAAAAAAAAAAAAAACAACATTCAGTAATGTTGAAAAGAAAAAAACAACAACAACATTATTCAGTAAAGTTGAAAAGAAAAGAAAAAGAAAAAAACAAAAACAAAAACAACGTTGTTTAGTAACGTTGAAGGAAAAAAAAAAAATAACATTGTTTAGTAACGTTGAAAAGAAAAGGAAAAAAAAAAAAAAAACAACATTGTTCAGTAACGTTGTTGTTGTTAACGTTGAAAAGAAAAAAAAAAAATAAAATAAAATAACTTTCAGGTCAACGCTGAAAGAAAAAGAAAAAAAATAAAAAAAAAGAAGAAAAAGAAAAAGTTGAAAAAAATAGGTGAGAAGAGGGTATTTTTGTAAAAGTGCTACTATATAACTTTTCTCTCCATATTTTCTTTCCAATTTGGAAGGAAAAAAAAAGTGGGCCCGGAGAGAAAACTTTCTCTCGAATTTTCCATCATTCCTATTTTCCTTCCTCAAACGAACAGTGAAAAATAGCATTTTCCACCATATTTTTCATTCTCTCTATTTTCTTTCTAAACGAACGCACCCAAGTCTTGTGTAGAACTTTTGTATGAGCACCCATCTTCGGGTTAGCCAGTATGAATCAATAATATAACCTGCTTTACAACGATCTTTTCTTCTCTTGCTTGAATCTTCGGTCCTAGACTTAAACTTAATCAATCCTACGGTTGAAACTCCCTCCCACGCTCTATCAAATTTCATTGTTTGTGGCTCACTCCAAGGACCAGGGCCTCACAATTCTCTGTGGGCTTGGGCCGTATTCTTGTGCCCTTACATTTATATTCTTCAATTCTTTTTAATTTAACTAAATTTGAGACAAGATATTTTAAAAAATCCACTTAAACCGCATAAAACGGAATGAATGACAATTGAATTTGTTGCCAACGGAGGCTTGGCTCAGTTGGTAAGGCTCGAACGCTTCGTTTAATCTATCTAAGTTTGAGTCCCGCTGTTAGCAGGTTTCTGTTGGTGGGCATCCTTGGTGAGTGGTGTACTCCAATGGAGGTGACTCTCACACAGGTGTTAACCCAAGAGGGTTTTGTTACCCGGTGCCCTGCCCGGGGTGTAATATAACTATAAATCTCTCCATTTTTTTAATCAAAAAAAAAAAAAGACAATTGAATTTGTTTAAATGCCCCATGTCTCACACGATTCACATTGAACTAAAAATTAGATTGAACTGTAGGATTTTAAATGGAATGGGCACTTGAACCACCCATCCCCATTGAAAAACAAAAAGCCCCTTTTTTAGATGCACATTTGTATATAATATTTATATAATATTTAAATTGGATATAGGTTTAAAGTCTCCCCTGCTAGAAGGATTGGGCATCTTATGAACTAAATTCACCATGAAACTTTGCTTGTTTGGAAGAAAGAATTACAATTTCTAGAAATGAAACATGCCATGCTTGCTTGAAAAAAAAATGTGCATTGAAAGTTTTGCAGCTTATTTATGATCGTATGAGTAAATTAATTGGCGTTAGGGATATAATTTTAGAAGACTGATGTGATTGAATTATATTTGGCCTGTGAAGGAAATGAAGTGACCATACTCATCAATTATGGTTGTCGGTTGAGTAACAAGCCGAGTTAACTTGGTTATGTTAATTCAGCTATGTACTTAGCTAAAAAAGTAAAAATAAAAAAATAAATATAAAAGTTAGTCCAGCAACTTGGGTTTTGATTTGAAATGTTATTTTAGGTTCTTTTTGTACCAATTTTGCAACTTGTGTGTGTGTGTGTGTGTGAGTGTGTATATATATATATATATATATATGATAAAAGACCAATTTTGCAACTTGAATGACAGCTTTTTTGTACCAATTTTGCAACTTGAAATCCGTAACTCCAGGTTTTGAAGATATTTGGATTGCAATAGGGATGCATTTGATTTGAATGATTTGGACCACATCTCAATAAGGATTTGAGCTCAGCCCAATTTATCCACTGATTTTTGTTTTGAAAGAGCCCAATTAACTTATCATTGACGCCCAATTTTCTTTTTTAGGGTAAGCTGACATCATGAGAAAGTAAAATGGCAATGGAGTGCATATTTCAAATCCATTTGAGCATCCATAATTGTTTAAAACTTGAATTATTCCAATCTAAATGCTAGGGAAATACAAATTGACTCCTTAATTTCGGACAGATCTCCAAACCAAGGTTATTCAGATTTATCTAATGCCAACCTAATAATTTTTGTCAATACTCCCACAAATAATTGTGTTCGAGGATTTGAAGCAAAAAACACAAAAACCATGTTCTAAATCTATGTATGAAAGAAAGAAATTATTCTATATATTATGCTTCTTTTTCACATAAACATAGAGTCATAAACAAACTCATAGTACATGAAATATACAAAACATATAGAGACTCATAGTACACCAAATATACTAAATAAGGAAAAACTATTCAACACTTTTAGATAATAATGGTGTGGTACTCTTTTCACGTGAACAGTGAATCTCACTGTATCATAAATTTAATTAGTGAGAACCACATTATGTGAGAAGAGGAATTACCAAGTTATTATACTTTCAAAAAATATTCTATAATTACCCACGCAAAAAAGACGAAATTAAGACGAATCTCCAATTACATTAAAGATGCAGTAGACCCTTGGGAATGTGCTCTCCAAACTGATTGAAAACTCTGTGGGAACCATTCACATAAACTGTGGAATGCCTTAGAAGTGGAGTGCCGCATTGTTTCGAGAGTTTGTCGACAGCATTGAAGAATCTGTTTGTGTGAGCCATAAAACAACCATACAAGAATAGATGCAGATATAATGAAGATGAACCATCCTAGAGGAGGAATAAGGACCAACAAAACCAAGTCACAAGCAAAAACTCCAGAGAAGAGAAACACAATCTTGAAAAAAGAGAGATGGGTTTTGTTGGAAGTTGGTAGTACTATTATCATTGCCAATCATATAGTGCAAGTACATACATTTAATATCAAGAGCAATATGATTGCACGATGTGTGTCAAATACAGAGACCCCTGGGTTTTGATACTTCCATCCAAGGAGTGTAAGCAGAAATCCAAGCAAAAAGCTAAGGGCAGCAAGCCATGCTGTGTAGGAACGAAATTCTTGCTCATTTCTGAAAAGTAAAACATATAAATAGCTTCAAATCACAAGTGCAGTTTAAAATAAAGAAATTTAAATCAACATCTGTCACATTGTATTTACATTAAAGATGCAGATATATTATCTTATAATTGTACCAAAAAATATGGATTGAGATAATGTTACCTTCAATCAAGAATTGCATTGATCTTATGTATCGATTTTCTGAATTAAATTTGATTTTCCTCTAAAAAATTTTAAGATTATACAACTTTAACTTCAAAAAGAGGTCTTTTCAAACCAGAAAATTGTCTAGGATCATAAAATCTAAGATCTGTCGGATGCTTAGATTGAAAAATATATTAAGAAAAAAAAATGAGAATTAAATATGTTTCAAAGGGAAGCTGGGAAAAAGAGGAAAAAAAGAACCATTGCAAATATCAATCAGAAACTCAAAGAATCATTGAAGTTACACACTTTTAATGGGTTGACTTGAGAATAAGGTTGACTCTCAAAGAATCATCCAGAATTTGATGAACCACAAATTGTAACTATTTCCCAGCTATAAAAACATAAATCTTTATAAGATGCAAAGTTTTCCTTCAATTCCTATCTTCAACTTCTTGGCAGCCAAACAGAAAGTTTCTCCAAGTTTTACCAAGAGAAGGAGAAATTTGGGGGAAAGACAACACTGTTCTTCATGAAGCTATCAGATGGGTTGGAGTGTGGGATTGTGAATAGAGAATATGCGGCTTATTAAAAAATGTTCTATTCCAACCAAGACTTATTATATAAGGCTCAAATTTTAGAAGATAAAATATGTGGTGCCGAAAATAGAAATGATGAAAAAAGAAAAGAAAAAGGACAGTGGGTGAGATTGATAGACTGAATAAATAAATAAGTTATTGGTTCCGTATTATTCGTCTATGTCCAATTGTCCATCATCTTTGATAAGCTACAAGTTTGTCTTTATTTGAACTTTAAATAAACTAAAAGTTTACTTAAAAAAAAAGAAAAGTACTAAAGTTACCCAAATATATATAAATGGACTCGGATTATTATTATTATTATTTTTGTTATCTGATTTCAACACAGTCACACAAACAAAAATGGACTCGGATTATTATTAGTATTATTTTTGTTATCTGATTTCAACATTCACACAAACAAAAGATGGATTCCAGATTTTGTGCCAGTCTTCTTTCCTATACAGTGTTAGAATTTTCCCACCAAACTATACTTGAATACACAACAAAATCGGAACATTAATTTAAGGCAGGTAAAGCAATTGTTAGTTATTAAGGAACTAAAAAAAGCAAGTAATCAGGGCACATAATTAAGCCATGCATATACAAGTAAAACACCAAAAGAGATTAGTACCCTTCGGAGCTAAGATCAGCAAATATATAACAATAAGACTAAGTTGAATGGGACAAAGTAATTGAAGCCACATAATCAGTGCTTATACATACATAAAAGATGGAGTTGAACACTTAGTATAACACTAACTCAAAGGACAAAGAGTCAAAACCAAAACTAAAAAATCAAAGAAATTAGTACGAAGTACTAACCCTTCTGAACTCAGATTAGAAGGATTGGTGTTGCTGCTGTCCATGCTCGTTGCCTTGTGTCTTTCTCTGAGTGAAGAATTTGAGGAAATGAACAAGTTTAGAACTTTGAAGCCTATGTTTTCTGTGTGTTGGAGGTAGCTCATTGTGCTTTCATTTTGCAGAATATATATATAAGGCGAGTGGGCCCGTTGAGTTGGTCTTCACTTTCTTAGAAATTTATGAAAATGTTTAAAACAAGTCCTCCAAACTCCAAAGTTTCCAAAGTTGTTTTATATTGGCGATTGGAACGCCCAGCGTATTAAACGGCTCCGTATTATTTTGTTTAGTTCGATTTGAACTGCGAAAGTTAATAAACTGAAGAAAGAGAGTGAAGCGACGATTGTCAATTTGTCTACGCAGCATACTCTATGATGCATCACCACGTCAAAGGCCCACATTTTGAAACTTTATAGTACTAATAAATCTATTCAAAGAATTGATGTTTTTTGATGAGTTTGCTTTCCTACGCCTTTGTTGTTGCCTTTAAAGATATGTTGTTAAATCTTTTAGCAAAATTTCTTTTATGTCTAATTATTTTTTTTTTGGAAAATGTTAACATGCCTTAAAAGAATTTATTAGTGAACAATTCTAAGAAAGTTTTTATAGCAAAAGTCAAAGGAAAAAAAAAAAAGCAATTAATATTTTGAGTTTTTTTTTTTTTTTTTTTTTTTTTTTTTTTTTTTTTTTTTTTTTTTTATAAAAGTTGTGTTAAAGCTTTTTTAAAATAGTGTGTTCACTACAAAAAAAAGGACTTTAGGCCGCGTTTTAAAAACGCGGCCTAAGGTCTGAAAAACGCGGCTATAGGCCCAATAGGGCTACAGCCGCGGTTTTTTAGGCCGCGTTTTTAAATGTGGCCTAAACCCCGCGACTATAGGCCTCCGGGGTCTATGGCCGCACTTTTAGAAACGCGGCCTAAAACCAAGGTCTATGGCCGCGTTTTAAACGCGGTCTAAGACCAAGGTCTATTAAAAAAAAAATAATTCTGAAAATATTCAAAAAAAAATAATTCAGATTAAGCAATAAATATAAATGCAATTTAAATTAAACACAAACCCAGCAATTTGAACACAAATCCAGCAAAAAATTTGAACACAAACACAACAAATATTTGAACACAAACCCAGCAAAAAATTTGAACACAAACACAACAAATATTTGAACACAAATCTAGCAAAAAATTTGAACACAAACACGTTACATATTTAAACAAACACAAACCCAGCAAAAAATTTGAACACAAATACATTACATATTTAAACAACTGTAGCAAACTCATGTCCAGTCGATGAGATATGACAACAATAAACAGCCTCAACGAGAGAAGAAAAAATAAATGGTACAATAGGTAAATAAATGAATGGAAATAAGCAATAATAATAATAAAAAAAAAAACACCACAAGAGTAGTTGACTTCACTCAGTGCAGCGCAGGAGCAATCAAAAGACGCATCAGCTGGTGGAGTTGCGATCGATGAGGGAGGAGTGGCCGTTGACAGAGCAGAAGGTTTTGAAGGAGAAGGAGAGTGAGAGGGTGGAGCGCCTTCATCTCCATCTCCGAGCCTCGATCCGAGATTGGAAATCGGAGATCGGAGATGGAGGCTTGGAGATCCTAAGAACAAATTCACCATATTAAATATGTACTTGTGAGAGAAAGTCTTACATGGAAGATTAATGAACTTTATAATTAACATTAAGTGATGTTCTTGGTATATTTTATTGATGTCTTAATTAAAGTCTCCATAAATTTGTCTCTCTCCAACACACTAAAATTGACTTGGTTTCTTCGAAAATGTCACTTATTGGTTATTTCTAATATGTACAGTATCTAGAAAGTAAAATAATAATAACTATTTATTGTGTCATACAAGTGATGATTTGATCACTAAATTCTACAAAAACATATTACTATTGCATTTAATTTCCTGTATTGACATTAAAAAATAAATAAAAATATTAATAGCATTGGCTAATTTTGATGCTATATTTATTCATGGGTTCTGTTAATAGGTGTTCTTAAGGTATTTGTTAATGGATTATTTTAAGAAAATTTTGATACCATTTTTATCACAAATAAAAAAAAAAGTCAAAAAAGTCAATTATATTTTTCTTTTTTCAAAAAAGTTTTAAAAAGTATTAACTAAACCTATGACATTAGTTCATCCATTAACATTTCATTTTTTTTTAATAAGAACTTTTCCCTTTATTCATTATCCAATCCCACACTTTCCCTTATTACATGATTAAACTAAATTGTTAATTTTGTATTTCTTTGATGTAACACAATGCTCCAACATTCAGCTTTTGGGATCAGTTTGCACATAGGTAAAGAATTATGATTGGTTGTCAAAGAATATACATTTTAAAATAAATTGTAAGTCTCAAACTAAAATCAAAATTTCTATATCACATTGATCTTTTTTTTTTTTTTCAATATAAAAAAAAAAAAATTCCTAGCTCCATAAACCTTAAATGCATATAACAGATATTTTTAAATTTTTAAAAATTTTTAGCAGAACATAAAACAGGTTATGTGTTAGCAATCCACCAATTTCGAGAAATCATTTGCTTCACAAAACAAGTTACTCCGGTTTCAATTGTAATTTCAAACTCAAAGTCAACTTACGTAGCTATCCCTTTCATATTGAGATTTCGCTTGATGGTTCCTCCGAGTATCAAAATGACTGTCTTTTATTTTAGGGCCTTTCTAATACGGCTCCCGAATTTTTCTTTTTGATCGGGAACTACCTTACAGGGCTTACATATCATCCTTGCTATAACTTTTTCTATGTCATCATCGCAGTAGAAAAACTATAACTATTTTTTACAAAAATTAAAAATGAAAAGGTTAGATATTCATTCATTTGCTCAAGGAGTTTGTACATGTATGTTAGAACAACAGAGAATCAAGAAGCCAAATTCCCTAAGGGCATTCATTACGAGAAACCCAATACAATCAATCTAATTTTTATAGGCAATTGAATTTAGCCATTTTCGGTTATAATTATATACATATATATATTTTTTTTCAATTGTAGCAGGGACTCATTTGAAGGCTCTTTAACAAATGCCTAAGGACATCAGTTAACAAAAGTCATTCTCTAATCATAGTGACAATATTAGAGCATACTCTAAAATGAGTTTCAAACGAAACAAACTCTATTCTCAATTTTAGTAACACTAGTTATGGTGTCACATGCTTGGTTCATAAGAAAAGTTCCATTGTATTAGAATAAATAACAGTAATTTATCATGTGGAATTTAAGGAAGGATTAATTGTGATCAATAACAATGATACAGTGATCAAAATTATATCATTTGGCTACTTCAATGGTAATCCAAAACATTTTTAAATGCTCCCAGAGGTAAGAATGTGTACATTATTAGCCAATTGAACTCTATAATCCAGTCCAAAAACTAACAAAGTCAGGCAAAAATGGGCTTTTGCCCCTTTTGCACAAAAGATGTATCAAAATGCCTCTGTTTTGAAACTATCTAGGAAAATACTCCTGTTTTGAAATTCGACTTTCTAAAAATTGAGTTTTACATTGAAACTTGATTTTTAGAAAATCGAGTTATAGGCAATCAAACTTAAAAAAAAAAAAAATTATGGAACTCGAGTGAATTTTTCCAAATAACTTGATTTTTATCAAATCGAGTTTTACATTAAAACTTGATTTTCTAAAAATCAAGTTTCAAAATAAAGGCATTTTGCTAGATAGTTTCGGAACATGGGCATTTTACTATATCTTTTGGGCGAATGACAAAATGCTTATCAATGAGTAAACTGGACTTTACATAAGGCAACTTGAGCTTTAATCTCAACTCGGACAAAATGGGCTTTTTCCCTTTTCGCATAAACAATCCAGCATTTTGCCCTCTTTTTCAAACTAATTAGGGAAATGCCTCTCTTTTAAAACTCGATTTTCTCAAAATCGAGTTAAGCCCTATAGTGGCGTTTTTAAGGAGCCTATAGTGACGTTTTAAGGACCTATAGTGACGTTTTAAGGACCTATAGTGGCGTTTTGAAACTCGAGCTTTATGATCTCAAGTTATAAGTAAAAAAAAAAAAAAACCTATAACTCGAGTTCATAGAGCTCGAGTTCCAAAACGCCACTATAGGTCCTTAAAACGTCACTATAGGATCCTTAAAACGCCACTATAGGGCTCCAAGATTTTTTTTTTTTTTTTTAACTAGATTTTGAGAAAATCGAGTTTCAAAAGAGGGTATTTCCCTAATTAGTTTGTGAAGGGGGGCAAAATGCTAGATTGTTTTTTTAAAATGTTCATAGGCCACTTTTGTCCATCTCAACTCCCTGATCTCTATGCAATCAATACGAAGGAGTGAACAGGAAATACTACACTATGGTTAGTATATTTATGTTGTAGAACCTAAAATTGGATTCACGAATGAAAGATATAACAATCATTAAAAGCAAAGCCTACACAAACACAAAGGAAATGTAAGCGTAATTAATTTGTAAAACTTTTAAATATTTAACATCATTGTTTGAAATTTCTCTCTCAAAAAAAAAGAAAAAGAAAAAAGAAAAACATTATTGTTTGAAAATGTCAAATGAGTATGAATAAAGGCTGGAAAAATTAGTCTATTATAGGTGCAATATTATGATAATTACCTTTAGTAAGACAAATACGGAAAAACATAAATTCCTATTTTCTTCATTCATGTTGTTTCCTCTGTCTGGAAGAAATGGTAGAATAAAATCACTCAATCTTCTTCCTTCATGCATGCTCACCATTCTAGATTTGTCTATTGTTCCCATGGTAGCTGGTACTTTATGTTTTTGATTTTTTTTTCCTAGTGGGTGTGCTTGATCAAAACCAACAAAGAAGTATTCCAAGCCATTCATGGCTGGTTCTCTAATGTGAGCTTCCAAGGATGGGATGTTGCTTAGTGACATTAAGGGTTTGTTTGAGATTCGCTTATTTTGCTGAAACTAAAAGCTTTTTGTTGAAAGTATTGTAGATAAAGGTAAAAGTTAGCTGAAATAATATAATGAGACTCATAAATAGTACCAAAAAGTGCAGTGGAACCCATGAATAGTAGCAAAAATAAGTTGAATAGTAAAATAAGTTGGCCAAAATAATTTTTGCCAAACACACACGAAATGTGAAGGCCTGTTGTGTGGCACAATAAATAATGGTGCAAGCAAGACTAGTCAACCTACGTGACCAATCTTATCGGATTTCTATCGATCTATGTCTTCAACATAAGAAGAAGTTGGTTGCACTACATTGTCGACCCATGAAGATGTTGTTTGAGCTTCATGGATGACCTAATACACCTTATTTGGTGTAAACATAAGGTTTTATAATTATAGAAGTCATAGTTTTTATTACTAGTATTTGAACATACACATAGATGACTTATCTATGTTGCATGGTGTAGACACCTCATTTCATTCTAACTTATATCCAAGCCCCACAGTCCCAATGATGAGAAATCAAATCGCTACCAAAATGATTAGTGTTGTGTGTGGAACCCAATGAGGATGACAAGCTTAAACATGACCAAAATATAGTCCAAGCTCAAGCCCAATTATGAAAATAGGTAGCCCAAAGCCTAAAAGAGAATTTTGATTGAATTTGGTCCAAGCTTACAAAGAGTGTGTACGTCAGGTATACAACAATGTGTACACACCCAATTTGTGGAGTCCACACTCTCTGGACAGAGCCTAAAATTACTCCATTTTCATTTTGATAAGATTATATGGCAACCAGCTTGATCAACAAGCTACTCAAATATGTCATCAAACCCTAGCTACCCATTTCCCCAATAAATACCCCAATTTTTAACATTCAAAAGGTTTGAAAATTAAGCCTTATCAAAACTATGCCAAAATGACCAGAGAATGAGTTTCAATGCTAGAAAGGAAAAAGGGTTGAGCATGAGATTGATCTTCAAATCCTTGTTTTTTTGAAGGTAATCTCTTTCTCATCCATATTCGAATTCTAGTTTGGTTCAAGCTTGCAAATAAAATCATTTAGGGATCCCATTTTGCCCTAATCAAGTCAAACGACTCATTCTCCCACATACATAGCTATGGTAGTCAATATCAGGAAACTACATTGATATAAGTGCTACGAGGAGGAGATGTGAATCTTTTCCATGACCCATATTCTCCTCCTTGATTCTTGTTTTTGTTACATTCATTGTTGTTGTTTTTTAGCCTTGAATATGTTGTTTTGCATGTATATATTTTACACTGTGTCTTTAATTTTGTTCATTCTGCTATTTATGTCAAGAACATGTATGAACCCTAATCTGCCTCGAGATGTGTATACATTGGATGAAACGCATACGTGTCCATACCCTGGCGCACTTTTCATGCAACTAGGGTTGTTGTTTGGGTAGTTTTTTTTTTTTTTTTTTTGGAAATCTCCCTTGAGTCTCAAGTGTGTATGCACCCTTCTTAAGGCGTACGCCAATTTAGGCCCAATTAGATTTATGGCATTTTCTTTAATGCCATGGTTTGTTATCTTTCCTTATCTACTTTTACTCTTTTGTAATGTGTATATTTTGTTTGTCTTTGTTTCTGTTAGGAATATGAAATAATTATTATAATCCCTTTAGTTAGGTAGTTAGTTAGTTGGTTGAGATTAAGATGAGTTAGTTAGAATTTGAGCACATGTAACTCGTTTAACACATAGCTTAATTCATAGAGCACATGTTGAATTAACTAACCAATTATCTTAAGCCATGTGGGCCAGTGACATAAGAGCTAGCCTCCTATAAATACATGATTGTAATCCATGATTAGATATCAATTGAAGAATAACCCAATTCATTGGTTAGTGCATTCTTTCTCTCTCTCTCTCTCTCTCTCTCTCTCTCTCTATGGAGTTTGGTTACTTCTAATTAAGTCAATTTCCTTATAATTCCCATCAATTCAACTATAATTCTTATTCGTCCCCATTAGAAACCATTAGGTTCCTAACAAGTGTTATTAGAGTCATTCATCCAGAAGCTATGGTTGAAACTAAATCTACAATACTTCTAGACGAAGCTATTTCCAACTTTCAAGTAGTTCAAAAACAACTTAATATCATTTTGAAGAAATTATCTAATTCAAAAACAAGAAGACAGCAAACCCAAGCACCTTAATCCTATAAGAACCATATATCAAGCAATGCTCTAGCCATAACTTTTCCAAAATCACTTAAGGTTGATTTTCCTAGGTTCGAGGGTGAAGAACATGTTACTTGGGTTTACAAAGCAAACCAATACTTCAACCATTACAAGACCCCGGATTAGGGAAAGCTTCCAATGGCCTATGTTTACATGGATGGGGAAGCATTGGTGTGGTTTGAAGATGTTGAAGATACTGGGTTATTTGTTAGTTAGGATGCCTTTGTTCAAGCATTACAAGTCAGATTTGGATCTACTTCCTGTGACACTCCATTGAAGGCTACTATTCAAGAACCACTTGTTCTTGTGAGTAATCCGATGCTCATTGGCGTTAGGCAAACTCATGTTTCACTAGATGGGTTTGTTCATACAATCAAGAATGAAGACGTAGACTTACCACTGAATCACGTTGGGGGCCAAATCTCATTGCTTAGTGGTTGTCATAAAGCTAAGGAACAAGATGCTTCTTTTCTTGAAGGTAGCTATGGGATAAATGATGGATTCCATAGGCGAGATGATCATAATTTTTATAAGAAATTATGTTCTATATTGCTGAAGGTTAAGTTCAATACAACTGCTTTGCATTATGCTCCTATGTCATGGGCTGGGATAAATTGCTTTGGAGCTGTTCTTGTAATCAATGGTCAAGATGCTTTGGCGTATTGGATTAGTGGCCGGTTTCCCCTAATGAACGTGTCATTTCATAACAACACCTTGTGGGCAAGGTGTTTTCAAGGGAAAAAAAATGTTAGGAAATGAAATAATTGTTGTAATTCCTTTAATTAGGTAGTTAGCTAGTTGGTTGAGATTAGGATGAGTTATTTAGGATTTGAGCACATGTAACTCATTTAACACATGCTTTAATTCATAGAGGACATGTTGAATTAACTAGCCAATTATCTTAAGCCATGTAGGCTAATGACATTAGAGCAAGTCTCCTATAAATACATGATTGTAATTCAACATTAGATATCAATTGACGAACAACCCAACTCATTGCTTAGTGCGTATTCTCTCTCTCTCTCTCTCTCAATATTTCTCTATGGAGAGAGAGAGAGAGAGAGAGAGAGAGAGAGAGAGAGAGAGAAAATGCACTAAGCAATGAGTTGGGTTATTCTTTAATTGATATCTAATGTTGAATTACAAACATGTATTTATAGGAGATTAACTCTAATATCATTGGACCACATGGCTCAAGATAATTGGCTAGTTAATTCAACATGTGCTCTATGAATTAAGCCATGTGTTAAATGAGCTACATGTGCTCAAATTCTAACTAACTCATCATAACCTCAACCAACTAGCTAACTATCTATCTAAAAGAATTACAACAATTATTTCATATTCTTAACAATTTCCTTTCTTGTTTAACATTAATTATAAAATACCAAAGATATTTCTCTTTCTTTCCTTTTTGTCCTCAAACCCTAATTCACTCTCTCTTTTCTTTCTCATACAATCTTTAATTCTGATTCAAACTCAATAAGGCAACTAAAAGTCTTAGAGATAAATACGGCAAACATTTCAAATATAAAAGACTTAATTATTTTCTAAACTTAAAGTTAATAGTTATTTAGCATTCAATTAATTTGAATCCAATTAATTATTCAAATATAAGGAAAATGTTTCAAAGGAGGCTTTAATACAATTAAGGCAATTGATTCAATTTTAATTGGTAACATCATAAGTCAAGTCAATCAAATCCTAATTAATTAAATCTCTTTTAAGCTCTAAAAAGTGCAAGCTCTTAATGTCAAATCAAAACAATTCAAGTCTAATAAAGGGAAAACACTCATCAATGAATGAGGCTTTTACTTCAATTGATAGGCCAAGAATGTATTGACCTTTGTGATAAATTAACAAATTAATTAAGCTAAGTTAATTAATTATCCAATTAACATGCAATAGCATGGTAGCACAAACAAATCACCAACTAAGTTAATATGCAGCAAAAAATAAAGTTGACATGGTGATTTGTGAATGGGGAAAACCTCCAAGGCAAAAACCCTACCGAGTGATTTTAAGGTCACCACTCCCGAGAATCCACTATTATCACAACAAGCGGTTACAAGTAAAGGAACCTAATACCTTATACCAACTTACAGTTGAACCCCTACCCCAATACCCAATTGGACTTGTTCTCTCCTTTTAATGGACGGCTTTCAGTACATGACTAACCAATTTGATGCACGGATCCAAGTACGTGACTAACCACCAACTTGAGGACGATGTTGGCTGCAAAGTTTTTCAGTTCATCACACGATAAAGATCACGAAACTCCTTGGTTATAAAACCCTTCGGCGTACAAATGTAGCAGCTTCTTGAAGAAGATGATAAACTAAGGCATATGTCTTCGATTCACAATATGCTTGTGAAAAACTTTTGCATTGAGGTGCATCAGCTGTGATGGCCCTTAAAACAATCCTTACATATGTTTAGGGTTGTGAGAAAAGAAAAGAAAGCCTAAACATGTATACATGGATTAGAGTGAAATCAGATCTGGAAAACTGATTTTCTTAAATCTTGATAGATAGGTTATCTGTTGAGAGCTGTTGAGAATCGGGTTGAAATAGCTTTTTAAATCTCGATAGATACTAGCTGTCGAGCATTAATATCCAGTACTTCTTCACTTGAATCTTGGATAGATTTGCATAGCTTTAACACTTGAACTTGAAACATTGTTCCTTGAAGTATTAAACACATCCTAGTTTTATCCAATTACAAGTAAAGTGCATTTTGTCAAAGGATTTGTCAATTCTACAATGACATATGTTCCTAACATGATTCACATATGTTCTAACATCAATTAATGACCCTTCCTCATAAGACTTAAGCACACTTTAGGAGTAAGACTCGCAACTTTGTTTGGTACCCACATGCATGCACCCCCCCCCCCTCCACACACACACACACACACACACACACACACACACACACACACACACTTAGTTGTCTTATCATGATTTTTACCATGTGATCTTACCATGCTGCCTTCCATATCATGTCTTGTTTCTTTGAGTTCATTGCCATAAATCAGCTTTCCTTTCCATGACTCCTTATATGCTTCCATGCCTTTATCTATACCATGCTAGCATATTATCTATTATTGTTTATCCATTTGCCCCCTTGCTCACATATATACATCGCTTTCCATATATTGTTTCACATGACCCGTAGACTAAACCTTGGTCTAGATGCAAACACACATTTTTTGAACCTCTAGGATAAATCAACCTCCTATCCAAATCAAGCAACGATATATGAAGGCTAGCTACTATTGGGAAAGCTTGGGATGCCTAACCTCTTCTTATGTTGTATCCTAACTTCGAACATTGTTTGCTAGAAAGACCTTCATGGAGTCATTTCGTTGGTTCCTAGACCTATAACTAGGTGACTACTCATTTGCTTCTTTTTAAGAGGCAACATGTACTCCTGAGTTCATGCATTTGAGCCTAAAACCCTTTTTGGGGAGATTAAGTACTGCGTACCCCGCCTTTGCTATAAGGAACCAATATGGCGATATGTCATCTAAAGGGGTTACAAATCATGGAACTTATAGATGAGTTTTAGAGCACTGGTATATTTGAGAAATGCTAATAAAATTATTCAATTAAGCTTTTAATATTTTTATACACAAAGATTCCCTCTTGATTATATTCTCCAATTCTCTACATCTTTTAGCCAAATTTGACACACAACAGCTTAGAAAATCTATGTAAATCACAAAAAATCATATAAATGATTATTAGTTTTTCTTTTGGGTTAAAAAAATGTCACTTGTCTCACATGTGACTAAAGTTAAAGTGAAAATTGTAGGATTCTATATGGAAACCACAAAAACCAAATAAATGACTAATGAAATTTTTTAATGCATGTATCTCATATGAGTCAAATCTAATGTAATAATAGTCGCACTAAATTTACCATGAAGCTTGTCCGCTAGGAAGAAAGATTTATGATTTCAAAACGTGAAATAGACAATGCCTGTTTGAAAAAATGTGGATTGAAAGTTTTTTAGCCATTTATTTATGGTCGTGTGAGAAAATTTATTGGGTTAGGGATATAATTTAGAAGAGTGATGATGGGATTGAAACTAAAATTTGGCCAGGAAAGGAGAGGAAGTTACCATACTTATCAATCAAGGTTTTCGATTGAGTTAAACAAAATTAGTTAACTTTTTTGTGTTATTTCAGCAATGTGGGTTTTAGGGTTGGCACTTCGTGTTTGTGTGATGCGTTCGTGTCATGTTAACTCATGAGTATTTGACTATATAGGTCAATACTAACCTGACATATTTATTAAAAGGGTGAATATTCCTCAACCCTAACACGATCCATTTATTAAAAGAGTCAGTTGTGTCGACCTGTTTATTAGATTTGGGTCCTGTTAACAAGTGCTGTACAATACTCGTTAAGAAGGAATTAAATAATAAGTAAACTACACGCGAATCCACATTTATAGAAGAAAGAGAAACATTTTTGAAAAGTTAAATTTGTTACAAAAATACCCTTCTCTCTGTCTTTAACGTCTGAAGCCTTCTTTCTCTTCTTCCCTTCTCACTCCTACTTCTCTCTTGGTCTCTCACTCTGTCAACGTTTCAATCCCAGGGAAAAAAAAGTCCACCAACACCACCGCAACCGCTAGATCTGTAACTCATCCACCACCCCCAAATCCGTCTCACTCCCTCTTTGCTATCTCGATCCTCTCCCTCGTATCAGCCAAGGCCAAAGCCTTGAGCTCAACCACTGTTTCTGTTAGTTGTGCTCACCGGTGCCACCCCCACCTATAGCCGTCACTCTCCTTTCTCTCTTTTTGCCTTTGGTTCTACTTTTCTTTCCTTTGTTTTTGGTTGTATCTGGGTTGCTTTGGTGAATGGGTTCAATTTGGAACGTGAAAAGCTTGACAATTTGGTTTGGGTTTGAAATTTGGGTATTTGGATGGTGGTTTTTGTAGATATGAAAAAAAAAAGAAGAAAAAACTGAAAAAGTACCGCCTGAGAAAAGTACCAGTTGTGGAAAGGAAGATGAAAGAACTTAAAAGGGTATTTTGGTCTTGTTGTAAAATGCCCAATTTTTTATGTTCTACTGACACTTTAAGTGCCACGTTTTAATGCTTTTTTCTACTCTCAAAAAGATACTATACTTTATTAATAAAAAATTCAACTTTAACAGGTGTTGTTCAACACCCGTTAACAAAAGCCATCAGATTTTATCAAAATGAAAAAAAAAAAAAACAAACAATTAATATTTTTAATATAAAATTTAAAACTAATGAGTAACTACATCACAAATAATCATTTAAAACTAAAGCATATCCCAGCATAAAAAATAACAAATCACAACATGTCAAAGAAAATAAACCACAACAACTAATAAGATTATATACCTACAGTTTGAAGGATATATTGGTAAAATATCATTTAATTAAATAGGTTAGATGGGTTAAATGGGTTTTATGTGTTCAACACTAACCTAACCCGTTTATTAAACGGGTTAGCTGTGTCAACCCGAATATGGCACGAACCCGTTAAGCCGCAACCTATAATTTGCTAATTTTGTATCATGTCGTGTTGGGTTTACGGGATGTGTCCAATTTTGGCACCCCTAGTTTTGAACTACATGTTATTTCGGGCTTGTTTTTTTTTTTTTTTTTTTTTTTTTTTTTTACCAATTTTGCTGCTTGAATGACAGACTTTTTGGTGTTCTGCATGAAAATCCATAAGGCCTGGTTTTGAAGTTTTTGATTGAATAAGAATACATTTGAATTATTTGGAACCCATCTCAACATGATTTGGGCCGATTCAATGTGCTGATTTTTTTTTTCTTCTTTGAAAGAACCCAAATAGCTTCTTTATTGAAGGCTAGTTTTCTCTTTTGTCAATAGAGTGCGTATTTAAATCCAAGTGAGCATTATGAATGTTTAAACTTGAAGTAGTCCAATCTAAACACTGGAAACTTCAAAAAAAAAAAAAAAAAAAATGTAAGGGACAAATTGACTCACCTAGATTTCGGGTAAATTTTCAAACCAAGTTTATTCAGATTCTTCTAATATCAATAGTATAATTTGTTTTTATCAATAATCATAGTAATTGTGTCTAAGGATTTGAAGCCAAAAGCACAACAAACATATTCCCAAAAAAAAAAAAAAAAAAATTTGAATGAGAAAGTTCAAAAGGACTATGCAACACCTACCAGTAAAGCTACAAACAAAGTTCAGCCAACAGCAAAGAACTATGCAGTCCTAGAACCTTGATGGCTGATACCATACACAACCAAGATCAAGCTCCAACCAGAACCAAGCCTACCAACAAGAATCCTTTACTACAATTTATCACGAAGCTTACAAATCAAGACCATTATAAGTTAAGCAGCCCAAGAACCTGGCTTAATATGGATACTTAACAAATCACAAAGCCCTCTGTATCACCCTACATCATTCAAGATGATTTCTTCTGAGTAACAACCCTTCAATCATGAGTAACAACCCTAATTTTAATTTATTCAAGATTTGAATTGAGTTAAAAAGTAGGTTCTAGTGAATGTGTGTGAGTAGTGACATCCTAGAACCAAAGATATTTCTAATATTAGAACATTGTGATCGTGAGTGATTATGATTACCCAAAATCTAGCATGTGAACGTGTTAAATAAAGTTAAGTACTAACACATTATTTTACATTTTCAACCTAATTTTAAAACCAAAAGCCTAGTATATTGAAGAACACATGAAAAACACTCAAGAAAATTCAAGCACATTTAAGCATATTCTAAGAAATCAATAAACTAACATACTAAATTTACATTTAAATAATATAAAAACAAGTCAAGGCAAGAACTTATACTGACATGCAAGATAAGAGAGGGGTAGGAACACGTGTTATCGTGGCATGCATCCACCAAGCTTGGAATTCAACTTTTATAATAAATATAATTAAATAATTCTTCTAATCACTGACGAATTGATACCTAAATACAAGGTATTTGAATGTTAAGGCGAAAATGCACTTACAGATTTATTTACATAATTGTATATAATCAAATAGAAGTGCTTTAGTAGAAAACCTTGGGAGTATTTTTCCTTCCACTTTCTCTTTTACTTAGTTAATTATCTTTATATATATATATATATATATATATATATATAAAACAATCCTTAATCATGCATGCTAATCAAACTTAACCCTTTATTTCCTCTTAATCATACACTAGGGTTACCAAAGTTAAGTAAAGATCTTAAATGGTGTGGGACACCACTCCTATTAACACACACCTAAATCACATACAATATAATCCATAAACTATTCATCAAATGAATTCATAATGCCTAATGTCCATATATCACTTTTATTAATGAAAAATGTCATACAGATTGGATTTTAGGGTAGAACCAAACATGAATGAGGTCCCCTATATTGGTCTTTGAGAGAGAGAGAGAGAGAGAGAGAGAGAGAAGCATTTAATTGAAAATTAAAGAGATAAGTATTGAAACATGTTTGTACAAGTGTGGCACATATCAATTGATTTAGATTGAAAATTAAATATAAATTTCTTATGCATGGCATGAAAAGCATTTAATTGAAAATATATGCCAAAGAGTTAAGTATTGAAACATGTTTTCACAAGTGTAGCACATATCAATTGATTTAGATTGAAAATTAAATATAAAGTTTCTCATGCATGGAATCCCTATGTACAATAGTGTTAGAACTTCATTTTTATTAAATCATAATTCCTTGAAAATTTAATTATGATCTAAAATTTATATTATATTATTTTTCATTATAGAAACTTTCTTAATTTAGACATTTAAGGTAGTTTAGAATATTGAATTTTAACTCCAATATTTAGTGGAATTATTTAGATTTTAGTTTTTTCTCAAAATAACAATATATTGGATTCCCATAGCTCTTACATATTTACACATTACTAATGTTACAAAAGTTACACAATGACAATAGGGGACAATAAACCTATGGCATGGATTGAAAATGAACTCACATTATTTTTAGCAAAGTTTTCTTATTTTATTTGATTCAATTTCTAATGTTTTTTAATGAATGAATAATTTTTATATTTTCTCCCACTTGTGGGAAAAAGCATGTAAACCAAAAATTTTCTTGTCTCTTTTAATAGTTTATTCCGAAGTTCTTACACGATGGATTGTGACAATGACAATGAGCCTGTTAGAACTCGTTGATACATTTTTGGCGGAAATCACTTTTTAGTCCCTACATTTTCAGGCTATTCCCATTTTAGTCCCTACATTTTATTTTTACCGCTTTTAGTCCCTATCTTGAAAAACGCTTCCCATTTTGGTCCCTGCCGTTACATCAAAAACGGAAAAAGCTGATGTGACAAATTGCAGGAATAAATAATAATATATTAATGTCCATGTGGCCTAAATTAATGATAAAAAATGCCACGTTAGCATCTAAATTAAAAAAATTAATTTATTAATTTTAATTAAATAAAAAAAAATTAAAAATAGGATTAAAAACTAAAAATCATATGAATTGAGATCTAAGTGTGTCTTGAACAAGAACAATAAGAACACAAACTGGTGGCTAAGAACACAAACCCATACATTAAAAAAAAAAAAAAAAACAGAGATAGTTTTTTTTTTTACTATTGTCGAAAGTCAAAATTTCTGGATCACAAACCCAGAAATTTTGAGTTTTTTTTTTTTTTTTTTTTACAATCATGGACATCCTCTTCGCTCAGATCCAAGCCGACCTCCGCTCCAACGACGCCCTCTGCCAAACCGGAGCTCTCCTCCAAGCCCTCCAGCAATCCGTCGCCGATCGCGACATTTCCAACCTCGCCATATCTTCCATTGAAGAAATCGTCGCTTCCCCTGCCTCCGCCGTCTCCAAAAAGCTCGCCTTCGATCTCTTTTGCTCCACTCGGCTCACCTTCGATCTCATCTACTCTATGAGAACAGTGTTAGCCTCCTCGACTGAGTCTCCACCTGGTGGACTCGGATCGGCCTCAACATGCTTGATAGATCCGATAATGTCTCCAAAGTCGCGTTTGAATCCGTTTAGAGGTTGTTCCAAGAGTTCGATTCAAAGTGGATGAGTAGGTTGGCCGGAGATAAGCTCGTCGATAGCGTACTATGTGACCCGGAAAGAGCAACCGGCATGGATGAATAACCTCCATTGTGTTTGTTCTTGCTGGACAAAATCAGTTTGTGTTTTGTGTTTGTGTTTGGTTCAACTGAGTTTTAATTTTATTTTTTCTTTTTTGTTTTAATTTTGTTTTCATGTTTAATTTCTTGTTCATGTTTAATTTGAGGTGGATCTATGTTTAATTTTGTGTTCTTATTTTCTGAGTTATTTGTGATTTTTGGTTTTTAATTTTGAGCTCTTAAATCTAGGTTGATGTTCTTGTTCAAGATCCTTTTAGATCTAAATTAATGTGTATTTTGGTTTTTAATTCTGTTTTTAATTATTTTTATTTAGTTGAAATTAATAAATTAATTTTTTTTAATTTAGATGTAGACGTGGCATTTTTTAATGCAAAATAATATTTTTTATTATTATTTTAATGGCCACGTTAGCTTCCGTTTGCCACTTGTGCAATTTCCGTTTCTGATGTAACAACAAGGACCAAAACGGGAAGCGTTTTTCAGGATAGGGACTAAAAGCGGTAAAAATAAAATGTATGGACTAAAATGGGAATCGCGTGAAAATATAGGGACTAAAATGTGCTTTTTGCCTACATTTTTCAATAAACTTGGCAACTACTTCATATTGATTCTTCATATTCTAATTACTTCCTCTCAAATAAAAATACCGGTTTTAGCATGTGCACGTTTTAGTATGTGCCAACCAACTTTTTAAAATTTTAAAATTCCAATCAAGCACAATGTTAGATGATTCATGTACAAATGATTAATTTTAGATAATTTCTCTTTTGAATGAAAAATGTACATAAAAATAATCATTTTTATCAGTTAATTTATTAATTTTTTTTTATATTTTTTAGTGTACCATTTTCTGTTAGAAAAATGGGTTTTGGCATGTGTTTGATTGGCAACTTTTAAGCCAAACTAAAAGTAGAGCTCACACATTGTTTTCGGCAAGGCCAAATTGGAAAGTGTTCTCCTTCAGGAAGAGATTAACATCATGTGATCACTTTCCTAAAACCATTTAAGCATTTAATGTGTAATTGACTCCTAAAGTGTAAAATTCGTAAGTCTCGCATAGAAAATAAATTAAATATTTTTATAAATATATATACTTATAAGTGTGGTTCTAAGTGGGCTGTCTAGTATTAAATAACTATTTATTAATTTATATAAGTGTCTACTATTGCACAGTTAAGTGGATCCATTTTAACCACCACGCACCTTTGGTGTGGTGGTCACTCCACAAGTATAAGTGTTTGTGGGGTGCGGGGGGTAAGGGCTAGGGTTTAAGTCTCTAGGAGGGAGTTTCACACACATATACACTTAGATTAGGCAATAGTAGAAATTCTATCTTGTATTGACTTCTTGTGATGAATTAACCAATTAATTTAGCCAAGTTGATTAATTAATCCAATTAAGATGCAATACATGTGGTAGCACAAACAAATCACTAACTAAGTTAATATGCAACGGAAAATAAAGTCAACACGGTGATTTGTTTACGAATGGGGAATACCTTCAAGGCAAAAACCCCACCGAGTGATTTTAAGGTCACCAATCCTGAGAATCTACTGTTATCACAACAAGTGGTCACAAGTAAAGGAATCTCAATACCTTATACCAACCTACAGTTGAATTCTTACCCCAATACCCAATTGGACTTTCTATAGTGACAATCTCTCATTTTAATGCACGGATCTCAGTATATGACTAACCAATTCGATGTACGAATCCAAATACGTGACTAACCACCAATTTGAGAAGGATTTTGGCTGCAAAGTTCTTCAGTTTATCACACGATAAAGATCACAAAGCTCCTTGGTTACAAAACCCTACGGCGTACAAAAGCAACAGCTTCTTGAAGAGGAAGATGAACCAGGGCATATGTATCCGGTCACAATATGCTTGTGAAAAACTTTTGCATTGAAGTGCATTAGCTGTGATGGCCCTTAAAACAATCCTTATATATGTTTAGGGTGTGAGAAAAGAAAGCCCAAACAATTATACACGAATTGGAGTGAAATCAAATTTGAAAAATTGATTTTCATAAATCTCAATAGATAAGTTATCTGTCAAGAGCTGTCGAGCATCGGGCTTAAACAACCTATTAAATCTCGATAGATGCTAGCTGTCGAGTTTTAAAATTCAACACATTTTCAATTGATTCTTGGACAAATTTGCATGGCTTTAACACTTGAACTTGAAACCTTGTTCCTTGAAGTATTAAACACATCCTAAATCTACCTAATTACAAGTAAAGTGTGTTTGTCAAAGGATTAGCCAATTCTAAATTCACATATGTTCCTAACATAATTCACATATGTCCAAACAATAAAGATTTGTGTTTTCTTAGCTGGGAAATAGAAATGGTTACAATTTGTGGTTGATCAAATTATGGATGATTCTTTGAGAGTTAGCCTGATTATCAACCCATTAAAAGTGTGTCACTTCAATGATTCTTTGTGTTTCTTTTTTTTCTTTTTCTTTTTTGTTGAAGCAATTGAGTTTCTCAATTAATATTTGCAATGGATTTTTTTTCCTATATTGTCATTCCAAGCATCCAACAGATTCCAAGATTTCATGAATTAAATGTTACTCATGATTGAATGTAGCAATACGCCAAAACTGAATCACCATACACTTAATTTGAGCTACATCTTAGGCCTTTTAAACTTAAACAATGACACACATTAAATATTACAAAGCTATGGAATTTGCCAACTTAAATTCTCAAAACGAACATAAAGATAAACATACACATAGTTAATTATATAAATAACAATGAAACAATAAATTAGGTCAAAACATTAACATAACTATGATTGTATCAACCACTTGATCTTGAAAAATATATGCTTTGTTTTGTTGTTTCTTGCATTAGGAATAGTATAGTCTGGAATGGTTTTAACAACAGTCATTGTCATGGTCATGACCATTTATTAATTTATAAAAAGTAATAAATTCAGAATGCGTGTTCTGTAAATTACCATTGGGATGAGATCGGTCAAAAAAAGGACGATGATTAACCCAGAATTAAAGTGAACCCTCCCACAGCCATCATTGCGCCGTGTATGCTTATAGAGGGACAATCACACATTAATATTGGTTAAGTGATGGTAACTATGAATACTGTAACTATGAATACCGCCAACCTATTGCTTGCTCGTACAATATTAAGCACGAATGGACTCTGGGCCAATAAAACCATAACCAACTAGTAATAGTTCGAGTTGGCCCAACACATAGGAAATCTGGCCTCTAAAATGTACAAAATATGCTTATTTTATGTAATGTTCATATTATTATTATTATTATTATTATTATTATTATTATTATTATTATTATTATTATTACCTCCTCATCCTCAAATGTCCTAACAAATCAAATATACTTTTTATCCAAATCAAAATCTCAAAAGGAACAAATACCAAAAGAGAAACCTTTATCCGCTTCCATTTTCATGGCCAAACCTGCATTGACTTTATTTTCTTCAATTGAATTTTGTTGTAGCGACACAATTATGTGAGGAATAAGAAACGATATAATCATGCAAAATATATGTGCAACAAAAAACAACAATACAAATACAAGAACAACAATGAACATGAACATGAACATAAAGCAAACATAACAATGAACATTAACCTATAATAATAATAATAATAATAATAATAATAATAATAATAATAATAATAATAATAATAATAATAATGAACGGGAAAACTAGGTTGAAATATTTACTTTATTTTGATTTTATCAATTATCTCAATCTCGATTAAAATATTCTTTATTTATTGTGCCATGCTTGACGGGGACTTTCTTCACCTTTGCCTCGAGGCCGACGACGGTCTTAGGCGTAACCTTCGCCTTTTTGGCGTGACGGTCTCCCTCTTGACCGGGTTTTCTTTTTGGTAAGGACGACATGGGCACTCCCGTCACACCGGCCTGGGCTTCCTTCTTCTTTGCAGCTGCTTGCTGTTTGATGAAGGCCCTCCTCTTTGCTTCATCCATTTCTGTAAAAGAGGACGATACATAAGTTGATGAAAAAAATTACTAAGTGTAAGGCTTGAGTGAACGGACTTACGTGCTCGAACTTGGTTCTTGTATTTAATCGCCTTAGCAGATGGTTCAGGCCCGTCACAATGCCAATGAATGGTTTTTAGGCACACCAACTTGGCCCAAGACCTTTCCTTCAACTCAGACTTCTGGAAAATTTTCTCCAAAAAACTCCACTATTCGAGTGAAACTTGTGGACGGTCCTGAACTGCAAAAGGATGACGATTAGAAACCAACAATATTTAGAGTTTAAAAAAAAAATGTAGGTGAACGGACGCATACCAGACGGGTGTAGTACGCCCCATGTTGTATCAACCGGCATGAACTCAGTCTCGCCAGGATGACACATCCATTTACTACCGTCCATAAAAAAGTACCTAGACTTCCAGTCCCTATTGGAATCTGGAGTATCACTCACTAGCCTCAACAATGGACCCCTGGCTGCAAAGCTGTACATCCCTCGTGATTTTGCTATCTCTACAGGATGGTAGCAATGGAAGAACTCCTCCACTGTTAACCTTTTCTTCCCATTGGACATTGACCCGTACAAGACCTCTACCCCATGGAAAACCCTCCAGGCATTTGGGGAAACTTGGTTGACGGACAGTCCTAAGTAATGGAGGAGTTGACGGTGCAGTTGAGTCAGGAGAAATTTAAACCTAGCCTTGAGCATTTGCTCGTAGATCCCGACACCCTTGACGTCGTGGTAATAACACTTTTCTAATTTATTGGGCAGATGGATGGGTATATTGTCGGGTATCTGGTACTTGCTCCTAAGTGTTTTGAAGTGTGACTCCTTTATTGTGGACGTAAAATCATTTACCGTCCATAGCGAGAGCATGACGAACTTCCTCATCCCATCAGTGCCTATGACGGATTGGATTTGTTGTTCATCTTTCCCTAGTCCGTCATTAAGATTACTCTTTGTCCTACCACTACTCGAAGAAGAGGAGGAGGTAGATGAGCTCTCTTCACTTGAAGTTGTAGGATTCTTTGGACCCGACGGGTTAACTTCATCGTAGCCCGCTCTCTCACGGACAAACGATTGATTACTGGACGCGCTAGACATTTATCACCTACATGTGACGGAAAACCCTAAGTTCAACTGTCCTAAAGATACCTGACGGTGGTAAAAGTGAACAAGACAATGATAAGTACTTACCGGTTGTTTTCGCTGTCGAAGGGTGTAACCGACGATTGCGAGGACGTGATGGGCGAACAGGTTGACGGATCCAATGCTTTTCTGGCTAGGTGAACAGATGCGCTCTGGTCGTTTGATTTCAGTAAAATGTGAAAAAATGAGGGAAAAGAAAGGAGGCTTATATATGAGGAATAGCACGGAAGGAGAGGAGACGCCTCGTTCCTGGCACGCGGTCATCGAGTTGACGACACGTGTCCTGCATTAATTACCCAGCATTAATTGCTGAATGACAGCCTATCTACTCAACTCATTGTGAATGGGTTATCCCATTAGTCCGTCTCCTGTGTGTTCACGGACTGATGGGCTGAGGGGGCACCTGATAGGGATAAAACTCCCACTAGACGCCGACAGCCTGCGCGAGTTGCTAGTGCGAGATATGATGACGGATATTGACGACGGACATGGACGGACGGTTGCCAGACCTTGACGACACGACTCTTAGATAGGGTGACCGGATGACGGTCGACGGGGCTATACATGGGGCACTAAAACCTATCTTGTCATGTACGCTTCCCTGGGAAAACTAGTCTTGTCGCGTACGCTACTATTTGGACAGATGTCTTGCGCAGTACGATTGCTCTCAAAGGATATCTTGCCCAACACACTTGATTGCCCAAGAAGTATCTTGCGCTCCATGCTACTCAGGGGCAATTTCGGTAGAGTGGTATCTTCTCCAGCACGCCTTGGCCAAGGGCCTCTACTACTATAAATACTTCCAAGCCCTCCCAAATCGAGGTACGCGTAATTCTACCCCGACTCTGGTACTCTAGAGTTGCGAGCAATACTAACTTAATCATCGGAGGGTCGTTGGCCGGTACCTCCCTTTGAGGTTCTTTCTACTTGTGTAGGTTCGTCTGAAGCACGTGAATGCCTTGCAGCTTACTGAGTTAATTCTTGGCATCATCATACGTTATCTGAAAGTACAATAAATTTTTATGGTGTTCTAACTTATAACTTATGAGTGACTGATCACTAAATTCAACAAAAACGAATTACCATTGCATTTAATTTTCAATACTGATTTTTTTTTTCAATAAAAAAACCCTCAATAGCATTTAAAGTTAAATATTTATTTAACATCCAATCCTACGCTCTCCTTTATTATGTGATTAAATTGATCCGATTTTGTATTTGTTTGGTGTAACACAATTCTCCTACATTTGGTTCTTGGGATCGATTTTGCAGTTATGTTGAAATTTTTGATTGGTAATTGAAGAATATACATTTTTAAAATAAATTGTAAGCCTTGAATTAAATCCAAAATTCCTTGAATAACATTTATTTTTGTTTTTGTTTTTGAAACAAGAAAATAATTTCCTGACTTCATAAATAAAAGCAGACTATGCGATGCATTCATTAACGAATACGAAAGCAAGTCAACTTGCGTAGCCAATAGCCATCCTCTTTTATTGTGATTCACTTGATCTTTCCTCAGGCTCAAAACGACCGTCTCTAAAGGACGGGCCGTTTTATATGGTTCCCGAATTTTTCTTTTTGGTCGGGAATGACTTTTATATTGTTATCACGTGTGCTCTAAACTCTATCTAAATCAATATATCTTCATTGCATTAGAAAAAATAAAACCGATCCCCGGCACCACTCTCCAAAAAAAAAAAAAAAATCAAGTTTTGCTTTATATTTATGATAAATGGGTTGGGTAAATTGGGTTTGAATTTGACCGGCAGAAATTTGGGCCCTAAATTGGCCGTCCTTAGTGGGTTGTCAAATTTACGACTCTTAGTCATTTGATGATTGGATTTGTTAGATATTATCGTCAAAATAATCCAAATCAATTGTAAATTTGTGTACTTGTAGAATAAACATATTAACCTTAGGTTAATCTATAATTAGTCTAAGGTTAAGTCAAGTATTTTCTAATATATAAACCCTACATTTAAGCTCATTGTAACAAAAATGCTTAATATATTATAATATGTAGCCGTAAAGGACTTTCTTACTGTGAACGTAGGTTATTAAGTTGAATCTACTTGTAGAATAAACATATTAACCTTAGGTTAATCTATAATTAGTCTAAGGTTAAGTCAAGTATTTTCTAATATATAAACCCTACATTTAAGTTCATTGTAACAAAAATGCTTAATATATTATAATATGTAGCCGTAAAGGACTTTCTTACTGTGAACGTAGGTTATTAAGTTGAACCACGTAATTCTTTATGTGTGCTCTCTCTTTTATGCTTTCATTTGTCATTCAACCATCGCACTAATCATGCAACAACTTTCACATGATCAACTTGATATGGTCTATATTTCCTCACATGCCCAAATTTTTTTTTTTTTTTTGAATAAGAAACTTAATAGTATCTTTTTTGCCTCCCTTTCAATACAAATAAAAAAAAAAAAAAATCAAAAAATAAAAGAAACAATATGTGAGTGTTTGTAAGAAGAAAAAAAATTTAGAAAATAAAGAGAATTAAAAAGAAAAAGAAAAGAAATGAAAAAGTATGAAACAGGTTTACGCATAGTCAAAAAACCCAAAAAAAGGGGGGGGGGGGGGGAGGGAATTCCTTATGAAAAAAATTTGGTCCACTTGACATGACCCGCCATTTCAATGGGCCGCGTATGGATTTATCCATTTTTCTCTTAAGCCAATATATCTCTATACAAACCTATATTTCCCTTTGAGTTATCGAGCTAGCGTCCAATTTGCCAAGTATAGTCATGGAAGTTTGAACTATTTTATTCTAATTTCAATGAAATAATGAGTTTCAGTTTACTCAATTGGTAAAGGCTTTTGTTGTTGAGTAAGAAATTTGAGGTTCAAACCTCACCTACATTAAAAACCAACTAATATCTTAGCCCAATGACAATGAACAATAACCATTCTTTGAAACTCTATCATATCTTCATATCTATCAAAATAAACAAAAAATAAATGTTTTCTTTTGAGTAATATGCACACCAAATTTTTCAACTCTTTATTTATTTATTTTATATTTTTACAACTTGTTAAAGTGGTAAGTTTAGATTGAAGTAACATCACATTTACAGTGTTTACTAAAAACTCAAGAGAAATCTTATTTTACAAGTTAATTCCATTAAATAAGGGTTATATTTTAGTTGATGTTTTGGTTAGGGGCCATTTGGTATGGTAGTTTAAGACTTTAAATAATACTTTTTAGTTTTTAAACAACATTATACATATTTTCACACAGATTTTGACGATAAGAAAATAGTCATGAATCACTGCAGCCTGATGGGTACCTTGCTAATAACCAAAAACCATAGTTTGGTCCTAACCAACTCAGAGATTGGCTAGTGGGGCCTGATGGTTAAATCAGTAAGCTAGTGGAAGAAGAAGAGAACAATAACAAGGTAACAATGCCAAGTTGCATACCTTATTCAACCGGATGGAGGGGTCTTTATAAGTGTGCGAGGGCCGATTTTTGAGGGGCAAAATGCTTTCCCAAGACTTGCTAGTTGGTTCTCCCCTCAATTTAGCTAAGGGGATGTGTTAGAGCAATGAATCCCAATTGCAAGCGGATGGGATGTTATTTAGTGACATTAAATGTGATGGTTTGTTGTAGGGCACCATATTTGCTGATGCAATGAGAGTCAATGGACATTTCTTTTGAGGATTAATGTATCAGCCAATCAACCTATGTTGCCAACCTTATAGTGGATGTCGGTCAACCATCATCTTCGACATAAGAAGAAGCTTGCCGCACTACGTTGTCAACCTGAGAAGATGTTGGTTGAGCTTCATGGCTGACCTTTGTGGTCCTGTCAAGATTGACCCGCACACCTATTCTTTGATTTTTGAAAAATATAGGGTCAAATAACCTAACGGCGTAAACAAAGAGTTTTATAATTATAATAGTTATAGTATTTAATGACTAGTATTTTGATAATATGCATGAATGACTTACCTATGTTGCATGGATAATGGTATATTTGAGAAACACTAATAAAATCATTCAACCAAACTTTTAATATCTTTCTATGCAAAGATTCGTTCTAGTTAAATTCTTCAATTTTTTGGCTATCTATTTTTTTTTTTTTTGATGCGTTTTTGCTATCTTTTAGCTAAATTTGACACACAATATTTTTTTTTTAAATCATGTAAACCACAAAATCAAATAAATGACTATCAATTTTTTTTTTAAATGCAACGTGTCTCATATATATCTAACTAAAATTTAGGGTGAATTGTAGGGTTTTAAATAGAAAAGGAACTTGAACCAAACTTTTATTAACTTTGTATGTAAAGATTCTCTCTAATTTATATTCTTCAATTCTTTTTGATTTTAACTAAATTTGAGACATGATATTTTGAAAACTCTATTTAAACCACACAAAACCAAATGAATGACTATTGAATTTGTTTGGACAAAATGGGCAAATGCCCTTTTCAAACAAAGAAAGTAGCATTTTGCCCTCATTCCCAAACTAATTATGGAAATACTCCTCTTTTGAAACTCAATTTTCTCAAAATCGAGTTTAAAAAAAAAAAAAACCCTATAGTGGCGTTTTAAGGAGCCTATAGTGACGTTTTCAGGATATATAGCGACGTTTTGTAACTCGACCTCTATGAAGTCGAGTTATAGGCAATTTTTTTCATTTTTTTTGCCTATAACTCGATTTCATAAAGGTCGAGTTACAAAACGTCACTATATGTCCTGAAAACGTCATTATAGGCTCCTTAAAAACGCCACCATAGGGCTTAACTCGATTTAAAAAAAATCGATTTTCAAAAGAGGGGCATTTCCCTAATTAGTTTGGGAAGGAGGGCAAAATGTTGTTTTTTTTGTTTGAAAAGGGCTTTTGCCCATTTTGTCCGAATTTGTTTAAATGCCCCGTGTCTCACATGAGTCACATTGGACTAAAAATTAGATAGAACTATAGGATTTTAAATAGAAAGGGCACTTAAACCATTCACCCCCTTTAATAAATAAAAGCCTTTTTTTTTTTTTTTTACGTACATTTGTATATAATATTTAAATTGGATGTAGGTTTAAAGTCTCCCGGCCTGCTATAAGGATTAGGCATCTTATGAACTAAATTCACCATGAAGCTTTGCTTGTTTGGAAGAAAGAATTACAATTTCTAGAAATGAAACATGCCATGCTTGCTTGAAAAAAAAATGTGGATTGAAAGTTGTGCAGCTATTTACTTATGATCGTATGTGTAAATTAATTGGCGTTAGTTATATAATTTTAGAAGAGTGATGCGATTGAACTATATTTAGCCGGTGAAGGAAGGGTATGAAGTGACTAGATATACTCATCAATTATGGTTGTCGGTTGAGTTAAACAGTCCGGGTTAACTTGGTTACGTTAATTCAGCATCGTTCAGCAACTTGGGTTTTGATCTGAGATGTTATTTTAGGCTTCTTTTTGTACCAATTTTGCAACTTGAAATCTGTAACGGTCGGTTTTGAACATATTTGGATTGTGATAGGGATACATTTCATTTGAATTATTTGGACCATATCTCAATAAGATTCAGCCCTGCCCAATCCATTTGCTTTGTTTTTTTTGAAAGAGCCCAATTAACATGGCATTGAAGCCCAATTTTCTTTTTAAGGGTCAGCAAAGATCACGAGAAAGTAAAATAGCAATGGAGTGCATATTTCAAATCCTTTTGAGCATCCATGAATGTTTAAAACTTAAATGATTCCAATCTAAATGCTAGGAAAATAGAAATTGACTCCTTAATTTCTGACAGATCTTCAAACCAAGGTTGAATTTTTTTTATTTTTTATTTTTATCAATACTCCCACGAATAATTGTGTTTGAGAATTTGAAGCAAAAAACACAAAAACTAGGTCCTAAATCTCTGTATGAAAGAATGAAATTATTCTATATATTATGCTTCTCTTTCACATAAACATGAAGCCATAAACAAACTCATAGTAAACAATATACAAAACATACAGACTCATAGTACACCAAATATACTAAATAAGGAAAAATTATTCATGACTCTTAGATAATAACGGTGTGGTACTCTTTTCATATGAACGGTAGATCTCGCTAGAGTCAGTACATTATAAATTTAATTAGTGAGAGCCACATTATGTGAGAGGAGGAATTACCAAGTTATTAAACTCTTTAAATATTCTATAATGGCGTATCTCCAATTAGACATTGTTTGTCGAATTAAACACTTTTTCTCCTTCATGTTGGGAGGGCATCGAAGGTCCAGTAGATGCTTGGGGATGTGCTCTCCAAACTGAATGAAAACTCTGTAGGAACCATACACATAAACTGTGGAATGCCTTAGAAGTTGAGTGCCAAATTGTTTTGAGAGTTTGTCGACAGCATCGAAGAATCTGTTTGTGTGAGCCATAAAGCAACCATACAAGAACAGATGCAGATATAATGAAGATGAGCCATCCGAGAGGAGGAATAAGGACCAACAAAACCAAGTCACATGCAAAAACTCCAGAGAAGAGAAACACAATCTTGAAGAAAGAGAGATACGTTTTGTTGGAAGTTGGTAGTACTATTATCATTGCCAATGATATAGTGCAAGTACACACATTTAATATCAAGAGCAATATGATTGCACGATGTGTGTCAAATACAGAGACCCCTGGGTTTTGATACTTCCATCCGAGGAGTGTAAGCAGAAATCCAAGCAAAAAGCTAAAGGCAGCAAGCCACGCTGTGTAGGAACGAAATTCTTGCTCATTTCTGAAAAATAAAACATATAAATAGCTTCAAATTAGAAGTACAGTTTAAAATAAAGAAATTAAATCAGCATCTGTCACATTGTATTTACATTAAAGATGCAGATATATTATCTTATAATTGTACCAAAAAATATGGATTGAGATAATGTTACCTTCAATCAAGAATTGCATTGATCTTATGTATCGATTTTCTTAATTAAATTTGATTTTCCTCTAAAAAATTTAAAGATTATACAACTTTAACTTCAAAATGAGGTCCTTTCAAACCAGAAAATTGTCTAGGATCATAAAATCTAAGATCTGTCGGATGCTTAGATTGAAAAATATATTAAGAAAAAAAAATGAGAATTAAATATGTTTCAAAGGGAAGCTGGGAAAAAGAGGATAAAAAGAACCATTGCAAATATCAATCAGAAACTCAAAGAATCATTGAAGTTACACACTTTTAATGGGTTGACTTGAGAATAAGGTTGACTCTCAAAGAATCATCCAGAATTTGATGAACCACAAATTGTAAATATTTCCCAGCTATAAAAACATAAATCTTTATAAGATGCAAAGTTTTCCTTCAATTCCTATCTTCAACTTCTTGGCAGCCAAACAAAAAGTTTCTCCAAGTTTTACCAAGAGAAGGAGAAATTTGGGGGAAAGACAACACTGTTCTTCATGAAGCTATCAGATGGGTTCGAGTGTGGGATTGTGAATAGAGAATATGCGGCTTACTAAAAAATGTTCTATTCCAACCAAGACTTATTATATAAGGCTCAAATTTTAGAAGATAAAAAATGTGGTGCCGAAAATAGAAATGATGAAAAAAGAAAAGAAAAAGAACAATGGGTGAGATTGATAGACTGAATAAATAAATAAGTTATTGGTTCCGTATTATTCGTCTATGTCCAATTGTCCATCATCTTTGATAAGCTACAAGTTTGTCTTTATTTGAACTTTAAATAAACTAAAAGTTTACTTAAAAAAAAAAAAGAAAAGTACTAAAGTTACCCAAATATATATAAGTCAAGATTTTTAACAAATCCAAACCAAAAATGGACTTGGATTATTATTATTATTATTATTATTATTATTATTTTTGTTATCTGATTTCAACACAGTCACACAAACAAAAATGGACTCGGATTATTATTAGTATTATTTTTGTTATCTGATTTCAACATTCACACAAACAAAAGATGGATTCCAGATTTTGTGCCAGTCTTCTTTCCTATACAGTGTTAGAATTTTCCCACCAAACTATACTTGAATACACAACAAAATCGGAACATTAATTTAAGGCAGGTAAAGCAATTGTTAGTTATTAAGGAACTAAAAAAAGCAAGTAATCAGGGCACATAATTAAGCCATGCATATACAAGTAAAACACCAAAAGAGATTAGTACCCTTCGGAGCTAAGATCAGCAAATATATAACAATAAGACTAAGTTGAATGGGACAAAGTAATTGAAGCCACATAATCAGTGCTTATACATACATAAAAGATGGAGTTGAACACTTAGTATAACACTAACTCAAAGGACAAAGAGTCAAAACCAAAACTAAAAAATCAAAGAAATTTGTACGAAGTACTAACCCTTCTGAACTCAGATTAGAAGGATTGGTGTTGCTGCTGTCCATGCTCGTTGCCTTGTGTCTTTCTCTGAGTGAAGAATTTGAGGAAATGAACAAGTTTAGAACTTTGAAGCCTATGTTTTCTGTGTGTTGGAGGTAGCTCATTGTGCTTTCATTTTGCAGAATATATATATAAGGCGAGTGGGCCCGTTGAGTTGGTCTTCACTTTCTTAGAAATTTATGAAAATGTTTAAAACAAGTCCTCCAAACTCCAAAGTTTCCAAAGTTGTTTTATATTGGCGATTGGAACGCCCAGCGTATTAAACGGCTCCGTATTATTTTGTTTAGTTCGATTTGAACTGCGAAAGTTAATAAACTGAAGAAAGAGAGTGAAGCGACGATTGTCAATTTGTCTACGCAGCATACTCTATGATGCATCACCACGTCAAAGGCCCACATTTTGAAACTTTATAGTACTAATAAATCTATTCAAAGAATTGAGCTTTTTTGATGAGTTTGCTTTGCTACGCCTTTGTTGTTGGCTTTAAGGATATGTTGTTAAATCTTTTAGCCAAATTTCTTTTATGTCTAATTATTTTTTTTTTGGAAAATGTTAACATGCCTTAAAGAATTTATTAGTGAACAATTCTAAGAAAGTTTTTATAACAAAAGTCAAAGGAAAAAAAAAAAAGCAATTAATATTTTGAGTTTTTTTTTTTTTTTTTTTTTATAAAAGTTGTGTCAAACCTTTTTTAAAATAGTGTGTTAACGATTGTCCTAAGAACAAATTCACCTTATTAAATATGTACTTGGGAGAGAAAGTCTTACATGGAAGATTAATGAACTTTAGAATTAACATTAAGTGATGTTCTTTGTATATTTTATTGATTTCTTAATTAAAGTCTCCATAAATTTGTCTCTCTCCAACACACTAAAATTGACTTCTTGGAAAATGTCACTTATTGGTTATTTCTAATATGTACAGTATCTAGAAAGTAAAATAATAATAACTATTTATTGTGTCATATAAGTGATGATTTGATCACTAAATTCAACAAAAACATATTACTGTTGCATTTAATTTCCAGTACTGACATTAAAAAAAAAAAAAAAAAAAATCTTGATAGCATTGGCTAATTTTGATGCTATATTTATTCATGGGTTCAGTTAATAGGTGTCCTTAAGGTATTTGTTAATGAATTATTTTAAAAAAATTTTGATACCATTTTTATCACAAATAAAAAAAAAAAAAGTCAAAAAAGTCAATTACATTTTTCTTTTTTTTCAAAAAAGTTTTAAAAAGTATTTACTAAACCTATGACATTAGTTCATCCATTAACATATCATTTTCTTTTTTTTTTTTATAAGAACTTTTCCCTTTATTCATTATCCAATCCCACACTTTCCCTTATTACGTGATTAAACTAAATTGTTAATTTTGTATTTCTTTGATGTAACACAATGCTCCAACATTCAGCTTTTGGGATCCAGTTTGCACACAGTTAAAGAATTATGATTGGTTTTCAAAGAATATACATTTTAAAATAAATTGTAAGCCTCAAACTAAAATCAAAATTTCTATATCACATTGATCTTTTTTTTTTTAATATAAAAAAAAAAAATTCCTAGCCCCATAAAGTCAACTTACGTAGCTATCCTTCCATTTTGAGATTTCGCTTGATGGTTCCTCGAAGTATCAAAATGACCGTCTTTATTTTGGGGCCTTTTTAATACGGCTCCCGAATTTTTCTTTTTGATCGGGAACTACCTTACAAGGCTTACATATCATCTTTGCTATAACTTTTTCTATGTCATCATCGCAGTAGAAAAACCATATCTATTTTTTTCAAAAATTAAAAATGAAAAGGTTAGATATTCATTCATTAGCTCAAGGAGTTTGCACATGTATGTTAGAACAACAGAGAATCAAGAAGCCAAATTCCCTAAGGGCATTCATTACGAGAAACCCAATACAATCAATCCAATTTTTATAGGCAATTGAATTTAGCCATTTTCGGTTATAAATATATATATATATATATATATTTTTTTTTTTTCAATTGTAGCAGGGACTCATTTGAAGGCTCTTTAACAAATGCCTAAGGACATCAGTTAACAAAAGTCATTCTCTAATCATAGTGACAATATTAGAGCATACTCTAAAATGAGTTTCAAACGAAACATACTCTATTCTCAATTTCAGTAACACTAGTTATGGTGTCACATGCTTGTTCATAAGAAAAGTTCCATTGTATTAGAATAAATAACAGTAATTTATCATGTGGAATTTAAGGAAGGATTAATTGTGATCAATAACAATGATACAGTGATCAAAATTATATCATTTGGCTACTTCAATGGTAATCCAAAACATTTTTAAATGCTCCCAGAGGTAAGAATGTGTACATTATTAGCCAATTGAACTCTATAATCCAGTCCAAAAACTAACAAAGTCAGGCAAAAATGGGCTTTTGCCCCTTTCGGACAAAAGATGTATCAAAATGCCTCTGTTTTGAAACTATCTAAGAAAATACTCCTGTTTTGAAACTCGACTTTCTAAAAATTGAGTTTTACATTGAAACTTGATTTTTAGAAAATTGAGTTATAGGCAATCAAACTTAAAAAAAAAAAAAAAAAAATTATGGAACTCAAGTGAATTTTTCCAAATGACTTGATTTTTATCCAATCGAGTTTTACATTGAAACTTGATTTTTTAAAAATCAAGTTTCAAAATAAAGGCATTTTGCTAGATAGTTTAAGAACATGGACATTTTACTATATCTTTTGGGTGAAAAGGGGCAAATGCCCATTTTGGGCAATAAAGTCATAATGTAAACATTGATAAAAGAATCACGAGACTTATATAACTATAAACAATTCAAAATTAAAAGTTATTTCTTAAAAATAAACCACTTAGCAAATGACATAATGCTTATCAATGAGTAAACTGGACTTTACATAAGGCAACTTGAGCTTTAATCTCAACTCGGACAAAATGGCTTTTGCCCTTTTCGTGTAAACAATCCAGCACTTTGCCCTCCTTCTCAAACTAATTAGGGAAATGCCCCTCTTTTGAAACTCGATTTTCTCAAAATCGAGTTAAACCCTATAGTGGCGTTTTTAAGGAGCCTAGAGTGACATTTTAAGGATCTATAGTGGCGTTTTGAAACTTGAGCTCCATGAACTCGAGTTATAGGTAAAAAAAAAAAACCTATAACTCGAGTTCATAGAGCTCGAGTTCCAAAACGCCACTATAGGTCCTTAAAACGTCACTATAGAATCCTTAAAACGCCACTATAGGGCTCCAGAATTTTTTTTTTGAACTTGATTTTGAGAAAATCGAGTTTCAAAAAGGGGCATTTCCTTAATTAGTTTGAGAAGGGGGGCAAAATGCTAGATTGTTTTTTTAAAATGGTCGTAGGCCAATTTTGTCCATCTCAACTCCTTGATCTCTATGCAATCAATACGAAGGAGTGAATAGGAAATACTACACTGTGGTTAGTATATTTATGTGGTAAAACCTAAAATTGGATTCACGAATGAAAGATATAACAATCATTAAAAGCAAAGCAATTTACACAAAAGCAAAATCATAGCAATATAATTGTCTACACAAACACAAAGGAAATGTAAGCGTAATTAATTTGTAAAACTTTTAAATATTTAACATCATTGTTTGAAATTTCTCTCTCAAAAAAAAGAAAAAAGAAAAAACATCATTGTTTGAAAATGTCAAATGAGTATGAATAAAGGCTGGACAAATTAGTCTATTGAGCTTGGTGGAAGTTGTGAATACTGGATAGGTGCAATATTATGATAATTACCTTTAGTAAGACAAATACGGAAAAACATAAATTCCTATTTTCTTCATTCATGCTGTTTCCTCTGTCCGGAAGAAATGGTAGAATAAAATCACTCAATCTTCTTCCTTCATGCATGCTCACCATTCTAGATTTGTCTATTGTTCCCATGGTAGCTGGTACTTTATGTTTTTGATTTTTGATTTTTTTTTTCCTAGTGGGAGTGCTTGATCAAAACCAACAAAGAAGTATTCCAAACCATTCACGGCTGGTTCTCTAATGTGAGCTTCCAAGGATGGGATGTTGCTTAGTGACATTAAGGGTCTGTTTGAGATTCGCTTATTTTGCTGAAACTAAAAACTTTTTGTTGAAAGTATTGTAGATAAAGGTAAAAGTTAGCTGAAATAGTATAATGAGACCCATAAATAGTACCAAAAAGTGCAGTGAGACTCATGAATAGTAGCAAAAATAAGTTGAATAGTTAAATAAGTTGGCAAAAATAACTTTTGCCAAACGCACACTAAATGTGAAGGACTGTTGTGTGACACAATAAATAATGGTGCAAGCAAGGATTGATGTAATGACTAGTCAACCTACGTGACCAATCTTATCGGATGTCTATCGATCTATGTCTTCAACATAAGATGAAGTTGGTTGCACTACATTGTCGACCCATGATCTATGTCTTCAACATAAGAAGAAGTTGGTTGCACTACATTGTCGACCCATGAAGATGTTGTTTGAGCTTCATGGATGACCTAATACACCTTATTTGGTGTAAACGTAAGGTTTTATAATTATAGAAGTCATAGTTTTTATTACCAGTATTTGAACATACGCATAGATGACTTATCTATGTTGCATAGTGTAGACACCCCATTTCATTCTAACTCATATCCAAGCCCCGCAGTCCTAATGATGAGAAATCAAATCGCTACCAAAATGATTAGTGCTGTGTGTGGAACCCAATGAGGATAACAAGCTTAAACATGACCAAATACAGTCCAAGCTCAAGCCCAATTATGAAAATAGGTAGCCCAAAGCCTAAAAGACAATTTTGATTGAATTTGGTTCAAGCTTACAAAGAGTGTGTATGTCAAGTATATAATGTGTACACACCCAATTTGTGGAGTACACACTCTCTGGACAGAGCCTAAAATTACTCCATTTTCATTTTGATGAGATTATATGGCAACCAGCTTGATCAATTGGCTACTCAAACATGTCATCAAACCCTAGCTACCCATTTCCCCTATAAATACCCCAATTTTAACATTCAAAAGGCTTGAAAATTTAGCCTTATCAAAACTCTGCCAAAATGACAAGAGAATACCTAAACCTAGAGTTTCAATGCTAGAAGGGCAAAAGGGCTGAGCATTAGATTGATCTTCAAATCCTTGTTTTTTTGAAGGTAATCTCTTTCTCATCCATATTCGAATTCTAGTTTGGTTCAAGTTTGCAAATAAAATCATTTAGGGATCCCATTTTGCCCTAATCAAGTCACACGACTCATTCTCCGACACACATAGCTATGGTAGTCGATATCAGTAAACTACATTGATTTAAGTGCTATGAGGAGGATATGTGGATCTTTTCCATGACCCATATTCTCCTCCTTGATTCTTGTTTTTGATACGTTCAGTGTTGTTGTTTTTTAGCCTTGAATATGTTGTTTGCATGTATATATTTTACACTGTGTCTTTAATTTTGTTCATTTTGCTGTTTGTGTCAAGAACATGTATGAACCCTAATCTGCCTTGAGATGCGTATACATTGGATGAACCCTGGCGCACTTTTCATGCAACTAGGGTTCTTGTTTGGGTTTTTTTTTTGTTTTTGGAAATCAACCTTGAGTCTCAAGTGCGTATGCACCCTTCTTATGGCATACGCCAATTTAGGCCCAATCAGATTTATGGCATTTTTTGTTTCATTTATCTTTAATGCCATGGTTTATTATCTTTTCTTATCTACTTTTACTCTTTCGTAATGTGTATATTTTGTTTGTCTTTGTTTCTGTTAGGAATATGAAATAATTGTTATAATCCCTTTAGTTAGGTAGTTAGTTAGTTGGTTAAGATTAAGATGAGTTAGTTAGGATTTGAGCACATGTAACTTGTTTAACACATGGCTTAATTCATAGAGCACATGTTGAATTAACTAACCAATTATCTTAAGCCATGTGGGCCAGTGACATTAGAGCTAGTCTCCTATAAATATATGATTGTAATTCAACATTAGATATCAATTGAAGAATAACCCAATTCATTGGTTAGTGCATTCTCTCTCACACACTCTCTCTCTCTATGGAGGTTGGTTACTTCAAATTAAGTCAATTTTCCTATAATTCCCATCAATTCAACTATAATTCTTATTCGTCCCCATTAGGAACCATCAGGTTCCTAACAAGTTGTATCAGAGTCATTCATCCAGAAGCTATGATTGAAACTAAATCTACAATACTTCTAGACGAAGCTATTTCCAACTTTCAAGTAGTTCAGAAACAACTTAGTATCATTTTGAAGAAATTATCTAATTCAAAAACAAGAAGACAACAACCCCAAGCACCTCAATCCTATAAGAACCATATATCAAGCAATGCTCTAGCCATAACTTTTCCAAAATCACTCAAGGTTGATTTTCCTAGGTTCAAGGGTGAAGAACATGTTACTTGAGTTTACAAAGCAAACCAATAGTTCAACCATTACAAGACCCTGGATTAGGGAAAGCTTCCAATGGCCTATGTTTGCATGGATGGGAAAGCATTGGTGTGGTTTGAAGATGCTGAAGATACTGGGTTATTTGTTAGTTAGGATGCCTTTGTTCAAGCACTACAAGTCAGATTTGGATCTACTTCCTGTGACACTCCATGAAGGCTACTATTCAAGAACTACTTGTTCTTGTGAGTAATCCAATGCTCATTGGCGTTAGGCAAACTCATGTTTCACAAGATGGGTCTGTTCATACAATCAAGAATGAAGACGTAGACTTACCACTTAATCACATTGGGGGCCAAATCTCATTGCTTAGTGGCTGTCATAAAGCTAAGGAACAAGATGCTTCTTTTCTTGAAGGTAGCTATGGGATAAATGATGGATTCCATAGCCGAGATGATCACAATTTTTATAAGAAATTATGTTCTATATTGCTGAAGGTTAAGTTCAATACGACTGCTTTGCATTATGCTCCTATTTCATGGGCTGGGATTAATTGCTTTGGAACTGTTCTTGTAATCAATGGTCAAGATGCTTTGGCGTATTGGGTTAGTGGCCAGTTTTTCCTAATAAATGTGTCATTTCATAACAATACCTTGTGGGCGAGGTGTTTTCAAGGGAAAGGAAATGTTAGGCAATGAAATAAGGCGTAAATACACTTTTGGTCCCTACATTTTGGGCCATTTCTCGATTTGGTCCCTAAACTGATTTTGCTCCTAGGTTAATCCCTGATTTTTTGAAATCGTTTATAAAATGGTCCTTGCTGTCATCCAAGTAACGGAACCCTATTACGTGGCAGATGGAGTGTCCTGGTTGCTGACGTGGCACTAACATGACATTAAAATATTATTAAAAAAAATTATTTGGCAGTTTTCAATGCCACGTCAGCATTTTTAAATTTTTTTTAATTTCTAATAAAAAAATTTCAATTTAAACTGAAAAAATTAAAAAAAAAAAAAAAACTTTACAGTTTTAAAGATTGAGAAAAAAATGTTTAGAGTAATTATTTCAATTTTTCTTGAACTTTTTTAAGAAACAAACACTAGATTAACACTATTTACACTCTATGTTAGCATTTTTGTGTTTGTGTTTGTATCTATTACATTTTCTTCTTTCTTTTAAGATAAACCAAAAAAGTAAAATCAAAACAAAAATAAATGAATAAATAGCCAGCTAGAGATGCGTGTTTATAGTGCTAAAAAACCCAAATTGGTTTATGTTTGTGTGGCATTTGTCTCTCTTAGTCTCTATCTCTCTCGATCTGAGACGACTTGCTCTCAGATTAGGTTGGTTGAAAAATATCCTAAACCATGGTTGAGAAGAAAAAGAGGGAAGAAGATCGGCCCAAAAGAATTAGAAGAGGAGATCGGCCTAAGAAAAAAGAAGAAGAAGAGGCAGAGGAGATTGGCCTGAGAAAAAAGAAGAAGAAGAGGCAGAGGTGCAATCTTTGACCTTTGCTTGTTTGTGTTGTTTGTGTTTGTATTGTTCTTTTTCTTCTTTCTTTGTCAATCTCCGATTTTTTTCTCTCTCTAAACCCAAATCCCTCTTCCTCTCTCTTTTTTTATCAACAATGGTGGTAGTGGGTTTGGTGACTTTGTGGGCGTGGGTTTATTGACTGATCGGTGGGTTTCAAGGTGAGAACGTGAAGTTTGATTTCTCTGGTTTTCGGGTTGTTGATGATTTTTCTGTGTCCATCGGTTTGATTTTTCTGGGTTCATGGGTTTTATTTTTTTGGGTTCATAGGTTTGATTTTTCTAATTTTGGGTTGTTGATGATTTTTCTGGGTTAATGGGTTTGATTATTTGCTAACAAAATCAATAAAAGAAAAGAAAATACTTATTATTTTAATTTTCTGGACAAGTTTTCATCTTCTTTTTTGTAGAACATGAAGAACAATTCTGGGTTCACCTGCATTGTTCTGGGTTTGCTCTTGATTCTGGGTTTTATTTCTTGTTTTTTCTGGATTGGATGGAGATTAGATTTGGTTGCTGGATTTGGATTTGGGTTTGCCAGAGCTTGGATTGGTTGCTGGGTTTATTTCTTGAATTTGGGAAGAACATGAAGATCAGGTTGTTATGTTCTTACGGATAATAATAATAATAATAATAATAATAATAATAATAATAATAATAATAATAATAATAATATGAAATTAAAAAATTAAAATGCTGACGTGGCATTGAAAACTACCAAATAATTTTTTTAATAATATTTTAATGTCACGTTAGTGCCACGTCAGCATTATGTCAGCAACTACGGCACTTCGTCTGCCACGTAATAGGGTTTTGTGACTTGGATGACGGCAGGGACAATTTTAAAAACGATTTTAAAAAATTAGGGACTAACCTAGGAGCAAAATCAGTTTAGGGACCAAATTGAGAAATGACCTAAAATGTAGGGACCAAAAGTGCATTTATGCCGTGAAATAATTGTTGTAATCCCTTTAATTAGGTAGTTAGCTAGTTGGTTGAGATTAGGATGAGTTATTTAGGATTTGAGCACATGTAGCTCATTTAACACATGGCTTAATTCATAGAGGACATGTCGAATTAACTAGTCAATTATCTTGAGCCATGTAGGCTAATGACATTAGAGCTAGTCTCCTATAAATACATGATTGTAATTCAACATTAGATATCAATTGACGAACAACCCAACTCATCGCTTAGTGCATATTCTCTCTCTCTCTCTCTCTCTCTCTCTTAATATTTCTCTATGGAGAGAGAGAGAGAAAATGCACTAAGCAATGAGTTGGGTTATTCTTTAATTGATATCTAATGTTGGATTACAATCATGTATTTATAGGGGATTAACTCTAATGTCATTGGACCATATGGCTTAAGATAATTGGCTAGTTAATTCAACATGTGCTCTATGAATTAAGCCATGTGTTAAATGAGCTACATGTGCTCAAATTCTAACTAACTCATCATAATCTCAACCAACTAGCTAACTATCTATCTAAAAGAATTACAACAATTATGAAGTATTCCTAACAATTTCCTTTCTTGTTTAACATTAATTATAAAATACCAAAGATATTTCTCTTTCTTTCCTTTTTTGTCCTTAAACCCTAATTCACTCTCTCTTTTCTTTCTCATACAATCTTTAATTTTGATTCAAACTCTATAAGGCAACTAAAAGTCTTAGAGATAAATGAGGCAAACATTTCAAATATAAAAGACTTAAATACTTTCTAAACTTAAAGTTAATAATTATTTAGCATTCAGTTAATTTGAATCCAATTAATTATTCAAGTATAAGGAAAATGTTTCAAAGGAGACTTTAATACAATTAAGGCAATTGATTCAATTTTAATCGGAAACATCATAAGTCAAGTCAATCAAATCCTAATTAATTAAATCTCTTTTAAGCTATAAAAAGTGCAAGCTCTTAATGTCAAATCAAGACAATTCAAGTCTAACAAAGGGAAAACACTCATCAATGAATGATGCTTTTACTTCAATTGATAGGCTAATAATGTATTGACCCTTATGATAAATTGACTAATTAATTAAGCCAAGTTAATTAATTATCCAATTAACATGCAATAGCATGGTAGCATAAAAAAATCACCAACTATGTTAGTATGCAGCGAAAAATAAAGTTGACACGGTGATTTATGAATGGGAAAAACCTCCAAGGCAAAAACCCCACCGGGTGATTTTAAGGTCATAACTCCCGAGAATCCACTATTATCACAACAAGCAGTTACAAGTAAAGGAATCCTAGTACCTTATACTAACTTACAGTTGAACCCTTACCCTAATACCCAATTGGACTTGTTCTCTCATTTTAATGCACGGCTCCCAATACATGACTAACCAATTCGATGCACGGATCCAAGTACGTGACTAACCACCAACTTGAGAAGGATGTTGGCTACAAAGTTCTTCAATTCATCACATGATGAAGATCACGAAGCTCCTTGGTTATAAAACCCTACGGCGTACAAATGCAGCAACTTCTTGAAGAAGATGATAAACTAGTGCATATGTCTTCGATTCACAATATGCTTGTGAAAAACTTTTGCATTGAGGTGCATCAGCTGTGATGGCCCTTAAAACAATCCTTATATATGTTTAGGATTGTGAGAAAAGAAAGGCCAAACATGTATACACAGATTAGAGTGAAATCAAATTTGGAAAACTAATTTTCTTAAATCTCGATAGATAGGTTATCTGTCGAGAGCTGTCAAGAATTGGGTTGAAATAGCTTTTTAAACCTCGATAGATATTAGCTGTCGAGTATTAAAATCTAGTACTTCTTCACTTGAATCTTGAACAGATTTACATAGCTTTAGCACTTGAACTTGAAACATTGTTCCTTGAAGTATTAAGCACATCCTAGATTTATCCAATTACAAGTAAAGTGCGTTTTGTCAAAGGATTAGCCAATTCTACAATGACATATGTTCCTAACATGATTCACATATGTCCTAACATCAATTAATGACCCTTCCTCATAAGACTTAAGCACACTTTAGGAGTAAGACTTGTAACTTTGTTTGGTACCCACATGCATGCGCCCCCCCCCCCCCCCCCCCCACACACACACACACTTGTTTGTTGTATCATGATTTTTACCATGTTGCCTTCCATATCATATCTTGTTTCTTTGAGTTCATTGCCACAAATCAGCTTTCCTTTCCATGACTACTTATATGCTTCCATGCCTTTATCCATTTGCCCCCTTGCTCACATGTATACATCGCTTTCCATATATTGTTTCACATGACCTGTAGACTAACCTTGGTCTAGATGCAAACACACATTTTTTGAACCTCTAGGATAAATCAACCTCCTATCCAAATCAAGCAACGATATATGAAGGCTAGCTACTATTGGGAAAGCTTGGGATGCCTAACCTCTTCTTATGTTGTACCCTAACTTCGAACATTGTCTGCCAGAAAGACCTTCATGGAGTCATTTTGTTGGTTCCTAGACCTATAACTAGGTGGCGACTCATTTGCTTCTTTTTAAGAGGCAACATGTACTCCTAAGTTCATGCATTTGAGCCTAAAACCCTTTTTGGGGAGATTAAGTACTGCGTACCCCGCCTTCGCTATAAGGAACCGATATGGCGATATGTCATCTAAAGGGGTTACAAATCATGGAACTTATAGATGGGTTTTAGAGCAATGGTATATTTGAGAAATGCTAATAAAATTATTCAATTAAGCTTTTAATATTTTTATACACAAAGATTCCCTCTTGTTTATATTCTCCAATTCTCTACATCTTTTAGCCAAATTTGACATACAATAGCTTAGAAAATCAATGTAAATCACAAAAAATCATATAAATGATTATTAGTTTTTTCTTTTGGGTTAAAAAAATGTCACTTGTCTTACATGTGACTAAAGTTAAAGTGAAAATTGTAGGATTCTAAATGGAAACCACAAAAACCAAATAAATGACTAATGAAATTTTTAAATGCATGTATCTCATATGAGTCACATCTACTATAATAATAGTCGCACTAAGGGTGAGTTTGGTTGAGTTTTTTGAAATTGGGCTTTTTGAAAAAGTAGAGTTTTCAAAAAGTGCAGTATGAAAAAGTGTTTTTTTAAAAAGCTGAGTGTTTGGTAAAAGCTATTAAAAAGTGTTTTTTGAAAAAGCTGAGTGTTTAGCTAGCATTTATAAAAGTGGCCGTTTGAGGGGTAAATTACTAAAAAGGACAATGTCTATATAAAAAAAATTCTTTGTTTTAATTACCTCTTTTAATGCAAATTATGGACACAATTTTTTCACAAAAATTTCACAATAAAGTCTATATAACAAGTTGTTAATGGTAAAAAAAAAATGTCACTAATAGGTCTAGATGAGAACTAATAACAACTTACTATGTAAATTTTATTATGAAATTGTTATAAAAATATTATGTCAATAGTACTATTTTTTTTCTAAAGAAAAATAGTGCTAACTTAAAAAGTTTAGAGATATAATAAAATGTTACAATATTTTCACAATATTAATTTAAAATTAATCTTTGTAAAATAAAATTTTATTAACACTTAACTTTTAAATGAATTGTTCTAATACTCATAATTTTTTCTCCACCACGTGCTCTATAACATCACAATTATGAAAAAAAAGTTGTAAAATAATTTGTGTTGTACTCTCTATATTTCCTTCACGTTACTTTACCCAAACCCAAAAACTCTTTTTTTTTTCTTTCGCTTTTTTCTCATCCACACGTTCACTTCACCCTCATCTTCTTATCTTCTTTTCTTTTACTTTCCTCCACACGCACACAGACACACACAGACACACACACAAGTCTAAGCTCTCTCTCGAGCTCTCTCTCTCTACTCCATGTCTCCAAAGGTTCCATTTATCAAAATCTCTACCGAATTCAATAGATTTTTTTTTTGAGATTAGATATGTAAGACGTAAATCAAAAAAAAAAAAAAAAAAAAAAAAGAGAGAGAAGAGAAGAGGAAGAAGCAGCACAGAAAAAGAAACCCAGCTGCACAGAAGAAGAAGAAGAAGAAGAAGAAGAAGAAGATGAGATGCCGCAGCACAGCAGCATAGAGGAGCAGGCAAAAAAAAAAAAACTATTGGCAATTTAGGAAAAAAAGAAACCCACCAACGATAATTTCTGTTTTGAGAAAACGTGATTGTGCGTTTTGCAAAACGGAGCTCAGAGCTCCATTTTGCAAATGCACGTTTTCTTCACAAATCCAAAATGCAGTTTTTTGTTAAAAGCTGCGTTTTGAAACTTACCAAACGGGCTTTTTGGGCTGGAGGTTTCAAAACGGGCTTTTTGGGGCTGGGAAAGTGGTTACAAACAGGCACTAAATTTACCATGAAGCTTGTCCGCTAGGAAGAAAGATTTATGATTTCAAAACTTGAAATAGACAATGCCTGCTTGAAAAAATGTGGATTGAAAGTTTTTTAGCCATTTATTTATGGTCGTGTGAGAAAATTTATTGGGTTAGGGATATAATTTTAGAAGAGAGATGATGGGATTGAAACTTAACTTTGGCCTAGAAAGGAGAGGAAGTTATCATACTTATCAATCAAGATTTTCGATTGAGTTAAACAAAATTAGTTAACTTTTTTGTGTTAGTTCAGCAACGTGGGTTTTAGGGGTGGTACTTCGTGTTTGTGTGTTGCGTTCGTGTCGTATTAACTCATGAGTATTCGACTATATAGGTCAACACTAACCTGACATATTTATTAAAAGGGTGAAGATTCCTCAACCCTAACACAACTCATTTATTTATTTATTTATTTTTTTTGAGATCCAACTCATTTATTAAGAGAATCAATTGTGTTGACCTGTTTATTAGATTTGAGTCTTGTTAACAGGTACGGTATAACACTCGTTAAGAAGGATTTAAATAATAAGTAAACTACACGTGAATCCACATTTATTGAAGAAAGAGAAACATTTTTGAAAAGTTAAATTTGTTACAAAAATACCCTTCTCTCTGTCTTTAACGTCTGTAGCCTTCTCTCTCTTCTTCCCTTCTCACTTCTCCTTCTCTCTTGGTCTCTCACTCTCTCAACGTTTCAATCCCAGGGAAAAAAAAGTCCACCAACACCACCGCAACCGCCAGATCTGTAACTCATCCACCACCACCAAATCCGTCTCACTTTCTCTCTGCTATCTCGATCCTCTCCCTCATATCAGCCAAGGCCAAAGCCTTGAGCTCAACCACTGTTTCTGTTAGTTGTGCTCATCGGCGCCACCCCCACCTATAGCCATCGCTCTCCTTTCTCTCTTTCTGCCTTTGGTTCTGCTTTTCCGTCCTTTGTTTTTGGTTGTATCTGGGTTGCTTTGGTGAATGGGTTCAATTTGGAACGTGAAAAGCTTGACAATTTGGCTTGGGTTTGAAATTTGGGTATTTGGATGGTGGTTTTTGTAGATCTGAAAAAAAAAAAAAGAAAAAAGAAGAAGAAAAAACTCAAAAAGTACAGGCTGAGAAAAGTACCGTCTAAGGAAAGGAAGATGAAAGAACTTAAAAGGGTATTTTGGTCTTGTTGTAAAATGCCCAATTTTTTATGTTTTACTGACACTTTAAGTGCTACGTTTCTATGCTTTTTTCTACTCTCAAAAAGCAACTATACTTTATTAGTAAGAAATTCAACCTTAACGAACAGCACCCGTTAACAAAAGCTATCAGATTTTATCAAAAAATAAAATAAAAAAATAAACAAAAAATAAACAAAAAAATATTTTTAATATAAAATTTAGAACTAAAAGAGTAACTACATCACAAATAATCATTCAAAACTAAAGCATATTCCAACATAAAAAATAAGTAATCACAATATGTCAAAGAAAATAAACCATAACAACTAATAAGATTATATACCTACAGTTTGAAGGATATATTGGTAAAATATCATTTAATTAAATAGATCAGATGGGTTAAACGGGTTTTATGTGTTCAACACTAACCTAACCTGTTTATTAAACGGGTTAGTCGTGTCAACCCGAATATGATACGAACCCGTTAAGCCTCAACCTATAATCTGCTAATTTCGTGTCATGTCGTGTTGGGTTTACGAGTTGTGTCCAATTTTGCCACTCCTAGTTTTGAACTACATGTTATTTTGGGCTTGTTTTTTTTACCAATTTTGCAGCTTGAAGGACAGACTTTTTGGTGTTCTGCATGAAAATCCGTAAGGCTTGGTTTTGAAGTTTTTGATTGAATAAGAATACATTTGAATTATTTGGAACCCATCTCAACATGATTTGGGCCCATTCAATGCCCTGATTTTTTTTTTCTTCTTTGAAAGAACCCAAATAGCTTCTTTATTGAAGGCCAGTTTTCTCTTTTGTCAATAGAGTGCGTATTTAAATCCAAGTGAGCATCATGAATGTTTAAACTTGAAGTAGTCCAATCTAAACAATAGTAACTTAAATAATAATAATAATAATAATAATAATAATAATAATAATAATAATAATAATAATAATAATAATAATAATAATAATGTAAGGGACAAATTGACTCACCTAGATTTCAGGTAAATTTTCAAACCAAGTTTATTCAGATTCTTCTAATATCAATAGTATAATTTGTTTTTTGTTTTTTATCAATAATCATAGTAATTGTGTCTGAGGATTTGAAGCCAAAAGCACAATAAACATGTTCCCCAAAAAAAAAAAAAAAAATTGAATGAGAAATTCAAAAGGACTATGCAACACCTACCAGTAAAGCTACAAACAAAGTTCAGCCAACAGAAAAGGACTATGCAGTCCTAGAACCCTGATGGCTGATACCATACACAACCAAGATCAAGCTCCAACCAGAACTGAGCCTACCAACAAGAATCCTTTACTACAATTTATCACGAAGCTTACAAATCAAGACCATTATAAGTTAAGCAGCCCAAGAACCTGGCTTAATATGGATACTTAACTAATCACAAAGCCCTCTGTATCACCCTACATCATTCGAGATGATTTCGTCTGAGTAACAGCCCTTCAATCATGAGTAACAACCCTAATTTTAATTTCTTCAAGATTTGAATTGAGTTAAAAAGTATATTCTAGTGAATGTGTGTGAGTAGTGACATCCTAGAATCAAAGATATTTCTAATAATGGAACATTGTGATGGTGAGTGATTACAATTACCCAAAATCTAGCATGTGAATGTGTTAAATAAAGTTAAGTACTAACACATTATTTCACATTTTCAACCTAATTTTTAAAACCAAAAGCCTAGTATATTGAAGAAAACATGAAAAACACTCAAGAAAATTCAAGCACATTTAAGAATATTCTAAGAAATCAATAAACTAACATGCTAAATTTACATTTAAATAATAACAAAACAAGTCATGGCAAGAACTTATACTGACATGCAAGATAAGAGAGGGGTAGGAACACGTGTTATCATGGCATGCATCCACCAAGCTTGGAATCCAACTTTTATAATAAATATAATTGAATAATTCTTCTATCCACTGAAGAATTGATGCCTAAATACAAGGTATTTGAACGTTAAGGCGAAAATGCACTTACAGATTTATTTACATAATTGTATTTAATCAAATAGAAGTGCTTTAGTAGAAAACCTTAGGTGTATTTTTCCTTCCGCTTTCTCTTTTACTTAGTTAATTATCTTTATATATATAAAACAATCCTTAATCATGCATGCTAATCAAACTTAACCCTTTATTTCCACTTAATCATACACTAGGGTTACCAAAGTTAAGTAAAGATCCTAAATGGTGTGGGACACCACTCCTATTAACACACACCTAAATCACATACAATATAATCCATAAACTATTCATCAAATGAATTCATAATGCCTAATGTCCATAAATCACTTTTATTAATGAAAAATGTCATACAGATTGGATTTTAGGGTAGAACCAAACATGAATGAGGTCCCCTATATTGGTCTTTGAGAGAGAGAGAGAGAGAGAGAGAGAGAGAGAGAGAGAAGCATTTAGTTGAAAATTAAAGAGATAAGTATTGAAACATGTTTGTACAAGTGTGGCACATATCAATTGATTTAGATTGAAAATTAAATATAAATTTCTTATGCATGGCATGGAAAGCATTTAATTGAAAATATATGCCAAAGAGTTAAGTATTGAAACATGTTTGTACAAGTGTAGCACATATCAATTGATTTAGATTGAAAATTAAATATAAAGTTTCTCATGCATGGAATCCTTATGTACAACAGTGTTAGAACTTCACTTTTATTAAATCATAATTCCTTGAAAATTTAATTATGATCTAAAATTTATATTATATTATTTTTCATTATAGAAACTTTCTTAATTTAGACATTCAAGGTAGTTTAGAATATTGAATTTTAACTCCAATATTTAGTGGAATTCTTTAGATTTTAGTTTTTTCTCAAAATAACAATATATTGGATTCTCATAGCTCTTACATATTTACACACTACTAATGTTACAAAAGTTACACAATGACAATAAGGGACAATAAACCTATGGCATGGATTGAAAATGAACTCACATTATTTTTAGAAAAGTTTTCTTATTTTATTTGATTCAATTTCTAATGTTTTTTAATGAATAAATAATTTTTATATTTTCTCCCACTTGTCCACTTGTGGGAAAAAGCATGTAAATCAAAAATTTTCTTGTCTCTTTTAATAGTTTATTCTGAAGTTCTTACACGATGGATTGTGACAGTGACAATGAGCTTGTTAGAACTCGTTGATACATTTTTCAATAAACTTGGAAAACTACTTCATATTGATTTCTTCATATTCTAATTACTTCCTCTCAAATAAAAATACCGGTTTTAGCATATGCACGTTTTAGTATGTGCCAACCAACTTTTTAAAATTTTAAAATTCCAATCAAGCACAATGTTAGATGATTCATGTATAAATTATTAATTTTAGATAATTTCTCTTTTGAATGAAAAATGTACATATAAATAATCATTTTTATCAGTTAATTTATTAATTTATTTTTATATTTTTTAGAGTACCATTTTCTGTTAGAAAAATGGGTTTTGGCAAGTGTTTGATTGGCAACTTTTAAGCCAAACCAAAAGTAGAGCTCACACATTGTTTTTGGCAAGGCCACATTGGAAAGTGTTCTCCTTTAGGAAGAGATTAACATCATGTGATCACTTTCCTAAAACCATTTAAGCATTTAATGTGTAATTGACTCCTAAAGTGTAAAATTCGTAAGTCTTACATAGAAAATAAATTAAATATTTTTATAAATATATATACTTATGAGTGTGGTTCTAAGTGGGTTGTCTAGTATTAAATAACTATTTATTAATTTATATAAGTGTCTACTATTGCACAGTTAAGTGGATCCATTTTAACCACCATGCACCCTTGGTGCGGTGGTTACTCTACCAGTATAAGTGCTTGTGGGGTGCGGGGGGTAAGGGCTAGGGTTTAAGTCTTTAGGAGGGAGTTTCACACATATATACACTTAGATTAGGCAAGAGTAGAAGTTCTATCTTGTATAAAAAAAAAGTGGAACAATTTTAAATAGTGAGTTCTCATTCATTCCATGTAGTTTTTAGTTTTACACTTACATTCATAGTCAAAGAATGAGAAAGAGATACAATTTCGTTCACTATAGCATTTAGATTAATGTGCTTCTTCTATTTGTTGTGATCATTGTATCTTGGGTGTATAATGTTCAAGACAAAGTATCAATTGTGAAGGGTGAAATTTATCATCAAGATAGTACCAATACTAATTTAATGGCCAGTACGAAATATTTTATCGAACAGCCAGTACCAGTAAGATATTAACTTCCTTGATTTGTGTATTTTATAATTAATATATTTTTGTTCTTGTTTGTCACAAAAATAAATTAAAATTTTATAATATTTCTAACATTCTCAGTACAAGAGACAATAACTAAAGAATATTTTAATCGAGATTGAGATAATTGATAAAATCAAAATAATGTAAATATTTCAACCTAGTTTTCCCATTCGTTATTATATATATATATATATATATAGGTTAATGTTCATGGTTATGTTTGCTTTATGTTCATGTTCATGTTCATGTTCATAGTTGTTCTTGTATTTGTATTATTGTTTTTTGTTGCATGTATATTTTGCATGATTATATCGTTTCTTATTCCTCACATAATTGTGTCACTACAACAAAATTCAATTGAAGAAAATAAAGTCAATGCATGTTTGGCCATGAAAATGGAAGTGGATAAAGGTATCTCTTTCGGTATTTGTTCCTTTTGAGATTTTGATTTGGATAAAAAGTATATTTGATTTGTTAGGACATTTGAGGATGAGGAGGTAATAATAATAATAATAATAATAATAATATGAACATTACATAAAATAAGCATATTTAGTACATTTTAGAGGCAAGATTTCCTATGTATCGGGCCAACTCGGACTATTACTAGTCGGTTATGGTTTTATTGGCCCAGAGTTTGTTTGTGCTTAATATTGTACAAGCAAGCAATAGCTTTGCGGTATTAATTGTTACCATTGCTTGACCGATATTTATGAATGGTTGTCCCTCTATAAGCACACGTGGCGCAATGATGGCTGTGGGAGGGTTTACTTTTATTCTGGGTCAATCATCGTCCTTTTTTTGACCGATCTCATCCCAATGGTAATTTACAGAACACGCATTCTGAATTTATTACTTTTTATATATTGATAAATGGTCATGACCGTGACAATGACTGTTTTTAAAACCATTCCAAACTATACTATTCCTAATGCAAGAAACAACAAAACAAAGCATATATTTTTCAAGATCAAGTGGTTGATACAATCATAGTTATGTTAATGTTTTGACCTAATTTATTGTTTCATTGTTATTTATATAATTAACTATGTGTATGTTTATCTTTATGTTCGTTTTGAGAATTTAAGTTGGCAAATTCCATAGCTTTGTAATATTTAATGTGTGTCATTGTTTAAGTTTGAAAGGCCTAAGATGCAGCTCAAACTAAGTGTATGGTGATTCAGTTTTGGTGTAATGCTACTTTCAATCATGAGTAACATTTAATTCATGAAATCTTGGAATCTGTTGGATGCTTGGAATGACAATATAGGAAAAAAAATCCATTGCAAATATTAATTCAGAAACTCAATTGCTTTAACAAAAAAGAAAAAGAAAAAAATGAAACACAAAGAATCATCGAAGTGACACACTTTTAATGGGTTGATAATCAGGCTAACTCTCAAAGAATCATCCATAATTTGATCAACCACAAATTGTAACCATTTCTATTTCCCAGCTAAGAAAACACAAATCTTTATTGTTTGGACATATGTGAATTATGTTAGGAATATATGTCAATTTAGAATTGGCTAATTCTTTGACAAACACACTTTACTTGTAATTAGGTAGATCTAGGATGTGTTTAATACTTCAAGGAACAAGGTTTCCATTTCAAGTGTTAAAGCTATGCAAATTTGTCCAAGAATCAATTGAAAATGTGTTGGATTTTAAAAATCGACAGCTAGCATCTATCGAGATTTAAAAGGTTGTTTAAACCCGATGTTCGACAGCTTTTGACAGATAACCTATCTATTGAGATTTATGAAAATCAATTTTTCAGATCTGATTTCACTTTAATTCGTGTATAATTGTTTGGGCTTTCTTTTCTTACAACCCTAAACATATATAAGGATTGTTTTAAGGGCCATCGTCACAGCTGATGCACTTCAATGCAAAAGTTTTTCACAAGCATATTGTGACCGGATACAAATGCCCTGGTTCATCTTCCTCTTCAAGAAGCTGCTGCGTTTGTACGCCATAGGGTTTTGTAACCAAGGAGCTTTGTGATCTTCATCGTGTGATGAACTGAAGAACTTTTTAGCCAACGTCCCTCTCAAATTGGTGGTTAGTCACGTATTTGGATTCGTGCATCGAATTGGTTAGTCACGTACTGAGATCCGTGCATTAAAATGAGAGATTGCCGCTACAGAACAAGTCCAATTGGATATTGGGGTAAGGATTTAACTGTAGGTTGGTATAAGGTACTGTGATTCTTTTACTTGTAACCACTTGTTGTGATAACAATAGATTCTCGAGATTGGTAACTTTAAAATCACCCGGTGGGGTTTTTGCCTTGGAGGTATTCCCCATTCGTAAACAAATCACCGTGCTGACTTTATTTTCCGCTACATATAAACTTAGTTGGTGATTTGTTTATGCTACCACGTGTATTGCATCTTAATTAGATTAATTAATCAACTTGGCTAAATTAATTGGTTAATTCATCATAAGGGGTCAATACATTCTTTGCCTATCATTTATGAGATGCAAAGTTTTCCCTACTTCAATTCTTTACTTCAACTTCTTGGCCGCCAAACGGAAATTTATTCCAAGTTCCATAAAGAGAGAGAAATTTGGGTAAAAAACAACACAATTCTTCATGAAGTTATTGGATGGGTTGGAATTTGGGATTGTGAACAGAGAATCTAAGGCATATTAAACAAATGTTATACTTCAAGACTTATTATAAGGTTCAAATTTTAGAAGATAAAAAAATGTGGTGTCTAAAATAGAAATAATGAAAAATAAAAATAAAAGAGAATAGCGAGTGAGGTTGACAGACCGAATAAATAAATAAGTTTTTGGTGCTTGATAATAGCTTAAGGGTCCGTTTGGTTCAATGTAAAATGCTTTCCAAGTGTAAAATATTTGCAGGGGAAAATACTTTTCGGAAAAGAAAATATTTTCAGGTGTTTGGTGGCATCTTACAAAATATTTTGAAAAATACTTTTTAGTGTTTGGTTGTATTCTTGAAAATGCCATAAAAAACACATTTTTTTTCTTGTTGCTCACATTTTCTCACATTTTCTCACGTTTTCTCAGCTTCCAAACAAATATATAATATTATTTCTCAGATAATCACAACAGAATCAAAACCCAAAAAAAAGTTTCATCAAATCCGGTCATGAGAGAAGAAGGAAAAGGGAGAGAAGGCGAAGATCGCGCGGACGGGAGCGAAGGCGATCAGATCGGCGATGGCTTCGAGGCCGTGCGATCTGATCGGCGATGGCTTCGAGGCTGCGCGATCTGATCGGCGAGGGCTTCGAGGCCGCGCGATCTGATCGGCGAGGGCTTCGAGGCCGCGCGATCTGATCTGCGATGGCTTCGAGGCCGCGCGATCTTCACGGCGCGAGATCGGGAAAGAGATTGGCGGAATGATCTTGGTGGCGCGACGTTGACGGCGCAACTCTCTCTACTCTCTTCTTGCTCTCTCTCTCTTTCTCTCTATCTCTGCGTCTTTCCGGAAATGATTTGAAGGTAAAACAGAACCGAAATTCATTTTCCGGGTCAAAGGGCTTATTTTACAGTCAATGTAAATGATTTTCCGGAAAACTTCATTTTTCATGTGCACCCAAACATGCCGCTGGGTGTAAAATATTTTCTGGAAATCGTTTACACCCAAAACAAACGCAGCCTAAAAGTAAAATATTATCTTATTTTTGATAGGTATTATCACATATATTTTATGTTTGTTTCCACACTTACATGTAAATATGAGAGTTTGTAAGTATTCTCTAAAAAATACTCATTATGTGTATTTTTCTCTTGTAGGAGATTTAAACTAATGAGCTAAGCTTGCAACGATGAAGTCAGGAGAATCCAAGGGTAAAGATCAATTGAGAAGTGGATTTTGAAGAATTTAATGAGTCAAAGATATGTGGAAAAATAAAAAGAAAGAGAGAAATTTGCTTGAGGCGAAGATGGAAAAAATCCTGGAATGGAAATATTTTGACTAGTTTTAGTCTTTTGGCCATATCTTTTTACTTGGATATCATATTGACTTGATTATTGTGGCTACGGAAAGAGGACTTAAAGATATAAAACTTTTTAGTTTACTAAAAATTCAAAATATGCTGTATTCAAGGCCAAAAACAACCTGGAAGTTGACCAATTGTTGAAAAATGGGAATTGACATTTTATATTTTCCTTTTTGGAAAGCATGTGTTTTAGGGTTATGAATGTTGTAAATATTAAAGTGATACAAGGACAGCCATGTTTTTGGCTGCTAGAAACCTTATTTTTCATCAATTTTTAAGAGTTTTATTTTCTATGGAAGCTTAAGAACCTAAGCTAGGGTTAAGGGTGAATCCCCAATGTTGTAAGTTGTCTACTATTCAATCCAAGCATGTTTTTCATGTTTTGATTATTGAAATCATTTGTTCTCTTTTTATAATTGTTTTATTAGATTGATATTTGATTTTTAATTCTTTCATAAGTCTATTCTTGAATTTTCTTATTGTTGGAATAGAGTTTTATGATCTCTCTAGTAAAATGTGGTAATCTTGTTAAATATTACTTTTTCCATAGTATTGCCTTTGGGGTATGCAATGTTCTTGAGTTTTTCTAGAAAATTTTCTAGGCTAAATTGTTGGAAGAATTGATGAATAATCAACCAAAGAGAGTTTATTAATAAAGCTTAATTCTAAACCTTCCAATTGGATAGTTTGTGCGTTTACTTACCTGATTGTGTACTAAATTGGATTGGTAGTAGATGCTCAACAATATTGGTGGATAAACACTAATGCCTTAGTGATTTTAATTATTGAATTTTATCAAACTTTCTTTTTCCTAAGTTTAAATGATATTTTTTGATATATTATTGGTGCTTTTGACGTGTTTTTGTTTTCCTTTTCTTGGTGGAATGACAACCTTAGCTACACTACAATTTCCGTTATAAAATTGGACGACATCAGTTTTTGGTGCCGTTGTTGAGGAAAAGGTGCAAAGCAAAGAGCACAAGAGGAATAGGTTGGCTGGTGTTGAGTTCTTCAAACCTAGTAAACTTGTTCCTTTCTTTTTAATTTTTCATATGCAAAATAGATATAGGGATGAATACGGTAGATTTGCAAAGAGACCCAATACAAATTCTGAAGCTCTCTTTCTAAAATTATTTGATTCTTCCAGTTCATCTAATTCTTTGAGTACATATTCACACACATCATACATCATGAATGAAGATGAGTTGCCCATTAAATCTTTACATGATTACTTGCACTCAATACTATGAGAGACCGTGCCTCCAGCTCGTTTTTTTTTTTAATTTTTTTGGATGTGTCAGACCAAACCCATGTGAATGGTGGAGTTGTGTTATTGTCTCTTAAAATGGAGGTCTGACTGATTATATTTTCACCTTTAGTTAAAGGGTTTTACAATGAAGTCGCCACTTATTTAATTATTGGAATAAATAAGAAAACCAAAATTGAAAAACCTCATTTTATTAATTTGAAATTGAATTTACAGTGATCATAGGAAATTACATGGCTTTGTTCTTAGGTACAATCTAAGATAAAGTACATGGCTTTGTTTCCTAGTTACAATTTAGAAATTGAAAATTACAAGGATTAGCATTGATCTATCAACCCTTTATCTAGGCTTGGAGGCTATGTTACAAAGTGGAAAGGTGTTAGGCACCCACCTTACCCGGTGAAACCAGTTTTCTAGACTATGGTGGCCAACATTCATATCACATCATTCAATATGTTATCAATCAATTTGTATGTTAAATTTAATTTGTGTGCATGTGATAAACTCTAATTCAATTTATCAAGCCTTTGGATTGAAAAATAAATTCTAATGAATGTGTATGAATGGTGATATCCTAGATTCAAGGATTTGAAAGAATTATGAAACAAACATCTTTTTCATATTTTTGATGTGGATTTATGATCAAAGCTAGTGTTATGCATGAACATGTGATGAACAACCAAGAACATGTGAAGAACACATAAGAACATTTAAGAACATTCAAACATATTCAAGGGAATTTAAATAATTACTATTATGCTTTAATCTTATTTTCTCATCATGGCAACATAAAAAACCAATTAGGAAAAAGGATTATACCTTCATGCAAGATTCATACGGTGGAGGAGGAGACTCTTGCTGGAGGTTCTAAGGGTGGAGGAAAAGAAGAGTTAAGAGAGGGAGAGTGAGTCTTATTCAATACCTTGAGTTTCAGGAAGACCAAGATATAACAAGACTACTTAATTTCACTAGAACTCAAGAGAGGAGAAGAGATGAGGTTTTTTTGTGTGCTTTGGAATGGAGGAAGGGGGGTTTATATAGTACTTGTGGAGAAAATACGAATGGAAGGACATTTAATGAGGGTTGACAAAGAATCATGAACCTAGACCTTATTTTAGCCTTTGGGAAATCGGATGCATTAAATGTAGAGATTGGTGGGAGTGAGGAGCAAGCAAAATTCGGTTTTTCCATAGCTATTGTAATAGCCTGTAGAGCCAAATTAAAAAAAAAATCATATTTTACTCAACTCTGATCAGAATTGTCTCGTTCTTGTGCTCAAAGTGAAGCCCTGGATGTCTAGTTTCTGGGAAAATTAACCTTATTCACAGATTCAAAATATTCTGAGAGATATTAATGAAATGATGAGCACAAGTCATTTGTTAGAAAACAATTTCAGCACAATTAACATAAATATGTACCAAATTAGTTTCCAATTAACATTATTAGGCTTCAATCACTCCCATTTTAGACTTAATTAGTTCCAAATTTACCCTAATTAAAAGACAATTGCACAAATTACTCATTAAATAATTAATATTTAACTATCGAATCAATTAAGTGTGTACAACCTTATCATAAAATGTAATCCTAGCCAATCAAATTATGACACGTCATTAATCTCAAATTGATTGTAATTATAACCAATTGGAATCAATTGTTCATAATCACATATAGTCGGACTCAATTTGTGATGGTGCATCTCGGCCATTAAAACTTGATTTAATGTTAACTTTAAATCTGATGGTTCGATTAGGGCTTATGACCAGTCAATTTGATCGTTACAACATCAAGATCATTTTGATGAAATGAGATTAAGGATTTAATGAACAGAATCAAGATGCATATTTCCAAGGTGAAATTACCCTTTTACCCTCCATGTGAGGTTAAATGCGAGTTGTAAAATGAGGTGTCAACAAATACGTAAGATTGCACCATCTTGAGTTATATTTCCAGCTAATGTGCAAAACTTTGATTTTAAACCAGGGATAATTCCACTTCTCCCCACGTTTCATGGTGTGGAGAATGAGAACCCTTATGTGCACATTAGAGAATTTGAATAGGTGGTGGCTACCTTCCATAATCAAGTAGGAGGAATAGATACAATTAGATTGAAATTTTCTCCTATTTCTTGAAAGAGAGAGCAAAAAGTTGGTTGTATTCTTTGAGACCTAGGTTGATTGGGACATGGCGTGAGATGACACAAGAAATTTTCAAGAAATATTTTCCTGAATATAAAATGAATGCTCTAAAAAGAAAATTTTCAAAATTTTCATAAAAAGAAAGTGAGACTTTGTACCAAGCTTGGAAAAGATTTAAGGACCTTTTGATTTTGTGTCCTCACCATGGTTGTGAGAGTTGACGCATTGTGATCTATTTTTATGAGGGCCTTACCAAAAGAAATCGTCAATTTGTTGAGATGATGTGTAACGGGGAATTTTTGCAAAAAGACCTTGATGAGGCCATAGAGTATTTGAATGACCTAGCAGAGAAAGCCCATACTTGGGCTGGATCTAATAGTGTTGATAGTATCAATCGGTCTAGATGTAATGCCTCCATTCCTTCTAGTGGGGGAGTTTACTAATTGAAAGAGGAAGATAATTCGAAAGATCAAGTTGCTAGTTTGACAAGAGAGATAATTGCTTTAAAAGTGAAAGTGATTGTTGGCAACAAACAAGTTTATCAAAGTGAGATTCATGAAGAGTGCAAAATTTGACCTGACATTGGGCATCCTACCAAGGATTTCCCAATCTTGCCTAGTATGATGGGAATGTATGAAGAACAATGTGGGGCTATTAGTAATTATAATAAGCCTTATTCTCCCTACTCTGAGACTTATAACCCAACTTGGTGGAATCATTATTCACCATAATCATAGATGCCACAAAAGAATTTTTCTCAATCACTTCCTACACCACATGCATCACATTCATATCCATCTAATTCACTTGAGAACACCATTCATGCATTCATAGAGGCTCAAAGTAAGATAAATCAAAAGCATGATCCATTGCTTACCCAACTTGCTAAAGATAATAGGGAGATAAAGAGTTATATTTTTAAGTTAACTGGTTCATTAACTATAAATGAGAATGGGAAATTTCCATCCCAACCTCAAAATTTTCAAGGTCAATATATGGCTCAACGTTTTGAAAAAGAATAATTCACATCTTGAGCAAGCCAATGCTATTACTACTCGAAGTGGAAAAAATGTCGATATTCCAATGGAGATTCAAGAGCCTAAGGAATCAAACATGAGTAGTTCAACACTGATGGAATTGTTATAAGACCAATTGCTATACCATTCATCAAGCTTTAAAATCTTCAAGGAAATTGGACTCTAGCCCTGAAATTATGGAAAACCTTAGGCAAGTAAAAATGAATCTTCCATTGTTGAATGTCATCAAGCAAATGCCATTATATGCCAAGGTAATTAAGGATTTGTGCACAATTAAAAGGAGGCACAATGTCAAGAAGATAGCTTTTCTAATAGAGCAAGTAAGTGCTTTAATTCAACATAAGACCCCTCCCAAATATAAAGATCCTGGATGTCCCACTATTTCGTGTATTATTGGGGACCATAATATTGAACATGCATTGTTGGATTTAGGATTAGTGTTAATTTGATGCCTTACTCAGTTTATTTATCGCTTGGTTTAGGTGATATAAAACCCACTTCTGTGGTGTTACAACTAGTTTATTGATTTATAAAAAAAAACCCGAGGGGTGATAGAAAATGTGTTAGTCCAAATTGATAAATTTACTACCTTGTTGATTTTCTAATTTTGGACACACAATATGTTGTGCATGCAAATTCTTATATTCTTGTAATTCTTGGACGTCCATTTTAGCGATTGCTAATGCCTTAATAAATTGTTGGAATGGACTCATGAAGCTTACTTTTGGCAACATGACATTGGAATTGAATATCTTCAATATTAGCATAAAAATAATGGGTGATGAATAGTGCGAAACTGTGAATTGGCTAAATGCTATTGTGGAAGATATATTTAATGAGACATATTTTTCTGACCCTCTTGACTCTTGTCTTGTTAATTCTCATTATTTTGATTCCTCCATTAATTCTGAGGTTGTTGATGTTTGCTCTTTATTTGATGAATATCAAATAATGGAAGTGAATGATTGGAAACCACGATTTGAGGAATTGCTTGAAAGAGAAACAAAGTCTCTTCCTTCTAGTGTTGAGGAACCAAAGTTGGAGCTAAAAGAAGTTCCATGTGGGTTAAAATATGCATTCTTCGTACCAGGTGATACCTTTCCTATTGCTATTACTTCTGAATTATCTATGGAGCAGGAAGATAAGTTAATTATGCTTGTAAAGAAATATAAAGCTGCAATTCGTTGGACCATGGTAGATATTAAGGGAATAAACTCTTTGATTTGCACTCATAAAAATATTCTTGAAAATGATTCCAAGGCAATTAGGGATCAACAACATAGACTTAACATAGCAATGAAAGTAGTTTTTAAAATTGAGATTTTGAAATTGTTAGATGCGGGTATTACTTACCCAATTGCTGATGATAAATGGGTTAGTCTTATACAAGTGGTCCCCAAGAAGTCTGGAGTTACAGTTGTAAAAATGAATGCAAATAAGGAACTGGTTCCTATCAAACTTGTGACTGGGTGGCAGATGTGTCTAGACGATAGAAAATTGAATGTCTCCATTAGAAAATACCAATATCCATTGCCTTTTATTGATCAAATCTTGGAGAGCGTGGATGGTCATGAATTTTACTACTTTTTGATGGTTCTTCTACTTATCACCAATTCGAAAATGATTCAAAGGACCAAGATAAAAAGTTTGTTTTAAATGTCCTTTCATGGTATCTTTTAGAATTGTCCTAGGTCACATTGTTCTTATAATTATACCATTTATTTTACTTGTTTTTGTGAAACTTACATGTTTGCAGGAAATTGACTTTGGAAGCTCCTTTGAAAAGTTTCAAGTGCTCTCTAAAGCTCTTTTTAGCATGTCTTTTTGCTTTTCTTCAAAACATTGAGGTTAATGTTAGATTTAGGTTGGGGGGTGGCATAGTCATCTCTTGCCTACTTCTTGTGTTTCCTTCCTTTTTCCATTGAGTGTTTTTTTTTAACCCAAAAAAAAAAAAAAAAGGTTTTGTTTGAGAGTTACACGTTTTTGAGGATTTGTTGTTGACATGAGAATGAGACGTTTGCTTGACTTATAGATTCTATGTTATGTCCTTGTTGAAACAAAATAAAAATACACTATTTTGATTACAAGAGCCATATGAGGTTGTTAGTTGTTAGAATGCATATGAATTTGAAAACACCTGGAGATTTAATGCTTATGATTCTTGTATATTCTTATCCCATTTTTGTTGAGTGATATTCACACACACCAAAAAAAAAAAAAAAAAAAAAAAAAAAAAAAAAAAAAAAATTCAATATTGTTTGCTTTTCATCATTCATCATATTCTAGTGTTGACCTCATTATTCTTGTTTTGGTTATCTGTTGGGGCACCCATTACATGGTTGGTGGCATGTTGGTTGATATACTTGGGATATAATTTTGGTCATTTTAGGACGCATTTGAGCCTTTCAAGCTAACCCTTTTACAAATGTAATCACTAGGAACCATGTTAAGCATAAAATTGAGCCTTTTCCTTTGATTGAGCCACATTCTCACACCTAGTCCTTATGAAGTTGAGCCACTTATATAATCTCCCTTCACCAAATTATTTTCAAAATATGCTAGGGATGATTTATCATGGTTTGGAAAAATGGTTTGCAAGGAATTGTTCTGTTATTATTCTTATGGTGGAATTTGGTTTAAATTTTACATTATTGGGTTCTTGTACAAAGTTGTTTATTGAAAGAAAGAAAGAAAAAGAGAAAGAAGAATGAAATGGAAATGCAATTGTTAGAAGCTAATTCTTGTGAACCATGGTTACAAAGGCCTCTAGCATGTTTTTGAAATTATTTGCGCATCCTTTCCTTTCTTTGTTTCACCCATTCACCTTTTGCCCCATTACAGCCAAGATTGAATGACCAATTGATCCTAGGTGGGTTGGTGGTAAGAATGGTGGAGTTCCCAATAGATGACATCTTTCATGAGATCTTTGTGTTATTTCAATGTTCATCTTCCTTTTATATATATATATATATATATATATATATATATTCATCCAAATCTTGGAGTGAATTCTTTGGAAAAATACTTATTTTGGTGAGGTTTGGAGCAAAATTTTTTTTGGTGTGTTCTCTAATTTATGTGTTCTAAGTTGGTTGATAAGATGGTCATTAGCTACTCACACACACCCATTTTTAAGGTTTTGTTGATTCTTGGACTTGAACAACATCTTATGATCTTTAGTGAATGACTTGTTCAAGTGTTTGATAATTTAGCCTCATTGCATATATCTTTTGAGAAACTACGTTTGTGGTTAGCATGCTGTAAACCCTCACGAGACAAAACTTGTCCATTAAGAATTGCCTAGAGGTTTAAAGGCTTGTTGCATATACTAAATGCAACCAAATTCGCTAGAGAAAGTGGTATCATATTTTTGCATATCTTTTATTTTATTTTTTTCATATCTTTTACTTTATGCTTGGAAGGGTTAGTGTGGGACTTCATGAGTATGGTAATTGCTAGAAACTAGCAATCTTTAGGTTAAGGGGTGTGATAATAGCTTAAAAGTAAAATATTATCTTCGTTTTGGTAGGCATTATCACATCTATTTTGTGTTTATTTTCACACTTACATGTAAATATTAGAGTTTGCAACTTTTCTTTAAAATATACTCATTATGTGTGTTTTTCTCTTGTAGGAGATTTAAATTAATGAGCTAAGCATGTATACATGAAGCTAGGAGAATCCAAGGGTGAAGGTGCCTTTTGAAGAATTTAATGAGTCAAAGATGTGTGGAAACATAAAAAGAAAGATAGAAATTTGTTTGAGGCAAAGATGGAAAAAATCCTGGCATGGAAATATTCTGACCAGTTTTGGTATTTTGGCCATATCTTTTTACTCTAATATCAGATTGACTTGATTATTGTGGATACAGAAAGAGGACTTAAAGATCTAAAATTTTGTAGTTTACCAAAAATTCAGAATATGCTGTATTCAAGGCCAAAAACAACCTGGAAGTTGACCTACTGTTGAAAAACGGGAATTGACATTTTATATTTTACTTTTGGGAAAGCATGTGTTTTAGGGTTTTGAATGTTATAAATATTAAAGTGATACAAGGGCAGCCACGTTATTGGCTGCTAAGAAACCTTATTCATCAATTTTTAAGAGTTTTATTTTCTATGGAAGCTTAAGAACCTAAGCTAGGGTTAGGGGTGAATCCTCAATGTTGTAAGTTGTCCACTATTCAATCCAAGCACATTTTTCATGTTTTGATTATTGAAATCAATTTTTCTATTTTTATAGTTGTTTTATTAGATAGATATTTGATTTCTAATTCTTTCATAAGTCTATTCTTGAATTTTCTTATTGTTAGAATAGGGTTTTATGATCTCTCTCGTAAAATATGGTAATCTTGTTAGATATTACTTTTGCAATAGTATTGTCTCTAGGATATGTGATGTTCTTGAGTTTTTCTAGCAAAATTATTATTTTCTATGCTAAATTGTTGGAACAATTGATAAGTAATCAACCAAAGAGAGTTTTATTAATAAAGCTTAATTCTAAATCTTCCAAACATATATTTTATGTGTTTACTTACCCGATTGTGTGCTAAATTGGGTTGGTAGTGGATGCTTAGCAATATTGGTGGACAAATCCTAACATTCTAGTGATTTTAATTATTGACTTTTATCAAACTTTTTTTTTCCCTAAGTTTCAATCATTTTTTCCTATATCTTATTGGTGCTTTTAACGTGTTTTTGTTTTCCTTTTTTTGTGGAATGGCAACCTTAGTTACACTACAACTTCTGTTACAAAATTAGAGGACATTAGTACCGTATTATTCGTGTAACATGGTACATGAGTAAACTAAACGTTTGTCTTTATCTGAACTTTTAATAAACTAAATGTTTAAAAAAAAAAAAAAAAAAAACTAAAAGTTACCTAAATATAAATAAGTCAAGATTTTTAACAAATCCAAACCGAAATGGACCCGGATCAATTTTTTGGTTATCTGATTTCAACAGTCACATAAACGAAAGATGGGTTCCAGATTTTGTGCCACATTCTTCTTTGCTATACAGTGTTATAAATTTATCCACCAAACTATACTTGAATACACAAGAAAATTGGAACATTAATCTAAGGCCGTTAAAGCTACTGTTATTTATTAAAGAACTGAGAAATAAGACTATAAGTTGAATAAGACAGTAATTGAAGCCACATAATCAGTGTTTATTTAGTACCACACTAAAAGATCAATACTGATCATTTGTGAGTATGATATTGCCAGTTGGGAAATGAGTCAAAACGAACCTTGTCTCCAAATATATATATATATGTATGTGCGCATACATAAAAGATGGATGGAGTTGAGCACCTTGAACTAGTAGAACCGAAATGCCAAAGAGAAATATGTAAAACCAAAACTAAATCAAAGAAATTTGTACTAAAAACTAACCCTTCCGAACCAAAAATTGAAGAATTGGTGTAGCTGTTGTCCAAGCTTAATATTTTCTGTGTATATTGGAGGTAGCTCATTGTGGTATCATTTTGCAGAATATATATATAAGGCGAGTGGGCCAGTTGAGTTGGTCTTCACTTTCTTAGAAATTTATGAAAATGTTTTAAGACAAGTCCAAAGCCAAAAGTTTCCAAAGTTGTTTTTATTCAGGAGAAAGAAAACACCACAGGCATCCCGATTTGAACGCCCAGCGTATTCAACGGATACGTTTTTTTTTTTTTTTTTTTTTTTTTTTTTTTTTTTTTTTTTAAATTAATTAATTTGGTTTAAAGAGCGAAACTAGTAAACTAAAGAAAGAACATACAGCAACGATTGTCAATTTGTCAAAGGCCTACGTTTTGAAACATGATGGTACTAATAAATCTATTCAAAGAATTACCCTTTTCTTTTCTTCTTTTCTTGATGAGTTTGCTTTGCTACTCCTTTGTTGTCAGCCTGAAGATAGGGAAGTGCTCGTCCACAACATTTTCATAATACTTTAATAACAAATCATAAGTATTAAACTGTTATTTGTTCTAATTAGAATTTATAACTGAAATTACTTTCTTGTTCATCAATAACAACCTGTAATAGCTTGCTATTTAGGATTTGTTGAGAAAACATTGTGAAAATATTGTAAACATAATATTTCTTTTAAAGATATGTTGTTAAATCTTTTAGCAAAATTTCTTTATATCTTATCAAATGTTTTTTTTTTTTTTTTTGGGCTGTGACAAATTCACCATTTTAAATATGTAATTGTGAGGGAAAGCCTTACATGGAAAATTGATGAACATGAGAATTAACAAATAAGTGATGTTTCTGTATATTTTATTGTTATCTTAATTAAAGTCTCCATAAATTTGTATTTCTCCGACACACTAAAATTGACTTGGTTTCTTGAAAAATTTCCATTATTGGTTATTCCAAATAAGTACATTATCTATAAAGTACAATAATAATAACTATTTATTGTGTTATATAAGTGATGATGTGATCAATAAATTCAACAAAAACATAATACCATTGCAATTAATTTCCCGACATTAAAAAATAAATAAAAATCTCAATGTCATCGGTTAACTTTAATGTTATATTTATTCATGGGTTTAGTGGATAGGTGCCATTAGGACATTTATTAATAATTTCTTAGCTCCATAAGCCTTAAATGCATATAACAGTTTTTTATTAATTGATTTTTTTTTTTTTTTTTTGAAGAACATCAAACAGATTTTTGCATCAAGAAATCGGCGGAGCTATCCTTGCGTAGCTTCCTTGGGTCCTGTTTCAATTGTGATTTCAAATTCAAAGTGAACTTGCGTAGCTATCCTTTCATCTCGAGATTTTACTTTATGATTACTGTCGATTAATTTGGGGCCTTTTAAATACGACTCCTGATTTTTTTTTGGAAAAACTACAGCTATCAATTTATTTTTTTGAGTTTCAAGTTAAGGCTTCTGTTTCTGATGATAATTCTTTATCATCATACCAATACACCAATTGGTTTTTGGCGTAGGTGGAGATTAAACCAAGAATCTCCTATTCTACCATCAGAAACTTTACTAATTAAACTAATTGGAACGTATCCGAAATTTTCTTTTTGATCGGGGAACTACTTTACATATCATCATTGCTCTAACTCTTTCTATATCATCATTGCATTAGAAAAACCATACCAAAAGGGTTAGAGATTCATTCATTTGTTCAAAGAGTTTGTATGTGGACGACAGGAGTATGATTGAACAGCAGAGAACAAGAGGGCAATCATTATGGGAAACCCAACCCAATCAATCTAGTTTTTATAGGCAGTCGAGCTTTTTTTGCTAAAAAAAAATGTAGATTTTGATTTACTTTTGTTACTTTTGCTACTTTTTATTGTAGCTAGGATGCAATTGAAGTCTCCTTAATAAAAGCCATTCTCTAATCATACAACAATATTAGAGCATACTCTAATATAAGTTGCAAACAAAATAAACTCTATTCCCAATTTTAGTAACACTAGTTAAGGTGGCACATTCTTGGTTCGTAAGAAAAATTCCAATATATTGAAATAAGTAACAGTAATTTATCATTATGATATTTAAGGAAAATTAATTGCAATAAAAAACAATGATACAATGATCAAAAGTAGATTATTTAGCTACTTCACCCAAAGGTAAGATCAATGTGCCCATTATTAGCCAATTATACTCCATAAACCACTCCAAAAATTAACAAGGTCATAATGCAAAACCCTTTGAACTTTGAAGGAAAGAATCACGAGACAAATATAACTATAAGTAATTCAATTTAAAAGGTATTTCTTAAAAGTAAACCACTTAGCAAATACATAACGCTTAACAATGAGTAAACTGGATATTACAAAAGGCAGCTTGAGCTTTAATCTCAATTCCTTGATCTCTATGCAATCAATACGAGGGAGTGAACAGGAAATACTCCCATGTGGCTAGTATATTTATGTGGTAGCACATAAAATTTGATTCACAAATGAAAGATAAAATAGTCATTAGACGAGGTTTACACAAAAGCAAAATCATAGCAATATTAATTGTCTACAGGCACACACAAAGGAAAGGTAAGCATAATTAATTCGACAAACTTTTTAAACTTTTAAACATCATTATTTGAAAATGTCAAACGAAATTAAATAAAAAGACAAATATGAGAAAACATGGTCTTATTTTCTTTATTCATGTAGTCTCCTCTAACTGGGTGAAATGGTAGAATAAAATCATTCAATCGTCTTCCTTCATGCATGCATGCTCTTCATTCTAGATTTGTCTAAATAATATTCTCTCTGTACTATTTTGGTACATTCTCCCCTTTCCCCTTTCCCCTGAGCCAGTCTCTCAATTCCCCTATCCTGCCCCTCTCCCCCATCCAGCTATAATCTTTCACCTTCTTTCTTGGCTTGTGTCTCGGTCTCTACCCCCCTTTTTGCTTGGTTCTTTTTCCTAGCCTCTACCACCATACCCATACCTTGTCCTTTCTCTCCCTATAAACGCACAGACAAGAAGACCTCATTATAGCCCTTGCCTCCACCATGGAAGTCTCCGACTTAGTATCTAGGACGGAGAAATGCTCTTGCAAAGACATTACAATAGAGCTCCGTCCAAACCAAGATAACCAAAAACCACTTGACCTCATCCTTATAGCAAACATCATAACCCATAAAACCATCAGCTTCAATATGGTCAAAGAAGTTACTTTAAAGGCGTGGAAACCGATTTTTCTGATGGAAATCAAAAGGCTCAGCAAGAACACCTTCATGTTCATCTTCCAACATGAAGTGGATCTCAACAAAGTTTTCACAAAGAGGCCATGGTCCATCAGAGGAGGGCATATGGTCCTAAAAAGGTGGAGCCCAGATTTAACATGGCAAGAAGTGGAGTTCTCATCTTCCACTATCTGGGTTCAAGTCCAAGGTCTACCCATTCTCTAGAGAATGGAGGAAAACCTTAGGAAGATTGGTTCCAAAGTGGGCTCTGTCCTGGAAGTGGACCTGATTGGGAATGCCGGTGGAGCATAGAGAAGATTTATAAGGGTTAGAGTAGAAGTGGATATCGACTCCCCGTTAATCCCTGGTGTATTCATGCCTCGGCCAAACAAGAAGGACCTGTGGATTGGATTAAAATACGAGAAAGTTGTGGATATTTGCTACCAATATGGCATTATTGGGCATGATCAAAATAATTGCTCATCTGAGCTGTTTAGCCTTTACACCCCAATCGGAAAATCCTTTAAGGTAGTTGGACCATGGCTTAGATCAGAAAGTGACGAAATCCCAGAAGGTGTCTTGGAGGATTTGTCCAATGACACACCGTCCACCTCCTATCCGCAAGGATCAGTTGTACTGGAGTACCAGAAAGCCCCACCGTGCGATAATTCTAGTGGTCCCCTCCAAATGGCTAACACGTGGACACTTGAGGAGGGTACAAAGACTGTAAATGTCAAAGGAGCACCTATGAACAAGAGCAAGGACTCACCCAGGATCTGGAATCCAGGGGTTGATTCGATACAGCTGGCATACGATAATCAAGGCTTATCTTCTCTTGAGCTAGTTAGAGCATTTGTATCAGCTCGTGCAAAATGCAAAAAGAGACCAAATTTACACAATATGAGCAAAAAAAGCACCCACATCAGTGGGTGCAAAAACTTGTAAAAATGCACCTATGAACAGTAACCGTGGATATATCCACGGTTACTGTTCATGTGCAAAATTTTTTTTTTATACTTTTTTCTCTCTCTTCTCTCAGACTCCCTCCCTCTCTTCCCAAACCAACGACCCAGCGCGCCAGAAAGAGGAAAATAACCAACCACCAAACCCAGACGGAAAAACCAACCCAGACAAACAAACCAACAAAGACAGATCGGAGCTTGCATTGGAACGATTGGAACTTGCATCGGAACGATCGGAGCTTGAATCGAAACGATCGGCGCTTGAATGGAACGATCAGAGCTTGAATCGGAACGATCGGTGCTTGAATGGAACGATCGGAGCTTGAATCAGAACGATCGGAGCTTGAATCGGAACGATCAGTGCTTGAATGGAACGATCGGAGCTTGAATCGAAACGATCAGTGCTTGAATGGAACGATCGGAGCTTGAATCGAAACGATCGGTGCTTGAATGGAACGATCGGTGCTTGACCGAGCTAGGGGAGGGTTGATCTGTGCTTAGAAATGGGTATAGAGAGAGAGAGCAACAAAAAATGGATAGAGACGAAGAAAGACGGAGAAGGAAAAGAAAAAGAAAGAAGAAGAAAATTGGGCTACCTAAATTGAGCTATCTTGACACCTGTCAAAATTGGGTTGAGAGTAGCCCAATCTTGACACCTGTCAAAATTGGGCTTCTGTCTGCCCAAAGCCCCGACCTACCTAATTCCCCTACCAACCCCCCTCATAACCCATCTCTTGAAACTAACCAACACAAGAATTCATTACCACAAAGCCCATCCCATGAAACTAACCAACACAAAAATACTTTACCACAAAGCCCAAATCTTTTAGCCCAAAAACACTTACCAACACCACGGCTCAGATAAATTTCGATCACATTGACCTAAATCCCAAAATCCAACAAAACCATGTAATCCTTTCATCCCTAAATGTTTTATCCGACAACCGTTCACAATATCACATTGCTACCACAGACCCCTTATCACCAACCTCCTCAGAATCTCAACCAAACATCCTTAAAAGGAAGGTGTCTAGTATTGTGCTAGATCAGTTCTCGAAAAAATTAAGGAATGTTGTTGAAGGTCTTGAACTGGTGTATTTCAACCTCGTCACTGCCACTTTCATCCCGAGGTCAAGGTTGGAATCCTTTATGCTGGAGGAAAAGGATAAATCTGATAACCATGGTGAGCTTCACCCAAATCCTTACTTTTCTTCCTACTTTGTGTTTTCTAACTCAGCTATTTCTACCATTGTTTCTACAGCCGAGGAGGCGGGCCTTATCGTGCCCCCAACCTCCCCATGAGGATTCTTGGTTGGAACTATTAAGGCATTTGCAAATAAAAGGGGCAAGACCCGATGTGGTTTTCCACTCTAAAACAAAAGAGAATGTTGTTCGTATGGAATTCGTTAGAAGTTTTATTAAGTTTGATTATAAAGTTGTTGTTGAGGCTAAAAGAAGTGCAGGTGGTCTGTGTATGTTGTGGAAGGAGGGTCTATCCATTAGCGAAGGCCTAGACCAGACAAGCTCATTTGGCTGTTGGATTCCAAAGGGTGTTTTTCGGTTAAATCTGCCTTCAAAGAGTTGCTCCCAAGCCCTCAGCCACAGGCTTCTGTTGTTGTGAATTGGTCTAAAATCTGGAAAATTAGAGGCCTAGAAAGGATTAAATTGTTTCTTTGGAGGGTAGCAGTCAATGTCCTTCCTACAAAGGAAAACCTGTTATGCTATATGGACGTCCCAGAATCTTGTTATGTGCTTTGTAACCAAGAAGTGGAATCTGCATTCCACCTTTTCCTCAGATGCCCAGTTGCTAAAGCTCTTTGGTTTTCCACTTGCTAAGGTTTCAAGCCAGATTGTGTCCAAGCAACATACCCACTTGACATTATCTAGATTATCTTAGATCCCCCCCAGGCAATTTGTTAAGCTCAAGACCTTTGGTTGGTGACCCTCACCATGGCTTTCATTCTTAAAGAGATCTGGTGCACCAGAAATGTGGTTCTTCACAAAAGCGACCCCATTGATCTCCATGCCTCTACCCAAAGTATACACACAAAGATGATGGAGTGTTCACGAGTTTTTGCATGTTCAAAAGCCCCTTCCCCTAGGACGTCTGTCACTAAGTGGTCTCCCCCTCCGTTGGGCACTATTAAACTGAATGTGGACGCAACCATCTCTCATTCTAAAGCGGCTTTGGCAGTCATTGCTAGAAACAAGTTTGGTGCTGTGATCAAGGTTTGGACAAAGATCATCCCAAAGTCCTCTCCTCTTAGGGCTGAAACTGAGGCCATTCTCTGGGCTTTGCAACTTGCTAAGGGGGAACATTGGAGGTTTATCTGTGTGGAAAGTGATTCCAAACTCAGCATTGACGCTATCCTTTCTTGTTCGGGCAGTCCCTTATGGCCTATCTCTACTTTGGTGTTTGATGTTTGTTTGATTGCCATGTCTTTTCTTTCATGTTCGTTTCTTTGGTTGTGTAGAAGTGAAAATGCTGCTGCTCATGAGGCAGCAAAGTACACATTAGCTTCCTTAGTTTCTTTTATTTTTGTTTCTGGCAACCTTCCTGCCTCTTTAGCATTTGTTTGTAAGGAAGATGCCCTGTCTCTGTCTGTTTCTGTTTGATACATAATATTGTAGTTTACAAAAAAAAAAAAAAAAAAAAAGATTTGTCTATTATTCCATGGGTAATTGGCACTTTATGTTTTGATTATTTTTTCAAGTGGGAGTGCTTGATCAAAACCAACAAAGAAGAATTCCAAGCCATTCATGGCTGCTTCTGTTAAGTGAGCTTCCAAGGATTGGATGTTGCTCAATAACATTAATTGTGATGGTCTGTTGTAAGGCACAATAAATGTTGATGCAAGGAGGGTCGATCAATGAACACTTCTTTTGAAGATTAATGTATTGAAAAGTCAATTTACATGTCCAATCTTATCAAAGGTCTTTCGATCTATGTCTTCAACTTAAGAAGTTGGTTGCACTACGTTGTCAGACCCAAGAAGATGATGTTCAAGCTTCATGGTTGACCCGACACACCTTATTTGGTCCTGTTAGGATTGACCCCTTCCTTCTTGTTTAAATTCTCCGATTCTCTTTATCTTTTAGCCAAATTTGATACACAATAGCTTAAAAATTCTATGTAAATCAAACTAAACCATATAAATGAGGGTTTTTTTGGGGGGGGGGGGGTTTAAAAAAGACAAAAAATTAAAGTGAAAATTGTAGGATTCTAAATGGAAAAGAAACTTAATCAAACTTTTATACTCCAATTCTTTTCAATTTTTAACTAAATTTTAGACATAATAATCTTTTTATTCAAAAATCCATGTAAACCACACAAACTAAATAAATTACTAATGAATTTTATAAATGCATTTGTCTCATGAGTCACATTAAATGTAATAATAGTTGCACTAAATTCACCATGAAGCTTGCTTGGTAGGAAGAAAGATTTGTGATTTCAAAACCTAAAACAAGCCATGACTGCTTGAAAAGATGTGGATTGAAAGTTAACTTGCATTAGGGATATAATTTTAGAAGAGTGATGATGCGATAGAAACTAGACTTGGCTAATGAATGAGAGGAAGTGATGATACTCATCAATGTTGGTTGTTAGTTGACATAAACAAACCGACTCGACTTTGTTGTGTTAGTTCAGCGACGTGGGTTTTGAATCTCTTGATATGCTTGTTATTTTGGGCTTCTTTTTGTACCAATCTTGCAGCTTGAATGACAGACTTTTTGGTGTTCTGCTTTAGAATAAGAATAAATTTGAATTATTTGGACCCATCTCGATTTGGGCCCAATCCATGCACAGATTTTTTAAATTTTTTTGAAGGCCAATTTTCTCAAGCAGACTTCATGATAAAGTAAAATGTCAATAGAGTACGTATTTAAATTCATGTGAGCATCCATGAATGTTTAAAACTTGAAGTAGTCTAATCCAAACACTAGGAACTGCAAAATCAAAAAAAAAAAAAAAATATATATATATATATATAATGTATGGGACAGATTGACTCATCTAGATTTCGGGTAGATTTTCAAACCAAGGTTATTCGTATTCTCCTAATACCATTAGTATAAATGTTTTATTATCGATAATCTGAGTAATTTTGTTTGAGGATTTAAAGCCAAAAACACAATAAACATATTCCAAAAAAAATTGAATGAAAAAGATAATATTATTAAACCAAAGGGAAGATACAAACAATTCAACACTCAGCAGCACCAAGCAGCAGAGCTACAAACAAAAGTTCATCCCACTGAACTCTGATGATTGATACAATACACAGCCAAGGTCAAGCTCCAACCAGAACCAAGCCTACCAACTAGACTCCTTAACTTCAATTTATCACAAAGCTTACAGATCAAGACCAAGAAAAGTTAAGTAGCCCAAGAAACCACTCAACCTGGAATCTAATCAAATCACAAAACCCTCTGTATCCACCCAACATCATTCAAGATAGCTTTAACCAACTGCTACTCTGACACAAATTATATTCTTCCTTTGCATCTAAATATGATACCATATTTTAAATCTATCTGTAAGAGAGAAATTTATTTTGTACATATGATATACTAAGCATCTTTCTCACATTAGGATGGATCCCCAAAAAATAGAGTCAATCATAGAATAGTAGTACACGAAATGTACTAAATTAGAAACATGTGATCTCCTTCACTAGACATTATTTTCCGGTCCCACCACATGTTTCTCCGTCATGTTGGGAATAGGCATTGAGGATTCAGTGGATGCTTGGGAAGGTGCTGTCCAGACTGATTGGAAACTCTGTTGAAACCAATCACATAAACTGTGGAATGCCTCGGAAGTGGAGTGCCACATTGGTTCAAGAATTTCTTGACAGCGTTGGACTGATTGTAAACTCTGTCGAAACCAATCACATAAACCGCGGATTGCCTCGGAAGTGGAGTGCCAGATTGACTCAAGAATTTCATGACAGCGTCCAAGAATCTCTCTGCGTGAGCGATAAAGTAACAATACCATAACAGATGCACATATAGTGAAGATGAACCACCCAAAAGGAGGAACAAGCATCAACAAAATTAAGTCATAGGCAAAAACTCCGGAAATGAGAAACACACCCTTGAAGAAAGGGAGATGGGTTTTGTTGAAAGTTGGTAGTAATGTCACTGCCATTGATATAGTGAAGATACATACATCTATTATTAAGAGCAACATGAGTGCACCATGTATGTCGAATAGAGACACATCTGGGCTTTGATACTTCAATCCGAGAATGGTAAGCAGAGGTCCAAACAGAACGCCAAAAACAGCAAGCCATTTGGTGTATGAATGGAGTCCTTGCTCATTCCTAAATATAGAATATAAATTGCTTTAGAATACATACACCATATAGTTTAAAATGAATTAAATCAAACTCTGTCACAGTGCATTTGCTTTTTTTGGCATGTATTAAGACAGTGAAGATACAGTTATATGTGCATAAAGTTGGACTTGAAATGGACTAACCAAATATTTGTCTTATGCTTAAAGATGCAGCTATCTTATAATTGTACCAGAAGTAGCCAAGTGAATCACATATTGCTAACTAATTGGAGTAATGTTACCTTCAATCATGAGTTACATTTAATTCATGCATTAATTTTTAATTGAATTTAATTTTCATCTTAAAAATTTAACATTTATTAGTGGGTAAGTTAATGGTCAGGGATCATGAAATCTAAGGTCCGTTGGATGCTTGGATTGACAATATAGGAAAAATAAAATAAAATCAGAAACTCAAAGAATCAACAGAGTTACAAACTCTTGATGGGTTGACCCTCAAAGAATCATCCATAATTTGATCAACCCCAAATTTTAACGTTTTACAAGATCAAAATTTTTCATTACGTCAATTCTTATCCTCAAATTATTGGAAGCCTAAACAGAATTTCCACAAAGAGAAGAGAAATTTGGAGGAGAGCCAACATCACTGCTCTTCACGAATCTGTCGGAGGGATTGAAGTGTGGGATTTTGAAGAGAGAAGTGAGAACAGTTTGGTAATTGACAACAAAGAGAATGGAACGAGGAAGAGCCTAGTCTTGAACTTGAAAAACGTGGTCCACACAAAAAAGAGGAGAGCGGAAGAGGCGTTGAAACTGACTGTGAGACAGAGGAAAAGCTTCTCTCAACTCAAATAGAAAATGCTTTGAGTGGTAACAAATCTTATATATATGTGTCTATATATATATATATATATATATATATTTATATATTAGTATATTATTACACCGAACACAGAATGACATTGTAGAAAGTTCGGACAGTAAAATTTAGACAGAACAATATATATGTCAAATTTAGACAGATCAATTTTTTGGTTTATCTGAATTTGATGCATTGAACAGGTCTTAATGTCCTACAGACACACAAACAAAATATAGATTCTAGATTTTGTGCCACAATCTTCTTAGCTATGCAGCTTTAAAAAACTTCCCAACAAACTGTACTTGAATATTCAACATAAATGGAACATTAATTGAAGGCACATAAGCAATTGTTAATTACTAAAGCACCAAGCTATTTAAATGATTAAGGCATACATAAGCAATGCTTATGTAAGTAAAACACCGAAAAGTTCTTGTTTAAACTTGGTATGGAAAACTTAGCACAGAAATGGACTTGAGCTATTAGTAGAATTCATGACAAACTTAGAACAAAAAGTTAAAGAAAAGAGATAGCTATGTACCTGTCGTTGAGAAGATCAATGAAGCTGTTCATGTCCATTCTTCTAGGGGGAAATGAAGTTGTAGCACTTGCAGCTTTTTGCTCTCTGTGTTTTGTTCTTATTGCTTATGCAGAGTATCTGGAAATGGCACTCATTTATAGAGAACAGAGTTGAAGTGTGGAATATATTAATGTATCTTTAGACTTTAGAGACTTTCAAAGTAACAAACATTGGTGGCAATTTGGCAAAGCCAATGATACGGACCGAATTGATCGGCTTGGCCGAATTTTTGAATCATTCGGCTAAGGAAAGTTACATTACTAATGTCAACTAGTCAGAAGATAGCTAGATAAAAGTACTTGGTCAAAGAAAAAGGACCCACAATAAACATTTCATTTTTCACATTAGAACACCAAGGATGGATTTTCTCTTTCCACTCTCTCTCTCTCTCTCTCTCTCTATGTGTGTGTATAATCTTAATAAAGAAACTGAATTTTATACCATTGAAATACAAAACTTGGCCTATTTGTCAGTTTGTACCAATACTATTTGCCTTCTTTTACTTTATTTTTATATTTTGTGCGTGTTATGTTTTCAAGTAAAAAAAAAAAAAATATATATATATATATATATATACAACTTACACTTTCGAATGAGTTAGTTATTTTATTCTCTGTTTTTGGATAGTGATATTTTAAGAGTTCAGTTACAAGTGTCCTTAAAACATTTGTTAATAAACAATTTTAAGAAATATTTTATACTACTTTTACAGAAAATATAAAAAATTGTAAAAAAATCTTATATTTTTTCTTTTCTCATTAAAAGTTTCTAAAAGTATTTCCTATATCAATATTCGTAGGGCATCCTTTAATTTTTATCATCTTTTAAATCTTAGTAAGACTTCATATATCTTTGTTTGTTTTCGTCTTCTATTTTTTGGCTAAGTGGCAGGTTTACTAATTTTCTTTGATTTCAAGCAGATGTCAACTATATATTCTTAAAGTACATCAACTGGATTTATCAAAAAGGTACATGAACTCTAAAAACTACAAAAATTTCCCAATGAAAATGGCAACTATGGCTCAAATAATAATCAGTTCTTTCTTTTCTTTTCTTTTTTCTTTGAATTTATCCTAAGGCATTGCCTTATCAAAATACAAACGCTAAACTAAGTTATAACTTAAGTGATTGTATGATTGTATCACTAGCAAAAGCATATTTCTATGACATTCAAAGTTCAAACACAGTTTGGGTCTAGTGTTCTCGCCTCCGGTGCAATGATGAATGAACCCAATTGGATGTGAATGCATGTCCAAAAATTGTTATATGTCTGCATCATGTTGGTTCCAATACATTATAAAGTACTAGTTCCAAGCATTGTCATTGTATTTAAATCTCTATGTTGAAGATTTATTTTCTTAATCAATAACATCAAAACTTAATATCTATCCAATTCAACACTTCCTTATAGCATAAAATAATAATAATTCCACACTTCCCCTTACTACGTAACTAAATTGATTTGTTGATTTTGTATTTCTTTGGATAATTTCGGGTTGATGATGCAAGAAGTTCTAGGTTTTTTTTTTAATATATATATTTTTTTATCTTAGAGATCAAGACACAGAAAGTGCTAAGAGAAACAGAAGGTAAAAATATTTAATTTGTTGTTAAATAGTGCTTTAAAAAAAAAAAAAGGTAAATCTAGTGCTACAACACTTTCTACTACTTTTGTCATAATTTGCTTACGTGGTGAGTTGTAAGTGAGGAAACAAAATAGTAGATTCAAGTGGGTCTATAATTCCACCACTTACAAGTTGTCATATGACAAAATTATGTTAAAGTTGTAGAATTAATTGTAGTACCAAACTTACTCTCATAAATAAAACAGGCATTCAAAATTAAATCACAACGAGTGAAAGCTTGTACTCATCTTGAACCAAAAAAAAAAAAAAAAAAAGAAAGCTTGTACTCATCACCTTTTAGCACTAATACTGGACACGTGTCCGAATTGTATCATATACTATGTAAAAAAGTATTGAGGTTTGTATCTAATCACAAAAAGCCAATTATTCCAGTTTAATACTTTCTGAGTGTGAATGTGAAGGTGGTCAATTCAGAGGTGTCATTTTCTATTGTGATTTCTCTGACGTTTCCTTCCGCCACTCAACTCATCATGCCTCTAAACAATTGCCTCTAAAACTGGAGGTGTTAAGTAATATACGGCTTCCGAATTTTTTCTTTGGGTTGGGAGTTGGGACTTCCTTTTATTCTTTTACGCCTCTAATCTTCCTATCTGTTGTGTACCTTTGGATATAGAGTTTTTTTTTTTTTTTTTTTTTTTAATTAAAAAACTAGTAGAAAACACTAAATTTCACACGCCAATACATTTGTTATTATTATTATTTTTGGTATTGAAAAATAGAACACTACGTTTGAATTTTTAATGTAAGTTCTTGCATCTATGTCTGGACAAAATTGGCCTATACCCTTTTCACACAAACAAACCAGCATTTTACCCCATTTTTCAAACTAATTATGGAAATGTCTCTCTTTTGAAAATCGATTTTCTAAAAATCGAGTTAGGCCCTATAGCGGCGTTTTTAAGGAGCTTATAGTAACATTTTCAGGACCTATAGCGGCGTTTTATAACTCGACCTTTACGAAGTCAAGTTATAGGCAAAAAAAAATGAAAAAAATTGCATATAACTCGATTTCATGGAGGCCGAGTTATAAAACGCCGCTATAGGTCCTGAAAACGTTACTATAGACTCCTTAAAACGCCACTATAGGGCTCCAAATTTTTTTTTAAACTCGATTTTGAGAAAATCGAGTTTCAAAAGAGGGGCATTTCCCTAATTAGTTTAGGAAGGAGGGCAAAATGCTGCTTTGTTTGCTTGAAAAGGGCATTTGCCCATTTTGTCCATCTCTGTCATATATGCTTTGATCTTTTTTTTTTTCTTTAATTATAATAATTTAATAATTAGAAGGTGTGTTTTTTTTTCGAGAAGGTAGAAGGTGTGTTTTGAATCTTGAAAATTTAGTTAAAAATAATTTGACATTTGTTGATATAGAAAAATGTCAATGGTAGATAAAAAGAATAATGTTAATGAATGGTTTTCAGATGAAAATTAGTAAAAGTTTATTACCTTAATAAATATAAAAAATGTTGTAAAAAATTTGATAACAAATAAAAGTTTTATCAACTTAACATGTGTGGGGGAAAAGAAAAGGCCAAAATTTTTACCCATGCAGCATTATTTTTATTTTTATTTTTATTTTTTATTTTTTATTTTTTTTGAGAAGAGCATTATGTTAACTTGAACCATAATCTAAAGTTCTTGACGTCAGATTCAAAGGATAGTGGGGTCATTCTGGATGACTCATTCAATACGTTTAAATTGGAGGCAAATTAAAAATAAATAAATAAAAGGGGGTCCGTAGATAACTTTTAATGAAATGATCTTTTTCAAACTTTTGGACGAATAATACGACTTAAATGTTAGTAATCTAATGTGTCTCAGTTGTACAGTCAAAATTTCCAAATTCATTCTGTGCCATTCATTTGAGAAAACGGAAGGATATCCTTCATTTGTAAATGTAGGTTTCACTTTTGCCTAATAAATATCTAAGAGCATTCACAGCACTGAATGCATAATTTTAGCTATTAGCTCTTTACACCCCACAGCAATGTATCTATAATTTTAGCTATTTGATTAAAATATTAATAAAAACTTCAACAACAATCACAACATCCTCTACCTCTACCGTCAGCCCCCATCACAACCACCTCCACCGTCAGCACTAATCACACCCACAACCACCACCACCACCACCACCACCACCACCACCACCACTAGTCCACAGCAGGGGAAAAAAAAAAAAAAAAAACAACCCAAATCCCCAATCTTTTTCCTCAACCCAACCCAAACAAAATCACCAAACCACAACCACCATCAAAGTAGCCTCAAGCTCAACCAAAAAGCAACCAATTGAAAAAAAAAAAAAAAAAAAAAAAAAAAAAAAACCCAGGAGCTTGGATTGGCGCCGAACTCAACCACGAACCCAACAGCGGCTTGGATCGGCAGGGGCTTGCATCGGCGCTGGGCAAGAGCTTGGATCGGCGCTGGGCAGGGCAGGGGTGAGTGGAGGAAGCAGGAACTTGGGTCGGGTCGGCGGCAAGTGGAGGAAGCAGGAACTTGGGTCGGCGGTGAGTGGAGGAAGCAGGAACTTGGGTCGGAACGAAGATTGATCGGCGTTGGGCAGGGCAGGGGCGAGTGGAGGAGGAGGAGAAAGAAATGAAGATAGATTGAGGGAGAGAGGAGCAACGGGTAGAAATGAAGGAGGAGGAGAAAGAAAAAGAAAAAAAAAAAAAGTCTGAGGTGTGAACGTGTAAATAAAATATATATATATATATATATATTTTTTTTTTTTTAGATGTGAGCTACAGTGCACACCTATTTTTAGATGTGCACTATAGCTGTGGAGCTATATTTTTTAAGTATAGCTCCACTGCTGCAGGGTATATTTTTGTTATGAGTGGTGCTAAATAGCTATATTTTTAGCAATATAGCTATTTAACACCACTGTTGTGAATGCTCTAAGCATTCTATTTGGATACCGCTTATTTTGTTAAAAACTGAAAACTGAAAACATTGTAATAAAATAATTTTTAAATGTGTGAATAGTACTGTTGGACCCATTTTTAATGAAATTTTTGTTGAAAAAAGAAGTTTGTGAGTCCCGTGAACAATACATGAAACCCACTACAAGTGCTATAACGCGCTTTTTCGGGAAAAAAAAAAAAAAAAACCAAACAAACAAACAAACAAAAACAAAACGTGAAACGCTGGACTCAGACTCAGTATCCAAACGGATACTAAATATACTTACAAAATAATAAAATAGCAAGCATTACAACAAATAAAAATTAATTCCAAGCTTAGAGCAATCACTTTAGTTTAACTAAATTTTTTTTGTCTATTTTAGTATAAGAATCTGCTTTATTTATTTATTTACACAATTAATTTTACAAAACATTCACATCAGATTATCTATTCTCCCTTTTATTTTATTTAAATACTCATATTTATTTTATTAATATACTTTTCTCATCTAAAGGCTCTTTCTCTCACATTCATCTCTCCTCTCAACCATAAGAGCTCTCTCTCTCTCTCTCTCTCTCTCTCTCTCTCTCTCTCTCTCTCTCTCTCTCTCTCTCTCTCTCTCTCTCTCTCTCTCTCTCTCTCTCTATGAGAAACGAAGAAACTTCTCTCAATCACACTCATCAAAGTGTCAAAGACTTGAAAAAATGTCTTTCTCTCTCTCTATCTGTCGAAACTTGTTATTGTTTTCTCCTTTATTTTCCTTTTAATATGAACTTTTTGTCATATATTATAAGTCATTAATATTAGGAGCATCTAAAGAAAAAAAAAAGCCTAGGTTTATAAGTATATATGAGTAAATCTCTTTAGCAAAAGATTTTTTTTTTTTTTTTTGTCTAAAAATAAAGTCGTACACATTTGTATTGAGAGAGTTAAGGCTACTAGAATACAATGATACATTTAGCTTGGCTTTCTTTGAGAAAGTTTTTGGTTCCGCCACTATGTGTAACACTTGATGCAAGTGATTAATATTTTGATTTAGCGGATGAACGGGACATAGTTGGTCATTTCTTAGAGGACCAAGTAAGATTATGACCAAGGTAAACAATATACCCTAATTTTTTTAATGATGAATGGATTTGGATCCTCTCCCTTTCCCTTTAAAAGGGAGAGTTTAATGATGAATGAATTTGGATCCTCTCCATTTCCCTTTAAAAGGGAGAGTTTATTTAACTCTAGTTAAATACACATTTGACTAAGCAAATTCCCTTTCTCTTACCACCAAACACCTGTGAATGCATATGTTCTTTGGGGGAGCATATTGGTTAACTAAAAATAAAAAATGAAAAATTTAACAATTTTTGTTCTGTCTATTTCACATGCTAGATGGTCATTGATTGGATGAGTTGGAGTACCATCATAGATCCAAGACCCAGGGAACTGTTTATTTGTGACTTAGGCTAAGCTTCATTCATTTGTAAGTTTGTTACAGTTTGATAGTGAAATAAATGGACTTTTACCGAGGCAAGGCATACCATCATACTTAAACTGTTACATAGATAATAAAACTGAATATTTTCATTTAAATTGCGTGGTTCGTTTTTATGGAACAAAAAAGAAAGCATATTTTCAAGTTTCACAAACATATGGTACCATTTCATACAAGTGGAGAGGTATATTTTTGAACTCTCTTGTCAAAGAAGCTAGAAGTTGTTCCTGTTAAATTGTTAATTACTATTTATTCATGCATTAACACTGAGCAACTACATTGATTTAATTGTGAAATAGTCAGCCAATGGCAAGAATTATGTTTATTGGCTGCTGGCTATTGATATACATTGGCTTTTGAGGGTGAGGCATATGGGTTTCCAAGTATACTGTTAAGGACTCTATTTCTAGTTGGAACTTGAACATGCAATAACTTTTGATGGCTAAGATTGAGTATTTAAAGAAACACCTTTTAATCTCAACCTTTCAAAAAAAAAAAAAAAAAAAATAGAAGAAGAAGAAGAAGAAGGTTAGCAAAAGTTAAAAAGTGAGTAGATAAATTTTTTTGTGAGAAAAATAGAAACTATTGCATGTGGTGCTATACTGATCTCAATCTTTTAAACTTATTTATGCTTACTTTTGAACCAACTTTTCCATTTGAAATTTTAAATTGACATTTATTTTTTTGGGTTGTTTTGCATTGAATTAAGGCTACTTTGCTTAAAATAGGCCCAAATATGAATTCTTTATTCTGCATCTCAATAAGCCTTCAGCCCAAAACAAACGCAGATTTTTTTTTTCTCCAGAGCCTGACTGTTTTGTTTAACTGAAGCCCAATTATCATTTTTTTTTTGGCCCATCAGACTTGAATTGCTTTAGAGTCTGTTTTAGCATCCATGATTGTTTAAAGTTTAAACTTATCCAATTTAAACATTAGGAAAATACAAAATCTGCTCAATAAAAGAGGCAAATTGGCTCAGATCCAATTGGTCATATATTCAAACCAAGGTAATTCATATTCTATTGATGCATACATTACAAATTATGTCAACAATCTCATGAATATTTAGGTTTGAGGATTGAGTCAAAATACACTAACACCATATACTATATCTATGCATAATAAAAACACCATCTTCATCCATTCAGTGTACTTGAGAGGAGAAATTACGGTCAAGCTGTTATTGAACATTGTGCCATTTCCGCCACTTGTATCTCTGTCTCGTTGGGAGTTTGCATTGGAGATCCATTAGGTGTTTGGGAAGGTTCTTGCCTCATTGATTTGAGAATTTCTTGACAGAAATTGATAATTCTTTGGTACGAGCCATAAAGTATACATACAAGACCAAATGCAAATATAATGAACATGAACACCCCAAAGGGTGGGACAAGTATCAAAAGAAGCAAGTCACAGGCAAAAGCTTCAGAAATAAGACACAAAATTTCAAATAAAAAGACATAACTATTGCGGAAAGTTGGTAGTGTCACCATTGCCAATGCTATTGTGCCAGTACATACGTCTATTATTAATAGCCCCATGATCACAGGGTGTTCATGAAATAGAGCACCATTTGAGTTTTGATACTTCAATCCAACGAGGACAAGCAGAAAAGTAAAGGAAAACCCGAACACAACAAGAAATTGCTTGAAGAAATGGAGTTCTTTCTCAGATCTGGACATAGAAACATTAAAATGCCTCAGATTATGTTCAAAATAAAATTTTTTTTAAGATAATGTGTAACATATTATTAAAGGGTACAAATATTTTAACTGAAAATCTGTCACATTCTTTTTTTTTTTTTTTTTGGTCTAGGTTGCTAACAGTGTACAATATGACATGTTTTCATATGTAAAACATAGTGTTATGTTTTGGTATATATAATAGGGTAAAGATAGCCTAAATTTTTAATTAAAGTAGGAAAAAGATTGTGAAAACTTTATCCCATGTTCAAAGATATAAGCTACTTAGCGTAAAAAAATCTTTTAATATTGTGCCAAGAGTTTAAACTAAACCCTGCCTTAGTAAATCCCATTTTCTTAAAAAGTTGGGATAATTTTACCAACCATCATGCATAAGGAAAACTCTTTGCATTTTAATTAAAATTTGTAGATCCTTTATATATATATATATATATATATATAATCTAATATTTGTTTTGGATCGACAATATAAAAAGTTTTGAGAGTTAAATACATCTTTATAATAGAAAATAAACATGACAAGAAAAAGAAAACAGAGCCATTTCTAATACTCTGGTCTCTGGCTTGACTCTCAAAATTTAACCCGGCTTAGCATCCATAGGTAAAATCTTTGGATCTCTTATGTAAAGTTCCAAAAGTTTTCAATTTTACAATTACAAACCTAGCACTTAAAACAGGGGAGAAGAAGAAAGAACCAAAAAGAAATATGCTTTGAAGGAAATGGCAAAAAAAAAAAAATCAGGGCACTAACCCATTAAAAGCCAGAATATATATGAGATTAAACTAAAATTTTTCTGCTTATTTACTTCAAAATATCATGATTATAGTTTATGCACCATGTATTACAGGCTTGTAGCTTGGTTGGGTTCCCAGGTAGTTCAACACACTGAATCCAGGCCTTAACACAGCCACACATACACACAACACAACAGAGAAGATGAAGTTTAGATTGCTGATTGTATGCCAGAGGCTTCTTATACATGACATGGAAGCTCCAATGCTTGAAAAAACAATATTAAAAAAAGTCACATCCAATTTCTCTTTTCATTTTCATATCTATCATTGAGTACAATTTAATGAACATTAATTGAAGGCACATGATAAGCAACCAACCTTATAGTGAAACACTTAAAAAGGGAAAATGATCATGTAGGTTTAGGAGCTAAAAAAGTCTTGTTTGTTTAAAAAAATTAGTACTAAACTATGGAGCTTCAAGTCTTTGCACTACTAGAATTCATGGCTAAACAGAGAAATGTAGAACCAAAAAACTAACCTTTCGGAAAGAAGATTGCTCAAATTGTTGCTGTCCATCCTGAACTGAGCGAGGAATTCGGGTATGTTCAGAACAGAGGAAGATGGAGAGGAGAATGGAAATGGTTTATCAGCTGTGTGTTCTGGTCTTTTGTGCTTGCTTCTATTGCAGTTGAAAGAGTGGGTATTTATATTGTTTCTTGGTCATGTGGTAGACCATCCCAAAAACCAATAAAAAATTCCTTGAGTAGGCATCGTATGCATAGACATTACAGAAACCAAATTATACGGGAGTGTACTAAACGGTTTTGGGCGAATTTTTTATTGATTCAGGGGGGAAAAAAAAGAACCATTCTAAAAAGATATAAGGATATTCAGATAGTCGTATATTGGTACAACATGGGCTTCCTATATGTTTACGGTATCCTATAATTCTTTATGATGCCATGTCAAAGTCTCATGCTTAATTAAATAACATTTTGCTAATATATACTCTAAGTATAAATGATTTATTTTCATTGACATATTATAATTGATTATTTGTGATATTGAGATATACTTTAATTTTGGATAATTATTTGTTATGTAGTTCCTTGTTAGTTTTGAATTTTATATTAAAAATATTTATTTTTTTGGTTTTTCACAATTCAATTTGGTTAATTCTATTTTTTTTTTTTTTTCATTTTGATAAAATCTGATAAACAGGTTGACACAATTGACCCGTTTAATAAATAAGTTGTATTAGGGTTGAGGAATCTTGACCCGTTTAATAAACATGTTATGTTAGTGTTGATCCATATGATACTCATGAGTCAACACAATACGAATCCGACACGCGAACACGAATTGCCACCCCTACTGCTGTGATGAGCATGTGCATTTAATTTTCTTTTTTAAAAAATAACATTCAATTTTAATTTTGTAGTATTTCTTTAGTGTAACACAATGCATAACTTTTAAGATCACTACCACTTGTTATTGTATATTTAAAATAACAGGAAATGTCAAATTATCAAAGTAATTGAGGTAAGCCAAGCTAATTATAAAAAACAACCAGTTATTTATCTATCCTTTTCAAGTATGACTTCCCCGGTTGTTTCCTAAATCTTGCCAACATGACTACATGTATTGAAAGCAGTCTTTTAAAAGGAGCTGTCCGAATTTTTTGTTTTAGTTTGGTCGTATTATTGGCTTTTTTTTTTGGGGGGGGTGTTAACTCATCTAATCTTTCTATGTCATAATCAAGAAAAGAAAATTATTGACTTTAAAATAATAATAATAATAATTTTATGTCTATTTCTTTTAAGAATAATAATAATTTCCTTAAAATGATTCTCTCCAATTCTCTCACATTTTTATTTTTTTATTTTTTATTTTTTTGGTGACAGTTTTAAATCATCAAATCGTGACACCAATCAATTTTTGGTGTATGTGGAAGTTAAAACTCAAATCTCTTATTCAACTATTAGAGATTTTAACAGTTGAGCTAACTATAACTCACCTCACATTTTTAGTTATATGTGCATCACATAGCATTTATTTGATTTTTAAATATCAAATATCTTATCTAGACATAGCTTAGCTACAAAATTGGTTGTAGCCTAGACTACAGCCATACTCAATAAGATAATCATTACTACAATTTTTAAAGTGTAACCGTTAAATTGCATATTAATATTTTGAAAGTCTAATTGTTGAATTGCATGTTCTTGATGTTCCTAATGCACGTGAAATTTTGTGTCAATCAGATATTATTTACTATATGATTTATAAGCTTATATTTTATGCATAATTTAAAACTACAAAAACTTGCAATTTAAATAATTTATTAATGACATAGTTATTGATCTTTAATTTTCTAGAAATTTTGCCAGCATGAAATATGTAATTCAATTGAGAATTTGCAAAATTCACCTTTAATAAAACGATATTAAGGTTGTAGCTTAAGGCTACAACCACTTTTGTAGCTAAAATTTGTCCTATCTTATATCTAAATAAAAATTAGGGGAGTTGGAGGATTCAAAGGGAAGGGCTGTAAACCCATAATTGCCTTCTTCTTTTTTTCGAAACATAATTGCAATTTATTTGATGTCATCTTATATTTTCTCCCCTTTCCTTATTTTTTATTTTTTTTTTTTTTTTTTTTTGGGTGTACATTTCTCTTGTTTCCATTTTAATCTTTAGACATCAAAAAATGGGGAATAACAACTATTCTTCTCCCCTACTTATATTTAAAGCATCCATACTAAGGTAATGGATAACCATTCATCTCTTGTCTTTTGTCTTCTCATGAATGGAACTATGATTTTATCTTTAGGGAGCCAAAACATGAATAAATTTTTTTTTTTTGAATCAAGAATAAAAATAATATACTGAAAGTCAAAATAAATAAATGTATAAAAGATAAAATTAGTCTATAGTATATTAAAAATATAGGACAAAGTTTCTCTTCAAACTAATTTGGAAAGAAACCCTTCGAACTCCCACTAAAAAAATTAATATTGCTATATATTTTGAAATTTTAACCATTAGATTGCATGTTCTTTCAGTTCTTAACATGCACATCAAGTTTTATTCAAACATTTAAGAATATGATAACTTGAAATTTAAACATTTAATTGATAATATAACAATTTTTTTTATTTTCTTTAAATTTTGCAAGCATGGAGGATGTAATTAAACATGCAATGTAATGGTTGATTTTTCAAAATTCACATTAAAAAAAAAAAGATATAAGGGGAGTTAAAAGGGTTTCTTTCTAAAAAAAATTGTTATATTATCAATTAAATGTTCTTTCAGTTCTTAACATGCACATCAAATTTTAGTCAAACATTTAAGAATATGATAACTTGAAATTTAAACATTTAATTGATAATATAACAATTTTTTTTATTTCCTTTAAATTTTGCAAGCATGGAGGATGTAATTAAAAATACAATGTAATGGTTGGTTTTTCAAAATTCACATTTAAAAAAAAAAAAAGATATAAGGGGAGTTAAAAGGGTTTCTTTCTAAACTAGTTTAGCGGAAAAAAAAATTCCAAAAATATACAAATCAAAAGACACAAAAACATATAAAATCATTTTCATTTTGTTGGGAAAGCTATTTTTAACAATATATAAGGCTGAAAATGTTTGTTCCATAGCCACTCTATAAATAAGTTAGCAAGGTGTTGATTTTATGTTCCTTACCAGCTATTGGCATAATTCATAATTATTTAATAAAATTTTGAAATCCAAATGCTGAACTAGATTTTTATTATTACGGAGCAAATGGTGGTAGAAGGTCTTCTCAACCTCTGTCTAACAAAGGAGGAGGAAGAGGAAATAACATCACAACGAGCTATAGATTAGACATGTTAGAAGAGTGTTCCTTAGGTCTCTTCGGCAAGCTTTTGTCGAATAGACAACAAAACCAATGTGCGCTGAAAAATGCTCTAAGATCGGCATGGAAAATGGGATTAGACTTACAGATTGTGGACGTCAGAAATAATGTTCTACAGTTTTAAGTTCAGCTCAAAATACCAACTCAAATGGGTCGAGAAAAATGGACCGTGGAACTTCGACAACAACCTCTTGTTACTAAGCAGGAGGAGAAGAGGTCTTACGGCATCCAATATCGATTTCTCACACTATCCATTCTGGGTTCAGGTTTGGGGGCTACCATTTGAAATGATGGACAATGAAGTGGGCTTGGGAAGGTTTATAGAGTCAGATAAAAGGTTTGGGCAAGCTGATCAAGCAAAGTTTATGAGGATTAGAGTTGATCTTCCGCTGGAAAAACCTCTCTGACGTAGGGGGAAGATAACTAACACGGAGGGAGGAAAATTTTGGGTAACCTTCAAATATGAAAGGCTCCCAAATTTTTGCTTCCTGTGTGGCAAAATGGGGCATGATGACAAACATTGCCCAGAAACTTCAGATTGGCGCAACACTCTTAGGCAATATGGAGATTGGTTAAGAGCAAATGGGAAGGTGGGTCTTAAAAAGTCACGGTCTACCAGCAGTGGGGGCAGAGATGAAAATAGCAGAGATAGAGATGCAGAAAACGTCCAGACAACGGCGAGAAACTCTCAAGCGTTGGTGACGGAAGGCGGTGAGGGTAGTTCTGGAAATGTGGGAAGCAAACTCTAAGTGACATGGGGAGCATGATGGGATGGGAAGTCACGGGAATTCTGATGTATCAGTCAACGCAAAACCCGAATGGATGGAACAACTCCTCTGTGGGCCATCACCCACATGTTGAAAGGGAGATGATGGAGGTCTCTAGCCCAATAAAACCAAAGGCAAGCCCAACAAACATCAAGACAATCTCTGTGGACAACTTAAGCCCAAAGGGAGAAGGAAATGGCCGGGCAAAACGCCAATTGAAAAAACTAGCAAGAGAAAAAGGCAAAAATAAAAGCCCAACTTCTGAAGTTCAAACTTAAATTCTGGGGGCTAAATGGGTGGGAAAAATAATCTTAACAAAAGAAGAATCTCCAACACAAAAAAAAAAACATTGCTCTGAAACTACCAAACTCTTAAATGAGATGGAAGATAGAACGGCGGTGTTTGCTAGGTAGCATTGCCGAGAGCCATGAATCTTATAAGTTGGAATTGCCGAGGACTAAGGAATCCCCGGTCAGTCAAGGCGTTGCATGATCTTGTGCGGTGTTAGAACCCCAAGATTGTCTTCCTTACGGAGACAAAATCAAAGAAGAATCGCATGGAAAGAATAAAAAATAGAATTAGTTTTGCAAATGGGTTGATAGTGCCTAGTGTTGGCAGAAGTGGGGGAATTGCTCTTCTCTGGACAAGGGAAATTAATTTGGAGGTTAAAAGCTACACAAGATTCCACATTAACGCAATAATCTCAAAGACTGACAATGATTACAAATGGAGATTAACTGGTTTCTATGGCCATCTAGAGACACATAAAAGGTATGAATCCTAGCACCTTCTTGCTTCCTTCATAACCAATTCCAACTACCCTGGTTATGCTTAGGTGATTTTAATGAAATCCTTTCAATGGATGAGAAATTCGGGGGAACAAATCACATCCAGCAACAGATGGATGGTTTTAGGGGAATAGTAAATTACTGTGGTTTCCATGACTTGGGATATTGCGGTCCGAACTATACACGGAGCAATATGCAAGAGGGGGAGAATAGAATTAGCCTTAGATTAGATAAGGCCTTGGCTACCTCTGAGTGGTTAGCCGGATTTGGAGGGATGAAAGTGTACCATTTAGTGGATTCAACCTCAGACCATTGTGCATTACTAGTCATAAACTCCAGAACCAGGCACCGACCAAGGGTTAGACGCTTCCACTTTGAAGCTCAGTGGACTAAAGGAGAGGATTGCAAGGCCATTATTGAGGCCTCTTGGGGATTCAGAGTGGACCCTAGTACACAGGAAGGTATATCAGAGAATCTCAGAAACTGTGCTGCTAAACTTTCTAGATGGAGTTCTGCGGTCTATGGGCAAATTCCAAAGAAAATCCAAGATAAAAGAAATGCACTGAATGCCCTAGCCATGTGAGTAAAGGATCAAGATCTGAGTTCGAAGATTAACAGGCTAAAGGGAGAGATTAATGATCTCCTTGATGATAAGGAAATTAGGAACAATTGGCAAAAGCCTACTAGCTTAAAGAGGGTGTCAGAATCACGAAGTTTTTTCATGCGCAAGCTTCGGGAATGAGAAAACAGAATACAATTGTGGGCATTTAGGATGAGTAGGGAAGATGGTGTGATGACGAAGAAAGCATTGCCAAGCTACCATATCTTATTTTGACAACATATACAACTCCTCCCACCCAAGCCATATTGAGGAAGTAACTGAAGCAATCCCTTCTAAGGTGACAGATGAAATGAATGAAAGCCTAACAAGGGAATTCACTAGCGCTGCACTAAAACAACTCCATCCTAACAAGGCTCCAGGACTATATGGTATGTTCGATGTATTTTTTCAAAAATATTGGAGCATTGTTGGCAACAGTGTTACTAATATGGCCTTAAATGTCCTCAACCCTAACATTCCCATACCAGAGCTCAATAAAACCAATATCTCCCTAATTCCGAAAATAAATAACCCCAAAAGAATGACTAACTTTCGCCCTATCAACCTTTGCAATATAGTTTATAAGCTCATTTCTAAAATTCTTGCCAACCACCTAAAAGCTCTCCTACCCCACATTATATCAGAAAATCAAAGTGCCTTCACCTCCGACAGGCTTATCACAGATAATGTGTTAGTGGCTTTCGAGTTGATGCATTATTTAGATCACAAAACATCAGGGAAAGAGGGCTTTATGCTTGTTAAACTTGACATGAGTAAGGCGTTCGATAGGGTTGAATGGGGTTTCATTTCTAAGGTTATGGAAAAAATGGGTTTTTGCAACAGATGGATAAACTTGGTCACGCAGTGCATCACATCGGTATCATACTCAGTCCTCATCAACGATGTTGCCCACGGAAACATCTATCTCTCAAGAGGTCTCTACCAAGGTGACCCACTCTTCCCAAGCCTTTTTCTTCTTTGTGCCAAAAGCCTTTTAGCACTCATTCACCAGGCAGCCAGGAATCAGCTCATCACAAGCATCTCCATTACTAGGGGCTGTCCAAAGGTGACCCACCTTTTCTTTGCCAATGACAATATCTTTTTTTGTAAAGCAGCCTCGGAAGAATGCCACAAGTTAAGATCAATCTTGATGGAATATGAAGAAGCGTTGGGTCAGAAAGTTAACACAGACAAATCCTTTATCTTTTTTAGCCCCAATATAGCCAAAGAAACTAGAGACGAGATTTTTAATATCCTAGGCCCTATGCAAAATTCGAGGCATACTAAATATCTCGGCCTCCCTTCTTTTATTGGTAGGTCAAAAAATCAAGTCTTTGCAATTTTAAAGGAGAAGGTCGGTCAAAAACTAGCGGGCTGGAAAGGCAAGCTTCTTTCTATAGGAGGGAAAGAAATTCTCATCAAAGCGGTGGCACAAGCAATTCCAATATATACTATGAGTTGCTTCCAATTACCTCAAGGCCTATGTAACGACATGGAAAGAATGATGAAAAACTTTTGGTGGGGCCAAAGGCAACAAGAAACAAAGATTGGTTGGATTAGCTAGAAGAGGATGTGCAATCCAAAGGCAAAAGGTGGGTTAGGATTCAAAAATTTGCAAGCTTTTAATCAGGCCATGCTAGCCAAGCAAGCTCGGAGAATTCTCACTAATTCGAGCTCTTTGGTAGCCAGAGTGCTTAAAGCCAGGTACTTTCCCACAGGTGATTTATTAAATGCTAAGCTCGGTTCTTCCCCTTCTTATTCCTGAAGAAGCATTCACGGTAGCTTAGAAATCATAAGATGTAGAACCCAGCGGAGAGTTGGAAATGGGAATTAAATCCATAAATGGGAGGATAGATGGCTCCCAACACCTTCCACCTACAAGGTTATCTCTCCCCAGTACCAAAATACTGAATTCCCTATGGTCTCCTCCCTCATAGACCCTGACACTAAATGGTGGAAAACAGAAGTTCTTCGATCCACTTTTCTTCCCTTTAAGGTTAAAACCATCTTGAAGATTCCACTAAGCCATAATCTGTCGGAAGACAAGCTTATCTGGATTGGAAACAAGAAAGGAGAATTTTTGGTGAAAAGTGCCTATCACATAGCCCATAACATGATTGATTCAACTGAAGTGGGTGAAAGCTCCTTTGGGGACCCTTATAGACAGCTTTGGAGGAATCTTTGGCAACTAAACCTCCCTACGAAAATAAAAATTTTTGCTTGGAGGGCTTGTGTAAACAGGCTACCCACCTTTGAGAACATAAGAAAAATAGGGATTAACTGCTGTAATGCTTGCCCCATTTGTGGCCTAGAACCTAAGGAAGTCAAACATGCTCTCCTCCATTGTATGGCTGCCTCCTTTGTTTGGAGCTACTGGTTTAATCATCCTAGACCTCCACAGAGTCACAATTGGTCTTTCCTAGACATGGCCTTGCATCTAATTCAATCTAATGTCACACAGGTCCTAGATTTGTTTTTTGTGTTATCTTAGGCTATCTGGTCTAATAGAAACAAATTGGTGCATAATGATTCTCCTCTTTCCCCATCTCAGCTTTGGAGTCTGGAAATTAGCACCTTGGAGGACTTTAGAAAGGCCACTTCCTTGGACATCCTCCCCCTAAGGCAATCGCAAACCAGGTGGGAGACTCCTCCTCAAGGAGTTTTCAAAATCAATGTTGATGGGGCAACTTCAGACTAGGGAAGAAATTCCAGCATTGGTGTGAGTATTAGGGATTGCAATGGCCAAGTTATGGCAACCCTCAGTAATTATCTGCCTGGCAGATTTGCCGCAGATCAGGTGGAAGCTCTAGCAATGGAGAATGGCATATTGCTTGCTTAAGAATTGCAATTGTCTCGAGTCATCCTAGAGAGTGATGCCATTGCTGTGATTCAAGCCTTAAATGACAACTCCACAGGAAGTGAATTGGGCCACATATTACAGGGAATTTAGCTTGCACGTGAATCCTTCAAGCTCTGCACTTTTAAGTATTTGAATAGAGGCCTTAATGTTGTAAAGCATGAGCTTGCTTAGCTTGCGTGTAGAAATGAATCATCCTGCATGTGGAATGGGGTTACACCCCCTGTTGTGTCTATGTTAGTCCAAAATGACTTGTTGTATTTGGCCTAGTGTCCTGTTGTGTTTGTCCGTTTGATGTACTCCTTTTCTGGTTTTTATGATATAAAACATCCATATAAAAAAAAAATTCTTGATTTATGAAGCATTACAAATAAATCATGTTTATCAACAATCAAATATCATCGGTTCTAAAAATTCATTTGCCTTTCAAGGATTAAGGAAATGTGTTAAGAATAAACAACATCATTGCTTGCTTACTAGACTAAATTTAAAAAAAATAAAGGAAAAAAGGGGCTCACGATGTAATCATCGCCCCACACCCCATGGTATATTACCACTTGACTTTTTGGTAAGCCCACCTGTACTACCATCGCACAGCAGGGCATGCCACTACTCAATCCCATTATCATATTTTTGCATATTAGGAAATATCGAATTGTCATTGATGACAAAAAAAGATCCCAAAAAATACTCCTAGAGTATTTTATAATTTTCAACTAGTTGGGTTTTGTTTACCTTATTTTTGCTTTCTCTTTGAACCAATTTTGCAATTTGAATTAACATGTTTTGGGTGTTTTGCATTAAATCTTGTAAACAAGAAATTCCCTAATGACATTTTTGGCTTAGAATGGGCCTAGAAATGAATTCTTTGTACCACATCTAAATAAGATTTAAGCCCAAACCCAGCACTTATCCTTTCTTTCAAAGAGTTGGACTGATTTGTTTAATTGAAGCCCAATTATTTCTTTATATTTTTTTTGAGCTAGCAGACTCATTACGAGAAATTGAACTGCATTAGAGTGTGTATTTGAATCTATTTGATCATTCATGAATATTTAAAACTCAAACTCATCCAATCTATTTGATCAGTGTGAAAGACAAACTAGTTCGCATTCAATTGGACCATATCTTCAAACTAAGGTTATTAATGTTGGATACAGCTTGTGTCAATGCTTTTTTGCATTGGACATGCTATGATTGGGACATGTGTCTAAGACACAAGTCCCACTCATTCATATTCTATTGATGCAAACATTACAAATTTTATCAATAATGGACTTAGGAGTTAGGACTAAGTTAAAAAAAAAAAAAAAAAAAAAACACACACACACACACACACACACACTAAGGTGAAACTCTAGTTAAGTATTATGTCATTTCAGCAACTTGTGTGTCTATCTCGTTGGGAGTCGACATGAGAGATCCATTACACGCTTGAGAGGGTGCTTGCCATATTGTATGGAATTGAAAATTCTCTCGGAAGCAATTACATAAAATGTGGATGGCATGAGAAGTGTAATTTGAAATTGATCCAAGAAATTCTTGATTGCACTTGAGAATCTGTTCGTACAAGCCATAAACTAAACATATGAGGATAAATACACATATAGTAAAGAAGAACCACCCAAAGGGAGGGACAATAATCAAATACAGCAAGTCAGATGCAAAAGCTCCATAAATAAGACACTTTTAAAGAAAGGAAGATATGTTGGGTTGGAGGTTTGTAGTATTGCTATTGCCAATGCTATAGTACATGAACATACATTTATTGTTCAGAGCAACATGATCGCACCAACTTAGATGATAAACAACAAGTATGCTTGAGGCGAGACAAGCCGGCACGAGGTAGTTAAAACCCATCTCTGCCAATCATCCCTTCGAGGTAGGGAAACTTCATACAAGATAAAATGGGGTAGCTTTGATTAAGTGGGGCAAAGAATTTTTTATCATCCCTAAAATTTCCAAATGCTTATTTATTTTTGAAAAGATAAAAAATAAAATAAAAGTGCCCTGTCGCTAAACTAGCACTTTTTGGTGTTTCCAACTAAGGTGTTCAGATTCAAATCTACCATCTCTCACCTATCAAATTATCAAAGAAGAAAATAGAAAAAAAAAAAAAAAACTAATGCAAAATATTGTCGTGCAAATTTTCAATAAATGGTGTAAAAGTCTTGGAAAATATTTCTCTCTAAATTCCTACTGTATATTTTTATTGGAGGCGAATTTTGAAAATCTAACTATTGGATTGCATGGTCTAATTATTTTCTCAATACAAGCAAATTGTAGAATTCTTAATGGAAAAGGAACTTAACCAAACTTTTATACTCCAATTCTTTCCAATTTTTAACTCGGCCCAAGGCCTAGGCTTAGGCCTAAGGCTCCCACCAAAAAAAAAAAAAAAAATTACTGTTAAAAAAAAAAAAAAAGGGCTTCGTCCCCCAATGTAAAAAGCTAAAAATTTTGTAAAGTTATATATATATATATATATATATATATATATAAGTTAGGTTCAAGTTACACCTAGTGTAACTTTAAGCAACATTACACCACCCAATAATTTTTTATTAAATTCATATTTTAAGAATCCCACCTGGTGAACTTTATAATTAATATATTTGTGTCCTTGTTTGCCACAAAAGTAAATTAAAAGTTCACAATATTTTTAACATTCTTAATACAAGAGACAATAAATAAAGAATATTTTAGTTGATTTTGAGATAATTGATAAAATCATAGTGATGTAAATATATCAACCTAGTTTTCCAGTTTTTATTATTATTATTATTATTATTATTATTATTATTATTATTATTATTATTATTATTATTTTAGGTTAATGTTTATGGTTACGTTTACTTTATGATCATGTTCATAGTTGTGCTTGTTTTTGTATTAATGTTTTTTGTTGCACATATATTTTGCATGATTATATCTTTTCTTATTCCTCTCATAATTGTATCAATACAACAAAATTTAATTGAAGAAAATAAAGCCAATGCATGTTTGGCCATGAAAATGAATGTGGATAAATGTACTCTTTTGGTAATTATTCCTTTTAAGATTTTGATTTGGATAAAAAATATATTTGATTAGTTAGGACATTTGAGGATGAGGAGATAATAACAATAATAATAGGCAAGAGTATGAACATTACATAAAACATGCATATTTAGTGCATTTTAGAAGCAAGATTCCTTATGTATTAGGCCAACTCAAACTATTACTTAAGTCGGTTTTGGTTTTATTCGCACGGAAACCATTTGTAATTTATGTTATACGAGCAAGCAATAGCAATTTGGGTTTGACAACCGCAATGAGTCCCGTGTTAATTAGAGTTTGTTCCTCTGTAATGACACGCAGCGCATTGATAGTTGTGGAAGGGTTCACATTTAATCTCGGGCAATCATAGTCCTCTTCTTTGACCAATCTCATCGCATTGGTAATTTATAGAACACACTATTTGAATTTATTACTTTTTATAAATTAATAAATGGTCATGACCATGATAATGACTATTGTTAAAACCATTCAAAACTATACTATTCCTAATGCAAGAAACAACAAAACAAAGCATATATTTTTCAAGATCAAGTAGTTGATACAATCATAGTTATGTGTAAGTTTTGACTTAATTTATTGTTTCATTGTTATCTATATAATTAACTATGTGTATGTTTATATTTATGTTTATGTTTGTTTTGAGAATTTAAGTTAGCAAATTCCATGATTTAGTAATATTTTATCGAGTTTGTAATGTGTCACAATGTCTAAGTTTAAAAGGCCTAAGATGTAGCTCAAAAGAAGTGTATGGTAACTTAGTTTTTGCATAATGCTGCCTTCAATCATGAGTAACATTTAATTCATGAAATCTAGGAATCTATTGGATGCTTGGAATGACAATACAGGGAAAAAAAATCCATTGCAAATATCATTTCGGAAACTCAATTGCTTCAAAAAATAAAAATAAAAAACTCAAAGAATAATCGAAGTTACACACTTTTAACGGGTTGACTTGATAATCAGGTTGACTCTCAAAGAATAATCCATAACTTGATCAACCACAAATTGTAACTATTTCTATTTCCCAACTAAGAAAAAACAAATCTTTATGAGATGCAAAGTTTTCCTCACTTCAATTCTTTTCTTCAACTTCTTGGTAACCAAATAGAAAGTTATCCCAAGTTTCAAAAAGAGAGAGAAATTTGGGTGAAAAACAGCATAGTTTTTCATGAAGTTATCGGATGGGTTGGAATGTGGGATTATGAATAGGGAATCTAAGGCATATTGTGGACACAACGGATGGAGTCGCCACCTAGTTTTTGCAATGATCTAAGAATCATATATATAGCGTCTTCTCGAGGAAGGACCTTTTGATTTTACTACCAGAAATATGAGTTTAGAGTTAAGGTACGACCTATTAAATGCATACTCAATATTGTATCTAACTCTCACACACACTAGCATACATCTAATAACTCAACATGGCATCAATCATCCCCTAACCATACATCTATCTTGACAATCAAACAAGACCTAACATACATCTAATCATGGCATACCCTATCATACATCTAGCAAACAACCTAACATTCATCTAATCATGGCATATCATCACAAATCCTAGCATACATGTCGTGGTATCATGGCATTTCATCACATCACAAACCCTAATCATACTCCTATCTCAAACATAAACCTTAACATCATATCATCATATCCATCCATGGCGGAAATATGGGCATTAAGAGATCCAAACAAACATGTGATAAAGCACAACTCATCAAACAAGTATATTCACATCTATCATTAAACAAAACCATACTCAAAGATGCATGTTTATGTGAATGCATGACTTACCTTTACTTACCTTGCAGCAACTTAGCACCTATGGCATTATGCACGAGCATATGAATGTGTGACGATGGTATTGAAATAAAGACAACACAAAACAAACCCTAATTCTAACATGTGAAAGGCAAACATCTAATTAATCATGTGAAACAGAAGCTTTAAGAGCACAGAAGCATGGAAAAGAGTCTAAACATAAGTATTCATGTGAAAGCAGAAGCAAAAACAGAAGAAAACAAAAATTAAGGTTTCTAGGCTGGTTCATGCATACGTATGAACAACCCTACATGCACATAATCAAGCTTGCGTACATAGCCTTGATCATGTGCACGTGGGTTTCTATCCAGAAACTATAAAAAACACAGCAAAACATAGCAAAGTTCAAAACACGATTTCTAGCAACCTAACATGCTTAAAACATAAAGAAAGTGTAAACCTAGTCTGAACAAACATATTACAAATATAAACAAAGCAAAGAAATAGATTAGACATAAGCTAAAAGACAGAAATGAAAAGAGAAGTTTAAAAATGGATACCTCACAGCAAAAGCCCCTAGGATTGATTTTTTACCATTCCCCTAAGTTAAATCTATCACAAACTAATAAGAATGTGATTAGTAATCTTAAAATTCAAAGATCAAGGCCAGAAAATGCCCTAATCAAATAAAATTGACTTGAGAGGTACCATGTATGGCTATTTCTAGTGAATCTTAGTGTTTTTCCGTGGGATTTCCGTGTTTTTGAAAGGTACCATGTATGACTATTTATATTGTAAAAATTGGGGTTTGGAATGGCTTCCAGTCAATGTGGGATTCATTCCAAATCTCAGTCTTTAATGTAAAAAACTTATTTTTCTGGTGTTTCTAAAACCCTACTTGTGCACGCAGCCTTGTGCCTACGTACGTAAGCTTCCAAAAATAGATTTTTATCTCATTAAAAAATTATATTTTCTATTTTAACATCTCTCAAGTCAACTTGTAATTTAATTGGGCCTTAAACTAACCTTAGGTCTTAGAATTTCAGCGTCATTAGAAAACAAGGGCCTGAGTCGTAAAGGGTACGTACAAAATGCAGTGTCTACACATATTTAAAAAAATGTTATATTCCAAGACTTATTATAAAGTTCAAATTTTAGAAGATAAAAAAATGTGATGTCTAAAATAGAAATGATGAAAAAAAAAGAAAAAAAAAGAAAAGAGAATAGCGGGTGAGGTTGACAGACCAAATAAATAAATAAGTTTTTGGTGCTTGGTAATAGCTTAAAAGTACAATATTATCTTAGTTTTGGTATGCATTATCACATCTATTTTGTGTTTGCTTCCACACTTACATGTAAATATGAGAGTTTGCAAGTTTTCTCTAAAATATACTCATTCGTGTATTTTTCCCTTGTAGGAGATTTAAGCTAATGAGCTAAGCATGCAGACATGAAGCTAGGAGAATCCAAGGGTGAAGATCAATTGTGAAGTGGCTTTTGAAGAATTTAATGAGTCAAAGATGTGTGGAAACATAAAAAGAAAGAGAGAAATTCAATTTTTAAGAGTTTAATTTTCTATGGAAGCTTAAGAACCTAAGCTAGGGTTAAGGTGAATCCCAATGCTATAAGTTGTCCACTATTCAATCTAAGCACATTTTTCACATTTTGATTATTGAAATTGATTGTTCTCTTTTTATTATTGTTTTATTGGATTGATATTTGATTTTTAATTCTTTCATAAGTCTATTCTTGAATTTTCTTATTGTTAGAATAGGGTTTTAGATATTACTTTCACCATAGAATTGCCTCTAGGGTATACAATGTTCTTAAGTCTTTCTAGCAAAGTTATTGTTTTCTAGGCTAAATTATTGGAACAATTGATGAATAATCAACCAAAGAGAGTTTTATTAGTAAAGCTTAATTCTAAATCTTCCAATAGTATAGTTTATGTGTTTACTTACCTAATTGTGTACTAAATTGGATTGGTAGTGGATGCTTAATAGTATTGGTGGACAAACCCTAACGCCCTAGTGATTTTAATTATTGAATTTTATCAAACTTTTTTTTTTTCCTAATTGGACGATATCAGTGTTGAATTTGTGTAACATGGTTTGATAAAAACCAACCCTTCCGATTCCGAACAAAAAATTAAAGAATTGGTGTTGCTTCTTTCCTTGATCATTGCCTTGAGTCTTTCTTTGAGTGAGGAATTTGAGCAAAATGAACTAGTTTAGAATTGAGAAGCTTAATATTTTCAATGTGTATTGGAGTTTCATTATGGTATCATTATATAGTAGGCATAGTTGTCAAAACGTGAATCATATCGTTAATCGATTTTTAATTTTTTTTATATTGTGTATCGTATCGTATGGTGTTTTGTAAAATACACAAACACTTAATAAAATTTATAAAAAATTATAAAATATACATATAAAGGGTATATTCATTATAAATTTTGAATATATTCAACTAATAACTAATTTATTCATCACTTATGTAATAATATTTAACAAGCTAATTAAATAAATCAAACTAGCACGTGTTTATAACATACATATTCAAATTACTTAAATTCAAAAGTGATAAACAAATGACCAAAAAATAATAATTTATTTTTATCATATTTATCAAATTGCCTAATCAACCCTATCTAAGTCAATGCTATCATCATGTTTATAATTTTTCAAATTTATTTCTTCATTAAAATTTTCTTCATCATCATTTGTCATTAACATTTACTATTTCTTCTTGTTCTTTTTATTTTAATAATTTTTTTTATAATTTTTTTTGGCATTCTAGTTTGTTGGACTTATAAAAATAATGATAAAAATAAAAAATTTATATCGTTAATTAATATTTTATTCATAATAAATTTATAAATATTAAAGTGTGTACTGTGTAGTCCAATTGTAGGAGAGAAAGAAAAAAAAAACTTATGAATATATTATTTTAGTAGGGTAAACTAAGTAAACTAATAATTTTGTATTAAAAACAAGTCTAACAACTAGTTAGATTCAAATAAAACTACAAATTTTAACAAAAAATCTAATTTTAAAGCATTTATCTATGTATTGTACAATACGTACAAGTTTACGATACGATACGATTTATACGATACGCATATTGTATCATACGATTTACGAGCACTTACGATATGCCAATACGATACATAACTTTTTACACATAATACAATACGTATTGTATAATACGTATCTCATATCGTGCGATATTGACAACTATTAGTAGGCTCATGGGTCAGTTGAGTTGGCCTTCACTTTCTTAGAGATTCATAAAAATGTTTAAGACAAGTCCAAGCTCGAAAGCCAAAACTTTCCAAAGTTGTTTTTATTTAGGAGAAAGAAAACACCATAGGCATCCCGATTTGAACGCCCAGCGTATTAAACAGATACGTTTTTTTTTTTTTTTTTTTTTTTTTTTTTTTTTTTTATAATTAATTCGGTTTAAAGAGCGAAACTAGTAAACTAAAGAAAGAACATACAGCAACGATGGTCAATTTGTCAAAGGCCTACGTTCAGAAACATGATGGTACTAATAAATCTATTCAAAGAATTACACTTTTCTTTTCTTCTTTTCTTGATGAGTTTGCTTTGCTACTCCTTTGTTGTTGGCTCGAAGATAAGAAAGCGCTATGTCCATAACATTTTTATAACACTTTAACAACAAATTATAAGTGTTAAGTTGTTATTGGTTTTAATTAGAATCTATAATGAAATTACTTTTTTATCCATCAATAACAATCCGTAACAGTTTGCAACTTAAGATTTGTTGAGAAAGCACTGTAAAAATGTTATAAACGTAACATTTCTTTTAAAGGTACATTGATAAATCTTTTAGCTAAATTTCTTTATATTTAACCTTTTTTTTTTGGGGGGGGGGGGGGGGGGGGGACTGTGACAGATGCACCATTTTAAATATGTACTTGTGAGGGAAAGCCTTACATGGGAAATTGATGAACTTGAGAATTAACAATTAAGTGACGTTTCTGTATAATTTATTGTTATCTTAATTAATGTCTCCGTAAATTTGTATCTCTCCAACACTAAATTGACTTGGTTTCATGGAAAATTTAACTTATTCGTTATTCCGAATATGTACATTATCTGTAAAGTACAATAATAATAACTATTTATTGTGTTATATAAGTGATGATGTGATCATTAAATTCAACAAAAACATATTACCATTGCAATTAATTTCTTGACATCAAAAAATGGGTGTTGTTAACAGGTGCTGTACAGCATCTATTAATGTGATAAAATTTAAAATAAACTATTCACATATTTTTAGAGAGATGAAAAAAACTGAATATGTATTAAATGTGTGTCAGTTTAAATGGAGTATTGAAGAAATCAAAGTGCATGTTTGCCAATTTTCAATGCAAGTAAAATTTGTGATAAATCATAAATGAACCACGGTTGGTTCATTAACAGGTGCTAGCCTGCACTTGTTAAAAAAGTCCTTAAAAAATAAATAAATATCTCAATTCATGGTTCAGTTAACAAGTGCTCTTATGAATTTTATTAGTAAACTATTTTAAGAAACTTTTGATATCACTTTTAATATAATATTGTAGAAAGGGAAAATTCTCGACCTATCACAAGCTGACACATCATACTACCAAGTCCACAAAATACAGCTAATTACAAAGCATCACGCATGGCTGCTAGGTTTTGCTATCACTACTCAGAAACCAATAGAAATTTGCCAAGTGTCATTGAAATAAACCAATCACACATCAGCACGTGTAAGCAATGACGCAAGCAGTCCAGCACGTGTAAGCGATGACACAAGCAGTCCAGCACGTGTAAGCGATGACACAAGCAGTCCAGCACATGTAAGCGATGACATAAGCAGACCAATCAGGCTGTGACATGTGTCACCAATCAGACTCCGCCACGTGTCGCTCACCTACCTCTAAACTCCTATAAATAGAAGCCTTCCTAAGGCATTAAAGGAGGAGGAAGACATCTTAAGAGGAAGAGGAAGCCATTTAGAGCACAAGCAGCATCAAAGAAGATTCAGAAGTATTGAAGCTCTGCTAGAATCAAGCCCTGAAGCCTCTAGGAACTTCAAGAGTTTCAAACTCAAATGCAAGGAACATTCAAAGTAGAATCATCCAAATCATATTCCTAGATCTTCAAATTCACTGGACTCAAGCTCAAAAGCCTCCAGAAACCTCAACAAACCATAAATCAACGAAGCTCTACGGATTCAAGCCTCTAAAGCACCGAAGACCTTCCACCACAAACCTTCGAAGACGAAGAACACACGAAGAACACGAAGAACACGAAGAACATGAAGAACAAAGGATTTCTAACAAGCTCATAGCTAGAGATTCCTTGTAATTCTGTTTCAAAGATCTTCGATCCATGCTTCAGTCAAATCAAAGTATATTTGGTGTTCGAATCAAAATCACATTACCACAATTCCAATCAACAAATCTTTCAAGGAGATCGAATCAGAGGATCACTCTTTTGTAATCACAGAGAATTGTACCACACATTCATCAATACAAATTCGCATTTGTGAAACTATTTTACTTGTTTGATTTATTTCGAACTAGAAATTTAGTCGTCTACAAATATATAGCCGTTTCATGGGCTTTCTTACTGTGGACATAATCCATTAAGCCAAACCACAGAAAACTTTGTGTGTACTCTCTCTTTCATGCTTTTGCTCGTTATTCAATCATCATACACAATCATACAACAACTTTCTAATATGATCCATATTTTCTCACATGCCCCAAAAATTTTTTTGAATAAGAAACTTTAAAAAATAAAAATAAAGAGGTTAGAGATTCGTTCATTAGTTCAAAGAATTTGTACGTCGATGTTAGAACAGCAGAGAATAAGAAGGTAAATTCTCTAAAGGGCATTCATTATGGAAAACCCAACACAATCAATCTAATTTTTATAGGCAATCGAATCGACCCACTTTGTTTACCAAAAAAAATTGACCCATTTATGATTAAAAAAAAAGGATCTAAATTTTTATTAACTTTTGCCACTTTTTTTTTTTTTTTTTTTTTGGGATATAAGATAAAATTTCTATTTTAGCCTAATTTAAGTGTATATGTTGGTGAAACTCCCTTTTGGAGACTTGAACCCCGGCCCTTGCCTCTCTCACTCCAAAAGCATTTATACTTATAAAATGACCACCGTACCAAGAGTATGCGGTGATAACTTTTGCTAGTTTTGTTACTTTCTATTGTAGTTAGAACTCATTTGAAGTCTCCTTAACAAATGCCAAGGGCATCTATAATATTTAAGGGCATCTGTTAACAAAAGTCATTATCTAATTATAAGACAATTTTAGAGCATACTCTAATATGAGTTGCAAACAAAACAAATTCTATTCCCAATTTTAGTAATACTAGTTATGATGGCATGTGTTTGGTTTATAAGAAAAGTTCCATTATATTAGAAAAAATAACAGTAATTTATCATGTGGAATTTAAGGAGTATTAATTGTAATCAATAACAATGATACAATGATCAAAAGTATATCATTTGGCTACCTCAATGGTAATCCAAAACATTTTTAAATGCTCCCAAAGGAACCCAAAAGAAAGTGTACATTATTAGCCAATTAAACTCCATAGTCCATAAACCACTCCATAAACTAAAAAGGTCATAATTTAAAATCCTTTGAAGAAAAGAACCATGAGACATATATAACTATAAATAATTCAAAATTAAAAGTTATTTCTCAAAAGTAAACCACTTAGTAAATGACATATTGCTTATAAATGAGTAAACTGGACATTACACAAGGAAATTAATATGAGGGAGTGAACAGGAAATGCTGCACCGTGGTTAGCATGTGGTAGCCCTAAAATTGGACTCACGAATGAAAGATATAACAGTCATTAAAAGCAATTTATACAAAAGCAAAATCATAGCAATATAATTTCTACGCACACACAGGAAATGTAAGCATAATTAATTCAAAAAACTTCTTAAACATTTAACACCATTATTTGAAAATGTCAAACAAGATTGAATATAGGCTGGACAGATTAGTCTATTGAGCTTTATAAGACAAGCTAAGTACAGAAAAACATAAATTCCTATTTTCTTCATTCATGTTGTCAACTTTGTCCGGAAGAAATATGGTAGAATAAAATCACTCAATCTTCTTCCTTCATGAATAATATATGCTCTCCATTCTATATTTGTCTATTGTTCCCATGATAGCTAATACTTTATGTTTTGATTATCTTTTTGAGTGGGAGTACTCAATCAAAGCCAACAACAAAGAATTCCAAACCATTCATGGCTGCTTCTCTAATGTGAGCTTCCAAAGATGGGACGCTGCTCAGTGACATTGAATGTGATGGTCTGTTATGGGCCACAATAAATACTGATGCCGAGAGAGTCAATGAACACTTCTTTTAAGTATTGAAGTAATGACTAGTCAACCTACATGACCAATCATATCAAATGTTTGTCGATTTATGTCTTCAACATAGGAAGAAGTTGGATGCGCTTTGTTGTTAACCCAAGAAGATGTTGTTTGAGCTTCATGGTTAACCCGATACACCTTATTTAGTCCGATCAAGGTTGACCCCAATATCTAATCTTTGATTTTTGAAAATCTAACATGTCAAATAATCAAATGGTTTAAACATAAGGTTTTATAATGACAATAGTTATAGTTTTTAATTGCTAGTATTCGAAACTATGCATGAATGACGTATCTATGTTGCATGGGTTTTAGAGAAATGGTATATTTGAGAAATGCTGAGGAAATCATTCAATTAAACTTTTAATTTTTTTTTATGCAAAGATTCCTTCTTGCTTAAATTCTCCAATTCTCTCCATCTTTTAGTCAAATTTGACACACAATAGCACAAAAAATCTATGTAAATCACAAAAAATCATATACATGACCATTAGTTTCTTTTTTTTTTTTTGGGGGGAGGGGGGGGGGGGGTGGGGGTAAAAATCTATTAGGTTTTTTTTTTTTTTTTTGGGGTTAAAAAAATGTCACGTGTCTCACATGTGACAAAAAATTAAAGTGAAAATTGTAAGCTTCTAAATGGAAAAGAAACTTAACCAAATTTTTACACTCCAATTCTTTCCAATTATTAATTAAATTTGAGACAGGATATTCTAAAAAAAAAAATTCATGTAAACCACACAAACCAAATAAATGACTAATGAATTTTTTAAATGGTCTCATATGAGTCACATCTAATGTAATAATAGTTGCACTAAATTCATTATGAAGCTTGCCTGTTTGGAAGAAATATTTATGATTTCAAAACCTAGAACAGGCCATGTTTACTTGAAAAAATGTGGATTGAAAGTTTTGCAGCCTACTGTCAGATAAAAAAATTAATTGGCCTTGGGGATATAATTTTTGAAGAGTGATGGGATTGAAATTAGATTGGGCCAACGAAGGAGAGGAACTGAGTCTAGTGACCATACTCATCGATCATGGTTGTCTTAAATTTGTTGGGCTCGTTCCTCAACGCGTGGGTTTTGATCTGCATGTCATATTGGGCTTCTTTTTGTACCAATTTTACAGCTAGAATGAAAAACTTTTTGGTCTTCTGCACAAAATCCATCAGGCCTGGTTTTGAAGTTGTTTGATTGGAATAAGAGTACATTTGAATTATTTGGATCCATCTCAAATCTATATGATTGGGGCCCAATCCATGCATTCATTGCCTTGGTCCTTTTTTTTTTTTGGAAAGAACCCAAATAACTTCTCTATTGACGGCCAATTTTCATTTTTTTTAAGGATAAGCAGACAGTAAACTGTCTATAAAGTGCGTATTCAAATCCATGTGAGCATCCATGAATGTTTAAAACTTGAAAGTAGTTCAATCTAAACACCAAGGAACTACAAATTCAAAAAACATATATAAAGGACAGATTGACTCTAGATTTTCAAATCAAGATTATTCAGATACTCCTAATGGCAAGTGTGTATATATATAAATATAAAAATATATATATATATATATATATCAATAATTGATTAATTTCATTGGTAATGCGTTTGAGGATTTGAAGCGAAAGACACAATAAACATAATTTCCAAAAAAAATGAATGAAAAAGATAATATTATTACACCAAAAAGAAAATACAAACAACTTAAACTCAGCAGCAGCTAAGCTACCAACAAAGTTCAGCCTACAGAAGAGGACTCTGCAGTCCCAGAACCTTGATGGCTGATACCATACACAACCAAGGTCAAGCTCCAACCAGAACTGAGCCAACCAACTAGACTCCTTAAATACAATTTATCTCAAAGCTGACAGATCAAGACCAAGATAAGTTAAGCAGCCAAAGAACCCGCTTGACATGGATTCATAGCAAATCATAACGCCCTCTATACCCACCCAACATCATTCAAGATGGCTTTAACCAACTGCTACTCTGACACAAATTCTATCATTCCTTTGCCTCTAAATATGATACCATAAGAGAGAAATTTATTTTGTACTATATTAGAAACGTGTGATCTCTCTAGACATTATTTATCGATCCCACCACATGTTTCTCCTTCATGTTGGGAGTAGGCATTGAGGATCCATTGGATGCTGTCCAGATTGATGGGAAACTCTGTTGAAGCCAATCGCATAAACTCTGGAATGCCTCAGAGGTGGAATGCCACATTGGTTCAAGAATTTCTTGACAGCGTCGAACTGATTGGAAACTTTGTTGAAACCAATCACATAAATTGTGGAATGCCTCAGAAGTGGAGTGCCACATTGGTTCAAGAATTTCTTGACATTGTAGGATTGATTGGAAACTCTGTCGAAACCAATCACACAAACCGTGTAATGCCTCGGAAGTGGAGTGCCACATTGATTCAAGAATTTCTTGACAGAGTTGGAGAATCTGTCTGCGTGAGCGATAAAGTAACAATACTATAACAGATGCACAAATAGTGCAGATGAACCACCCAAAAGGAGGAACAAGCATCAACAAAATTAAGTCACAAGCAAAAACTCCAGAAATGAGAAACACACCCTGGAAGAAAGGGAGATGGGTTCTGTTGAAAGTTGGTAGTATTGTCACTGCCATTGATATGGTGAAGATGCATACGTCTATTATTAAGAGCAACATGAGTGCACCGTGTGTGTCGAATAGAGATACATCTGGGCTTTGATACTTCCATCCGAGAATGGTAAGCAGGGGTCCAAACAGAACGCCAAAAACAGCAAGCCATTTGGTGTATGAACGGAGTTCTTGCACGTTCCTAAAAATAAAATATAAATTGCTTCATAATACATACACCATATAGTTTAAAATGAATTAAATCAAACTGTGTCACAGTGCATCTGCATTTTTTGGCATGTATTAAGACAGTGAAGATACTAATTGTCTCAATTTTCAACAAAGTTGGACTTGGAATGGACTAACCAAATATTTGTCTTATGCTTAAAGATGCAGCTATCTTATAATTGTACCAGAAGTAGCCAAGTGAATCACATATTGCTAACTAATTGGAGTAATGTTACCTTCAATCATGAGTTACATTTAATCCATGCATTAATTTTTAATTGAATTTAATTTTCTTCTTAAAATTTTAACATTTTGTAGTAGGTAGGTTAATGGTCAGGAATCATGAAATCTAAGATCTGTTGGATGCTTGAATTGACAATATAGAGAAAAAAAAAAAAAAATCCATTGCAAATCAATTCGGAAACTCAATTGCCTAAAAAAAAAAAAAAAAAAAAATCTAAAACTCGAAGAATCAACAAAGTTACAAACTTTTGATGGGTTGACCCTCAAAGAATCATCCATAATTTGATCAACCCCAAATTTTAACTATTTCCCAGCTAAGAAAACAAAAACCTTTTATGAATCTATCAGAGGGGTTGAAGTGTGGGATTTTGAGGAGAGAACAATTTGGGAATTCGCAGTAAAGAGAGTGGAATGAGGAAGAGACTAGTCTTGAACTTGAAAACAGGGGTCTAGTCTTATATATATAAAAATGCGATGCCAAAAATCGAAATGATAAAAAAGAAAAATGAAAGAACAGTAGCTGAGATGAAAGACAGAATAAATAAATAATGTCCATAGTCTTGATTGGCACCTTAAATAAAAGTTTCCATCTCTATCATCTTTATTGGCCCTTAAACTAAAAGTTTCCATGTGAGAGAGAGAGAGGGAGCAGGGTCAGGTTGTATAAGGTAAAACCCAAATATTACACTGAACACAAAAAGACATGGTAGAAAGTTCGGACAGTAAAATTTTGACAGACCAATGTATATGTCAAAATTTCAAACAAATCCAAACCAAAAAAAGACTCTTGGATCATTTTTTTTGGTTATCTGAATTCGATGCATTGAACAGGTCTAAATGTCCTACAGACAAACAAAATATAGATTCTAGATTTTGTGCCACAATCTTCTTAGCTATACAGCTTTAAAAAACTTCCCACCAAACTGTACTTGAATATGCAAGATCAATGGAACATTAATTGAAGGCGCATAAGCAATTGTTAATTATTAAAGCACCAAAATAAGTAAATGATTAAGGCAAATAAGCAATGCATATGTAAGTAAAGCACAAAAAAGTTCTTGTTTAAACATGGTATGGAAAGAACTTAGCACAGAAATGGACTTGAGCTATTAGTAGAATTCATGACAAACTTAGAACAAAAAGTTAAAGAAAAGAGATAGCTATGTACCTGTCGTTGAGAAGATCAATGAAGCTGTTCATGTCCATTCTTCTAGGGGGAAATGAAGTTGTAGCACTTGCAGCTCTTTGCTCTGTGTGTTTTGTTCTTATTGTTTGTGCAGAGTATCTAGGAATGGTACTCATATATATAGACTATAGAAGACAGAGTTGAAGTGTGGAATATTTAATGTATCTTTAGACTTTAGAGACTTTCTTTAAAGTAACAAAGATTGGTGGCAATTTGGCAAAGGAAATGATACGGACCGTATTGATTGGCTTGTCCGAATTTTTGAATTATTCGGCTGAGGAAAGTTACATTACTAATGTCAACTGGTCAGATCTCAGAAGAAAGCTTAGATAAAAGTACTTGTCAACAAACAAGGACCCACAATAAACATTTCATATTCACATTAGAACACCAAGGACCGATTGTCTATTTGCAATAACTTGAAACACACACACACACTCTCTCTCTCTCTCTCTCTCTCTCAATGGAGATTTGAAACCGAATTCTCTTAAATCTTAATAAAGAAAAAAACAATCTATACCATAAAGCACAAAACTCTTAATATATTACTTTACAATTGAATAATTTTGGCCTATCTGTCAGTTTGTACCAATACTATTTGCCTTTTTTTGCTTTTATTTTTATTTTATTTTTTTGGTGTGTGTGTGTTATGTTTTCAAGTATAACAAACTATATACAACTTGTACTTTCGATGGAGGTAGTTACTTCATTCTCTGTTTTTGGTAGTGATCTTTTAAGGGTTCTATTACAAGTATTCTTAAGACATTTGTTAATGAACAATTTTAGAAAATATTTTAAATCACTTTTATAAAAAATATAAAAAAACTGTAAAAAAAAAAAAATCTAAAGTTTTTCCTTTTCTCATTTAAAGTTTCTAAAAATATTTCCTAAATCAATATCTTTAGGACATCCTTTAACTTTTCTCATCTTTTAAATCTTTGTAAGATTTCAGATTTCTTTGTTTGTTTTCATCTTCTATTTTTTGGCTAAGTTGCAGGTTTACTAATTTTCTTTGACTTCAAGCAAATGTCACCTATATATTCTTAAGTACATCAACTGGATTTATCAAAAAGGCACATGAACTCTAAAAAAAGTTTTCCCGACGAAAATGACAACTATGGCTCAAATAAGAATCAATTCTTTCTTTTTTATTTTCTTTGAATTTATCCCAAGGCATTGCCTTACCAAAATACAAACGCTAAACTAAGTTATAACTTTAAGTGATTGTATGATTGTATCACTAACAAAGGCATATTTCTGAGATATTTAAACACAGTTTGGGTCTAGAGTTCTAGCCTCCAGTGCATTGAACCCAATTGGATGTGAACACGTCCAAAATTTGTTATACGTTTGTATCATGTTTGTTCAGATACATTATAGAGTACTAGTCCCAAGCATTGTCATTGTATTTAAATCTCTATGTTGAAGATTTATTTTCTTAATCAACATCTAAACTTAATATCTATCCAATTCAACATCTCCTTAAAACAAAAAATAATAATAATAATAATAATTCCACACTTCCCCTTACTACGGAACTAAATTGATTTGTTGATTTTGTGTTTCTTTAGATAATTTAGGGTTGATGTTGCAAGAAGTTCTAGGTTTTTTAAAAACATATATATTTTTTAATCTTAGAGATCAAGACACAGAAAAGAGCTAAGAGATAAACAGAAGGTAAAATATTTGATTTGTTAAATAGTGCTTGTTTTAAATAAAATAAGGATTCAGAGTTAAATTACAAAAGATGAAAGCTTGTGTTCATTGCCCCTTTTTTACGTTAGACATGATACGATTCGGACACGTATTCAATTTAACACAATACAATTTTAGTACTGGTGCTGGGCATATCATATAATGTCTAATGTAAAAAGCTTAAAAGCATTGAGGTTTGTATCTAATCACAAAAAGGCAATTATTCCAGTTTAATACTTTTGAGTGTTAATGTCAAGGTGGTCAACTTCAGAGGTGTCATTTTCTATTGTGATTTCTCTACGTTTCCTTCGCCCACTCATGCCTCTAAACAATTGCCTCTAAAACGGGAGGTATCAAGTATTATACGGCTTCCGAATTTATCTTTTGGGTTGGGAGTTGGGACTTCCTTTTACTCTTCCACCTCTAATCTTCCTATCTGTAGTGTACCTTTGTTTGTAGTTTTTTTTATTTATTTAAAAAGCGAGTAGAAAATGCTAAATTTCACACACCAAGTACATTTATTATTATTATTATTATTGGTATTGAAAGATAGAACAGTACGTTTGAATTTTTAATGTAACTTCTTGCATCCCTGTCATATTACCTTTTTTTTTTTTTTTTTAATAATTCAATAATTAGAAGATGTGTTTTGAACCTTGAATATCTCAATTAAAAATATTACAGTATAATATACCAATTCAACTATATGGCTTTCGAGCTTGGCATATTATTTAAAGAGAAAGCCTAGAGACACAAATGATTTGATAAAAAAAAAAAAATTATTTGTTGACGTAAAATATTGTTAATGGTGCGTTCAGATGAAAACCGGTGAAAGTTTATTAACTTAACAAGTGTGAAAAAAGTTGTCAAATAATTTGATAAAAAATTTGACATCTATTAATATAGAAGATTATTATTGGTATTTACTAAAAAAAAAAAAGATTATTACTGATAGTAAAAAAAAATGATGTTGGTAATTCAAATAAAAAATAGTAAAAGCTTTACTAACTTAAAATGAATGAAGAAAAAAAAAAAAAAAAAAGCTGAAATTTTTTAGGCAATGGGGTATTACCTTTACTTGAACCGTGATATAAAGCTCTCGACGCCAGATTCAAAGGATAGTGGGGTCATTTTGGATGACTCATTCAATACGTTAAAATTAAAGACAAATTAAAAAAACAAGGTCCGCTGCTGCCTGTAGATAACTTTTGGGCGTTGGTGGGGAAATAAAAGGATCTTTTTCAAACTTTTGAACGAATAATACGAGTTAAATGTCAGTAATCTAATGTGTCTCAGTTGTACAGTCTAAATTTCCAAATTCATTCTGTGCCATTCATTTAAGAAAACGTAAGGATATCCTTCATTTGTAAATGTAGGTTTCACTTTATCTAATAAATATTTGAAAATCCCATTGCTGTAAAAACTAAATGTACTTGCAAAATAATAAAATAGCAAGCATTGCAACTAATAAAATTTAATTCCAAGCTTAGAGTAGTCACTTCAGTTTAACTAAATTTTTTTTTTCTATTTTAATATAAGAATCTACTTTTTTATATACTTATATAACTAGTTTTACAAAACACTCACATCAGATTATCTATTCTCTAGTCTACAACTACAAAAGTTAAACCCTTTTGTAGCTGTATTCTAGTTATGTAATGTATTATAAAGTCGATTTAAAACACTAATATTATTATTTTTGTGTGTGTTCTAACAAGTATTACTGTATACTAAAAAAAAAAAAAATAGGGATGTTTATCCCACATTGGTTGTATGTGTCTAGTGTCCGTTGCTTATAACCTCAGCCTACAACTACAAAACCTTTGTTATTGTACTCTGATTATGTAACGTATTATAAACCCGATTTAAAACACTAATATGTAGTTGTACTTTAGTTATGTAATGTATTATAAACCCGGTTTAAAATACTAACATTACTATTTTCGTGTGTGTTCAAATAAATATTGTTGTTTACTCAAAAAAAAAAAAAAAAGATTATCTATTCTCCCTTTTATTTTATTTAAATACTCATGTGGGGACCTAAGCCCAGCTCTAATGTTGGGCCTTGGGCCTATCCGAGGAGGGGTGCCTCCTCGGATATGTTGGCCGTTCACCGAACCTGGGCCCCATTGGTCAAAATAGGTCCTTGAAGAGCTCTAACAGTAGACAAGCGCTCCGGAGGCACAAGAAGAAACAAAGAACTAGGGAGCGCCTACAGATGAGCTACTACCTCCACATTAAATGCATGACAGTTACCCTCTTGGCCGCATTTATGGGGAGAAGACCTCTGAACAGTGTTGTCTTGGCTACTATGACTCACAGAAGCCAGAAGGAGTGTCTGATGGGACAGATAATCAAGTAGTGACTTGGATGGCCAACAAGTGGAGGCTTCACATGATCCAGAGGGAGGTATATAATACAAGGAACCCCTGAAGAGAAGGAGGAGGAAAAAGAGAGAGAAATTGGGAAGAAGTGTAAAAAGAAAAGTAGAAAAAAGAAAACTAACCTCCTCGGACTGCGCCGAGGACGTTATAACAAGAGAATCCCTGTAACTTGTCCTGTTATATTAATATAACAATATTGTTTATGATCCGACTCACTGCAGCCCAGCTTTTTAACCCATTTTTCTACAAATTTATTGTGTGGGCTACTTGGCCTTAAAAAACCAAACTGCGGCCCCACAACTCATATTCTTTTTTTATTATTATTATTAATATACTTTTGTCATCTAAAGTCTCTTTCTCTCACATTCACCTCTCCTTTCAACCATCAGAGGTCACTTTACCCTCTCTTCTCTTTTGTCATCTAAAGTCTCTCTCTTGATGAGAATATATACGAAATTCTCAGATCTGTGAGATGCAAAAATAGAGAAAAAATATATGTCAAAAAAAAATAATAACACACAAGACAATATTTACGTGGTTCGGTAATTTGCTTACGTCCACGGAGTTACAGAGATTTCACTATTCTCAAAGAAAAATACAAAGTGCGGCAGTACAATTTTTTCTCTCAAAACAACATCAAACTCTAATCTCCAAAACAACAGTTTTTACATCTTGCGCACAGCTTCAGCTTCTCAATAGTGACACTCTTAGTCAACATGCCTGCAAGGTTCTTAGATTCACAAATCTTCTCAAGTATTACCAGTTTATCTTCAACAAGGTAACAGATAAAATGGTATCTCATTTGTATATGCTTCAACTTTGAATTAAAAGTCGAATTTTTTGCAAGAAAATTTGCGCTCTGACTATCACTGTGTAGAATGCCCAGCTTTTGCTTCTTACCTAATTCATCCAAGAAGCTATGTAGCCAAATCATCTCCTTTTTAGCTTCAGTCACTGCAACATACTTAGCTTCTGTAGTAGACTATCAATATCACCTGCAATATCAGCATTTACATAACCCTGCAGTTTCAAACTTGCACCTGTGAAGCAAAGGTATGTATCTTGTTAGGACATATGTGATTCAATGTTAGAAACATATGTCACTATTTTATGTAATTGGCTAATCCTTTGACAAAAAGCACTTTACTTGTAATTGGATAGATCTAGGATGGGTTTAATACTTCAAGAAACAAGGTTTCAAGTTCAAGTATTAAAATCATGCAAGTCTGTTCAAGAATCAAGTGAAAAAGTGCTAGATTTTAAAGCTCGACAGCTAGCACTATCGAGGTTTAAAAGCTGCTAAAGCCCGTGGCTCGACAGCTAGCTCGATAGATGGTTATCTATCGAGGTTTATGAAATTCAGTTTTTCAGAGTTGATTTCAATTCAATCCGTGGGTATATGTTTGGGCTTTCTTTTTTCACAACCCTAGACATATATAAGGATTGTTTTAAGGGATGTCATAGGTTATACAGTTGCCCAAGTTCATGCAAATTGTGACCGGAGACAGAATTTGCCCTAGTTCATCTTTTTCTTGAAGAAGCTGCTGTGTTTATACACCATAGGGTTTTGTGACTAAGAAACTTTGTGATCTTCATCGTTGTAGTGGGCCTTTTTGTGCAGTATTTGGCTGAACTGCTTCATGTCGTGCTAGGTCCAAATTGTTCTGGATTAGGGAGTTGGGACTAGTCCAATTGTAACCCACCTTGGTTCGACTTGTGCACAAACCATACCCCGTTTACCATGATTTTGATCACATGCCCATGGCAGGCAGAGTTGCTAAAGTAATTACGGCAGGTAGATATAATAAAGATGGTAAAAGAGATTCGTTCGCTATTTAGACAAAAGTAAATAATGGGACATTGCAAGGAACACATGTTTCGTGAAACGGCAACAAAAAATAAATACATAAGTGGTAGTAACAAGTTTATTGAATCAAAATAAACATCAGTCAGCCGTGCTAAGTTACGCTACAGGGTCTAAGTCAAGAAGGAAGTCATTTCCTCAATGTGGATAATCTCTCTAGAGAAGAAATTAGTTGCTTTGAGGGAGCAGACCTAAATGACTTGTGCTCAGAGAAGTCCTTTTGCCGTTAGCAAAGAACATAGGTTTGAGAGGGAGAAAGGGAATCAACTTATTTGGTGCATGCCTACTACTCTATTTTCTCTATCTTGTTTTTCCTGTTCTCTCTAATTCTTTCTTTCTTCGCTTTATCTTTCAATTTTTTCTTTGTTGTTGTGATTCTCTCCTTAGAGGTTGCTGTTGCCGTCCTCTCCCCTTTTTAGTGCACAGTGGGTGTCCTTTATATAATGCCTGTCGTGGCTGGCTTTTACCATTTTAGGCTTCAATCATTTTTGTCTGGTGCGAGTGTCCTTGCTGACCATTACTGATTGGTCAGTCGCCTAGCCAGCACCATTTACCTGTGCTAGCCGCGCCACTCCACATCACCAGGCGAAGAAGACTATTTTGTTTATTTGCTTGCCGTGGCATTCTTACCTGCCATAGCATGGGTGCTCTCTCTCTTTCTCTCTCCTCAATGGCATGCACCTACTCGTACCAACTTAGCCTTACCTATTTTAGGCGGTATGTCATCCTGAAAGGACACTTCCCCCAAAAGAACTTGAGCAGGAACCTCAAAATAGGTGTTCCCCTCTCCCTACCACCAAACCATGCCCTCTTACCTCTAACCCATGACCCACCACTTCCTGTATTGGATGGGGGTACAGGCTGGTGGTGTTTGGGCCTTGCGCATGCCTCACTTCCATGTTCATCCAAAACCTGTCTGTTGCTCATGCGTTTGCCGTGGTCTGAAGGTCCGTCTATCCGTTCTGCCGTTCGTCCTTGAATTCTTATGGCGTGGGCTATTTTCTTGATTTCTCATTCTTTATGGCTTACTCCCTTAGAGGCTGGGCTTTGCCCAATTGTGGGCTTCCTCTCCTTCATGCCATTCTCCGTGCTTTATTCTTACGGTCTTGCTATTACTTCCTGTCACATCATTCTGCTATTCCTACTGTAATGTTATCTAACCCAATCTTGCTAGGCCTCTTTGGGCCTACCGTTTACTCTTTTCCCATTAACTAGGTATGGTTATTACTTGCGGGCTCCTGTGTCCCATTTGTTTCCTCTTGGGCATCCTTGGCCCATTTGCTTTCCTCGGGCTTCCTTGGCCCTTTTCCCCAACTCTGTATTCCCTTGGGTTTTTATTAACTTTTTTGGGCTTCCCTGGCCCAATTACCTTATTTATCATCCTTAGGGTTCATGGGCTTGCCATCAAACCCTTACTTTATTTGCTTGCATTACTTTGAGCTTGCTGTGGCTCATTCTCACTTTTCTACATCACATACTGCCCATGAGTTTGCTATTTTCTTTCCAGGCTCTTTTAGGCCCATTTGCTCCTCAAGTCCCATTTGTTGATTTCATAAGCCTGTGATCCATTATTCTTGCCGCTTGGGCTTAATAGTTTTTCTATTCATTTACTAACTCTTTTCTACCCATGTTGCTGGGCTTCTTCTTTCTGTTGGGCTCCCAAAATGAGCATCAACAATCGTCTGGATGAATTGAAGAACTTTGCAGCCAACATCCTTTTCTAGTTGGTGATCAATTCGCGTACTGGGATCCGTGCAATTAGTTAGTCACGTACTGGAAGTCGTGCATTACAAGGAGAGATTGTCACTACAGAACAAGTCCAATTGGGTATTGGAATAAGGGTTCAACTACAGGTTAGTATAAGTTATTGGGATTCCTTTACTTGTAACTTCTTGTTGTGATAATAGTGAATTCTCAAGGAGTGGTGACCTTAAAATCACCCGGTGGGGTTTTACCTTGGTGGTTTTCCCCATTTGTAAACAAATTACCGTATTAACTTTATTTTTCGCTGCACTTTATTTTAGTTGGTGATTTGTTTATGTTGCCACATACATTGCATGTTAACTTGACTAATTAATAAACTTGGCTAATTAATCAATTAATATATCATAAAGGGTCAATACATTCTAGGCTTATCATATCTGTTGAGCCTCTCAGATTCCTCAGAATCCACTTGACTGCCTCTTAGTGCTGCTTTACTAGCCTACTCATATATTTACTCACAACTCCCACTGCATGTGCAATGTCTGGCCTTGTACACACCATAGCATAGATCAAACTACTAATAGCTGAGGCATAAAGCACCTTGTTCATATAGTCTCTTTCTTCTTTTGTTTTCGATGACTATTCTTTACTTAGTTTGAAATGACTACCCAAGGGTGTGCTTACTAGTTTAGCTTCATTCATATTGAACCTGCTGAGAATCTTCTTCACATATTCTACCTATGAAAGCTTCAATGCACCATTAGCCTTGTCTCTAATGATTCTTATATGAAGGATTTGTTTTGCAGCTCCCAAATCCTTCATTGTAAACTGTTTTGACAATTACTTCTTTAGATTATTAATCTCCTTTAAGGCTGTAAATGAGCCAAGTTTTTTCGAGTAGTGTGTGTTTGAGCTTGGCTCGTCAATGAAAATCAAATGCTCAAGCTTGACTTGAGCTTGAGACAAGCCTAAAAATAATGTTTGAACTTGAGCTTGTGAGAATGCCAAAAAATTTGAGCTCGGCTTGGCTTGGCTTGGCTTGATTAGTTAGTCAAGCCAAGCTCAAGCTTAATATCAAGCTCAAATTCGAGCTCAAGTCAAGTTTTTTAGCTTGGGATCCAAAAAAATTACATCATCAAATGCTTATATCACCAAAAATCAAGTAAACATACATACATACATACATACATATAATATACTCATTTTATCATGCTTCTAACACCCGTGATTAGAATATGTTCAAACTACAACTTTACATAATTAAATCCATCCATCATCAATTGTTGTCTATAGCTTGAGTAACTGTTCAAAATACAATTTTTATATCCATGTTTGTCGTTTGTACAACTAAAATCTTTACAAATCTAAATAAATTAACATTCCAAAATATATTTGTAATGTCATAATAATAAGTTTATTTAGTAAACATATATCAAGCTATAAACGAGGTTAAGCTCGGCATGTATATATATAATATACTCATTTTATCATGCTTCTAACACCCGTGATTAGAATATGTTCAAACTACAATTTTACATAATTAAATCCATCATCAATTATTGTCTATAGCTTAAGTAACTGTTCAAAATATAATTTTTACATCCATATTTGTCGTTCGTACAACTATAATCTTTACAAATCTAAATAAATTAACATTCCAAAATATATTTGTTATGTCATAATAATAAGTTTATTTAGTAAACATATATCAAGCTATAAACGAGGTTAAGCTCGGCATGTTTTGTATCAAGCCCTATTGTTCACGAGCTTGTTCACGAACAATATTTTTTTACTTGCACTTGGCATGTTTATCAAACAAGCCTAAAACTAAGGCTTAAGCTTGGCTTATTTGTAAATAAACGAACATGAACAAGTTTTTTATCGAGCCAAGCACGAGTTGTTCATGAACGGCTTAGTTCATTTACAGCCCTAATCTCCTTAGTGCTAGACCCTGCAATAAGCATATCATCCACATACAACAATAAAATAATATAAAAATTGTCAAAGAACTTAGCATAGCAACAATGATCAGCTTCACATCTCTTGAACCCAGTTCTATTCCTAAAATTATCAAATTTCTTGTACCATTGTCTTGAAGCTTACTTTAGGCCATACAAGCTCTTTCTCAGTTTGCAGACTAGACTCCCTTGTCCCTGAACAATGAACCCTTCTGGCTGACTCATGTAAATATCTTCCTCCAAGTCACCATGAAGGAATGTTATCTTCACATTTAATTGCTCAAGATATAGATTCTCTGTAGCCACTATTCCCAGTACTAGTCTAATTGTTGACATCTTCACAACTAGAGAAAATATTTCTAAATAGTCGATGCCCTTCTTTTGCTGGAACCCTTTGACAACTAATTTGGCCTTATGGCTTTTGTTACCATCATGCTCATTCTTTATTCTGTATACCCACTTGTTATAAAAAGCCTTCTATTCCTCTAGCAATTTAGTTAAGTGCCATGTCTGATTCCCCAACAAAGAATCCATCTCATCCTTCATGGCTAACTCCCACTTGCTTGAATTTTCATCTTGCAAGGCTTGATCATAACACTCTAGCTCACCATCATCAGTTAACAAGAAATAATTTAAAGTGGGTGAATAACGCTGTGGAGGTCTAGTGATCCTGGAAGATCTACAAACTTCTGCTACAGGTGTATTCTAATCTACCTGTGAATTTACATTCTCCTTATCTTCTTCACCCCCTTTTTGGATAGTATTTTCAGTCTGTTCATCTAAGTTAACAAACTCAGATTTTTTTTTATCTATCTCTATAACATTTGGCACTACATTTAATCTGTCTTTGTACATAAAATGTTCATTAAATATCACATTTCTGCTTCTAATGATTTTTCGATTTTGTTCATCTCAAAATCGATAGCCAAATTTCTCATCACCATAGCCAATAAAAAAAAATATTTTAGACTTTGTATCAAGTTTACTACGAGCATTCAATATGAACATAAGAAACACAACAAAAAACTTTTAAATGGGAAAACTTTACCTCTTTATTGCTCCAAACCTATTCAAATCTGTTTTTGTCTCAACCATGGCCTTCTACTTCTTAAAAGTTTCAAATACATCAAATTTATTTTTTAGAAAATAAACTCCTACTTTTCTGCTTGAGTCATCAATGAAAGTGATGTACCTTGAACCCCTAAAGGATGCAATTGGAGAAGGCCCCCACAAATAAATGTGTACTAACTCCAATTTTCTAGCCTTCGGTGTCCTGCCAGTTTTCAAGCTCACTATTTTTTGCTTTCCTAAGATGTGGCTTTCGCATATGTCAAGATTAATAGACTTCAGTTATGGTAGTTTCCCTTTTGACAGTAGCATCTTCATCCCTTTTTCACTCATGTGACCAAGTCTGCAGGTCATAGACTTGCATTAGTACTTGCTTCAGCAACTGCAATTATGTCTCTTAGACTTGAGGTCTTATACAAAGTATCAGTTTTCTTTCCATGAGTCAATACCATGGCTCCTTTTGTAACCTTCCAGGTACCACCAACAAATAGTATTACATGCCCTTCATCATCAAGTTGTCCTACAAAAATTAGATTCCTCTTCAGGTCAGGAATATGTCGAACCTTCTACAGTAACCAGACAAACCCTGGGCAATATAATCTGGATGTCTCCCATACCCACAACATCCAAGGCTTCTCCATCAACCAAATACACCTTACCAAAATCACCTTCAACATAGTTCTGTATGATTTCTTGGTGTGAAGTGGTATGAAACGAAGCTCTTGAGTCCAAAACCCAATCATTAAATGGACTATCTATAGCAAGAAGCAGTGTATCTTGTACCTCATCTATTACAACATTAGCAGAATCATCATCATTCTTCTTCTTAGGACTTTTGGAGTGCCTCTTAAAGTGGCCAGCTTTGCTACAATTCCAACATTGTACCTGTTGGCCAGATCTAGATTTACTTCTGTTCTGATTGAAATTTCTGGATTTTGATTTGCCTCGATTTGAATTTCTGTCATTAACTCTACCTCTTGTCTCAAGGTTTAGGACAAAATCAAACCCTAAGGTTTCACCTGCATCTCTTCCGTGAATCTCCTCAGCCAAAACTACATCTCGTATATCATTATACTTTAGCTTTTCTTTTCCAGTAGAATTGCTCACTGCTATTCTCATAGCTTCCAAACTGTTTGGCAAAGAAGCCAAAACGATCAGTGCACAGATCTCATCATCAAAATCAGTTTCCATAGAAGACAGTTGATTTGTGGTGGTGTTAAATTCATTTAGATGTTGTGCTACTGATACATTCTCTGCCATCTTTATATTGAATAGTTTCTTCATCAGATGCACCTTGTTGTTTGCTGTCGGCTTTTCATACATACTAGACAAAGCCTTCATCAGATCTTCTATGGTCTTCTCCTTCACAACATTGTGTGCTACAGACCTTGATAGTTGTTGGTTTCTCCCCTAAAAGCGGCAGGTGCAACTTCTTCCCATAGAGATAGTCCTCGATTTGCATCCTCCAAAATCCAAAATCTTTGCCATTGAATTTTTCTATTCTAGACGCCATTCCTATTTCTTCTGTCATTGCTCCCACAAACCTAACCTGGCTCTGATACCAATTAGCGGGAATATATATGAAATTTTCCAAATCTGTGAGATGCAAAAATAGAGAAAAAATATACTTTGAAGAAAAATAATCACACAGAAGACAGTATTTACGTGGTTCGGCAATTTTCTTATGTCCACGGAATTGTAGGAATTTCACTATTTTCAAGAAAAAATACAGAGTGCGGCAGTACAATTTTTTCTCTAAAAAACAACATCAAACCCTAATCTCCAAAATAACGGTTTTTACATCTTGTGCACAAGATTCACAATGGACTACAAAAAACGGCTCAAGCCTCCGCTCCATGGACTAAGCCTTAGAAAATCTCTCATTAAAAACTGTAACAATATTATTTTCAGTCGGGTCATAATCTAGATTAAACACAACTAGGCTCCACATAACCTAACATCTCTCTCTCTCTTTCTCTCTCTCTCAACCTTCAAAGTTCTCTGTTCTCTCAACTTTCAGCTCTCTTTCTCCTTTTAGTCTCTCATAACTTAGCTCTTTCTCTATGTGAAACGAAGAAATTTCTCTCAATTGCACTCGTCGAAGTGTCAAAGACTTGAAAAAATAAATGCCCTAATCGTAATTAATCCCTAACCATAACAGGAACCAATTTTGACCTAAAAAACATTAAAAGCACCTGAAAACAAAGAAATAAATGCCCTAATCCCAAAATAATGAAAATTACAAATGAATACCAAAAAAATATCAAATTACATAAATTACTTTGAAGATTCTTTCCTACATCAATTTTCCTTTTAATATTGACTTTTTGTCATATATAAGTCATTAATTTTAGGAGCATTTAAAGGGGGAAAAAACATAGGTTTATAAAAATATGAGTAAATCTCTTTAGCAAAAGTTTTTTTTTTTTTTTGTCTAAAACTAAAGTCGTACAAATTTATATTGAAAAGTTAAGCCTACTGGAATACAATGATACATTTAGCTTGCCTTTCTTTGAGAAAGTTTTTGGATCCACAACTATTTTTAACACTTGATGCAAGAGATTAATATTTTGATTTACCAAATGAATAGGACATAGTTGGTTATTTGTTAGAGGACCAAATAGGATTATGATCAAGGTAAACAATATACCCTAAGTTTTTCAATGATGAATGGATTTGGATCCTCTCCATTTCGCTTTGAAAGGAAGGGTCTATTTTATGAACAAGATTGATTTGTATAGATCTAGGGTAAAAAACATTTTGCCTCAATTAAAATCTAATTAATAACCTAACTCAAAAAATTTAACTCTAGTTAAACACACATTTGACTAAGCAAATTCCCTTTCTCTCACCACCAAATACTAGTGAAATACTTATGTTCTTATGGGGGAGAATATCAATTAAATGAAAAAGAAAGAAGAAAAATTGAACAATTTTTGTCCAGTAGGCATACATAGATTTAGATGTAAACTGTTACATAAATAATGAAACTGAATATTTCCATATAAATTGCGTGGTTCTTTTTTATGAAACAAAAAAGAAAGCATATTTTCAAGTTTCACAACTTATGGTAACAATTCATTCAAGTGGATAGGTATAATATTTTTGAACTCTCTTGTCAAAGAAGCTAGAAGTTGTTCCTGTTAATTACTATTTATTCATGCATTATCACTAAGCAACTACATTGATTTATTAATTGTGAAATATTCAGCTTATGGCAAGAATTATGTTTGCTGCAGGCTATTGATACATTCACTACAAAAAATTCGTCCTGTTCCAGCATTTTTTTTTTCCAGCATTTTTACAAAACGCCGTAATAGATACGCCTGTCCCAGCGCTTTTTGAAAACGCTGGTACAGGCAGTACCTATGCTGGCGGTTTTCAAAAACGCTGGTATAGGAAGCCCAAAAGCGCTGAGATAGGGTTACTGAATTCCCAAATGGGGAAACCCCTATCCCAGCGCTTTTGTAAGCGCTGGGATACGTGGACCCTATTCCAGCGCTTCCAAAAGCGTGTGGAAATAGACCTATCCCTGCGCTTTTAGAAGCGCTGGGACAGGGTGACCTATTCCAGCACTTCTAAAAGCGCTGGGACAGATCTATTTCCATACGAAATGGAGAACGACCTGTCCCAGCGCTTTTGGAAGCGTTGGGATAGGTCACCCTATTCCAGCGCTTCTAAAAGCACTAGGACAGGTCACCCTATTCCAGGGCTTCTAAAAGCGCTGGGACAGGTCTTTCTCCATTTCGTATGGAAATAGACCTGTCCCAGCGCTTTTGGAAGCGCTGGGATAGGTCACCCTGTCCCAGCGCTTCTAAAAGCGCAGGGATAGGTCTATTTCCACACGAAATGGAGAAAGACCTGTCCCAGCGCTTTTGGAAGCGTTGGGATAGGTCATCCTATTCCAGCGCTTCTAAAAGCACTGGGACAGGTCTTTCTCCATTTCGTATGGAAATAGACTTGTCCCAGCGCTTTTAGAAGCGCTGGAACAGGGTGACCTATCCCAGTGCTTCCAAAAGCCCTGGGACAGGTCATATATATTTGATCACAAAACACAGCAAAACCCAAGAGCCATTTCAGTAAAAAAAAAAAAAAAACCAAGTGCCAAGCAAAAAAACCAAAAAACCCAAACCGCATGTGAAGCCGCCGTTGCCGGTGAGCCATACTGTCTCCGATTTGCTCAACCCATCACCGATTAGCTCAACCCGTCGCTGATCCACTTCAGCTCACAACGGTTCGCGACGTTGAAGCTCGCGACAGTTCCCGATGCTGAAGTTCTCCAGCCGTTCGCGACGCTTCAGCTCACCAGCCATTCGCGACCCTTCAGCTCGCTGCCGTTCGCGACGCTTCAGTCCTTTGCCGGCCATTCGCGATGGGTATTTTTTTTTCCTTTTGAGTTAATTTTTTTTTTTTTTTTAATGATTCTAGTTCCTTTGGGTATTTTTGTTTATTGATTCTAAATGCTTGATGTTAATTTTTTTGTTTAATGATTCTAGTTCCTTTGGGTATTTTTTTGTTTGATAGAGTAATGGGTATATGCATTTTTGTTTAGTTTGGGTATTTGATATTTACGGTGTAATGGTTGTGAATTGTGAATTCCTTTTCTCTATTGAATAAAACCTTGGATGTGTTCCTTGCACATTGATTATGCTAAAAACCCCACGATTATGAGGATCCGATTTCTACAATGACTAATGGGTATTTTGAAAATTCTATTTTTTTTTCTGGGTTGTGTGTATTAATGCGTATAACTATTTTTATGTGTGTATTTTCATCCGGGTCTGACTTGGTTATGCATTTGAATTTGAATTTATGAGTGTAAACTATGAAGTCTTTGTGGGTTTGGATATTTGTTGAACCAGATCTGGGACAGGCTTGATTTGTGTGAAGTTTGGGTCTCTATTTTAGTTCAAGAGCTTGAATTTTTTTGGGGCATTTGGTTTTGGGGTTGTTCTTTGGGATTGAGATCTGTTGGGTATTTTTGGTAAGGCTATGCATATGTTATTACCTATGGGTTGTGCATGGGAGGGGAATATTGGCATTGTGTACGTGATTATGGTCATGTATGTGTTTGTGTTAAAGAGTGAGGGAAGGAGTGGTGAGCATGAAGCATAAACTTGCTTCTATATATAATAGTGTTTTTTTTATCATAAGGCATTTTCATATATATAAGATGCAAATATTAATATATCTTTTTTGTTTGGATTATCTATTTTGTCTTCATTTTCTTCTTTTAGATAAATACCTAAAGGGTCAAAAGTACAGACAATAATGATTGTAGCTTATAAAACCGTGAAATCAAAGCAACCTTACTATAGAGTTCCAACCTCATATGGCAGAGGATATTTGAGCGGATCATTCTTTCATAATTGGTAGCTTCCATAGGTTAATACATTTAAGAACACCACTTAACCTAGAAGTTGAAATTAATAAGTTTGCATTCAATTATGTAAGATAACCAATTAATTACTCTCGTTATTATTATTTAACATGGAACTTCATAACTTAATTAATTACACCACTTACATATGAATATTTCAACATCCTTTGCTCTCATTTAATTAGGAGTAGTATTGAACTAAGATATGAACTCCTCCATAGACTCAAGCTAGCTTAATCACGAGTCACAAAATTTTATGCTGAGATTAGTTTTTAAAGTATAATGCTATGTAGTGTCAAGTAAGCTATGAGATATGACATGCACTCACTATGAATTCTAAGTGCGTGTATAATTGGCATAACAACTCAATTAATCAGTATTGATCTCTACTATTTTTGTTTGAGTTGTTGAGGTCTGGAACAAGAATGGTAAAATTGATCTTTGTATGTATTTACTTTGATGCCCTTTTTTCTATTTAATCATCATGTGTATATTCTTATCAACCATTGAGCTTATTTTTATATGTTGTTGTAAGCTACTTTATTATGAAGTAAATGCCTAAAATTAAGTATTTAGCTGAAATGGAAGCGTTTTCTACTAAATGACTTAATCCATGGTTTTTTTTTTTAATTTTTTATAAAATGTATTTGTTTTCCCTTGATGTTATTGTGTTAAAGCATATTATAAATTATTAAATAGCTCACTATCAATTTTGTGGGATAACTGCAAACTAGCAAACTATTGGAGCTTATATTTTGGTTTGTATATCTTTGCCCACCTCTCCCTAATTTGGACATGAAGTCACCTAATTTACGTTTTTTAAGTTATTTTTGTAGTCTATAATTTAGACTTAGATTTTGCAGGATTAGTAGCTTGTTCTAAGTTTGAGTTCCTCTTTCCGCGAGCAAACCAGTGAATTGCTAAAGGGTGAGTAACATCTGCATCAAAATACCCTATTAGTCTATAATTATATGTTAAAATTTCTGCTGTGGTGGGTTGTTGATTTGGAGCAAGCGGGTGGCTTGCATGGAGATATAAGGCGATGTATTTTATATTGGGAGTGTTGATTGTGTTGTTCCTATTGTGCTATAATTATTGGTGATGAACTTAGTCATTCTCACTGGAATTTCCTTAATAATTCCATCTTTTATGTGATCATCTAAGTTTACTTTTTATCTATTGCTGCTTGAGTAATACTCATGCATTAGTGTATTCAGTGATTAGCCCTAGGCAGACTAAGTATGGATCTAACTTGACTTAAACTTATATTTTTTTAGTTTCATGAACACTAGGTTCCTAGGTGATTGGAGTGGTCTAGCATTTTAAAGCTTTTTTAGCATCAGCTATGTACAAGTGAATGGCTAATTGTATTACGATTATATACTAAGTACAAAGCAGTATATGTGGCTATTAGGTGGTTAATTTTAGATATATAGTTGTTGGTGTTTTAATTGAGTACTTAGTTGAGCGTGTGATGAGTTCCAACTCAAGCATATATTAGGTTGATCTTGAATTTATAAATAACTATAAGGAGTATAAATAACTATAAGGAGTCTAAGTAACTGGCTTAAAATTATTATTAGTCATTCTAGAAAGGGAGTTATTAGTTAAAGAATTTAAGTTAGCACCGAACTATGAATGAGTTGAAACATGATGCAACGATGAGCTTTTGGTAGGAAATTTGGTGTGACATCTGTTATACTGAATCTAACCATGCAATATGTATTTTATTGCCAAAAAGTGTACAAAACTTGAACCTTCTTTTGGGTTGGTGTTTGTACTCCAATTTTGTTAACAATTTTACTGAATATTTTGTAAAATATATATATATATATATATATATATATATTCTTTTTGGTTGGGAATGCTTAGATGTATGATTATTTGTAATTGTTATTTAACCAAATATCCCGTGCATCGCACAGGTTAGTGACTAGTCTATATATATATATATATATAACCGAAACCTCTAAAGCTCCCACAATTTTCCACATCAACATATTATTTAAAAAAAACATAAAAAAAAAACGTAATAACAGTTTTCTAAAACCCGATGCTCTGCCCTTTCCCTTTCACGATGCTCTTCCACAATTTTCCACGTCAACGTATTATTAAAAAAAAAAACATAAAAAAATGTAATAACAGTTTTCTAAAACCCGATGCTCTGCCCTTTCCCTTACACGATGCTCTGCCATCTTTTCCCAAAAAAAACCTTTCTCTTCCGATCTCCCTCTATATCACAAGCCCAACACAAACCAAAACAGTACATATAAGCACAAACCCAAACCAAAACCAAAATAATTCCCCATCTCCCTCTTCGTCATCTTCTTCCTCATCCCATAAATTTCTTCAAACACAATACACACCCAACACAAACCAAACCCATAAATCACCAAAACCAAAATAATCTCATCTCTCTCTTCGTCATCTTCCTCTTCATTCCATAAATTTCTTATTTGTAAGGGGGAAAAAAAAAATAGAGAAGAAGAAAGACGACATAGCAAGGGTTGCGCCAAGTTGAAGCAGCAAGTTGCCAACACAAGTCGCCGGTCATGGTGTCACGCCTTTATCTTTTACTGTTGTATCTTCTTTTTTTTTTTTTTCTTTTTTTCCTCCTTCTTCTCTTTCTTTTGTCTATCTCCGGTCACTGCTGTAGTTTCTCTCTTTTTGTTTTTGTACTCTTTTTTTTTTGATTGGTTGTACTCTTTTTTATGTTTACAAAGCCTCCACATGACTTGCATTGGGAAAGTAGAAAACTTTTAATTTTTAAATAAAAGATGGGCAAAATATTTTAGCCATTAGTTTTTTTTTAGCTTTGAACCCAACGTGATGTGAGACGTGTAGTGATGGTACTAATTGATTGACATGCAACAAATATCTCAAGTACTTTTAATTCTTATATTATTGTAATATACTAATTATCTATGTTTACTTATTTATATAAATAAATAAGTAATTTTTGGTTAATTAATATTTTCCATTTAGTAATTGAATGTTTAGTATTGACTATAGGATAGGGAATTTTGAGATTGTAATCCTAATGTGCAACTTTCACAAAACTTAAGGTATTATATTCACAAAACTTCACATAAGACTTTCTTTATCTGTGAAAAAATTTCAAATTCATTCCATGGGTTTGTCTTAGGTTTTAAGGCTGTTTCCTGTGCATCGCCTGAGTTAGCGATTAATATATATATATAAAATCGAAACTTCTGAAACTATCATAATTTTTTACGTCAGCATTACTTAAATAAAATAAAAAAAATAAAAAATTTCTAATTTTACTAAAAAACTGGGAAAAAAAAAATCTCTGCCACTTAAAACAAAACCCGATTATACTTCTTCTATAACTAAAACTCAATTAAAAAAAAAAAAAAAAACTCTCCCTTCTCACAACTTCTCTTCCTTCCTAACCCTTCGACAATTCCTCCTCTCTCTCTTCGTTCTCATCTAAACATAGACCCTCCCCTTTAACCTCTCACTAATTCATTTCTCTCATAAGTTTCTAATGGTGGATTCAACCTAACCAAACCCTTCGCACAATTTGGGTTTCATCCTTAATACTTTGTTTTTTTTTTTTTCAGACCAGATTCTCTCCGTAAACATTACTGGTAAGTTTTTTTTTTTTTTTTTTGGTTTTATAATTTTGGTTGTTACATATGATTTAGGGTTTGGTTTTTGGTTGTTGAATATGATTTAGAGTTTCATTTTTGGTTGTTAAATATGATTTGGGGTTTCGTTTGGCAGTGTTTCTTTTGAATGATTAGTTTAGATTGATGGGTTTGGAGCATAATGGGTTTTATTAATTTCAATTATTGGCGGTGAGAAAATCCATCTAGGATTTTAGAGTTGTTGTTCTATTTCATTGTTAATCATGTTGTTATGTTTTGTGTAATGATATTTCCTGTCCTTTTATTAGACGAGCATCCTTGGCATGCCCTTGATGTTTTTGTGAGTCATTTGTTTGTGTTTGGATTTAATTTAAGTTTCTAGGTTTATATACAAATGCAAGTATATTAATTTAGTCATTGGAGCAGCATGCCTTTGATGTTTTTGAGTCATTTGTTTGTGTTTGGATTTAATTTAAGTTTCTAGGTTTATATACAAATGCAAGTATATTAATTTAGTTATTGAATAATTAACTTTCTGTTATAGATTATTGAATTATTTTAGCCTGATATGGATTTGTGGTTAATTATATATACTTGGTGGCAGTATTCAGTTTTGAGCTTAGCCTCCCAATCCTATAGGTTTTGCTTTCATGTGTTTCAGTTTCATGGCTTTTTTTGATAGTATTGTACAAATGTTATTTGTTTTTGGCTGGGCTTTATTATTATTATTATTATTATTATTATTATTTTTGGCAGATCAAGCATAGATCGTTTCATTAGCTTTCAATCAAGCAATTCAATATGCAAGGTATTTGATGAGGATATTTTTCCTGTTTCATGGACTGAAAACTATGGCGGCAATTTTTCTCTCATCCTAAATGGTAAATAGAAAGATTTATATTCACAAATGTTCTTTGTTAACTTTTACTATTCTGGATTATAATGATAAAGAAAAAAAAAAATATGCTTTGAGCCATATTGTAAATAGAAGGTGAAACATATCCTTTTAATTTGGAGTATGTACATGAAATCTTTTAACTTCATAACCAAACTTACCTATTTATGTGGTTTCAAAAATACATAGGTACCTACAAAAACCTCATTGAGAGAGATAAAGCAACCCTTGGTTATATTGAAGCTGGTATTGCAGCAACATGGTACTCTCTTTTCTTTTTAAAATTCTCTCTTTTATAGAGTCTTTTGGAAGTTTTGCAATGATTCATGACTATTGTCCTACTATTTTAAAGTAGAGTAAAAGATCATTCTCAAAAGTGGGTTTGTATTTTCAGTTTTGTGGTTTTTGTCAAGAGGTCAATTTTTTTCTTTTAAGCCTTTGTGCTTTTCTTGGTTTTTATTTTTACTCGGATTTGTTAGTTTTGAAAGGATAATTGTAATGTTTTGTTTGATGGGGTTGCAAAAATATTTTAATGCTCCTATAAGGCTTGCATTTTTGTTCTTTAGAAAGAAGTTTATGGCTGCACGTGTAATTCTTTTCCAATTGCAGTTACATTGAGGTTTATTCAATCTGTTCTCTTCTATTAATGTTTCCTGAATGTGGGTTGAAAATTGGATTCTAATGGTTTTGCTTACAGGGATTTGGTATTTTATTATCTGGGTTATTTGGAACTGTGGATTCTCTGCATCTGCGTAAAACTCTTAATACGTTACACAAATCCTACTACTTGAACAATTCAGAAACTACGAGACTAGAATAGCTAGGTATTTACCAGTCTTCTCCTTTAATCTGTATTGTTTCTTGCATATTTATTGTTAACATGTTTCTATAAAGAATCTGAAATTGGAATCTGATTGCATATTTATTGGTTTTGATATAGGAATTTTATTTTTTAAGTTGAGGTTGTTTTTCTCTTCATTTGCGGTTGAGTTTTTCTGCTTCACTCTCCTTAGAATTTTTCCTTAACAATTGAAATTTTTCATTGAATGTGATCCTTTTGCTTCACTCCATCATAGAATTTTGATTACCCTATTGAAGTTGTTAATCAATTTTTGGCTGGTACAAATTTGCATGGATTTTGTTTGAAAATTTTAAAGTTGACATTATTAATGTTTACTTCCTTATGATGTTTTGTATTTTCTGAATTTTTGAATTTTTTTTCAGGTTCCTTCTCAAGTGATTTTTTTAAATTAAAGTCTAAATTTCCAATAAATCTCTACCAATTCTGACTTTCTAATGATATCATTCAATTTACCACCTAAGCAAAGAGTGAATGGGTGATTTGTTGTCCCTTTTATACTTTAATCTGTGTAGTCCATAACTTAAAGAGTCCCAAAGTTCTCCAAATGGAAAACTATTGTTTAGAGGGAGTTCAAAATATAGAGAACCAATCATGAGAGCTTGGCTGCAAGTTAGGAATGCTATGTGATATATTGGACTGAACATAATTGAACTACTGGTGTGGTTATCAGAGAATTGAGTCTCTATGGTGAGCATCATCCCTTTTGCCACGAGAGTATAATCAAATGCATGTGTGTCTACATGCTTATGCACCTGTGTAGCAGGGGCATGTTGTAAAACACAGGTCAGTCTTAGTCCCTTGCAAAACTCATTTCTATTGTGTATGTTTGGGTTGACATTGTTTGGATACCATAAATATGTAAATGACGGTTCTACTAAATGACCATCTTGTGCTCAAATCCTAATAGAGTACAAAATTCATGCACGTTTGATATTTTAACCATAACTGGCCAGCCCTCATAAACCATGATGGTCCTTATTGACTGACAGTGGCAGTTCTGTATCTCTTCTCTTGAGCATCTTACACATGTTTTATGGAGACATATTGTGGACTTCAAGCTTAATGAGTCTCTCTCTCTCTCTCTCTTAGATGAATAGATTTCATTACACAACAAATGCTTAAAACACCTAATAAACAGTACTAAGTTCAACTTTTCCCTTTAAAAAAATAAACTTTTTTCCTTTTGTATTAACTAAGATGTTGCCTCTTGACTGTTTCTAAAATCATTCTTATCTATATTATTTTTCGTTGTTAGATGAATAAATTTCATTACACAACTTATACCTAATGATAGTAACAAAGCTTTTCAAAAAAAAAAAAAAAAAAAAGTAAAGAATTAACTATTGGAAATATTAGTATGTATACCCGGCTACTGCATTATCTGAAAAAAGAAAAAAGACTGTTCAGTGCATTGTGCAACTCCTAGGCCTGGCATTCTTTTAGAACTAAGACCATATGAAGAAGTTGTTTACTTAATATTTGAAAACCCATTTAAGTAGGTGGGCAATTATCGTTTCTACAAGGCTAACAGTAAGTTAAGATTGATGGTGTTCTTGAAAGTTCAAAAAGAAATCTGATTCTTTACTGAAATAGAGTTTCATTAATCTTTAAAACTAAAATAAAAAATTTCAGGCATTCAAGTGATAATAGCATTTTTGTGGACCCTAATATTAGATTAAACCCAACACTTCCCTCCCTCATTATCTACTTACCTCAAAAAAAGAAAAAAGAAAAAAGAAAAAAAGAAGAAGCAAATGAGCTTAAATATTTTTGTGGTCAATCTATTATTTAGTTTGTCTATATAAGTATTTATGTACGTATGTGTATGAATCTCGGTGCCTAAGAAAACAAAAAGTTTAGGAACTTTCATCTTGGGTAGAGTATCAATTGAAGTTTTTGATTAAGATGATGAGCAATTGAAGTGGAAAGTGAATGTTTCAAATGGAAGTACCAAAACATCTGAGGAGAATCCATCAAGAAAAATATTCCAACCTATTGCAATGTACTACATGTGAATTAAGATGTTAGAATGCTTCAATTTGTCTCCTTAGCAAAAGGTGTGATTCACTTTGTAAATATGATTTTATGCTTTTAATTATTTGTTTTATGAGTTAATACACAAGGCAAAATGTACTATCAACTTCTGTCTTTTAATCTATAGACATTTCATACTTTCAATTTATATAAATTTTGCACAATTGTTATCAGCCAACTTTGCAATGGTTTATAAAATAAAATATAAAAAACCTCTTTCTAACAACTAAAACTACATTATACGTACAAATGCTTTGGGTATGAAAATTTTTATGGTGGCATTTATCGTTGCTAAGAACATGTTTTACTTGAACTTACATATTTCATATCAAAAGCAACTCAAAGAGATAAACTCGTGCATCGCACATGTTAGCGACTAGTTACTAGAAATTGAATTGCTTTAGACTATGTTTTAGCATTCATGATCGTTTAAAGTATAAACTTATGCAATTTAGACATTAGCAAAATACAAAATCTGCTCAATGAAAGAGACAAATTGGCTCAAATCCAATTGGTCATATATTCAAACCAAGGTTATTCATATTCTATTGATACATACATTACAAATTTTATCAACAATCTCATGAATATTTAACTTTGAGGATTGAGTAAAAAAAAACCAACACCATATTTCATATTTATGCATAATAAAAAACCATCTCCATCCAATTAGTGTGTCTCAGAGAGAAGAAATTATGGTCAAGCTGCTATTTAACATTATGCCATTTCTGTCACTCGTATCTCTGTCTCCTTGGGAGTTAGCATTGGAGATTCATTAGGTGTTTGGGAAGGTTCTTACCTCATTGATTTTAGAATTTTTTGATAGGAATTGAGAATTTTGGGGTATGTGCCATGAAGTATATATACAAGACCAAATGCACATATAATGAACATGAAACCCCAAAAGGTGGGACAAGAATCAAAAGAAGCAAGTCACAGGCAAAAACTTCAGAAATAAGGCACACAATTTCAAATAAAAAGAGAGAACTATTGCGGAAAGTTGGTAGTGTCACCATTGCCAATGCTATAGAGCACCATTTGAGCTTTGATACTTCAATCCAACGAGGGCAAGCAGAAAACTAAAGGAAAAACCGAACACAGCAAGAAATTGCTTGAAGAAATGGAGTTCTTGCTCAGATTTGGACATAGAATCATTAAAATGCTTCATATTATATTCAAAATATATATATTTTTTTAAAAAGATAATGTGTAACATATTATTAAATGGTGCAAATATAAGAATTAAATGAAAATCTGTTTCCATTTGTTTCTTTGGGCTAGGTTGCTAACAGTGTACAACATGACATATTTTTATATGTACTATAACATAGTGAAATGTTTTGGTGTGTATATATATAATAGGGTGAAGATAGCTTGAATTTTTAGCTAAAGTTGGACAAAGATTGTGAAACTTTATCCCATGTTCAAAGATGTTAGCTACTTAGTGTATAAAATCTTTTAATATTGTGCCAAAAGTCTAAAGTAAACCTTGGCTTAGTAAATCCCATTTTCTTAAAAAATGGGGATAATTTTACCAACCATCATGCATAAGGTAAACTCTTTGTATATATATATATGTGTGTGTGTGTGCGCGCGCGCGCGCGCACAAAACTCAGTCCAACAGATTTTCGGCAAATGGTATAAGAAACTAAGAATCTCCCATTTAGTATTTAGATTAAACATGGCATAATGGTGTATAGAAATTATTCATATTTACATTGTCTTTTGGTCAATAGTCTGGCCCTAATGGTTTTGTTTTTATTGAGGTCTCCCGTCCCCCAGTAGTTTTGTCAATTAAAAACAACTCATTTATCAACTTTTTAAATTATTTGTTTGTGTACAACTTTTGAAAATCTTACTTAATATATATATATATATATATAATTATAATTATAATTTAACTAACTTTTAACAAATAAACAAATATGTTTTAGCAAAAGGTTTTAAAAGGTGTGTGCAAGAGTTAAATAAACACGTGTTCTCTTATGTAGTAATTTTAATTTTTTAAACAAAAATTTAAAATTTATAAGTTAATACTAATCTAGGATAAAATCTAATATTTGATTTGGATTGACAATATAAAAAGTTTTGGGAGTTAAATGCATCTTTATAATAGAAAAAGAGGACAGAGCCATTTCTAATACTCTGGCATGACTCTCAAAATTTAACCCGGCTTAACATCGAAAGGTAAACTCTTTGGATCTTATGTAAAGTTCCAAAAGTATTCACTTTAAAAATTACAAACCTAACACTTAAAACAGGGGAGAAGAAGGAAGAACCAAAAAGAAAAATACTTCGAAGGAGATGACCAAAAAAAAATCAGGGCACTAACCCATTAAAAGCCAGAATATATACAGATTAAACTACAATGTCTGCTTATTTGCTTCAAAATATCACGTTCATAGTTTATGCACCATGTATTACAGGCTTGTAGCTTGGTTGGGTTGCCCGCAGGTAGTTCAACATACTGAATCCAGGCCTTAGAAACACACCCACACATACGCAATACAACAGAGAAGATGAAGTTTAGATTACTGATTGTAGGCCAAACTTGAATGTGGAAGCTCCAATCCAATTCTTGCAAAAACAATAAAAGAGGCACATCCAATTTCTCTTTCCATTTTCATATCTATCATTGAGTGCAATTTAATGAACATTAATTGAAGGCACATAATAAGCAAGCAACCAACCTTATTTAGTGAAACACTTAAAAAAGGGAAAATGATCATGTAGGTTTAGGAGCTAAAAACGTCTTGCTTGTTTTAAAAAAATTAGTACAAAACCATGGGACTTGAAGTCTTAAACAACTGCAATTCATGTCCAAACAGAGAAATGTAGAACCAAAAAACTAAAGCAAAGAACTTGGTACTAACCTTTCGGAAAGAAGATTGCCCAAATTGTTGCTGTCCATCCTGAACTGAGCGAGGAATTCGGGTATGTTCTGGATGTGTTCTGGTCTTTTTTGCTTGCTTCCATTGCAGTTGAAAAAGTGGGGCATTTATATTTGCTTCTTGGTCATTTGGTGGACCATCCCAAAGAAAACCAATAGAAAATTCCTTTTGAGTATCATAGTCTGCAATCTGCATAAAGATTACAAAATCCAAATTATACGGGAGTGTACCAAACGGCTTTGGGCGAATGTTTTATTGATTCGGGAAAAAAACATGAACCATTCTAAAAGCATAAGGATACTGACATAGTCATATATTAGTACAACATGTGCTTTCTATTTGTTTACGGTATCCATGGTTCTTTATGATGTCAAAGTCTCATGGTCTGATACAAGTATTTTTTTTTTTTGTTGCTTGATGGTATATTAAATCCATAAAAAATTAAACTTTCCAATAGTTAAATGAATCTTAGTGAGATTTCTCACTTTTTCTGTTTTTATTTATTTATTTATTTTTCTCTCTCGTTCCTACGAGTTCTTTCTCCCTTAGGGTTTCTTAAGGGTTTGCTTTTTCTTTTCTTATTCCGGCTACCATGGCAGATGATGTTACGAGTATACTAGAGAAGATGACGTTGACTTCGGAGGAGGAAGAGGTTATCGAGATTCCGGAGGAAGGGCATAAAGAAGGGATGGAGAGTTATGTGTTTAGTCTGATGGGGAAGTTCCTTACATGCCGGCCTTTCAATAGGAGGGCAGCCATAACTACGTTGAAACGGGCATGGGGGTTGGAGGATGGTGTTCAGGTGTTAGAAGTAGGAACAAATCTCTTTCAACATAAGTTTCAAACTGAGTTTGCAATGGATTGGGTGCTGAAGGGAGGGCCGTGGTCCTTTGATAATCAAGTCTTGCTGTTGACTCGTTGGGAAGCAGGAATGACGGCGGATAATGTTCAGTTTGATTCTGTTGCCATGTGGGTGCAAATTTGGGGCACCCCGTTTGACTTGGTGTCGCCTAAAATAGCAGAAACTGTGGGAAGCAGATTAGGTTCAGTGGTTGAGGTTGAGAAAAAACAGAAGTTTGAGGGACAGAGTTATTTTATGAGAGTCAAGGTTGCTATTCCAATAGCGAAACTGATCTGGCGAGGGGCTTTTTTGGCTGGTTCTGATGGCAAGAGTCACTGGGTCACGTTCAAATATGAGCGCCTCCCTCTGTTTTGTCATTTTTGTGGCTTACTCGGCCATGATTTAAGGCACTGTGCACCTTATTTCGCAGCAACCAAGATTGATAAGGAGGTTATCTGTCAATATGGGGATTGGCTCAAAGCCATGGGGGGTCGGTCTCGTTCACCTCCTCACAGGAAATATGAAAGGGAAGAGGCCAGAGTGGAGGTTGACAGGCGAAAGGAACGTTTTGGCCAGATTAGTCTTGATGATGCAGTCAATGGAGACGGAGGAGATACAGTGCACTATTACTCCACTCCTAAATCCTATATGGAGGAGGGGGACGGTAGTGGCCAGGTACAAGTTCCGGCGACTGTTTCCATGCAGATGGCGGCTGAAGTAGGTAACGATAACCCTAGGAAAACTGATGATGTTAGTGCCAAGAATTTAGGACCAGTAGGTGCAATTCGAGCTGACGTGGAGGAACTTATATCTGGTGTGGTAACTTTAAAGCCGGATTTTCAGCCATCATCAAAAGGCATATCTAACTTGAATAAGTGGAATGGGAAGGAAGTTAATAGTTCTAATATGGATGAGGTACAAGTATCATCCAGGTCAGAGGAGTTTATTGAGCAAGTGACACATAATAATCAACTATCTATGGATGGAGTTGGGCTGTCTAACTTTAAGCCCAAATCTTCATGGACCCGGTTTAATAGAATGGAGTTTGGGTTTGGTGGATTAGCCCGTGCAATCACACTTCCAACACTTGGAAAGAGAGACATGAGAGATGATGTTGGTGTCCAAGGTGATGAGAATGGACATAAGAGAGGGAAGGTAGTTACTCAGGAAGATATTTCAGATGAGCTATCGGCAGGGGTGGACAACCACCCTTGTCGGAAGCAATGAGGCTACTAAGCTGGAACTGCCAAGGGCTTGGGAACCCTTGGACAGGTCGTAGCCTTCGCAAGATTGTGAGGGAACAAGCTCCCACAGTCTGTTTTTTGATGGAGACTAGACTGGATAAAGATGGTTGTCAAAGTTTATATGGAAATTTGCCGTATCAGAATAAAGTTATTGTGAAGCATCCTGACTCGGGTGGAGGGTTAGCACTTTTGTGGAAGAATTCTATCACATTAGAGGTTATTAACTACACTGTCAACCATATCTTGGCTGTAGTTACGGAGGAAGATGGATTTGAATGGTTTTTGACTTGTTTCTATGGATGGTCGGAGGCTCAACAAAAGGAAAAGTCTTGGAGATTATTGGAATATTTGAAGACATTTGTGGAAGGACCTTGGCTGGTTGTAGGGGATTTTAACTCCTTTTTACATGCTTTTGAGAAGAAAAGTAAAAGACCACCACAATATTCACAGATTGATGCATTTAGGGCTGCTCTAGAGTCTTGTCAGCTTCAGGATCTGGGTTATAAAGGATATCCTTTTACTTGGAACAATAGGAGACCGGGTGAGGCAAATGCTAAAACCAGACTGGATAGAGCCGTGGCCAATAATGACTAGATTCGAAAATTTCAAATGAGCAAAGTTTTGCACCTTTCTACTCATGCTTCAGATCACTTACCAATTATTTTGCAAGTGCAATCTTTTGCTCCACAAAGACGGGAGAGGGGATTTAAATTTGAGGAGTCTTAGATACTTATGGAGGACTGTGAGGCTGTGGTAAAGGAGGCTTGGAATAGTGAGTTGGTTGTTGAGCAGGGATTGGCTTCAACTTTGAAGAAGATACAAGTCTGTGGTTCAGATTTAATGAAATGGGGCTCGGTAAGAATAACTCCTGATGAAGAGGCAATCAAACAGATTCAGAAAAGGCTAGACAGATTAAATGAAGAGGAGATGACCTCTGATAGCAAGGCCGACTATCTAGAGTTGAACAAAAAGATGGATGAACTTCTCTAAAAACAGGAAATTTATTGGCCTCAAAGATCTAGAATTTCATGGTTGAAGCATGGTGATAAAAATACTAAGTTATTTCACTCTAAGGCTTCACAAAGGAGGAGAAGGAATCATATACGGGGTATCAAAAATAGCCACGGGCAATGGGTGGAAGAATTAGAGGAGGTGGCAGCAGTTGCCTCTGGTTATTTTGAAACCCTATTTCAGGCAGGAGCATGTGACCGGATGGAGGAGTGCCTGGATGCTGTTCCACAGATAGTGACTGTAGATATGCAGGAGGCTTTGTCTAGGGAGTTTACTGTAGAAGAAGTGAAAGTGGCCTTATTTCAGATGGGACCTACAAAAGCTCCAGGCCCTGATGGTATGAATGCCCTTTTCTTTCGAAAATTCTGGCATATAGTAGGTGATGATGTTGTTATGGCTGTTCTAGATTTCTTAAATAATGGTCATATGCTGCCTGAAATAAATCACACAAACATAGTTCTTATTCCGAAAGTGAAATATCCTGAAAAAATGTCTGATTTTAGACCTATAAGTTTATGTAATGTGATTTATAAGATTATATCAAAAGTTTTGGCAAACAGATTGAAACAGGTGCTTCCATATATAGTATCGCCCACCCAAAGTGCCTTTGTACCAGGGAGATTGATTACAGATAATGTCTTGGTGGCATATGAAACACTACATACAATGCATGCTAGGAAGAAGGGGAAGAAAGGGTCTTTTGCATTGAAATTGGATGTTAGTACAGCCTATGATTGTGTGGAATGGCAATTTCTTAAGGGGATTATGGAAAAGATGGGTTTCCCAGCATTGTGGATAGAGAGGATGATGTGTTGTGTCACTACACCAACTTTCTCTATTCTGGTGAATGGTAGACCTTTTAGCATGATACACCCATCAAGGGGAATACGACAAGGTGATCCATTATCACCTTATCTGTTTCTCTTATGTGCAGAAGGCTTTACGGCTTTGTTGGCATAAGCAAAAATTGAAGGGAGGATTAAAGGGGTTTCCATCTGTAGAGGGGCTCCTAGAATTACCAATTTACTATTTGCTGATGATTCTTTGGTGTTTTGTCAAGCTATACAGAAGGAAGGGCAAGCTGTGAGGGATATTCTTCAAACATATGCACAGGCTTTTGGGCAATGTGTGAATTTGGAGAAATCTTCAGTTTATTTCAGTAGCAATACCACAGGTAGTCAACGGCAACAGATTCTGCAAATTCTGGGCGTAAAGGAGGTGGAGAGATTTGAATCTTATTTAGGGCTGCCAACTTTGATTGGTAGAGCTAAGTATCACATTTTTCTTATTTAAAAGACCAAATCTGGAAGAAGCTGCAGGGTTGGAAAGGTATGTTATTATCAAGAGCTGGAAAGGAAATTTTGATAAAGGCAGTGGCCCAATCTATCCCCACCTACACTATGAGTGTGTTCCAGCTTCCCATAAAACTATGTGATGAACTGAATAGTATGTGTGCTAGATTTTGGTGGGGTCAAGTAGGTAATGAAAGGAAAATCCATTGGAAGAGGTGAGATAAGTTGTCAATTTCTAAGAAGGAGGGTGGTATGGGCTTTCGGGATTTGAGAGATTTTAATTTAGCCATGTTGGCTAAACAAGGTTGGAGATTGATCCAAGGGAATGACTCTTTGCTATATCAGTGTTTCAAAGCAAGATATTTGCCTCGGTCTTCTTTTTTAGAGGCCAAAGAATCGCCTGGTTGTTCCTATGTATGGAGAAGTATATTGGCTGCTTTACCTATTCTTAGATTGGGTTCTTGCTGAAGGGTTGGTAATGGGTCTCCCATAAATGTTGTAGGGGATAGGTGGCTTCCTAACCATCCCATAAATAAAATTATGTACCCAAGACATGAGCTGAATGCAGACTTAGCAGTATCAGATTTAATTGATCCGAAGTTACATGTATGGAAAAGAGACCTGATTATGGGAATGTTTCACAAAGAAGATGCCGAAGCTATCTGTCGAATCCCTCTAAGTCAAAGATTTGTCCCAGATTCAATTCTTTGGCTACATAATAGGAGTGGTAAATTTTCTGTTAAGTTCGCGTACAAGATTGCTAGACAGATTCAACTTCATGCGAATAGAGCTGAGACTTCAAGTGGTTGTGCTGGGAAGAAAATTTGGCCGGTATTATGGAAGCTTAAAATTCCAAATAAAGTCAAAATATTTGGATGGAGAGCTTGCCATGATATTTTACCAACATCCTATAATCTATCGCGCTGGAGAATTATTGGTGAAGAGAAATGTCAATTGTGTACTAGAGAGGTGGAGACAACGACTCACGCATGTGGGAATATGCTGCAGTGCAAGACGTATGGGCTGGTAGCATTTTGAAATTGCAGAAAGGACCCTCTGTTTTTCATGATACACTTCAGCTAATGGAGTTTTTAGTGGACAGGTTAACGATTGAAAAGCTGGAGTTGTTCTGGGTACAGGCGTGGCTTATTTGGAACCAGCGAAATTACGTTGTGCATGGAGGTCAATTAAAGGATCCTAAATGCCTAAACAAGAGAGCGGAGGACTTCCTTATGGAATTTCAGCAAGCCCAGGTGCAATTGACAGTGGTTCAGGCTGAGCATTTTAATTCTGACCAGTGGCAACCTCCACCGCCGAATGTATACAAGCTAAACTTTGATGCTGCTATGTTTTCGGGGCTGAACAGAACAGGTATAGGGACAATTATTAGAAATGATAAAGGGGAGGTTATGGCTGCAATGTCTGCTGTTGGTCTAGGTGCCGAAAACAACGAAGAAGCCGAGTTAATGGCTTGTAGAAGATCCTTGGAGTTTGCTGTGGATGCTGGTTTTTCAAGTTTGATAATTGAGGGTGATAATGCTAATGTCATTCAAGCCATTTCTTCACCTCTGCCTGATCATTCCATTCTTGGTTATGTGGTGGATGATATTCGATATTTGATGCATGGGTTATATCGGGTTAGGACTAATCAAATTAGGAGAGGAGGGAATACAGTGGCACATGTTCTTGCCCAATATACTAGACATTTAGATGAGGATTTATTTTGGATTGAGGATTCTCCTCCACTTGCTTTAGCAGCCTTGATTCATGATGCTTCTTTATTATAATTAAATGAAAGTTTTCTATTCAAAAAAAAAAAAAAAAAAGTAATTGCATGGATTTAATGATTTATCATTTGTCAATAAATCAAAACAAAAAAGTAAAAAACTCACTAGTGTGATGAGTATGTGCATTTAATTTTCATTTTTAAATATTTTTTCTTTTAAAAAAAATAGCATTCAAATTTAATTTTGTAGTATTTCTTTGGTGTAACACAATGCACAGCTTTTGGGATCAATTTTGCAGGCAGGTTAAGATTTGTTATTGCCTCTTTTTTTTTTTTTTTTTTTTTTTTTGAGGGACGTTATTGCCTTTATTGGTTGTTATAAAGAGTACATTCTTTAAAACAAATTCTAAGCCTTGAATTATGTGTAAAAAACAAGCCAGTTATTCCATTCTCAATTAGGAGCAGTACCAATTTTCAAGCTATCCTTTTCAAGTGCGACTTCCCTGTTTGTTTCCTAAATCTTGCCTACGTGGCTACATGTATCGAAACCACACCAGAGTCTTTTAAAAGGTGCCGAATGTTTGGGCTGTCCGAATTTTTTGTTTTAGTCCGGGACACGGTCGTATAATTGGCTTTTTCATTTTTTGACATATACTCTTCTAATCTTTCTATGTCATCGTCAAGAAAAGAAAATTACTAACTTTAAAATAAAACAAAAAATAATATCTATTTCTTTTAATTGAACAAACAAGAGATATAATTTCCTTAAAGTAATTCTCTCCAATTCTCTAGTATTTTAAGTTAGATGTGCGAGATATAGCTCTTATTTGATTTTTAAATATCATATATCTTATGACAAATTAAAAATTAGGGGAAGTAGGAGGATTCAGTGAAAGGGGATCTTAATCCATAATTGCATTTTTTAGAAACATAATTGCTAGTTTATTTGATGTCCTTTATCATTTTCTCTCATTTCCATTTTAATCTTTAGACATCTAAACAATGGAGAGTACTTCTCCCCTATTTATATTTAAAACATCCAAAAAATGGTAAGGGATAGCCATTCATCTCTTGTCTTCTCATGAACGGAACCATGATTTTATCTTTAGGGGGCCAAAACATGATTACATTTTTTTGATTGATCAAGAATAACAATAATATACTAAAGTCAAAATAAATAAATAAATACATTAAAGATAAAATTAGCCTATGTTCAATGTTAAAAATATAGGACAATGTTAATTAGTCAAATTTTGTTTAAGTCAAATATTAATTACTATTTGATCCATAAATGCATTTGTTATGCATAATTTAAGACTACAATAACTTGAAATTTAAAAATTTAATTGATGATATAACCATTGATTTTTTATTTTCTTGAAATTTTGCAAGTATGTAATTAGAAAATGCGACCTAATAATGGAATTTTCAAATTCTCATTAAAAAATAGATATAAGGGAAGTATGAAAGGTTTCTTTCCATACTAGATTAGTTAGAAACTTTGTCCAAAAATATATCAATCAAAAGACACAAGTATATATAAGATAATTTTCCATTTTGTTGGGAAAGCTAGTTTTAATTGAATATATGGCTGAAAATGCTCGTTCATGATTTTAGGGTCCTTACTAGCTATAAAAATTTTGAAATCCAAATGCTAAACTAAATTTTGATTATAATGGTAAAGTTGCATTTTCAACAGTCATTTTTCTCGATTTATGAAGCATTACAAATAAATATTGTTTATCAACAATCAAATATTATCAGTTCTAAAGATTTATTTGCCTCTCAAGGATTAAGAAATGTGTTAAGAATAAACAACATTGTTGCTTGGTCACTAGACCGATGTGTGTAATCATCATCCCACAATCCATGGTACATTTTTACTTGGCCTTTTTAGTAAGCCCCTGAGTGCCATTAGCACATAGCAAAACATGCCACTACTCGACCCCATTACCACAATTTCTACTTACTAGGAAATATCTAATTGCCATTGATGAGGAAAAAAAGTCCCAAACAATACTCTTTGAGTATTTTATAATCTTCAACTAGTTGGGTGTCTTTTACCTTATTTATGCATTTTCTTTGACCCAATTTTGCAATCTGAATTAACATTCTTTTGGGGAGCGTTTTGCATTAAATCCTGTAATGCTATATTTTATTTAGGATAGGCCCATATATAAAATATTTGTGTCACATCTCAATAAGATTTAAGCCCAAACCGAGCGGTTATATTTTTTCAAGGGCTTGACTGATTTGTTAAATTGAAGCCCAATTCTTTTTTGAGCCCATCAAACTCGTTACAAAAAATTGAATTGCATCTGTGTATTTGGATCAGTCTGAGCATTCATGACTGTTTAAAGCTCAAACTCATCCAATCAGGTCAATGTGAAAGGCAAACCAACTCGAATCCAATTGGGCCATATTTTCCAACAAAGGTTATTCATATGCTATTCATGCGAACATTACAAATACATGAACTCCATCCATTTAGTGTGCGTGTGAGAAGAAATTAAGTTAAACATTATGTCATTTCAGCCACTTGCATCTCTATCTCGTTGGGAGTCAGCATGAGAGATCCATTGGATGTTTGGAATTGAAGATTCACTCGGAACCAATTACATAAAATGTGGATGGCATGAGAAGTGCAATTTGAAATCGATCCAAGAAATTCTTGACTGCAGTTGAGAATTTGTTCGTACGAGCCATAAACTAAACGTATGAGGATAAATACACATATAATAAAGACAAACCACCCAAAGGGAGGGACAAGGATCAAAAGCAGCAAGTCAGATGCAAAAGCTCCAGAAATAAGACACACACTTTTGAAGAAAGGGAGATATCTTGGGTTGGAAGTTTGTAGCATTGCTGCTGCCAATGCTATGGTACAGGTACATACATCAACTGTTAAGAGTAACATGATTGCACCATGTTCGTGGAATAAAGCAGCACCTGAGGTTTGATACTTCACTCCGAGGAGAGCAAGCAGAAAACTAAATAAAAAGCCAAACAAAGCAAGCAATGCTGTGAAGAAACGGAGTTCTGGCTCACTTCTAGACCCAAAAAAAAAAATGCATCAGATTTTGTGCAACATATATTTTTAGGGTGCAAATATAAGAATTAAATGAATATTCGTGATATTTCATTTGATTTTTGGGATAGGTGACTAACAAGTGTGTAACTTGAAATGTTTTGGTGTGTATATATAACACAGTGAAGATGGCCTCAATTTTAAATAAAGTTGGACATGAATTGTAGAAAACTTATCCTATATTAAAAGATGCTATCTACTTTATGCATAAAATCTTTTAATGTGCCAAAAGTCAAGGCACAATAAATTAAGAAGGCCCTTAATTGAGTGGATCTCATATTCTTTAAAAAATTTGATGTAATTTTACCATCTATCATGAATTGGATATGTCAAATAGGGATGGCAATAATATGGGGAGATGTTAGATTGAATACAAAATTATAAATTACATGTCTCACTTTTTGTTTTTCATTTTATACTCTATTAATAACAACTTGTCATGTATTCAATTAATTTTTCTTATAAAATAATAAAAATTTTAAAATGGAGAAGAAAATAATAGACATATGGTATACCACAATTGGTAAAATATAAAGTGGAACAAAAAATGAGACATAGTATATATTTGTATTCAAATCAGATTATGAGTGTCTCATCCACACTTTACAGAAGGGGAAACCCAAGCGAGGTTGGTTAGGGTGAGGTGTTGGGTGGAGGCATTTTCCATCTCTTATATTTGACTCTGTCACTAATGATATACTCTCTCCGTTCCAATTTATTTGTCTAGATTCAAAAATTCAACTTTTTAAGAGAACATCATTTATTGTCTTATCTATTGTATAAAGAGAGATATAAGTTTCCAAAACCTCCCTTAAATAAATTTATCAAAAATTTGGAATACTAAGAATCTGAAATGGTTTTTGAAATAAAATAGGGGCACAATAGAAACATTAGTAAATTAATGAATTTTAATTTTAGAAACATGACAACATTTTGGGACATCTCAAAATGGAATAAAAGATAATCAAATTAGGACAAAGATAGTATATGATAAAGAAAAAAGGAAGGGTGGCAATGAGCACTAAGATAATAAACAACAAGTATGTTTAGATGATAGTAATATAACATAAAAATTATATTATAAATAAAAAACACCAACTTAAACATTTAAATATGTGAGAGAGAGAGAGAGAGAGAGAGACGCGTACACACACACATGCTTGGGGCGAGGCAAGATAAGACAAGGTAGTCAAAACTAGTCCCCACCTATCATCCCTTTAATGTAAAAGTCCCCATTTTACATTAAACATTGCATAAAAAGGGTGTGTACGTAGAATATACTTACATTTACCTTCTGTTTTGGTCAAGGTCTAGACCCCATGATTTTTTGTTGTTTAAATAAAACTCATTTATTTAAAAGATAGTATAATAAAATATGTTTTCCAAAATCAAACATTAATTGAAGACACATAAACAAAAATCTTATTTAGTGAAACATTTACAGGGAAACGATCAAGTAGGTTTAAGAGCTAAAATCGTCTTGTATGTTTAAAACCCATATAAATAAAAATAAATAAAAAATAAAAAGGAAAAAGTTTACATTAAAATTGGCTTGAATGAAAAATTGATAAAATCATACAACTATCACCTTGTACTTTTAGTCGCTAAAATGTCAATTGATAAAACTATAAATTTATACTTTTAATCACATAAACAATATATATAAATAATTTTATGAGTTATCACAATAAATTTAGGAAATTTTCCTAGAAATAAATTTAGTACACAAACTATATATATGGACCTGTATCATTAAAGAATTCATGACAAAAAACCAAAATCATTTTAAATTGTTAACCAACAGAAACGGCCGCTTAATATTACAGCCACATCAGACACGAGATAATGAACCGGTGTCGCAGCGTTGAAGATGTGAAGACGGAGGACATTCATGGAACCTCACGACGTTGTTTTGTATAAGAGTGTCATAATATCAATATGCGTAGCTTAATTGTTTCACATATGGCCGACATGTGTCGGTGTATTTCCACATGCACGTTGATTTCTGTTACGGATTGTTTATTTTATTTTGGGATCCTAACGGCTAGTCTGTTACAATTGCAGAATTAGATTACAGACTTCTCATAGAAATCACTCACTTTAAGTCTAAGCTTCTCCTTCTCTCCATGTTTTCTCTCTCTCTTTGTTTTTCTGTTATCTATATATATATATATATATATATATATATATATATATCCTTCTTCTTTGTTGTTGCAGTCTGGAAATGTCAAATCTTTGAAACTAAAGAAAATTAATAACTTTGTACTAACCTTTCAGAGTGAAGATTGCCCGAATTGTTGCCATCCATCCTGACTCTGAGCGAAGAATTGAAATGGTTTTAGCAGCTCCTTCTAATGTTATGTGTGTTCTCTCTGGTCTTTCGCGATAGAAAGAGTGGGTCTCAAAAATATCAGCACTTCTATTTTCTTTTTTTAGGCTAAAAATTTGTGTTAAGTTTGATTTTACTTTCATTCAATAAAGTTGTTTATATTTTAAAGGACAAAATTTAGTTACAAAATTAATTATAACCCAAAGTTATAACCTTACTCAATATCTTTTTATTGAATGTGAATTTTGAGAATTTTATCATTGGATTACATTTTCTTCTTATATCTTCCATACTTGCAAATTTTTAAGAAAATTAAAGATCAATAACTATGCTATTAATAAATTGTTTTAATTATTAGTTTTTGTAGTTTAAAATTATGTATAAAATATAAATTATATCCGATTGACACAAATTTTGACATGTGTATTTAAAGTGTAAAAAACATGCAATTCAATGATTAAATTTACAAAATATACAGTAATATTTATTTTATTGAATAAGGTTAAAGTCTTAAGCTACAACAATTTTATAGCTAAACTTTTGTGAACTTGTCAAGTAATTAAAAGCTAGTGTTTTAGCATGGGACTTTGGACTCAAAAATATCATCCTTGAGGGGGACTCTCTAGCTGTCATACAAGCAATCAAAGGGGCTGCTCCCTCAGCCACGGCTATTCAGAAAGTCATTGAAGGCTCGAGGTGGTTTCTAAAAAGGTTCAATGGGTGAAAGGCTGTACACATTTATTGGCTAAGAATGCAAATGATGTAATTTGGGTGGAGTCCTCCACCCATGATTTTTGATGTACCTGTTGGGGACGTTTTGTCCTGATTAACGAATGCCTAGTGAAATTTCTCTTCAAAAAAAAAAAAAAAAAAAAGTCAGCGTATAGAGTGAGAATCACGTACTCCCTTTTATTTGTACACATCAATCAAAGATCAAAATCCTCTGACAATTAAAGCTCTGTTTGGGAACGCGGCACGTTTGCCGCGTTCCCACGTTTCCAACTTTTTTTTTTTTTTAAGCTCCGCATATGTCATTGTTTATTAGTCATGGACAGTGATTTTAGGCCAATGAATAGTAATATTTATGGTAGTAAACAGTAAAAAGAATATATATATATACATATTTTTTTTTTTCAATTTTCAGTCTTCAGTTTTGTAGCAAAATAAGCAGTATCTAAACGCATACTAAGCATATTTTGAGGTAGTTGTGGTGGATTTGGATGCTATTCAACCGGGTGCAATTATTATTAAGAGTTAAGATTGACAGTTGTAAAAAGTAATTTTAAATCTCAATTATTAATTAAAAAAATTTAAAAAAAAAATTAACAAAAGTAAAAGGTAAAAATTTAAAAAAATAAAATGTAAAAAAAAATTTGTGAAATAAGAGAAGGTGAATTGCATCTTGTGCAATATTTATCCTTTCATTTAAAATGACAATGATTCTTGTACTACTACTCCAAGATTTTTCTTTACACGTTATACTAGAGCTACTTCATACGTCATAAATGAAAGGATAAATATGTGCCATGTATAATTTTTTTTTTTTTTTTTGAGAAGGATGTGCCATGTGTAACTAAATAGCGATTGATCAATCAAAACCGCGTCTAGAATATGCACTATGCCAACATGCAAGTCGACATGGAGTTCATGGTCGGCGTCAATATTTTCTTTTTGATAGTCAATTTTCCAAAAGAAGAATCGGTCAGACTTTATCAAAAACAAAAAATTCATGATAGCGTAAGGAATTGTATTCTAATTAACTCAATTAATACATTTTTTTTTATCTTGTGAAATAAAATTTTTTTTCAAACTTAGCATCTCACTTACATAAATAAAAAACAGCTTGTTGATAAAGAAAAAAAATATATAGCTTAAGCACTTCTATAAGTGAGACAATATATTTTCTTTCATTAATTAATTATCATATTCTAAGAAAAGATAATTGAACTAAACTGAAACTCTGCTCACAGTTGAGAGGTTTCCAACTTTCCCTCCAATTTAAAGGTTTCCAAAAACTAATTTTGGATATAGTATCATATTAGTCGCTAACCCGTGCTATGCATGAAAATCTACCTATTTGCGAAGTAAACTAAAATAATTTTATAAAATCCTAAATTGATTAAAAAACTACACTATTGCATTATTTGCTCTTGTGTGATTTTAATTTGTGTTACAATTTGATGAAGAAGCCATTGTTTGAAGGTGCAATAGCTTAAAAAATTTTATTAGACAATTTCAGATACTGCAAAAAAATAACTCAAAAATTCAGATGTTAAAACTTTTGAATGAAAAAAAAATATTAAAGAATCTTATGATTCACTGCTTAGAAATTATTGAAACAAAAAAAAAATATATATATATATATATGACTAAACAATAAAAAAATATAAGAGAAAGACGAGTTACATTTAAAAGAATAATTTCAATTATTGTAAGCTTTTTTATCTTGTAAAAAAAGATAAAAAGAGTTTGGTGGTTCATGTACAAAAATTACTTTTTAAAAAATACATGAAAAACCAAAATATATTTATATATATATATATATATATATTTTAACAAAGTAGAGGAGATGAAAATAATATAAGAATGAGTTTGCATTGTTTTTATAGTGTTCATAAATTTGGACATAATTTATCAATGTTTGAGTTTGAATTTGAGTTTAAGTTAAACTTGTTAGAGAGATAGACTGGACTAAACAAAAATAATTTTATTTAAATATTGTACTGATGTAGAAAATTGTGAGAGTCTCAGAGGCTTTGGATTAAAAAAAATGTTTTAAAAAATGATAATGATGAATTTGATTTTAAGTTGAACTTGTTAGAGAGATAGAGTTTTACTCTTTGTTTAGTTTGGACTAAACAAAAATAATTTTATTTAAATAAAATGATAATTTTATTTAAATATTGCACTTATGTGGAAAATTGAGCTTCAAAGGTTTCGGTTTTGTTTAAAACAAATGATAATGATGAGTTTGAGTTTAAGTTGAACTAGTTTGAGTTTAAGTTGGACTTGTTAGAAAGATAGAGTTTCACTTTTTGTTAAGTTTGGACTAAATAAAATAATTTTATTTAAATAAAATGATAATTTTATTTAAATATTGCATTGACGTGGTAAATTGAGCTTCAGAGGTTTCAGTTTTGTTTTAAAAAAAAATGATAATGATAAGTTTGAATTTAAGTTGGACTTGTTAGAGAGATAGAGTTTCACTCATTGTTAAGTTTGGACTAAACAAAATAATTTTATTTAAATAAAATGATAATTTTATTTAAATATTGTACTTACGTGAAAAATTGTGAGTGCTTTAGAGGTTTCGGTTATATATATTGATTATCATCTGTTTGTCAGTCTCACATTATTTATTGTCTCAGTTTTATCTCTAATTAGATTTTAACTGGATTCTCAATTTTGCGCTAAGTGTTCAATTTAATTTTTAACTTTTTGTCAAGTGAATTATTAAGTGTAAAAATGAAATAGTACAAATCTAATTAGATTTTAATTGAAGTCTAATTTTTCATTACATGTCCATCAACTTTTTTTTTTTAATTTTTGTGGCAAATGAATTATTGGGTGCAAAACCGAAGAGTCTAAAATAAGAAACCATTATATATTCTAAAAATTTATGATTTAAAAAGTGTAAGCTAATACAATGTATAATTTGAACCTCTTCTAAAAAAAATTATAATTTGAACTATGTAATTGTGATTTTTTTTAATTGTATCTATGCATATACGCGAAACTACACAGTAGTTTCAAATAATATGCAGGCTAGGGGTACAAATGAATCCTCAAATAAATTTTATTATAACCCCCTAAATTTTACAAGTTAATTGCATTTTGACAAAAGATAAGCCAATACATAGAAAATATGACTCTAACAGATACCACAAGTGCACAACAGGACATGCCACTACTCAACCCCATTATAATATTTCTGCATTTTAGGAAATATGGAATTGTCATTAATGACAAAAAAAAACATCTCAAATAATAATCCTATGTGGCGTTTGGTATGGGGGAATCCACATTACTCCTAGCATCCAAATTCCTAGGAATTTATTTATTCTTATGTTTGGTTTCATTGAGAGATTTCCAAGAATGCGAGATGATAATGTTTGGTGTATTTTCAGGAATCTTAAATGAATTATTTATTTTTCCCATTCTATCCTTAGATTTGAATGTGAACTACCAAGTCCTTAAAAAAAATTTCCTTTAAATAAATAATGAAAAATAAATATAAACTATTAATTAGTCCTTTAAAAAAATATCGTCCTCTAAATAAATTAATAATTTGTTGAACAACTCACACATAATAGCAAAAGTGAATACCTGGCAATAATGGAGGGTCTCCTTCAAACTTTTTTTTTCCACATGTAAAATCTAAATAGAACTTTGTTAAAAAATATATTAACAGAGTTGTCTATTCTATTTATGTTATTTTGGCGGGAAAAGATAAAGACAAGAGAAAAAATATTGATAACTTTTTTTATATTTTATGTTAATTGCTTAAATGATAAGGAAAAATAGTTAAATTTGTCAATTTATAAAAAATAAAATTTCCTTTAAGTTTGGGAATCTGGATACCTACCTGTTTTGAAGGGAATTTACATTCTTACTGAGAGGGGTTTAAGGGGGGAATCTAGATTCCCTTAGCATCTGATTCCCTGGCATAATTTGCAACCAAATATGGGAATCTTTAAACATTCCTAGGAATCTTAAAACATTACCCAGTACCAAATGCCACACTAGAGTATTTTATAATTTTCAACTAGTTGAGTGTCATTTACCTTATTTATGCTTTCTCTTTGAACCAATTTTGCAATTTGAATTAATTTTTTTTTTTTTTTGGGTGTTTTGGATTAAATCCTGTAAACCCAGAAATGAATTCTTTGTATTGCATCTAAATAAGATTTAAGCTCAAACCAAGTGCTCATCTTTTTTTCAAGAGTCGAATTGATTTGTTAATTAAGCCCAATTTTATATATATATATATATATATATATATATATATATAGAGCCAACAAACTCATTACGAGAAACTAAACTGCATTAGAGTGTGTATTTGAATCAATTTGAGCATTCATGAATGTTTAATGCTCAAACTCGTCAAATCTAAACACCATGGAAATACAACTCATGTCAGTGTGAAAGAAAAACTAGCTCGCATCCAATTAGGCCATATTTTCAAACCATGGTTATTCAAACTGAATATAGCTTGTGTTCAATGGCTTTTGCACTGGACACGTTACACTTGTCCAAAACTGGACAGATGTTCAAATGACACAAGTTTCACCCATTCATATTCTATTGATGCAAACATTACAAATTTTAATCAATAATGTGCTTAGGATTTAGGACTAGGGGTGTCAATGTTTGACCTAACCCGCGAACACAACATGGATTTTTGCAGGTTAGGGTTAAACTTTAGCAGGTTTAAGTCATAAACAGGTCAACCTGAAAGCGACTCGATAAGAAATGTGTCATAAGCAGATCAGCCCACGTGACCCATAATAGACACGTTTGACACAAAATGACTCATTTAACACAACCAAGGTCAATCTCCAACCAGAACTAAGCCTACCAACTTGACACCTTAACTACAATTTATCTCAAAGCTTACAGATGAAGACCAAGATAAGTTAAGCAGCTGAAGAACCCGCTCGACAAGGATTCATAGCGAATCACAAAGCTCTCTGTATCCACCCAACATCATTCAAGATGGCTTTTACTTCGAGACAAATTCTATTATTCCTTTGCCTCTAAATGTGATACCATATTTTAAATCTATCCATAAGAGAGAAATTTATTTTGTACATCTGATATACCATGCTTTCCCGCTCACATAAGGATGAACCCCGTAAACAGAGTCAACCATAGACCATAGTATAGTAGTACTAGTATACCAAATGTACTAAATTAGAAACATGTGATCTCTCTATACATTATTTACCGATTCCAGCACATGTTTCTCCTTCATGTTGGGTGTAGGCATTGAGGATCCATTGGATGCTTGCGAAGGTGCTGTCCAAATTGTTTGGAAGCTCTGTCGAACCCAATCACATAAACCATGGAAATTCTGTTGAAACTAATCACATAAACCTTGGAATGCCTCAGAAGTGGAGTGCCACATTGGTTCAAGAATTTCTTGACAGCGTTGGAGAATCTCTCTGCGTGACCGATAAAGTAACAATACCATAATAGATGCACATATAGTGAAGATGAACCACCCAAAAGGAGGAGCAAGCATTAACAAAATTAAGTCACAGGCAAGAACTCCAGAAATGAGAAACACGCCCTTGAAGAAGGGGAGATGGATTCTGTTGAAATTCGGTAGTATTGTCACTGCCATTGATATAGTGAAGATACATATATCTATTATTAAGACCAACATGATTGCACCATGTGTGTCGAATAGAGATACATCTGGGCCTTGATACTTCCATCCAAGAAAGGTAAGCAGAGATCCAAGCATAAAGCCAAAAACAGCAAGCCATTTGGTGTATGAATGGAGTTCTTGCTCATTTCTAAAAATAGAATACAGATTGCTTCAGAATACATACATGATACACCGTACAGTTTAAAATGAAATTAAATCAACCTATGTCACAGAGCATTTGCAATTTTGGCATGTATTAAGACAGTGAAGATACTAATTGTCTCAATTTTCAACAAAGTTGGACTTGGAACGGACTACCCAAATATTTGTCTTATGCTTAAAAATGCAGCTAACTCTTATTTCATAATTGTACCAGAAGTAGTGAAGTGAATCACATATTCCGAATTAAAATTGGGGTAATGTTACCTTCAATCATGAGTTGCATTGAATTCATGCATTAATTTTTGACTTAAAAGTTTAAAATTTATTATTAGTTAAGTTAAATTCAAGAAATCTAAGATCTGATGGATGCTTGGATTGACAATATAGAAAAAATAAATAGAAACTCAAAGAATCAACAAAGTTACAAACTTTGATGGGTTGACCTCAAAGAATCATCCATAATTTGATCAATCCCAAATTTTAACTATTTCCCAGCCAAGAAAACAAAAATCTTTTACGAGATCAAAGATTTTCCTTCAGTTCTTATCCTCAACTTCTTGGAAGCCTAAACAGAAGTTTACACGAAGAGAGATAAATTTGGATGAGAGCCAGTTGCACTGCTCTTCATGAATCTATCAGAGGGGTTGAAGTGTGGGATTTTGAAGAGAGAACAGTTTGGGAATGGACAATAAAGAGAGTGATGAGGAAGAGCTTGGTCTTGAACATGAAAAAGAGGAGTCCAGACAAAAATGGGTGCGCGGAAGACACGTTGAAACAGAGAGAGAGACAGAGAGAGAGGAAAAATATAACCCAAGAGTTAAAATATTCTCTCACCTTAAAATAGAAAATGCTTTGAGAGGGGTATCAAATCTTAAAAAAAAAAAAAAAAAAAAATAGGGGCACAATATTTTACTTTCTATAATATTTTTTAAAATATTAATATAGTTTGTTGTCTCGTTGTTAGAGAGTGGCCTCATTTTATCTGTATCGACTACGATAACTAGTCATTTCAATTTTTTTTTTAAAAATCAATACAATTTTTATTATGAAACACTAACAATATGAAAATACAAATTTGGTGAACTAAAAAAAAATCCAAAGATTGTAAACTACGTAGGCTCAAATTTTAGAAAATAAAAATATGATGCCAAAAATAGAAATGATGGAAAACAAAAATGAAAGAACAGAGGTAAAAGATAGAATAAATCAAATAAATAAATAATGTCCAAAAGTTTTTTTTTGAACAAAATAATGTCCATAACCTTTATTGGCACCTTAAATAGAAGTTCCATGTCTATCATCTTTATTGGCCCTTAAACGAAAAGTTTCCATAAAAGAGAGACAGAGAGCAGGGTCGAGTTGTACTGGGTAAAAGTAAAACCCAAATATTACACCGAACACAAAATGACATGGCAAAAAGTTCGGACAATAAAATTTAGACAGGCCAATATATATGTCAAAATTTCAAACAAATCCAAACCAAAAAAAGACCAGATCATTTTTTTGGTTACCTGAAATCGATGCATTGAACAGGTCCTAATGTCCTACAGACACAAACAAAAGATTAAAGATGGATTCTAGATTTAGAGCCACAATCTTCTTCGCTATATAGCTTAAAAAACCTTCCCACCAAACTGTACTTGAATATGCAAGATAAATGGAACATTAATTGAAGGCACATAAGTAGTTGTTAATTACTAAAGCACCAAAATAAGTAAATGATTAAGGCACATAGGCAATGCATATGTAAGTAAAGCACCAAAAAGTTCTTGTTTAAACTTGGTATGGAAAGAACTTAGCACAGAAATGGACTTGAGCTGTTAGTAGAATTCATGACAAACTCAGAACAAAAAACTAAAGAAAGAGATAACTATGTACCCGTCGGGGCGAAGATCAGCGAAGCTGTTCATGTCCATTCTTCTGAGGGGAAATGAAGTTGTAGCACTTTGCAACTCTTTGCTCTGTGTGTTTTGTTCTTATTGCTTATGCAGAGTATCTGGAAATGGCATTCATTTATAGAGAACAGAGTTGAAGTGTGGAATATACTAATGTATCTTTAGACTTTAGAGACTTTCTTTAAAGTAACAAACATTGGTGGCAATTTGGCAAAGCCAATGATACGGACCGAATTGAGCGGCTTGGCCGAATTTTTGAATGATTCGGCTAAGGGAACTTACGTTACTAATGTCAACTAGTCAGAAGCAGAAAGCTAGATAAAGTACTCGTCAAAAGAAAGGACCCACTTAATAAACATTACCTATTCAGTATTCACATTAGAACAGCAAGGGTTCGATCGTCTAATGGCATTATCTTGTAAGTCTCTCTTTCTCTCTCTATATATCACTTTTTTTTTTCTTTTTTTTTTTATAATTCAAAAGTTATAACAACGTGAGATTTGAATCTTAGTTCTCTTAAATCTTAATAAAGAAAGTCATATTATATTACTGAGATACAAAACTCTTAATACATTAGCTTTATAATTGAATAATTTTGATTTATTAGTCAGTTTGTACCAATACTTTTTTTTTTTTTTTTTGGCTTTGCTTTAGTTTTGTTTTTAAGCATAACAACGTATACAACTTACACTAGTGAGTTATCTACTCCATTCTTTGTTGTTGGGAAGTTACATTAAATCTCAATAAGAGCATTAGCATATATGTATTTAAAACACCCAAATTTGAGTGTCTATACCTAAATTTTTTTTATAAGAAGTTACTCTAGCAAGTTTTAGGGGGTTATAATTCTCCATAAAAAAAAAAAAAAAAAAAAGGAAAGAAAGGTTTTAGGGGGTTATTTATTCACATTTACTCTCTCTCTCTCTCTCTCTCTCTCTCTCTCTCTCTCTCTCTCTCTCTCTCTCTCTCTCTCTCTCTCTCTCTGACCTTGGCACTGCATCCTCCAAGGTGTATATTAGCCTTTATGGCAATGGTTTTGGTCAATGATTTTGAATTTGGATTTGGGTCGACAGATTTGAGTTTTGGTTGATTTTGTGATTACTAGGTCGTGCCATGGTGGGTTCCAATATGTGTGGTGGTGGATGGCAGGGCTGAGTTGGTTTGGTGTTGTTGTGAGTTGCGATGGTGGTGGTGGAAGTGGGTTGCAATTCCAATTTGGTTTGGATTGGTTTTTAAAAAAAAAAAATTTAATTTGGGCTTCTAGGTATGAGTTTGTGTTTTCGCTGGCTATTGATGGTTGTGGTGGTGGTGGATTCCAAGTGGTGGTGGGCTATGGGGGTGATGGCTTCCGTGATTGAGTATTTTTATTTTTTGCAACAGGGTTTGATTTTGGGATGGGTATTCATTGTAGTGGAGGTAGATAGTTTGAATTGTGGGTGAAGAGGGAAAGAGATCGAGAGGAAGAGAGAGAAATTGCTTTGGATGAAGAGGGAGATGGTGAGGAAGAGAGATAAAGAGAGTAAAATAATTGCTATGGATGAAGAGGGAGATGGTGAGGAAGAGAGGTAAAGAGAGTAAAATAAATAAAAAATTGAATAGTTTTGAATGTGACGTGAAAAATAATAAATAGGATGTTATGTGAGTTGTTAAATGATGTTTTAAATTAGATAAAGGAACTTTTAGGTGTTAAAATAAGGTTTTTTTTTTTTTTTGGGAAACCCAACTATGAATGTTCGAAGATATCTTTGTTTGTTCTTATCTTAGCGTAAATGCACTTTTGGTCCCTACATTTTGGGCAATTTCTTGGTTTGGTCCCTAAATTGATTTTGCTCTTAGGTCAGTCCTTGATTTTTTAAAATCGTTTTTAAAATGATTCCTACCGTCAACCCATTAACAGAAAAATCTAAGGTAGCAAACGGAGTATATAGGTGGCATGTTAGATGCTGATGTGACTAATAAAATAACATTAATAAGTACCACGTCAGCATCCATGTCAGCATTTTAATGACAAGTCAGCATTTTAATTAATAAAAAAAATTAAACTGAAAAATTTCAAAATCAAAAACAAAAAAAGAAAAAACTTTTTTCAAATCCTCTCTTTCTCTGTGTTTGTGTCTTTATCTTTCTTCTTTTCTTTTCATTTTTTTTTTTTTGTTTTTTTTTTCAAATCCTCTCTTTCTCTGTGTTTGTCTGTTCTTCTTCAACAATCTCTCTCCAAACCCCAAACCCAGCCATGGCCGACCACTCACAGCTCATCTCCGCCACTCCAACACCACCTCAGATGATGGTTCTCAAGCTCGAACCTCCCTCTCACTGGAATCTCTATCTTAACTTGATCTCAGCCTAAACACCTCCCTCTCTCTTCGATCTTTTGGAATCTAAAAGAATTGAAGCTTGAGGAGGCCCTGCACAATTAGACCTTACGTGTACTCCGCTTCACAATCAGGCCCATTTTTTTTTTTTTTCTCTGGGTTTGGTCGGAGAGGCTAGGTTTTTCTAGGTTTTAGTAGGGGTGGGTTGTGGCCATGGAGATCGGTGTGGCCGTGGAGATTGGTGTGGGTCTTGGATTTGTGTTTACAGGTTTGGTTGTAGGTGGGGTTTTTCTAGGTTTCTGTAGGGGTGGGTGGTTGGTAGTGGAGGTGGAGATTGGTATGGCCGTGGAGATCGGTGTGGCCATGTTTGTGTTTCGGAGATGGAGATGTCTCGGTGAGTTTGGTTTCATGTTTGTGGTTTTTTTTTTTTTTTATGTGGATTTGTATATTTATTTCTTGGATTTATTAGGTTTGATTTACTAGAGGTTTATGGGTTTGATTTCTTGGATTTATTAGGTTTGATTTACTGGATGTTTATGGGTTTGATTTCTTAGATTTATTGGTGGTTTATGAGTTTGATTTCTTGAATTTATTAGGTTTGATTTACTAGATGTTTATGGGTTTGATTTCTCGGATTTATTGGGTTTGATTTGGGGAAGAACATGAAGCATGAAGTTCATGTCCTGGGGAAGAAGAAGAACAATGTTCTTTCGAAAAATAATGAAAAGCAAAAATAAATAAATAAATTTTGTTTTTTGTTTTGTAATTTTCTGAGATGGATTTTTTATTTATTAAAATGCTGACATGGATGCTGACATGATATTTATTAATGTTATTTTATTAGCCACATCAGCATCTAACATGTCACCTATGCACTCTGTTTACCACCTCAGATTTTTCTATTACTGGGTTGACGGTAGGGACCATTTTAAAAAATCAAGGACTGACTTAAGATCAAAATCAATTTAGGGACCAAATCGAGAAATAACCTAAAATGTAAAGACCAAAAGTGTATTTACGCCTTTTATCTTCTATTTTTTGGCTAAGCGGCAGGTTTACTAATTGTCTTTGATTTCAAGCAAATGTCACCTATGTATTCTAAAATTACAAAATTTTCCCGATGAAAATGGCAACAATGGCTCAATTAAGAATTGGTTCTTTTCTTTTCTTCTTCGAATTTATCCCAAGGCATTGCCTTACTAAAGTACAAACGTTAAACTAAGTTATAACTTAAGTGATTGTATTACTAAATAGCAAAAGTATATGTATGTGACATTCAAATACAGTTTGGGTCTAGTGTTCCAGCCTTTGGTGCACTGAACTTGTTTGGATGTGAACACATTCAAAATTTGTTATTTGTCTGTATCATGTCGGTTCTAGTAATTTAGAGTACTAGACCCAAGCTTTGTCAATGATAAATTAACTCTCTATCCTAAAGATATATACTTTTAAGAACAAAATTTAGTTACAAAATTAGTTGTAATCTTAAGTTATAACCTTACTCAATATCTTTTTATTGGAGGTGAATTTTGACAAATCCACCGTTGGATTATATTTTCTTTTTGTATCTTCCATACTTGCAAAATTCCTAGAAAATTAAAGATCAATAGCAAAATCATCAATAAATTATTTAAATTTCAATTTTTTGTAATTTAAAATTATGCATAAAATAATAACTTATAGATTATATAATAAATAATTTTGGATTGATACAAAATTTAACATGTTTATTATGAGCATAATGAACATGCAATTCAATGGTTAGATTTTCAAAATATATAGTAATATTTATTTTATTAAATAAAGTTACAACCTATTTTGTAGCTAAACTATGTCCTATTTTTAAATCAATAACATCTAAACTTAATATCTATTTCCATTATTAGGTAACTAAATTGAATTGTTGATTTTGTATTTCTTTGGATAATTTGGGATCGATTTTGCAAGAAGTTCTGGGTTTTTTTTTTTTTTTTTTTTTTAAAATCATCTTCGAGATAAAGATTTTAAGGTACAAAAACAGCTAAGAGATAAACAGAAGGTTGAGACATTTGATTTGTTGTTAAATAGTGCGTATTTTTTAAATAAAACAAGCCTTGATGGTTAAATCACAAAATAGTGCGTATTCCAGTTTCATACTTTCAAGTGCCACGTGTCAAGCTTGCCAGCTTCATAGGTGTCGTTTTCTATGGTCATTCTCTGACGTTTCCTTCCCACCACTCATGCCTCTGAAACGGAAGGGTATAATACGGCTCTCGAAATTTTCTCTTTAGGTTGGGACTTGGGACGTCGTTTTATTCTTCCACCTCTTTGAAACTGTACGTTTGGATTTTTTTTTTTTTTTTTTTTAACAAAACAAAACTAGTAGAAAACAATGAATTTCAAACACCAATACACATTTATTATTATTACGGAGTATTATTATTTTGGGGATTGAAAGATTGAACAGGACATTTGAATTTTTAATGTAACTTCTTGCATCTCTGTCAATTACCAGGTGTTTTTTTGTGTTTAATTTTAAGAATTCAATAATTAAGAGATGTGTTTTGAATTTTGAACGTTTCTATTAAAAATATTATAATATAATAATTAACTCAACTATATGGCTTGTAGCCTCACCATATTATTTGAAGAGAAAGTTTAGAGATACAAATAATTTGATAAAAAATTTGACATTAATTGATATAGTAAATTATTTATGGTAGATAAAAAAAAAATAATGTCAGTGACTAGCTCATATGAAAATTGGTGAAAATTTGCTAACATGTGTGAAAAAAATTATTCAATATTTTGTTCATGTAGCGTCACTTTTACTTGATGAACCATGATATAAAGTTCTTTACGTCAGATTGAAAGGATAGAGGGGGCATTTAGGATGACTCATTCTATACGTTCAAGTTGGACGCAAATTCAAAGACAAAAAAGAATGTAGACAACTTTAGGGTGTTGGTGGGGGGAAATATCAATGAAAGGATCTTTTTCAAACTTTTGGACGTTTAATACGAGTTAAACCTCAGTAATTTGTCTTAGTTGCACACTCAAAATTTCCAAATTCATTGTGTGCCATTCAATTGACAAAACGTACGGAAATCTTTCATTTGTAAATGTAGGTTTCAATTTTGTCTGTTTAAGATCCGTTTATTTTGCTAAAATTAAAATTTTTTTACTGAAAATACTGTAGATAAAGATAAAAGTTAGCTGAAATAGTACAGTGAGACTCATGAATAGTACCAAAAAGTGCAATAGGACCATGAATAGTAACAAAAATAAACTGAATAGTAAAATAAGCTAACTTTTTAAGCTGGAGCCAAACGCACACTTAAATATTTGAGAATTTCATTGCTGTAAAAACACTTACAAAATAATACAATAGCATGTATTATAACATATAAATTATTTTTTGGTTGGGCTAATTCTAAGCTTACAGATACAACTAATCAAAATTCACTATCATTGAGGAATTAAAACCACACCTAAACTTTCACAAAAACTCTTAACATGAAAGAAAAACATAAATAATACAGGAATAAGAAATACAAAAAAAAAAAAAAGAAAAAAAAAAGATAAAGAGGAATGGGAAAATATCTCTTACTAATCAGATTGGTATTACCAAAAATTATCTCAGCTACTTATAAATGAAGGGAAAAATTAATAAATGCTTTAGGAGTATTGGTTTAGGAAATATTTTAAGAAGTTTTTTTTTTTTTTGGAAAAGAAAAATTAATTGATTTTTTGACAACTTTTTTATACTTCTCATAAAGGTGGTATCTAAACTTTCTTAAAAGATCTATTAACAAATGTCCTAAGGACACCCGTTAACCAAACTTATAAATCAATAGTGTAGATCGAACCAAACATTTCCATATAAATTGTGTAGTTCTTTTTTATAGAACAAAACAGAAAGCATGGTTTCGAGTTTCAACAACTTATAGTAACATTTCCATATAAATGGAAGAGAAATGTTACGTTCATAATATTTTCACAACAAATCATAAATGGTTAGTTATTATTGGTTCAAATTTGAATCTACCACTGAAATTACTTTTTTGCCCCAACAATAACAACCAAAAACAACCTGCTACCTAAGATTTGTTGTGAAAATATTATGAAGATAATATTTTTCTAAAAAGAAAGGTATATTTTTTTAACTTTCTTGTCAAATAAGCTAAATGATGTGCATTGATGGTAGCTTTATTTTGCATATTTATATCATTGTTAGAAGGCAGAAATCACATTTTCATCCCTACATTTTTAGGCGATTCTCACTTTGGTCCATAGATTTTATTTTTACCGCTTTTAGTCCTTATTTTAAAAAACGCGTTCCGTTTTGGTCCCTACTGTCATCTCTATAATGGAAATATCTTATGTGGCAGATGGAATGCACTGTTGGCATATAGAGTGCTTACATGGCTATTAAAATAATAATAAAAATTTTTAATTAACATTTAAATAATGCCACATTAGCATTTTAAATACTAAAGAATCCACGTCAGAAAAAATTAAAACAAAATTCTAAACATGTGATTTTTATAACTAAATCAAATAAAATAATTAAAATAAAATTTTCTTTTCCTTTCATTATTTTCTTTGGAAGAACATATTCATATATGTTTTTTTGTGTTCTTCCCCAAGAACATGACTGTTCATATTCATGTTCTTAGCAAATTAATTCTTAGTTTCTTTTCATTTCTCTGTCTTTCTTGTAATTTCTTTAAAGCCAAACACATCAAAACTCAGATCAATAACAGTTAAATAAAATAAAATTTAATTATGCATTTTCTTGGCAGCGCCAATCTCAAGATCTGAACATTTTTCTCTCCTAATTGGTAATCTAGAAAATCTCCTTTCACAAACCCAACAAATTCTCATTCATAAACCCAATAAACTCCCTTTCACCAACCCAGAAGATCCCTTCTCAACATGCACAACAAATAGTCCTTTCACAAACCCACAAACCTAGAATTTCCCTTCTCAACACATACAGCAAAAGAGTTTTTCAAATTTGTCAAAAGTCAGAAACAAATAAAATAAACCTAAGATAGAGAGGGTGAGATGAGAAAGTGAGGAGGAAAGGAAAACATGGGCCTTCAATCTACTTGAAACCCATATCACACGCCACATACGACCCAAAAACTGACCCACCACCTTGCCAAACCCACCACCGATGCACCTTACTGATCCCACCACCTGTGAACCTGGCCGAACCCATTGACTAGAAGGATCTTACCAACTTGATAGCTGTGGTGGCGGCATCGATTAAAGGAGGTGAACAGTGGGAGCTTCGGCCAAGGGGTACTGAGAGAGAGAGAGAGATCAAGAAATGGAAGTTTGAGGTGTAAGAATCTGAGAGGGTTTTGATTAGAGGTGAAGCGATGTTGGAGGTGAGAGGGAGGAAGTTTGAGATTAGGGGCATCTGATGAGAATCCGAGATTAGAGAGAGTTGTAAGAAAATCTATTCATATTTTTTAAAATATTTTATTTTATTTTTAAAATTGACAAATTCAAAAAGAAAATGGTTTTGATTTTAAATTCATTTTGAATGCTGACATGGACTTTTTAAATGTCAATTAAAATTTATTGTTATTATTTTAATAGCCATGTAGGCACTCTTTTGCCTACGTGTCATTCCATTTGCCACATAGGATATTTTCGTTACAGAGATGACGGTAGAGACTAAAACGGAACGTGTTTTTTAAAATAAGGACTAAAAGCAGTAAAAATAAAATCTAGGGACTAAAGTGGGAATTGCCTGAAAATGTAGGAATGAAAATGTGATTTTCGCCTTGTTAGAAAACATTATCATACTTATTTTAAGTTAATTCATGCATTTTATATTTGGTTTTGGAATAATGCTGAATAATCAATTTTTTACTTAATTGAATTTTATATTGCTTGAATTTGTCTTTTGTAGAATAATGGAATTAAATAAGTGGATTTGTGCAAAGAAGAAAGCTAATTGACTTTATTTTTACAAGGGTCAAGATGAAGTTAAAGAAGGCCAACTCAATTAAATTTGGAGCAAGGAATCAAAGGAAATTTGCACCAAATCCAAGTCCAATTTAGATTAAGATTCTAGCCGGCACATTAGTTAGTATTTTTGGCATAACTTTCGGCTCAGGTGTCCAATCGAAATGTTTCAAGTTGGGCTGGAAAGTTACCAAAAGTCCAAATTCTGACGTTAAATGAGCCAAAATCGTTGGTTAAGTGAAGCCTAAAAATCTGGAATTTTCTCCAAACGGGAATTCAATTTGTGATAGGATTCCTTGACTTATTTAAAAGCTCTTTAGGGAAAAATTCAGAGAAAGCTAATACTAGGGCTGAGATGCAAAACAGAAAATTGAAGCAAGAGGCAGTGTCGCATGTGGCTTCTTTGTAACTTTTCTCCATGATAGCATTGTGACTATTTCTTTCTCTATTTTATTTGCCTAGTTTAATGTTTAGTATTTTATTCTTGTGTTTTATTTCAATTACCATGAATAGCTAAATTTATAACTAAGGTTGAGGATGAAACCTTGTTAAGGATTATCACTATTGTTTATGTGATTTGATTTTTTCCACAATAGTTGTTCTTTAATGATATAAATTGCTCTTGTTTCATATCAATTACTAAAATGGGATTCTAGATATAAGTTCAATCATGTTTTTCTCATGATTTAGGATTTGTCTTAATTAATTGAATGCTTGGTTTATTATTTATTGATTTTAAAATTAGATATCTCTTGTGATTTGTTTGGCTACGGATACAATTGATGATTTGATTTTATAACTAGGAAGCGAAGAAGAGCATGCTTTAGATATTTAAATAGAAGTTTTAATGATAATATTTTCCATGGTAGCAAGATTGATTTCCAAATTATCATGTAGTGGTTGGGAAAGATTAATGATCATAAATATACGCTGATATGAATTAACAAGGCAGATTTCAAAACCTTAATTCATTACTCTATATTATTTACATCTCTTTATTGCTTTATATTATATCTTTACCTAGTTTAATTATTTGTTTAGTTTATTTAATTTCAAAACAACCAATTTTTATTAAACTAGATTATGATTAATTTGATTAAGGTTTAATTAATTTTCCTACTTCATTCAAGCCCCTGTGGGTTCGACTTCATTCTTGTCAAACTAGACTTCGGTACGGTTCGTACACTTGCAAGTACTTTAAAATTTCACAACACTAAAAGATGTTCCTACTAATTACTAATTAATTACTATTCATCTGTGCATTATCACTGACCAACTACATTAATTAAATTGTGAAAATTTCAGCCTATGGCAAAAATTGTGTTTACTAGCTACTGGCTATTGATATATATTGGCTTTTGAGGATCTCGGGTGAGGCATATGGGTTTCTGAGTTTACTGTTAAGGACTCTTTTTTGGATTTAGTTTAGGTTCAATGCACTAGATACACTGGACCTGATCAGATGGTGACACATGTCTAAAAGTGGACACATGTCATCATCTCAATGAGTCTAGTGCTGCTGGACACTGGACCTAAGCCTAACCCCTCTTTTTTTTCAATTGATACTTGAACATACAATAACTTTTAAAGACTAAGATTGAGCGTTACCAAAAAAAAAAATAATAATAATCTCAACATTTGAATGAAAATTTTTAGCAAAAATTAAAATGTGAAAAGTTAAAAGGTAAAAGTTATTCTGAGAAAAATAGAAGCTATTGCATGTAGATGTTGTGCAATTCTGATCTCAATCCCTTTTACTTATTTATACTTTCTTTTGAATTTGAACCAACTTTCCAATTCGAATGGACATGTTATTTTTTGGTTGTTTTGCGTTGAATTGCGTAAGTCTAATTTGCTAGGCCACAATATGAATTCTTTATTCCGCATCACAACAAGACTTCAAGCCCAAACTAAGCATATTTAATATTTTTTCCTGGAGTCTGACTGATTTGCTTAAAAGAAGCCCAATTATCTCTTATTCAGTAATTTTTTTTGGGGGCCAGCAGACTAATTACGAGAAATTGAATTGCATTAGAGTCTGTATAAACATTCATGATGGATAAAGCTTAAACTCATCCAATCTAAACGCCAGAGAAATACAAAATCAACTCATTGAAAGAGACAAATCAGTTCAGATCCAATTGGTCATATCTTCAAATCAAGGTTATTCATATTCTATTGATACACACATTACAATTTTTACAATCTCATAAATATTTTAGCTGTGTTGATTGAGTCAAAAAGCACTAACACCATATTACATATCTATGCAAAATAAAGCCATAATCTCCATCCATTTAGTGTTCATTAGAGGACAAATAATGGTGAATCAACTATTAAACATTATGCCATTTCCTCCATTTGTGTCTCTGCCTCGTTGGGAGTTAGCATGGGAGGTCCACTGGGCGTTTGGGAAGGTGCTTGCCATATTGATTTGAGGATTTGTGGGTACGAGCTATAAAGTATACATACAAAACCAAATGCACATATAATGAACATAAACCACCCAAAGGGAGGGACAAGTATCAAAACAAGCAAGTCACAAGCAAAAGCTCCACAAATAAGACACACAAATTCAACTAAAAGGAGAGAACTATTGTGGGAATTTGGTAGTGTCACCATTGCCAATGCTATAGTACCGGTACAAACATCTATTATTAATAACACCATGATCACACTGTGTTCGTGGAATAGAGCACCATTTGAGCTTTGATACTTCAATCCGACGAGGGCGAGCAAAAAACTGAAGGAAAATCCGAACACAGCAAGAAATTGCTTGAAGAAACGGAGTTCTTGCTTAGATCTAGACATAAAAACATTAAAATGCCTCAGATTATGTACAAAAGATAGTTTTTTTTTTTTAAATAATCTGCATCATATTGTTAAAGGCCGATAAGAATTAAATAAACATCTGTCACATTCCAAATTTTTTTTTTGGCTTGGTTGCTAATAAGTAACAAGTGTGCAACATGGCATGTTTTGATATGTATCACATAGGAAATGTTTTGGTGTATATAATAGGGTCAAGATAGCCTCAATTTTTAACTAAAGTTGGACAAAAAATTCCGAAAACTTCATCCCATGTTCAAAGATGTTAGCTACTTAGTGTATAAAATCTTATAATGTTGAGCCAAAAGTCTAAACTGACCCTTGGCGTAGTAAATCCCATTTTCTTGAAAAACTGGGATGATTTTACCAACCATCATGCATCATAAGGAAACTCTCTGCATCTTAATTAAGAAATTCGACAATAAAATCTAATACTTGTTTTGGATCGACAGCCAAAAAAAGTTAAGAGAAAGAAACAAGGCAAAGAAAACGAAAGCAGAACCATTAATAATATTCTGGCTTGATTCTCAAAATTTAACCCAGCTTAACATCCAAAGGTAACATCTTTGGATTTTATGTATAGTTCCAAAAGTTTTCACTTTTACAATTACAAAACTAACAATTAAAACAGGGGAAGAAGAAAGAACCAAAAAGGAAAATACTTTGAAGGAAATGACCCAAAAAAAAAAAAAAAAAAAAAAAACAGGGCATTAACCCATTAAAAGCCAGAATATATAAGCTTAAACTACAAGTTCTCAGATTATTTACTTCAAAGCATCATGATCATAGTTTATGCACCATGTGTTACAGGCTTATAGCTTGGTTGGGTTGCCGAGTAGTTAAACACACTGACTCCAGGTCTTAGAAACACACAGTCCACACATACACAACACAACACAACACAACACAACAGAGAAGATGGAGTTTAGGTAGCTGATTGTACGCCAGAGGCTTCTTTATACTTGAATGTGAAAACTCCAATCCAATGCTTGAAAAAACAATAAAAAAAATCACATCCAATTTCTCTTTCATTTTCATATCTATCATTGAGTACAATTTAATGAACATTAATTGAAGGCACGTAAGCAACCAACCTTATTTAGTAAAACACTTAAAAAGGAAAAATGATCATGTAGGTTTAGGAGCTAAAAATGTCTTGTTTGTTTAAAAAAAATTAGTACTAAACCATGGAGCTTAAGTCTTTGCACTACTAGAATTTATGGCTAAACAGAGAAATGTAGAACCAAAAAACTAAACCAAGGAACTTGGTACTAACCTTTCGGAAAGAAGATTGCTGAAATTGTTGCTGTCCATCCTGAACTGAGCGAGGAATTCGGGTATGTTCGGAACAGAGGGAGATGTAGAGTGTTAGAAATACTGAATAATTGTATTGTATTTCTCAAATGGGAATATACATGAGTATGCCTTTATATAGGAGGCATATGAGTGCAGTACAAGTCGAAGTGAAGTGCTCTACAAGTAAACTAGGTTGGGCCTAAAGCCCATAACACTATACACATTAACAGCCCCCCTCAAACTCAAGGTGGATGTGAGACCAGCTTGAGGTTGTCAACTAAATCACGAAGGCGTCCTTTAGAATGTGACTTGGTGAAAATATCTGCAAGTTGATCTTTGGAGGAGACGGAGAAGAGCTGGAGAGCACCATGGACAAGATGAAAACGGATAAAATGACAATCAATCTCGATGTGTTTAGTCCGTTCATGGAAGACATCATTATGAGCAATATGAATGGCACTCTGGTTGTCACAATAAAGAGGAGTAGCAGAGGATGTGGACACACCCAAGTCTTTAAGAAGCCATCGCAGCCAAAGGAGCTCAGATGTGGTATCAGCAAGGGCACGATATTCTGCTTCAGTACTGGAGCGGGCCACGAAGGTTTGCTTCTTACTTCGCCAAGAAATTAAAGAAGAGCCAAGGAAGAAGCAATAACTAGTGGTGGACCTGCGATCAGTAGGATCTCCTGCCCAATCAGCATCAGAGAATGCACGAAGTACAAGTAGAGATTGAGCTGAGTAGAAAAGGCCATGGAAGAGAGTGCCCTTCAAGTATCGAAGAATGCGCAGAACAGCAGCATAGTGAGTCGATCGTGGAGCAGACAGATACTGGCTTACTTGATGAACAGCATAGAAAATGTCTGGACGAGTGACTGTGAGATAAACTAAGCTGCCAACCAATCGTCTGTAAAGAGAAGGATTAGACAATGGTTTCCCCCCCGAGGGAGTCAGATGCGCATTAAGTTCCACTGGAGTGTCAACAGTCTTGCTGTCAGTGAGTCCTGCACGAGACAAAAGATCAGAAGCATATTTAGCCTGAGTAATATAAAGACCATCTGCGGAATGAGTGATTTCAAGACCCAAGAAATAGCTGAGATGTCCAAGATCTTTCATTTCAAACTGCTGACTAAGAAAATCCTTGAGTTCTTGAATGCCACTGAGGTCATCACCAGTTATGATCATATCATCCACATATAAGAGAAGTAAAATAGTGCCTTTATCAGAGCGACGAAGAAATAAGGCAGAATCATAAGGACTGGCAGTGTAACCCAAGCGAAAGATGGTGGAACTGAACTTGGCAAACCAAGCTCGTGGAGCTTGTTAAAGGCCATAAAGTGCACGTCGAAGACGACAAACCTTGTCTAATTCAACAGAGAGACCAGGAGGAGGTTGCATGTAAACTTCTTCACTCAAATCCCCATTGAGGAAGGCATTTTTAACATCCATCTGAAAAAGATCCCATTTACTAGCAGCAGCAACGGCTAAAAGGGCACGAACAGATGAGATACGAGCAACTGGGGCAAAAGTCTCTTCATAATCAATCCCATACTCCTGTGTGAAACCTTTTGCAACAAGACGAGCCTTATAGCGCTCAATGGTCCCATCAGAGCGAGTCTTAATCTTGTAGATCCACTTACAACCAACCACAGATTTCCTAGGGGGGAGAGTCACCAAATCCCAAGTATGGTTTTTAGACAATGCATCAAGTTCCTCTTTCATTGCAATCTGCCATAAAGGGTCAGTGGAAGCCTCACGATAGGTGTGAGGCTCGTGCAGTGTAGCAAGGGCAGTGTAACAATGATAGTCAAGTAAATGTGAAGGAATGGATCTTACCCGAGTTGAGTGACGAGGTGGAATGTCTTGTGCAAGATCTTCAGGCGGAGCAGGAGCAGGGGACCCAAGCTCAAGGTTGGGGTTGGGTTGCTCGTCTTCAACCTGTTCATCTTCCACCTGTTCATTAAAGGGTGAACTAGGAAAGGGATCAATGATATTTGGTGGTTGGACAAAGAAGTCTACATGAGAATTAGGAGCAGCTGCAGGAGGATCAGGAGCAGCGACAGAAGGAATATGAGCCTCATCTGGAAAAAGATCTAAGACAGAGGAGGAAGATAGGGAGGCACGGAAGTGAGAGAGCTCGACAAAGAGGCGATGTTCCCAGAAGACAACATTGCGGGAGACACGAAGACGATGAGAAACAGGGTCATAACACCGATACCCCTTTTGAGTTTCGCCATAGCCAAGAAAACAACAAAGCCTTGACCGAGGTTCAAGTTTGTTATGCTCATGTGGCTGAAGAAGAACGAAACAGGTAGAACCGAAGGAGCGAAGGTGATGATAATCTGGAGATGACCCAAAAAGACGTTCATATGGAGTTTGATTTTGGATGATAGGACTGGGAATACGATTAATAGTATAAATAGCATGAAGTGCAGCTTCGCCCCAAAAAGGAGCAGGAACTTTGGCAGAGAGAAGGAGAGCACGAACAGTGTCAAGAATATGACGAAGTTTTCGTTCGGCTCTACCATTTTGCTGAGAGGTACCTGGACAAGTTAGTTGATGAACAGTGCCATAGGAATGCAAAATAGCTTGAAAAGCATATTGAGTGTATTCAAGAGCATTATCAGAACGAAAAATTTTGATACGTTTGGAAAATTGAGTTTCAACCATTTTTGCAAAATTAGAATATACTTGCAATAATTCAGAACGATATTTCATATGAAAAATCCAGCTATAACGGGAATAATCATCAACAAAGACAACAAAATAGCGAGACCCACCAATACTAGAAACAGAGGAAGGTCCCCAAACATCAGAATGAATTAGGTCAAAGATATCAGTGGACATTGATTCACTAGTATTGAAAGGCAAAGCTGGTTGTTTTCCTAATTGACATGAAACACAATCAAAATTTTCTGTGGATACTGAGCCTAACAAACCTCTAGAAGCCAATTGTTGTACCCGAGAGGAAGATGCGTGACCAAGTCGGGCATGCCAAAGTGCAAGGGAAGGAGTAGAAGAAACTGCAGCAGCTGCAGCAACAGAAATAGGAGCAACAAGTGGAAGACGAAGGTTGTTCATGGGAAACATACGTCCAACTCTGGGACCGGTCCCAAGCTCCTGTCCCGTCCTCGGATCCTGCACAATACACCCAGAATAATCAAAAATAATGCGATAACCCAACTTAGCTAATTTTCCCACAGAAAATAAATTGTAAGAAAGGTCAGGAACATTAAAGACCCCAGGAACTGAGAGGTTGGAGGTCGAAATAGAACCTATATTATGACCAGACATTGTGGAACCATTTGCTGTGCGAATATTAAGAGGATGTGGTGCAGGTTGAAGTTCAGAGAATAAGGACGAGTGAGGTGTCATGTGATTGCAACAAGCAGAATCCATAAGCCAAGAGGAAGGAGACATACCAGATAAAGCAGAGAGAGAAGAGGAATAAGATGCATTACCAACCATACGAATGACATTGGCGATGATGTTTATAAGGTCATCTCTGGAAATGGTGAAGGTGGATCTAGAAGAATGAGACTGTGCAGTGATGGGAGCCATTGGTTGGACACTCTCAGTGGTAGCAACAGTAGCAGCAGAAAATGAAACAGCTGATTTGTTGCGTTGATAGCAAGTCTCAATATTATGGCCAAAACGTTTGCAAAAATTGCAAAAACGTTTGTTGGATTTTCGGCGATGATTGTTGCAAAAGGAAGAGGACCTGTCCTTATTCTTCATTTAGAAGTAAAATATGCAAAAATGGACTGCAAAAATGAAATCTACGCGAAAAACTGGGTAAGGAGCACCTGGCCTTGAAAAAGTCAACTCCCAGAAAAGTCAACGCAAGTCAAAGTCAGCTCCAGTCAAAGTCAACGGTCAGCGGAGATGACGTCAGCAGATGACGTCACTAGGGCTGACGTGGCGTGAAACGATGACGTCAGCTGCTGGTGCTCTGGCGCGTGGATGCGCGTGGAGCGCGTGGGGGCGCGTGGCAGCGCGTGGAGAACAGAGGCGGCGCGTGGTGGCGCGTGAGCTTACTGCCTGAAAGTGTAGCGGCGCGTGGGGGCGCGTGATAGGTCCGATGAAGACGATTTTTCACAGAATTGTAGATCGGAGTGATTCCGTTCTGATGGTACAATCTGTGGTCTGATCGGAGAAGCGGAAGTAGTGGTGGCGGCAAGGCAGTGGTCTTTGATGTACTAGAGTCACGGTGGAGGCAGTGGTGGTGCACACACCGGCAACTGCAGTGGATGACACTCAAGAAGACAAGACTGCTTAAGAGCTGCACACCAAAAAATTAGAGCAATGGCTCTGATACCATGTTAGAAATACTGAATAATTGTATTGTATTTCTCAAATGGGAATATACATGAGTATGCCTTTATATAGGAGGCATATGAGTGCAGTACAAGTCGAAGTGAAGTGCTCTACAAGTAAACTAGGTTGGGCCTAAAGCCCATAACACTATACACATTAACATAGAGGAAAATGGAAATGGTTTATCAGCTCTGTGTTCTGGTCTTTTGTGCTTGCTTCCATTGAATTGAAAGAGTTGGTATTTATATTGCTTCTTTGTCATGTGGTGGACCACCCAAAGAAAACCAATAGAAAATTCCTTTTGATTGGGCATAGTCTGCATAGACATTACAAAATCCGAATTGAACGGGGGTGTAGCATATGGATTCGCCGTATTTTTGAGTCATTCGGGAAAGAAACGGACCACTCCTATGATTGTCTATTTGTTAAGGTATCCTATGATTCTTTATGATGTCAAAGTCTCATGGTCTGATACACAGCTTTTTTGCCTGCTACTCTCTCTATTCTCTATGTTAAATCTACACAAAATTTCCAACAGATATATAAATTGACTTTTATTTAATGCAAAATAACACCTATATTCTCTCAAAAAATGTTATTTTCATAACATTTTAACAATAAATTTTACGTAGCAGACTGTTATTAGTTGTTACATTTGGACAAAAAGTAATTTAAATTTTGAATTTAAATTAAAACCAATAACAAATTACAATTTATCATCTATAATATTTTGTGAAAATATTGTAGACATAACACTTCTCATTTTCTCAAGTATCATGTTCCTTTAAAAAAATGTAAATTATGTGGAATTTTTAAAAGTTCTATTATTTACTATATATAAGAGTATTCATCTTTTTCAACTGAATTTTTATGTGATTTAAAAATATTCTCATTAATAAAGCAAAAAATCATTTAGAAACAAGATCATAAATGTCAAATAATAAATTTCATTTTAATTTCTAAAAGAGAATTTCTAAAATTTAGGAATTCTTTTCCTGTTCAACAAAGAAATTACAGTTACTTCTTATTTCTAAATTTTATCATTTTTATTTATTTGAAAAATTAAAAAAATACTTTTAAATTATAATATTTGTAAATTATTAACTTTTATAAAAAATAAAAATAAAAAAGCCTCATGCATGTACTCAAAGGCTAGTTATAATATAGGTAATTGCATGAATTTTAATTATTTATCACTAAATCACAACAAAAGAAACTCACTAGCTACCGCCACGTATGTGACATTCAATTTTCATTTTTAAAGATTTTTTCTTTAAAAAAAAAAATATAGCATCCAAATTTGATTTTGTATTTCTTTGGTGTAACACAATGCACTTACATTCAGCCTTTGGGATCAATTTGGCAGGTTTATTAAGATTTGGAATTGATTGTTAAAGAGTACATTTTTTTAAAAAGAAATTCTAAGCCTCGAATAATGTAAAAAAGAGTCAGCTATTCCATTCTCACTTTTGAGCTGACCCAATTTTCTAGCTATCCTTTTCTAGTGCGACTTCCCTGGATGTTTCCTTAGCCTTGCCTACACGTATCGAAACCCCGTCTTTTTAAAGAAGCCGAATTTTTGTGTTAGTTTGGGATGCCGTACTATTATTGCCATTTCTAATTTTCTTTTCTTTTCTTTTACCTTTTGATCTAAACTCTTCTTATCTTTTTATATCATAATCAAAAGAAGAAGAAGAAGAAGAAGAAGAAGAAGAAACTGTTATTAACCTTTTTATTCCAATTTATATCTATTTATTTAAATTGATAAATAAAAAATATAATTGTGAATTTATATGATGTTGTCTTATAATTTTCTCTCATTTCTATTTTAATATTTAAATATCTATTCTCAATCATTCCCTACTTATAATTAAAACATCCAAAATCCAAACAACAGTGGGGAGGATAACCACCTCTCTTGTTTTCTCTGGATGAAATCATAATTTTATGATTTATCTTTAGGGGGCCAAAAAAAACATGCATAACTCTCTCTCTCTCTCTCTCTCTCTCTCTCTCTCTCTCTCTCTCAAGAATATAAAAAATTATATATTGAAAATCAAAATAAATAAATACATAAAAAAAATAGCCTATATTCAATTCAAATACTAAATATATGTAGATCAAAAGATACAAATTACTTCTTTTTAATACTGTAAGGACACGACTTCGATATACTGGCCCAAGATTATATGGACCAACGCCAAAAGGCCCAAAAACAATGAATTTCTAGAGAGCGGGAAAAGAAAGCTGGACTAGATTGATTCAGACACCCAACAAAATGAGTTGAGATCACAAGGAGAATGAAATAAGGATTTTAAATTCAGGAAACGGTCCTCGGTCGGAGTCCAAGGAGGTTAACTTTGGTATTTATTATTTTCTATGTGTAGATACAAGCTTCACTCTCAACGTTTTTCGTCCCTCTTTCCCTCCTATGAAGAATTTCCCCTCATTATATATGTCCTTCCAAATCATCCTGATCTTACACTTGTTGATTATCTGAATCTTCACTTAAGTGCCTGTCCTATCATACATCTTTCCTGACCTTCTGTGAGTTGTGATGGCCAAGATTGCACTGTTCAAGTGTCTTCTCCACATAAATGTGGTCAAGGGGTTAGCTGTAGAGTCATTCAATACGGGGTTGGCAGCCTTCCTTTCTGATATTTTTGGATATTTTCCTGGTGTACGTATCCCTTACACCCGTCCAGGCTAGCAGAACCTTCTGGGACTTTTCCTTTGACCGGAAGAACTCTAAGGCTTATTCCAATTTTGAGGACTCGAGGTGGTATTATCCTCGGCGTTGTTCTTAGGGTTCCCCAATTTGTGTTCGGACTCTTTACAATTCATCTCGGACATTATGGGTTGAGTAGGACCGTCTTCGGACTGATCATGATCCTCGGCGTGGACTTTGAGCCCAAAGCGCAGGCCCATTTCTCTTGTTGACCTTTTACTCCCACAAATACATTTCAACTTTCCATCAAAAAAAAAAAAAAAAAACATTTCAACTTCATCATTTATAATATATCAAAAAGTACTCGATTATGTACTAAATTTCATATTAATTTCCTTTTTTATTTACTAAATCAAAGCTTATCTTATACAATCATTTTCCATTTTGTTGGGAAACCTAGTTTTATATATATATATATATATATATATATATATATATATATATATATTTATATTTATATATAGATAGTTGAAATTTCCCATTCCATAGTTGCAATAGAAATTAGAATAGTAAGTACACCAAGACCACTCTATAAGTTAATTAGCAGGTTGTTGATGTTCTGGTCCTTTCAAGCTATTGGCATAATTCATAAATATTTAACATTTTGTTTAGAATTCAGATGCTGAACTCAATTATGTTTGTAACGGTGAAGTTTCAATTTCAACAAACAAATATCATCAATTCTAAAAATTCCACATATCTCATTGCTTGCTCGCTAGACCAATGATTTAATTCTTGTAATTGAGAATTTATTGCAACATGTAAAATATCTAATTGTTATCAATGACCAAAAAAAAAAAAAAAAAAAACCCCAAACAGTAATTAAGGTGGAGCTAAATAATATCACCATTAAATCCAAATCTCAAAGAGCCAAAACTGTTAACTTTTGTGTTTTTTTTTTTTTCAAAGTGCCATTCAAAAAATATTGTGAATCAAAGGTCATTTGCTTTTTTTCCTCTTAGTTGTGATATTTTTTAAGAGGGATTTGTTTTTATTTTGTTATTCCAAACAAAGTTTTGTTATTGTTTTGGGAAAAGGCCACAAACCACATATATAAACTAGGTGATATTTTTATTTTTTTTTTGGGTTCTTTGGACAATTTTCAAATTTGAGAAGGCTAATTTTGCAATATTGAGGACAATGCCAAAAATTCTTTGGACATAAAATTTTAAATTTAAATTATTAAAAATTAAAATATACTATAGGGTATATTTGAACCAAGACAAAAAAGAATAGAGCGAGAGGCTCATCAATTGGGAATTATAATTGCCAAAAAAGATAGATAAAGTTGAACTCAATGATTGTAGGTTGAAGTCTTCCTAGGTTGTGACAGGACAAAGTGAGAAGTTTTTAACAAAATTATCCCTTGCAAAAGCTTATAAATACCCATGCAGCAGAGTGGAATAAAAAAAATCCAAACCCATAATTTGTTGAAATTTCTTGATAAACTTATTGTCATCTAACTTAACCATCAAAAGCATCTAATATCAATATCACATGGTTGATCAATGATGTAGAAATCAAAAGTCATTAGCAATTATATGAAGGAGATTGACAATAGAGGGTTGATCAAAGATATGACGAGTAAAATTCATTTTCCTTGCAGGAATTTTACAAAGGAGATTGGCAATAGATGATTGATCAAAGATATGACGAGTAAAATTCATTCGCCTTGCATAGATTATACAAAGGGGACTGGCAATGGAGGATTGGTTAAGCCAGGATTCATCTTTTGGCTATATTAAATCCAAGTTTGACAATAATTCCATTTTTTGTATGTATAGTACTACCCCTACACCCTCTACTTTCCTCTCCATCTAAATTTCCAAACACATGGTAAAATAATAATAGTTGCATTAGTGATTAACCTTACCAAGAAGATTATACAGTACTTGTGAATTTTGAATAACAGTTTTGCTTTTTTTGGTTTTTGGCTCTTTGCATAAATATTAGTTGACATTATGGCAAATTTTTAAGCGTTAAGGGATCGAAAGTTATATTTGGCTAGTGTAGGAGATGATGTGACCATACTCATTGCAATCCGTTAAGTTACAATGTGTTGAGAAGCAAGCCAACTCTACACATTTTGTGGTAGGTGACAATTTAAAGTAAGGTCTTTTTATTAGTTTTTTTTTCCAATACCCTAATGGTAGTACTCGTTGAATACTCATTTGCAAAGCCATCAATTTGATGCTTGATTTTTTTTTTTTTTACAACTTTAACCTCGATTGAATTGATTTCTTTAAACTAATACCACTATGATAATGCCAAAATCATGAAATATTAACAATGTTATGGGCATGTTGAATGCATTTGATGCAAAATATGGCCACATTGCTATGCAAATTTTTCATATGTGTAGAGTATTTTAAATGTAAAAAAACTTGCAAATTCTAAATTGTGTCATATATATTGAATACCTCAAATTTAGTTTCAAACAGCTTTTCAAGTCTTGCTTAAATTCATGATTTGCAAAAATATGGCCTAGTATAGAGCTGACTCAACACATTTTGGGCCAAACAGAAATGTAAAATGTATTATTACTTAATATTTTATAAACGATACATGAATTAGGAAAAATAATCCAACCTTTTTATATAAGTTAATACAATTGGACTATTTTCATATATTTATATTAAAAACTTTTAATTCTAAAAATGTTGAAACCATTAGTATTAGCATAAATATCATATTTTAGATGTCCACCGTCTCTCTTGGCAATGCTGGATTTTAGTTTTGAATTTGACTCGAAAACTATTAATTCTAATTTTAATTTTGATAGAAAGAGAGAAAGGAAGGGTAAAATTTTTGGGAGTTTGAAATTTTTTACACTTTTAAAATATTGCAAACATAGTAAAACGTATTAATAAAATTTGAACATTCAAAAATAATATAATAGTTTAATAAATAATGTTTATTTATTAAATTTTTGGTCAATTAAAAATTTTAAATCGTAAGACCAAAAAACAAGGCATTCTATCAATTAATAGAAAATTTTTTAATTTTTTTTTATTATAGGTGAGAGGATTACTTTTATATTACAATATTATTTTATGCAATGGTATTAGACAAATAGATATAATATATTATATTTTAGGGGACCTTTTTCCATTTTGGGGCTTAGGTTATTGCCTAAATGGCCTTATGGTTGAGCCGACCAGCCTGACCTGTTGAGAAGTTTTAAAGGAAAGGAGAGTAAATGGTAAAGGAGGAGGAGAGGAGAGAGGGAAATGATATACACCTTCTCTTTGATGCACCAAGTTAACTAAAAGGGCAAATAATGGGTTTGGACTAGTTAACTTGTTGAATAACTTGTTAACATGGGTTTGGACTAGGTGTCTTCTAGCTTATTTGGGCCGGGTGTCTTTTAGCTTCTGAACCAATTTTTCTATTTGAATGGGCACATTTTCGGTGTTTTGCATTAAGTCCCATAAAGCCCGGTTTTATTAAATTTTGCTTAGAATAGGCCTAAATTTGAATTCTTTGGGCCGCATCATTGTAAGATTTAAGCCCAAGCCAATCACAATTTTTTTTTTCTTTTTTTAATTGAAGCCCAATTACCTCTTTTAGGATCTACTACAAATACAATTTATCTCATAACTTATTGAGACAATTTATTGAGACAACAAATTGTGAATTGTAGAAGATCACTTTCACATTGACCAAACACTAATACCATATCATTTTTTCCCCATCACTCATAACATACTACTTTAACATATTGTAGAAAAAATGTCACTAAACTTATTGTATTAAAAATCAATGCATAATAAGAACACAATCTCCTCCATTCACTGTGCTTAACCTTCTGTCAAGCCTTCCTCTAATTTAGTCACTTGTTTCTCTGTCACATAGGAAGTAAGCATGAGAGATCCATTGGATGCTTGGGAAATTGATTGGAATTGGAATTTCTGTCTAAACCAATTTGAAACTGATTGGAGATTTTCTTGGGAAGACTCGAAAATCTGTTTATAGAAGCGATAAAGTAAACATACAAGTGTGGATGCACCTAACGCAAGAATAACCCATCCCAAGATTGGGTTAAGGATGAAGAGGAGTAAGTCACAGGCCAAAGCCCCCAAAATAAGACACACACTCTTGAAGAATAAGGGAGAATTTCTGTTGAAAGTGGCTAGTACCCACGCTGCCAATGCTGTAGTGAAAGTAACTACATCTATTATTAGGCCTAGCATGATTGCATTATGTTCATGGAATAGAGCAGCACCTAAACCTTGATACATTAATCTGACGAGGATAAGCAGATTACTAAAGGTAAATCCAACCAGAGCAAGCCATGCAATGAAGGAACGAAATTCTTGCTCAATTCTAGACAGAGAACATAAAATGTCTCAGATATGTGCAACATATAGTTAAAGGGTGCAAATATAAGAAATTAAATGAATATTTGTCACATTCCATTTGTTTTTTGGGGCTAGGTTGCTAATAATGTGTAACTTGACATGTGTTGTTATGCATAACAATGTGAAGATAGCTTTAATTAATTATAATAATAAAAAAGATGGACAAGGATGATAGAAAAGTTATCCTTTGTTTAAGAGTAATGCATAAATTCTTTTGATGTCTTGCCAAAAATATGAACTAAGTTGGGTACAATAAATTACAAGGCCCTTAATTGAGTGAATCTTATGTTCTTGAAAAATTGGGGTAATGTCCAAGTTTTGTAATTTAGTGGTATTGCATGTTTTCTTTACGAGGAAAATTGTGATTCAAATCCTCTCTCACCTATTATCGTAACTCTTTATTTATATATTTTTATAAAAATGGGGATAATTTAATCTTCTAGCATGACTTTCATATACCAAATGCCTCTTATTTTAAGAAAAAAAAAAAGAGTAAAAGTAAAAGTAAATTGAGATGAAGACAAAAAAAAAAAAAAAAACAAATAAGAAGAGGATTTTGCCTTTAAAATCACAAGTTTTTCTAAATTTGCAGAAATATGCATAAAGAATTTTAAATTATGCACAAGAAAAATGCTCTGCATTTCAATAATAAATAATCAAAATCTTATTTAGTGAAACATTAAATGAAACTCATGAAAAAAAAAAAACACACACACACACACACATAGTACTAAAACTGTGGCCTTGAAGGCTTGAACAGAACTCTACTATAATCCAAGACCAAACTGAAAAATGTAAAACCAAAAACTAAATGGAAGAGCTTTGTATTTGAGCTAACCTTTCGGGAAGATTGCCAGAATGGTTGCGGTCCATAATCTCGGTGACTGTCTCTGACTCTGAGCAAGAAAAAGAACTGGTTTCTATGATATCTCTGTTGTTTTTCTGTGTGTTTTGGTGTTGGTGGTGAGGAGGAAAGAGCCGGGGGCATTTGATTTATAGAGACCTTTGGTGAGTCACCACAAAGAATAATACGGAGACGGATCAAACGGCTTCTCCGTATTTTCGAATTATACGAGAAACCAACTGACCATTTAAAATCTAAATAAACTTAGGAATGTTCATATTAGTAAATCTAGGATTGTCCATTTGTTTACGGCATATATTTTTGATACAGTTTTCTTTTCTTTTTTAAACTTTTTAAAGCATATACAATATAATACTTTCCAATATTTTAAACTTTTATAGTGCCATTTTTGTAAGTGATAATTTCATAATTACAATGAAAATGTAATTTGAATTCTGGATATTTTAATTAAAAACACACAAATATACTAATTAAATTATAAAGTTCTTTGCAGTTGACTAATTGTCTTTATGTTCAAGTAAATTCACACTGGTATTTTCTCAGGTATATTATCTAAAACTACACTTTATTTTCTCGTGTAGATGTTTTACAGTGTTATGACTTTTGAGATAAGTGAATGCATGGACTCTTTTTTTTAGGTGTTAAATAACGACTTTATTGCTCAACCCGAACAACATAAGCTGGCAAATTGGAGATAGAAATTGGCCCAGACCAATTTACCAAAGCTGCCTACTGGGCTACAAGATGGGCTAAAATTAGCCCTCTCAAAAAAATGTACTTTGATTGTATCACGAAATTACAATTGGAACATATTACATCAACAGTGTGGTGTTTAATTTTCAAGCTTATTTTTAATTTTTAAAAACTGTAACTTAATCTTGTATTTCTATGCTGTGCTTGTAGCATGATAGGGGTAAATCTCCCACCTGACAGATCGGCCTATAACGACGGATATACATGACGGGCGCAGGGTGTTGACGGCCTGACCTTCAGTAGTCGACGGAGAAAGGGTCACCCAATGTTGTCACCGAGTACCGAAGCCCGCCTTGCCACGTACGCTTCCTTGGGAAAGTGAATCTTGCCGCATACGCTACCGCTTGGCCAGATATCTTACATAGCACGATTCCCTACCCCCAAGAAGGGAATCGTGTCCAACACACTTGGCCACCCAGGGAGAATCTTGCGCCCTACGCTACTCAGAGGCAATTTCGGCACAGCGATATCTTCTCCAGTACGCCTCATCCAAAGGCCACTACTACTACTATAAATACCGCCACGCCCTCCAAAAATCGAGATACGCATACTAAGACCCAACTCTGGCACTCTGGAGTTGTGAACAAATACTAACTTAACCATCGGAGGGTCGTTGGCCGGTACCACACCGGTACTTCCCTTTGAGATTCTTCTTACCTGTGCAGGACCGTCCGGAACGCGCGCAAGCCCTGCAGCTCACTGGTTTGATTCTTGACCTCATCAGTTGGCGCCGTCTGTGGGGAGCGCACAAGTTTCTGTTACGTGTTTCCCGGACTAAGGGTTGCATGGTACTCACGCGTTCAAGGACGACCACCATGAACGACCAAGGCAACGAACAACGCACCACGGCCCTCGAGAGACAAGTCCAGACTCTGGCGGCCGCGGTGGAACGTCTAACGAAGCGCAACAATGACTTGGAAGAGCAGCTGCTGCGAAGGAATGCGACGGGTGACAACCAGGGGGAGAATCAGGAGGAGAGCAGTGCCGAGGAGAGGGATAGCGAGGGCCCTGAGGGAAGCCATGCATTGAGCCGGCCTAAAGGACAGCAGCCAAACCGTCCGTCGACAGACGGCCATGCCCAGTCTAGTATGGCCGTGGAAATGCGAATGATGAAGGAACGCATGGACTTCATGATGAACGCCCTCAAAAGGCGAGTGTCCAGCGACCTCGACGACCTCGTCCACCGCACGGACTCCCCATTTACAACACCTGTCATCATGTTCCCTACGCCACCGAAGTTCCGCATGCCCTAGGTGGAAAGCTATGACGGGTCCAAGGATCCGCTGGACCACTTGGAAACTTTCAAGACGTTGATGCACCTGCACGGCGCGCCAGACGAAATCATGTGCAAGGCCTTCCCCGCAACGCTGAAAGGCTCTGCAAGGACCTGGTTCGGCAGACTGGCGCCCGGTTCTATCGGCACCTTCAGGGAGCTGAGCGCTCTATTCGCCTCCCAATTCATCAGAGGACACCGGCATAAGAGATCCACCGCATGCCTGATGAACATTAAGCAGCGGGAGGATGAGACGCTGAGATCCTATATAGCCCGTTTTAACAGAGAAGCGCTGACAATTGACGAAGCGGATGACCGGATACAAGTGGCTGCGTTCACAAACGGGCTGCGGAAGGGTAAATTCCTGTTCTCTTTGTACAAGAATGACCCGAAGACAATGTCAGATGTGTTTTACAGGGCAACGAAGTACATGAACGCGGAAGATGCGTTACTAGCAAGGGAAGAGAAGCCCCCCAGGAAGAGGGAAAGGCAGGAAGACACCCGACAAGATAAGGGGCGGAAGGTGCCTCGGACAGGGGAAAGCCGAGACAGTAGACGCCCGAAGCCCAATGCCGGGAAGTTCACAAGCTACACCCCATTGACGGCTCCGGTTGATCAGGTCTTGATGCAGATCAAGGATGACGGATCCTTGACGTTTCCAGGAAAGATGAAATCAAACCAGGACAAACGGCCGAAAGACAAGTATTGCCGCTTCCACCGAGACCATGGGCACGATACCGCCGACTGCTACGATTTAAAGCAACAGATCGAGGCCCTGATTAGGCAGGGGAAGCTGCAGAGGTTCGTCAACAGAGAAAAGACCGAAACGTCTCGGCAGGAACAAACCCCCCACCGGGACAATGAGCGTCCCAGACCGCCTATAGGGGACATAAGGGTGATCGTGGGTGGTACACCGGCCGCCGGTTTTACAAAGAAGGCTCTGAAATCCCACCTCAGGGCGGTCCAAAATGTCCAGGCTGCGAGCTCCGTCCAGAAGAAGCCGAGAACCAGCAGCCCCACTATGGAATTCACAGAAGAGGATGCCCAACACCTCCATCATCCGCACGACGACGCCCTTGTCGTCAACATCCGGATAGGGGACTACAACACCTATCGGGTCCTGATTGATAACGGGAGCTCCGCGGATATTCTCTACTATCCCGCGTTCCAGCAGATGCGGATTGACAAAGAACGCTTGGTCCCTACCAAGGCACCACTCACAGGTTTCGGGGGGACAAGAGTATATCCCCTCGGCTCGATCACATTGCCCGTCACGGTCGGGGAATACCCTCGGCAGCTCACTAGGGACGTCACCTTCCTAGTCGTCGATTGCTCCTCAGCATACAACGCAATCATAGGGCGACCAACCCTCAACGCCTGGAAGGCCGCAACCTCAACCTATGCCTTAAAGGTCAAGTTCCCTACAGAGTACGGGGTAGGAGAGCTATGGGGAGACCAAGTGGCCGCACGAGAATGCTATGTCGCAATGGTAGAGATGAATGGCCAGCTACAGACGATGAACATAGAGCAGAGGACGGGGGCAGAGCCTGTGGAGGAACTCGAAGAGATAATTCTCGACGAGTCCAAGCCTGAGAGAACCACCAGGATCGGTGCCCTCAACAGTCCGGCGACCCGCCAGGCACTCACGACCTTCCTCAAGGAAAACCAGGATGTATTCGCCTGGAGCCATGAGGACATGCCGGGGATCGATCCATCAGTCATGGTACATAGGCTGAACGTAGCAACCTCCTTCCGCCCTGTCAGACAAAAGAAGCGAGTGTTTGCTCCAGAGAGAGATCGCGCAGTGGCAGAGGAGGTCGGTAAGTTATGAGAGGCAGGGTTCATCCGGGAAGTCTACTACCCCGACTGGTTGGCTAATGTTGTAATGGTCAAGAAGGCCAGCGGGAAGTGGCAGATGTGTGTGGACTTCACGGACCTGAATAAGGCATGCCCGAAGGACAGCTACCCCCTCCCTCGAGTCGATGCTCTGGTAGACTCTATAGCCCGGCACCAGCTGCTGAGTTTCATGGATGCCTTCTCAGGATATAACCAGATCCGGATGGATGAGGCAGATCAGGAGAAAACCTCATTCGTCACCAGCCAAGGACTCTTCTGCTACAAGGTGATGCCATTCGGACTGAAGAATGCAGGTGCCACATATCAGAGGCTGATGAACAAAATGTTCGCCGACCAGATAGGGAGGAATGTTCAAGTGTACGTCGACGACATGCTGGTAAAAAGCCAGCAAGAGGAGGACCATCTGAGCGATCTCTAGGAAACGTTCGGAACCCTCCGTTCCTACAATATGAAGCTCAACCCCTCGAAATGCGCCTTCGGGGTGACCGCAGGAAAATTCCTCGGCTTCAGGGTCTCTCAGAGAGGCATCGAGGCTAACCCGGATAAGATCAGGGCAATAATGGAGATGGCCCCTCCGAAGAATGTAAAAGAGGTTCAGAGTCTAAACGGGAAGGTTGCCGCACTGAACAGATTTGTATCGAGGGCCACGGACAAATGCCTTCCCTTCTTCTGCACATTGAAGAAAACGTTCGAGTGGACGGACGAGTGTCAAAAGGCATTCGAAGAGTTAAAAGCTTATCTCTCTTCCCCACCATTGCTGAGTCCTTCACAGCCCGGGGAAGAACTCTTCCTCTACCTGGCCGTATCCCCAGCCGCCGTCAGCGCGGCCTTGATCAGAGAAGAGGACGGGGTGTAGAAACCCATATATTACGTCAGCCGGGCGTTCCAAGGGGTGGAAGGAAGGTACCCGTCCATGGAAAAACTCGCCTTCGCCCTGGTCACCGCAGCCCGAAAGCTCAAGCCCTACTTCCAAGCTCACACAATCGTCATCCTAACCGACAAGCCCTTGCGGCGAGCAATGCACAACCCAGAAGCCGCAGGTCATCTGGCCCTATGGGCAATAGAGTTGACTGAGTTTGACATCCGCTACAGCCCACGTACTGCCATCAAAGGACAGGCAGTAGCCGATTTCATAGCCGAGTTCACCAACGCGGAAGACGAGGGGGCAGATGCATGTCCAGCATGGAATGTACATACAGATGGGTCGTCAACTAGACGAGCCGGTGGCATTGGGGTCGTGCTCCGCTCCCCTGAAGGAGACCAAATTGATTGTATGATCCGGCTGGACTTTCCCATCACCAATAATGAGGCGGAGTACGAAGCCTTAATAGCCGGATTGGATCTCGCCAAAGCAGCAAGCGTGGCCCGAGTGGTCGTCTCCTGCGACTCCCAGATAGTCGTCAACCAAGTCAACGGGAACTACGAGTGCAGAGGCGACAGAATGAAGAAGTACCTCCATCAGGCAAAAAGAAGGGTAGATGAGCTCGGGGCAAAGATAGTCCAAGTTCCCAGGGAGGAAAATGAGCAAGCCGACCGCCTCGCCAAAGCTGCTTCGTCGGAGCGGGAGAGCAACACTGACGGTGTGCTCCATTTTGTGCAGGTTTCTCCACTGGTAGACTCTATTGAAATGCAGGAAGTCGGCTCGGAAAGCAACTGGACCACGCCGTTGGTCTCATACCTGAGAGATGGCGTCTTGCCCGATGGAAGAGAAGCCGCCAGAAGATTGAAGGTCCAAGCATCAAGGTTCGTCCTGATAGAAGGAGTCCTATACAAAAGGGGATTCTCTCGCCCATACTTAAGGTGCCTGGGTTCCGAAGAAGTTGACTATGTCATGAGGGAAGTACACGAAGGGATTTGTGGAAACCATTCAGGGTCGCGGTCATTGGCGCATAAGCTGATCCGCGCAGGATACTACTGGTCGACCATGAGAAAAGACACGCAGGCTTATGTCAAAGCTTGCGACAAGTGCCAGAGGTTCAGCAACATCGTCAGGCAACCCCCAGAAGAGCTGACCCCCATGACGGCCCCATGGCCGTTCGCTCAATGGGGACTAGATATCATGGGCCCGTTCCCAACAGCGATGCGACAGCTCAAGTTCCTTGTGGTAGGCATAGACTACTTCACGAAATGGGTGGAAGCTGAGGCATTGGCCACCATCACAGAGAAGAACATACGAAACTTCGTCTGGAAGTCTATCATATGCAGGTTCGGGATACCCAGGGTATTAGTCTCCGACAACGGCAAACAGTTTGACAATGGTCCCTTCCGGGAGTTCTGTGCGCAGCTGGGAATAAAAAATCATTACTTTTCCCCCGCCCACCCTCAAGCCAACGGTCAAGTCGAAGTAACGAACCGATCCTTGCTCAAAATTATCAAGACTCGGCTCAAGGGGGCAAAGGGGATATGGCCCGAGGAGCTGCCAAGTGTATTGTGGGCATACAGAACGACAGCAAGGACCCCCACAGGAGAAACACCGTTCAGGCTAACCTACGGAAGCGAGGCAGTCATTCCAGCCGAAGTGGGACTCACAACCTACAGGGTGAACACCCACGATGAAGGCCGGAACAACGAGGCCTTACGCCTACAGCTTGACTTGATCGACGAAGCCAGGGCAGCAGCAGAGCAAAGGTTAGCCCGGTATCAGGATCACATGGCTAAACACTACAACGCCCGAGTCAGGCACAGGGAATTCCAGGTCGGTGACCTCGTCCTAAGAAAGATCATGGGCGCTGCTAGAGACCCAACCCAAGGAAAGCTCGGCCCCAACTGGGAAGGGCCCTACCGAGTCACAGCGTGGAAAAGAAAAGGCACCTACCACTTGGAAACACTGGACGGGCAGAAGCTGCACCACCCGTGGAACGCCGAGCACCTGCGCAAGTACTACCAGTAAGAAAAAACGGCAGCCCCCTACTTTGTACCTAGTCTGTAATCGATCTACTCTAATGTATATTCCTGGGACATGTTTTCTTCCTCACAAAAATTATGCAAGTCATACAGAGGTTTATTCAAAGTCTCTTTTACTTACTATTAAGTGTTGAACATCAGAAACTTGCAAAGTACAAAGCCTTAACGTTAAATCCGTTCAAGCATAAAAAGCTGACGGTGTCAAAGGCTGACGGCTCCACTCTACAGGCATAAAAGCGTCAAGCACCCCAGCTGACGGCTTAAAAGCCACTACGTTTTCCCAAGAGGAAACCCCAAAAAAGCCTAAGTCTAAAAGACGACGGCCTACTATCGACGACGGCATAAAAGCGTCAAGCACCCCAGCTGACGGCTTAAAAGCCACTACGTTTTCCCAAGAGGAAACCCCAAAAAGCCTAAGTCTAAAAGACGACAGCCTACTATCGACGACGGCATAAAAGCGTCAAGCACCCCAGCTGACGGCTTAAAAGCCACTACGTTTTCCCAAGAGGAAACCCCAAAAAGCCTAAGTCTAAAAGTCGACGGCCTACTATCGACGACGACATAAAAGCGTCAAGCACCCCAGCTGACGGCTTAAAAGCCACTACGTTTTCCCAAAGAGGAAACCCCAAAAAGCCTAAGTCTAAAAGACGACGGCCTACTATCGACGACGGCATAAAAGCGTCAAGCACCCCAGCTGACGGCTTAAAAGCCACTACGTTTTCCCAAGAGGAAACCCCAAAAAGCCTAAGTCTAAAAGACGACGGCCTACTATCGACGACGGCATAAAAGCGTCAAGCACCCCAGCTGACGGCTTAAAAGCCACTACGTTTTCCCAATAGGAACCCCAAAAGCCTAAGCCTAAAGATGACGGCATAAATGGCGACGGCTCAAAGCCAACCACATCATCCTAAAGGTTTAAACGCCAAAGCCTAAGTTCAAGGATGACGGCGTAAGTGGCAACGGCTCAAAGCTAACTACATTATTATAAGAGGTTGGAAGCTAAAATCCTGTCGAGGGTGACGGTGTAATAGCTTAACAACAATAAAGTTGACGGTTCCGCGAAGCTCTTTGCGTGAAGATATTAATTGTGACGGCCTGTTATGTTGACGGCTCATCATATTGACGGCTAATTATGTCAACAGTTTCACGAAGCATAAACAGCATTTGAAATGAACCATGCAAGCAAACACACACAAGCAAAATTTGAAACAGGATATAGATTAAAACAAATGCTTTTCAATTCAACATTGTTCTCGACGGCCCAGAAATTGACCGTCCTACAAAAAATTATTATTACAAGAATTTTCCACAAAAATTACAAGTCTAATGCACGGGGGAATCAACTATGTTTATTTCCTCTTCAGCTTGGGCTTGGGCCTGAACGGCCGTCTCAACCTCGTCATCGAGGGTCTCGTCGCCTTTGTCAGTCTGGCCTTCGTCAAGGGGGCGACCTGTATGCTCTGAAGCAGCCTGAAGGACGGACGTCTGCGCCTGGGCCTCGTCAATTGACACCCGTGAGAGATCCAGCTCCGGATAAGTGGCTCTCACTTGACGGACGACTTCATCAAACCCGTCCGCGAATGTGCCACCCAGCTCCGTCAGGTAGGCATCAGAGTCTCTGTACTCCCTAATGGCGTCATCCCTAGCCTGACGGAGCTGATCCTTCATAGACAGGATCTCCTTCTCTTTGTCGGCCAGGACCGCCTGCAGCGTCTCCGTCTGCTTCTTATACTCTAGCCTCTCCTCCTTGAGGATAGAGAACTTCTTCTCCATCTTCACCTTCCAAGCCTTGTATTGCAACAGCTCGTCCTCCACCTCCGTTGTCTTCGCCTGTAGACGGCTCATGGCCGTCTCCTCACGAACACAACGGTCCATCAGGCCCTTCATCATGACAACAGCCTGGAAATCAAAGACACCAAGTCAACCTGACGGCGAGAATAAATATATATATATATATATATATATTCAAAAAGACTGACGGTGACGAAAAATTACTTACCTGGGCCAAGTTGAAAAGGCCCGTCTCCCCCATGGCCTCGGTGGAATGATTCCCAATGTCCTCATAATCCTCCACCGTCAGTATGGAGGACAGCTTCTCAATTGCGTACTTCGAATCCTCACGGAGGAGGACGGGCGGCTTCTCGACAGCGGGCGGAGGGCCACCCGTCATGAGGCCCTTCCCCTTGCCGTGTTTGACAGGGACCTTCTGTCCGTCTGCCTCTAGCCCAATGACGGTCTCGGGGGTGGTTTTGGGCTTTTTGGGGAGACGGTCCCCCTCCTGGTCTTGTTTCCTTTTTGTGACGGGCACCTTGGGTGCGCCCGTCCCTGCAGCTTGGTTTTCTCTCTTCTTTGCAGCTGCTTGCTGCTTAATTATGGCCCTCCTCTTCGCTTCGTCCATTTCTGCAAAAGCAGACGGCACGTCAGTTAATGTCAAAAAAGAAAAAAACTTGAAGTTTATGTGAACGGACTTACGTGTTCGGACTTGCGTTTCGTATTTCAACGCCTTTTTGGATGGTTCAGGCCCGTCACAATGCCAACAAATGGTCTTTAACGTCACTAGTTTGGCCCAAGACCTCTCCGTCAGCTCACTTTTCTGGAAAATCTACTTTAAGAAGCTCCAATCCTCGATGGAAACTTGTGGACGGTCCTGGGCTGCAAGAGAGGACGGTCAGAAACCAATGAAGTTTGCAACGGAGAAAAGAATGTGAGTGAAGGCATACCAGACGGGGGTAAAACACCCCAAGTGGTGTCGACGGGCATAAACTCGGTCTCACCAGGACTCCCCATCCACTCGTCCCCGTCCATGAAGAAATACCTAGACTTCCAGTCCCTATTGGAATCTGGAGTATCACCCACCAACCTCAGCAACGGGCTCCTTGCCACGAAGCTGTACATCCCCCTTGATTTTAATATCTCTACCGGACGGTAGCAGTGGAAAAACTCCTCCACCGTTAACCTCTTCTTCCCATTTGAATACGATCCGTACAGGACCTCTACCCCAATAAAAACCCTCCAGGCGTTTGGGGAAACCTGGTTGACGGACAGCCCCAGGTAGTGAAGTAGGTGACGGTGTAGTTGGGTTAAGGGAAACCTCAACCCTGCCTTGAGCATTCGCTCGTAGACCCCGACGCCCTTGACACCACGGTAATAACACTTCTCTCCTGGGTGGGGTAGACGGAGGGGTATATTGGCAGGAATTTGGTATTTGCTTCTAAGTGTTTTGAAGTGTGACTCTTTGATTGTGGAGAAAAAGTCATTAACCGTCCACAGAGAAAGCGTGATGTACTTCCTCATCCCGTCACTACCCACAACGGATTGGACCTGAGGCTCGTCCCCCTCTACACCGTCACTAAGGTTGCTCTCTGCCCTATCACTACTCGAAGTGGAAGAGGTGGTAGACGAGCTCTCTTCGCTCGAAGAAGTTGTTGCTGCAGGATCCTTTGGACCCGACGGTTTGACTTCATCGTGGTCCGCCCCGTCGCGGACAAACGATTGGTTACTGGACGCGCTAGACATGTCACCTACATGTGACGGAAAACCCTAAGTTCAACTGCCCTATAGACACTGACGGTGACCAAAAATAAACTAGCAAATTATTACTTACTGGTTACTTGCGCTGATGAAAGGTTAGACGGTTGCTGGAATGTGACGGACACGCGAGGATGGACGGATCAAGTGCTCTTCTGCTGGGTGAACGGATGCGCTCTGTTGGTTTGTTTTCAGCAAAGAGTGAAAAATGAAAGAAAAGAAGGAAGGCTTTTATATGAAAGAAATTACGAGAGACGAAGGGACGCCTCGTTCCGAGCACACAGGTCCCCGGGTTGACGACACGTGTCCTGCATTTATTACCAGGCATTAATTACTGATGACAGTCTGTCTACCCGACCCTTGGTATGATTTGTAACCGTCACCCCATTAGTCCGTCGCTTGAGTGTTCACGGACTGATGGGCTGAGGGGGCAACTGATAAGGGTAAATCTCCCACCCGACGGATCGGCCTATAACGACGGATATACATGACGGGCGCAGGGTGTTGACGGCCTGACCTTCAGTAGTCGACAGAGAAAGGGTCACCCAATGTTGTCACCGAGTACCGAAGCCCGCCTTGCCACGTACGCTTCCTTGGGAAAGTGAATCTTGCCGCATACGCTACCGCTTGGCCAGATATCTTACATAGCACGATTCCCTACCCCCAAGAAGGGAATCGTGTCCAACACACTTGGCCACCCAGGGAGAATCTTGCGCCCTACGCTACTCAGGGGCAATTTTGGCACAGCGATATCTTCTCCAGTACGCCTCATCCAAAGGCCACTACTACTACTATAAATACCGCCACGCCCTCCAAAAATCGAGGTACGCATACTAAGACCCGACTCTGGCACTCTAGAGTTGTGAACAAATACTAACTTAACCATCGGAGGGTCGTTGGCCGGTACCACACCGGTACTTCCCTTTGAGGTTCTTCTTACCTGTGCAGGACCGTCCGGAACGCGCGCAAGCCCTGCAGCTCATTGGTTTGATTCTTGACCTCATCATAGCACAACGTTCTCACATTCTGATTTTGGAGTAGGTAAGTTAAAATTTTGTAACACAACGTTCTTACATTCTAATCTTGTATCTTCTAGACCCACACTTCAATTACGAACCTCTTTTGTCATTTTCTCTTTTTTTTTTTTTTGGTCCTCAGGTATGCCTACCATCAAGAATTACATTTCCTATAATAACTTATTATTTTGATCCATTTTGGAATTATGTAGAGGATTTAACAACTTTTTAAAAAATAAGAAGAAATATTGAGTATGTATTATGTAAATTATGTGGTTACAATTTTGTTAGGGGTATTCCAAAAGACTGAAAAATCAAATGAATCTAGACTAACATTTGGTGACATTGAAACTTAATGTACTTTGAGCAATTGATGTTTCTAAACGAAAGTTTTAATAACCTATGGTTTTTTTCTTCCTTTTTTTTTTTTGGGTAACCAGCCTATGGTTTTTTACGTTAACCCTTATTTATTATTTATTTATTTTTATATAAGATAGAATTTCTACTCTAATCTAATCTAAGCTTATATGTGTATGAAACTCTCTCCAGGAGACTTAAATCTCAGTTCTTGTCCTTACACCTCACAAGCACTTATACTTATGAAGTGACCATCGCACCAAGGGTATGCGATAGTTATGTTAACCTTTTTTCAATCCTTAATTTTTTAAATGAGCAATTTTAGTCGTAGGGTTTAAAAATTGAGCTTTAGTGGTTATTCTATCTACTTCTATTAATTTCTTTGTATACGTGACTAATGATGAAGTAATAAAGGGGCCAATTTTTAATAACGTGAAAGTAATTTTTTTTTTAATTTAAAAAAAAAAAACTACACAATCAATCTACCCAATTGGAGCCTGATAAAAAGCTATTATCATGAGCAAATGCTATACGTTAAAACTCTAAAAATAAAAACAAAATTTACCCAATCAGAACTATATTTAAGCCCCAGTTTCACATTCCCCCAATTTACATTCTAAAGGAATGTAATATTCACCTTTTTTTTAATGACAATTGATGATGCGTTTTTGAGACAGGCCATCATCAGGCAAGTTTATGGCGAAGGGGGAGCCAGGCCCCAAGTGCATTTATCCTCTATGGGCAATGGAGGGGACTCTTTGGGAGTTACCACGAGGGGAGTTACCACTGAGAGTCCCACATCGCTTGGGAGGCGCCCCCACATGTGGTTTATAAGCTTCTGGAGCGACCACATGTGTACCATCTCACACACATGTGTGTGAGATGGTACACATGTGGTCGCTCCAGAAGCTTATAAACCACATGTGGGGGCGCCTCCCAAGCGATGTGGGACTCTCAGTGGTAACTCCCCTCGTGGTAACTCCCAAAGAGTCCCCTCCATTGCCCATAGAGGATAAATGCGCTTGGGGCCTGGCTCCCCCTTCGCCATAAACTTGCCTGATGATGGCCTGTCTCAAAAACGCATCATCAGTAAAGCGCCTTTTCAGGTGGGAGGGCGAACCATCACCCTCAAGGTATATGTCCTCCTGGGGGAGCCAGGCCACAGGAGGTTTATCCCCCTTAGCCTTTTGTTTAAGGACCTTGGGAGTTACCACTGGGGGTTACCACGGAGGGAGTTACCACTGGGAGTTACCACTGAGTCCCACATCGGCTAGGGAGCGCTCCCACCAAGGGTTTATAAGCCTCTGGGGCGACCCTTGGTGTACCATCACCTGCACATGTGCAAGTGATGGTACACCAAGGGTCGCCCCAGAGGCTTATAAACCCTTGGTGGGAGCGCTCCCTAGCCGATGTGGGACTCAGTGGTAACTCCCAGTGGTAACTCCCTCCGTGGTAACCCCCAGTGGTAACTCCCAAGGTCCTTAAACAAAAGGCTAAGGGGGATAAACCTCCTGTGGCCTGGCTCCCCCAGGAGGACATATACCTTGAGGGTGATGGTTCGCCCTCCCACCTGAAAAGGCGCTTTACTGATGATGCGTTTTTGAGACAGGCCATCACAGCTTAGTTTATGGCGAAGGGGGAGCCAGGCCCCAAGCGCATTTATCCTCTATGGGCAATGGAGGGGACTCGAGGGAGTTACCACGAGGGGAGTTACCACTGAGAGTCCCACATCGCTTGGGAGGCGCCCCCACATGTGGTTTATAAGCTTCTGGAGCGACCACATGTGTACCATCTCACACACATGTGTGTGAGATGGTACACATGTGGTCGCTCCAGAAGCTTATAAACCACATGTGGGGGCGCCTCCCAAGCGATGTGGGACTCTCAGTGGTAACTCCCCTCGTGGTAACTCCCTCGAGTCCCCTCCATTGCCCATAGAGGATAAATGCGCTTGGGGCCTGGCTCCCCCTTCGCCATAAACTAAGCTGTGATGGCCTGTCTCAAAAACGCATCATCAACAATTCAACCATAACAGATGCAGTTCTAAATAAAAAGATGCAAGACCATAGACGCAGCAAAACTTACAGCGCGCTCCAATTCAAATATCAGTAACAAATTAGGAATGTTGCAAAAGTTTCTATCCACTACAAGAGTTAATCAAAGATACATCCTTGACAAGCCCTCAAATTGTGAGAGGCTTGCTGCATGCAACAGAAACAGGAGATACAGCCTTCTGATAAGCAATAATTAGCTTATAATTTGGTGTGTTCATCTGTCGGTGTGGCTAGTTTTGACGGGATTTTTGGGCTATCGTTGACATTGGTTTCCTAAAATCGTGAATTATTGTCACATTGTCGGTTTGGTTTTCTGGCAACGTTGGTATTGGCTTCCATCAGTGCAGTAGTTGGTGGCCACCGTCACATAAGAGAGAGAGAGAGAGAGAGAGAGAGGGAGAGAGATTGATTTGGAACAAGAGATCTAGAACTTCCAAGGATTAAACACATTACCCATATAACAAATCAACCACAATCAAACCCAAAACCTAAGATTTAAATTTCTAAATATCAAAACCCACCTCCCAATCCAAACGAGGAGTGAGGACTTGAGAGTCACTCACCATTGGAGTTTGAGGAGCAAAAGAGAAGAAAATTTGAGTTGATTTGATTGAAGAAGTTCTAGGTTGATGTTGGGTTGATTCAACTAGATCATCATGAGTCACTCATCGTCAGTGCAATCATTTTTGGAAGCTAAAATCTTCTGCTGATAGCTTCACAATTGTACCGGCCGACCATCAATGCCATCTACCACTGTCTTGTTTGTTGCCAGTAGCCTCCTTTGGCAGTTCGATCAGCTAGGCTTCGGCTTAGTGACTTGGTACATATCGACTTTTGAACACCTCTACTTATTACCTTACGTTCATTTCATAAGCTTAAAATACTAGGGTTTTTCCAATGAGTTTAAAAAAGAATTAAATTCATGCTTAAAAAACTAGGTTTCTCCCAGTGAGTTTAAAAAGGAATTAAATTCATTGAAGTTTATGTTAATCACTAAAAATCATTCAATTACTCTAATTAGTAAAGTGCTACGCAATTACACGAATTAAATGGAGGTGTATCAAATGACTTTCCCTAATTTTTGATTCATTTGGGAAAGAAAATGACTATTTAGAAAGATATAAAGATATTCATATATGACAGGGATTGCCTATTTGATTACGGTGTCCCAAGATTCTTTATGATGTCAAAGTCTCAAGGTTTTATTTCTCTTTTTTTTTTTTTTTTTTTTTTTGGCTAGCTTGCTATGCTCTTATAATAAAAATGATAAAGTTTAGTTACAAAATTGATTGTAACCTTAGGCTATAACCTTACTTAATATCTTCTTATTGGAGGTGAATTCTAACAAATCCACCATTGGATGAAATCTTTTTCTTATATTCTCCATACTTGCAAAATTTCTAAAAAATTAAAAATCAATAATTAAAAATTTTTTAAATTGCAAGTTCTTGTATTTTAAAACTATGCATAAAATATAAGTTTATAGATCATATAATAAATAATATCTAATTGACACAAAATTTGACATGTGTATTAGGAGTATAAAGAACATGTAATTCAATGATTAGATTTTCAAAATATCTAGTAATATTTATTTTATTGAGTAAGGTTGTAATTTTAAACTACAACCAATTTTATAACTAAACTTTGTCTTATTAAAAATTTATACAAAATTATATTTTCCAACAGTTAAATGAATCTTAATTTGTAAGTTTTGTAAGCTCTCATATTAAATTTATTTTTATCTTTTATTTTTTGTTTGATTGATAAGTTCATAAATTGACTTTGATTTCCTGCTAAATGTCACAGATATTTTTTCAAGTACATTCTGGAAAACTATCATTTTTTTTTTCTATTTACAATCAAATGACAATAGTACTCAAATTGGAGGCATTACTCCAATTTTTTTTCTTTTTGAATTTATCCCATTTTTTTTTTCATTCCGATTTTTTTTATTTTTTATTTTTATAATATCCCAAGTGTTCGGGAAGATAAACACCTTGGAGAGTTTCCTTGAGTAATTAGTATAACATATAGAGACATACTTTAACCCAAAACATCTAAATCTAATGGGTATGTACTCAATTATGTTATATTAACCACTCATTCTTCTTATCTTTATTAAATATGGGATTTCACTCACATGTGTATACCCAACAATCTCCCCCTCATATGTGAGTCTCTCTGCCTCTCTATGGGTTTCAAAACCTCTTTATGGGTCATGAACAAGTCCTACTCACTCCCCCTTGCCTAATGAACTTTTTCCTTTACTAATGCATCATCCATGAGCCTCTACGTGTCAATCCTGCATGTCTTTTATCCTTCATGGGAACCTCACACCTCATCATTGTCTAGCACCATTGGCAATAATATTCCTTTGTTAAGCCTTTTCCAAGATCATTTGTATGGATTTTATGGCCTCTCTTGGTGTAATATACCGTCTCCTACCCCATTTGTGAAAGAGCTTCACAAGTACACACACCCTGTTCTCGCTCCACCTACAAAAGGAACCTCGATAACCTTTGTTACCTTTGCCCCACACCATCATGAGCTCACTTGTTAGGGAAATAAATACCTTGAGAAGTTTCCTTGAATAGTTAGTATAACATATAAAGACACACTTTAACTCAAAAGGTCTAAATCCAATGGGTATGTATTCAATTATATTATATTAACCGCTCATTTTTCTCATCTTTATTCAGTATGAAACTTCACTCATACATGTATACCTAACACCAAGTACAAGCTGTTTAAGAGTATTATAACATAAGGGATTATATGGATTTAATGATTTATCACTAAATCACAACCAAAAACTCACTACTGTGACAATATATATGTGACATTTAATTTTCATTTTTAAAGATTTGTTTCTTAAAAATAATGCGACTTTAATTTTGTATTTCTGTTATGTAATACGATGCACTTACATTCAGCTCTTGGGATCAATTTTACAGTTAGGTAAAGATTTGTTAGTTTATTTATTTTTTATTTTTTTTGATGAGAAGATTTGTTATTGGTTGTAAAAAAGTACACTATTTTAAACATAAATTCTTGCCTCAACTCTCATGTGAAAAAACAACCTACATGTATCGAAACCACAATCTTTTAAAAGGAGTCGAATTTTTGGGCTATCCGAATTTTTGTTTTAGTTTGGGACGCTGTCGTATTATTGGCTTTTCTATTATTTATCTTTATTATTGTTTTTTACGTAAACTATTCTAATATTTCTATATCACAAAAAGAAAATTATTGACCTTGTTTGTAGTCTTCTACTTCTTTTTTTTTTTTTTTGTATATATATATTTTTTCTAAATAGAAGTAATTTCCGGAAAAGTATTCCCTCCAATTCCATCTCATTTTTAGTCGTATGTAAGATGAGTTCAAATCCTCTGTATTACTTTTTGTGTATCACTCTATGTTTCACCAATCATTACTTATCATGTATATGATTACTTTCCATTTTAAAATTCAGTTATTCTATAAGTAAAGAAAAATGAAAACATGACAAGAAGTGATTGGTGGAACATAAAGTGATATACAAAAAATGGTACAGAGGATTTGGAATCTATGTAAGATACATTGCATATGTTTGATTTTTAAATGACACGTCTTATATCTAAATAAAAATTTGAGAGAATAAGAGGTCTTATTCTATAATTTCCAATTTATATAATGTCCTCTTATCATTTTCTCTCATTTCTATTTTAAGACATCCAAACAAAGATAAGCCTACAAGGATAACCATTGACCTCTTGTCTTCTCATGAATGAAACTATGATTTTATCTTTACGGGTCCAAAGCTTGAATAACTAATTTTGATCTATCAAGAATAAAAATAATATATTGAGAGTCCAAATAAATAAATACATAAAAGATCAATTTAGCCTACTTTCAATTTTAGAAATATATAAATCAAAAGGCACAAAATTACAATTTTTTAATACATTTTAATTTTATCATCTATAATTAATCAAAAAGAACTCGACTTTTTTTAATCGGAAAAATTATTTATGATTGGTTTTGTACTAAATTTCATAGTAATTTCCCTTTTAAATTGCTAAATCAAAACTTCTGTTATAAAATCATATTATGTTTTGTTGGGAAACCTAGTTTTAACAATATATATGTTTGAAAATGCTTGTTCTATAGTTGTAGTAGAAACTAGAATAGTCAGCACATCAATAGCCACTCTATAAATGAGTTAGCAAGGTGTTGATTTGTTAGTTCTTACAAGCTATTGGCGTAATTCAAAAATTTATTTAATAAAATTTTGAAATCTAAATGTTAAACTATATTATGATTACAATGGTGATGTTTCATATTTAAAAGTCATTTTTCGTGATCTATGATGTTTTATAGGTAAACTTGTTTATCAAAATACAAAGATCATTAGTTTAAAAAAAAAATCATGTGTCTCTCAAGGATCCATAATTGAGTTAATAATAAACAACCTTATTGCTTGCTCCCTAAGATCCAACATTGCTAAGCATTAGTATTGGGGGTGTAAAAACCTCCCCTAACATTTTTTAGCAGTCATGAAGAGGAAGTTTGTATTTATACAACTTATTATTTATGGGGTTGTAAGGAAAAAAAAAATCTTTCACATTCTCTCTCTTTCTTTTGATAATTAGTTTTTTTACATTATTTGATTGTGTAGTTTATATTATTTTAAAAAGTTATAAGTTAAAATAGAAATTGAAATGTTGGATGAGTTATAAAATGGGATGGTAAAATAGATAAAGTAAGAATTGAGGATGTAAAATAGATTTTTTTTTTTTTTTTTTACATCCCCCATTCAAATTGAGCTTTATTTGCGTGTGTGTTGCTAAAAAAAATTAGCAACCTAAACAGTAAGTTTGTGTATATACAACCTGCTATAGTTGGAGGCTAAAACTAAAATATGTTATTTATTGTCTCTCTCTTCCAGCTATCTTTTTTTTATTACTTTTTTTCTCTCTCTTCACGCCCTCTCTCAAATTTGCTTCTGCCTCTCTCCTCTCTACTCCTCACCTTTTCTTCTCTCTATCCTTTCCACCTCCAACACCCACTTTGCTCTCCACCTCCCTTAACCTCCTCCTTGGCCTCCCCCTCTCTTCTCTCTGCCTCCCTCACTCTTTATTCCCTCCCACCTCCTTCCACCTCCCTCACCCTCTTTTCTCTATCATGTGTGCTTTTCTCACTAGATCAAACCTCCACCAAATCACCCCAAGAGATAGACAACCTTCCGACGAGGGAGTGTAGGTTTGTGGGATGGTGTGGATGGTGTAGTGGTGGTAGGGACCATAGTTTGCTAGTTTTTTTTTTTTTTTTGGTGGTGGGTTTGCTGGGGGTGTTGATGGTGGATTTATGGGTTTTTGTGGGTTGATGATGATGGTGGTGTGTGTAGTGTAGTGGTGGTGGGGTGGGGTTGCTGGTTTTTGTTTTTGTTTTGTTTTTTTGTTTTTTGTTTTTTTTTGGTGATTCGGTAGATTTGTGGTGGTTCTTGTAGAAGAATGAGACAGAAATAATGAGACAGAAAGAATAAAAAAAGGGTAAATAAATAATAATAATAATAAATATTTAAATGAAGTGGTTTAAAGAATAGAGACTGAGATGTTGGGTATATTGTAAAGTGGATTGGTATATTAGATAAAGTAACTTTCTAGATGGAGATGGTCAAATAGCAACCAGTATGCATCCTCGGATGACCATCTAAAATATGATATTTATTTTGATACTGATTGTTTCAATATTTTTAAAATTAAAATCTTTTCAACACGTTTTATAAATACATGAAAATTTTCCGATTAGTATAACAAATTATATATAAAAAGGTTGGATTCTTTTTTCTAATTCATATATTGTTTATAAAATATTAAGTAATAATACATTTTATGTTTTTGTTTGGCCTCAAAATATGTTGAGTCAACCCTAAACTATGCTCAATTTTTTAAAAGAATCTATTTGAAATTGAATTGAGGTATTCAATAGAAATGTCACCACTTAGAATTTAGAAGTTTTTAAAACTTTTTATTTTATATTTAAAATACTCTACGGGTATGAAAAATCTTCATAGTAATGTGGCCGTGTTTTTAATGAAATGCATTTAACATGCCAATAATATAATTAATCTTTCATAATTTTAGTATGATCACGGTGCTATCAGTACAAAGAAACCAATTCAATAGATGCTAAATTTATTAATATACATTTGCATTTGGCCACAAATTGATAACTTTGTAAAGTAGTGTTTAACTAGTACCATTGTTGGGGTATTGGAAGAAACTTAATCCTAAACCAAGCGCTGTTATTTTTTGAGAGCTTGACGGATTTGTTTAACAAAAGCCCAATTATCTCTTCTTCTTTTCCAAGCATTAATATTAGCATTCATAATTATTTAAAGCTGAAACTTATCCAATCTAAATGCTAGGGAAATTCAAAATCAGCTTAGTGAAAGAGACAAATCGGATAAGGAACATGAAGCAACCAAATGCACATATAATGAACATGAAGCAACCAAAGGGAGTGATAAGGATCAGAAGGAGCAAGTTACAAGTAAAAGGTCTTGAAATAAGAGACACAACTATGAATAAAAATAGAGAACTATTGTGGGAAGTAGGTAGTGTCACCAATCTCAGTTCTATAGAGTGAATTGTGATCGAACTATAATCGTGGAATAGAGTGTTATTTGAGTTTTGATACTTCAAATATTCAATGAAAGTTAGCAGAAAACTAAAGGAAAAACTGAACACAATAAGAAATTGCTTGAAGAAATGGAGTTTTTACTCAAATTTAGTTGAAACACTAAAATGCCTCAAATTATATACAAAATATAGTTTTTTTGTTTGTTTGTTTGTTTTTGTGTTTAAAGATAATGTGCATAATTTTGATAAACAGTACAAATATAAGAATTAAATGAATATTGTCACTTTCCATTTGATTTTTTGGGCTAGGGTGCTAACACATGTGCAACATGGCTTTTTTTTTTTTTTTTTTTTTGATAAGTGCAACGTGGCATATTTTACTATGTATTACATAGTGAAATGTTTTGGTATATATAATAAGGTGAAGATAGCGTCAAATCAATTTTTATCTAAAGTTAGACAATCTTCTCAAAAAAAAAAAAAAAAACTAAAGTTCGACAAAGATTGTAAATACTTTATCCCATGTTCAAAGATGTTAACTACATAGGATATATATAAATATATATATATATATATATATATATTTATTGAGGAAATGAACTCTTTTAATGTTGTGCCAAAAGTCTAAACTAACCCTTAGCTTAATAAATCCCACTTTCTTAAAAAGTTGGGACAATTTTTACTAACCATCATGAACTGCATATTTCAATTGCTTCTCAATGCGGGAAGAAAAGTTAAATGAGAAACATGAAAACAACAAATTTGTGGAAATATGCATAAAGAGTTTCGATTTATGCATAAGGAAAACTCACTGCATTTTAATTAAAAAATTCGACAATAAAATTTGTAGATCCTTATATAAATATATATATATATATATATATATGTATATATATAATACAAGAACTGAAAAAGTGCTAAATCATGTAGGTTATAGGAGCTACAAACGTCTTGTTTGTATAAAAATATCAGTACAAAACCATGGAACTTTAAGTCTTGCACAGTTGCACTACTAGAATTCATGGCCAAACAGAGAAATGTAGAACCAGAACTAAAGCAAAGAACTTTGTACTAATCTTTCAAAATGAAGATTGCCCAAATTGTTGCGGTCCATCCTGAATTGAGCAAGGAATTCGGGTATGTTGGGAGATGGAGAGGAGAGTGGGAATGGCTTATCAGTTCTGTGTTCTGGTCTTTTGTGCTTTCGTCCTTTGCAATTGAAAGAGTGGGTATTTAAATTGTTTCTTGGCCATGGTGGACCATCCCAAAGAAAACCATTAGAAAATTCCTTTTGAGTGGGCATAGCCACATAGTGGTGGGCTGGTGGTAATTGGTGGGAATGTGTGTGTATGTTTTTTTTTTTTTTTGGTAACTGACAACCGGTGGTACGTAGTGAGTGGCTAGTCGTTGATGAAGCCCACAATCTCTTCCTGGTGGTGCTGACAAAGGTTAATGGTGGTGATAGCCGGTGGGGATGGTTTAGATTAAAAAAAAAAAAAGAACAAAATGAAATGAAATATTTTTTTTTTTTTTTTGGAATAGGATTTATTCATTTCGTTCCCTTTTCCTTTTTATTTTTTTTTTATTTTGTATATTTTGAATATTAGCACTTTTTTATGTAAAGTGTGTATAGAATTATGTATCCGTTTACAATATTAATAAATATATTTTTTTGTTAATTATTAGTATAATTTTTTATTCTCAACAAATTTTTCATTAAACCATACATTGCACGAAAATAATAGTAAAGTGCCATTCTAACAATATTATAAATCAAAAGTCATTTGCTTTTGTTTGCCCTCTTAGTTGGGATTATTTATTTATTTTTGGTTGAGTGGTGTGTTTTTATTTTGTTATTCCAAAGAGATTTTTGTTATTGTTTTGGGAAAAGGCCACAAACCACATAAATAATAAACGAGGTGACCATTTTATTTTTTGGGTTCTTTGGACAATTTTCAAATTTTGGAGGGCCAATTTTCAATATTGAGGACAATGCAAAAAATTCATTGTACCCAAAATTTTAAATATTCATTTAAAAGAAATTAATATATATTATGGGATATATTTGAACCAAGCCCAAAAAGAATTGGACTAGAGTCTCAACAATTGGGAATCTCAAAGGCATTAGTCTAACTATTTTCTATCAAATATAGATGAAGTCGAGAGGAATGAAAAAACTCCTAGCTCATAATTTGTGAGCGTTTGTTAACCAATTAAAAGTTATTTTTTTACATACATTTTGGCGTATACTTTGCGGAAACCTACTTAAGTATCAACTGATAATTGGATTACTTTATTTACAATTGAGTTCACCACTTAAAGCACTCCAATCATCAATGGACACTTCAACAAGTAGTGACAAAGTGATCTTGCTTGTAAGGTTTAGGCTGAGCAACATGGGTTTGGGCTTGGTTTCTTTTAGCTTTTTTGGGCTGGGTGTCTTTTAGCTTCAGAACCAATTTTGCAATTTGAATAGGCACATTTTTTTCTGTGTTTTAAATTAAGTCCCATTAAGCCCGGTTTAAATCAATTTTTAATTTGAAGCCCAGCGTTTTTTTTTTTTTTTTTTCTTGTTTTAATTTAGGCCCAATTATCTCTTTTAGGGTTAGCATCAGTATGGGTGGAGACGAATGGGCTCTCCGATAACTGGGCCATATCTTCAAACCAAAACCATTCACATTCTTTTGAAGCACATTGCATACGTTACAATTACAAATTTGATCAATAATCTTGAGGATTGACTCAAAAAATCTAACACCATATTTCATATAACTTTGCTACAAACACAATCTATATCATAACTTATTTCACAACTTGTTGAGATAACAAATTGTAAATTGTAAAATATTACTTTCATATGGACCTAACACTAATACCATATCTTTTTTCTCCTTTCACTCACAACTTACTACTTTAACATGTAAAAAAAAAAATGTTACTAAACTTATTGTATTCCAAAACAATGCATAATAAGAACACAGTCTCCCTCCATTTGTTGTGCTTAACCTTCTGTCAAGCATTCTTCCAATTCAGTCTATTGTTTCTCTGTCACACTAGGAGTAAGCATGAAAGATCCATTGGTTGCTTGAGAAATTGATTGGGATTGGAATTTCTGTCCGAACCAATTCAAAAACGATTGGAGATTTTCTTGGCAAGACTCTAAAATTTGTTGGAATTTCTGTTTGAACCAATTTGAAACTAACTGGAGATTTTCTTGGCAAGACTTGAAAATTTGTTAAAATCTCTATTTGAACCAATTTGAAACTAATTGGAGATTTTCTTGGCAGGACTCAAAACTCTTTAGGAATTTCTGTTCAAACCAGTTTGTAACTGCTTGGAGATACTCTCGGCAATACTCGAAAATCTGTCTGTCAGAATCATAAACTAAATAAACAAGAATGGATGCACCTAACCCAAAAATGAGCCACCCCAAGATCGGTTCAAGGATGAAGAGGAGCAAGTCACAGGCCAAAGCCCCCAAAATAAGACACACGCTCTTGAGGAATAAGCGAGAATTTCTGTTGGTAGTGGCTAGTACCCACGCTGCCAATGCTGCAGTGAAAGTAACTACATCTATTATTAGGCCTAGCATGATTGCATTATGTTCATGGAATAGAGCAGCACCTGAGCCTCGATACTTTAATACAACGAGGGTAAGCAGAGAGCTAAAAAAAATCCAACCAGAGCAAGCCATGCGGTGAAGTAAAGGGTTTCTTGCTCACTTCTAGATAGAGAACTTAAAATGTATCAGATTATGTGTAACATATAGTTAATGGGTGCAAATATATGAATCCAATAACAAAATTCCAGAGAGAGAGAGTGAAAGAGGTTAGTGAGCATGGAGACAATAAAAGCAGGGGAGAAAAGAATCAAGAGAACCAACAAGATAATGATACGAAGGGAAATGAAAAAAGAAATCAAGAAATAACATATTAAAAGCTGCTCAAGAATATAGTATAGTATAAGATTAAACTAAAAGTTGCCAAAAACATCCAAACTTAATTTTTGTATGTAAAATCTTATTTAGTGAAACATTAAATGATCAACAAGAGCCAAAAACGTCTCGTTCGTTTAAAACTCATGAAAAAAAAAGCATAGGACTAAAACTGTGGCCTTGAACAAAACTACTGGAATCCATGACCAAACCGAAAAATGTAAAACCAAAACTAAATCTTTAGCTTTGTAGTTTGAGCTAACCTTTCGGAAAGATTGATGGAATGGTTGTTGTCCATAATCTCGGTGACTGTCTCTGACTCTGAGCAAGGAAATGAACTGGTTTCTTCTGTTTTTTTTTTTTTTTTTTTTTTTTTTTGGCTGTGCTTTTTGGTGTTGGGTTTGTGAGAATGAAAGAAAAGGGGACAGTTTGATTTATAGAACTTTGGTGGGTCACCACAAAGAATAGACAATATTAGAGAAATCTGAATAATACAGGGTGTACCAAACCGTATTTTTTTATCATTCGAGAAAGCAAACTTACAACTAGTGATCTAGACCATATAAAATCTAAAAAAACTTAGGAATGTTCATATTAGTAAAGCATGGATTGTCCATTTATTTACGGCGTACTTTAGTTTAGCAAATATATATATATATATATATATATATATATTTATATTTACGGCATACTTTATGATAGCAAAAAGCTTCATGTTCTTCTGAACATGATGAAGAACATTTGTTTTATATCCTTTGTCTCACTATAATTCTATTACTGAGATTCGTGCTCGTTTTTTGTTATCCTTACTTAGGGTCCGTTCGGTTGGAGGAGTGAAAAAGTGAGAGGATGGAAAAGTGGGAGGATGGAAAATATTTAGTTTTCTCACTTGTGTGTTCGGTTGGAGGAGTGGAAAAGCGGGAGGATGGAAAACTCTTGTGTTCGGTTGGAGAGAAAAATGGAAGGATGGAAAATGTTATTTATATAAATTGACTATTATACCCTTGTTATATAATATATAAGAAATAGATTTATTTCTAATCATTAAATAATATAAAATTTATCACGTCTTATATATAAATTTATATTATTATAATGTAAAAATTAGATTAGGTCACATTAAAAAAAAAGAAAAAAAAAAACAATGTTACTGTTCAGTAAGTTGAAAAGAATTAAAAAAAAAAAAAAAAAAAGAACGTTACTGGAAAGTAACGTTGAACAGAGAAAAAAAAAAAAGAAAGAAAAAAAAAGTAACGTTACTGGAAGTAACGTAAAAAAAAAAAAAAAACTTCAACAAAACGTTATACTGTAACGTTGAAAAGAATAAAATAAAAATAAACAATGTTACTTTCAGTAACGTTGAACAGAAAAAAAAAATGTCCAGGTAAGTTGAGAAAAAAAAAAAAAAGAAAAAAAGAGAAAGTTGAAAAAAAATAAGTAAGAAGAGGGTATTTTTGTAAAAGTGTTACTATAGAACTTTTCTCTCCAAATTTTCCTTCCGATTTGGAAGGAAAAAAAAAGTGGGCCCGGAGAGAAAACTTTCTCTCAAGTTTTCCATCCTTCCTATTTTCCTTCTCCAAACGAACAGTGAAAAACAGTGTTTTCTATCCTATTTTCCTTCCTTTGTTTTCCATCCTCTCTATTTTCACTCCAAACGAACGGAGCCTTAAGGAACGCACTATAGATTTTCCCTCTCATTTCATACTCACCCTTATAGATGTCTATAAGGATACGGCGACCTGTGATAAACTCATTTTTCCCTCGGCTATCACGCGGATTCTCTGCCATTTTTTAGTCTCCTATCCTAAGTCTACACACTTCTCTATCATGTGTGCCATAGACAGAGCAAGGCCAAGCTTCGACTGAAACGGCCATGAACTGAGATGGCGACTCCTCCAGCTTATTCCGCTCCATCCATCTCCACTCCTTCTTCTTCTGCGGGTGGAGTAACTCTCGAGGACATCATGGCACAACTTATGCGCATGGATGCTCGCCTTGACACACTCAGTGATAAATTGTGTCAGATGAACACTCGGGTCGGTCGTATTGCACGACAATAAACTCGCCTTGGTGGCTTTGTAGAGTCTCATTCTCCTTCTCCTTCTCTAAAGGCATTTGAGGACGAGGACAATGATGGTGACTCTGTAGATGATGATGATGAGGATGAGGATGCTAACTCTTTCAATGACAACGAGATGACTGTTTGAATTACTTGTCCTTTGTCATTCGTGACCAAAATTGGGAGTAGTTTTGGGTATGAGAGTAGTCATGTACTTAGGGGAAGAGTTAGTATAGGAGATATTTTTGTTAGGGGGATTGTTTATACTTTGAGGGATGTAGTGAGGATTTATGTTTTTTTTTTTTTTTTTTTTTTTCTTTTCTTTCTATTTTAGATACATTGTTCTTACATTGTGATAGCAAAAATTGTACTCTTATTGATATATATATATATATATATATATATATATATATATTGAGGTTGTTATTACATTTTCACATATCTCTTTCATGTGTTGTTTCTTTTCTCTCTTTATGCACATTCTTCTTATTTATTGTATGCAATCTTTTATTTTTGTTTCACACTAAGATGCCGTGATGAGTTTTGTTTAAAGTGTTTCAGAAATACAGGTTGTCAAAGTCTTTCTTACCATGAAGTCTCTTCTTGCAAAGTTTTTCAAGAGTTTTTGTTAGGGTAGATTTTATTGTATTCAACAAGTGAATATGACTTCTCTCATATTTTATTTGTTTATTGTGGTTTTATCATAGATTGCCAAAGGGGGAGATTGTTAGGGCATATGTGTATCATGTTAAGAACATATGTCATTTAGAATTAACTAATCTTTTAACAAAACACACTTTACTTGTAATTGGGTAGATCTAGGATGTGTTTAATACTTAATGGAACTAAAGTTCAAGTCCAAGTGTTAAAACCATGCAAATCTATCCAAGAATCAAGTGAAGAAGTGCTGCATTTTAAAACTCGACAGCTAGCTCGACAGATAGCATCTATCGAGGTTTAAAAGGCAATTCTGGCCCGATGCTCGACAGTTACTCGATAGATAACCTATCTATCGAGATTTACGAAAATCAGTTTTTTAGATCTGATTTCATGTACATTCATGTGTATATGTTTAAGCTTTCTTTTCTCACAACCCTAAACATATATATGGATTATTTTTAAGGGCCGTCACATAGGTTGCAAGTGAATAAAACTTGATGCAAAGGTTTTGTTCAAGAAAATTGTGACCAAAGGCAAAGTTGCCCTAGTTCATCTTTCTTTTGAAGAAGCTGCTGTGTTTGTACGTCGTAGAGTTTTGTAACCAAGGAGCTTCATGATCTTCATCGTATTGATGAACTGAAGAACTTTGCAGCCAACATCCTTCTCAAGTTGGCAGTTAGTCACGTACTTGGATTCGTGCATCGTTTGGTTAGTCACGTACTGGGAGCCGTACATTGAAAATGAGAGATTATCACTATAGAACGAGTCCAATTAGGTATTGGGGTAAAGGTTCAATTGTAAGTTGATATAAAGTATCGGGATTCCTTTACTTATAACTGCTTGTTGTGAAAATAGTGGATTCTCGGGAGTGGTAACCTTAAATTCAATCGGTGGAGTTTTGCCTAAGTGGTTTTCCCCATTCATAAACAAATCACCATGTCAACTTAATTTTCCACTGCATATGAACTTAGTTGGTAATTTGTTTGTGCTACCACGTGTATTGCATGTTAATCAGATTAATTAATTAACTTAGCTAATTAATTGGTTAATTCATCACAAGGGGTTAATACATTTTTAGCCTATCAGCTTTCACATGGACCTAACACTAATACCATATCTTTTTTTTTTTCATCACTCACAACGTACCACTTTAACATGTTGGAGACAAAATGTTACTAGACTTATAGTATTCCAAATCAATGCAAAATAAGAACATAGATCTCCCTCCATTTGTTGTGCTTTACTTTCAATCAATCATTCTTCTGATTTCGTCGTTTGTTTCTCTATCACATTGGGAGTAAGCATGAAAGATCCATTGGATGCTTGGGAAGAATTTTGGGAAATTGATAGGGAATTGAATTTCAATTCATACTAGTTTGAAACAAATTGGATATTTTCTCGGCAAGACTCAAAAATTTTGGTATTTTTGTTCAAACCAATTTAAAACTAGTTGGAGATTTTCTCAATAGGACTCGAAAATTTGTGGGAATTTCTGTTCAAACTAGTTTGAAATTGATTGGAAGTTTTCTCGATAGGACTCGAAAATCTGTTTGTAGGAACCATAAATGGGCTCTCGATAATAGGGCCATATCTTCAAACCAAAACTATTTATTTTCTTCTGATGCATATCGCATACGTTACAAATTTATCAATAATCATATAAATATTGTGCATTAGGATTCACTATAAAACATTAACACCTTGTTACATATTACCTTGTTACAAATACAGTTTATATCATAACTTATCTCACAACTTGTTGTGACAACAAATTGTGAAATGTAGAAGGTCGCTTTCACATGGACCTAATACTAATACCATATCTTTTTTTTCTCATCACTCACAACCTACCACTTTAACATGTTGTACACAAAATGTTACTAGACTTATTGTATTCCATATCAATGCATAATAGAACACAATCTCCCTCCATTTGTTGTGCTTAACCTTTAGTCAAGCATTCTTCTGATTTCATCGCTTGTTTCTCTGTCACATTGGGAGTAGGTATGAGAGATCCATTGGATGCTTGGGAAGAAGTTTGAGAAATTGTTTGGGAATTGAATTTTTGTTCGAACCAGTTTGAAACTGATTGGATATTTTCTCGGCAGGACTTAAAAATTTGTTGGAATTTTTGTTTGAACCAATTTAAAACTGGTTGGAGATTTTCTTGACAGGACTTGAAAATTTGTGGGAATTTTTGTTCGAGCCAATTTGAAATTGATTGAAAATTTTCTTGATAGGACTCGAAAATCTGTTTGTAGGAGCCATAAAGTATATATACAAGAGTAGATGCACCTAACGCAAAAATAACCCACCCCAAGATCGGGTTAAGGATGAAGAGGAGCAAGTCACAAGCCAAAGCCCCCAAAATAAGACACACGCTCTTGAAGAATAAGGGAGAATTTCTGTTGGAAGTGGCTAGTACCCACGCTGCCAATGCTGTAGTGAAAGTAACTACATCTATTATTAGGCCTAGTATGATTGCATTGTGTTCATGGAATAGAGCAGCACCTGAGCCTTGATACATTAATCCGACGAGGATAAGCAGATTACTAAAGCTAAAGCCAACCACAGCAAGCCATGCGGTGAAGGAATGGATTTCTTGCTTAATTCTGATAAAGAACATAAAATGTCTCAGACATATAGTTGAAGGGTGGAAATATAAGAAATTAAATGTATATCTTTTTTTAATTCTACAAAAAAAATGAATATCTTTTACATTTCAATAAAAATAAAAACAAAAATTCGAATTGTGCACAAGAAAAATCTCTGCATTTCAATAAAAATAAAAATTTAAAGATACTTTAATAAAATATCAATATTCAAAAAAAAAAAAGAAAGAATAATAACATACATATTATGCAAAAAAAAAATATATATATAAATTAAGAAATTTAAAGAACTTAATAATGCAAAATGTAGTCCAATGAATTTCCGATAAATGGTATGAGACTCTTCCTTTTACATTAACATAGTCTGGACCCCTGTCCCTGTGATTTTGTTATATAATACAACTCAGTCATTCAGCCAAAAAAAAAAAAAAACAGTACTACAAAAGATGTTTTTACGTGCTAAAGTTAATGTCTATTTGACAAAATCTTTTTCCTTTTTAACTTTTTAGATTATTTATTAATGTACAACTTTTTAAACTCTTATTGGTTTTTTTAAGTAATCATTTTTAACTAATTTTTAAAATAAACAAATAACTTTTTAATAAAAAGTTACATTTAGACCCACTAAAATTTAAAATCGTTTTTCATATATTTTCGTAACTATCAACTTTTATATATATATATATAGAAAAAAAGAGCTCTGTTAAAGAAGATGCGCATAAAAATTAAACAAATATATATACTTCTCTTGTGTACAAATTTGAAATTTTTTTAAAAAAAATTATAAGTTAGTTGGAGTAAATTCAGGGATAAAATCTAGTATTTTTCGGATTGAGGATATAAAAAGTTCAGAAAATTAATTACGTCTCAATAAAAAAAGAAAACAAAACCATTTCTAATACTCTGGCTTGACTCAAAAAGATTGCTCAATATCTAAAGGTGAGCTCTTTGGACCCTTATAAGATCCAAATATTTCCAATTTAACAATTCCAATCTTCAACTTTATTGGCAGCCAATGACAAAGTTCCACACAGAGAGAAACTAATGAGCATGTAGACAACAAAAACAGGGGAGAATAAAATCAAAAGAACCAAAAGGATAATGATATGACTATGAAGGGAAATGTAAATAAGGGCAGTTGAATTACATCAAAATATCATGCGTCATGAATTGTAGTAGTTGCCTTAATTCATCCAAGAAAAAAAAAAAAGAATTTTAGTTGCATTAGGCAGTTTGACACTCTGAAATCTGAATCAAAGCCATGAAATACAAACACATACACAATGGAGAAGATTGATTCTAGCTTGTGCACCAGAGAGACTTCATGTAAATGTGGAAGTTACACTGCTTTTGAATAAACAATGAAGAAGTCACCTCTATCAATGAGTAGAGCTTAATGAACATTAATTGAACACACATAATCAAAATCTTATTTAGAGAAACATTAAATGAAACTCATGAAAAAAAAAACATGGTACCAAAACTCTGGCCTTGAACAGAACTCTACTAGAATCCATGACCAAACTGAAAAATGTAAAACCAAAACTAAATGAAAGAGCTTTCTAGTTTGAGCTAACCTTTCGGGAAGATTGCCGGAATGGTTGCCGTCCATAATCTCGGTGACTGTCTCTGACTCTGAGCAAGGAAATGAACTGGTTTCTGTGATATCTCTCTATTGTTTTTGTGTGTTTTGGTGTTGGTGGTGAGAAAGAAGTAGCAGGAGGCATTTGATTTATAGAGACCTTTAGTGGGTCACCACAAAGAATGGACAGCATTAGAGAAATCCGAATAATACGGGACGTACCAAACCGTATTTTTTTTGAATCATTCAAGAAAGAAAACTTACCACTGGACCAATCCAAAATCTAAATAAAATTAGGAGTGTTCATATTTGTACAGGAAGGATTGTCCATTTGTTTACGGCATACTTTATGTTTTGATTCAATTTTCTATTCTTTTTAAACTTTATAAAAGATCTCATATAAAATACTACTCTTTCCAATAGTTAAAACTTTGTGCGATTTTTGTTAGTGATAATTTAATTGTTACAATAGAAGAATTCAATTCTAGATGTTTTTGTTAAAAACACACAAAAATACTAGTTGAAGTGTTAAACTATAAAGTTCTTTGCAGTTCACTAATTGTCTGTGTTTAAGTAAATTGTCACTAGTATTTTCTCACAATATGTGATGTTTAATTTTTAGGTTTTTTTATCTTTTAAAGCTTGTAACATAGAATCTTAATTTTGTATATCTATGCCGTGCCTGTAACACAATGTTCTTTAATTCTACATTTTAGAGCAGGTAGGTTAAGAATTTGTATTGGTTGTTAAAAGAAAAGGCAGGAGTCATTTTCAATCTGGTAAGTCAATTCTCAAGCAGGTGCACTTTTTTTTTTTAAGTGGGTCTTTCCCTGAGGTTTCATCCATTGTGTTTGCACTTATCAAAACGTCCGTCTTTTTAAAGGAGGCCAATTATTCGGCTTCGAATTTTTGTTTTAGTTTGGAACACATCGTATTATTGAGGATTCTCTACGGAATAAATAATAGTAAACTATGATTGACTTTTTGAGAAGAAAAACTCGTGTACTCTTCTTGTCCCACGCTTCAATGACGAACCTCTTTAGTCATTTTCTCTTTTTTTCGTCATCAGGTATGCCTTACAATCAAGAACTACATGTCCTATAACTTATTATTTTGATTCATTTTGGAATTAGGCAGAGGATTTGAAGGGCTTTTTTTTTTTTTTTTTTTTTTTTTTTTGTAATTATTGTTTATGTATTATGTAAATTCTGTGGTTGCACTTTTATTGGGGTATTCCAAAAGACTGAAAAGTCCAATGGGTCTGGACAGACTGGACTAATATTTAGGGACACCGATATATAGGGGCTGTTTGGTAATGTTGTTTTATTAATGTTATTTGTAATTTTTAGAAATATGTATGGGCGAAAAAGTATGTGAAAATGCGTGTAATACTGTTTAAAAACTGAAACTTGATGCACTTTAAGCGTATGATATTTTTATGAAATCTTTAGGCCAATTGAACTTGTGGTATTTTACGTTAAGCTTTATCAGTCCTATTAATGTTTCAATTGAGTAATTTTAGTCCTACAGTTTAAAATTTGAGCTTTAGTGGTCATTTCTATAATTATATCTAATTTTGTTAATTTGTTTGTGTAAGAGGCTAATGAAGTAATAATGTGTCCAATATCAAATGACATGAAAGTGATTTTTTATTTAAAAAACTAAACAAACCAGTTTCACATTTTCCCCCAATTACATTCTAAATGAATGTAATAGTCGCCTTAAATTTTTTTTTTAATGAAAGTTCAACCATAATTGATGTAGTTCTAAATAGAAAGATACAAAACCAACAACAAAACTCATAGCTACGTGCAACGGATACAAGAGATATTTCCTTTTAATAAGCAATAATTAGCTTATAACTAGCGTGTTAATAGGTCAGTGTGGCTAGTTTTGAAAGGGTTTTTTGAGCTGCACCATTGACATCGCTTTCCTAAAAATGTGAACTCCCGTAGCACTATCGGATTGGTTTTTTGGCAACGTATCGGCTTCCATTGATGGCTACCATCATGAGAGAGAGAGAGAGAGAGAGAGAGAGAGAGATTTGGAACAAGTGATGGACCTTCCAAGGATTAAAATCAATTACCCACATAATGAATCAACCACAATCAAACCCAAAACCTTAGATCTAAATTTCTAAATATCAAAACTCACCTTCCAATCCAAACGAATAGAGAGGACTTAAGAGTCACTCACCTTCGAAGTTTGAGGAGCAAATGAGAAGCAAATCTGTGTTAATTTGATTGAAGAAGCAGCAAATCTAGGTTGTTACTAGGTTGATTCAACTAGATCATCAGGAGTCACTCACCATTAGTGCAGTCTATTAGGTGCTAAATATTTAGGAAAAAAATGTTTAGGTTCTAATTTTATGTAATTTGGCAAACCGAGTGGAAAAACATATCTAGTTTAAGATATTCATGTTTAGAACAGTGTTAGACATTGCTAAAGTTGGTTCAAGTCAAGATTCAAGAACATTTAAGCTGTAGAAAGAAGAATTCAGAAACTGCCTTGGTTGGCCGATCAATAAAACAAGTTCGACTAATTGAACTGTGTTTTTTGTAGATTTTAAATCAGGCATGAAAACCTGTGAAAAGTTTAGGGTTGGAGTCCAACACTGCTAGAAATAAAAGGAAAACCCTAAATCATGTTTCAGAAACCCTAAAAAGACTTGTGAGTTACTCTTGTGAAATTTGAGAGGTTTTGCAACCATCTAACTCAACAAGCATCTATCGGAAAGAAGATCTATATACAAGAATCAGTGGAGATAAGTTGCTGCTGCATACAAGATCAACTATTGCTGATGGTCTAAAGCTTTGAGTGGGATCTCGGAGTCACAAATAGAGGTGTTTATGTGCAACAAATTCAGATAGAAGAGTTCGTGAATTCGGAGTTGCGTGTGGTCACGTGAGTAAGCACAAGAAGAGGTAGCATTGGATTTAGGGAAAAATCTATTATAATTCTTCCATTCTATAGTGAATTTATTGCCTTGAGGAATTTTTAAGTTAAATTCTCCCTAAATTTTTTACCTTGAATCTGGGCGGTTTCATTGGTTTTCCTGAGTATCATATCACTTGTCTTCTTCACTTTTTTACACTTAGTGATCTGATTGTTTGTGTTTAACCTAGATCTGAATAATAAACCTAAGTAACAACTTGATTAATTAATTAGATTAAACAATCTAAAGAGACATAAGGATATTCATATATTAGTCCAACAAGGATTGTCTAAATGTATACGGTATCCTATTATTCTTTACAATGTCAAAGACTTATGGTTTGATACTGTTTTTTTTTTTTTTTTTTTTTTTTTGGCTTGCTAGGCTCTTATTTTTTTTTAATGAACTATGCTCTCATGTTAAATCTATACAAATTACACTTTCCAACAGTTAAATGAATCTTAGTAAGTTTTGTCTGTTTTTATCTTGAATTTTTTGTCTGATTGGTAAATTCATAAATTGACTTTGATTTCTAGCAAAATGTCACGTATTTTTTTCTCAAGTACATTATCTGAAAAACTGTTGGGTTATAGATTAACCCCGGTTAATTAATTCAATTATCCAAGTTGATTAATTATGTCAAATTACATGCAAATCGTAGAGGCACACACAAATCACCAAATAAACTAAAGTGCAACAGAAAAAAAATTGACACGGTGATTTGTTAACTAATGGAGAAAACCTCTCATAAGGCAAAAAACGCCACAGTTTGATTTTCAAATCACCAATCCCAATAATTCACTAATCAATAATCAAGTAATTACAAGTATAAGAACTATTACCACTATCCTGGCCTATCACAAAAAACCAATATATAGTTGAACTTTCGCTTCAATACCCAATTGGACTTGATCTTTTAGAGACTTCTTCCTATATGCATGGATCTCAATACATGACTGACTTCCTAGCAACTGATGTTTGTTGTTGGATACAAATTTTTTCACTTCAAAGCACGTTGAAGATCTATAAGCACTTGGTTACAAAACCTTAAGGTGTACAAAAACGTAATAGCTTCTCTAAGAGTGTATGAATTCTCTAATCTGAGTCTCTATCTCTTCGTTGACTTTAAAATTTTATATCCTCTAGGAGTTTAGTGAACGAAATTCTAGCAATGCAAGTCATCATGGGCCGAAATTCTAATCTGAGAATTTTAGATCTGCATAGCTCGATAGATTGTGAGGTGTTGAGCTAGTGTCGAGATTCTTCATTAAGTCTCGATAGATGCTAGTGTCGAGCTTCACTATTTCTGCTTTTCTTTTCTTATTTCTTGGTTCAATTTTCATTTCTTCAATGATATTACTTGTTTTGACCCAATTGTTGACACCCCATTTTGCAACCCGCATTTAACCCCACAGGAGGGTAAAATGGTAATTTCACCTTGGAAATATGCATCTTGATTTTGGTCACTAGATCCTTAATCTCATTTCACCAAAATGATCTTGATGTTGTAACGATCAAATTGACTGGTCATAAGCCCTAATCAGACCATCATATTGAAAGTTATCATCAAATCAAGTTTTAATGGCCGAGATGCACCATCACATGTTGAGTCCGACTATATGTGATTATGAGCAATTGATTTTGATTGGTTATAAGTATAATCAATTTGCGATCAATGATGTGTCATAATTTGATTGGTTAGGACTACATTTTATGGTAAGGTTGCACACACCTAATTAATTAGATAGTTAAGCATTAATTATTCAATGAGTAATTTGTGCAATTATCTTTTAATTAGAGTAAATTTGGGACCAATTAAGTCTGAAATGGGAGTGATTGGAGCCATTTAATGTTAATTGGGAGCTAATTTGGGACCTATTAATGTTAATTGTGCTGAAACCATTTTCTAACAAATGACCTTTGCTCACCATTTCATCAATATCTCTCAGAATATTTTGAATCTGTGAATGAGGTTAATTTTCCCAAAAACTAGACATCCGGGGCTTCAATTTGAGCACAAGAATGAAACAATTCCGATCAGAATTGAGTTAGATATGATCTTTCGAAGTTGGCTCCAGAAGCTGTTGTAGCAGCTACGGGAAAACCGAATTTTGGCTTGCTCCTCACTCCTACAATCTTTCCATTTAATGTACCAGATTTCTCCAAAGGCTAAAATGAGGTCTAGGTTCATGATTCCTTGTCAACCCTCATTAAATGGCCTTCCATTCATATTTCCTCCACCACTACTATATAAACCCCCCTCTCCTTCATTCCAACACACAAAAACCCCCTCTCTTCTCCTTCTCTTGAGTTCTAGGAAGTTGAGTAGTCTTGTCATATCTTGGTCTTCTTGAGACTCAAGGTATTGAGTGAGACTCACTCTTCCTCTCCTAACTCTTCTTTTCATCCACCCTTAGGACCTCCCTCAAGAGTCTCCTCATCCTCCATATGGATCTTGCATGAAGGTATAATCTCTTTCCCTAATTGTTTTTTTGTGTTGCCATGATGAAAGTTTAAAATTAAAGCATGATAATAATCATTTAAATTCCTTTGAATATATTTGAATGATCTTAATTGTTCTTATATGTTCTTCATATGTTCTTGGTTGTTCATCACATGTTCATGCATAAACACTAGTTTTGATCTTAAATTCACATCAAAAATATGAAAAGCATGTTTGTTTCATAATTCTTTCAAATCCTTGAATCTAGGTTATCACCATCCACACACATACACTAGAATTTATTTTTCAATCCAAATGCAATGCTTAATAAATTGAATTAGGGTTTATCACATGCACACACTTTAAATTCAAATTGATTGATTGACATATTGGATGATGTGATATGAATGTTGGCCACCATAGTCTAGAAGACCGATTTCACCGGACAAGGTGGGTGCCTAACACCTTCCCACCTTGTAACATAGCCTCCGAACTTAGATCAAGGGTTAGTAGATCAAATGTTTATCCATGTAATTTTCAATTTCTAGATTGTAACTAGGAAACAAAGCCATATACTTTATCTTAGGTTGTATCTAGGACCAAAGCCATGTAATTTCCTATGATCAATGTAAATTCAATTTCAAATTAATAAAATGAGGAATTTTTCAATTGTGGTTTTCTTATTTATTCCAATAATTAAATAAGTGGCGACTCTATTGTAAAACCCTTAATCTAAAGGGAAAATATAACTAGTCGAACCTCCATTTTGAGAGGCAATAACACGACTCCACCCATTCACGTGGGTTTGGCCCAACACACCCTATAAAAAAAAAAAGGGGGCCGGGGGCGCGGTCTCTCACACCAATCAACACACTTCTTGATATCCTAAACACATCTTAGATCTACTCAATTATAAATACATTGCATTTTGTCAAAAAATATGCCAATACATAATAAATATAACCCTAGCAAAAACTATCATTTTTCTTTTCTTTTTTACAATCAAATGACAACAGTGAATTTATCACAAGGCCTTCCTTACCAAAGTACAAAATGTTTAAGAGTATTATGACATAAGTGATTATATGGATTTATTGATTTGTCATTGAATCACAACAAAAAACTCACTACTGTGATAGTATATATGTGACATTTAATTTTCATTTTTAAATATTTTTTTCTTTGAAAAAATGCAAATTTAATTTTGTATTTCTTTGGTGTAACACAATGCACGTACATTCAACTAAATATAACAAAAATAATATACTGAAAGTCAAAATAAATAAATAAATACATAAAAGATCAATTTAGCCCATATGCAATATTAGAAATATGTAATCAAAAGAAACAAAATTACCATTTTTTAATATATTACAATTTGCTCATCTATAAGACTATAATATATAAAAAAGAATTCAATGTTTTTTTGAATTCCAAAAATTATTTATGATTTATTTTGTACTAAATTTCGTAGTAATATTCTTTTTATTTTACTAAATCAAAACTTCTGTTATAAAATTATTTTTTATTTTGTAGGGAACCTAGTTTTAACAATATATATGACTGAAAATGCTTGTTACATAGTTGTAGTAGAAACTATAATAGTAAGCAGTAAATCGATCCACTAAGCATTTATACGTTTTTGTACAACTATGTAACAAATATTGGTGTAATTATAATAGCTTTTGGTCCTTACAAGCTATTACACCAAAATGCATTTATTGGTGTAATTATAATAGCTTAGATGCATTTACAAGCTATTACACCGAAATGTAACAACTATGTAACCACTCTATAGAAACTATAATAGCTTTTGGTCCTTACAAGCTATTGGTGTAATTCATAAATATTTAACAAAATTTCAAAATCTAAATGTTAAACTATGTTCTTGAAAACAAATGTTAACCTATATTATAATTACAATGGTAAAGTTCAATTTTCAATAGTCATTTTTCATAATCTATGATGTCTTACCAATAAACTTGTTTATCAATAAACAAATATCAACAGTTATAAAAAATTCTCTCATGGATCTAGAATTAAGTTAGACACGTGTTTGTGTTGTATTATAGACAGATTTTTTTAGGGTACTCTTGTACATTAGACTCAAGCCAAAGATTGGTATTTTTTGTATTAGGCCATATTTTAAATACTTTCTGATTGGAATAAAAAATAAGGCCAGATTTGAATCTTTTGGACCGTATCTCAAACTCAATAAGGTTGAGGCCAATCATTTATTTTTTTTTAAGAGCCCAACTGGTTTTTTGAAGCCCAATTTTCTCATAAAGAACGGAATTAGAGTTAGAGTGCATTAGCCCATAAAAGCGATGAAGTGACCATCCTCATGTTGACTCAGCTGGGTTAACTTATTTGGGCTACCTTCTGAACCAATTATTCAATTTGCATGGGCACATTTTTGGTGTTTTGCATTAAGCCCCAGGAAGCCCAGTACTAATAAATTTTTTGCTTAGAATAGACCTAAATTTGAATTCTGTGGACGGCATCGTAATAAGCTTTAAGCCCAAGCCTAGCGCTGATCTTTTTTATTATTGAGGATGGTATTTATGAACTCTGTGAAAAGGCTCTTGAGTCTGGGCTCTATGTTTTTTGGGAGTGTGGTATATCGCAAGATGTCTGGGCTGGTAGCTTTATCAGGTTACAAAAAAGCATTCAAGGCCTAGAAGATGTGATTCAGTTATTTGAGGACTTGCGGAGTAGATTGTCTACAACTGAGTTTGAATTATTTTTAGTTCAAGCATGGTTTATTGGAACCAGAGGAATACTGTGCTAGCTACATCGGGGGAAATTAAAGGAACCGGGCTGGCTAAATAAAAGATCAAGGGAATATTTGGAAGAATTTTATCAAGCCCAAGATCAGCTGATAATTCCAGTGATGAATTCGAGTGTAAATGTAAATGTTTGGCATCCTCCTCCTGCATCAGTTTTCAAGTTGAATTTTGATGCTGCATTTTTTTCGGACTTGAACAATTCTGGAGTTGGTGCAATGATTCGTAATGAGAAGGCAGAGGTGATGGCAGCTATGTCGGCAAAAGGCCCACTTGTGGGAGATGGTGAAGAGACTGAAATTTTAGCCTGTAGAAAAGCGTTGGAGTTTGCTAGTGATGCAAGTTTTTCAGAACTGGTTAATGAAGGGGATAACGCCAATGTCATGAAATCCTTCTCTTCCACTGGGTGTAAACCAGTCTCGGTTAGGCCATATCATTGAGGATATTCAAAGTCTTGCTCATGGACTTCGTTGGGTGAATGTCAGCGCCGTGTAAAACGAGGTGCTAATTCCGTGGCTCACTCTTTGGCTAGGTATGCTAGGAATATAATTGAGGATAAGTTCTGGATGAAGGACTCTCCTACACCAGCTTGGTAAGCACCATACTATGATTCCTTATCTTTTCAATGAGTGAAAGGTGAGTTTGTTTTAAAAAAAATTGTTTGAACATTCATGGACGTTTAAAGCTCAAACTCATCCACTATATTAATGTCAGGTAAATACAAATTACAAAATCAGGTCACTAGGATGCGAGAGAGTACTCTAGTAGATACGAATGGGCTCTCCAATAACTAGGCCATACCTTCAAACCAAAACTATTCATTTTCTTTTGATGCATATTGTACACGGTTACAAATTTTATCAACAATCTCATAAATATTACACTTGAGGATTCACTATAAAACATTAACACCATGTTAAATATATTTTTGCTGCAAATACAATTTATATCATAACTTATTTCACTATTTGTTGAGGCAACAAATTGTAAATTGTGAAGATCACTTTCACATTGACCTAACATTAATACTATATCTTTTTCTCCATCACTCACAACCTGCCACTTTAACATGTTTTAGAAAAAAATTTCACAACCCTACCACTTTAACACAAATACCTAGACGAATATTGAAAGCCTGAATTTGTGGATAAAGATAAGAGCTTGTTTAGACCCCCAATAAAAATTAAGGCTCGGTTGTTTTTACTCCTAACTTAGACTAAGTGCAGAATAAGAGTAAATGCGTGCAAACAACTACTCTAAGCCATATTCATCCAATATCAACAATAAAAGAAAAGCTTAAAGAGTAGGGAAGAATGATGCAAACACAAGATAACACCGAGATGTATTATCGAAGAGGAAACTGAAAAACTCAACGAAAAACCTCTCTGCCGCCCTCCAAGTGGTAAATCGATCCACTAAAGAATAAGTTGGAGTACATGAATAATAAAAGACCCTTCAAGCCTAATCTACTCCATTTACTTGAGCCCTCCAAGCTCCCGCTACCAATTAGCTTCTCGGAACTTTGTCTTCTCTAGCTTTCTCAGATCCCGCAATTCAGCCCGATTGCATCCACCAATGATTGGCTTCTTCCAATGCTTCCCAGCACCACCAAAACCTCACTTTACAATCAGATTGAGTGTGGTAAGTGTTTGGGATATCAACCTCTCAAGGATTTGGATATGGAGAAGTAGAAGTAGAGGAAAACCACAGGGAAATGTGTAGATGATTGTGGGTATAACAATCTCTAACTCTCAAGTGTGTATGCTAAGGTTTTCTCTCTAAAAAGCACTCCTTACAATATGTAGGTAATGAGGGTATATATAGTGTGGCTAAAGACTTGGTAAAGCAAACATGACAAAATAGCCAAACAGAATGTTTCGCGATCATTTCGTGCAAATGCCTTACCCATGAGACACTCGCGAAAACTCCAGGCTGTCATGACTCTTCGCATTCCAATCATGTGCTCTACACGTGGCTACTTTACGGGATAGCTTTTTGCGAGCTTCTTGCAAAAGCCACTTGTTCTTCACTTTAAGCTTGAGCCTTCACACTCTCTCACACATAACCCTTACAATTAAAAACCCCACATAAATACAGGGAAAATGATTGAATAAAATTACAATCAAATTTGGCACAGAATTAAAGCTAACACAAAATAGTTGTAAATTACAACTTTACAATCTCCCTTTTGGCTATTCCGTGACAAAACCCCTAAACAGACTCTAGACTTAAACGTGAGTTTGGGAACAATGACAAAACTCACTCACACCTAATTCTAGAAGCTGTGAAGCACTTGCACTGTATACACCTGTATCTTGAAACACTCATACACAAACAAAACTTTCATTAAGCTCATGACAAGTTGAACACAAGGTGCGCATAGGAACAAGCAAAATGCGATCAAGGTATTAAACAAGATATAATCTATGAAGCGCAACTTGATCAAACATAAACAGTCATTAAAGAATGACTACAATGAACATTTATCTAGTAAATAATCATCCAGACATGCAATGCAATTAAGAGCAAAGCTAAAATTAATTGCATGTCCAACAAGCATGATGCATTAAAGAAACTAAAACTAAAAGCGATAGAAAACAATAAGCATTATAAAGGTTATAAAAACCAAGATACATAAATAGTACTGAAGATAAACTAAGTCGAGGAGTTTTGCATGTGAGATTCTAGCATACCATACATTTGCTCATCCCTTGCAATGAGATGATCAAGGCAATCGGGTACCCGTGTACGTGCTTGGGAAGAGGTTTGTGCAGTGCCCTCCGGGGCTGATGTGAACCGGTCTATCTCTTCCTCCGTGTCCCCACCTTCTTCCTCAACATCGTCCCTTGGGATTTGAGAAATACCAATAGATGGTTCAGTGATATGGGCTTTTCTTTAGGTCATGGTTTAAGCATTGATTGGATAATCCTTTTTCATCACGGGAAGACCAATAGGAATCTTCACCCTTGCCCATGCTATAAGAGCCATAACGAGGCTTGGAAATGGCAAGACCAACCTTGAATTCCTCTTGGTGGTGCATTTGGTGAAGAGGTAATAGATGTGACTGCAAATGTCGATCTCCTTGTGTGCGAAGAGATCAAACAGAAAAATGGCTCTTGGTCCTGATAACATGGTCTAGTTCTTCACCGGGTAGAGGTTATAGAGCATTATGTAGGCCAATGTTCTCATCTCCGGGGTGAATGAAATGGTGTTCAGTGCCTTCTTTTTGAGGTCACCACCAAAGATTTCCACAATTGGTACAGGAGAGTCGAGTCTATCATCATAGTGGATATATGATTGTTGAGTCGTTAAATGAACCTCTAGTATCTCTTGGCTAGACTCCCTTGAGACATAAAACTCTCTCCCTCTCAGCCAACAACCTATGCGATCCCCTTCCTAATGACCTCGGTATAGACATTTCCCACTGGGTTCAGTAACTTTGTCCATGTCCTTTCTTTGAACACTTCTGGAATGAAAGTTGGATAAAGGGTGAAGGGTATACCATTACTCCTTCAGTAGTGGCTTCTACCCTTGGAGTACCCTTGGTACGACAGCCCATATATCCTTATGATGAGTCTCCACCCCTTGATGACATTATGTCATATCTTACTGGATCTTCTATCTAGTGGGGTTTTGATCCTCGGATCACTTCTCACGAGTTAACCGAGTTCATTATCTCTTTTTCTGGATTTCTTGCCATTCTATTTGACCCATCTCTCATTTGCATACTATTCATATCAAGAGATGTGCATTTTTGTATGCTCTTATCACAGATGCTCCTATGAATTTTCCTCATTTTTGCATTTGATCTTTGGTTGAGGTTCATCGGAGTAGTTCTACTTCTCATGCTCTTTTCTTTCCCGTTTTTATTCATTGGATTTTGCTACATCTAGGCTTAGATGAGTTTCCTGCTTCTGAGCATGTACATATTATAGCTCCCATAGGTGCCACCTTCCTTAGGTAAAGGGCTGCTTAGATGCGAGCTAGCTTTAAACGCCCTAGAGTTGAGTCTTCTTCAGGTGTTCCACCTCCTCCTCCTTCTTCAAGTGATTTGGCTGCTGATGAGTATGTTGATCCAACTGCTGCTACTGCTCCTCCACCTTCTACTTCAGATGATTCAAGCATTCATCGTATGTTGGACACTATCATGACCGTTCAGGCGGCTCATGGTCAACTTTTGGTGGATGTTCTCACAGAGCTTTAGGCTTTGCATGTAGAGTTGGCGAGTTTTAGACAGTCACCTCCACCACCTCCTTTTAATGATGAGTCTTGATTTCCCTTTGGCAATTCGTCACAAAAAGGGGGAGTACATATGGTTAGAGTTAGGGGGAGATTTTTTGTTATTTTGGAGCTTTAGATTGTATTTGGGTGCTTCACTTTGTACTTATTTTGGCTCATGATTATTTATATCGAGTGTACTGTAGGATTTATTGTGTAAATCTGCAAGGCTCGATCGATTGAAAATTAGACTTGATCAATCGAATCTCGTGTAGATTATTTTTCTGTAGATTTTTCCAACTAAGTCCAAGCCTATATGACGTGTAAGGTTTTATGTTTTGCTTCAAGTATAAAAAGAAAAACCCTAACCACGTTTTAGAGGCTGCTGAATTGTTGTGTATGAATCTCTTGTGAGATCTAAAGGTGTTTGCTTTCATACATACTTAGGATTTCCAATCTCAAGATTAATGTCGAGAGCTTGGTGATTGTTTCAGTTGCTACATAAAGAACTTAAAGAAAAACACAAGTAGGAGAACTTGTGGTTGCTGTGAATCCAAGAAAGAAGTAGTTCGTGGACTCGGATCTGTCACGTGGTCGTGGTAGTAAGTTTCCTACTCGAGGTAGCAATAGGATGTTAGTGGTCTAAGTCGCTATTGTGTAAATTTCAATTCTTTCATAGTGGATCTGTTTTACCTTGAGGATAGCTTGGTTAAATTCTTCCCAGGTTTTTTACCGGTTTGGTTTTCCTGGGTTATCATATCGTTGTGTTATTTATTTTCCGCACTGTTTCAATGATATGATTTATCTGTGTTAACCTAGAACTGAATAATTTACCTAAGTTAATCACTTGGCTAAATAACTAGGTTAATCTGTGTGTGTTTAAGGGGGTCTAAAAATTATACAGACACCATAATAATGACAAACAATGTGTTTAGGTCCACTAGGTTTTTTAGGGAGGGATCTAACAACATGGTTTTGTTCTCTCTTCAACATGGAACATTGAGGTCTTATGTGGCCGATCACACCACAATGGTGGCAAATAGAAACAAACTTAGATTCATCCAAATCCTCATGTTGAGATCTAAACAAAGGTTTTGACTTAAGAGCCTTTCTCTCCACTTTATGATTCATTTTATGTGGACAAATGTACACTAATTTGTCTTTAGAGAGAACTCACAATAGACACAAAATTGGGCTTCACAACATGATTGCAACAAATATTTTCTTCCTTTTTAGCAATAAGTTCAGCAATCAAACACTTGACATGCGTCTTAAGAGATTCATTTTCACATTAAGATCATCAACAAGTTTGTTAGACAAAACAAGTTTAGCATCCAAGTCCATATTCAAACAATCAAACTCTTTAATTTTTCAAGAGAATTTTCAGCAAGTGTTTAATATTTCGCAACCAATTTATTGGATTCATTGAGTTTAGAAATCAAATAATCCTTTGCACAAATAAACTTGCTCAAAATCTCATGAAACTTTTTAGACTTTTTCTTCAAGAGTTTGACATTTGGAATTTTAACACCACCCAAGGAGTCATGCAACATGTCATCACAAGTATGAGGATAAACACTCATAGAGGCATTTTCACAAACACATGGCATATTACAATCAACATCATCCAAAACATGCAAAGAAGCATACAAAGCACTATCCATGGCAAATAAAACAAAGGGTCAAGGATCACACTTAGGTAATTAAACCAAAACAAGTGTACCCGCTCTGATACCAATTGAAAGCTCAAATAGTGTGAATCACTATAGCTAAATTAGACCCCCAATTTTAAACTTACCGCTTGATTGCTTTTACTTTAACTTATCTAAGTGCGAAACAAGAGTAAATGACACACAGTAACCAAAACTGCTCTCTAAGCCATAACCACAAGCAAGCAATAATAAATATAAAGTTTAAAGACTAAGGGAAAAGAAATGCAAACACAAGATAACACCAAGACATGTTATCGAAGAGGAAACCGAAGAGTTCGACAAAAAAACCTCTCTGCGACCCTTCAAGTTAAAATCGATCCACTCGTGAATAAATTGGAGTACACGAAAATCAAAAAGACTTTCCAAACCTAATCTACCCAATGTACTTGAGCCCTCCAAGCTCCAGCTACCAACAGACTTCTCGGAGTCTTATCTTCACTAGTTATCCAGACCCCGTAATATTGCCCGATTGCATCCGCCAAGCCTTACCGGCTTCTTTTGGAAAATCCAAAATGCTTTCCAAGCTCCAAAACACTCTCTACACTCCAAATAGGTGTGGATTGTGTTTGGGTAAAAAACTTCTCTCAAGGTATAACATTGGGAGAGGGGAAGAAGAAGAGATTACAAAGGAATTCTCTATTGAGGATGAGTAGCTCCCTCTAAAAGGTGGATGTGTTGTAGAAACCTCTTTAGGGTTTTCTTCTGAATAGCCTCCTTACAATTTTATGGGTAATGAGGGTATATATAGTATAGGTGAAGGGTATAAGAGTCGCACTTAAAATCATCCAGGTAGAGAGTTTCACAAGTCACTCACAACTTGGCCTGTGTCATAAAGTGACTTGCGAAATACAGCCTTACACTTGACTCTTTAGCTTCCAGCATGTGCTTCTCATGTGACTTTTTCGGGTTGCACCACTCGCGAGCCAAGTCGCGAGATCAACTTCTTGAGTAATCTTCACCAACTTAATACTAAATCCAATACAATAAAATTCCACAAATGTAAGGAAATAAATTAATGCAATTACAACACTTTTTATCATGGAATAAGTCAACATAAATGTTATGTGAAAAACCATAACTTAACAATTTGGTTGTATTGACTAATAAGATAAAAATATGCTATTTTTTTGAAGATAACTTTTCAAAATTGTATGTGTTTTACCCTATGAGACATAAGTAATTTAAATATATATTAAATAAAAACATATATATATATATATATATATATTTATATTTTCAGGCTCAAACCCCTTACTTGATGACAAGATACATTACCGATTGAATTAACTAGAACTCACAGCCCTTATTTTAATAACAAAACAATTAATATAGTGAATAGCTACCATAAGAGTAAACTTACTTTTCTGGAGGAGGTCAACAATTCATCAAAACAAAGAGCTTGTAGTGCAGTACCATAAAAAAAAACGTTAATTTGATTTTAAAAAAAAGGGGGGAGGGGGTTCCTTGAACGTGAAAATAGCTTTAATAACTTTTGATTATTTAAGAAAGAAAAAAAAAAACTCTACAATTTAATGTTCATACTTTATATATCTAGATTTGTGTGTGTGTGTGTTAATTTGATAGTTTTATAACAATTAAGGAGGAGATAAAATGCGCTTAGCATATAAATACAAAAATTTAAAAAGCTAAAAACTCAAGTGCTAAAGAGTTTTTCTATTCAAATTCTATCATATTGCAATTAAAACTCTACTTACTACACCAATGCCAAAAGGAATATAAGGGGTCCTTAAAGGCAAAAAAATGTTTTGGCTAAAGTAGAATTTTTGAATGTTAGATGTTAGTATTAAAGTTTTTTACTTCTTTAGTGCACAATTCCATCTTTTAATAAAAATGAGAGACAGCAAAATAATAATAATAATAATAATAATAATAATAATAATAATAATAATAATAATAATAATAATAATAATAATAATAGTTGACCATTATTGAATTAATTAGGTTCAAGTACAAATATATAATTATTTTAAAAAAAAATTTGATAATTATAATAGGATAGAGAGATTTAAACCTTGGATGTCTCTATTGGAAAAATCAAGAAGTATCAATTGAGCTAAAAACCCTTAACATATTTTTTTGGACAAACGAGTATCAAGACCTTTTCGAGTATCTGAACCTTTTCGAGTATCTGACTGTTTCTTTAGGTGTATGTCATCTTTTTTCATTTCTCACATCTAAAAAACTTTTTAGCAATTTGGTTACCAGCAGTGGATAATAGTTTCAAAACACTTTATCATCAAAGTTTGCTAAACACTCCAAACACAAAAACTTTTTATCGTCAAAACTCAACAGTTAAATTTATACTTTCCTGTGTCAATACCAAAAGGACCTAAATGAGACCAAACAAAGATATAATATCATTATTGCTATTGTACTAGGAGGAGTTTAAAAATAATAATACGATGTCATAATAGTTTACAACATGAAACAAAAATGAATAAGTACAAAGTTTATTATCAAAGTGAATTAATGGATAAAAGTGGTAGGATGTCTAATGATGAAGTTGTGCTTAATTCTAAACATGAAATCGTTGAAATAGAAACGTCATTCCAAGGTCCTATTTCTTCATTTTCTAACATATTCAAGTTCTTCAAAATTTGGTTGAACGCGCGAAATTTTTTGAACTCCCTCCAACTCCATCATGACTTCTATCATCGTAGGTCGTTTCTTTCCCTTAAAGTGCAAACATCTTTTTGCAAGGTTAGCAATTGTCATGACTTCATCTTTATTACCAACCTTACTTACTTGAGGATCAAGTATATCAAAGAGATGGTTTTCTTTTAATGAATGAATGAAATATGTAGACAGATTCCGACCTTCTTGTGATCTCGTCAAAGAAATTGGTTTTTCTCCTGTTAAAAGCTCAATAAGGACCACTCCAAAACTATAAACATCACTCTTTTCTGTAAATTGGCTTGTTTGAAAGTATTCTGGATCCAAGTACCCAAAAGTACCACATACTTGTGTGGTTGCATGAGTTTGGTCAATGGCTACTGATTTTGAAGTGCCGAAGTCTGCTACTTTTGCTCTATATTTTTCATCAAGGAGTATGTTTGAAGATTTTATGTCTCGATGGTAAATTGGCAATGAAGCTGCCGAGTGTAAGTACAATAGAGCTCTTGCAATTTCAGTGGCAATTCTTAAGCGCATATCCCATGTTAGCAATGGAAAATCTCCATTTTCTTCGTGGAGATACTGAAAAAGTGTGCCGTTAGGAATGAATTCATAAACTAGCAAAGGAACTTCTTTTTCTAAACAACACCCAAGTAATTTAACCACATTTCTATGATTGATTTGTGAAAGAATGATAATCTCATTAAAGAATTGTTCAAGATTTCCCTCATCCACTATGTTGCACTTTTTAATTGCCACAATTCTTCCATCAATTAACATTCCTTTATAAACTGTACCTTGTCCACCCTTACCAAGTATTCTGTTTTCATTAAAACGATCTGTCGCATTTTCCAACTCCTTTGAATTGAATAATTTTGCCTTTTGAACATTGTTTTCATTTGAAGATAATTGTTGTTGTAATAACAAACTTTTGAAGAATTTTTGCTTGTGCTTTATTTTGTTTCTTTTCTTTATCACTTTGTATAACCACTGAGTAATAAGGAGTAGAAACAATACCCCAAAGCTTGTACAAATAACTGCATACATCAAGCAAATAAAATAGAAATATCACATCGACATAATAAATTTTTTTAGGTTAGAAACATCAGCCTAAATAGATTTGAATATAATTACGAAGAATTAGAAACATCTTTTCCACTAAAAATTACTAATTTTTGTTTTTCTTTTTTATACATTAATATGTTCTCACAATATGCACAGACTGAATAAGTGTTAATTAGCTCCTAATTAATATCTTAGTAAAAAGAAAAGTTACTATTAGGTACATGATTTTTCAGGTAACAGTTTAATGGTATATTGTGTTTTTATTAAATGACACAGTAAGGGACTTGAGTTTGGAATATTTTTTTTCACCCAACAAAAATCTCTCTCTTATTTAATTTTTGAACATGTCCCTCGCAGTCCTGCCTTAAATGAGCTTAAACACCTAATTGATAAATTCTTACAAAATTATTTTCTAAAAAGACAAAGTATTTGTATACTAGGTTTGGCTTACCTCGAATAATTTTTCAACTGGTCATTCAGTCAGTTTTTCCTTGAAATAGAATGATATAGTAGTGAGTTTTAATCTCCATCTTTTGCTTATTTAATGGATGATGTGGTAGTTTATTGTTAAAACAAAAAGAGATATTTATCACTTTCTTGTGCTCATCACTAAATCAGCCTTCACTCTTTCTTGGGATTAAATCCTTCACTCATTTCTCCATTACTTTCTTCCAACATTTAATATGTCCCATCTTCTGACCCCCTACTCGTGAACAATTAGTGAAAAAGATGAAGTTGTCCTCTCTTAATAGTAAAGTGTACCTCTTTAGAGAGATTGTTTATCTTTTCTAGATAGATTTGTAATCTTTGTGGAAAAATATAGAAAGGTACTGAGTAATACAATTCAGCTAATAATAGTCTAAAACTATCAAGTTATACGAGGTATGATCGTATCTTTTGGTGATAGTTGCCAAGAGCACAAAAATTAGAAGCTAATTGACTTTTTATGTGCTTCAGTTTCTACACATGCATTTGATTTAGTAAACTAAAATGTATGAAATATAGTTTTTTTTTTTTTTTGAAAAAGTTGTTTCCATGATATAGCTCGGAAAGGTTGGATGAAGTTATTCCCTGTCATGATCTATTGAGTTAAGAAAAACTAATAAACTAAAAGTAAAAATTTATTTGCCAAGTAAAAAAGAGAAGTGAGATGGAACGCATTTTCCAATGGCTGAAAAACAAAAGACTTCTAAGAGAATTAAATGATAATTAGAATTATAAACACCAAATTTATAAGAATTATGTAATTAAATGAATAAATTTACGATTTTTTAATAGTTTAAATTTTAGGATAAAATGTTTCTAAAAAATAAAATAAAAAGATTTTAGGACAATCAGTAATCTATCATTGTATCAGAGAAGGTATTAAATAATTAAATTTACCATCAAATATTTTTGCACAATTGGTAACGGTAGATCTAATGAACCATGTGTTATAGCACCTCTTAGTCACATAACCATGATCTTATTATTATTTTTTTTATTCATTTTCCAAATTTAATGAGCATACGGACATACCTATAATGGCTATCTTCCATCGACTCTTTCCCCTGTCGCAATTGTAACTGCCTTCTGTATTCTCACAATCTGACTCGTCGGGACATCCATTGCGTTTCTGGTCTTCACACTCATTTATATCTGATAAGAATAGGATAACATGCAAATTTATAAATTCATTAATTTTTGTGTGCATTTGGTGCTTACAAGTTACAACATACATATCTTCGCATTCATCTATATGATATCAAATGGAATTTTGAAAGAAAAATTAATAAATTCATTGAGACGTTCTTCAAGATTGATTTGGGTTAAATCCAAGAATATTAATAAATCTCAAATAGCCTCATTACTAGCATTGTCTTGGTTCTTAAGCATTCTTACAGGGGCGGAACCACTCCCAAGTTGGGGGGGGTGGGGGGGGGGGGGGGGGGGGAAGGAATGACCCTACAAAATTTTGAAGAATCATTTTATAGTATGTAAAAATATTGAGCATTTTGAATAAAAATTGGAGTTGGCCCCCAAATATTATATTTGAGCTACTGCAATGGTGCTCTTAAAAAAATATGTTTGGCACCCTATAAGTTAAAAGATGTAACAAATTGAACTATATAATTTCATAACTAATAAATTAAACATTGGAATTTCAAAAAGAAACAAAGTATACCCTATAGTTTCAAAAATAATAAATTAAATCCCGAGATTTTAAAAGTAACATTTAATTTGTTACTTTTTGGAACCCTAAAGATTATCATGACTAAAATGTTAGTATCACAACTCAGCCCTCCAAACAAATATTTTTGGTTCCGCTTCTATCCTTACTCCAAGGGGAAAACATAAGCAGACAATAAACATAAATAGAAACCACCAAGAGAATATTATGGCTCAATCAAAAGCTAAAACTAAAAACTAAAAAGGTGGTCGGAGCCAACTATAAGTGAATGACAATTGACTCAGAATCGCTTTAGTTATCAACCTTGGTGGCAGAATGCAAATGTTACTTCAGCAGGGCCTAAGACACCAAGAGGTTTAAATAAAGAACAAAAAAAAAGAGATAAATCACAACAACTATCCTTGAGATATGGTAGGTTTGTAGAAATGCGACAATTAATATGGGCTGTGAGTTGTGTGTTGATTTAGAAGTTTTTAACTTTGAATTTTTATGGATCAAATATTTTGGTTTTGTTTGGTTGGTGAGAAGTTATAGAAAATTTTGGCTAAATTTTTACTTTTGATGTTTTTTGGATGAATCTATTTGTATGAATATTTTTTAAAAAAAAATGGAATTTTTAATTCAAGAAATGATGTTAACGGAAAAATTTGGACAGAGAATGAAGGAATGCTTAAATTAAATAAATTTGAAATTTAGTGGACTTAATCGAAAAAAGAAGAAGTAAAATTAGAGAATTAAAATGAATTCTGGTCAAATTTAAAGTGTGTATTTTGCATTTTTGCCTATATAGGCAAATTATTACATATAATAGGAAATTTGTATTTTCCCTAGTATATATTAGATTATTACATATAATGGGAAATTTAAAGTTTATGAAAATGTTTAACATTAGAAGTAAAGTATAAATGTTTAAAGATCTACATATTTGATATTTTAAGATTGTTTTGCTAGTAATTAGTTTTGTAAAGTTGAGTTGAGATATACTGAGTGTTCATTCAATTTGTTGAATATTGCCTCAAATTCCTATTGTTTAGTTTGAGTTTGGGTTTTCTTGATTAAAAAGTAGTTGGGTATTTCTTGTCCATTAAGGAATAAGATAGAAGCCTTATAAATATGTATTGTTGCAAAGGGTTTGATGGCTTTTTCCTAAGGTTCCTTTCATGTTGGGAGAGGAGAAAGACTCCTAGAAAAATATGAGTGGGTTTTTTCGCAGAATAGTTTGGTAGATTTTGGGCTTGAAAGATTACTCATTGTTATGTATTGAGAGTTTGTTTGTTATGTGAGTGTGAGTGTGAGAGAATTATTGGTTGTATTGGGGATTTCAGATTGTGAGTTTGAGTTTGTAAGAGGCTTTGTTTGTGTGTTAGTGAGATTTGTGAGTGTTGTTTGTGTGAGTTGTGAGTGTTGATTAATGCCGTGGTAATGCATATCATTGATAGTATATATTTTTGGTTGGTGTTTCTTGTGGATGTAGGCATGTAGTTGGCTAAACCACGTTAAATAGTGCTATCTTGTGTGGATGCTTTATTTTCTTGTTTATATGCATGTGTTTCTGCTAGCCTCAAACTATAATAATTGATGTTAGAGCTTCTGTTGTCGCACAACAATTGCGTCTCATTATCAAACTATATTATATATTCAAGTTTAGTTCATTTTCTTATTAAACAAACTCAAGCTTGTTCTTGAACAATTGAATTGGCTTATTTTTATTTTTCATATATAGTCAACTTCGCAACTAAAATTTTTCACCTTGTAATAAATTTATGCTAGTAATTTATAACTAAAAAGCATCGAAATTATATGATTTCAGTTTATTATAGAGAATGATTTTTGTTTATAAAATTACAAAAAATAGATTTATCAACATTTTATTGTTAAAAATTATATAATTTTATTACAAAATGGGATATTTATATCTTATCAATAAATTAGTAATACTTTGAAATTTTATGAATTTATTTACAAACTCAAACAATCCAATTAAAAGTTTATATGAATATATTTTTATACATGTATATATATATATATATATATAAACAAATAATATTATATTACTTAAATCAAGCCAAATATTCATGAGAGCTTGTTCACACATATATTATTATGTTTGAAATTGACTCATTTAATAGTTGAATCTAAAATTGAGTTTAAACTTTGAATTGTTTGCTAAATAAACATACATAAACAAATATTTTTCTTGAGTCAAGCTCGAGTTGTTGATGAACAAATTGATTAATTTACAACTTTACTAAACATATTCATTACAAATGGGCACTAAATTTTATTCTAAAGATATAGGTGATGAAAATTGATTAAATCCGATTATTTTTGTGGGCGTATAGTAAGGCATATCTTAAAGTATTGTTGCGAAAGAGAAAAACAAATACCAATTATAGAAAACTGTACTTCATTTGTATTTTAAAGGTTTATATAGCTATCGAGGATACTTTGAAACATTAAGATGCTAGCATCATACCGTAATAAAAGTAATTATTAAATATGCTAACTATTTGATATATATACATCTAGTACACTAAAAAAAATAAAGACAGTTCTGTCGAATTGATAATTTATTTTAGAATAAATCTTATATGTAATGATATGTAATTTAAAATCAGATATAATTCTTGAATAAAATTTAAAATAACGTGATATTATGCATACTTAATTTTCTTTTTAAAGGAATTTTTCATCGTGAAATGGATGTTCTCTATTTCTTTGATTGATCACAAATATGGATCATATATTGGCCCTATCTTTTGGAGTCCACTCTAGTTGATTATCTTTTGTTCCCTTGATGTAACCAAACGTAATTTCATTTTATACATATAATTATGCTTTTTGAAAAATTCCAACAAAATACTAAGCATTAATTCTCAAAAACATATTTAGTAATATATAAGATGGAATATGTCTGGTATGAAATATGTACGTAATTCATTTGAATCAATATTTAATTTTTTTTTATTGTTGTAAAAATATAGCATAAAAAATAGAAATGAAAAAAAAAATCATAAATACACATACATACAATGATACGAGTACATTACAAATTTGAATGAAAAATTCAGAACTAGGTTATATATGTTAAGTTATTCATTTTATTATATTTCAATTTAGTAGCATACTTGTATTATCTTAATATTAATTTTACAAGATGTTATAAAGATTCAACTACTTATTAATAATTCAATAAATTTAGTATATATTATTATTATTATTCAAATTTTAGTTTATATATATATATATATATATATAGCAAGAAGGAGACAATGTTTATTTATTCTTTCATGCACTCATATTGCCAAAAATATTATTTATTATTTAAACAAGCTTCGAACTCCTCCTATATCTTTTATTGGACGTGAAATTTGAAAATCTAACCATAGAATTGCATGATTTTTATATTTTTAATACGCATGTTAAATTTTGTTTAAATCGGATGTTATTTACTATTTGATCAAAATCTTATTTTTTATGCATAATTTTAAACCACAAAAACTTGAAATTTAACTATTTGATTAATGATATATCTATTAATCTTTGATCTTCTTAAAATTTTGCAAGCATGGAGAATATAATAAGAACATGCAATCCAATAGTTAGATATTCAAAATTTACAACCAATAAAAAAATATATGAGAATTTTGAAGAGAAACTTTTCCTTATTATCTCATGTTATTATAATTTTAAATGATTTTATTATTTATTTAAATTTAATCCTTTATTTGTTCTTTATTTTAAATCCATTATATAGATTATATATGACAATAAGATCGAATAATTCAAATTATATAAAAACATTTTTAGATGAAAAAATTTCAAGATTATAATAAAACATGTAAATGCTAACGTTTAATATAAAAAATAAAACATGGAATTAAAATTATTAATTTTAATAATTTAATTGTTATATATAATGAAAACGTCTTAACAAAATAAGTAACTATACTTTCAAAAAAAAGTATTTAATTTTAATTAAGTTAAATTATTTTGTATATGTATAATAGATGAGATGTTTAATACATATTTAATACGTTTAGATATAAACAAAGTGTATTTTTTAGAATATTTTTTTTTATAGTATATGATATTTTTATTAATAAATATGTACATACGCGTAATATATAGTATAGTATGCACAGTGAAAAAGCCAAGAATTTTTCCAAGGGACAACCTAAATATAATAAAGTTTTAAAATTAAAAAAAAAAGACTAAAAAATACTTTATTTTAGAAATAGTAACTTTAACTCATGGCGTGCGATCTTTCAAGGTATTATTTATTACAAATTTGCTAGAATTATAACAAAACTTATAACTTTTGTTACAATTTATTTACATGACAAGTTGTGAATGAATGAATAAAAATGATAGGCTTACAACTCTACCACTCACAACTCGCTACATGAATAAATTATAACAAAATTGTGAGTTTTGTTATAATAATAATAATAATAATAATAATAATAATTATTATTATTATTAATATATTACCAAACTATTATTATCAAAGATAAATAAATAACTAATAAAATAAAATATTATAAACAAGTTTGGGGACTGTTAATGTTAACAATCATTTTTTTTTTTTTAATGTTAACAATCTTATTTTATTATTACTGCTCCAATACAGTACTACACGTACTGACTGAACCACACCTACTGACTCATCACTACCAAGTACCAACAATTAATAAAATAATAATATAATTAACAGTTTTATCATATAAAGCTACTTTGTCCTTAGTGACTTTAGTACTTTACTAGCAAAGAGAAACTTCACTACTTTATTTGAACGATTCTTAATCTGATTTGAGTTATTATTTTTTATTATTTTTTTATAATGTGATTTTTTGTTGTTGATAAGATTGTCATATTGTGCCTATAAAAAAAAAATAAATAAATAAAGATTGTGATATTGTGAATTTATTCAAACTATCTTGTTGCTTGTAATAGCCTTGCATTTTGGAGGAGCTATATATGGGCCAGATTCTATTTTTGTTTTGATTCATTCAAATCAAAAGTTTTTTTTTTTTTTTTTTTTTTTTTGGGTTCATTCTGGAACTATTTTAAGATTTTGAGAAAATTCCTTCTTTTACAAAAGGCCATGTCACCCCCCCCCCCCCCCCCCCTTCTTCTCCTGCCCCCTTATAAATTTTGCCAATATTGATTTTTCTGCTACTAGAATTTAAAATTTATTTGCAATACTCTTAGTGAATGCAACCTTAATCATACCGAATAGTCTATAGCTAATTTTTTTTTTTTTGGGAGAAATATAGCTAAAAATTTTAAAAAAATAAAAATAATAAAAAGATGAACGTAGAACTCAAGAGTGATCTATGTGTTAAATTAGACATGTAATTTAAAAACTTTGGGAAAATTAAAGCTGTTGGTAATTGAAGTTTACCTTGACATCCCGTGTTAAGATATGGATTTCCTTCGTATCCATGACGGCAATAATAATACAGGGCCCCGTAATTTGTAAAGTCCCAAGTTGCCTTCCGTTCAACTGCCTCGGTTGTGGTTATGATAGTAAAGTTAGACGGGGTCCACTCCAGCGCCACGGGAACGTATTCCAAAAGCGGCACTTCATAAGAGGGATTTATTATGTTTGAGTCGAACCATCCCTCTTCTGCTAGGAATGCATATTTGCATTTTTTGTTGCCACTATTTTTCTCATCTTTACTTTTGAATGTTACATCAAATACTTGATTCCCATAAGGGATTGTGGTCTGGCAGCAGTTGAAGCCCGAACATTTAGCTTCCCTTCCTATCATGGTATTATTATCGCAATCAGAATTGCAACCAACCATCACCGTAGGATCACTCCCGGTCATCGCGGCCATATTGTTGCAACCAACCGAAATAAATTTATTCCGATAGGATGAGAAGTAAAAAGGACCCCCCGTCATATTCACAGTCACGACACTACCATTTCTTGGAACCGTACTTGTACAATTCGAAGAAACAATAATTGGCATCTTGACTCGAACGATGCTTGGCTCATAAATTATGTATGAGTCATTCCTATATGGATTTAGAATTTTGATTTCCAGCACCTCCATGTTTATGCTGGGAAGGAAGGCTCTAGCCGAGCTGTCATTTCCAGTGCAATCAATTTTGAACCAGTCGTTCAAGTAACAACCGGCTGTCATTCCAAACGGGTATGGAATACTAACATTTCCACAGAACTCTGGACAATTGGGTTTCACCATAGGTGGTGCTGCTGCTTCTGCTAATCCATATGTCAGAAGAAGTAAGAAAGTAATGCGCATTACAAATTGCACACCCATTTAATTTGTGTCTCTTGCAGTAGTACAAAGCAAACCATACATACCCAGCCTTTACATATACCAATATATATAGCCTCACAAGAAAAGTATAGCTAGACAATATATTTTTCCGCACCTTCCGCGAAATTTTGTTCCTTCGTTTACTGCCGTAATAATATTCCAACTTGCACGCCTAAATTGCAGTACGTGGAATTTTCTTAAGAGCTAAATAAGCAGCAATGAAACAGGAAAAGACAAGGTAAGTTCTTTCTTTCAGACTCTAGTTGTTGAAACAAAAATTGACAAATGTTGTACGTAACTGCATATTGACAAAAAGTGCACAATATTTATTACTTTTTGCAAATATATACCACATTTGTTACTCTTTGTGTCTCTTTCATGTAAATTTATCTATCATGTAAATTTACATTATAAGTACGTAAAAATCCTAGACAACAAAGCTGAAAAGTCCCTCTTAATTTGTACTATTTACTTTTGTTAGAGCACTAGAATGGGAAAATTTCAATTCTACTCTATTTTACCATTTCAAAAAACTACTTTATCATTATATCATACCATTTTACCATACTTCCAGCATCCTAAAACTCTATTTTTATTAAAATATTATTTTTTAATCTTTCTTTATTATTTCTTTCTCATCCTTTCTGTTCAACAACCACAAATTTTATAGAAAACACCATCACCACATGCCCACCACCGCACATCACCGCTGCACTATACCACCATCAACACCAAAAAAAAAACCAAAACAAAACCTAGACCATCAACACCACCCTCTGGTCCCTCTCCGACCATCAACACCACCAAAAAAAAAAAAAAAAAAAACAACCCACGGTCCCCACCTCCACAGCTCCACCATCATCAATCACCACCCACGGCAACCCCCACCTCCACGGCTCCACCATCATCAATCACAAACCAACCCAAACCAACCAACCTGCACCGATCAACCACCACGCCCCACCACACCACCGCACGGATCAACCACCACACCACACCACCGCACCGATCAACCACCACGTCGAACCCAAACCCGCACGCGCACGCCAAACCCAAACCCACACCACCACACTTAATCAACCACCACACTCGATCGCCACCGTCAGCCGACCAATCTGCACCGAGAAAGAGAAAAGAAAGAGAGCAAAGCAAGTGTACAGTACCTGTGGGTTTTGGGTCTGAAGAGAGAAGGTAGAGAGAAGTGTTACGAGAGAGATAGAGAGAGAGGAGAGAGAGAGAGAGAATTAAATAATAGTTTTTAAGTTTATAATTGTGCTACAGTGCAATTCTAAAGGTAGAATTGTACTGTAGCACAATTGCAAAAAAATTTACAATACTTAGCTTTTAGCATTCCGGATGCTGAGGAGGTTTTGAGCAAAAATTGTAAATGCACCCTACATATGGCATATGGCATGCCAGTTGCGGATGCTCTTAGTCATTATCTATTGACAAAAGGAGTTCCTTCCTAACATTTTCCAAAAGTTTGAAGAATAAAAAGTAAGTAAAGTCATCACTAAAGAACTGTTGGAATTTGTTTGATTCTGGAAGACTTCTTAATTGACACAATTTTAATAACTTTCATAATTTATCAACTTTTTATTAACTTGAATTATTTTAAGAATGAACACTATACGGATTAGGAATTTTGATTTCCAGCACCTCCATGTTTATGCGGGGAAGGAAGGCTTGAGCCGAGCTGCCATTTCCAGTACTGCAATCAATTTCTGGGTCTCTCTTTTTTTTTCTTTTTTTTTTTTAATAAAAATTTCTGAGTCTCTTACAGTACAACAATTAAAGCATACCATAAATAAATATAGCCTTCCAAGAAAAGAATAGCTAGACAAGATATTTTTCCGCAACCTCCGCGAAATTTTGTTCCCTCGTTTACTTGGACTTCATAAGTGGACAGTAGTCACAGAATCACTGGCATAATAACATTCCAACTTGCACGCCTAAATTGCTGTCAGTTGAATTTTCTTAAAGAGTTAAATAGACAACAAGGTAAGTTGAGTTCTTTCTTGTAGACTCTACTTGCAATATTCTTAACTTGTACTATTTAATTGGGCCAGTCATTATCTGTCAATAAAAGGAGTTCCTTCCAAACATTTTCCAAAAGTTTGAAGAATAAAAAGTAAGAAAAGTCATCACTAAAGAATTGTTGGAATTTGTTTGATTTAAGAAGACTTCTTAATTGACTCGTGTTTATGCCGATATTTCAACTTTTTTGTTTGAATATAGTACATGGTTTCTAAATTACCTTCATATATTGAGTGGACGCTGTAAATGATAACGAAGCATATAAAGTATAAACCAATTGAATGAAAAAAAAAAAAAAGGCAAACTCTTGCATTCAGTCTGAAATTACAATACGATTAATTCCAGCTAGCTGCCTATTATTGATATAGAAACTAGTATATTTACTAGATAGTAGTTATTATCCTGTACAAAAATTCCGTATCGTAAAAGTCTATCGGAAGTATTCATGAATCGTATGATACATATATAGGTGCATATCATATTAATCGTAGCGTGTTATAAAATCATACATATACCATACTATACAGAGACATATGAGTTAAATGAGTTTTTTAATTATTTAAATTTGTGATTTTATTTGAGTCTAATAAGTTATTAGACTTATTTTTAACACAAAATTTTTGGGATACTTAATTAAGCCAAATAAAATAACTTGTCCATGAATTTTTTTTCTTTTTTTTATTACAAAATTTAAACTACATAATTGACACTTCACTCTCATATTTGCAAATTTCAATTCTATATTATGAATAAGGTATTAAATAACCACGAAATTATTATTTTTACTTTTGCTACTATTGTTTTATAAGTATAAGAAGCAATAATGCCAAGAAGAAATAAAAATAAAAATTATTAAAATAACAATAACAATAACTTGTTGGGAACCTAGTGATTCCTAATGAAGATGGATAGGAATTATAAGAGAATTGATGGGAATTGTAGGAAAATTGACTTAATTTAAGGTGTTCACCCTCTATAAAGAAATATCTAGAGAGCGAGAGAGAGGAAATGATATGGGAAATGATATTTTTATTCTTCTCTTTTTAAGTTCTTGATTCATATTGTTTTGTTTTTTATTCTTTCTTGGAACCTTACTTTAGGTTGATGAATTATTGTGTTTCTTATAACTCTATTTTGGGTTAATATTTTATGGTGTTGTGTTTGAGTTCCCTACCACAACTTCTCTCTCTCTCTCTCTCTCTCTCTCTCTCTCTCTCTCTCTCTCTCTCTCTCTCTCTCTCTCTCTCTCTCTCATACATTTGATTTAATTTTTGTTTAAGTTAATATTTAGTTATTTTGGAAGTGAGAATTTGAATATATATATATATATATATATATATATATATATGAGAGAGAGAGAAATGGGTTCAAGTTACAACTAATGTAACTTTGCAAATGTTACACCTTTTTTACTCCATAGATCTGTATGAAATATAACGGTTAAAAAAACACATTGTCCACCTTAGCCATCCTAATAAATACAGTATCATGTATGTTTCTCTCTCTTATTTATTATGAATAGTTTAGTAGTGTTTACTGTCAATTTCTTCTTCACAAAACCAATTAACCAAGTCTCCTAAATGGGAAAAAAATTCTCCAAACTTAAAGCTTAAAAAAAACTCATGGGTTTTCTTTTCTTGCAAAGCTTTTGTCAAGCTCTTAAAAAAACAAAGAGCAAATTACAACTTATCGACCTGCGATTTGGCCAAAATTTAAGTTGTCTATCTATAATTTGAAATTTGACACTTTACCCACCTGAAGTTAGCTCAATTAGAGTTTTGTAACCCACTTTTGTTAAAAACAGGGCTAAATATGTAATTTTGCTATACTTTTATGTCCCTCTCTTTTCAAAATATAAAAAACATAAATTTCAAACTATAAGTAGATAACTTAAATTTCAGTCAAACCATAGATAGATAAATTGTAATTTGCCCTTAATAATAATGAGCTTTGGTAAGGTTTTCATAGCCTTGCCACACCATGAATAGCCTTTATAATTTCTTAATTCCTTTAATTTTTTTTAATTCATCCAAAATAAAAAATCAATTTATTTTTATCCTTTCTTCCTTTAAAAAGATCGCTTCCCCTCCCATTTTTCTTTCTGCCATTTCTTTGTTTTTATCTCCTCTGTCAAAAACTCAAAATCATATCAGTGAAATGGGTAGGAAGAAATTCTTTAATAGTGTTATTGGTATCATTTCAAGTTATAAACGAAACTTTGGGGAAAAAAATCCATGATAAAATACTAGTAGAAGCAAACACATACACTGCTTAAAATAATAAAAGAGATATAGAGGCGATTTTTTTTTTTTTTTTTTTTAGAAGACAGAAGCAATCTAATATATTGTACAAAAGTCTACAAAAATCTAGAAGGAAGTAAAGGTGAAAAAAACAAAAAAGAATAAAATTTCGTTTTATATTGGGTAAACAAGAGAGAGAATAAAGGATAGAATTAATTTGTAATAAATAAGGGAGAGAACGTAAGAGATGCTATATTAATTCGGATGATTGAGGTGGCCAATATATTTTTTTTAGTCGTTAGAAATTCTACAGATCTTCAATGTAAAAAATTTGTAAGGAGTTGCACTATGTGTAACTTTAAGCAATGTTATACTATTTAATATTTTTTAATTGGATGTAAATTTTGACATATATACCGTTAGATTACATTATTTTCATATATTCTCAATGTTTGCAAAATTTCAAAGTGATCAAAAACTAATAGTCATGCCATCAGTCAATTGTTTAAATTCAAGTTTTTGTAGTTTAAAATAATACATAAAAGATAAATTTATGAATTAAATGGTAAATTACATCCAATTGGCATGAAAATTAGCATGTATGTTAAGAATATATAGAACATGTAATTCAATAGTTATATTTTCAAAATATTAAATAATAAGTTATTGGCAGTGACGACTCCATGAATTTTGTTTAGAGGGGGTCATTGAAAAATTTTAATAAAAAAAGAACTTAAATATATCGAATTATCGACAAAAAAAAAAATTAATACATAAAGTTTTACAATTTTCTTCTACAAGTTTTCAAAATTTAAATTGTTATATGATAATTCATTATGAGTATTTATTGCCAATGTGGGTAGTTATGAGGCTATGACTATTTTATTTTGTTAAGTTTATCTAACATTTTTATTTTTATACAATTATTATTATTTATTTGTTATTGTTTTTATAAAATATTTTAAACTAAATGACGAAATTATACTTGTAGGAATGATAGGCCTAGTAGTATATATTGGGCCATAGGCCCTGTCCAAGGACACTTAGTAGTCTAAGGACGAGTAAACGATATCGCGAAAGTTCACATTAGTGAATGAAGAAAAGGGTCCGGTCATGAGGGTTCAATAAGGTAGTCTGAGGAGGAGTGCTTCCTTGGCTAAGCAGAGTAGAAGTCAAAAGGTGTGGTCTGCCATTAAGAAAAACACTTCGGAGGATTCTATTGATATTTGATAAGGATAAACATCATGAAAGCTTAGGACAGAGGGAAGCTAAGAAATATCTAAGGGAAAGTTGCTACCACCGCATTTAATACTCTGCAGCTAACTCTATTGCCGCATTAATGTAGAAGTGATATATGAACAGTGATTTTTAGCCTTACAGCTACTCTCAGATACTTCGGGAAAGTGCTAATGGAACAAGGATCAAAACCAGCAATTTGACCTACACATGAAGGATGGAGATGAATGGAAATAGGATAGTATAAAAGAGAAAGAGGCTCCTAAGGGAGGGGGATCGGGGAATTGTTAAGAAAACACTGTAATAACAAGAACTAGACTTGTGATCTAATTCTAAAGAAATATGTACAAGAATTAACCTCCTTGGATTGTGCCGAGAACGATTTTCTTTGGATAAAACCAGTTCATTTTTGTTTTATTGCCGTTTAGACCTACTATAATTGTTGCCCAACTTATTAGAACCTAGTTTCTAAACCACTCTCTACAAATTCATTGTATTGGGCTTTTTGGGCGTAAATCATTTCACCTTTTGGGCTTAGGAACCAAATCATGTGCTTACAAAACTCATTAGCTTTGTATTAATTATAGACGCATACAACCACACTCATTCATACATAAACTTATATACTATGTGTCTACTTAACCAATCAAATGCTTGAACAATCGCTAACTTTACAATTTTTTTTCCTTAAATTTTACTAAATTTATAACAAAAAGTTATTATAACACGATAATAATACACACACATGTAACAAACCATCTTTATTTCCTAATTATTAAATTATGTAAATTTATATTATATTTATATTGTACACTTAAATGTCCACACACATCATAATTCACGAAAATAACATTATAACAAAAAGTAATGCACATAATCAATATTAGACATACTCACACACATAAAATAAATTTATAAAAAAGAGTGATACTTACAATTCACAAACACTAACTCTTTACTCTTAGAGTTTGAAATACTTGTAACGAGGGTGTGCAAAATTTAAGTTAGGGTGTGCAAAAATATTTTTAAAAATAAATTAAAGTATTAAACTAAAAATAAAAATATTTTATAAATATAATTTTTTTTTTAAAGTCAGGGGGTTCATTTGAACCCCCTGAATATAGAATAGTGCCGCTCTTAGTTATTGGACAGTGTAACATTGCTTAGAATTATACCTAGTGTAACTATATATATATATATATATATATATTTATATTTACATCAAAACACAATTGTGGTTATGTATTTGAATGTGCTTATCAATTATTTGAATAATATCAAATGTAATTTTATAATGAGTTTTGATTATTATAATAATATTCTTTAAGAGAGTGAGAAATTTGAATAATATATTTGAAGCTTAAAAACTTTAGTGGTAAAGAAAAAAAAAAGGAATCATATCAAATCGGTCATGTTCAGTCCACTTTGGTCCATCTAGTCTACTTTGGTTTATTCTGGTCCAATTCAGTCCATTCAGTCTACTTCATTCACTTCGGTCCAATTTGTTTCACTTCAGTCTGTTTCGGTCCAATTCAGTCCACTTTGGTTGATTCAGTCCAATTGGTCGACATCTGTCCAATTCGGTCTATTCAGTCCTATTTGGTCCATTATGTCCATCTTAGTCCATTTCAGTCCAATTCAGTCCACTTCGGTCGATTTGGTCCATTTCGTCCACATCTGTCCAATTCGGTCTAATTCGGTCCATTTTAGTTAACTTTGGTTCATTCGGTCTAATTCAGTGTAATTGCTAAAGAATTAAAAAAGACAAGTTTTTGTTGAGAGTATTATCAATTATTTGGGTAATATTAATTGTAATTATAAGATAAGTTTTGGTTATCATAATAATCCACTTAAGAAAATGAGAATTTGAACAACAATTTTGAAACTTAAAAGTTTTAGTTGTACCAAAAGAAGTTAGGAAAATATACCGCATAATAATAATAGTTAGAAGAATATGGACCATTTCAAATAATAATAATAATGTCAATAAAAAATTAAAATTTTATATATTTGTAAGAATAGAGTGATGAAAAATACTTTTTGAAATTGTTTAATTTTTGGGGATAACAAATTATCTGCAATAAAAATTAGAGTATAAATTAAATATGTAAGGCCACAAGTTTAGCAATCCGGCCCAAATGTATGTGGATCTGCTTAAAAGGTCTAACAACAATGAATTTGCAGAGAGTAGGGCTGTCCACGGGTCGGTCCGGGTCGGGTTTGTGCCCAACCCGGAACCGACCCGCCGGAATCGGGTGGCAAAATATTGAACCCACCGCCGACCGCCGGAGTAATCGGATCGGGCGGATCAGACCATCAACAGGTGGCGGGTGGGTCGGTCGGAGTCACAGATCTGAGAAGGTAGAGAGAAAACGACGACAAAAACTCAGATCCGGTGAAAAATTCATCAGATTCTATGAGATTTCGTCAGATCCGGCGAAAATCTCATCGGATTCGATGAGATTTCGCCAAATCCATTCAAAATCTCACAGAATCTAAGTGAAATATCGCCGAAATTTGGGTTTTTTTGCCGAGATCTGGAAAACTTTGGCCGGAATCTGGGTTTTTTTTTGCCGGAACTGGAAAACTTTGGCCGGAATTTGGAAATTTTGGTCGGACTCTGTGTTTCTTCGGTCAGTTCGGGTTTTTCGGGTTTTAGGAGAGGAAAACCCAGACCGATCTGCCGAAATCGGTTTTCTGGGGTTGAAGATCCGCCGCCAACCGCCGGAGTAGTCGGGTCGGCCGGAGTCGGATCGGATCTGGTCAGTTTCCTCGGGTGGGTCGGGTCTCGGTTCATTCTAGACAGCCCTAGTAGAGGGTAGGTTAAGAAGGACTGGGCTAGTAAAGGTTAGATTACCAACTGGCTGGGCTAGGATCACCGATTGGGACGAAACACAAGTTTCTAGCTTAAAGGATTGTCCTCGGCCTACGTCCGAGGGTAACTGGTGTAAGTACTCTTTAGTAATATCTTCCAATCCTTTTTCTTCTCCTTTCTTCCTCCTTTTATATTCCTTCCCCGCTTTCTCTGAACCTTCCACGTGTGGATGTTCTGATTTTTTTGTTGACATCTGTCCCTTCCAATTTTTCCAGAACCCTCTACATAGAAACGGCAGGACTGGAAATCACTGTTCAGATGTTTTCTCTACATAAATGCGGCCAGGGGGTTAGTTGTGGAGTATAACAAATTATCTGCAATAAAATTTAGAGTATAAATTAAATATGTAAGGCCACAAGTTTAGCAATTCGGCCCAAAGGTATGTGGATCTATCTAAAAGGCCCAACAACAATGAATTTGTAGAGAGTAGGTTAAGAAGGACTGGGCTAGTAAAGGTTAGATTACCAACTAGCTGGGCTAGGATCATCAATTGGGATGAAACACAAGTTTCTAGCTTAAAGGATTGTTCTCGGCCTACGTCCGAGGGTGACTAGTGTAAGTACTCTTTAGTAATATCTTCCAATCCCTTTTCTTCTCTTTTCTTCCTCCTTTTATATTCCTTCCCTGCTTTCTCTGAATCCTCCACGTGTGGATGTTATGATTTTTTTGTTGACATCTGTCCCTTCCAATTTTTCCAGAACCCTCTACATAGAAACGACAGGATTGGAAATCATTGTTCAGATGTCTTCTCTACATAAATGCGGCCAAGGGGTTAGTTGTGGAGCATTCAATGCGGGGTTGGCAGCCTTCTCCCTTGATATTTAAGGATCTTTTATTGGTGCATACTTCCACAACTTTCACCTGGCCCAGTAGAATCTTTTGGGGGACCTTCCTGGCCAACAGAGCTCTAAGTCTTACCTCGGTTTTACTTACCTGAGGTGGTATGAGTCCTCAGCAGAATCTTGGGATCACTAAGCTCACATTCAAGTTTCTCGATTGCCGACGCGGACGGCCTAGGCCGAGTTGAACTGTCCTCGGACTGGCCTCAGTCCTTGGCCTGGGCTTGGGGACGTGCTACATAAATGGATGAGGCGTTTAAGGCCCATTACTACTACCGGCCCATTGCCCCTACAAGATGAGGCGTTCAAGGCCCATTACTACTACCGGCCCATTGTCCCTACAAAATATATTCAGTTTAAGTTTGTTATGAGTTTTGATTATTATGATAATTTCTTTTAAGATAATGAAGAATTAAAATAATTTGTTTCAAACTTAAATTGCTTAGTTGTACCAAAAAAAAAAAAAAATAGTTTACTATAACATAATTTCGAAGGATATGAACTACCTTATACAAGAATAATATCGATCAAACACACCCAAAATAATAGAACGATATATTGGTAGAGATAGAAAGATAAAAATAATCTTAGAAATTATTTAATTTTTAGGGTGAACAAAATTATCTTCAACAAATTTTAGAGAACAAATTATACATTATATTACAAATTATACATGGACCAATGAGCATAAGATACTTGGCTCAATGAGCATAAGATAATGGGAAATTCCATTGGAGTGGAGCGCACAAGACAAGCAAAATTTTTTATTTGAGGTATGTAATTTTTATTGGGATGACACTGATCTTTTCAAATATTGCCCTCACCAAATTATGAGAAGATGTGTCCTGAATGATGAAATTGTTAACAGCACCAGAAACCCTTACTGAAGAACATCGTTCAACTTTCTCTACTATTGCTCTCTTACATTCTACTGCATACCACAATTAAATAAACAAATTTGAAATGATTAATCATCTTCAGCGAAAACATACTCAACAAAATGAAATGTCAACAAAATCTTATCATATGAAATACCTGCAACTCATTAATTTCCTCATCGGTGAGTGATCGTTCCATCAACCAATATGCAATCCTATAACAATGACTGGTCATTCCTTTCTTGTATGGGACATTGTCTATAGTAGCACCTAAGAGTCACAAAGTTTAGTTTTAGAGAAGCTTCAGAGGCAAGATTCAGTTTTGGGCGAGAAGACTTATTGGTGAGGTACAGGATCCATTCCTGCCCGTTTGGATAAAGGGGAGAAGGAGGGAGAGTGGAGGGGAGTAAAGTAGAGCTATTTAAAAATAGGTTAATTTTGGGCCAAATCTACTCTATTCCCCCTCCCTCTCTCTCAATCCAAACGGACCACCTGAGATCAAACTTAAGCTATGTTCAATAGTAATATATTTGAAAACAAGGTTAAAAATATAATGAAATTATGATATTTAGCAATTTCAAAAAGTAGGACATAGATGACCATACACAAAATAAATCTTTTTTTGAAAGGTAAACCATACACAAAATAAATCATAACTTGCCAATGATATCTAATGGATTGATTTTTCATATTGTTGAGGTATAGGAATAAATTGAACTAGTTTTAGCCCTAACCTCAAGATTGATTCCCACAGACACTCTCATGATCAACCATTCAACATGGATGAGCTCAAAGAACCTTTGGCAAGAATTTTAAGGTAATTGCAATTGTTATTTGAGAAGAAAGTCAAGAACCCAACTTTATATATATATATATATATATGAGTAAGACTTAGGTATAATATTTATGTGCTGTTCCTTAGGTTCTTTTTTTAAGATTTTGCCATGTGGTTTTCTTCTCATGAATGGAAGTGTATTTTTTAAGTTAGGTAGCTGCATGGAAAAATCTTAAAAAAAAAAAACCTAAAAAACAGCACCTAAGGTAATGTATATAAGTTTTGTCTTTTATATATATATATATATATATATTGTTCCCTATAAGAGGAAAAAATGATTCATTCTTTGGGAAGAGGTGTTTATGATGCATATTCCAAATTAATCACGGCATTGGATTTTGTTACAATTATAAGCAAAGAGAAAATTTGGCAAAGGCTTGACATTTTCTGGCAACATTTGTTATCTAGGGTAATGGTACAACGTTGTATTTGAAATTTTTATAGGTACAATGTTGTTGAGTGTCTTTACAACCCTCCCACAATGCAAATACTAAACATGAATGCAGAGAAAGAAACTCAGCAAACCCAGTAAATGGATTTTAAATTCTTGAAAGACAAAACTTAGGTATAGTACTTTAAGTGCTGTTTTTTGAATTTCTATCTTAGGATTCAATCATGTGACTATTTAATTAAAAAATACATATCTATCTCATGAGAAGAAATTCACATGGTAAAATCTTAAGAAGGGAACCTAAAGAAAAGCAACTAAGTACTATATCTTAAGGTTTGCCCATTCTTGAATATTGACTGCAGTAACAATAAAATCAGAAAAATTCAATGCCTCAAACTGCAAAAGCCAATGGCAATCCCATAACAGTATAACAAGAGGAATGGAAAACCAACCCAAGAGGAATATAAAACCAACCCAGATAGTAAAATTGTTTGCCAAGTACGTACACAACAAAACTACCGCATAATATTGAGAAACTATAACATAGCAAATCCAAAAACAAGACCATCCACTACGGAAATTGCAAATGCAAAGAATACCCATCATAATTTGAACGAAAAAGTTCATAATTTGGGGACCAACCCAGTTGTAATAATCAATAATTTTAATGTTACATAGCAATTCAAACACACTATTACATTACAAAACTATTATGACTGTGGTATTTCTCAAATATAGCAATTGACAATGTGATCCACTTTCACCAAAAAAAAAAAAATAAATAAAAAGACAATGTGATCCACGGGGAATTGGAAGCTTATTAGAGAATTCACATTGGGTGTGTTAAAAACTTAAAAATAACCAAAATGCTATTTTAGCACCCTAAATACCAAAAAAGGCGCTGTCCAGTGAGCTATAGCTAATTTTTTTTTAACTTGCTGCTGCAGAAAACCCACTTTGATTTTGAAATTTGAATGGTATTTTCTTATTTTTTTAAAAAAGTATTTACTTTTTTCACCGCCTATAAAGCCTCACAAAAACACACAGCAAAGTTAAAAAAAACACGCGCGCGCGCGCACAGAGCAAAGTGAAACCCAGAAAAACCAGCAGATCCAAATTGTAAAACACAGCAAAAGTGAAACCCAGAAGAACCAACAGACCCAAAATCCCACTGTTGCAGATTCAGAGAACAGATTAATAAAAGGGGTAAATTCCTTTATCATTGTACTTTTTTTTTTTTTAATCCTTTTCTCATTGTACTTGTTCAAACATCATATATACATTTTCTTGTACACAATGTCACACACTAGAAATGCACATAGACTCAAATTCTAGAGCCTCTTTAGGTAATTCCCTAGATTAAAGAAAGGGAGTGACAGACCCTTAGGGTTTGAAAATTTTCGAACAGGGAGAGAGAAGTGAATTCGAGTTCGAGAGTGACGGGTTTGTAGTAGAATAAGAGGAAACCACCGCCGTTGGTGTCCGTGGCTTCAGCTTTCCTTTTCAGGACCGGCGGTTTAGAGAGGAGATCGAGACATTTGGGTCTGGGTTTGAGAGATAGAAAGAAAAGAAATCACCACCGCAGATGGTGGTGGCGACGGTGGCCTGAGAGTTTTCAAAGAGGGAGGAGGGTTTGAAAATGTTCCAGAATGGGCTGGAGAACCCGGTTGGCAGAGTTTTTGGGCTGGGCCCATCCCAGCCTGCCCATTTCTTTTGTTTGGTAACTTTAGGCCCGGCTCGTAATAAACACAAACTCTCTCAAGCCATGCCCAAAAAGCCATATAAAAAGCCTAACTCAAAATAAAAAGAAACATATTCACATGCTTAGCTTGTTTTTTTTTCTTTTTTTGAATAAATTGATTACACGTTGATGGATTTTGCCTATGTTTACGTACTCATGCATTTTCCATGTATAAAATTTTAATAAAAGATAAAAAGTGGAGAATTGCATTAATGAACTGATAAGCTTTATTATAAATTTTAATAAAGTTCCAAATAAAATGACAAGCTTTATTATTAAAAAAACTAAAGTCTGGTTCTTTTGTAAATAAACCAGCACCAGCGTGTAGGGACATCTCCAAACTAGGTTGCTTATCAACTTTGTCAAAATAAAAATATTTTCTTTAACGTTTTATAGAATTGTCAAATGACATTGATTTAACATTTATAGTATATAAAAGATTGACTTTCTTGTTGTTTATTTGTGTCTTTCGGCATGAGAAAAATGCTTGGAGAGGGCTCATTATACAGTGCATCGTTATGGAGTGAGGTACGATGTAATGCTATGGAGTGAGGTAAGCCCCGTTACATTTGTCATGCAATTTGCTTTCCTAGTAAATGCACTACGATCATATGCTTAGTTATGCTTTTTAGTCCTGTTTTCTATTATAAATTGTTCACATGTTTATTCATGTTGCATATGCTTGCATGTTCATGCATTTTCCTTGTCATATCCAAGGATAGATTTATGAGTTTATATAATCACATGCTCATGCATTTTCCAATGTCATTCTCTTGGGTAGGTAATACAAGTTCACATGCTCAATAATGAACCAAATGCCAAAATTTTTAGTTATCCTGTAAATGTTGAAATTTGGGATTAGTTGCAAATGAAGATTCTAATTTTTAAACAAATCTAGACGATCAAAAAATCTAATGTACATAATTTTCCATTGAATTTTCACAATTTGGTACGTTCTTCAATTTTCCATTGAATTTTCACGATTTTATATGCTCAACGAATTTGAATTTTTCTACAAATCTGGACTACCTGTTCAACTAATGTACATAATTTTCCATTAGATTTCCACAATTTTTTACATTCAACATATATATATATATACATATATTTACAAATCCGTACGATCAATACATCTAATGTACACAATTTTTCATTAAATTTTTACGATTTGGTACGTTCTTCAATTTTCCAATGAATTATCACGAATTTGTACATTCAACAAATTTGAATGATCTTTACATCTAATGTACATAATTTTTCAATGAATTTTCACTATTTGGTACATTCTTTGATTTTCCATTGAGTTTTGTAAATGGAAAATCGTGATTTTCACAAATTTTCATGATTTCGTACAAAATCATGAAAATATGTACGTCCATTGAATTTTCACGATTTTGTACATTTAACGAATTCAAATTTTTAAACAAAATTCATACGATTTGTGCATCTAACGTACTTCCATTGAATATTCATGGTTTTGTACTTTGAATGAAATTTAATTTCTCAGCGAGTTTAGACGATCTATACATCTTATGCACACCTTCACGATTTGGTACGTTCATTGATTTTCTAGCAATTTTTCTTGAATTTGTACATTCAACTAATTTGAACTTTTTTACATATCCTAACGATCTGTAAATTTAATGCACACAATTTCACAATTTTCCATTTAATTTTCACAATTTTGTACATTCGTCGAAATCAAATTTCTTCGCAAGTCCTAATTATCTGTACATATGAAGTACCCAATTTTCCTTTGTATTTTCACAATTTTGTAAGTTCTTTGATTTTCCATTGAATTTTCATGAATTTGTTCAGTAAACGAATTCAAATTTTTAAACAAATTCGGACAATTATTTTATCTAATGTGCATAATTTTCCAATGAATTTTCACGATAAGGGTAAAATAATGGCATAATTACCCGTTAGTGGAAAGGCATGAAATGAACAGACCCATCGGCTTCAGTTCTGCTGTTTGGGAGTACAGGGGGTCTGCAGCTCAAAGCTAACGTGGTGAATCTAGGGTTGATGGGAAGCTGACGGGTTAAAGTTGTGTGAAGTAAAGCTGAAGGCATGAAGCCGACGGGGCTAGCCTGACTTGCCCTACACGTTTATGCATAAGAGAGAGGTTTTGGTAAGGGAAAGGCTTTGTAAGGAACACGTAATAGAGAGTGGTTTCGGTAAGGGGAAGGCTTTGTAAGGAACACGCAATAGAGAGTGGTTCTGGTAAGGAAATATCTTCTTAAATATGCCACGGATGTCAACTCTACGCTACTATAAATACCCCTAAGCCCATGTAAACGGAGGTACGCATAACTTCCCCCAACTTTGGCGTTCTAGTGTTGTGAGCATTCACTAACTTAACTTTCGGAGGGTCCTTGGCCGGTACCACACCGGTGCCCCCTTTGAGGTTTTTTTGTCTTGTGCAGGTTGATTTGAGACCGTGAAGACCTTGTGGCTTACTGAGGAGATTTTCGCCTCATCATGTACTTTCATTGAAATCAAATTTCTCAGCAGTCTAGACTATTTGTACATCTAATGTACACAATTACCCGTTGAATTTCCACGATTTGGTATGTTCTTAGATTTGCCATTGAATTTTCGTGTATCTGTATAGTCAACATATTCAATTTGTTTTACAAATCCGAATGATCTATATATCTAATGTGCACAATTTTCATTGAGTTTTCATTATTTTGTACCTTCAACAAAATCAAATTTCTCTACAAGATGTACACAGTTTTCCTCTAAATTTTCACAATTTGGTATGTTCTTTGATTTTCCATTGAATTTTCACTAATTTGTACATTCAAAGAACTAGGATTTTTAAACAAATTCGAACGTTGTTTTTATATAATGTAATTAATTTTCTAATGAATTTTAACGATTTGGTACGTTCTACGATTTTCCAATGCGTTTTCACAATTTTGTTCATCCAATGATTTCCAATTTTTCTACGAATCCAGATGATCATTACTTTAGTACACAGTTTCCATTTAATTTTCATGATATTGTACATTCAACGAATATGAATTTTTCAACAAATCCGAACTATCTATACATCTAAGTTACATTATTTTCCATTGGATTTTCAAGATTTTTTACTCAACAAATTATTTTTATTATTTTTTTTTACAAATCCAAACAATCTGTACATCTAGTGTACATAATTTTCCATTGAATTTTCACGATTTTGTACATTCAAAGAAATCAAATTTCTCAACAAGTCCGGACTATTTATACATCTAATGTACATAATTTTCCATTGAACTTTCAAGATTTGGTATGTTTTTTTTATTTTGATTTAATTTTATTGATTTTGTAAATTCAAAGAATTCAAATTTTTAAACAAATCTGGATGATCTGTACATCTTATGTACATAATTTTCCATTGCATTTTCACTATTTTTTACATTCAAAATTTGAATTTTTCAACAAACTCAAATGATTTGTTCATTAGAACACAGTTATCCATTTAATTTCATGATTTTGAACAATCTATGAATTCGAATTTTTCAACAAATTCGGACTATCTGTGCATCTAATGTACACAATTTTTCATTGGATTTTCATGATTTTTTTAATCAACAAATTCAAATTTTTATACAACTCTGATATTTCTGTACATCTAATGCACATAATTTTTGTAAGGATTGGATTTGATTCCTAAAGCCTAAATGGTAGAAGGACTCAGGCCCAAAGAGCCCGACACAATGAATTATTAGAGAGTGGGCTAAAAAACTAGGCTTTAATGGGTTGGACAACGTTCACAACAAACCAAGTGCAGTAAGAGAAAAAGGAAAAACAAAGAACAACAAGCCTTTGGTAAAGAAATTCTTCCTCAGAAAAGTTCAAGGACAGTGGTTCTTGAATATATCACTCTGGGACTTGGTTACAGTTTCAGTTCTTTATGCTATAGTGTTTTCTTTATAGTTTTTCTAATCCGCCTTTCTCTGTAGGATTTCTTACATTATATATCCCTTCTTAGATGATCCTGGCTCTCCATCTGTGGATCATGCAGGCCACTACTTAAGTGTCTGTCCCATCAGACACCTTTCCAAACTTTCTGTGAGATGCAGCAACCAAATTGGCATTGTTCAAGGGTTTTTTTCACATAAATGCGACTAGGAGGTTTGGTGGGATGCATTAAATGTGGTGACATCTTCCATCTCTTCAGTCACGTTAGGGCTAGCCCTCTCTTCGAATCTCCTTTTCCACAATAGAACCTCCATTGGTAATGTGCCACTAACGCGGCCTTGCTGTCCACGGGCATGGCCATCTTGGAATTGCCTTGGCCTCCTCGGCTTTAGGTATGACACGTGGCAACACTACCTTGTCGATTTGCTGTACCCCACAATTTTCTATTGGATTTTCACGATTTTTTGCATTCAACAAATTCTTTTTTTTTTTTTTCAACAAATCCAGATGATTTGTACATCTAATATCACATTTTCATTAAATTTTCACAATTTTGTACTTTCAACAAAATTAAATTTCTCAACAAGTCATGAATATTTGTAAATCTAATGTACATTATTTTCAATTGAATTTTCACGATTTGGTACGTTCTTCGATTTTCCATAGAATTTTCACGATTTTTTTCATTCAACGAATTCGAATTTTTAAACAAATCCGAACGATTTGTACATTTTAGGTACATAATTTTCCATTGAATTTTTATAGGTTTTTACATTCAAATTCCATATTTTCAACAAATCTAGATAATTTGTACATATGTAAATAGTTTTCCATTTCATTTTCACAACTTTGACATTCAACAAATTTGAATTTGTCAACAATTCTGAACTATCTATACATCTAAAGTACCCAAATTTTCAATTGATTTTCAAGATTTTTTACATTCAACAAATTCAAATTTTTGTTTTTTTACAACTCTGGATAATTTGTACATCTATTGTACACAATTTTCCATTGGATTTTCACGATTTGGTATGTTCTTCGGTTTTCATTTTAATTTGAATGATTTTGTACGTTCCTTAATTTTCCATTTAATTTTAATGATTTTGTACATTCAACAAATACAGATGATTTGTACATTGTTACACGGTTTTAAGTTTAATTTTTACGATTTTGTACATTCAACAAATTTGAATTTTTCAACAAATCTAGACTATTAGTACATCTAATGTACATAGTTTTCCATTGGATTTTGACGATTTTTTTCATTCAACGAATTCAATTTTTATTCCAACTCTAGGCGATTTGTACATCTAATGTACACAAATTCCATTTAATTTTCACGATTTTGTACTTTGAACGAAATCAAATTTCTCAAAAACTTTGGACTATTTGTACTTCTAATATACATATTTTTCCAATAAATTTTCAAAATTTGGTACCATCTTTGATTTTCCATTGAATTTTCAAGATTTTGTAAGTTCAACGAATTCAAAATTTTCAACAAATCTCGAACTATCAGTACATCTAATGTGCACAACTTTTCATTGGATTTTCACGATTTTATACATTCAATGATATCAAATTTCTCAATAAATCGAACTATTTGTATATCTAATGTACACAATATTCCATTAAATTTCCTTCATTTGTATGTTTTTTTTTCTTTTATATTAAATTTTTACATTTTCGTACTTTCAACAAATTCAATTTTTTCAACAAATCTTGATAATTTGTACATCTATCATTCCCTTTTTTACATTGGATTTTCACGATTTTTCACATTCAACAAATTCAATTTTTTTTAACAAGTCTAAATGATCTATACATTAGTACATAATTTTCCATTTGATTTCACGATTTTGTACATTCAAGGAATTGAATTTCTCAAACAAATCCGAACTATTTGTACATGTAATGTGCAAAAAATTTCATTGGATTTTCACGATTTTGTGACATTTAGTGAATCCAATTCTTTTTTACAAAAACGGAAGATCTGTACATCTAATGTTCTCAATTTTCCATTGAATTTTAACAGCTTTGCACTTTTAATGACATCAAATTTCTCAACAAATCTAGACAATCTGTACATTTAATGTACACAATTTTCGACTGAATTTTCACGGTTTGGTACCTTCATTGATTTTCCATTGAACTTTCACGATTTTGTAAATTCAACGAATTTGAATTTTTCAATAAATCCGGACCATCTGTACATATATTTTACACAAATTTCCAATGAATTTTCAAGATTTTGTACGTTCAACGAATTCAAAATTTTCAACAAATCCCAAACTTTCTGCACATCTAACATACACAATTTTTCCATTAGATTTTCACGATAGTTTACATTCAACAAATTCAAAATTTTTTACAAATTCAGACCATTTGTACATCTAATGTACACAAATTTTCGTTGAATTTTAATGATTTTGTAGTTTCAACATAATCAAATTACTCAACATATCCCGGACTGTTAGTACATCTAATTTGCACTATTTTCCATTGGATTTTCACTGTTTTATACATTCAACGAATTCAAGTGTTTTTTACAAATTTAAACAACCTATATCTCTAATGTACCCAATTTTTCACTAAATTTTCATGATTTTGTACATTTAGCGATATCAAATTTCTCAACAAATCGGACTATTTGTACATCTATTGTACATAATTTTCCATTGAAATTTCATGGTTTGGTACTTTCTTTGATTTTCCATTGAATTTTCATGATTTTGTACTTTTAATTAATTTGAATCTTTCAACAAATCCGAATGACCTATACAATTGTACATAGTTTTACATCTAATTTTCACGATTTTGTACATTCAACAAATTGGAAATTTAGAACAAATCTAGACTATATGCACATCTAATGTATACAATTTTCCGTTGGAATTTTTGGATTTTTTACATTCAACAAATTCAAATTTCTTTCACAAATCCAGACGATCTGTACTTCTAATGTACAATTTTTCCATTGAATTTTCTAGATTTTTTAGTTTCAAAGAAATCAGATTTCTCAACGAATTCAGACTATCTTTACAGCCAATGTATGTAACTTTCCACTCAATTTTCATGATTTGGTGCGTTCTTTGATTTTCCTTCGAATTTTCATCATTTTTTACATTCAATGAACTTGAATTTTTCAATAAATTTAGATGATCTAGACATTAGTACACAATTTTCCATTGGATTTTAATGATTTTTTACATTGAACGAATTCATTTTTTTTACAAATACGGACGATCTATACTTCTAATGTACACAATCTTCCATTTAATTTTCATGATTTTGTGCTTTCAATGAAATTAAATTTCTCAACAAATTCGAACTATCTATATATCTAATGTACGCAATTTTCCATTGAATTTTCTTGATTTTGTACGTTCAACGAATTTAAATTTTTTAACAATTCCTAAAAATATTAATAATTTAATTATATGGAGGATATGGATGAATTTAAAAGGTCAATTGTAGTAGTGCTATTGATATTAGCTTGAATATATATATATATATATATATATATATATATATATATATGTATATGTGTGTGTGTGTGTGTGTGTGTGTTGCGACATGAAATATTATAAACCCTATCCATATAACTAAATTAAAGTTACTTTATGATGTTGAGTTAAACAAAACGAATTTGTGGTTACCAGAAAGCTAAGCATTTTTTTTTTTTATATAAAAAGAATAAACGTGAAAGCTAAACATGAATTGTCTTGTTTTATTGCTTGTCATTTGGGTGAGATTGAAGCCTCACATAAATTAATGAAGCGTCATTAGACCTATCAACCATTATAGCTCTAAAGAATACCAATAACAAAAAATTAGCATAAATTAGTACTTACCCTTTACAAGTCAAGAGCCTACTCATACAATCTAACGTACATCATTACTCAACAATGTTTCAACTCATCACACATCAAAGTAATCATGCAAATGAACTTTGAAATATCAATTTGGTGTTACAATCGATGGTATGTAGCTTTCAGAAAAAAAAAAAAAAAATGTAGTAGTGGTAAATTAAAAAACAATACTATTCAACTACTCAGAAAGCTAAGCATTTTTTTTTTTTATATAAAAAGAATAAACTTGAAAGCTAAACATGAATTGTCTTGTTTTATTGCTTGTCATTTGGGTGAGATTGAAGCCTCACATAAATTAATGGAGCGTCATTAGACCTATCAACCATTATAGCTCTAAAGAATACCAATAACAAAAACTTAGTATAAATCAGTACTTACCTTTTACAAGTCAAGAGGCTACTCATACAATCTAACGTACATCATTACTCAACAATGTTTCAACTCATCATACAGAAAAGTAATCATGCAAATGAACTTTGAAATATCAATATGGTGTTACAATCGATGGTATGTAGCTTTCAGAAAAAAAAAAAAAAAATGTAGTAGTGGTAAATTAAACAACAATACTATTCAACTACTCAGATTTATCACGATATGAGGAGAACATGAATGCATTATGGACCCTTTTGTTCCTTATAGCCCATACAAAATTTAAATTGTTGGAATTAAGAAGAAATATATTTCTAAATATATAAATAGAATAGATTTTGTTAGAAGTCAATCACTGCACATGAGGAGAGAAAAACAAAAATGAAAAGATAATATATCAAGTCTAATAGGAACTTCATAAAACAAATGTCATGTTGTACAAAAATAACATATATAGAACAACTAAATAGGTGAATCCAAAGCAACCCAAACTAAGAATTTAAAGAAAAACACATGTAATAAAATTAACAATTAAACAGAGAAAAAAAAAAAAAAAACTTAAATCACAAAATTAGATTGCATTAGCTCAATATAAAGTTCTAAAGAACACAACAATTTATCAACCTAAACTAGAGATGCAAGAAAAATAAAAATACAAATCCACCAAAAAAAGAAATTCAAAACCTAAAATCAAAATTCTAAGGAGTGGAAAAATTAAGAACCAATTGGAATTTAAATATCTACCAAAAAATTCAAAAACCTAAAATCAAAATTCAAAGTAGGAGTGGAAAAATTAAGAACCAATTGGAATCCAAATATCTACCAAAACTAAAAACCCAAAGAGTGAGAGAGAAAAACTTGAATGGCTAGTGCTCCAAAGAGAGGAAAAAGAGAAAAGAAATTACTTGTGAAAGAGGAGATTGGTGGTGAATCAAAAGAAATTGGTTTTCCAAACCAAAACCCCCCCCCCCCCCCCCCAAAATATTAGAAAACAGGGAAAAGCTTAGTGATTTCTGTAATCCAAAATAGGGAAAAAATTGAAAAATTGAGAACTCTCTCCTCTCTTTGTATCCAGCGTTTTTTTTTTAATTTTAATTTTTTTTAGTATTGCAAGCCTTTTAATTGTATTTTGACTGGTTATTTTTCTTTTTATACTAAGAGAGTGAGAGACTATCACATGGTGCGTTAACGACGTGAAACAATATAATTTAGTGCTTTTTAATTGTGAACGTGGCAGAATTTTAGATGGGCATTTTTCATACATGGCAGCACTTCTTTAATTGCAAGAAAAAGCTTCTGCTATTATATATAGTATATGACTTGCATTTAACCTACGCAATGCCGGAGGTACATTTTTCACATTTAAAATACCATCAAATTGACATAACAATAAAATAAAATACAACAGTTAATATGTTTATTAAAGGCTTTGTTTTAATAATGCCAATCGATTCAAAAAACAAAAATGACAATTGTGCGATGTAGAGTTAGGTACAATAACTATGTCAAAAGTCCAAAATTCTCCATAGTAGAAAATAAAGTCTAAGAACTCATTAACCAAAAAAAAAAAAAACATTTAGTGAGCTAAGCCATATTCTAGCTAGCCCTGATACACTGTATATGCGAGCTCTGTTTCACTTGGATGAATTGAACCATCATCATCCACTTGCAAAATTATAGCACATATGTAGAACCCCCTCAAATATAGTCCATCTTGAACATGCCAACAACAAAGGTATACACAATAGGAGCAAAATAGATTCTTTGGTGTGCTAAATGGGTGATTGTTGTCCAACTAGAGGCAACAGCATAATGAAGACCTATTTAAATGTAACCTTTGAAATTATAGAAACTAATACAACCCTTTGAGCTCCATGTAAGGAGAAAATATTCAATAATAATATAAGGTAAAATTCCAATGTATAAATACAAAGAAACAATATTTTAATTTCTATTGGCAGAAACACTCTAAAAGGATTAAATGTGGAAAAACCAAAAATCAAACCTTAATGGAAAAAAACACTACCCTAAATTCTTTAAATTTAGTGGTTTTAATCTAAATGACGATAAAGTAATTAGTTGATAAGAGAACGCATGGCTGATATAAAAAGGAACTCTGATGTACTTATAAGTATTATAAGATCTTTTATAGCCTTAGCACTAAGCAATAGAATGACTTACACCTGCTAGGGAAATCCAAATTGGGATGTAGATACCCAAGATTGATGTTCTAATCTTAAATAGATATAAATAAATAAATAAATAAAAAAAGCATCGAACATGGTTAACAATTGCAATTTTTAATATACATACAATATCTAAATTAAATCTATGAAATGTTGAAAACCATAAACGAATAAAGAACCTAAAACAAAATTGGAAAAGAAAAATAAATTCATATTTTTTCTCTGCCAAGTTACACTTTGCTCAATCTTTTGCAGCCTGAATTCTAAGAATGCATCTTACAATCCTAGCCACCAAATTTCCACTATGGAAGTTTCAAGTGTGGTAATGGTCATAAGCATTATAGTATCAATAATTTTTTTTTTAATAATTAAAAGCACATAGTTCTTGTAATTCAAATGGTTTTATTTTTTGATAAGTTGTAATTCAAATGGTTCTTTAAAAAATTTTACTAAACTGATGTCCAAAGTTGAAGTACATACATGCTAGAGGAATTGCATCTAAAATCTCATCTTGAAAAAATTTAAATACATCAAGTAGTTTGGATATTTTCTGTTTTCTTAACTTTTTACATCAAACTATCAGAGAATAGAGGTAAAATTTCTTCTTTTCACCAAGCATAGACATTTCCTTCACTTTAGATAGACTATTAATTCTACTTTAATTACTTATCAAAAAGAACTTTGAAAGAAAAACACATCCATTTCTGCACAAACAACATTAAAAAAGAATTTCTCAGGTGGTACAACTACTTTCTATTCTTCTCAAATAGCACTTGAATTTACATATCCAAAAATTGGGTTTTATTAAATACTCCAGAATATGTAAAAAAAAAAAAAAAAATCAAAACTTAGTTAATATTTAATTATTTTCATTCATATACCAAAGCAACAATACCTGAATAACCTTCTAAAATATAAAAACCTTTTTCTATTCTTCATGAGCGAAATTCCAACAACGCAAAATGGCTAGCAATTCAACTTCTAAAGGATCTTTAAATTGTCTTTTTTTTTTTTTTTTGGCATATCACTGTCATTGGAAGAAACACTGAATTTCATATAATGGCACCCACTCCGGTAGTTCCTAACTACAAAAAATATCTTCCTGTGGTGGTTAATTGTGCATTGTACCCCAATTTTATGTGCTATTTTATTGCTGATGAATTGACAAAATTCGTCCAAAAGAAAACTAAATTTTAGTTATTGAAAAAAACTGAAATAAAAAATTTATTCAATTCTAAATAAATCCATTTGACTGCCAAGTGTATGTTGAAAAATATACAAGAAAACCTTGAATAAAAAAAAAATTACATTAACTCACATTAGAAAAAAGATTGATTTATCAGTCCAAAATCTTCTCAACTACATTGCCACCAACAAACTATTTCACTTGTCCTTCCTAAATTTGCTTGCAAATATGTAAATTGACTACATACAAATAAAGAAAATATACATTGTTACACCTCTGTGATATAAATGACACAATAACCAATACCTTGAGTTATTCTTGTTACAGTTGAACGCTATGGGAAAACAATGCACTTCAAAACACTAAAGAAAGTGGCATAATCTTTAATGGGAGGTTGTACGCATCAAGACCTATTATAAAAATATGAAGAATGGAAGTATTTGCCTGTTTTAAAAATACTAAATGTTGATATATGAAACACCTCTGTGATATAAATGACACAATAACCAATACCTTGAGTTATTCTTGTTACAGTTGAACGCTATGGGAAAAAAATGCACTTCAAAACACTAAAGAAAGTGGCATAATCTTTAATGGGAGGTTGTACGCATCAAGACCTAGTATAAAAATATGAAGAATGGAAGTATTTGCCTGTTTTAAAAATACTAAATGTTGATATATGAAACAACAAATGAGTTCCACTAACCATTATATATATCATGGATTCCATCTGATACATGATAGATATTATTAATTTAGCCAACTTTGAAAAAAAAAAACAATATATATATATATATATGAATAAAAATCTACTTTGATTTTAGTTTAATTTTTTTTTTCTTTTAGACCTACTATCATATAGTATATCTTCAATTTGTCATGCCTTCCAAAAAGAAAAAGAAGAATAATATTATTACATCAAAACCAAAGTAATCAGATTGGCTAAAGAAATAATATATTTTTTTTAAAATTTTATAGTTGAAGATAATAATTCTTTACAACAAATTGGCAAGACTGATACATACAAATATTTATGCATGTGAACATTTATATACCTTGCTACCCCTTTTTTAACTATGCCAAAATTCCAATGAGATAATCATGATAAAGCTTTAATCATCTCAAAACAGAATCAAAGTACTTATAGAGCATGCTCTTAACAAAATTCCTAGGTATAGGTAGGAGCTTTCGCTGTGAATGACCTCAAGCTATGTATCCACACCCAATTTTGCATCCCACCTTGACCGCGGGAAATTTTAGACAAACTCTGTAAAAAACCTATTCAAGTTCTATTTTGTCAGCCCAAAAATTAGCAAACAATATTTTTAGAAGGAAATCTTTGAAAGAAAAAGCATCTTATCACCAAAACTAATCAAAGATGTAAATGTGTTTGCGAAATTGATTTACCAATTGTAATTTCTATAAGCTTTTAATAAAAAGATAAATAGCACATACAAATGTGACCTATAGAAACAAAAGCAATAGAAATCTAAACATAAAAATCAAAACCCTCAAATGGAAATCTCCACACATAAAAGTAAAACACATGAGAGCTACATTACCCTCACACCAATCTCCTGTAAGGAGGTTTGAAATATTCTTACTGTTGTTAATGCCCTATCATAACATTAATTTTTTCAAGATTCTTCTATTTTAAAAATCATTATGAAGTTTCATCTCTTTAAATTTTATATAAGAGACTTTAATACTGCATGACTATGAGAAATTTCATGAAATATATGGCATGCAACATTGACAAAAAAAAAAAAAAAAAAAGGATGATATTCTGGATAGATTGAGTCTCAGATTAGGCTGGTAAAAAAAATGTGCGACAAATTGGGGAAAAAGCTTTCAAAGAACATGAAAAAAAGAAATAAAAATTTTTCAATAAAAATTTATATAGTAAAAAAAATCATTATCATCCAGAGTCCTTTGTTTACAATAGCGTGCATATACCCAAATACCCAAAACTAAACTATTCTAATCTAGAGTCCTTAATAAAAATCAAACCTTACCCAAATACCCAAATGAAAAACAATCCAACCAAATGAACCAAATCTAAAGCATATTTAATCCACAAATTTTAAAAAAGAAATTATAAAAAAACCTTTACCATCGGCCTTAGAGAATAATATTGAAAAATCCCTTAATAGTCAAACGTAAAGGGATTTGGATCCATTAGATTACAAATTACTGATATGATGAGTGATTATTGGTTATTGGAAAGTAAAATGATAATATTAGTGTCCGTTTAGGAACAGTTTATTTAGATGAAACTGAAAACTTTTTATTGAAAATATTGTAAATAAAACTTAAAGGTAGCTGAAATAGTAGACTGAGACTTGTGAATAGTATCAAAAAGTGTAATAAGGCTCATGACTAGTAGCAAAAAAAGCTAAATAATAAAAAAAAAACTAGTTTTTTTAAGCAATGCCAAATACACACTTAGTAGTTGCAGTTGGCCAAAATGAAAATTAATAAGAATTTTTAACATCAATAGTTTATAAAAATGTTGCAAAATAATACATTTCTATAGCATTACTCTTAACAATTACTCACACGTTAACCGGACCTATTTTTTTATTAAAAAATGTTAATTTGCACATTAAATATATTATTATTAGCAAGTAGCAAATATTCAATCAAAGAGTTGATCAAAAAAGTCCTTGCCTCAAATCAAATAATAAATCAAAGTTTTTTTTTTTTTAATTTTTATAAACTGACTAAACTTTCATTAAATTAAAAAGCAATAGATGTATTATGGAGAAGAGCTTGTTCAAGAAAATAAGGATTCTTTTCAATCCAAGCTAAATAGTCACAAATGTCTAAAACATGTTTTGCTAAAAGATGAGCCGGCTTATTGCCCTGCTAACCAACATGAGAGAAGTGGACTTTACGGAACTCTTGAGTTGCAGCTAACATTCCATAAATCACAGGTGCCACTGAAGATAGGCTAGGAGTATTCTCACATAGAGCTTGAACATGATAGAAGAATCACCCTTCAATATCAAGTCCTAAATACCTACTTCCTTTGCAAATAGGAGACCAGATATGAAGGCTTTGGCTTCAACTTCAAAAGCTCCCAATGGTGCCTGAAATTTTTTACTTAAACCAGCAATAAATTTGCCTTTATGATCTTTGATAACAACCCCTATCCCGGCTTCTTTCTGTGATTAAAAAATAGCCCCATCCACATTAACCTTATAAGTCGAAGCTATTGGAGGAAATCAATATGACTCACAAGGTTGTGAGAGCTTTGGAGGGACAACAGATGTAGCCCATAATTCCTCTAAATAATGAGAACGCCACTAGAACAACTGCTGGCCATTCTTCCTCAGGCCACCATGTCTAACATCATTCTTGTTTGTCCGTCATAATGAGTCAGCAACAACCATATCTAAGTGATGATTGCACTGTGCTTACTCAGGGTAGGCACTTCTTGTTTCACACTATTTTCAGCTTTTTCACATCCGAGAATGAGTGTGAAACTATAATCAACCCTTTATTTCAAAGGCTAGGATATCCTGCTTTCCAAACATGCATCAAGTGAATTGTATCTTTTAAAACGGTCCTTTGTTCCCTCTTCCTTCTTTTAGTCAGTTCAGGGATGGCAATTACAACCCGACCCATGGATACTCGGCCCGACCCGACCCTAATGGGTTGGGTTTTACCCGGCCTGATAAAGAATAGGGTCGGGTTTGGGTTTAAAAAAAAAAAAAAACCCGAAGCAGGTCCGAGACGAGTCCTAGTTTTCAATAAATCCCAACCCAAACCTAAACCCGAACCGACCCACCCCGACCCAGTTACAAGATAATACAATTACAAAAAGACCCTCATATATATATATATATATATGCTTATAAACCCTAATCTAATCCTCTCTCATTTCACAACAACTCACCAGCCACCTCTCTCCTCTCCCACTCTCACTCACTCTTAATCACACCGCCAGCCCAAGCTGTCATCGTCGGTCCAAACTCTGTCACCGCTCTCCCTCAGGTGCTCCCTCAAACGACCTTGCTGACAAGCGCTCCCTCAAGCGACCTCGCCGACAAGCACCTCAAGCGATCAAGCACCTCTCCTCAGCTTGCCGGACCCTCCTCTACCTCACAAGGCCATAACTCTCTCATCTTTCTCACCTTGTTGTGAACTCAAGCTTTTGCATTGAAAATCGTTCTTTTTGTTCAAAGAATCAAATTTGTATTTTCTAGTTTAAGTGCTATTTTTGTTGAATAGGATCGGCTTGTTTGATTTGATTTTGTAGGGTCTTCTTGTTCGGACCTAGGGATTATATGTTAATTCTTGTTTTTCTTTTGATGTGGGAAAATTTTGTAATGAAAAAAAAGGGTTTCGAATTTGTTCAGATTTGGATTTTCTTGAGTGTCCCCTGTTGTTTGGTTGTTGAGAAAATCAGTATCAGGAAAAATTTTTTTTTTTTTTTTTTTTGGGATTGGGCAACATAATGGGCCCTGAAGTGGCATGGCCCAACGGGGCCCGACGGGAAGTCTGGGCCTCGGGAAAAAATCCGATTAATAATCGGGTCGGATTCGGATCGCAGGTCTTGGCCCGCGGGTCGGGTTCGAGTATAAAGAAACCCGGCCTGAATCCGACCCGTTGCCATTCCTAAGTCAATTCTCAATTCCCACCAACCTGAGTGGTTGGAGCAAGAATTGCTTACTATTTCCTTTCCACCATTACGTTGCTTTTCCCTTATATCTTTCTCCCATAGCCATAGCCACCTGCTCCATCACCCAACCAAATCGTCTTTGTGGATCATTTTCCTTAATTTCCCTCTTTCCTCACCTTGTTTATGTGTTTCTAATGTGAAAATGGGCGACAGTTTTGTTAATTTACTCACACAAAGGTTGCCCCAACTACTCATACAAGAAGCAATTTATCTTGTTGGAGTGAAGGATCAAGTGATTTCATTTGAGAAACAGCTCAAGCGGATAAATGCCTTCCTTGAGGAGTCCAAGAAGAAACGAGAAGATCATGAATTCATGATGGAGATAGTCAGGCAAATCAGGGACGTTGCTGCCCGAGGGGAAGATGTCATCGACTTATACATCTACCTCAAAGCAGAGCAGAAGAAAGCAGAGCAGAAGAAAGCAAAGCAGAAGAGGTGGAACTTTGTGTTGAAGCCAGTCGATTTCATGAAATACAGTAAACGCCTTCACGATATTGGAATGGAGATAGAAGACATCAATCTAGAAATCGAAAAAATCTATAAAGATAAAGAGAAGCACGGCAATGAAAAAACTGAAGAGGAAGCTCGGATGGAGGCAAGGGTAGTGAAGGCGCTGCACAATCGTAGGAAAAACGTAGAGTAAGAAGACGTGGTGGGCTTTGTTCACGACTCAACCATATTGGTGAAGCAGCTTACTACAGGGAAACAAGATCAGCTTGATGTCTGTTCCATCTTTGGCATGGGTGGGCTGGGGAAGACCACTCTTGCCAAGAAAGTCTACAACAAGGTTCGTCAGAAGAAGCACTTTAACTGCTACGCGTGGGTGTATGTCTCTCAAGATTTCAGATGCAAAGAGCTGCTGATTGAAATTTTGAAGTCTCAGATGAAAATATTAGAATCTAAAAGGGAACTTGAAGAATTAAGCAAGGAAGAATTAAAAACAAAGTTGGCCGAATACTTGCGTGGGAAGAAGTATCTAGTAGTCGTGGATGATGTATGGACAACCGAAGTGTGGGATGAGTTAAAAGTTGTTTTTCCTAACAACCATAATGGAAGCAGGATACTGATCACAAGCCGCGAGAAAAAAGTGCTTTCACATTCAAGCCGTGGTACTCCTCCGTACCCTCTTCCATTTCTTAGCGAAGATGAAAGCTGGGAACTCTTGAGAAAGAAGGTTTTCAAAGGAAAACATTGCCCTACCGATCTTGAGGAGTTGGGGAGAGAAATTGCAGCAAGTTGTGACGGCTTGCCTCTTTCCATTGTGGTATTGGGTGGCCTTTTAGCAAACGAAGAGAAGAAAAAGCATGTATGGGAGAGATATATTGGCAACGTAAATTGGTACCTAAGGCAGGAAAAAAGTCAATGGGAAGCCATACTAGCCTTAAGCTACACCCAGCTTTCTCGGCACTTGAAACCATGCTTTTTGTATTTTGGGTTATACCCAGAAGACTATGAGATCTCTGTAAGGCAACTGATCCAACTATGGATAGCAGAGGGATTCATCCATGACACGGACGGTAGAAACATGGAGGACGTTGTTGAAATATACTTGGAAGAGCTCATTGGTCGAAGCTTAATCCAGGTGGCTAGCAATAGGACAGGTGGAGGAGCGAAGACATGTCGCATCCATGATCTTCTGCGAGACTTTTGCATTTCCAAAAGCAAGGAAGAGATGTTTTTCAAGGTTTGTAAAGGTCCTGAGCATAATTCCACGGAGAGAACCCGTAGGCTTTCCATCGTTTGTAGTGCTGATGAATACATTCTTTCAAATCCCTCTGACGGTTCGTGTGCCCGTTCTTTGTTGTTCTTTGGCCAAAATTCACGTGTCTTTAATGATGACAATTGGAAATGGGTACTGAAAAACTTTAAATTGGTTCGGGTGCTTAATTTTGGGCGCACACGTTTCGACTGCATTTGCAATGATATAGAAGAATTGATCCATTTGAAGTACTCGAGGATAAAATCAAGAGATCTGAACGTTATTTTGCCTTCCATTTGTAACCTTTGGAATTTAGAGACGCTGGACGCAAGAGGTTGTACAAAATGCCTGCCGATTGAGATATGGAAGCTGCAACGTTTAAGGAATCTATACTTGTCTGGGCCAGTGAGTTTTCCTAAACCTTCCGACACAGACAATAAATCTCTGAGCAAACTCCAAGAACTCTAAGTCCTTTCCACTATCATGGTCGACCCACAAACTGCATCTCTCATGACCGCAGGCAAGCTTCCTAATATAAGGAAATTAGGAATATGCTATTCGGGCTTGAACAAGAGGGAACTGCGGGGAGGTTTTGCGGTAATCACACCCGAGTGGAAACCACAAGAAGTCTTGAGATGCCTACGTCGTTTACGTCTTCTTCAAGTATTGAAAGTTACAGATTGTTCAGAGTTTCCTACTCGTGTGAAATCATTGGAAATCACCAAGATAACCTTACTACGTGTGCACTTAAACGACATGGCGGTGTTGGGAATGCTTTCCAAACTTCGGATACTGAAAATACAAGATTGCAGTTTTAACCAAACCCCCTATGCCCTTGTAGGTTGGTTTCAACAGCTTGAAGTCATTAAGTTGGACAATTTTCAAATCCAGAAGTGGATCGGCGCAATGCCAAGCCTTAAGCATTTAATTATCAAAAATAACAAAATTTTGACCATTCTACCTGAGGAGTCTTGTAAGATGACTTCGTTGCAAGACGTGGAGTTGTTATGTACCAACATACAATTGGTACGGATGTTTCAAGAAATGCAGAAGAAAATTGGATTTAGGCTACAGATCCATCCTCTACCAAATGACAAATTTGTTAGAAAGCACAGACACGGATACAGTATGGGTACCAATACAGGTACAACACGACAACATGGTGGATCGTTTAATGAGCATTACTGGAGGATCTAGCGTACTCATGTTGGTATATTCTCTCAACCCCTTGTTTCTAATTTTACATTTTAAAGTAGTTCCTTTATTAGATTGTAAAATATCTTCCCAGTAAAAAATGATCTATTTTCAGTTGTTTGGATGCCACCCTTAATATAATATTCCAACTTTCCAAGTCATACACAATAGCATTTCCCCAGTAGCATTTTTAACTTTTAAGTCGTACTAAATATTGCAAATCATGAAGGGGAAATAACTCTACACACAATCCGTATACACAAGCTTGATTCACTACAAAAAAAAAAAAGACTTTAGGCCACGTTTGAAAAACGCGGCCTAAAGTCCTAAAAACGCGGCTATAGGCTATGGCCGCGCTTTTTTAGGCCGCGTTTTTAAATGTGGCATAAACCCCACGACTATAGGCATCCGGGGTCTATGGCCGCACTTTTAAAAACGCGGCCTAAGACCAAGGTCTATGGCTGCGTTTAAAACGCGGCCTAAGACTAAGGTCAATGGCCGCGTTCTAAACGTGGCCTAAGACCATTCTACCTTAGGCCACGTTTAAAACGCGGCTACTGCCAAAAATATTTAAAAAAAAATAATTCTGAAAAAGCAATAAATATAAATATATTTATTGCTTTTTCAGAATTATTTTTTTGAAAAATAATTCTGACTTATTTTTTTTTTCTGGAAAAAAAACTAATAACACAACAAATTTAAAAAAAATTTGAAGTAAATTTGAAACAAACAAACACATAACCCAGCAGGACCCAGAAACAAACAAACACATAACACATAACCCAGAAACAAACAAACAAACACATAACACATAACACAAGAACAAGCAAATTAAAACACAGCAAAAATTTAAGCATGAACACACAGCAAATTTAAGCATGAACACAAGAACAAGAACAAGCAAATTAAAACACAGCAAAAATTTAAGCATGAACACAAGAACAAGAAAATTAAAACACAGCAGATCTGTCTCTACACAAGAACAAGAAAATTAAAACACAAAGAACAAGAAAATTAAAACACGGCTCTTCTTCTTCAGTCTTCAAATCTAATAAAACACAAACAGACACAGATCTGTCTCTCTCTCTCTCAAACCCAAAAAAATGGCACCCAAAGACCCACACTCGTTCACGGACTCGACCCACCCAGTGACCACCCACATCTCTCTCTCTCTCTACCGCCCAGTGACCACCCACGGACTCGACTTCCCTTCCTCCACCATCCACGCCACCGCTCTCCTCTCTCTCTCTAACCCCCACACCGACCCACAGTCCCAAGCTCCCATCCCCTTCTCTCTCTCCTCCGAGCAGGACCCATTCAGAGGCCGCCACCTCACCCTCACCCTCTCCCTCTCCAACCAATCCTCCATCTCCGATTGGATCGGAGATGGAGGCTTGGAGATCCAAGCCTGGATCTCCGAGCCTCGATCTCGGATCGAAGATCGGAGATGGAGGCTTGGAGCTCCAAGCCTCCATCTCCGATCTCCGATCGGTTCGGAGAACGAGGCTTGGAGATCCAAGCCTCCATCTCCGATCTCCGATCGGTTCGGAGAACCAGGCTTGGAGATCCAAGCCTCCATCTCCGAGCCTCCATCTCCGATGTGTGTGGGAGACTCGGAGATGGATGGAGAATGCTCTGGACATGGAGGCTAGGGTTGAGCAAAAATTTTGCTCAACCCGGTGAAAATATATATATATATATACGAAGGAGATGGAATGGGGCTGCGTTTTATTAGAACGCGGCCCCATTCCATCTGAAGCCGCGTTTTATTAACGCAGCTTCAGAAAAACGCTTGAGGCCGCGTCCAAAAACGCGGCCTCAAGCTATTATTTTGGGCCGCGTTCGCAAAACGCGACCCATAAAACTGATTGAAGCCGCGTTTGCAAAAACGCGGCTTCAGTCAGTTTTGGGCCGCGTTTTTGCAAACGCGGCCCAAAAAAACGGGGCCTAAAGGCCCCGTTTTTTGTAGTGATTATAACTGAAATTGTGATTTCATGTTCAGTTTGTGTTTGTAATAACCATTGCGCAACATGAAAACCATTTGAAAGCATTTTACATATACGGACACAAACAGTGGCTTAAATATGTATCTTTTTTTGCTGCTAAGAAAATATATAGAAATATTTATCTTATTTTTAAAATTATTAATTTTGTGATGACAGAATGATTTAAAGGAATGATCGAGGATGGTTGCTGTAATGAGGTTTGCCTTTCATTTGCTGTTATGCATGGAATAACTGCCACATGGTTTTGGTGGGGGAAGAGATGATCTTTAGTTCCTGGTCAGCTGGTTTCGTTTCATCATTGTCATGGATTTAATGCTTTTATTTGTTTAAGTACTCTTAAAAAATAAATTCATTTAACTTGCACGTAGCTATACTGGTGATTTGTAATATCTTTCATAATAGGACATCTGCACAGTAGCAGACTGTTTTAACAAAGAGTCGGGTATTTGCTTCTTTTATATTTATAGCTATAAAAGTATCATGATTTGCAATTTTTTTTTTTTGGGTATCGGAGGTTTCAAAACATGCATGTGACCTACACTACGATTCTATGAAACTGAAACATCATTTTCTTCGTATTTGAAGGCTTTTGGGTAGAAATTCTTTAGGATTTTAGAAGCTTGAATCAGTAGAGATATTTTAATTCAAATAGGCTCTTCGAATGTTCTTGATGCAGAAATTCTTTTTAGAGTTTCCATTCCAGAAAAAATTCCTTTAAATAAGTTTGGAATAGGTTTTCCAATCTGAGTCATACTTTATACTTTAAAATAATCTTTTGGAAGATAAGTTGTCAATTATAATTGACCCAAATTAATCAATGAGTTCCACTAGGACTTGTGTTTATTGATAATTATTTCCATATATCCCTTTTAATGAAGATAATAACCAAATATCGATATTTTAATTTAGTTGAAAGATCCTTATCTCTATCTTGTGTGTGGAAATTTTTAATGAGTCCGGTTAATGTGTGCCCTTAGGGCACACATTAATAAATCAATTTTTGGAAAAGTTTTATTGAGAATTGAAAAAGTTGTCAAAACTATTTTAATTTCTGATAGGATTTTTTCAAAATTGGTTTAGGGCACACATTAGTAAAATCTATTTTTAATATGCCAAATGATGTCAACTAGGATAATATATGACACCACTTGTATAGTACACAAGCCAGAGCGAGTAAGTGTGTTGACTTAGTTACATTTGCCCCCCCCCCCCCCTGGGTGGACAAACCGTGATAGTCATTTTTATAGTTATTTTTATATATTGTTAATTCTTTAAAACAAATTGCAAGGATATTATTAGGCATAAAATGTAAATTGTCCATTTTTTTTTAATTATTGTGAAACACTTTTTTTTTTTTACGATTTATTTATTCTAGACTCTTTGGTTTTTGTACTTAATAATTCACTTGGATGAACATCTGTGATGTGGTCCCACTTTTGATTTTAAAATTAAGAAATAAAATTCGTTAAGAATAAATAATTTAGAACATATGACACAAAATTAGAACTCTAATTTGGAATTCTAATTTAAGTTTCTCTCAGCTTCACCTATTATTATATACTAGTTTGTAATTCCATGTATATGCATTAATATATTTAAAAGATACACAATAAGATGCATAGTATAATAATTTTACATATATAATTTAAATATTATTGATAGTCATTCTTATATTTTTTTTAACTCTTTAAAAAGTCTTGTAAAAATGTTATTAGGTAGAAAATGTAAATTGTCTATTTTTAAAATATTTTTATGTTTATTAATTCTAGACTCTTTGGTTTCTATACACAATAACTTATTTGAATGGATATTTATAATATGGTCTCACATTTGATTCCAAAATTAAGAAATAAAACTCTTTCGAAAAATAAATAATTTAGGATACATGGCACGAAATTGAGCTTCAATTGTGGAATTTATTTGGATTTACTCTAATCTTTACCTATTAATATATATATATATATATATATATAATTTTTGTGCCAAATGAATTGTTTTTAGTTATAAAAAAGGCTTATAAATATAAAATCATTTAAAATCTCTCTTCCTCTAATTTTATATATAGTGTTAGGTATTTGATTTTTTTTTTTTATGATTTATTTATATTGGACTCCTCGTTTTCTACTCTAAATTAATTCATTTGGCATAAAAATTAAATTTTTTTGATTAGATGGGACACGTGGTGCCAAATTAGACTTTAATTGAATTCCAATTTAAAAGCTAATTAAATTTTCTCTCAGCTTTACTTATTAATATATACTAGCATGTAACTCCATGCAACGCATAAATGCGTTTAAAATTAAACAAAATTTTTATTTTAAAAATATAAATAATTAGTCAAATTAAATTTTTTTTAAAAGCATGTAACACATGCATGCATGCATACATTTAGATACATTTAAAATTAAACACGATTTTTATTACAAAATATAGATAATTAGTCAAATTATTTTTTTAGAGTAAACATAATTAGTCACCTATTAAAATTCTTACCTAAATTTAATAATACTTATGATCATTTTTTTTTTCTAATTTTTAATAAAATAGAACGTGTGGTGATTTTTGTTATGTGGTAATTTTTATTTTATTTATTTTTTGAGAAACATGTGGTGATTTTTATTGAGTATATGTGATTGTTTTTTTTTTTTTTTAATTTTGTAGTTCATTAATATTAAATTCTTAGTATTTTGCACTCATTAACTCACTTGGCATAAAGATTAAAAAACTTAAGTAGACACATGGCACAAGCTTAAGTGGATAATTATTGTGTAGTTCCTACATAAATTTAGATATAGGTCACAAAATTGGATTATAATTTCCAATTCTAATTCAATTTTCTTTAAGCTTTACCTATTAATATATAAAAGTAAAACCCAAACAATTTTTTAGCAAAACTCAGCTCAACCCCGATCAAAACACAACACACAAAACCCAAATATTAAAAAAAAAAAAACACTTGTTGAGCAAAACCCAGATCAACGCTGATCAAAACACACACACACATCGCACCACTGCCGCTAGATCAACACTGCCACTGCTGCCACTAGATCAACATTTCCTCCATCACACCATAACACACAAAACCCAACCCATCTTCACCGAGCTTGAGCAACCCATCATCGGCAAGAATCACAACCCATCATCGGTAGGCTTGAGCAACCCACACTGGAGCCACGCCAGAATACGCCAACAATGATAGAGAGATATGATGAGAGAGAGAGGGGCTGTTGTGGAGAAGGAGAGAGGAGATGAAAAACACAGAAAATGAAGAGAAAGAAAAAGTCAGATTCAAAATAAAAAACTATTATTTAGTTTTACAATTGTGCTACAATGTGATTCTACATTTAGAATTGCGCTGTAACACAATCGTAAATTTTTTTGCAATAGTTAGGTTTTGCAAGACCGGCTGTTGGAGGGTTTTAGAGCTTCAATGCTAAATACTACCAACATATGGCATATGCTATTCCCACTATGAATGCTCTAAGGAGTAATGCAATTTGGCTAATAATAGTCTAAAATAGGTGAGGTTTAGGTCAAGTGCATGTAGTGCACTGGACTCATTAAGATGGTAACATGTGTTCAAAAGTGGACACGTGTTATAATCTTAATGGGTCTAGTGCAACTGAACACAAGACCCAAACCTGACCCGTCTAAAACTGTCAAGTTATACAGGGTATAATCATATCTTTTGGTGATAGATTGCCAAGAGCACAAAAATTAAAAGCTAATTGATTAATGGTGCTTCATTTTCTACACGTGCTTTAATTTAGTAAATCAAAACGTATGAAATATAGTTCGTTTGTTTGTTTGTTTGTTTGTTTTTTTTTTTTTTTTTTTAAGTTGTTTCCATGATATAGCTCGGAAAGGTAGGATTAAGTCATTCCCTGTCATGCTCTATTGAGTTAAGAAAAACCAATAAACTAAAAGTAAAAATTTATTTGCCAATTAAAAAAGAGAAGTAAGAGGGAACGCATTTTCCAATGGCTGAAAAACAATAGACTTCTAAGAGAATTAAATGATAATTAGAATTATAAACACCATATTTATTAAAAGAGATTAAATTCTATAAGGATGTGGTGTAAAACTTATGTTTTACTGCTCCAATCCCAACATGCCACATCATCTTATCACATATTTAAGAATAAACACAATCACACTCAATCAATTCTAATACCATATATAAATCCAACTAAATTGGGAATCTATCTAGATATTATTAGGTGTGGTAGGATGTATTGAATTTTAAGTAAAATACTGATGTGACAATCATTTATTGGATGATGTAAAACATGAGTTTTACACCCCATCCTTACAGAATTTAATCTCTTATTAAAATGATGTAATTAAATGATTAAATTTACGATTTTTTAATAGTTTGAGTTTCTAGGATAAAATGTTTAAAAAAAAAAAAAGGTTTTTAAGACAACCAGTAATCTATCATTGTATCAGAAAAGATATTAAATAATTAAATTTACCATCAAAATATTTTTGCACAATTGATAATGGTAGATGTAATGAACCATGATCTTATTATTTTTTACTATGTGCTATAGCACCTCTTAGTCACATAACCATGATCTTATTATTTTTTACTTTATTCATTTTCCAAATTTAATGAGCATACGAACAGACCTATAATGGCTACCTTCAATGGAGACTCTTGCTTGTTGCAATTGTAACTGCCTTCTGTATTCTCACAAACTAACTTGTTGGGACATGCATTGTCTTTCTCGCATTCATTTATATCTGATCACAGGAATAGGAAAACATGCAAATTTATAAATTCATTAATTTTTGGGTGCATTTGGTGCTAACAAGTTACAACATACATATCTTCACATTCATCCATATGATATCTAGTGGAATTTTGACAGAAAAATTAATAAATTCATTAAAATTTTGGGCACTTTGGTGCTCACTCATATAGGCAAAAGAGGTTTCAAAGGTTCTAAGCACCAGACGTTCTTCAAGATTGATTTGGGTTAAATACTAGGAGATTAATAAATCTCAAACAGCCTTATTACTAGCATTGTCTTGGGTCGTAAGCATCCTTACACAGGGTCGGAACCACTCACAGGGGAGAGGGATCTTTCTTAGTATGTAAAAATATTGAGCATTTTGAAGATTTAGCTTATAAAAATTGGAGTTGGCCCTCTGAATATATGAGTCAGTGCAATGGTGCTCTTGAAAAAAGAATATGTTTTGCACCCTATAAATTAAGAGGTGTCACAAATTGGACTGTGTACTTTCATAACTAATAAATTAAACATTAGAATTTTAAAATGAAAGAAAGTATACCCTATAGTTTCAAAAGTAACAAATTAAATCCCGAGATTTCAAAAAGTAACATTTAATTTGCTACTTTTTGGAACCTTCAAGAATATCATGATTAAAATGTTGGTATCACAACTCGGCCTCCTAATCAAAAATTCATGTTTTTGCTAGTGTCCGTACTGCAACAAGGGGAAATCATAAGCAGACAATAAACATAAACAGAAACCACCAAGAGAACATTATGGCTCAGTCAAAAGCTAAAAGTAAAAATTGAAAGGTGGCCAAAGCCAATCATAAGTGAATGGCGATCAACTCAGAATTGCTTTAGTTTTCTAGAAGTTTTTAACTTTCTCCAAAAAAAAAAAAAAAACTTTGAATTTTTGTGGATCAAATAATTTGGTTTTGTTTGGTTGGTGAGAAATTACAGAAAATTTTGGCTAAATTTTTACTTTTGATATCTTTTGGATGAATCTATTTTATGAATAGTTAAAAAAAACAATTTGGAATTTTTAATTCAAGAAATGATGTTAATGGAAAAATTTGTACAGAGAAATGAAGGAATGATTAAATTAAATAAATTTAAAATTTAGAGGACTTAATCGAAAAAAAAAAAGAGGTAAAATTAGAGGATTGAAATGAATTCTGGTCAAATTTAGATTTTGTATTTTTGATTATATAGGAAAATTATTACATATAATTGGAAATTGCATTTTTTCCTAGTATATATTAGATTATTACATATAATGGGAAATGCAAAGTTTATGAAAATGTTTAACATTAGAAGTAAAGTATAAATGTTTAAAGATCTAATTAACATATTTGATATTTTAAGAATGTGTTGCTAGTAATTAGTGTTGTAAAGTTGAGCTAAGGTGTACTGAGTGTTAAAGTTTAGGATTGTCCATTCAATTTGTTGAATGTTGCCTCATATTCCTAATTAGTTTTAATGTGGGTTTTCTTGATAAAGAAGTAGTTGGGTATTTCTTGTCCATTAAGGAATAAGATTGAAGCCTTATAAATATGTATTTTTGCAAAGAGTTTGATGGCTTGTTCGTAAGGTTCCATCCATGTGGGGAGAGGAGAAAGTCTCCTAGAAAAACATATGTGGGTTTCTTCGGAGAATAGTTTGGTTGATTTTGGGGTTGATAGATTACTCTCTGTTATGTATTGAGAGTTTGTTTTTTATGTGAGTGCGAGAGAATTATTGGTTGTATTGAGGATTTCAGATTGTGAGTTTGAGTTTGTAAGAGGTTTTGTTTGTGTATTTGTGAGATTTGTGAGTGTTTTTTGTGTGAGTTGTGAGTGTTGATTAAAGTCATTGTAATGCAAATGGTTGTTATTAGATATTGTTGGTTGGTGCTGGCTGTGGATGTAGGCATGAAGTTGGCTAAGCCACATCTTGTGTGGATATTTTTATTTTCTTGTTCATGTACTGTGCTTCTGCTAGCCTCAAATTATAATAATTAATGTTAAAGCTTCTATTGTTGCTCAACAATTGTGTCTCATTGTCAAACTATATTACATATTTAAGTTTAGTATATTTTCTTGTTAAACAAACTCAAGCTTGTTCCTAAATAATTGAATTGTTTCGTTTTCATTTTTAATATATAGTTAACTTCGCAACTAAAATTTTTCACCTTGTAATAAATATATGAGACTTTGTTTTGTTTTTATTTGGACGAGTCTTAATCTAGAAGGGATGTGAGTTTTTTTTTTTTTTTTTTTCCAAATTCTTTATTGTGATTTTTTGTTGTTGATAAGATTGTGATATTGTGCCTAAAAAAAAAATTGTCATATTGTGAATTTTATTAAAACTATCTTGTTGCTTGTAATGTCTTGTATTTTGGAGGAGCTATGGGAGCTGGGCCAGATTTTAGCTTTGTTTTTATTTGAATATTCTGAAACTATTTTAAGATCTAAGAAATGATTTTATATATATATATATATATATATATATATATATTGTTTCAAAACTCTAGGGGCCGGTAATTAGAAAATTAATTTAATTTTGAGAAAATTCCTTCTTTTACAAGGCCCCATCTCCCGCATAAATTTTGCCAATATTAATTTTTATGCTACTAGAATTTAAAATTTATTTGCAATAGTCTTAGTGAATGCAACCTTAATCATAACGAATAGTCCATAGCTGAAAAAATTTTAAAAATAAAAATAATAACGTGATGAACGTAGAACTCAAGAGTGATCAGGCATGTAATTTAAAAGCTGAGGGAAAATTAAAGCCGTTGGTCATTGAAGTTTACCTTGGCATCCCGTGTAAAGATAAGGATTTCCTTCATATCCAGGCAGGCAAAAATATTGCCTGCCGCCGTAACTTGTTGAGTACCAGTCTGCTTTCCGTCTAGCTGCCCTGGATGAACTTATGTTCAAAAAGTTAGACACTGTCCACTCCAAAGCCACGGGAACGCGTTCCAAATGCGGCATTTCGTAAGAGGGATTTGTTATGTCTGAGTCAAACCATTCCCTTTCTGCTAGGAATGCATATTTGCATTTTTCGCTGCCATTATTTTCCTCATCTTTACTTTTGAAAGATACATTAAATACTTGATTCCCAGAAGGGACTCTGGTCTGGCAGCAGTTGAATCCCGAACATTTAGCTTCCCTTTCTATCATGGTTTTATTATCGCAATCAGAATTGCAACCAACCCGCACCGTAGGATCAATACCGGTCATCAGGGCCATATTGTTGCAACCAACCGAAATAAATTTATTCCTATAGGATGAGAAGTAAAAAGGACCCCCCGTCATATTCACACCACCATTGCTCGGACCTGTTCTTGTGCAATTCGAAGAAATAATAATTGGCATCTTGACTCGAACGATTCCTGGCTCATAATAAGAATAACCGGAAAGAAAATCATACCGATTAGGAATTTTGATTTCCAGCACCTCCATGTTTATGCTGGGAATTTTGATTTCAAACTATAGGTAGGCAACTTAAATTTCGGTCAAACCACAGGTGGGTAAGTTGTAATTTGCCCTTAATAATAATGAGCTTTAGTAAGGTTTGAACAGCCTTGCCACACCATGAATAGCCTTTATATTTTCTTAATTCCTTTAATTTTTTTTAATTCATCCAAAAAAAATCATTTTATTTTTATCCTTTCTTCCTCTACAAAGATCACTTCCCATCCCATTTTTCTTTTCGCCATTTCTCTGTTTTTATCTCCTCTATCAAAAACCCAAAACCATATCAGTGAAATGGGTAGGAAGAAATTCTTTAATAGAGTTATTGGTATCATTTCAAGTTATAAACGAAACTATGGGGAAAAAAATCCGTGATAAAATACTAGTAGAAGCAAACACATACGCTTAAATTAAAAAAAGAGAGATAGAGGCGGTGTTTTTTTGTTATTTATTTTTGAGAGGATAGAGGCAATCTAATATACTGTATAAAAATCTAGAAGGCAGTAAGGGTGAAAAAAAAAAGAATAAAATTTCGTTTTATATTGGGTAAACAAGAGAGAGAATGAAGGATAGAATTAATTTGTAATAAATAAGGGAGAGAACGTAAAAGATGCTACATTAATTAGGATAGCTGAGGTGGCCAATATATTAGATTTCCTACAAATCTACGGTGTAAAAAAATGTGTAATTTTATAAGAGTTATACCTAATGTAACTTTAAGTAATGTTATACCACTCAATATTTTTTAATTAAATGTGAATTTTGACATATCTACCATTAGATTACATTATTTTCATATATTTTCAATGCTTTCAAAATTTCAAAGTGAAAAAAAAAAAAAATCAATAGTCATATCATCAATCAATTGTTTAAATTTAAGTTTTTGTAATTTAAAATAATGCATAAAAAATGAGTTTATGAATTGAATGGCAAATTACATCCGATTGACATGAAAATTGACATGTATGTTAAGAACATATAGAATATGTAATTCGATAATTAGATTTTCAAAATATGAATTAAATAGTAAGTTATTGGGCGGTGTAACATTATTTAGAGTTATACCAAGTGTAACTATATATATATATATATATATATAAATATCAAAACACAATCTTGGTTATGTATTTGAACGTGCTTATCAATTATTTGAGTAATATCAAGTGTAATTTTATAATGAGTTTTGATTATCATAATAATATTCTTTAAGAGAATGAGAAATTTGAATAATATATTTGAAACTTAAAAACTTCGTATATACATACATACCCAGCCTTTGTATATACCAATATATATAACCTCACAAGAAAAGTATTGCTAGACAATATATATTTTCCGCACCTTCCGCAAAATTTTGTTCCTTCGTTTACTTGGACTTTGTAAGCGGATAGAAGTCACAGAAGTTCCTTCCTAACATTTTCCAAAAGTTTGTAAGAATAAAAAGTCATCCCCAAAAGAACCGTTGGAATTTGTTCGACTCTGGAAGACTTCTTAATTGAATTTATCAACTTTTTATTAACTTGAATTATTTTAAGAATGACCACTATACGGATAAGGCATTTTGATTTCCAACACCTCCATGTTTATGCGGGGTAGGAAGGCTCGAGCCGAGCTGCCATTTCCAGTACAGCAATCAATTTCTGGGTCTCTTACAGTACAACGTACCGTTAAAGCATACCATAATTATATATAGCCTTACAAGAAAAAGTATAGCTAAGAAAAGACATTTTTCCTTTCAGCAAAAAGACAAGACATTTTTCCGCACCCTCCGCGAAATTTTGTTCCTTCGTTTACTTGGACCTCATAAATTGGTCAAAAGTCACAAAATCACGCCTAAATTGCTATCGGTTGATTTTTCTTAGAGCATCAACAGCAGTGGTTTTAAAATTTTAGCTATTTGCTACATTTAAAAGTCACTTTATCTATAATTTTAGCTATTAGCTCTTTACACTCCACAACAGTGGATCTATAATTTTAGTTATTTGATTAAAATAATAATAAAAATTTATTAAGATAATAATAAATGGGATCAGAAGACGGCAAAAAACTCAGAAGAAGAATTGGCAGCAATTGAATTAGCATCCAAATATTGAACCCACCGGACCCATTGTCACCGCCACCCCTATGCCCCATTCCTTGCCCAAAACTAAACCCGGGGCCTTGTTCTTATCGGGATGAACCTTCAAAGACAATTTCCGATACGCTTTTCGCACGTCCTCGACCGTGCAACTCTTCTCCACCCCCAAAATCTCGTAGTAGTCTTTCTTCTTCTTAATCTGCCTCACGATCGCGATTTGCTCCTCCGTGTACGAGGCCGATGCGGACGCCGATGAAGACGGACCTCGGTGGCGGACCGATGGCTGATCGGAAGGTTTCGATGGCGCCGATGTGCCGTTATTGGTGGGCCCGGAGGAGCGCTGAGGTTGTGGATCGCCGGGCCCATTAGCGCTCGGATCGGCGCTAGGCAGGAGCTCGGATCGGCGCTGGGCAGGGGCTCGGATCGGCGCTGGGTAGGAGCTCGGATCGGCGGGGGAAGAAATGAAGAACGGCTGAGGGAGAGAGAGGTGCAACGGGAAGAAATGAGGGAGAAGGAGAAAGAAAAAGAAAAAGAAAAATTCTGAAACAAAATAAAATAATAATTTTTTTTTTAGATGTGAGCTACAGTGCACATCTATTTTTAGATGTGCACTGTAGCTGTGGAGCTATATTTTTTAAATATAACTCCACTGCTGCAGCTTCAATTTTATGAAAAGTGGTGCTAAATAGCTATATTTTTAGCAATATAGCTATTTAGCACCACTACTGTGAATGCTCTTAACAGCGTCCAGATAGGATCAGCTTATTTTATTAAAATTAAAAATTTTTTTGCTAAAAGTACTGTAAATAAAGGCAAAAATTAGCTGATATAGTATAGTAAGACTCATGAATAGTACCAAAAAATTCAATAAAACTTATAAATAATAGTAAAAATAAGCTAAATAATAAAATAAACCGATTTTTTAATTTGGAGCAAAACGCACGCTTAAATAGACAACAAGGTAAGTTAAGTTCTTTCTTGTAGAATTTGCTTGCAATGTAAGTTTGCATCGGAGAAAAACAAAAAGGACAAATGTTATACACATCGACAAAAATATTTATCACTTTTTGTAAATAGGGTCTGGTTAATATATGCCCTTAAGATAAACATTAATCATCAATTTTTGAAAATATTTTATGAAAAATGGAAAAAATTGATAACTTTTTCAATTTTTTATAAAAAAATTTCTAAAATAATTTATTGCATATATTAGTAAAACCCATATATATAAATCCTAAACAACAAAGTTGTAAAGTCCCTCTTAACTTGTACCATTTACTTGTGCCGGTCAATATCTGTCGATAAAAGGAGTTCCTTCCAAACATTTTCCAAAAGTTTGAAGAATTAAAAGTAAGAAAAGTCATCACTAAAGAACTGCTGGAATTTGTTTGATTTAAGAAGACTTCTTAATTGACTCGGGTGAATATACCGATATTTCAACTTTTTTGTTTGAATATAGTACATGGTTTCTAAATTACCTTCATATATTGAGTGGATGTTGTAAATGATAACGAAGCATATAAGGTATAAACCAATTGAATGAAAAAAAAGGGCAAACTCTTGCATTAAGTCTGAAATTACAATACAAATGGCTTCAAGAGTACAACTCGATTAATTCCAGCTAGCTGCCTATTATTGATATAGAAACTAGTATATTTACTAGATAGTAGTTATTATCGTGTACACATGAATACTTCCGATATGCTTTACTAGATAGTAGTTATTATCATGTACACAAATTCCGAATCGTAAAAGTGTATCGGAAGTATTCATGAATCATATGATACATATATAGGTGCATATCGTATTAATCGTAATGTGTTATAAAATCATACATATCATACGATACAGAAACATATGAGTTAAAATGAGTTTTTTTATTTATTTAAATTTGTGATTTTTTTGAGTCCAACAAGTTATTAGACTTATTTTTAACACAAAATTATTGAGATACTTATTTAAGCCCAAATAAAATAACATGTCCATGATTTTTTTTTTTCTTTTTTCTACTACAAAATTTAAACTACATACTTGACATTTCACTCTCATATTTGCAAATTTCAATTCTATATTATGAATAAGGTATTAAATAACCACGAAATTATTATTTTTACTTTTGCTACTATTGTTATAAGTCTAAGAAGCAATAATGCCAAGAAGTAATATAAATAAAAAATTATTAAAATAAAATAACAATAACTTGTTGAGAACCCGGTGATTCCTAATGGGAATGAATAGGAATTATAGGGAAATTGTAGGGAAATTGACTTAATTCAAGGTAGTCACCCTCCATAGAGAAATATTAAGAGAGAGAGAGAGAGGGGAAATGATATTTTTTATGCTTCTCTTTCTAAGTTCTTGATTAATATTGTTTTGTTTTTTATTCTTTCTTGAAACTTTACTTTAGGTTGATGAATTATTGTGTTTCTTATAACTCTACTCTGGGTTAATATTTTATGGTGTTGTTTCTGAGTTCCCTATCACAACTCCTCTCTCTCTTGGAAGTGAGAATTTGAATATATATATATATATATATGTGTGTGTGTGTGTGTGTGTGTGTGTGTGTGTGTGTGTGTGAGAGAGAGAGAGAGAGAGAGAGAGAGAGAGAGAGAGATGGATTCAAGTTACACCTAGTGTAACTTTGCAAATGTTACACCTTTTTTACTCCTAGATTTGTATGAAATCTAATGGTTAAAAATACATATTGTCCACCTCAGCCATCCTAATTGATAATGCACAGACAATCAGTAGGATGAACGCTTTGGATTTCAATGATCTGTAAGGCTTGAAAAGAACAAACAATCAAAGGAGATCGGGGTTGATCGGCCGAAAATCCTCCGATGTTGAAGTTAGTTTCTCTCTTCAAAATCTAGAATCTAAATTTTAGAGAATTCTGTAAAAAAAAAAAAAATGAAGAACCTCCTCTTATTTGTTGGAGAGGAGTGTTTTTATAGTGCTATGGAAGCGGTTATTTGTCTTATAACTTTCCCCACATTTGTGGAGGTGAATTGGTTTCCACTAACTTATTATAACCGTTATAGAAGTTAGAGCATTTTCTCTCATCTTTCTTAACTGTTTTGGTGAGTTCAACATTATGATGGGAGGTTACAATCCATGTGGTTCGGTAACGAATCTTGCGTTGAGGGTCGTCCACGTTTGGACGACCCTCTATGGACGAACTTCACTCAGGAATCCTAGATAATGGTTTGATAGGCTATCACCATGGCGCCTTGAATCTAACAAACGACTACTCAAGGACAAATTTGCATTCCATGGAGGCTTGTCCATGGACGAACCACACTTGTCCCCTCATCAGTTGCCCCTCTGTCATTGAGTTGTTCGTCCTAAGAACGTATTCATTTTCTTCTTCTTCATCTTCTTCTTTTTTCCTTTTTTTTCTTTTGTTTGGTGTGTGGTCCAACCAGGTGTGTTTTGATCATGGCTTTTCATTTTTCAAGACAGATGCCACGTGGTTCATCCTAGTTAATCGCATCGCTTCAGTCATTGAACCTTGTTGCCTATAAATAGCAGAATTCCTCTCCTACCCCTCTCATTTCAAAAAATTTTCCTTGATCTGTGTCGTTTAGAGCCTCATCTAGAAGTCTCTTCACGTCCATAGTCATCTTCCGTCTAGAGCCAAGTATTTTCTCCTCTCTCGTCTTTAGGTTTTCCTTCAAGTTTTCAATAAAAAAATGTTTGAAACCGTTATCTCCTCGTCTAGTAATAGCATAGAAAAAGCTATAGACGAGTATCACAACACTACTAGCTAGAGTAGTTCTGACAATAGTACCAGTAATAGTAGTAATAGGGGGAGTTCCACGGATGAGAGATACACTTCTGATGTCCCCGGAATCCCTTTAGAAGTTCTTCAAGAACAACTTAGGAAAGCTTCTGGGTCCCAGGCTAGCACCTCGTCCAATGTCCCTTCATTATTCCTTTGGACGAGGTGGAGACTGTTTATAGTTGTGCAGTTGGTGTTTCTTCCAAAAAAAATGAACAAAGGCTTAACAACCTTAGGTTGTGGTACCAAATCCCTAATGAGTTTAACCCTAGGTTGCTCGTTTATGAAGAGTGGTGTTGTTAACCCCATTTTGGAATAGGTGTTTATGAAGCTTATTTTTTGGGGGTCTTATGTTGCCTTTGAATGTCTTTGCCAGAGAGTTACTCGTTAGATTAGGTTTAGGAATTTGTCAGTTTAACTCAGATGCATGGAGATTGATTATCTCTATGCAAATTTTTTGGAGGGAAGTATTTGGAGGGGATTGTCCTCTCATAGTGGATGAGTTTTTCTTTTGCTACAAACCCTCAGAAATAAATCAATCCCTTGGCTTCTATCAATTCATAGCTAGGGGCTCAAATTGTAGGTTAATCAAGTCCTTAGCCTCGTCGAACAGAAACTGGAAGACGGAATTTTTCTTCTTCTCCGGTTTCTGGGCTGGGAACCCTGTGGACGTTGGCAAGGACACTTTTGCCCCTTATACTGGGGACTTAGGGAACCTTCATCCTGAAGGTATGCCCCTTTCCTTTTTTCCTTTTATTTATTATTTTTATCATTTATATGTCTAACCTTTATCCACTTATTGCTTTACAGCTGTTGGACAACCTTCTTTGAGTAAGTTCTACTGTGACCACGTCCATAGGGCTCGATTGCACGTTGAAAGGGATTTCCATTCCTTGGTTACCCTTAGACGTTTAGCCAAGTGGGGACTTGGTCCAGGACCGTCCAACGAAGCTATCGCACACGAGGTTACAGTTCGTAGATGTAAGTTTGGGCTTACACAAATAATGTATATGTTATATTTTTCTGGTTTAATTTTAATTTTCATTTAATCATTTTTCAAGAATGACAACCATGAAAGAGAACAAGGGAAAAGAAGTTGTGGACGAGAGGAGCTGTCTTGAGATCCAATCCCAAGTTCGTCCTTCCATTGGGGAGAAGAGGAAATCGGTGTCTAAAAACCTTGACCTAGGAAATCTTCCCAGTCTTCGAGGCAAGAAGCCTAAGCATGGGTCGTCTCAGATTGCCAGGCCTACTCTCGATCTGTCCCAAACTCCCGTCCAGATATTCGATGTAAATGCATCTCCAATTAAGACTAACCCGTCCAAGACTCCTCCGTCCAAATTTGTTATGCCTGCCTCATCCCAGCCTTCTCAAAGGATTCCCATGAACCTTATTGAAAATGAAGACTTAGCTTGGGGATGTTTTGAGAAGTCTGTGTTTGACGAGGACATAGCTGCATGCTATGACATGTCCTTAAAGGACTTTGAACACTCTAGTGTTCATGATCTTTTTAGAGTACGTAATTTCATTTTTGTGTCGTCTTTATTACTTTCTACTTTTCCTCGTCTAATCTTTGTTTTATCTTCACCTATTTGTAGGTAATGTCAAAATTCATCGCGGCGTCTAGGCAGGCCACTGAATTGGACAAGAAAAGGATCTTGTTGGAGACTAGGGTTCAAGAGCTGAAGGACGAGTGTAAAAGGTAGGCTGAGGTGGCGGCCAAGTCCAAGGACGAGGTTAGAGAGCTGCAAAACCATGTTGAGGAACTGAAGGCTGACATTATAGAGAAGGATACTTGTCTTGATCACCTCCAAAAGAGGAACGACGAGTTGAGTACCCTTCTCGAAAAAGCTAAGGGAGACACAGTTGCAGAGTTTAAGGCGTCCAAATAATATACTAATTTATTAGACGCCAACTATGCAGCTGGGTTTGAAAATTTCAAGATGGACGCCATGGAGAACCTCCCTGAGCTTGACTTCAGTTCTATCAAACTTAATCTTGGTGGTGCCACTACAAGCTCCCTTCTCCAGACGAGCTCAAAAGACGTCAATATTGAAGACGACGCTACCACCCAGGCAAATCAAGGCGACCCTAATGTTGATCCTCCCCTGTGATGATGAAGCTTTTATATTTTCATCTACCCTTGTGTTTTTATATTTTTTTTTATTTGGTCCATTGTTTTGGACCATTAAATGTAACTAAAGTACATTTGTCTCATCCAGAGTTTTAGGACGACCTCATGAACAAATTTCCTTGTTAGTTTCTACTTTATATAAGGGTTTTTGGATGTAGGTTGTTCCCCCCTCCCCCCCTTTTAATTAATGAATAGGTGTTTGTTTCCTTTATCTTTTCTTTTATTCATTAAAATGTTGCATGGACGAACTCATTTTGTATCCAAGATTGTATAATCTTAACCTTGACTCGACCATGATTAAAATTTGTTCATGTTAAGCTTTATTCTTTGAATTTATAGTACAGCTCGTCCATGGATGTTATTTTTGTTAGTCTCATGTAGACTTAACTCAGCATCCCCCCTCGTCTATTAGTTGGACGATTCTTTGCTCGTCTTTACATAGGTTGCTAATTCTCTCTTTTTTTTTTCTTTTTCTTTTTTTAAATTCAAATTTTTACTCGTCCAAAGATTGGACTATTTTAGTCGACTTTCTGTCCTATGGACTATTTACGTATGCAATTCCTCGTCCATGGTTGGACTAAGCATTCCTCGTCCATGGCTGGGTTAACACGTTTTTAAGGCTTCAACTCGTCTCTTGTTGAAACGAATATGCCTTGTTTTCTCTTTATCCTTATCTCAAGGCTTAGACGTTACATCCCTTCGTCTAGAGATTTTTATTCTTCTTTAGACCTTAGCCTTTTTTGTGGATGAAGTTATGTAGAAGATTCTTACATCACATGTATTTGAAAATCCAAACCATTCTTATAATATATAAACATCGTCCACAAGTATGGCACATGCTTTAGGAGCTAATGTTGTATTCATACAAACATCTAAGTTCATGACTTCGTCCATAGTTAATTTAAAACTAATACCCTCTTAAGGAATTAAAACATAACATATAATGCTAACAACACATGCAACTAAAATGAGCTTTGACTCGTCCAGGATGAAAGGCCTCGTCCAAGACAATGCTTGTCTAGGCTATCACTGATAATACCTTCTTAGGTGTTCAATATTCCAAAGGTATTCCAATTTTATTCCATCCAAGGCTTCCAAGTAATATGACCCTTATCTTTTGCAATTGATAACCCTGTAGGGTCGTTCCCATTTTCCCATGAGCTAGGTTTCTGGTTACTAGAGAGATCCTTTTCAGGACGAGGTCCCCTATGTTAAAATGTCTAGGCTTCACCGTTGCATCATATTGTCTAGACATGAGGTTTTTATATCTTACTGTCCTTTGCTCCGCATCTGTCCTTACCTCATCTATAAGATCAAGGTTAAGGCGCAGTTGATCTTCGTTATCCTCGCCTTGGTACTTCATCACCCTGTGACTGGCCATGTGGATTTTTGCAGGTATCGTTGCTTCACTTCCATAGGTTAGTTTGAAAGGAGTCTCCCCTGTAGGGGTTCTCACAGTTGTTTTGTACGCCCACAGAACACCATGTAGCTCGTCTGGCCATACCCCCTTTGCCCCTTTAAGCCGAATCTTGATGATTTTCAACAAGGATCGGTTTGTTATCTCTGCTTGACCATTTGCTTGAGGGTGAGCAGGTGAGGAGTAATGATTTTGAATTCCAAAATGTTTGCAGAAATCCCTGAAAAGTGTGTTATCAAATTGTTGCCCATTGTCTAATACTAACACTCTGGGCACTCCAAACCTATAAACAATGTTCTTCCAGACGAAGTTCTTGATATTTTGTTGCGTGATTTTTGCTAAGGGTTCTGCTTCTACCCACTTAGTGAAGTAGTCAATTCCAACGACCAAAAATTTCATCTGTCTAGTTCCAAGTGGAAAGGGATCCAAGATATCCAATTCCCACTGTGCAAAGAGCCATGGGGCCATCATTGGAGTGAGATAAGCCTTACTGTCCTTTGCTAAAGCGTTGACATTTGTCACATACCTTGACATAAGCGTTCGCATCTGCTTGAATAGTTGGCCAATAATATCCCGCATGGATGACCTTATGTACCAATACTCTTGCCCCTGAGTGGTTACTGCACACTCCTTCAGGAATCTCTCTCAACACATAGTTTGACTCATCTGGGGCTAAACACCTTAAGTAGGGATGAGAGAAACCCCGTTTGTACAACACCTCGTCTATAAGAACATATTTGGCAGCTCTAATTCTTATCTTCTTGGCTTCGTCTTTGTCCTGTGGAAGCCTTCCGTCTTTGAGGTAGATGATTATTGGAGTCATCCAGTTTTCACCCTTTTCAACTTCTTGTACTTCCGGTAGATATATGCTTGGCATGTATTGGATTTCATCAATCTTATCCATGGCTTCCCCCAACGAGGCTGCTTTCGCCAAAGCATCCACTTCCATTTTTCCTCCCTCGAGAGTTAAACAAAACTGGCTTCTTTGAATCTCTTGACGAGCTGCTTTACCTTGCTTAAATACTTTGCCATCCGGTTTTCTTTGGCTTCACACATTCCATTTACTTGATTAATGATCAATTGAGAATCTCCTCAGACGATGATGAACTCCGCCCCCTAGGACTTGGCCAATTCTAATCCTTTGAGGAGTGCTTCATATTCGGCTTCATTGTTGGTGGTTTGATGCTGTAGAAAAACTGCGTACTTCAACTTATCTCCTTTCGGGGATTTGAGTATGACTCCAACTCCTTCTGCATGCAACGTGGACGATCCGTCCACACTAACGACCCATTCTTGAACTTTGCACAGGTCGTCCAACTCTCTTTGACTAGGGGTAAACTTCGCAATGAAGTCCATCAGCACTTGTACTTTAATTGCGTTCCTCGGTTGATACCTGACATCGAACTCACTAAGTTCTATCGCCCATTAGATCAGTCATCCTACAGCTTGTAATTTGTTCACTGCCTTCTTTAGTGGATGGTTCGACTGGACGTTAATAACATGAACTTGGAAATAATGCCTTAACTTCCTGGAGGCAGTAGGATACCATCCTTCCGCTCCTCTAATGCTCGGCTCGTATAGTAGACCGGTTTTCACACTCTTCCTTCTTCTCTAATTAGAGCTAAACTCACTGCATTTAGGGACACCGCCAAATATAAATACAACTCCTCACTAGGTACCGACAGACTTAATAAGGGAGTCGTAGCGAGGTACGTCTTTAGGTCTTGGAAAGCTTGCTAACACTCATTCGTCCATTCGAATACTTTTTTAAGAACCTTGAAAAATGGAAAAAATTTGTCAATATCTTTAGAGACAAACCTGTTAAGGGCATCTACTCGTCTGGTAAGAGACTAGACTTCTTTAATAATCCGTGGAGGCTTCATATCCAGTATGGCCTGAATCTTATTAGGATTCGCTTCAATTCCTCGGTGCGAAACCATGAATCTAAGGAATTTTCCTAATGAAACTCCGAAAGCACACTTACTGGGATTCAACTTCATGTTGTAGTGCCTAAAAGTATCGAAGGTTTCTTGTAAGTCAGCTAGGTGCTTCCCCTCGTCCAAACTCTTCACCAGCATATCATCTATGTAGACTTCCATATTTCGTCCAATCTGTGGGTGAAACATATGGTTAACCAACCTTTGGTATGTTGCCCCTGCTTTTTTCCAACCAAAGGGCATCACCTCATAACAAAACAAGTCTTAGCTGGTGATAAAGGATGTCTTCTCTTGGTCTGCCTCGTCCATCCTTATCTAATTGTATCCGAAGAAAGCGTCCATGAAACTCAGCAATCTATGATCTGCAGTCGAGTCCACCAATTGATCAATGCATGGCAATGGATAACTGTCCTTAGGACATGCTTTGTTTAGATCAGTGAAGTCCACACACATTCGTCATTTGTCGTTAGCCTTCTTGACCATTACTACATTGGCCAACTAGTCTGGATAATAAACCTCCCGAATGAAGTTCGCCGCGATCAATTTCTAAACCTTTTCTTTAATGGCATTATCTTTGTCAGAGGCAAACACTCTTTTCTTCTGTTGTACGGGCCTTGAGGAAAGATGTACATTGAGACGGTGGGTAATAACACTAGAATCTATACCCGGCATATCCTCATGATTCTATGCAAACACATCAATGTTCTTCCATAAGAACTGGATGAGATCTTGTTTCGTCTTCTCTTCCATGTCCACTCCAACCCTTATATATCTCTCAGGTTGATTCTTATCCAAAGGAATGTCCTCCAACGCTTCGATTGGTTCTGCCACAACTCTCTTCTCTTTAATGTTCATTGTCTGAACCTGTTCATCCATGGCCAACATGGCCAAGTAACATTCTCTTGCAGTTAGTTGATCCCCCTGCACTTATCCTATCCCATGTTCTGTAGGAAACTTAACTGACAGGTGGTAATTTGACGTGACCACTTTCCAACTATTTAAGGTTGGTTTTCCGATTATGGTATTGTAAAAGGATGAGCAATCTACCACCAAGAAATTCACGTCCTTGGTTAGTTGTTTGGGTATGCACCTACCACCACAGGTAAGGTGATGGTGCCCATAGGCTGCACTTTCATTCCTCCGAATCCCACCAAGGGCGAATTCACTAGACGAAGTTTGTTTTATCCAAGCCTCATTTGCTGAAAAGCAGGATAATACAAAATGTCCGTCGAACTACCATTGTCGACCAATACTTTTCTGGTTGTATAGTTAGCGATCAGCAATGTGATGACGATGACATCGTCATGGGGGTGGTGAATCCTTTTAGCATCCTCGTTTGTGAACATAATGGCTTGCTCATCCGCTGTCCTCGTCCTTGGCGATCGTCCAAAGAGTTTGGCATTCTGCACTACCTTCAGGTATGTCTTCGTTGACTTGGAAGATTACCCTATTGAGTTTCCTCCTACGATAACTCTTATATCTTCAAGCGGGGGTCGTGACAACTTCCTTTACTTTTGCCTTCAACTTCTTGTCTTTGTGATCTTGTCCAAAGAAATTCCTCAACTTCCTTTGCCTGATGAGATTTTCTATCTACTGCTTTAAATCGAAACACCCGTCCGTGTCATGCCCATGGTCTCTATGGAAGCGACAATATTTGTTCCTATTGTGCTTGTTGGGATCTCCTTTCATTTTTTCGGGCCACTTCAGGGAAGGATCATCCTTGATTTGCATGAGTACCTGTTCCAGCGGCATGTTCAACGGCGTGTACTATTAACTCTGTGTTGAAAGTCCTGCCTTCTTGTTATCTCGGTCTTTCTTATCTTCCATTCGTCCCTTCTTTAGGCGAGGGCCTTGTTCAGAGTGACGCATGGGGTTTGCTTCGATTCTCTCAACTCTCTTTCTCTTCTTAGCTATGATTGCGTCTTCTGCATTCATGAAGTTTTGGGTCAAGTGAACGAGTTCAACCATGGTTTGAGGTTCTTTCTCGTATAGCTTGTAGATGAATAAGTCAGAGTTAACTCCATTGTAGAAGGCTGCCAATAACAATTTATCGTCCACCTCGTCTACCGTCAGGGCTTCTTTGTTAAAACAAGTAATGAAGGATCGCAAACTTTCGTTCTCCCCTTGTTCAATGGTCAATAGGTTGGATGAGGAGCGCTCGTGCCTTTGTCCTCCAATAAAATTATTGACAAATAACTTACTCAACTCTTCAAAAGAACTCACTGTGTTCAGAGGTATCTTACTAAACCACACTCACGCTAGTCCTTTAAGGGTAGTAGGGAAGGCTCTACACATAATCTCGTCTAGGACCCCTTAGAGATGCATTGTTGTCTTAAAAGTAGCAATATGGTCAAATGGGTCTCGCGTTCCGTCAAATGAGTCCAAGGAAGGCATCTTGAACTTCGGAGGCAAGAAGTGACCATTGATGGTAGCGGTGAAAGGAGAGTCTGTTCGATGGGCCAAATCCTCTACAGGATTTGCCCTCCTCATGTTCTCCCGAATCTCGTCCATGACCTTCTTCATCTGATCCATCTCCTTTTCCAAATGTGGCACTCTTTGTGAGGTGGTGCCCTTTGACTAGCTTTCAAGCTCAGCATTACCTCTATCTTCTTGACTCTGGGCTTGTCCTTCAACGTATCCTTCATGATGTTGCCTCCTTAGATTAATCTCCCTAGTCAATTCTTGGTTTTGGCAAGTTAACTTTGCCATGGCGGCTGCCATGGCTTGTATATGTTAAATGGAAGACGGTTGCATGATAGGCGTTGACTGACGATTTTGATGGGGATTGCTAGAAGCATCCCTGCTCTCTTGGTGGCCCGGGCTAGTGACCCTTGATCTTGTCCGAACCTTGCAGCCCTTTGTCGGAGAAAGATATTGTAGAAAGAAAATACAAACTTCTTTCCCACAGATGACGCCAACTGATAATGCGCAAACAATCAGTAGACTGAACGCTTCAGGTTTCAATGATCTGTAAGGCCTGAAAAAAAAACAAACAATCAAAGGAGACCGGGGTAAATCAGCCGAAAATCCTCCGATGATGAAGTTAGTTTCTCTCTTCAAAATCTAGAATCTAAATTTTAGATAATTCTGTAAAAAATGAAGAACCTCCCCTTATTTGATGGAAAGGAGTGTTTTTATAGTGCTATGGAAGTGGTTATTTTTTTTGTAACATCCCCCACATTTGTGGAGGTGAGTTGGTTTTCACTAACTTCTTATAACTGTTATAGAAGTTAGAGCATTTTCTCTCATCTTTCTTAACTGTTTTGGTGAGTTCAATGTTCTGACGGGAGGTTACAATCCACGTGGTTCGGTTCGTAAACTCATGTAGACGAATCTTGCTCTGAGGGTTGTCCACGTCTGGACGACCATCTGTGGACGAACTTCACTCAAGAATCCTAGATAATGGGTTGATAGGTTGTCACCATAGCGCCTTGAATCTGACGGACTACTGCTCAAGGACGAATTTGCGTTCCATGGAGGCTTGCCCATGGACGAGCCACACTTGTCCCCTCATCACTAATAAATATAGTATCTTGTATGTTTCTCTCTCTTATTTATTATGAATAGCTTTGCAGTGTTTACTGTCAATTTCTTCTTCACAAAACCAATTAACCAAGTCTCCTAAATGGGAAAAAAATTCTCCAAACTTAAAGCTTAAAAAAAAACTCGTGGGATTTCTTTTCTTGCAAAGCTTTTGTCAAGCTCTTAAAAAAAATAGGGCAAATTACAACTTATCCACCTGTGGTTTGGCCGAAACTTAAGTTGCCTACCCGTGGTTTGAAATTTAACACTACCCACCTAAGGCTAGCTCAATTAGAGTTCCATAACCCACTTCTATTAAAACAAGGCTAAACATATAAATTTCAAAACATAAATTTATGTAGGCAATTTAAAAACATAAATTTCAAACTATAAAAAACATAGGTGGGTAAGTTGTAATTTGCCTTTAATAATAATGAGCTTTGGTAAGGTTTGAACAGCCTTGCCACACCATGCATAGCCTTTATAATTTCTTAATTCCTTTAATTTTTTTTAATTCATCCAAAAAAAAAAATCATTTTATTTTTATCCTTTCTTCCTCTACAAAGATCACTTCCCATCCCATTTTTCTTTCCGCCATTTCTCTGTTTTTATCTCCTCTATCAAAAACCCAAAACCATATCAGTGAAATGGGTAGGAAGAAATTCTTTAATAGAGCTATTGGTATCATTTCAAGTTATAAACGAAACTATGGGGAAAAAATCAATGATAAAATACTAGTAGAAGCAAACACATACAATGCTTAAATTAAAAAAAGACAGATAGCGGTTTTTTTTGTTATTTATTTTTGAGACGATAGAGGAGATCTAATATACTGTATAAAAATCTAGAAGGCAGTAAAGGTGAAAAAAAAAAGAATAAAATTTCATTTTATATTGGGTAAACAAGATAGAGAATAAAGGATAGAATTAATTTGTAATAAATAAGGGAGAGAACGTAAAAGATGCTATATTAATTAGGATAGCTGAGGTGGCCAATATTTTTTTTTAGTCGTTAGATTTCCTACAGATCTACGGTGTAAAAAATGTGTAACTTTATAAGAGTTATACTTAGTGCAACTTTAAGCAATTTTACACAACTCAATATTTTTTAATTGAATGTGAATTTTGACATATCTACCATTAGATTACATTATTTTCATATTTTCTCAATACTTTCAAAATTTCAAAGTGATAAAAAATCAATAGCCATGTCATCAATCAATTGTTTAAATTCAAGTTTTTGTAGTTTAAAATAATGCATAAAAGATGAGTTTATGAATTGAATCACAAATTGGCATGTATGTTAAGAACATATAGAACATGTAATTCGACGGTTAGATTTTCCAAATATGAATTAAATAGCAAGTTATTGAGCGAAATAACATTATTTAGAGTTATACCAAGTGTAACTATATATATATAAACAAAATCTTGGTTATGTATTTAAATGTGCTTATCAATTATTTGAGTAATATCAAGTGTAATTTTATAATAAGTTTTGATTATCGTAATAATATTCTTTAAGAGAATGAGAAATTTGAATAATATATTTGAAACTTAAAAACTTTAGTGGTAAAGAAAAAGAAAAAAGAAAAAAAGGAAACATATCAAATCGGTCATGTTCGGTCCACTGCAATCCATATGCTCTACTTTGGTTCATTATGGTCCAATTCAGTCCATTCAATCTACTTCATTCACTTCGGTCTAATTTGTTCCACTTCAGTTCATTTCGGTCCAATTCAGTCCACTTCGGTTGATCGAGTCCATTTGGTCCACATCTGTCTAATTTGGTCTGTTCAGTCCTATTTGATCCATTTTGTCCATCTTAACCCATTTCGGTCCAATTTAGTCTACTTCAGTCGATTCGGTCCAATTCGGTCTAATTTGGTCCATTTCAGTTAACTTCGGTTCATTTGATCTAATTTGGTGTACTTACTAAATATTGAAAAAGACAAGTTTTTGTTGAGACTACTATCAATTATTTGAGTAATATCAATTGTAACTATAGGATAAGTTTTGGTTATTATAATAATCTCCATAAGAAAATGAGAATTTGAATAATAATTTTGAAACTTAAAAGTTTTAGTTGTACAAAAAGAAATTAGGAAAATATACTGCATAATAATAATAGCTAGAAGAATATGGACCATTTCAAATAATAATAATAATGTCAATAAAAAATTTTATAAATTAAAAACTTATATATTTGTAAGAATAGAGTGATGAAAATACTTTTTGAAATTGTTTAATTTTTAGGGAGAATAAATTATCTGGAATAAAATTTAGAGAATGAATTAAATATATTTAGTATAAGTTTGTTATGAGTTTTGATTATCATGATAATCTCCTTTAAGAGATGAAGAATTTAAATAATTTATTTGAAACTTAAAAAGTTTAGTTGTGCCCAAAAAAAAAAGTATACTATAACATAATTTCGAAGAATATGAACTGCCTTATACAAGAATAATATCGATCAAATACACCCAAAATAATAGAATGATATATTGGTAGATATAGAAAGATAAAAATAATTTAAATTTGTTTTTAATTTTTAGGGTGAACAAAATTTTCTTCAGCAATCTTTAGAGAACAAATTATATATGGACCAATGAGCATAAGATACTTGGCTCAATGAGCATAAGATAATGGGAAATTCCATTGGAGTGGAGCGCACAAGACAAGCAAAATTTTTTATTTGTGGTACGTAATTTTTATTGGGATGACCTTGATCTTTTCAAATATTGTCCTCACCAAATTATGAGAAGATGTGTCCCAAATGATGAAATTGTTTACAGCACTAGAAACCCTTACCGAAGAACAACGTTCAGCTTGCTCTACTCTTGCTTTCTTACATTCTACTGCGTACCACAATTAAATAAACAAATTTGAAATGATTAATCATCTTCACCAAAAACATACTCAACAAAATGAAATGCCAGCAAAATCTTATCATATGAAATACTTGCAACTCATTAATTTCCTTATCGGTGAGTGAACGTTCCATCAACCAATATGCAATCCTACAACAATGACTGGTCATTCCTTTCCTGTATGGAATATTGTCTATTAGTAGCACCTGAGAGTCACAAAGTTTAGTTTTAGAGAAGCTTCAAAGACAAGATTCAATTTCGGGCGAGAAGACTTATTGGTGAGGTATAGGATCCATTCCTTAAGAGACCAAACTTAAGCTATGTTCAGTAGTAATATATTTGAAAAGGTTAAAAGTATAATGAAATTCAGATATTTAGCAATTTCAAAATGTAGGACATAGATGACCATACACAAAATAAATCTTTTTTTTGAAAGGTAAACCATACACAAAATAAATCATAACTTGCCAATGATACCTAATGGATTGAATTTTCATATTGCTGAGGTATAGGAATAAATTGAACTAGTTTTAGCCCTAACCACAAGATTGATTCCCACAGACACTCTCATGGTCAACCATTCAACATGGATGACGTCAAAGAACCTTTGACAAGAGTTTTAACGTAATTGCAATTGTTATTTGAGAAGAAACTCTAGAACCCAACTTTATATGTGTGTGTGTGTGTGTGTGTGTGTTGTTCCCTATAAGAGGAAAAAATGATTCGTTCTTTTGGGAAGAGGTGTTTATGATGCATATTCCAAATTAATCACGGTATTGGATTTTGTTACAATTATAAGCAAAGAGAAAATTTGGCAAAGGTTTGACATTTTCTGGAAACATTTGTTATCTAGGGAAATGGTACAATGTTGTATTTGAAAATTTTGAAGGTACAATGTTGTTGAGTGTCTTTACAACCCTCCCACAATGCAAATACTAAACATGAATGCAAAGAAAGAAACTCAGCAAACCCAGTAAATGGATCTTAAATTCTTGAAAGAAAACTTAGATACAGTACCTTAAGTGTTGTTCCTTAAGTTCCTATCTTAAGATTCAATCATGTGACTATTTAACTAAAAAATATACTTCTATCCCATGAGAAAAAATTCACATGTCAAAATCTTAAGAAGAGTACCTAAAGTCAAGGTAGTTAATTTCGTACCGTACCGGCCGGTATCGCCGGTATATACCGTACCGGCCAGTGCACCGGTACAGGTACACCTATTGTTTCGTACCGGAAAAAATACCGGCCGTACCGGCCTTGTACCGGCCTTACCGGTGAAATCCGGCTGTTTCGGCCGGTAAAGATGTTTCCGGCCGGTACAAACAAGAAGAAAAAAGAAAAAGAAAAGGAAGAAGAAGATGAGAAAAATGGGTCCGTGATTCGCCTTTTTTTTTTTTTTTTTTTTTCCGATCCTCAAAGCCACTGTCTCTCCAAGCTTTATCCTTGTCTCTGAAAATTTCTGGAAAAGAGATTAGCACAAGCATTTCTTGAAGAGAATTTTGCAGCACAAGTAGAGGCACTTTTTGGAGCTAACTATAACGGGAGAGGAGAGGAAGATTGAGACGAGTAGAAGACTACCATCAGGAAGAAGACAGTCTGGACTGTTTGGAGAACTGAAGTCCGAAAAGCTAAAAAGAAGAAGGCAACTTTAGAGAAGAAAAATTTGAATACACGGCTGGGATGGGATTTGGGAATTGGGATGTGGAAATATTGGGATTTGGTAGAGACAGGACTTGAGAGAAAAAGGAGGTTAAGGACGACAAATTTGAATACACGGCTGGGATGGATTTTGGGATGTGGGCATATTGAGATTTGGTAGAGATGGGACTTAATAGCATGTTTGGGAGTTAAAAAAAGGAGGGGGAGTAGAGTAGAGGGAGGGAGAGTAATTCAATTACCTTGTTTGGAAGTTTTTTAAGGAAGGAGGGAGAGGGATTTGGAGGGGTTTGGAGGGATTTCAACTACCTCTAACCCCTCATTTTTAATTCCTCCAAATTGGAGAGATTTGGAGGGAGAGTAGAGTAGATAAGTTATTGGTCAAATGAATTCCCTAATTTACCCTTTCTAAATTAACATAATTACCCTTTCTAAAGGGCTAATTACTCCCTTCTCCCTCTCTAATTTTAAAAACATCCAAACAATGTAGAGAGGATTCATTCCCCTCTATTCTCCTCCCCACTACTCTCCTTCCCTCTACTCCCCTCTACTCTCCTCCCTCTCTAAACTTCCAAACAAGCCATAAGAGAAAAAGGAGGACAAGAGAATATGTAAGAAAGAGGAGATGGAGAAATGCATAAAAGAATTGATAGGTGGGGGTGGGGCCGGTCTTAGAGTGCAATGACTACAAGAGGGAGTAATATATATATATATATATATATATACACTCTATTAATTTTTTTAAAATTTTTTTATGTAATGACTAATACTTTGTATTATTTAATAAATATTTATAATTATATAGAAAATTATACTTGACAATATATAAAAAATATAAATAAAAATATTTTTAATAATTTTTTAATTGCTACACCCGTATTCTACTTTGTTGGTTTTTTTTTTTTTTTTTGATGAACTTGTTGGTTTCTCTAAAGTATATTATTATTATTATTATTATTATTATTATTATTATTATTATTATTAGATGAGTGACATAAATTTATCATTTTAAAATTTTATATACATATATATATATATATATATCTCAATATTAGCGGTAATCCCGAAACGGTACACCGGTATTGACCGGTACCCGAAATATATCGTACCGTTGGTCAAACCGGTATAGCCTCCGGTACGGTATTGACTTCCTTGCCTAAAGTACAGCACCTAAGTACTGTACCTTAAGTCTTGCCCATTTTTGAATATTGACTGCAATAAGTAACAGTAAAATCAGAAAAATTCAATGCCTCAGACTGCAATAGTCAATGGCAATCCCATAACAGTATAACAAGAAGAATAGAAAACCAACCCAGATAGTAAAATTGCTTGCCAACTACATACACAACAAAAATACAGCATAATGAGAAACTATAACATAGCAAATTCAAAAACAAGACCACCCAGTACGGAAATTGCAAATGCAAAGAACACCCATAATAATTTGAACAAAAAAGTTCATAATTTGGGACCAACTTAATTGTGATAATGCAATAATTTCAGTGTTACATGGCAATTCAAATCAAAATGGTATTTTAGCATCCTAAGAGCAACCACATCAGCATGTGTATAGTCTTCTAAAATAAAAAAAAATGTACCCATTTTACACATTTTGAGCAAAAAAACACCCACATCAGTAGTTGTAAAAATGTGTAAATATACACATTAGCTACAATAACCGTGTATATTTACACGGTTACTGTAACTCGTCTTTCTATTATTTTAATGTTTGTTTCTCTCTCCTCTCAACTCTCTTAGGCTCACAGCTCTCTCTTTCTCTCATCTCATAAATCTTTCTTCCTCTAGCTTCCATTGACCGTTGTTTGATCGGGTTTCTTCCTCTTTCTCTTCCTCTAGTTTCCATTCGGGTTGAATGGGGTTGATCAATGGGTTTAATCGTCAATCTTGTTGCTCAGGGTGTCGATCTCGAAGAAAAGGAGAATCATTGGCTTGACTTCGTCAGATATGGAAGCCCACGACACCCGTTTATGCTTTGATTCAACGGAGAAGACGATGAATTCCAACAGAGTAATGAACACTGGTGATTTATTGCTCTAGCAATGAGTCTAGCGATCTTGTATTTGGTTTTTTCTCTTTGTAATTCCAGTTTGTTCTATTTGATCGTTGATAGTGGCTGGGTGTGGGTGATTTTGGGTTTGTGTTGGGTCTGTGAAAGGGTTCTAGAGAGGAAAGGGAAGGAAATAATAAAAAATGTAAAAAGAATGAATATTTTGTTGAATAAATGTGTAGAATAGATAAACTGATGTGAGTGTTTTGTAAAAGTAGATGTGTAAAATAGAAAAAGTAGGTTTTTTTCTTGCAAAATAAACTGAAAATTTGCACAAATTGATGCAGATGCCCTAAAACCAAAAAAGGCACTGTCCAATGAGCTATCACTATTTTTTTTTTAACTTGCTATTATAGAAAATTGCTACCATTAGAGCATCCACATTGGCAAATGCCATCCTATCCCATTTTACCATCCTAGAAACCTACTTTATTAATTATACCATATCATTTTACAATACACCCAACATCCAAAAATTCTATTTTTTTCTCATTTTATTTAAATATTCTTTTTTATTCCATTTTTTACTATTTTTTTCTCTCTTCCTTTTCTTCTCTTTCTCCCTCAACCTCTAGCACAGACCACAACTAAACAAACAATCACCACCACACCACCACCATGCCCACCACGCCACCACTACCCTCTACCCAACAAAATCCCACCGGAACCAAAAACCCAAAATAAATAAATAAAACAAAACAAAACCCACCAAGTACCCACTAAAAACCCAACAAACCCATAGCAACCCAACCAACCAAACGTCGGTCACCATGTCAACACCACCAAACCCACCAAACACCGGCCTCTATGCCGATCTCCACGCCGGTCTCCACACCGATCTCCACCACGTTGACCTCCAGCCACCACGCTCATCTCAGCCGCGCCACCAGCCTCACCACCATACCGCTTCAAAGAAACTGATTGGAACGTGACTATTGGAATAGAGATTGGGGCCAAAAAAACCAAAAGGAGCCAAACGCTGGTCTCTAATGCTGATCTCCACGCCAGTCTCCACCACGCCGATCTAGAAATCCATCACCCATGACAACCAACCCCCCACGCCAACAGATAGAGAAGAGGGTGACAGATAGAAAAAATAAAGAAAAGAGAGAGGTAGACAAGTGAGTCAGATTTGGAATAAAAAATAATATTTTAATTTTACCATTAAGCTACAGTATGATTCTATGTTTAGAATCATATTGTAGCACAATCGTTTTTTTTTTTTTTTTCGTTGCAATAGTTGCAAAACCCAATGCCTAATGGAGTGACATTTTGGGCCTGAATTGTAAATTAGGCCTACATTTGAGATTTGCAATATCCATTGTTGATGTACAGAAAACCACTTTGATTTTGAAATTTGAATGGTATTTTTTTTTTTCTTTTTTTAAGGTATTTACTATTTCCAGCGCTATAAAGCCACACAAAAACACAGCAAAGTTAAAAAAAAGAAAAAAAAAAGAAAAAAAAGAAAGACAGAGCAAAGTGAAACCCAGAAAAACCAGCAGAGCCAAATTGGAAAACACAGCAAAAGTGAAACCCAGAAGAACCAATAGACCCAAAATCCCAATGTTGCAGATTCAGAGAACAAATTAATAAAAGGGGTAAATTCCTTTCTCATTGTACTTTTTTTTTTTATAATCCTTTTCTCATTGTACTTGTTCATACATTTTCTTGTACACAATCTCACACACTAGAAATGCACATGGACTCAAATTCTACAGCCTATTTAGGTAACCCTAGATCAAAGAAAGGGAGTGAGAGACCCTTTAGGGTTTGAAATTTTCGACAGGGAGAGAGAAGTGAAGTCGAGTTCAAGAGTGACGGGTTCGTAGTAGAATAAGAGGAAACCACCGTTGTTGGTGTCCGTGGCTTCAGCTTTTCAGGACCAGCAGTTTAGAGAGGAGATCGAGACATTTGGGTCTGGGTTTGAGAGATAGAAAGAAAAGTGGTGGCGATGATGGCCTGAGAGTTTTCAAAGAGAGAGGAGGGTTTGAGAATGTTCTAGAATGAGCTGGAGAACTCGATTGGCTGAGAGTTTTTGGGCTGGTCCCAGCTTGCCCATTTCTTTTGTTTAGTAACTTAAGGCCCGGCTCATAATAAACATAAACTCTCTCAAGCCGAAGCCCAAAAAGCCATATAAAAAGCCTAACCCAAAATAAAAAGAAACAAATTCACATGCTTAGCTTTTTTTTTTTTTTTTTGGAATAAATTGTTTACATGTTAATGGGTTTTGCCCATGTTTACATACTCATGCATTTTTCATGTATAAAATTTTAATAAAAAATAAAAAGGGGATGATTGAATTAATGAACTTAATATAGAGTTTTAATAAAGTTCCAAATAAAATGGTAAGCTTTATTATTAAAAAAACTAAAGTCTGGTTCTTTTGTAAATAAACCAGCACCAGCATGTAGGGACATACAAGTTCACATGCTCAATAATGAACCAAATGCGAAAAATTTTAGTTATCCTATAAATGTTGAACCTTGGGATTAGTTGCAAAATAAGGTGCTAATTTTTAAACAAATCTGGACGATTAATACATCTAAAGTACATAATTTTTTATTGAATTTTCATGATTTTATAAGTTTAACGAATTTGAATTTTTTTACAAATTTGGACTTTTACAAATTTGGACTATCTGTACATTTACTGTGCACAATTTTCCCTTCGATTTTCATGATTTCCTACATTCAACAAATTTTTTTTTTTTTTTTTTTTTTTTTTTTTTACAAATCCGAACAATTGGTAGATCTAATATATACAATTTTTCATTGTATTTTACAACTTTGTACCTTCAACGAAATCAAATTTCTCTGTTAGAATTTTGACCTCTTAAAACTCAATCAGATTAACTTAGTTATTTAGTAAAGTGATTAACTTAGGTAAATTATGCAGTTCTAGGTTAACAAAAATATATCATATCATGCAAAGTGCGGAAAATAAAGAATATACGATATGATAATTCAGGAAAACCAAACTGGTAAAAAACCTGGGGAGAATTTAACCTAGCTATTCTCAAGGTAAAAAGCAAAACCACTATGAAAGAATTGAAGTTTGTACAATGGCAACTTAGATCACTAATATCCTATTGCTACCTCGAGTAAAAAACTTACTACCATGACCCCATGATAACTCTGAATTCACGAACTATTTCTTTCCTTGCCATTTGCAAAACACAAACACCCACGTTTGTGACTTTAAGATCCTACTCAAAGGTTTAGCAACACATACTCTCTTGTTTGCGACTCCAAAACCACTTTTGAAAGTTTAGATCATCAACACCTTTGATAACTAAAGAAGACAGCAACTTCAATAACACTGGATCTTGAGATTCTTCAAGGAATAACACCGGAAGAAGACATGAGAGAGCTTTTTAGGTACAAAACCCTAAATACAAAAGTGGCACACTCTTCTCTATCTAAAAAGCCTTATAAAAACGGGCTTAGGGTTTCTTTTATATAGTGGAAGAAGTAGATCTGAAACCCTAATTTTTAATGGGCTTGAACTGCTGTTTGGGCTTAATTAAAATTCTGCAGATACGACTTTCGATCGGTCGAGCCTGTTTCTCGATCAGTCAAACCAGACAGATTTTGAAATCTTCTTCCTACAGCTTATATGTTCTTGTGTGTTCACGATTTGTCAATTGTTCTAAACTTTTAGAACCTAACATTCTCAACAAGTCCGGACTATTTGTACGTCTGATGTACATAATTTTCCATTGAATTTTCACGAATTTGTACATTCAACAAATTCGTACTTTTAAACAAATTTGAATGATATTTGCATTTAATGTACATAATTTTTCACTGAATTTTCACGATTTGGTACATTCTTTGATTTTCTATTGAGAGTTTTCACGGTTTTGTTCATTCAACGATTTTGAAATTTTCAACAAATTCGGAAGATCAATACATTAGTACACAATTTTCCATTTAATTTTCAGAATTTTGTGTATTCAACAAATTCGTACTATCTGTAAATTTACTTTTCACTTTTATTTTGAAATTTCTAGATTTTATACTTTCAACAAATAATTTTTTTTTTTTTGCAAATTTGAACGATCTGTACATCTAATGTACACAATTTTCCCTTGAATTTTCACGATTTCGTACTTTCAACGAAATCAAATTTCTCAACAAGTTTGGAATATTTGTATATCTAATGTACACAATTTTCCATTGAATTTTCAAGGTTAGGTACATTCCTTAATTCTCCATCAAATTTTCAAGAATTTGTACATTCAATGAATTCAATTTTTTTTACAAATCTAAACGATCTGTAAGTCTAATTTACAAAATTTTCTATTGAGATTTCATGATTTTGTACATTCAACGAATTCGAATTTTTAAACAAATTCATACGATCTATACATCTAATGTACATAATTTTTCATTGAATTTTCATGATTTTGTGCTTACAAAGAAATCAAATTTCTCAACAAGTTCAGACTATTTTTACATCTAATGTACACAATTTTTCATTGAATTTTCATGATTTGGTACGTTTATTGATTTTCCATCAAATTTTCATGAATTTGTACATTCAACAAATTTGAATTTTTTTACAAATCTGAACGATCTGTTCATCTAATGTACACAATTTTTCATTGAATTTTCACGATTTTGAACTTTCAATGAAAACAAATTTCTCAACAAGTTCGGACTATTTTTACATCTAATGTATTGATGTACATAATTTTCCATTGAATTTTCATGATTTGGTACGTTCTTCGTTTTTCGGTCAAATTTTCAAGAATTCGTATACTCAACGAATTCGAATTTTTTTACTAATTCAAATGATCTGTACGTCTAATATACAAAATTTTCCATTTAATTTTCAAGATTTTGTACATTCAACGAATTTGAATTTTTAAACAAATTCGTATGATCTATACATCTAATGTACATAATTTTTTATTTGATTTTCATGATTTGGCACGTTCTTCGATTTTACATTGAGATTTCACGATTTTGTCCATTCAACGATTTCAAATTTTACATCAAATGTGGACTATTAGTACATTAGTGCACAGTTTTCCATTAAATTTTTATGATTTTGTACATTCAACAAATTAGAATTTTTAACAAATTCGGATGATTTGTACATCTACTTTACATAATTTTCATGATTTGGTACGTTCTTCAAATTTTCAATGAATTTTCAAAATTTCACACATTCATTGAATTCGAATTTTTCAACAGATTCGGACTATCTGTGTATCTAATGTATACAATTTTCCTTTGAATTTTCATGATTTTCTACTTTCAACTAATCAAATTTCTCAACAAGTCTGAATATTTGTACATCTAATGTACAATTTTCCATTGGATTTTCATGATTAGGTATGTTTTTAATTTTCCTTCAAATTTTCACAAATTTGTACATTCAACAAATTTGAATTTTTTTAGAAATCTGAACATTTTGTATGTCTAATGTACAAAATTTTCCATTGAAATTTCACAATTTTGTCCACTCAACGAATTCGAATTTTTAAACAAATTCATATGATCTAAACATCTAATGTACATAATTTTCCATTGAATTTTCATAATTTTGTACTTTCAACGAAATCAAATTACTCAACAAGTCCGGATTATCTGTACATCTTATGTACTCAATTTTCCATTGAATTTTCACGATTTTGTACGTTCATTAACTTTCCATCGAATTTTCACAAATTTGTATATTTAACGAATTCAAATTTTTCTACAAATCCAAACGATCTGTACATTTAATGTACACAATTTTGAAATGAATTTTCATAATTTTGTACTTACAACGAAAACAAATTCGTCAACAAGTCCAGACTATTTGTACATCTAATGTACAATATTTTCCATTGAATATTCATGATTCGGTACGTTCTTTGATTTTCCATAGAATTTTCACGAAATTGTACATTCAACGAATTCGAATTTATTTACTAATCCGAACAATCTGTACATCTAATGTACAAAATTTTTCAATTAATTTTCACGATTTGGTATGTTCTTCAATTTACCATTGAGTTTTCACAATTTTGTACATTCAACGATTTCAAATTTTTCATCAAATCTAGATGATTAGTACACAGTTTTCCGTTGAATTTTTACAATTTTGTACATTCAACGAATTCAAAATTTTAAACAAGAACAAATTTTATGTCTAATGTACTTAATTTTCCCTTAAATTTTCACGATTCTGTAGTTTCAATGAAATCAAATTTCTCAACAAGTTCGGACTATTTGTACATCTTATGTACACAATTTTCCTTTGAATTTTTACGATTTGGTACGTTCATTGATTTTCCATCGAATTTTTACTAATTTGTACATTCAACGAATTCGATTTTTTTTTACCAGTCTGAACAACTTGCTTATCTAATGTACACAATTTTTCATTGAGTTTTCACAATTTTGCACTCTCAACAAAATCAAATTTCTCAACAAGTCCAGACAATTTGTACATCTAATGTACACAATTTTCAATTGAATTTTCTTGATAGGGTACGTTCTTCAAATTTCCATTGAATTTACACGAAATTTTACAATCAACGTATTCAATTTTTTTTACTAATCCGAATGATCAGTACGTCTGATGTACACAATTTTACATTAAATTTTCACGATTTAATACATCCAACCAATTCAAAGTATTGAACAAATTCATACAATTTGTATATCGAATGTAGATAATTTTTCATTAAATTTTCAGGATTTAGTACGTTCAATTTTACATTGAGATTTCATGATTTTGTACATTCAATGATTTCAACTTTTTTAATCAAATCTGGATGATTAGTACATTAGTACATATTTTTCCTTCGAATTTTTCACGATTTTGTACATTCAACGAATTCGAATTTTTAATCAAATTCAAATGATTTGTACATCTATTGTACATAATTTTTCTTTTAATTTTCACGATTTAGTATGTTCTTCGATTTTTCATTAAAATTTCACGATTTTGTACCTCCAACGATTTTGAATTTTTTTACAAATCCAAACGATTTGTACGTCTAATGTACAAACCTTTGCATTTAATTTTCATGATTTTGTACATTCAACGAATTTGAATTATTAAGCAGATTTAGAAGATCTGTGCATCTAATGCTTTTCCATTGAATTTTCTTGATTTTGTACTTTCATCAAAATCAAATTTCTCAACAAGTTTGGACTATCTGTACATCTTATTTACACAATTTTTCATTGAATTTTCACTATTTGGTATGTTCATTGATTTTCTTTCAAATTTTCACGAATTTGTACATTCAACAAATTCTAATTTTTCTTACAAATTTGAACAATTTGTAGGATGATTGTACAAAGTTTTCCATTGAGTTTTCACGATTTTGTACATCCAACGAATTCGAACATTTAAACAAATCCAAACGATCTATAGATCTAAAGTCCATAATTTTCCATTGAATTTTCATGATTTTGTTCTTTCCAATAAGTCAAATTTCTCAACAAGTCCGGACTATCTGTACATTGATTTTACTTCGAATTTTTACAATTTGGTGTGTTCATTGATTTTTCTTCGCATTTTCACAAATTTGGATATTCAACGAATTCGATTTTTTTTTCCTTACAAATCTAAATGATCAATACATTTGAAGTACAGAATATTCCATTGAATTTTAACGATTTTGAACTTGCAACGAAATCAAATTTTCCTACAAATCTAGACTATCTGTACATCTTATGTACACAATTTTCCATAGAATTTTCATGATTTAGTACTTTCTTCGATTTTCCATTGAATTTTCCCGAATTTGTACATTCAACGAATTCGAATTTTTTTACTTATCTGAATGATCAGTATGTCTAATGTACAAAATTTTACATTGAATTTTCACGATTTTGTACATTCAATGAATTCGAAATTTTAAACAAATTCATAAAATCTACACATCTAATATACCAAATTTTTCATTTAATTTTCATGATTTCGTATGTTGTTCGATTTTCCATTGAGATTTCACAATTTTGTACATTCAACAATTTCGAATTTCTCACCAAATCTGGATGATTAGTACATTAGTACACAATTTTCCATTGAATTTTCACGACTATGTACATTCAACGAATTCAAATTTTTTTAAAAATCCGGACGATCTTTATATCTAATGTACATAATTTTCCATTGAATTTTCACGATTTAGTACGTTCTACAATTTTATACGAATTCTAATTTTTCAATGGATTCGGACTATCTGTACATCTAGTGCATACAATTTTCCCTTGAATTTTCATGATTTTGTACTTAGAACGAAATCAACTTTCTAAACAAGTCTGGAATATTTGTACATCTAATGTGCAAAATTTTCCACTGAATTTTCATGATTAGGTACGTTCTTCGATTTTTCATTGAATTTTCACGAATTTGTACATTGAACAAATTCGAATTTTTTTAGAAATCTGAACGTTCTGTACATCTAATATACAAAATTTGCCATTGAATTTTCACTATTTTGCCCATTCAATGAATTCAAATTTTTAAACAAATTCATGTGATCTGTATATCTAATGTACATAATTTTCGATTGAATTTTCATGATTTTGTACTTTCAATGAAATCAAATTCCTCATCTTATGTACACAATTTTCGATTGACTTTTCACGATTTGGTACGTTCGTTAATTTTCCATTGAATTTTTACGAATTTTTACATTCAACGAATTTGATTTTTTTTTTTTTTTTAAATCCGAACAATCTGTACATCTATTGTACACAATTTTCCAATGAATTTTCACGATTTTGTACTTTCAACAAAAAAAAATTTGCCAACAAGTGCAGACTATTTGTACATCTAATGTACAATATTTTCCATTGAATTTTCATGATTTGGTACGTTCTTTGATTTTACATAGAATTTTCACGAATTTGTACATCCAACGAATTTGAATTTTTTTACTAATTGGAATGATCTGTACGTCTAATGTACAAAATTTTCCATTGAATTTTCACGATTTTGTACATTCAACAAATTTGAATTTTTAAACAAATTCATACAATATGTTCGTTTAATGTAAATAATTTTTCATTTTACTTTCACGATTTGGTATGTTCTTCGATTTACCATTGAGTTTTCATGATTTTGTACATTCAACGATTATGAATTTTTCATCAAATTGGATGATTAGTACATTACAACATAGTTTTTTGTTGAATTTTCACAATTTTGTACATTCAACAAATTTGAATTTTTAAACAAGTCCGAATGATCTATAGATCTAATTTACATATTTTTCCCATGATTTTTCACAATTTCATGATTACAACGAAATCAAATTGCTCAACAAGTCTAGATTATCTGTACATCTTATGTACACAATTTTCCTTTGAATTTTCACAATTTGGTACGTTAATTGATTTTCCATTGAATTTTTCAAGAATTTGTACATTCAACAAATTCGATTTTTTTTAACAATCTGAACATCTAATGTACACAATTTTCCATTGAATTTTCACCATCCGTACTTTTTATGTACTCAATTTTCCTTTCTATTTTCATGATTTGGTATGTTAATTGATTTTCCATCGAATTTTTAAGAATTTGCACATTCAACAAATTCGATTTCTTTTACCAATTTGAACAATCTGTACATCTAATTTACATAATTTTCCATTGAATTTCCATGATTTTGTACTCTCAACAAAATCAAATTTCTCGACAAGTCCAGACTATTTGTACATCTAATGTACACAATTTTCAATTGAATTTTCATGATTGGCTACATTGTTCGATTTTCCATCGAATTTACACGAATTTGTACATTCAACGTATTCGATTTTTTTTACTAGTCCGAACGATCAGTACGTCTAATGTGCAAAATTTTACATTGAATCTTCACGATTTTGTACATTTAACAAATTCGAAGTTTTAAACAAATTCATACGATCTGTACATCTAATGTAAATAATTTTTCATTTAATTTTCAATATTGGGTACATTGTTCGATTTTCCATTGAGATTGCACGATTTTATACAGTCAACAATTTCAAATTTTTCATCAAATCTGGATGATTAGTACATTAGTACATAGTTTTCCATTGAATTTTTCACAATTTTGTACATTCAACGTTCGAATTTTAAAACAATTCTGGACGATCTGTACATCTAATGTACGTAACTTTCCACTGAATTATTACAATTTGGTACGTTTTTTCAATTTTCCTTTGAATTTTCACATTTTTACACATTCAACAAATTCAAATTTTGCAACAAATTTGGACTATCTGTACATCTAATGTACACAATTTTCCTTGAATTTTCACGATTTTGTGCTTTCAACGAAATCAAATTTCTCAACAAGTCCGGAATATTTATACATCTAATGTACACAACTTTCCTTTGAATTTTCACGATTAGGTATATTCTTTGATTTTCCATCGAATTTTCATGAATTTGTACAATTAACGAATTCTAATTTTTTTTTACATATCTGAACGTTCTATACGTCTAATGTAAGAAAGTTTTTGTTGAATTTTCACAATTTTGTACATTTAACGAATTTAAATTTTAAAACAAATTCATACTATCAGTAGATCTAATGTACATATTTTTTCATTGAATTTTCATAATTTTGTACTTTCAACGAAATCAAATTTCTCAACAAGTCCGAAAATCTGTACATCTTATGCACACAATTTTCAATTGAATTTTCACAACTTGGAACGTTCATTGATTTTCCATCGAATTTTCATGATTTTGTACATTCAATGAATTCAAAATTTTTTTTTTAATTCTGAACAATCTGTACATCTCATGTACACTATTTTCCATTCAATTTTCATGATTTTGTACTTCCAACGAAAACAAATTTGTCTACAAGTCCGAACTATTGTACATCTAATATATGCAATTTTCCATTGAATTTTCATGATTTTGTACATTCAAAATAATCAAATTTTTAAACAAATCCAGACGATCTGTACATCTAATGTACATAATTTTCCTTTGAATTTTCACGATTTGGTACATTTTTCAATATTAAATTGAATTTTCACAATTTAACACGTTCAACAAATTTGAAATTTTCACAATTTTCCCTTGAATTTTCACGATTTTGTACTTTCAAAGGAATAAAATTTCTTAAATAAGTCCGGCATATATTTGTACATTTAATATACACACTTTTCAATTGAATTTTCATGATTTGGTACATTCTTTGATTTCCCATTGAAATTTGTACATTTAACAAATTCGAATTTTTTTACAAATCTGAACGATTCGTACATCTAATGTACAATATTTTCCATTGAATTTTCATGATTTTCTACATTCAATGAATTTGAATTTTTAATCAAATTCATACGACCTGTAAATCTATTGTACATAATTTTTCTTTTTTAATTTTCACAATTTGAAACATTCTTCGATTTTCCATTGAGATTTCATGATTTTGTACCTCCAATGATTTCGAATTTTTTACAAATCTGAATGATCTGTATGTCTAATGTACAAAACTTTGCATTGAATTTTCCTGATTTTGTACATTCAATGAATTCTAATTTTTAAACAAATTTATAACATCTAATGTTTTTCCATTGAATTTTCTTGATTTTTTACTTTCAATGAAATCTAATTTCTTAACAACTCTAGACTATTTGTGCATCTTATGTATACAATTTTCCTTTGAATTTTCATGATTTGGTATGTTCATTGATTTGCCTTTGAATTTTCATGAATTTGTACATTCAACGAATTCTAAGTTTTTTACAAATCCGAACGATGTGTACGTCGATTGTACAACATTTTCCATTGAATTTTCACGTATTGTATATCCAACAAATTTGAATTTTTAAACAAATCCATAGGATTTGTACATATTATGTCCATAATTTTCCATTGAATTTACTTGATTTTGTACTTTCAACGAAGTCAAATTTCTCGACAAGTCCGGACTATCTATACATTGATTTTCCTTTGAATTTTTACGATTTGATATGTTCATTGATTTTCCATCGCATTTTCATGAATTTGACTTTCCATGAATTTGATTTTTTTTTTTTTTTTACAAATCAGAAAGATCTGTACATCTAATGTACACAATTTTCGATCATATTTTGACGATTTTGTACTTTCAACGAAATCAAATTTCTCTACAAGTTTGAACTATCTGTACATCTTATGTACATAATTTTCCATTGAATTTTCATGATTTGGTACGTTCTTCAATTTTCCATTCAGGTTTCACGAATTTGTACATTCAACAAATCAAAATTTTTTACAAATCTGAATGATCTGTACGTCTAATGTACAAAATTTTACATTGGATTTTCACGATTTTGTACATTCAACGAATTCAAAATTTTAAAAAAATCCATACAATTTGTACATCTAATGTACATAATTTTTCATTTAATTTTTGTGATTTGGTTTGTTGTTCAATTTTCCATTGAGATTTAACGATTTTGAATTTCTCATCAAATTTGAATGATTAGTACAATAGTACATAATTTACCAGTGAATTTTCATGATTTTGTACATTGAACGAATTCGAATTTTTAAACAAATCCGGACGATCTGTACATCTAATGTACATAATTTTCCATTCAATTTTCTCGATTTGGTATGTTCTTCAATTTTTCCTTGAATTTTCACAATTTCACACATTCAATGAATTCGAATTTTCAACAAATTTGGACTATCTGTATATCTAATGTACACAATTTTCCCTTGAATTTTCTCAATTTTGTACTTTCGACAAAATCAAATTTCTCAACAAGTCCGGAATATTTGTACAACTAATGTGCACAATTTTTCTTTCAATTTTCACAATTTGGTACGTTCCTCGTTTTTCCATCAAATATTCACTAATTTGTACATTCAATGAATTTGAATTTTTTACAAATCGGGATGACCTATATGTCTATCATACAAAACTTTCCATTCAATTTTCACAATTTTATACATTCAATGAATTCAATTTTTTTCCAACTTTGGGCGATTATGTGAATCTAATGTACTGAAATTTTCATTTAATTTTCACGATTTTGTACTTTGAACGAAATCAAATTTCTCAACAAATCCGGACTATTTGTACATCTAATGTGCACAATTTTCCAATGAATTTTCACAATTTGGTACCATCTTTGATTTTCCATTGAATTTTCAAGATTTATAAGTTCAACAAATTCAAGTTTTTTTTTTTTTTTTTTTTTTTAAATTCAAACAACATGTACTTCTAATGCACACAATTTTTCATAGAATTATCATGATTTTGTAGCTTCAATTTTTCATAGGATTTTCATAAAATATCATATTTCTCAATAAATTAGACTATCTATACATCTAATGTGCACAATTTTCCATTGACTTTCTTGGGTTCGTATGTTTTTTTATTTATTTTTCATTGAATTTTCACGATTTTATACTTTCAACAAATTCTAATTTTTCAACAAATCCGGACAATCTATACATCTATTGTTCCCTTTTTTGCATTGAATTTTCATGATTTTTTACATTCAATGAAATCAATTTTTTTTTTAAAACAAATTTGGACGATCTATACATTAGTACCTAATTTTCCATTTGATTTTCACAATTTTGTACATTTGCAGAATTGGAATTTTTCAAATGAATCTGGACTATCTTTATATCTAATGTACAAAATTTTCTATTGGATTTTCACGATTTTGTACTTTCTACGAATCTAATTCTTTTTTACAAATACGGAAGATCTGTACATCTAATGTATCGAATTTTCCATTGAATTTTAACGGCTTTGCACTTTCAACGATATCAAATTTCTCAACAAATCTGGAAATTCTGTACATTTAATCTACACGATTTTTGATTGATTTTTCATGGTTTGCTACCTTCTTTGATTTTCCATTGAGTTTTCACGATTTTGTAAATTCAAAGATTTTGATTTTTTCAACAAATTTGGATGACCTATGCATATATTTTACACAAATATTCATTGAATTTTCAAGATTTTGTACGTTCTACGAATTCAAATTTTTCAACAAATCCCAAACTATATGTACATCTAATGTACACAATTTTCCATTGGATTTTCACAATTTTTTATATTCAACGAATTCAAATTTTTTTACAAATTTGGCCGATTTGTACATCTAATGTACACAAATTTTCATTGAATTTTCACTGTTTTATATAAGGGTGGCAATTTATGTTCACGTGTTGGGTTCGTGTCATGTCAATTCCTGAGTATTCGATTATATGAGTCAACCCTAACCTGACATGTTTATTAAACGGGTCAAAATTCTCAACCTTAACACAACTCCCATGTCGACTTGTTTATCAGATTTTATCAATACGAAGAAAAAAAACTAGTTTTAATATTAACCAAATTGATATGAACTATGAAAAACCAAACAAACTAATAAATATTTTTAATATAAAATTCAAAACTAATAAGTAACTGGCTCACAAATAATCATTTAAAACTAAAACATATCTCAATATCACAAATAAACAATTATAATATGTCAAACAAAATAAGCTCCAACAACTAATAATTTTATATACCTAGGGTTTAAAGGGTATATTGGTAAAATGTCATTTAATTAAACCAGTCAGACAGGTCAAACGGGTTTTATGTGATGGACACTATCCCAACCCGTTTATTAAATGGGTCAGTCCTGTTAGCCTAAATATGACATGAACCCATTAAGCCTCAACCCATAACCTACTAATTTCGTATCATGTCATGTCGAGTTTGCAGGTCATGTCCAATTCTGCCCCCCTAGTTTTATACATTCAACGAATTCAAGTTTTTTTTTTTTTTACAAATTCAAATAATCTATATTGCTAATGTACCCAATTTTTCACTGAATTTTCAAGATTTTGTACATTCAACGATATCAAATTTCACAACAAATCTAACTCTCTGTACAACTAATGTACACAATTTTTCATTGAATTTTCATGGTTTGGTACGTTCTTTGATTTTTCCATTGAATTTTCATGATTTTGTACTTTCAACGAATCTGAATTTTTCAACAAATCTGGATGATCTGTACAATAGTACATAGTTTTATATCTAATTTTCATGATTTTGTACATTCAATGAATTGGAAATTTGGAACAAATCTGGACTATTTGCGCATCTAATGTATACTATTTTCCATTGGATTTTCAGGATTTTTTTCATTCAACGAATTCAAATTTTCTTCACAAATCCAGATGTTCTATATTTCTAATGTACACACATTTTCCATTTAATTTCCTAGATTTTGTACTTTCAAAGAAATCAAATTTCACAACTAATCTGGACTATCTGTACATCTAATGTACGTAATTTTCCATTCAATTTTCATGATTTGGTGCATTCTTCAATTTTCCATTGAATTTTCATCATTTTGTACATTCAACAAATTCAAATTTTTCAATAAATTTAGAAGATCTAGATATAAGTACATAATTTTCCATTTAATTTTCACGATTTTGTACATTCAACGAATAGGAATTTTTCTACAAATTTGGACTATTTGTTCATCTAATGTACACAATCTTCCATTGGATTTTAACAATTTTTTACGTTCAACGAATTCAAAATTTTCTTACAAATATGGATGATCTATACTTCTAATGAACACAAATTTCCATTTAATTTTCATGATTTTGTACTTTCAATGAAATTAAATTTATCAACAAATTTAGACTATCTATACATTTAATGTACACAATTTTCCATTGAATTTTCTCTATTTTGTATGTTCAACGAGTTCAAATTTTTCAACAAATCCTAGACTATTTGTGTATCTATTGTACACAATTTTCCACACAATATTGACGATTTTGTAAATTCAATGAATTCAAAATTTTCAACAAATCCGGACGATCTATACATAGTACACAATTTTCCTAAATTTTCACAATTTTTTACATTCAACGAATTCGAATTATTTTACAAAGTTGGACTATTTGTACATCTAATGTACACAGTATTCCATTGAATTTTCATAGTTTTGTACATCTAACGAATTCAATTTTTTGACAAATCTGGACTATCTATATATCAAATATACACAATTTTCCATTGAATTTACGATGATTTAGTACATTCAACGAAATTAAAATTTTCAACAAATCCGGACTATCTATACATCTAATGTACACCATTTTCCATTGAATTTTCAAGATTTTGTATGTCGAACGAATTCAAATTTTTCAACAAATCCTGGAAAAATTGTACGTCTAATGTACAAAATTTTCCATTGGATTTTCACTATTTTTTTCATTCAACGAATTCAATTTTTTTTTATACAAATTTGAACAATCTATACATCTATTATACACAATTTTCTGTTGAATTTTATCGATTTTTTACTTTCAAAGAAATCAAATTTCTCAGCATATCCTGGACTATCTGTACATCTAATGTGCATAATTTTCCATTGGATTTTCATGGTTTCATACATTCTATGAATTCAAGTTTTTTTTACAAATTTAAATGATCTGTACATTTAATGCACACAATTTTTATTGAATTTTCATGATTTTTATACTTTCAACAATATCAAATTTCTCAACAAATTGGACTATTAGAACATCTAATGTACATAAATTTCCATTGAATTTTCACAGTTTGAAACGTTCTTTAAATTTCCATTGAATTTTCATGATTTTGTACTTTCAGCGAATTTAAATTTTTCAACAAATTCGGACGATCTCTACACATATTTTACACCTTAGAAAAAACCCAATGATTGGTGGCGACTTCACTTACCTTTGGTAAATACAGGTTAAATTCAACTCAATTCAAGTCACGCACCAAAAGTCCTTTCACCCCTCCTCATTTCGTAGCACCCGAGAGCTTGGCTTTGGGGCACGAGCGTCACCGCAATGGGTGGTCGACTGCCGTGAGGCACCAACAGTACTTTTAACGAAATTAAATTTCTCAACAAATTTGAACTATTTGTACATCTAATATACACAATTTTCCATTGAATTTTCTCAATTTCGTACGTTCGATGAATTCAATTTTTTCAACAAATCTTACACTATCAGTACATCTAATGTACACAATTTTCCCTTGAATATTCACCATTTTGTAAATTCATAGAATTCAAAATTTTCAACAAATCCGAATGATTTGTACATTTGTTCACAGCTTTCTATTTATTTTTCACAATTTTTTAACATTCAATGAATCCGAATTTTTCTACAAATCTAGACTATTTTTGATTTTATAGAAAATGGTAGTGGTAGACCGTCCCTTTGGAAAACTATAAGAAAACTCCGTTTTTTTATTGTGTAGAGTCATAGACATTTGACAATCCAAATAATACCGAAACGTACCGAATGGCTTATTAGTATCATTCAAGAAAGCAAACTTACCATTGGCACTCTAAAAATGTAAGTGAATTGAGGAATATTCACATTGGTGTCTCCACATTAGAGCTAGGGTGGTCACAGGACCACCCTGACTTGGAAAAAAAATCATTATTATATTAAATTTTAAAAAAATTATGATTTTATTACCCTTAAAAAAGTGTGTAACTACCCTAAATTTTATTAGGCCCAATAATTAAAATTTGGACAAAGTTTAGCAACAAACTTGGTTGTAGACTAAGGCTACAACCTCACTCAATATTTTTTTTATTAGATATGAATTTTGAAATATTCACAATTACATTAAATTTTTTCTTATATCCCCCATACTTGCAAAACTTCAAGAAGAACAAAGATCAATAGCTTACTTATATCATCAATCAATTGTTTAATTTTTGAGTTTTGGTAGCCTAAGATCATAAGCAAAAAATAAGTTTATGAATCAAATAGTAAATAACATCTGATTGACATGAATTTTGACATGTGTTTTAAAAACAAAAAGAACATTCAATTCAACACCTAGATTTTCAAAATATGTAGTTATGTTTATTTGTTTAGTGAAAGTTGTAGTATTAGGCTGCAACTAGGTTTGTAATTAAACTTTGTCCCTCCTATCCAAAAAAAAAAAAAAAATCCAAGAAAAATTTTATGTAACTAAAATTTTGAAAGAGACGTAGCTTGTAGCATTGACAATAAGATTAACATGAAACGTTTTCAAAATAAATTTCTTTTTTTCTAAAAAAAAATTCGGTAGAAGGAAATTGTTAGACTTTTATTTGGGTGTTTTTTTCCTTTCCTTTTTTTTTTTTTTGGTCAATATAGGAAGCTATCTTTTTATTAAAATTTGAATTATTTAAGTTTCTTAATGACCATCCTAAAAAAAATTTCTAGAGCTACCACTGAATTTTCATGTCAAAAAGTCTAAAGTTTTGAGATAAAATTTTTCTCTTTTTAAACTTTCGGAGGATCTCATATACAACATTATATCTATACAAAATTACACTTTCCAACAGTTAAACTTTCGTGAGATTTCTGTTTGGTTTAGTTCTTATTTTTTGGTTGTGGTATGTTTATTGCTTTGTCTTTGATTTCAAGTAAAATGTAACTCTCCGTTTAACAACATATGGGTTATAGGTTCAATGAATTTGAAAGATGTCCCGTAAATTTGGAGATCTCAAGTTTCATTTATTACATTATCAATTCCTAAAATTTTCAGCGTGTCTCATAGATTAGGATACTACTTCCTTATATTTTTTCAAATAAATTTGGAGGTTTCAAGTTTCAGCTGTCACATTATCCTCCATTTCACAAAATGTTTAATAGCATTATGAGATAAATGCGTATGGACTTCGTGAACGTATCACTAAATTACAACAAAAACATGTTACTGTGACAAGTGCCATATTTTTTTTAAAAGAGCACAATTTTTTTTTTTACATAAAATGTTGGGAAATTTAGACCCCGGTTGATATAATTAACAAGTTTTAAATCCAAGTTGTTAATTAGATTATTATGAATAAAACTTGTTAAAACAAACAAACATCAATATCATGTCAATAATGAATGTAGCGGAAAAGTAAATAAGACAAGATATGATGACCGAGGAAAACCAATGAAACAAACGAGTTTCACAGTAAAAAACCTAGGGGGAAACCTTCCTAAAAAGCAATCTACTATAGTAAAGAGAAGTTTCAGATTTAGTACAAAACCTTTGTCCCTAGACTCTACAATCCCCGTAGATGAACATACAGCAGAAACCTTTTACCGCTTCAGAACCTTTGAACTCTTTAATATATGAACGCCACCCTTTGATGCACGAATCCTAGTACGTGACTAACCAATTGCGCTGATCCCAGTACGCGACTTCAATCACCAACTAGAAGAAGATGTTGGATGCAAAGTTCTTCACTTCATCAATAATGAAGATCAAGAAGCACTTGGTTACAAAACCCTAAGGTGCAAAGACACAGTAGCTTCTTTTAGAGAGAATAAGGCATCAGTCTCCTTTTTCATATGTTCTTCTTGTATTCTCTTATGTGACGGCCTTTAAAATAAGCCTTATATATGTCTAAGGTTGTGAGAAAAGAAACCCTACACAAATACATAAGCTTGGGCTGAAAATCAGATCTGGAAATCTAAATTCCCGTAACCTCGATAGATACCTTGATCGATCGAGGATCTGTCGAGCTTTATTCATTAAATCTCGATAGATAGCTATCTCTCGAGCAGCTGTCGAGCTTTCTGTTCGCAGGTGTCGAGCTATCTGTCTAGCTTTAATGAATAGCTTTTCTTCACTTGTTTCTTGGTCCAATCTTCATGGATTTAATACTAGACTTGAGCAACATGTTTCTTGAAATATTAAACACATCCTAGATCTACCCAGTTATAAGTAAAGTGCATTTTGTCAAAGGATTAGCCAACTACATAAATATTGACATATGTTCTTATCATGAATCACATATGTCCTAACATAAAATTTAAGCCTTGGATTAAATAAAAAAGTAATAAGTTACACTGTTCATATTTTCAAGCAGGTTCACTTCTTAAACTAGGTGTGACTTCCTCTGATGTTTCCTCAATCCTCCACACACACTGACTGCATCTGTGTGTATCAAAAAGACATTATTTTTGAAGGAGACTAAATATTCAGCTCCCAATTTTTGTTTTAGTTTGGGACAACTCGTATTCTTGGCTATATCATTGTCAAGAGAAGATAAAATAAACTATATTTAAAGGAAACGAAATATTCGGCTCCCAATTTTTGTTTTAGTTTGGGACAACTTGTATTCTTGGCTATATCATTGTCAAGAAAAGATAAAAGACACTATATTGACTTATTTGGAGGCAAATCTAGTGTGAAACCGCTATTCTTCTAGACCAGATTGATTTAAGCACAAACCCTTTTCATGTTCTATTTTTTTTCTGGCCCTTGTACTCCTTGCAATCAAGAGAAACTTATGTGGAGGATTTAAAAACATTTTTAAGAAAAATTAAAACAATGATTGAGAGCGTAAATTGTGGTTATGATTTGTTGGGGGTATTCTATGGGAAAAATCAAATAGGCCTGGAATAAGATTAAGTGTCATTAAAAAATTGATGCCTGAAGTTCAACTTGATGCACTTTTAGCGATTGATGTTTCTAAGAAAGTTCATAGGTCCATAAAAAAAAAAAAAGTTCATAGGTCAACATACACAGTTATAGAGTAAAGGACTTTTAATTCTCAATGTTCTAAATGAGCAATTTTAGTCCTAGAATTTAAAAAATGAATTCTTTAAGCCTTTCTGTCTAGTTTCATTATTATTTTTTTTTAAATTGAATGTAATTAACGAAACAATAACATGGACACGATTTTTAATTTATTTTTAAAAAAGCTACACAATCAATGTACTATTAGAGCTTTTGAATTTTCTTTAGACGTTGGATTTAACTAGGTAATTCTAAAAGGTGACTCAGAGGTGATTATGGAGACATTGATAGTGGCAGAAACTTCATCGGCTTCATTTGGTAATTTGATCCAAGGTTTTTAAACCCGGACCGAACCGTACGGTCTGACCGAGAAACCCTCGAACCATTCACTTTTATGGTCCGTTTAAGGTGAAGAACAATTCCATGCGAAAAAAGAATGGACCCGTTCGGACCGCTATCCGACCGTGTGGTTCTATGAACCGTGATTGGTTCACATGGTTCAAGCGGTTGCCTTGTTTCAAGCCTTAAAACGGCGTCGTTCCGTCTCTTATTTATTTTTTTTCCCTATATGGCGTTGTTTGGAGCATATGCGTTGAACAAAATATAACCCTGAAATGATGAAACCCTCGCCTCACTCTCTCAATCACTCTCTGAGCTCTATGCCTCTCCCTTACTCTCTCAATTACATCTCTCGTCTCTGCCTCTCTTCCTCGTTGCCATCGAAGCTCACTCTCCTAATCACTCTCTGCCTCTCTCTCTCACTCTCATCTCTGCCTCTCTCCCTCGTCGCCGTCGCAACTCACTCTCTGCCTCGTCGCCATCGTAGCTCACTCTACCTCGTCAGTAATTAGCAACAAGGTAAATGGTCAGCTTATAATTTAGAGAGTATTGAACTGAATCCAAAAAGTTATCAAGCAACATATCATCTGTTAAATTTGTGCTTCAATGTGTGTTTATATTTTATAATTTTTGTTTGATAAGTATGTGTTTATAATTGAACATGACGAATGAGAAATGATTCATGATAATTATATTTTAGAATTTTTGTTTTCAAGCACAAATGGGTTTGTTGTAAAAAATTGTGAATCTTGTGATGGGTTTGTTGTAAAAAATTGGTGAATTTCACTATTTCAGAAAATTGTATGAAGTTGTGAATTTGTGATTCTTTGACTCTATGACTCTGTGTGTATTAGTTTGTTAATTTGACTCTGTGCATGAAGTTGTGATTCTTTGACTATCTGTATTTCAAAAATTGATGGGTCTATGCATGTTTGACTGGTTGTTTAGTCTTTTAGATTAAAATAGAAATAGAGACCGGGTCTACTCCATCACAAGAAGTTGATTCCAATGTAGTGGAGTCTAGCTCAAGAGTAAGGGAAAAGGTTAATCCAGCTTGGGAACATTTTAGCCTTGAGGCGAATGGGAAGGGATGAAATAATTTTACATGTGTGTATTGTAGGCAAACATATAAAGGTGGGGGTATTAATAGGATGAAACGATACCTTGCGGATATAAAAGGTGATATTGGATCATGTAAAAAGGTTTCTCATGATGTGAGATACCAAATGTTGGAATATTTGAAGGAGTTTGAGTTGAAGAAAAAAGCTAAGAAACAACGTCAAGAAGAAATGTTTAGTGTGCCTCCCACAAATAGTGATATTCAAGAAGATGAATATGTTCAAGAAGTATTTAGTAGTGGGTTGCCCAAAAAAACTTGTTTTAGGTAAAAGAAATGGTATAAAGCCAGTGGATAATTACTTTGCTCCAAGAACTACTCCAGGAGCTTAACCTAGTCTTAAAAGTGTGTTCCAAAGCAAAGAAAAGGTGAGGCAAGCTGATATAGCTATTGCAAGGTGGATGTATGACAATTGCATTCCTTTTAATGCAGTGAATTCAGTGTACTACCAAAGGATGATTGATGTCGTAGTTGCTGCTGGTCCTGGTTACAAAGGTCCATCTTATCATGCTGTACGGGTCCCTTTGTTGAGGGATCAAAAGGAAGAGGTTCAGTTGTTGGTTGACTCACAACGCAGGCATTAGGCAGAAGTTGGATGTACACTTATGGCTGATGGTTGGACAAATACTAGACATAAGTCATTGATTAATTTCCTTGTTTATTATCCTAGGGGAATGGTATTTGTAAAATCAGTTGATGCCTTAGAGATCGTGAAGAGTACCAAAAACTTGTTTAAATTGTTTGATGAAGTAGTTACATGGGTTGGTCCAAAAAACATAGTTCACATGGTCACTGATAATGCTTCCAATTATGTATATGCTGGTAAATTGTTGTGTGAAAAGTATAAAACTTTTATTTGGTCTCCTTGTGCAGCACATTGCCTGAATCTTGTGTTGCAGGATATGGGAGACATGCCTCATGTGGATAGGCTCAAAAAACGTGCATCCAAAGTTACAGTTTTTATTTATAATCATGTGGCTTTGATTGCTTGGTTGAGGAATAGACTTGGTTGGACAAATATTGTACATCTGGGAGCAACAAGATTTGCTACTACTTTCCTTTCATTTGGAAGCATTGATGTGCATAAGCATGACTTGCAAGCCTTAGTGACTAGCAAGTTCTTAGTGGACAATAGATTGGCAAGAGAGTTAAAGGAAAAAGAAGCAGTTGCTATCATTTTGGATAATTCTTTTGGGGATGAGATTAACGTTTTTGTCAAGATTTCATCGCCACTCATTCGTTTGTTACAGATTGTTGATTTTGATCAAAGGCCTGCAATAGGATATGTGTATGAGGGCATGCATAGAGCATGGTTGGGAATCAAGAAAATCTTCCGAATGAGGAAGCACTTGTACAAGCCATACACCTCAATTATAAAAAATCGTTGGGATAAAACATTTGGGTAAAGATCTTCATGCTGCTGCATATTGGTTAAATCCCGCTTTTCAATATGATGAGGATAATTTTTGTCGAAAACCAGTATTAAATATGGATGTTTTGGACTACATTGGGAAAAAATATGATGGTAACCAAGAAAAGGTAATTAAGGAAACCCAATATTTTCGAGACTATATTGGGAGCATTGATAGAGATCTTGCATTTTCAACAAGCAAGACCACTCATCCAGGTGAGAAGTAATTAGTTTACTTTAATACTATAAACAAATTTTAGTTTTTTTGTTCATGTTGAAAGTTAGTTTTGTCACTTTAGTTAGAATAACTGAAGTGATTATTCAATTGAAAGTTTGTTTGTTTGTTTGTTTATGTTGATTAGTATTAGATTATGTTGTGTTATGAAAATAAGATGAATGGTGGAAGTTGTGGGGTGCTGATGCTCCAAACTTGCAAAAATTGGCAATTAGAATCCTTAGCCAAACTTCCGCCTCTTCTAGATGTGAGCGTTGTTGGAGTTTATTTGACCAAATACATTCTAAGAGGAGAAATAGGTTGGAGCATCAAAGGCTCAATGATCTTGTGTTTGTTCATCATAACTTGCGATTGAGACATAGGTAACTAAATGCTATATCTTGTCATTATATTAATTTTTAAGAAGTCATTTATATAATATAATTGTTAATTACTAATTATGTTCAAATCCCAATAATGAGCATGACATTTTATGATGCAGGCTTTACAACAAAAAGTTTAATTTTGACCCCATTGATTATGCAAGTATTGACAAAATTGATTTTTGGGTATTTGTGGAAGAGGAAGACCCATATCTTAATTATGAAGAGTTGGAGAATGCAATTTATGAAGAGAGTGCATATCCAACAAGTGCAGAGCCTTCTTCTAATATTGAAGGTTAGTTTATATGTAAACAATTTGATAACCTATAGTGATTTTTCTTTTATTTTTTTCAAACTTGTGTAAACATTATAATTATTTTGCTTTTTATTTTGTTCAAACTTGTGTGTAGAATCTGTAGATGATAGCAGTGACATTGAAGGAATTGATTTGGGAACATTTGGACAACTTTCATGATATTGATGATTTATGATCATAATAATTCTGTTTGAACTTTGAAGTTCTATTTTGTACTTTAAAGATAATTTCTATGTCTTTTTGTTAACTTGGAATTTGAAGTTTTATTATTGATTTTTAGAAATAAGTTTTATGTATTTTTGTAAGAAACAATGTGTAGTTGTGTCCTGTAAGTGTAACTTGGAGGCTTTTTTATGCATTTTTACTTTGTACTTTTATGGATTGATTAAGTAATTCATATTTATGTTTGCTAAGGATTTGACATTTCTTATTTGTCTTGAAGGTTATGATATAAAAAATATTTGAAAGATAGATCTCTAAATGAATTAGAATATTTTAGTTAATTTTTCTATTTTTTTATTAATTTAATGTTTTTATATATATTTAAAATAATTATTAAATTAATTATCGGTTCGACCCCGGTTCAACCTCGGTTCGACCTCAAAAACCTTGAACCTCTCTCTTTTATGATTCAATGAACGGTCCGGGTCTGAAAACCTTGATTTGATCTAAGAATCCAAAATTATCTCAAAATCATTTAGATGGTTGATTTGCGCTCATACCAAATGTGATGAGAATAAAGTTGTTCATAATCTAACTAGACATGCAATAAATGTCTCATATTTTATTATGTGAATGAAGGATGTTCCACCATAATTAGAAAATGTAATTCATGCTAATTTAGCTTTTCTATCATAAGGTCCTTTTGTAGTGGTACTTTGGGTTAAGTAATGTGTTTGAGATTGGTGAGAGGGTGTAATTAAAGAGAGAGAGAGAGAGAGAGAGTGTGTGTGTGTGTGTGTGTGTGTGTGTGTGTGTTCAACAGTTAGTTTGTTTCTCAAAAAGAAAAAAAAAAAAAAAAGAAAAAGAAAAAAAAGAGAGCTTCTTTATCATAATATAAGCTCTTGGTTTCCAAAATAATAATAATAATAATAATAATAATAATAATAATAATGAACATGTATTTAACCCTCAATTTCACATTTCTCCTAATTTATATTTTAATATTGACATGAATGTAATTTTAACCTAGACTATTCTTTTGTTAATGACCATTCAACCAAAATAGATTTACATATAAAGAAAATAGAAAGCTACCACCACAAATTATTTTAAACTGTGGCCAATTCTTATTAGTTCTTATCTAGACTCATTACTAACATCATTTTTTTGTTTATCAATAACCGCTATCACATCATCAATTTGTAAAAAATGTAGTAAGATAGTTTGTAACTCTAGGCCCAAATATGAATTCTTTGTTTCACATCTCTTAAAGCCTAGAAAGCGCTAATTCTTTTTCAACTTTTATGAGCCTAACTATTTTTTGAATTCAAGTCCGATATCCTTTTTATTTATTGGGCAAGCTGGGTTCATTAGTCATTACGAGAAAGTGAATTGCATTAGAGTGTGTTATTCAACTCTATTTGAGTATTTATGAATGTTTAAAGCACACCAAGTAATCTCAAGGGGTTGGTTTAGTGTTTCCTAAGGCCTCATGATAACCATGAGATCCTAGAGTCAAAACCTTTTGCTAGTATCTTGCAACCACACCATGAGATTCCTCCCTGTAATAACTTGGAGCATGTGTGACTGGAGGTCTGCGTACACCTGAGTGAATAATCAAATACTCAAAAAGGTCTGGACATCCATGTTTCAAAAAAAAAAAAAAAAAAAAAAAAGCTCGCTAGGTACATACAATATCAAGTGGGTGGAATGTGAGAGACGAATCGTCTATCCTCCAACTATGCCATATCTTTAAATCAAGGTTATTCATGTGTCTATTTGGAAACAACTTTTTATTTTTTGCAAAAAATTTCAAAAATATATTTGCACTTTCAAAAAATGAGAAAAGGCAAGAAAATGTGAAGTTTTTAAGAAGTTGTACATAAAAGCTAAAAGCAAAAGGGTAGCTTATAATCTAGTCTCAAACCCACATAATTTCGATACAGGCAATTAGAAATACTAAATGAATGTATTATATTTCTCACATAATAAATATACAAGAGTGTCTTATATAGAAGGAATAAGAATGTGGTATAAGTATGTGTGATAAGTAAGACAACTAAAGTGGGCCTAAAGCCCAAGTCTCTATACACATTAACACAAGCATTACAAATTTTATCAATATCGCATGAATCTTGTGTTTGAGGACTGAGTAAAAAAACACTAACACCATATTCCAAATCCATGCATAAGAAGAGCATGATCTCCTTCCATTCACTATTATTGAGGGGAGTTGGTATCTCATAAGATGGTATTACGAGACCACCTTCTTACAACAAATGTTATTCTCATATGTTGTGAGAGAGTGGTCTCATTAGACCTTCTCATTAGATAATTTTCTGTTCTTGAGCAAGAGAGAAAATTAAGGCAAAGTTTCAGTTAAACATTCTTCCAATTTTGTCACTTGTTTCTCTGTGATGTTGGGAGTAAGCATGGGAGATCCATCAGATGGTTGGGAAGGTGCTCGCCAGATTGATTGAGATGGGAAATTTTGTTTGAACCAGTTACATAAAATGTGGAAGGCATTAGAAGTATAATGTGAAATTGATTGTAGAATTTCTTGACAGCACTTGAGAATTTGTTGGTATGAGCTATAGAGTAAATATATTAGAACAAGCACACATATAGTAAAGATGAACCACCCAAACGGAGGGTAAAGGACCAAAAAGATAAAGTCACAGGCAAAAGCTCCGGAAATAAGACACTTTTGAAGAGCAGGTGATAACTTGTGTAGGAAGCTGATAGTTTCATCACTGCGAATGCCACAATGCAAGTAAATACATCTATTATTGTGAGCAACATGATAGTACCATGTTCGTGGAATAGAGTAGCCCCTGAACTTTGATACTTCAATCCGACGAGGGTAAGCAGAAAACCAAAGAAAGTGCCAAATAGAGGAAGCAATTGCGTGAAGAAACGAGGTTCTGGCTCACTTCTAGACATAGAAACATAAAATGCCTCATATTATTTGCAACATTTAGGTAAAGGCAGCAAATATAAGAATTGAATGAATATTTGTTACATTCCTTTTGGTTTTTGGGGTTAGGTTGCTAACGAGTGTCTAACTGGACATCTTTTGATATGTAAAACACAATGAAGGTCGCCTCAATTTTAAACAAAGTTGGACAAGGATGGTAAAAAATATTTAACCTATAGTTAAAGATGCTTGATAATTTTTATTATTATTTATAATTTGATAATTAGGGGAGGATGGATTTGAACCATAAATGTCTCATTTAAAAATATCAAAAGATGCCAACTAATTGAACTATAAAGTTCTTACCAAAATCTTAGTGAGTTAGTGTTGTGCCAAAAGCCTTTAACTGGTTGGGGTACAACAAATTACGAAGCTCTTATTTGAGTGAATCTTAAATAATTTTTAAATAATTGAGATAAAAACCTTTTATCAGAATTGTATACGTTAAATGCTTCTCAATTTTAAAAGGAAAGTTTAGATTAAAATGAGGAAAAAAAAAAAACAGAAAAGGAAATTAACATTTTAAAATCACAAGTTTTTTTTTTTCCCAAATTTAGGGAAATATGCATAAAAAATTCCAAATTATGCACAAAAAATCCCCTTCTCTACATTTTAATAAACAAAAAAAAAAAATCTCAACAACACAATTTGGAGATCCTTTAATAATATATATATATATATATAGAGAGAGAGAGAGAGAGAGAGAGAGAGAGAGAGAGAGAGAGCATGTAAATTAAAGAATCCAAAACAAGAAACTAAATATATATAATCCAACATATTATCATTAAATGATTTATTTTTCTTTTTGAGGAACAAACTAATTGTTAAACACACACATGCACACTTTAATTATACTCTCTCACCAAGTTCAAACACATAACTTAACTCAATCAATTAAGGGTTTATGAATCTCCCTTTTACATTAAACATGGCACAAGGGTGTATAGAAAATATTCATATTTACATTATATTTGGGTCAACGGTTTGGACTAATGTGTTTTGTTGTTTAATTTAGTTTTGAAACCCAAATGGAACATTTAAAGAGCCAAAAATGAGAGAGGTTGATTAAGATTTTTGAGGTCGGACCAGAGTCGAATCGAGATTGAACCATGATGACATCATAATTAATTTAATAATTATTTAAAACATAGATTATTATATTAAATTAGTAAAATTGACTAAAATAGTCCCCAAATAAGTATCAAAATCTATCTTTCAAATGTATTTTTCATATTATAACTTTCATAAGGCATATAAGAAATATTAAATCTTTTTTTTAGAGAGATTAAACTTATAACATCCACTTTTGATGATAGTTTTTTATCATCAGACTAAGACACTTATTGGTTTTTTGTGTAAGTTGGAATTGAATATCAAATCTCTTATTCAACTATCAAAGACTTAAACAGTTGAGTTAGTTGAAACTCACAAGAAATATTAAATCTTAAGCAAACATAATAAATAAACAAACATATAAATATATAAAAATATCATGGTTGATATATTGATTATAAAAAAACAATAGTTGATTTACTAAATACTAATACTACAACCACAAACTAAACAAACATATTAGTATATAAAAATATCATAGTGATATATTGATTATAAAAAAATTTGATTTACTAAATATTAATACTATAAACACAAACTATTTTTTAAAAATTTTACAAAGTCATTGTTATGGCCAATTCATACAAACCATTATTTGTATGCAATATAAACATAAATTTTTTGTATAGTAATATTATTATTATTATTATTATTATGTAAAAAATATATAAAAGAGAAAAGAGAAATGTCTTTTGTCTTTATCGATCCGCTAAAGCTCAAATTGTTAAAGTAAAACGCAACACAAATATGAATTTTTCTTTTCTTTTTCGTTTTAGTTTTACATTTATTTCTTGCTCTTTCCATTCCCAAATGCTCCCTTCACTCATACATCTTCACAAATTTTCTCCTCTTTACCCCTTTCTCGATCTGACCGGTCAATTGAGCTAAGAATCAGATGAAATCAGTACGGTAAAAACTGGAAAAACCGGAGGGTGAACCAAAAAAACCGCCCATTCAACCATTAAAAACCAATAACTAGACTTGTTTTCGATTCTTTGACCGTTATGATTTTTAAAATCATGTTTTTTATAACTCACCATAACTCTCTTTCTTCCTTCATCAGTTCTCACTTCTCATCTTTTTTTCCCCATCTCCGCTTATTTTCAACTTCTCCTTCTCTCACCTCTCTCCCTTTTCAAAAAAAAAAAAAAAAAAAAAAAATCCCTCTTAGGTGTTATTATTTCGGGCTGGTACAATCATTTCGCACGACATGCCAAAATTTTGGCCGGAACTCTAGTACAGGCTGGCACTTATTACTACTATAAGTACTTTTTTTACACTCTGACTTGAACCGCAAGAGCCATCTATGTTTTTCAAACCCAAGGGGTTCAATTGCGGTTTGCATGGTTAATTTACTTTTTTGCATAAATCCATTTTTGGATTGAAAGAACCACATAGGGTTGGACTCTATTATCCGGTTTGGGTTTCACAACCATAATAATTAATATATACAACTTATTTATTCAGGTAAAGAAAAGTATTGAAGTACATCTATACTTTAATCAACTTTTAATAAATAACTAGCTATAAGCGCTATTACGTCCCCTCCCCGTTGTAACTATTTAATAGAAAAAATTATTAAGTAATGAAGTTTTCTCTCAAAAGCTTATCCAAACAAAAACACTCTAAGGAGATGCACGTGAATTGAAAGTGGTTTTACAATTTTCAAGAAATTTCAATTTTACAGCTCCAAATTCCAATCCTTAATGGCTTGTTTGGAAGTTTAGAGAGGGAGGAGAGTAGAGGAAAGGAGAGTAGTAGGGAGGAGAGTAGAAGAGAATGATTCCTCTCTACATTGTTTGGATGTTTTTAAAATTAAGGAGGGGGAAGGGGGTAATTAGCCCTTTAGAAAGGGTAATTTTGTTAATTTAGAAATGGTAAATTAGGGAATTCATTTGGCCAATAACTTATCTATTCTACTCTCCCTCAAAATCTCTCCAATTTAGAGGAATTAAAAATGAGGGGTTAAAGAGAGTTGAAACCCCTCCAAACTCCTCCAAATCCCTCCTCCTTCTTTCTTAAAAAACTTCTAAACAAGGTAATTGAATTACTCTCTCTCCCTCTATTCTACTCTCCCTCCTTTTTTTAACTCTCAAACATGCTATAAAAGAGAAGAGATAGAAGGAAAGTGAAAATAATTTAAAGGGAAATGACAAAAAAAAAAAAAAAAAAAAATCAAGGGATTAACAATAACCCAATAGAAGCTGCCCGAGAATATATGAGATTAAACTGCAGGTTACAACTTATTTACATTTAAAAAAAAAATGATCATACTATCATGCACCATGGATAGTAAGCTCTGTCATTGAATCAGGTAGTTCGGCACACTGAACCCAGGCCGTGAACACACACAACAGAGAAGATGGATTCTAGATTCTGCGCCGGAGTACTTGAATGTGGAAATCCCAATGCTTGAATGAACAACAAATAAGTCACACCCAGTTTTCCTTTCATTTTAATGAGTAAAGTTTAACGAAACTTTTTTTTTTTTTTTTTTTGAGAATCAAGTTTAAGCAATCTTATTTTCGAAAAGATGGATTCTAGATTCCTTTCATTTTAATGATCATGTAGATTTGCCAAAAATATCTTCTGAATTAGCACAAAAGCCATGGACTTGAACTACTAGAATTCATGGCGAAACAGACAAATATTGAACCAAAACCAAAGCAAAGAACTTTGTACTACTAACCTCTCGCTTTCGGAATGAAGATTGCCCAACATGTGGCCGTCCATCTCAGCGACTTGTCTCTGCGACTCTGGGTCTGAGCAAGGAATGAACTGATTCATTTGCTCTTTCTGATGTGTCTTTGGTTTTCCCCTTTTGCTACAGAAAGAATTTGTGGCATCTCCATCTATTTATATGGGGATAGGCCGTCTATGACTATATGCAAGGACCAATGGATGCATATCATGGATGCATAACATGAGTGATAATGAGTTATTGACGGTGATAGGTTACGCATTTGACTCAGCATCAATTTGAAAGTAAACTTTAGAAAAATAGCATCATAATTTATGATGATGTCAAGAATCAAACCAGTGAGCTGCAAGGTTTGCGCGCGTTCCGGACGGTCCTGCACAAGTAGGAAAAACCTCAAAGGGAAGTACCGGTGTGATACCGGCCAGCGACCCTCCGATGGTTAAGTTAGAATTTTACACAACTCTAGAGTGCCAGAGTCGGGTCTTAGTAAACGTACCTCGATTTTTGGAGGGTGTGGCGGTATTTATAGTAGTGGTAGTGGCCTTTGGGCAAGGCTTGCTGGAGAAGATATCGTTGTACCGAAATTGCCCTCGAGCAGCGTATGACGCAAGACTCTTCTGAGGTGACCAAGTGTGTTGGGCACGATTCCCTTCTTGGGGGTGGGAATCGTGCTTCGTAAGATACCTGGCTAGGTAGCGTACGCGACAAGATTCGCTCTTTCCAGGGAAGCGTACGTGGCAAGATAGGTCTCAGGGCCTGATATCAACACCCGTCGGCCTTATCCGTCGCCCCCGGGAGTGGGGTCGTCAAGCTTTGACGCCCGTCGGGTACTTGAGCCGTCACGGACATGGCCGTCGGCGAGCGCAAGCTATCGCCGTCAGGATGGGAGGTTTTATCCCTATCAGGTGCCCCCTCAGCCCATCAGTCCGTGAACCTGATATGGACGGACTAATGGGGTGACGGTTCATTCCATAGCAAGGGTCGAATAGACAGGCTGTCATCAGTAATTAATGCCCGGTAATAAATGCAGGACACGTGTCGTCAACTTGCGGACCGTGTGCTCGGACCGAGGCGTCCCTTCGTCTCCCGCTATTTCTCTCATATAAAAGCCTTCCTTCTTTCCTCTCATTTTTCACTCTTTACTGAAAACAAGCCATCAGAGCGCATCCGTTCACCTAGCAGAAAAGCACTCTATCCGTCAGCCCTTGTGTACCCGTCTCATTCAGGCAACCGTCGACTTCATCTTTCATCAGCGCAGGTAACCGGTAAGCAACTACTGCTCGTTCATTCTTTTTCTTTTACCGTCAGTGTCTTTAGGGCAGTTGGACTTAGGGTTTTCCGTCACCTGTAGGTGACATGTCTAGCGCGTCGAGTAACCAGTCGTTTGTCCATGACGGAGCGGGCTACGATGAAGTCAACCCGTCGGGTCCAAAGGATCCTGCAGCCACAACATCCTCGAGTGAAGAGAGTTCATCTTCCACCTCTTCTCCGTCGAGTAGTGATAGGGCAGAGAGCAACCTTAGTGACGGTGGAGAGGGGGACGAGGCTCAGGTCCAATCCGTCGTGGGTAGTGACGGGATGAGGATGTTTGTCTCGCTTTCTTTGTGGACGGTTAATGACTTTTTCTCCACAATCAAAGAGTCACATTTCAAAACACTTAGAAGCAAATACCAAATTCCTGTCAACATACCTATCCGTTTGCCCCACCCAGGAGAGAAGTGTTATTACCGTAGTGTCCAGGGTGTCGGGGTCTATGAGCAAATGCTCAAGGCAGGGTTGAGGTTTCCCTTAACCAGACTGCACCGTCACCTACTTCATTACCTGGGGCTGTTCGTCAACCAGGTTTCCCCAAACGCCTGGAGGGTTTTTATTGGGGTAGAGGTCCTGTACGGATCGTATTCAAAGGGGAAGAAGAGATTGACGGTGGAAGAATTCTTCCACTGTTACCGTCCAGTGGAGATTACAAAATCAAGGGGAATGTACAGCTTCGTGGCAAGGAGCCCGTTGCTGAGGTTGGTGGGTGACACTCCAGATTCCAATAGGGACTGGAAGTCTAGGTATTTCTTCATGGAAGGGGACGAGTGGATGGGGAGTCCTGGTGAGACCGAATTTATGCCCGTCGACACCACTTGGGGCGTTTTACCCCCGTCTGGTATGCCTTTTTTCACATTCTTTTCTCTGCTGCAAGCTTTATGGGTTTCTGACCGTCCTCTCTTGCAGCCCAGAACCATCCACAGGTTTCTCTCGAGGATTGGAGCTTTTTAGAGAAGATCTTCCAGAAAAGTGAGTTGACGGAGAGGTCTTGGGCCAGACTAGTAACGCTAGAGGCAATTTGTCGGTACTGTGACGGACCTGAACCGTCCAAGGAAGCCCTAAAGTACGAAACTCAAGTTCGAGCACGTAAGTCCGTTCACCTGAGCCTTGTACTTAGCCATTTTCCCTCTCCTTTCCGTCAATTCATGTACCGTCTTGTTCCGTAGAAATGGACGAGGCAAGAAGGAGAGCCATAATCAAACAGCAAGCAGCTGCAAGGAAGAGAGAAAACCAAGCTGCAGGGACGGGCGTGCCCAAGGTGCCCGTCACAAAAAGGAAACAAGACCCGGAAGGGGACCGTCCCCCCAAAAAGCCCAAAACCGCCCCCGAGACCGTCATCGGGCTGGAGGCAGACGGACAGAAGGTCCCTGTCAAACATGGTAAGGGGAAGGGCCTGATGACGGGTGGCCCCTCGCCTGCCGCCGATACTCCGCCCGTCCTCCTCCGCGAGGACTCTAAGTATGCGATCGAGAAGCTGTCCTCCATACTGACGGTGGACGATTATGAAGACATCGGGAATCACTCAACGGAGGCCATGGGGGAGACGGGCCTTTTCAACTTGGCCCAGGTAAGCAGTTTTTTTTTTTTTTTTTTTTTTACCGTCAATCTTTCGAGTATATGGATTTGTCCTCACCGTCATACTGACCTTGTGTTTCTGATTTTCAGGCTGTCGTCATGATGAAGGGCCTGATGGACCGTTGTGTCCGGGAGGAGACGGCTATGTGCCGTCTACAGGAGAAGACAACGGAGGTGGAGGACGAGCTTTCGCAATACAAGGCTTGGAAGGTGAAGATGGACAAGAAGCTCTCCCTCCTCAAGGAGGATAGGTTAGAGTATAAGAAGCAGACGGAGAATCTGCAGACGGTCCTCGAGGACAAGGAGCAGGAGATCCAGTCTATGAAGGATCAGCTCCGTCAGGCCAAGGACGACGCGATCAGGGAATACCGAGACTCTGAAGAGTACCTGACGGAGCTCGGTGGTATAATGGCGGACGGTTTCGATGAGGCCGTCCGTCAGGTGAAAGCCCTTTACCCTGAGACGGATCTCCAGCAGGTGTCTCTTGACGGAGGCCAGGCTCATACGTCCGTCATCCAAGTCGTTTCCGAGACCGCAGGCCGCCCCCTTGATGAAGGCCAGAACAATAGAGGTGACGGGACCCTTGAAGACGACGCCGAGACAACCGTCTAGGTCCAAACTGAAGAAGAAGTGAATGTAGTTGACTCCCCCGTTCAGTAGACTTGTAATTTTTGGTGGAGAATTTTTGTAACAATAATGTCTCTTTTTTTTTTGTAAGACGGTCACTTTTGAACCGTCGAGAACAATATTGTTTTCAGGAACATTTGTGTCAATTCATATGCTGTTTTAAATTTTGCTTCTGTGTTGCTTGCTTGCATGGTTCATTTCAAATGCTGTTTGTGCTTTGTGAAACCATTGACATAATAAGCCGTGAATATGATGAGCCGTCCGTATAGCAGACCGTCACAATTAATAATGTAGACAGTTTAAGCCGTCACCCCTGACGGGGCCTTTGCTTCCTTCCTGTTATAGTAACGTAGTTAGCTTTGAGCCGTCGCCACTTACGCCGTCATCCTTAGACTTTAGGCTCTTGGGGTTTCCTACTTAGGGAAATCTGGTGGCTTTCAAGCCGTCAGCTTGGGTGCGTGACGCTTTTATGTCGTCGTCGAGTTTGGGCCGTCGTCATTAAGACTTAGGCGTTGGGTGTCTCCGTTTAGGAAAACCTCGTGGCTTTTAAGCCGTCAGCATGGGTGCGTGACGCTTTTATGCCGTCGGCGAATTTGGGCCGTCGTCTTATAGACTTAGGCTTTTTATGTGTTCCACTTGGGAAACCGTAGTGGCTTTTAAGCCGTCAGCTGGGGTTCCTGACGCTTTTATGCCGTCGTCGAATTTGGGCCGTCGTCTTATAGACTTAGGCTTTTTATGTGTTCCACTTGGGAAGCCGTAGTGGCTTTTAAGCCGTCAGCTGGGGTTCCTGACGCTTTTATGCCATCGTCGAGTTTGGGCCGTCGTCTTTTAGACTTGGGCTTTTATTTGTTCCACTTAGGAAACCGTCGTGGCTTTTAAGCCGTCAGCTGGGGTTCCTGACGCTTTTATGCCGTCGTCGAATTTGGGCCGTCGTCTTTTAGACTTGGGCTTTTATTTGTTCCACTTAGGAAACCGTCGTGGCTTTTAAGCCGTCAGCTGGGGTTCCTGACGCTTTTATGCCGTCGTCGAATTTGGGCCGTCGTCTTTTAAACTTAGGCTTTTTACTCTGATTGTTCAACACTAAATAATAGTAGGAGAGACTTTGAATAAACCTCTGTGTCTTGCATAATTTTTAGTGAGGGGAAAACATGCCCTTTTAAAACCAGGAATACATTGAGGTACATCAATTATAGACCAATTACAAGTTGGGGGCTGCTAATCTATCTTACTGGTAGTACTGTCGTAGGTGTTCGGCATTCCACGGGTGGTGCAGCTTCTGCCCCTCCAGTGTTTCCAGATGGTAGGTGCCCTTCCTTTGCCATGCTGTGACTCGATAGGGCCCTTCCCAATTGGGGCCGAGCTTTCCTTGGGTTGGGTCCCTGGTAGTGCCCATGATCTTTCTCAGGACGAGGTCACCGACCCGGAATTCCCTATGTCTGACTCGGGAGTTGTAGTGCTTTGCCATGCGATCCTGATACCGGGCTAACCTTTGCTCTGCTGCTGCTCTGTCTTCGTCGATCAAGTCAAGCTGTAGACGCAAGGCTTCGTTGTTCCGGCCTTCATTATGGGTGTTCACCCTGTAGGTTGTGAGACCTACTTCGGCTGGAATGACTGCCTCGCTTCCATAGGCCAGCCTGAACGGTGTTTCTCCTGTGGGGGTCCTTGCTGTCGTCCTGTATGCCCACAATACACTTGGCAGTTCCTCGGGCCATAACCCCTTTGCCCCCTCGAGCCGAGTCTTGATAATTTTGAGCAAGGATCGGTTCGTCACCTCGACTTGCCCGTTGGCTTGGGGGTGGGCCGGGGAAGAGTAGTGATTCTTTATCCCCAGCTGTGCACAGAATTCCCGGAAGGGAACATTATCAAACTGTTTGCCGTTGTCGGAGACTAATACCCTGGGTATCCCGAACCTGCATATGATAGACTTCCAGACGAAGCTTCGTATGTTCTTCTCTGTGATGGTTGCCAATGCCTCAGCTTCCACCCACTTTGTGAAGTAGTCTATGCTTACCACAAGGAACTTAAGCTGTCGTATCGCTGTTGGGAATGGACCCATGATATCTAGTCCCCATTGAGCGAATGGCCACGGGGCCGTCATGGGGGTCAGCTCCTCAGGGGGTTGTCTGACGATGTTGCTGAACCTCTGGCACTTGTCGCAAGCTTTGACATAAGCCTGCGTGTCTTTTCTCATGGTCGGCCAGTAGTATCCTGCACGGATCAGCTTATGCACTAGTGACCGCGACCCTGAATGGTTCCCGCATATCCCTTCGTGCACTTCCCTCATGACATAATCGGCTTCTTCGGAACCAAGGCACCTTAGGTATGGGCGAGAGAAGCCCCTTTTGTATAAGACTCCTTCTATCAGGACGAACCTTGATGCTTGGACCTTCAGTTTTCTGGCGACTTCTCTTCCGTCGGGCAAGACGCCATCTTTCAGGTATGAGACCAACGGCGTGGTCCAGTTGCTTTCCGAGCCGACCTCGTGCATTTCAATGGAGTCTACTAGTGGTGAAACCTGCACAAAGTATAGCACACCGTCAATGCTGCTCCCCTGCCCTGACGAAGCAGTCTTTGCGAGGCGGTCGGCCGGCTCATTTTCTTCCCTGGGGACTTGGACTATCCTTGCTCCGAGCTCATCCACCCTTGATTTTGCCTGATGGAGGTACCTCTTCATTCTGTCGCCTCTGCATTCGTAGTTCCCGTTGACTTGGTTGACGACTACCTGGGAGTCGCAGGAGACGACAACTCGGGCTGCGCCTGCTGCTTTGGCAAGATCCAGTCCGGCTATCAAGGCTTCGTATTCTGCCTCATTGTTGGTGATGGGGAATTCTAGCCGGATCATACAATCAATTTGGTCTCCTTCAGGAGAACGGAGCACGACCCCAATGCCTCCAGCTCGTCTAGTTGACGACCCATCTGTATGTACACTCCATGCTGGGCTTGCATCTGCCCCCTCGTCCTCTGTGTTGGTGAACTCGGCTATGAAATCAGCTACTGCCTGCCCCTTGAGGGCGGTACGTGGGCTGTAGCGAATGTCAAACTCAGTCAGCTCTATTGCCCATAGGGCCAGACGACCTGCGGCTTCTGGATTGTGCATTGCCCGCCGCAAAGGCTTGTCGGTTAGGACGACGATTGTGTGAGCTTGGAAGTAGGGCTTGAGTTTTCTGGCTACGGTGACCAGGGCGAAGGCGAGTTTCTCCATGGGCGGGTACCTTCCTTCAGCCCCTTGGAACGCCCGGCTGGCGTAGTACACGGGTTTCTGCACCCCGTCCTCTTCTCTGATCAAGGCCGCGCTGACTGCGGCTGGGGATACGGCCAGGTAGAGGGAGAGTTCTTCCCCGGGCTGTGAAGGACTCAGTAATGGTGGGGAAGAGAGGTAAGCTTTTAACTCCTCGAATGCCTTTTGGCACTCGTCTGTCCACTCGAACGCCCTCTTCAATGTGCGAAAGAAGGGGAGGCATTTGTCTGTGGCCCTTGACACAAATCTGTTTAGTGCAGCAACCTTCCCGTTCAGACTCTGAACCTCTTTTACATTCTTCGGAGGGGCCATCTCCATTATTGCCCTGATCTTATCCGGGTTGGCCTCGATGCCTCTCTGGGAGACCATGAAGCCGAGGAATTTCCCCGCGGTCACCCCGAAGGCGCAATTCGAGGGGTTGAGCTTCATATTGTAGGAACGGAGGGTCCCAAACGTTTCCTTAAGGTCGCTCAGATGATCCTCCTCTTTCTGGCTTTTTACCAGCATATCGTCGACGTACACCTGAACATTCCTTCCTATCTAGTTGGCGAACATTTTGTTCATCAGCCTCTGATATGTGGCACCTGCATTCTTCAATCCGAATGGCATCACCTTATAGCAGAACAGTCCTTGGCTGGTGACAAATGAGGTTTTCTCCTGATCTGCCTCATCCATCCGGATCTGGTTGTATCCCGAGAAGGCATCCATGAAGCTCAGCAGCTGGTGCCGGGCCGTAGAGTCTACTAGAGCGTCGACTCGAGGGAGGGGGTAGCTGTCCTTCGGGCACGCCTTATTCAGGTCCGTGAAGTCCACACACATCCGCCACTTTCCGCTGGCCTTCTTGACCATTACAACATTAGCCAACCAGTCGGGGTAGTAGACTTCCCGGATGAACCCTGCCTCTCGGAGCTTACCAACCTCCTCTGCGACTGCACGATCTCTATCTGGAGCAAATACTCGCTTTTTTTGTCTGACAGGCCGGAAGGAGGTTGCTATGTTCAGTCTATGTACCATGATCGACGGATCGATCCCCGGCATGTCCTCATGGCTCCAGGCGAATACGTCCTGATTTTCCTTGAGGAAGGTCGTGAGTGCCTGGCGGGTCGCCGGACTGCTGAGGGCACCGATCCTGGTGGTTCTCTCAGGCTTGGACTCGTCGAGAATTATCTCTTCGAGTTCTTCCACAGGCTCTGCCCCCGTCCTCTGCTCTATGTTCATCGTCTGTAGCTGGCCATTCATCTCTACCATTGCCACATAGCATTCTCGTGCGGCCACTTGGTCTCCCCATAGTTCTCCTACCCCGTACTCTGTAGGGAACTTGACCTTTAAGGCATAGGTCGAGGTGGCGGCCTTCCAGGCGTTGAGGGTTGGTCGCCCTATGATTGCGTTGTATGCTGAGGAGCAGTCGACGACTAGGAAGGTGACGTCCCTAGTGAGCTGCCGAGGGTATTCCCCAACAGTGACGGGCAATGTGACCGAGCCGAGGGGATATACTCTGGTCCCCCCGAAACCTGTGAGTGGTGCCTTGGTAGGGACCAAGCGTTCTTTGCCAATCCGCATCTGCTGGAACGCGGGATAGTAGAGAATATCTGCGGAGCTCCCGTTGTCAATCAGGACCCGGTAGGTGTTGTAGTCCCCTATCCGGATACTGACGACAAGAGCGTCATCGTGTGGGTGGTGGAGGTGTTGGGCATCCTCTTCTGTGAATTCCATAGTGGGGCTGCTAGTTCTCGGCTTCTTCTGGACGGAGCTCGCTGTCTGAACATTTTGGACCGCCTTGAGGTGGGACTTCAGAGCCTTCTTTGTAAAACCAGCAACCGGTGTGCCACCCACAATCACCCTTATATCCCCTATAGGTGGTCTGGGACGCTCATTGTCCCGGTGGGGGGTCTGTGCCTGCCGAGATGTTTCGGCCTTTTCCTTGTTGACGAACCTCTGCAGCTTCCCTTGCCTAATCAGGGTTTCGATCTGTTGCTTTAAATCGTAGCAGTCAGCGGTATCATGCCCGTGATCCCGGTGGAAGCGGCAATACTTGTCTTTTGGTCGTTTGTCCGGGTCTGATTTCATCCTTCCCGGAAACGTCAAGGACCCGTCGTCTTTGATCTGCATCAAAACCTGATCAACCGGGGCCGTCAACGGGGTATAGCTTGTGAATTTCCCGGCATTGTGCTTCGGGCGCCTGCTGTCTCGGATCTCCCCTGTCCGAGGTGCCTTCCGCCCTTTGTCCTGTCGGATGTCTTCTTGCCTTTCTCTCTTCTTGGGGGGCTTCTCTTCTCTTGCCAGTAACGCATCTTCCGCGTTCATGTACTTCGTTGCCCTGTAAAACACATCTGACATTGTCTTCGGGTCATTCTTGTACAAAGAGAACAGGAATTTACCCTTCCGCAGCCCGTTCGTGAACGCGGCCACTTGTATCCGGTCGTCAGCTTCGTCAATTGTCAACGCTTCCCTATTGAAGCGGGCTATGTAGGATCTCAGCGTTTCATCCTCCCGTTGCTTAATGTTCATCAGGCACGCGGTAGATCTCTTGTGACGGTGTCCTCCGATAAATTGGGAGGCAAATAAAGCGCTTAGCTCCCTGAAGGTGCCGACGGAACCGGGCGTCAGCCTGCCAAACCAGGTCCTTGCAGAGCCTTTCAGCGTTGCGGGGAAGGCCTTGCACATGATTTCGTCTGGCGCGCCGTGCAGGTGCATCAACGTCTTGAAAGTTTCCAAGTGGTCCAACGGATCCTTGGACCCGTCGTAGCTTTCCACCTGGGGCATGCGGAACTTTGGTGGTGTAGGGAACATGATGACGGGTGTTGTAAATGGAGAGTCCGTGCGGTGAACGAGGTCGTCGAGGTCGCTAGATACTCGCCCTTTGAGGGCGTTCATCATGAAGTCCATGCGTTCCTTCATCATTCGCATTTCTGCGGCCATGCCAGACTGGGCGTGGCCATCTCCTGACGGATGGTTTGGCTGTTGTCCTTCGGGCCGGCTCAATGCATGGCTTCCCTCAGGACCTTCACGGTCCCTCTCCTCGGCACTGCTTTCCTCCTGATTCTCTCCCTGATTGTCACCCGTCGCATTCCTTCGCAATAGCTGCTCTTCCAAGTCATTGTTGCGCCTCGTGAGACGTTCCACCGCGGCCGCCAGAGTCTGGACTTGCCTTTCGAGGGCCGTGGTGCGTTGTTCGTTGCCTTGGTCGTTCATGGTGGTCGTCCTTGAACGCGTGAGTACCATGCAACCCTTAGTCCGGGAAACACGTGAGAGAAACTAGTGCGCGTTTCCCACAGACGGCGCCAACTGATGATGTCAAGAATCAAACCAGTGAGCTGCAAGGTTTGCGCGCGTTCCGGACGGTCCTGCACAAGTAGGAAAAACCTCAAAGGGAAGTACCGGTGTGGTACCGGCCAGCGACCCTCCGATGGTTAAGTTAGAATTTTACACAACTCTAAAGTGCCAGAGTCGGGTCTTAGTAAACGTACCTCGATTTTTGGAGGGTGTGGCGGTATTTATAGTAGTGGTAGTGGCCTTTGGGCAAGGCTTGCTGGAGAAGATATCGTTGTACCGAAATTGCCCTCGAGCAGCGTATGACGCAAGACTCTTCTGAGGTGACCAAGTGTGTTGGGCACGATTCCCTTCTTGGGGGTGGGAATCGTGCTTCGTAAGATACCTGGCTAGGTAGCGTACGCAACAAGATTCGCTCTTTCCAGGGAAGCGTACGTGGCAAGACAGGTCTCAGGGCCTGATATCAACACCCGTCGGCCTTATCCGTCGCCCCCGGGAGTGGGGTCGTCAAGCTTTGACGCCCGTCGGGTACTTGAGCCGTCACGGACATGGCCGTCGGCGAGCGCAAGCTATCGCCGTCAGGATGGGAGGTTTTATCCCTATCAATTTAAGTAAATACTTTGTTGTTATTTTTTAAGTTCTCTTCTTAAGATTTTGCGATGTTAATTTCTTTTTATGAAATTAAATTGTGTTTTTTAGTTAAGTAGCCACATTGCTGAATTATAAAATGAGAATTTAAAGAACACTTAAAATTTTGTACTTTTAGTGTTTTCCTTAAAATAAAAAAAAAATCTGATTTAAATGGGGGCGTATTTTATTTCTCAAAATGTCAAAGGAAAAAAAGCTAAAACCAAGAAAAAAGAGCTACAAGTCAAAAAGCTTCTAAACGACAGTAGCTTAATAAGTTATTAAGCTGCAAGCTACCAGTCGTGTATTTCATTCTTATGTGTTTACTTTTAACCGCATAACAACACGTGCTTTCCACAAGCTCATTAAGTCCAGGTGTCATATTTCCATTGGCTATGAGTTATAACTAATTTTGGGAGAGATATTTTGTTATTTATTCTACATTCACCTCGGATTATTTATTCTATATTACATTTTATTGTAATAATTATTTTTCATACTTTTATTATTTATTATTTTCACCTTTATTTTTTCCCCCATTTTTTCTCATCTCTCAACTCCCTCATCCCTTTTTCATCTCAAATGTTTCTCTCCTCTCAACTCTCTTCGTTATCTCTCATCTCTCTACTCTCTCATCTCACACATCTCTTTCTCTACAACACTCTTTCATTGTTATCATCGTGCTCTCTCTCTCTCTCTCTCAATTTGACCCACCTACAAACCCACCACCATTCTCTACCCCTTTCTCAATTTGACCCGCCAAGACCCAACCTCTCTCTTTCGATCTAATCGACAATGACTCTAAGGTCTTACAGTTACAAATGCATCATGCCATCACATCAACTCTCTTTCACCTCTCAAACCCTCTCTATCTTTCTCACTCGATCTAAACGAGGCGGTACCTCCTCACTCGGAGTCGAAGTCACTCTCTCCTTTTCTCTTCTTCTGCTCACCCATTTCATCTCCTACTTTGATTCAAAAATATGTTTTAATGTTTATGCATTAGTCATTTTGTGGTTATGGAAATTGAAATGATGGCTAGTAAATGCATTTTGGATCTCTGATTTATTGTATGTTTTTTCAAATTGGTTCGCTTTTTTAACTCATAGGAAAAAAGTTGGTTCTTTATGACATTCTTTCTCAACATTTGTTGATTGTGGATTCTCAAAAATAAAAATACATTTGTTGATTTTGAATTTAGGAATGCCATAATAGGATTAGGAAGAAAGATAAGGAAGAACAAGATGATTGCAATAATGTCCTATGATAATCTAGTTTTTGTAGTGCTGGATTTGCATTCAATGGTGGTGTCGGATTGTTGTGAGGATTTGGGTTTAGTAATGGTGGTGCTGGATTGTATGGGTGAAAATTTGTTTGGTTTCCAAGAACTAATAAGAAAATTAAAGGAAAAAAAAAATGATATAATTGGTAAAAAAATAATATACGAAAGAAAAATTTTCTAAAAGGTTGACTTTTTTTTTTGGCCATCTAAGGACTGACGTGTATACTTAAATTTAGACATGTCGGGGTATTTTTTGTTAGTAATTTGAACATAGGGACCAAATGAAATGCAAGTTGAAAATAACCGACACCAAATTAATTGCTACCAAAATGTAATGACCAAATTCACTATGACCATAAAATATAGGGATTAACGTAATGTTTTCGCCTTTATTTAAGATTGGCTGGCGCAAGATCACAAGGTGATTCTGGCTAATAAAAAAATTAAAAAAAAAAAGGTGTTTCTAGCTGTAATTCTAGGCACTGTTTGGATTGCTCATGACTCATATCTCAAAACTCATCTATCGAAACTCATAACTCAAAATTCATTCTCATATCTCATATCTAATTCCTATTTTTTTTTTTTTTTAACTCACTCCATGGCTGTGTTTGGCATCAATACTCTCCTTAGTTTTCAGTTTGACAAAAGTAATATAACTCAAATTTATGGAACCCACTCTACTATTATTTCTCTCTCAACCAAACATGAATCAGCAACTCACCTCCCTTGACAAACCCACCATACCACTAGCAAGTTCCCATGGCAGACCCATCGTCGGTGATGATGGTGAAAATATCGTCAGTAAGCTACAAAGTTCTCTCATTCGCACTCGATGCAACCTGCAAAACACAAAACAAAAAAAAACACCTTGAAAGGGTACCGGTGTGGTACCAGGCAAGGACCCTCCGAAGGTTAAGTTAGTAGATGCTCACAACCCTAGAGTGCCAGAGTTGGGGAATAGTATACGTACCATTCCTTGTGAGAGTCTTTGGGGTTTTTATAGTAGTGTAGAACCGATCTTCCTTCCTTATTAAAGAAGTCTTTTCTATATAGAACTTGTCATTGATTGGGTGAATATTACAGAATTCCCCTTACATTTGGATTCTATTTCAATTGAGATTCTTCATACTTAATTATGCGTGATCCGCAAGTTGTTTCCATTTATAAAGGGTTGACACGTGTACCTCAGACCCGTCAACATTATGTCTGTTCATAATCTATCCGTCCACATCAGATACATTCATTTTCTCCCGTCATCAAAACCTGGCACCAAATTTTACCGTCTTCAGTCAGCAACACTGCAGACAGAGTGATCACAAACCCACCTTCCTTTTCTTTGATTTAACTCATTCTTTAGATTTTTTTCTTCTCAACAACACGCAAAACACCACAATCCCACAATCACAACCCTAAAAAACCCAACCCACCACAACCACTAGACAAAACACCAATTACAACCTACAAAGATCTCAACAACACAAATTGGAACCCACACATACACAACTCACAAATAGTCGCGGCATAAATTTTGTTTTCAATTCTTCCTCTCCACTGCCAAAATGCTTCTTCTTGGATCGGTCTCACAGCAAATGAAGATTTAAAGAAAGAAAGAAACAAAAATAAATAAATAAATAAATAAAGAAGAAGAAGTAAAGGGAAGAACTACGCTTGAAGAAGAAAGAAAAAAAGAAAGAAGGAGAAAAGAAGAAAGAGAAGTAGGTGTGAAGAGGAAAGAAAAAACAAGACCCGTTAGCTTTAATGGCCTGATTTGTTGATTAGACCATTCATAAGAGTGGGCCCTACTCATTTGCTTGTTTTTACAATAATGCCCTTGTAACTCATTTCTTATAATCTGAAAACACATAAAAATTGTTTTCAGTTTCTATCACTTTAATTCAAATTTTTGAATAATGAGTAATGGAAATCTATATCTATATATTACTAAAAGCTGAAGTGTAATATTTAATGTTGTTGCTCTCACGTTGCGTTACGTCAGCTGCCACGTCACTTTTTTTTTTAATATAATTTGTCCTACAATTTTAAAATGGTTTTTGTTACAATTTTCATCCCTATAAATGCAAATCACTACTTATATATTTTCTTCCACTATCACTCTATAATAAATTTAACTCACTACTTATTTATTTACTTCCACTATCACCTTATAATAAATATAATTAATCTAATTCATCTCTTATTTATTTAGTTCCATTATCAAGCTTAACTCAAAACCTTTTCAGTTTAGGTTTAGGATTTTGTGTGAGCCTTTTCAGCTTAAAGGAAAAAAAAAAAAAAAAAAAAAAAAAAACAACAACAACAACAACAACATTGAAGCCTTTCAAGCTTTAAGGTTTTTTTTTTTTTTTTTTTTCCAATTTTCTTATAATTGTTTTTAACATTATTTTTTTAATATTTACACGCATCTCCAACCTTTATCTCTCCCTTACCATTTCATCTCCCCACTACTTCTTCAATCTTTCCCTCTCTCTTACCATTTTATCTTCCCACTACTTTTTCAATTTTTCCCCCTCTCTTACCTTTTCATCTTCCCACTACCCTCTACAGTAATATCATTTTTCCTCTTTCTCTTCATCTTCCTTTATTTTTGTCTTTTTTTATTCACACCCTCTTACTATAAATTTGACAATATCTCTTCTATTCTATGCATAGCTTTCCCTCACAAAAAAATGGTTATCCCTCTCTCTCTCTCTCTCTCTCTCTCTCTCTCTCTAAATTTTTTGGTGGTTTTTTTTTTTTTTTTTTCTTGCATCTATACTTTAAGTTGATAATTTTTTATATTTTTTAAAACTCTATTTTGGGTTAATGCGATTTAGTTTTGCTTTTTAAACTGTTGTTGTTGTTGTTTTTTTTTTATTTTATTTTTTTATTTTCTCTGATTGTTAAATGTTATTCTATTGCGTTTTAAAGAATTAAATATAGCATATAAAAATATAATATTATTCTATTACATAGCATGATTTGGATAATTTGGTATTTATTCTGTTACATATCATGATTTTTTATAGTGCTCAATTTAGATGTTAAACTATGAGACTTAATTTACTATTTTTTGTTTATTTTCTAATCCTTTGTGGTGGAAAAAGTACTCTTAATAGTTGTATTAGAAGTACTCTATAATGTTATTCATTTAAAGAAAAGCAAAGGTTAGCCAAACGAAAATAATCGGATAGGTAATAAATTTTAACTTTTTCAAATTTATTTTAATTATTATTATTCTATAACAATGCATGTATAGAAATTTAATTCTTAGATTTTACTAATAATTGTTTATTTGATAATATGTTTTGGGTGGCCGAAATTATAATTTTTACAAAGAAAATAACCTTAATAGATTATCAAAAAAAACAAAAAAAATTTATCCTAATATTAGTTCAATTAATCATTGTTAAGTTTTATTAATTTTTTTAGTTTACGGTTTTATGGTGTTTTGGATCATTTTTATATTACAGTTATGATTGTTTCTATAATAAGTAAAAATATAATTACAAAATACATTACTCATTATTAGATTAGTTTAAATTGTAAAAAAAAAAAAATTAATAAAATAACCACAAAAATAATTATCATATGCAACGTGTGAATTTGCGGCTAGTTGAGAATAAAAACTAAACCAAACAAGTTGCCTTAAAATGGAGCCTACAAAATTTGAGAATCGAGTTATGAAAGATAAGAATTGAGTAATGAAAACAGGCTAATCAAGCATGGCCTTAATTTTTCATTTTTCATTTTTCATCAATCATTAGTACGACACACCGACCCAACGGAAGGCGGCATTCCTAAAACGTGAACATCTGTGCTGACCTATCCTCATACATATGATGCACTGGTTGATCTGCTGACCTCAGCACCCTGGCGCAAAGAAGAGCCAATTAAAATAGGCCTCGTAAGTCATCAAACATAAGGTTCTGAGGCTACTGACCTCACCGCACGGTCCTCACACTCATTTAATGACAATCCATGTTTTTATATGATTGAGAAGATTGGGCAATTACTCTTACGTAGTGTTATATTTTTTTTTGTTCAATTTAATAACAAACTTAATATTAAAATGTAAAATGTAACAAGGGTTATTGGTAATGGTATAAAACGTACATTTAAAAAGTTATCAATAATAGAAATGTGGCATTATTCAAGCATAACTTATTACGTTAGCAGCTAGCAGCATTGCAAAAAAAAAAAAAAAAAAAATTTTGTCCCGGCCTAACCTTCAATATTAAGACAGTTTCCGGTTTCTATACGCAGTAGCTAGCTAGGAATTCCATTCACAAAACAATGGCGGGCTGGCTTTGCCTGTGAAGAGTATTAAAATACAGGTTAGTCTGAAAGATTCGGCATCAATCACCCAACCTGTAAAGTCAACCCCCACCCCAACCAGTACCTCTGTTTTCTTTGCTTCTGTTTTTGTATGTTTTTATTTTTTAATGTGCATGAGAATATGTGAGCCTATTAATGCGGATCTAATGCTAATCCCTTCGAGAATGAGGATGCCTGTCAATAAGATCTCTCAAAAAAGAAAAAAAAAAAAAAGATGTCTGTCTCTTTCTTCTGTCTAGCTACCTATAACTACTATTACTTTAGTCTTCGCAACAAGACTTTATATATGCATGAATGCAACCATGCATGTCATGATGATATGCCATATGCCATGGCATGACCTCACCTAAAAGTAATTATTAATTAATTAATAGCATCTGCATAAGTTCTATTTTTTTTTTAGAAATAAAATTTTTATAATGTTTTAATAACATTTTCATTTTATGAATAATTCTAATCTCTATTCTGACCGTTTTCTTTTTTATTATATTATTTTTATTTTTATTTTTTTATTTCTTTGACAAAGCCTTCCTTTCTCTCCTTCAAACAATTGTTTCACGGTTCTAGCAACCACTCCTTCAGACAATTGTTCCGCGGTTCTAGCAACCACAAACCAGAATGTGACGAACGTCATAGAAATTATTTTTTTATTAACAGTCTTTGTTTCTATTTTATTTTTCTAATAGAAAGCAGGCTTTAGATTATTATTATTATTATTATTATTATTATTGGCTAGAAATGAGCAGTCATGATTATTTCATAGTATAAAACTGTCTGTTACAACAAAGTTAACAAAATGAGAAAGCTTTCTACCTGCATCAAAACCCTTATTGAAAAAAAAAAAAAAAAAAAGAGGTGAAAGCTTAATTAATTACAATTCACATGCTCTGTTTATATAGCAAACTATAGAACGGGAAAGCTTAATTAATTACAATTCACATGCTCTTTTTTTTTTTTTTTTTTTTTTTTGAGAGGAGAGAGACATACAAAAAAAAAAGAGCAAAAATACTTATTTACTCTCATTTTTAATAGAAGTGGGTTACAAAGTTCTAACAGTGTGAACCTCAGGTGGATAAAATGACACTTTTTAAATCACGGGTAGGCAATGTAAAAACGGACCTAATCACAAATGGGTTTACTGTAATGGGCAAAACTTAGGTACAGTATGTTAGATTCCCTACTTAAAATTTTGGCATATGTTTAATTTAACAAACTAATTAAACGGTGTTAAAACTAAAATATCTTCTTCTTTTTTTTACTTCTTCCTTCTTCCTTATTTTTCCTGTACTTGTAAATGCTTCTCTTCCAAACCCATGACCCTTCTCGTCCAAACCCAAAACCCATATTTCCTTCTTCCTTATTTTTCTTGTACCTGCAAAAGGCTTCATTTCCAAACCCAAAACATTTCTCTTCCAAACCACCCTTGACCCTTTTCTTCCAAACCCAAAACCCGGAAGAAGAAGAAGAAGAAGAAGAAGAAGAAGAAGAAGAAGAAGATGAAGAAGAATATCTCATATCTCTTTCTCTCGGTGATTCTTTCTTTTCTGATCTATGATGCTTTCTTCTTTTCTGATCTGTGATTCTTTCTCTCTCTCTCTCTCTCTGTCGGTGTGTGTGTGTATGTATATGTATCTGTTTCCTTTCTTCTTTTCTGATCTTTGATTCTTTCTATTCTGATCTATGATTCTGTCTTCTTTTCTGATCTATGATTCTTTCTCTCTCCCTCTCTCTCTCTCTCTCTGTCGGTGTGTGTGTGTGTGTATGTATGTGTATTTGTGATCTTGTCTTCCTTTCTGATCTGTGATCCTGTCTTCTTTTCTGATCTATGATTCTGTCTTTTTTCTTTTTCTTTTTTTTTTTTTTTTTTTTCTAATCTATGATTCTTCCTCTCTCTTTCTCGGTGGAGATTTGAAGCCGTGGCCCGTGGGTTCTCTTCTCATAGTACAGGGAAAAATGGAAGAAAGAAAAAAGAAAAAAATTTAAGCTACGGGTTAACGGCGTTTGTTTGTGATGTTAAATTGGATAGATGTCAAAATTTTAAATAGGAAACCTAAGGTACTGTACATAAGGTACTGTACCTAAGTTTTGCCCTACTGTAATTATCCCTAAATAAAGAGATTACTAGAAGGGAAAATGCATGGCTCGAGTTTGCTAGTGAATTAAGTACATGTTGCGTATCATGTATGGTGCAAAACTAGACATTGCCTTCACAGTATGTAGAGTTACAAAGTTTCTAAAACTTGAAGTTGATCATTAGAAAGTAATTAATTGTGATAAATATCTATTATATAGAATATTCAAATTTAATTCTATTATTGATGTAAGTGATAATATCTATGTCTAATTAGATATTTACTACACATGGGGGTGCTATGTGTTAGCATTAAAGAAATAAGGTGTATATCTTACTCTACTATAGAATTAAATTGAAAGCATGGATTATAATGGTCATGGGCAAGGAAAAAAATGGCCAAGTAATTAATTGTGATAAATATCTATTATATAGAATATTCAAATTTAATTCTATTATTGATGTAAGTGATAATATCTATGTCTAATTAGATATTCACTACACTTGGGGGTGCTATGTGTTAGCATTAAAGAAATAAGGTGTATATCTTACTCTACTATAGAATTAAATTGAAAGCACAAATTATAATGGTCATAGGCAAGGAAAAAAGTGGCTAAGGTTTTGAAAAAGTATTGTGGCCATGACCATAGTAAGTCATTCCTTGTACAATAATTGTGAAACCACGATACATGCGGTATACAATGTAAACTTAGACTTAGAAGTCTAAGACAAGAATACATAAGGCCAGTCAAGGGTAATTAGACTAGTCTATAGCCGTAAATTCTATGTTCTATATTGATGTGTCAATTTACTAATCATTTATCAATAGCTTGTTGTTACCTTTTACCTAAGAGGTTTAAAAGGTAACAACAAGCTATTGATAAATGATTAGTAAGAACACTAAATTTGCATCTCATTCAGAATGAATTGGTGTAGACTGTTAAGATGAAATGGAGGATGAGTTTTAAACTCTTAATGAAGTTCATAAATCATAAATTTCTATGTAAAAGGGACATAAGAAGGAACTTCGCCTTTGTGAACATAGGAGTGGTGTTGCTCCTAGCAAGAGTAAAAGGGTTTTCTCTTGTACATGTTCACTAAATTGTAAAGAGCACAAGGCCATAATAGTGCTAACAACATTAGATTTCTAAATGTGTTGTAGATATTCTCATGTGTGTGTTGTTTTCGATTTCAACACATAAGAGTTTTGGTTTAAGCACCAAGCCACCATTAACTTGGTTGATTTTTTGAGCAATTATACTAAAGAAAGGTTTAAGTTGACAGACAACTTCTTCTATGCATGATAGAATGTCAATCAAGTAAGAAATATATTATTACAACCTAATAGGGGATTGTTATATATATAGGTAATACATGATAGGTTGTAATAATAATATAAGATTGGAGAGTATTCATTTGTAAAATGAATAAAGTGGAAATTCGAGTTCTGGAATTTTATTTATGAAAATTCAAGTTCTAGGATTTTCAATTGGTCAAAACTTCTATTCGATCGATCAAAATGATAAGGAAAAGTTTCGGCTTGTTTTGATTGGTGTTCGATTCTTGTTCAATCGATTGAAAAGATTTTTTGATTGATACTCGATTCCTTTTGATCGATCGAGACACGTGAAAATTGAATTTCTGCAGAATTTTCTAGTAACTGTTCTGAATGTTTGAAAATGTTTCAAGCCTTGTGAACAATTTTATGTATCTTTTTTTAACTCTCCATTGGTGCCTTTTGAAAGGTTAGAATCCTATGGGTATAAATAGTGATTCATGTTCACTTGATAAAAGGGGTTCTCTCTCCCTTAAAATAATTTCTAAGAAACACAAGAAATCCTGTGGGTATTCTCTAAAATTGCTATTTGTAAAACTTAATAAACTTGGTTATATCCTATGTGCAAATTTGTAGAAATTGTTTAGCAACTTGCGTATGGGTTCAAATATTATTTAAATATAACATTCAATTGTGCCTCCAAGTCACTCATAGTTTTAGTTTCTTTACTGTATTCAATTTTTTCTTTTGTTATTAGTCATTGGTTTGGTAAAACCCCCCAACAAATAACTAACAAAATTTATAAACAATCAATAATCTATCTACACGTGCTCTAATCATATTCTAATTACAAAAGCCACACACGTGTTTTTCGCAGGCTTCTTCATTTATCTTAACACACCGTTTTAAACTCTTCATCTTTATTTTAACTGAAATGATATCATTTCATGCTACTTTATTATTATTCTTTGTTTCTTCACAAAACGACTGTGCTTTGTCCACAACTTCTGCCTTCTCTTCTCCTGATGTTAAACACTCTCCCTCAAGTCTAGAACTGAAGGTTCTAAGACTTGATCTACTAAACAAGTATCAACCAATCCCAATCTATTCATCAATCTAGAAAAGGCTGGTAAACTCAAGGCTTTAGTAAAAATATCAGCTACTTGAAGATTGCTTGTGACAATGAAAGGTTCTTGTTACTCCTACAATTTTGTCCCTAACAAGATGACAATCCACCTTTATGTGTTTTGTTCTCTCATGAAAAACCGGTTAGCTGCTATTTGCAAAGCAACTTGGTTATCACTGAACAACATTGCACTTTTAGAATGATCAATTCTTAAGTCTCTAAGCAATTGAAGTATCCAAACCACTCCACAAGTTGTAGTTGCCATTGCTTTGTACTTTGATTCAGCCGAAGAACTTGAGATTGTACTCTGCTTCTTTGATCTCCAAGAAACCAAAAACTCTCCCAAAAATACACTATAGCCTATTAGAGACCTCTTAGTTTTTTAACATCCTACCCAATCAGTATCACAAACAGCTTTAAGTCATCAGTATCACAAACAGCTTTAAGTCTGAGTTGGCAGAAAGAAAAGGCCTTTTCTAGATATTGAATAAAACCGAAGTTCAGAATGGTATGTGAAAATTTGGCAAACCGTTGCCTAGAAGGTTGCTTTAAACCATAGAAATTCTTGTTAAGTTTGCATACCATGCCACTAGCATTCTCTCCCTTGCTGTGAAAGCCTGGAGGAAGAGACACATAAACCTACTCATCCAAATCCTCATGGAAGAAAGCATTGTTGACATCCATTTGATGAAAACACCAACCTTTCACAACAGCCATGGACAGAACTATTCTGACTATAACTGATTTGGCCACATGAGAGAAAGTATCTGTGCAATCCAGACCTTCTTTTTGTGTGTATCCCTTAGCAAGCCTTATACCTCTCTATAGTGTCATCTGAATGATAATAAACCCTATACACCCATCTACACCCAATAGGAATTTTACCAGGAGGTAAGGGAGTCAAGGTCCATGTATTATTAAGTTCTAAGGTCTGATTTCTTTATCCATAGCAGTTCTCCGATCTGGAGATTGAAGGAAAGAGGTAGGTTCAGTAGGAGTGGCTTGGACAGCAAAGACAAAGTGTTTGTAGGCTGTGATAAGGTGAGAATAGGTAAGAAAATTAGAAATGTCATAGGACAAATCTGAAGCTGGTTTAGTGGTAACACCTTAACAAGAATAGTCTCTAAGATAGGATGGGGTTTTGTGAGGTCTAGTGGATTTTCTAGTAACGAGTAGAGTAAGAGGCCTTGTGACAGAGGAAGGAACTAAATCAAGTTCAGAAACATGCTTAGTAACATGTGCAAGTGTTGGTGAATGAATGACATTATCAATAGATGTATTATGTGCAGTATCAATAAAAATAATATCTGCAGAGAATTAGTGATTGCAAAATTAGTAGGAATAGGTGGAGCAATATATGAATGATTTGAATTGAGAATGGAATGAAAAGAAGAAGTATCAAGAATACAAAGTGGGAAAACAAAGGTATACCAAGAGAAGTCGGATTAGAAGGGGAAGATGGTGAATGAATGGAAGCAAAAGGAAAAATAGTTTCATAGAAAATTATGTCTTTTGAAACAAAAATGGTGTTTGAGTCTAAATATGAGACTTTGTAACCTTTAACACCAGATGGATAGTCAAGAAAAACACATTTTATGGCTCTTGGAGCAAATTTATTTTTGTTATGGGAAAGAGTAGAGATGAAACACAAACAACCAAAGGTTTTCCAATGATCATGAGGATGATTAAACAAAACTTCATAGGGACTTTTATTGTTTAAAACCTTAAAGGGCAACCGTTTTATGAGGTAAATAGCAGTGAGAATACAATCACCCCACAAAGTTAAAGGTATGGATGATTGAAATTTTAGGGCTCAGGCAACATTTAAGATGTGCTAATGCTCTCTCAACAATGGCATTTTTTTTAGGAGTATCAACACATGTTAATTGATGCAAAATCTCTTTGCTTTTGAAAAAATCCTTCATGATAAATTCTATTCCATTGTCACTTCTAATACATTTAACCTTGGTATTAAATTGTGTTTCAACCATGATGGAAAACTGTTGAATCAAGACTTGAGTTTCAGATTTAGTCTTTAACAGATAAACCCGATTATATTTTGAGAATCATCAATAGTGAGGAAAAATCTAAAACCTTTCAGCAGTGGGAACAGAAAAAGGACCCCATAAATCAACATGTATGAGTTCTAAAGCTGATAAAGAAACATTCATACTTGAAGGAAATGATAACCTTTTTTGCTTAGAGAAATGGCAAATGTTACTGCAATGTGACTTGTTTACATGGACATCAGGTACAAGCTTATTCAACAAAGATAATTTGGCATGGGAAGGATGCCCTAAACAAAAGTGCCACAATTGAAAAGCATTACAAGAAATTGGAATTTGTGAAAACCTAGATGATGTTCCAAGAATTGAATGAGCAGAATGTGCAGTTGGACTGGACTACAGCAAGTAGAGCCCTCTTGATTCCTTACCCAGACCAATCATGTTCCAATGAACAAGGTCCTAGATAGAACAAGAGGAACCAAGAAAAATAAGGCAACATAGAGTGACCCTAGTTATTTGAGTGATAGATTTGAGATTAAAGCTGAAATATGGGACACATAAAACACCATTTAGAGTTAATGTTTCCAATTTGAACAGTTCCTATATGAGTAACAAGATCCTTTCTCTATTAGGTAGATATACAAAACTGTGTAAAATGGAGGTGATGGTGGTTAAGAGAGATACTGAATGTACCATGTCATTAGTAACTCCAGTGTCTATGATCCAATCTGAGGACTTATAGGCTGTTCTATCAATTATGTGGGCAGAAAAGACTGAATGAGACATATCAGGAGGGTACAAAAGGGGGTTACCTGAGAAGTTGTATGAAAATAGGGCCTGTGAAGTGGACGCACCAGAGGCATTAAGGGGACTTGTGACAATTACAGCTTGATGATCACCAGAAGCTTCTTTATAAGACTAAGACTGAGAAGCCATAAAAGATAGTAGTTATTCACGTTGTGACTCTGAAATTGGGCATTAAGGAGCACAAAATTGAGGTTGTGGCATCAGTGATCCATTGAGAGGAGGTTGTGGACCACTAAACTGTGGCTGTTGGTTACTGAATTAAGGAGAGTAATTCATCACATCAATCAGATTTGTAGAAATAACTTGAGAATTGAAATTCCCAAAGCAACCATCGAAAGGCATAGGATTCCCAAAATTTCCATTAGTAGAGACTTGATTAACTGATGGTTTTCCCTTTGGTTTGTAACTAGGTGGATATCCATCAAGCTTGTAGCATTTATCTGCAATGTGGCCTACAATTTCACAATATGTGCAAATAGGTCTCTCTTTCTTAGAATTTCCCCCTTTTCCACCTTAAAAAGGTCATGATTTCCTCCCTGATAATTCTGATTTCCACCTTGATAGCATTGATAACCCTTAGGATGATTGGAATTGTTTGCATATAAGGTTATTGCCTCAACAACTATTTCAGTTTCTTGACCAATATGCCTTCTTTTCTCTTGTTGAAAAATCAAAAACACTTTGCTAATGGAGGGAAGAGGTTTAGCCAGCAAAATCTAAGTTTTAAAATTCCCATAGCTATTGTTTAGAGCATTCACATCCGGGAATTCTATCACATCCTATTTTACCATCCTAAACCACTTTATCAATTATACAATACAATTTTACAATACTTCCAGCATCTCAACTTTTATTTTACAATACAACACATTAAAATAATATAAATTATAGAATAAAATATATTTCACTCTCTCTCTCTCTCATTTCTGTCTCCCTTCCTCTTTCTCAACCGGTGGTCAAGTACCATAGAGAAAACTCAATACACCCCTCTACATAGTAACCACCCTCTCAACCACACCACCTCCACATAGCAACCCAATCACCACCACACAACAACCACCATGACACCAAAACCCCTTAACCAACAAAACCTTTCTTCTTCTTCATCCTCGGGATTCGTCACCGTCTTCACCGAGATCAATCACTTCAACCTAAAACCCCAATTGCAAGAACAAGCCTTTCCCACCACCACCAAGATCTTCCTCTTCCATGACCCAATCATCAACCCAGACCAACACTGCCACCACGATCTTCAATCTCCGCCGATCCACGCCAATCCCAAACCCAAAATCAACACCAAGCTCCATCACGCCGATCCCAAATCCAAAATATACACCCAAATCCAAAATCTCTGATCCATGCCTAGATCTACCCAAATCGACACCCAGCTCCATCACGCCCGAATCAAGCCAAATCCAAAACCCATAATCCATAACCCACAACCCACCACGCTGATCCACCACATGACCCATGATACACCGATCGGAGCAAACCACACCCAGATTGGGGCAAACCCATCGAAGCCACATTGAACCCATTGGAGCAAATGGCATTGAGAGAGAGGAAAGGGAGTGGGAGAAATCTGAAAGAGAGAGAGAGAGAGAAGAGGGACAAAGTTGAGAGAGTGGGAGAGTCAAAGCAGATGAGAGAAAAAACGGATAAAATAATATTTTTTATTTTTACAATTGAGTTACAATGCAATTCTACATGTAAAATTGCACTCTAGCACAATTGCAATTTTTTTTTTTTAATAGTGCACATACAATTCTAGATGCTGAGTAATTTTGGGCCTGAAATGCCAAATTTTCTTTACATTTAGCATTTAACAGGCCCAATGCGAATGCTCTTAGACCCATAAGAAGATGTAAAACAAGATCCTTTTGTTGTACATCTAATTGAGACCGTTGAGCACCCCAAGTACAAGTGCAGGCAGGAAAAGGTTGATAATTCACAAATTCATTCCAAAGAGTTGGCCTTGTGAAATAGGAACTTACATAGAGTTGGCCTTGTGAAAATTTAGCAATCTCCTTCTGAAGCTTAAATAACCTTGGAGCGTTTCCTTGTGCAAACCTATCTCTTATATCAATTCAATGATCTCTAGCTGTGTTGATGTGGATCACACTAGCTGCAATTTCTTTGCTCAAAGAACTAGTTAGCCATGAAAGAATGGCTGTATTAGATCTGTGCCAGGCATTGAAGAGAGGAGACGAAGGTTCTGGCGTAGGAATTGAGCCATTCCAAACCTGTTCCATACACTCAATGAAAGAAACACAGCTCTTGACCAACTCGGATAATTCTCAGTACCAATCAAAGGCAGAGAAACAAGCACAATTACTGCATTTTCAGCAAGTGAAAGAAAATAAGGGCTAGAGGGATTTGAGTTTTCATCATCCATTGAAGAGGATGATGAAGTATTCCGTGGAGGAATTCTGTGATTAGAAATGTTTAAAAAAAGAATTGGAATTTTAGAATTTTGCGCTGGAAGCCATTGATGAGTTTTAGAGCTCTGATACCATAACAAAATGCTTTCTAACTGAATCAAAACTTTTATTGATCAGAATGAAAAAAGTGAAACAACTCACATGCTCTGTTTATATAGCTAACTATAGAGCGGCAAAACAAAACAGAAACGTAACTTACTAACAGAATTTAGAAATAACCAATAATCTATCTACACGTATTCTAATCCTATTCTAATTACAAAAGAGACACACGTGTTCCTCACACGCTTCTTCATTTATCTAGACGTATCGTTTTAATCTCTTCTTTCTTTCTTTTAACTGAAACGATATTGTTTCTTGCTGCTTTGTCATTCTTCTTTGTTCCTTCATAAAACGACTGTGGTTTGTCCACTGCTTCTTCCTTTCTCTTCTTCCTGAAGTATAACAAAATTCAAGTTTGACAAGAGATTGGGTGAATTCACCCTCAATAAAAATAAAAAATAAATATGCAAAGTGTAAAGTTCAACAATCTTAGTTAAAACTGTATTTTGAAGAGACTTGAGTGTATTTTAATTGGAGTTCAAGTGATAGCTAAGGGGTATATAATGATATCTTTGTTGTGTCTCATACTTGAGATTTGAACATGATTTTATTTTTTTACAAAACAACCAGTACCTATTTTGATTGCTAGTGGGGCAGTGCAATCCAGTACCTGAAAACAAAGACACACCTTGTAACATGAGGACATGCTTGAGATGTTTGTACTTAAAGAAATAAGGAAGAGTATGTCTTGGTGTCTTAGGATTTGCTCACCCCTGTAACATAATTGATCTAGACTTCTCTAATTTATAATTTATTTAAGAGACCAACTAATTTTTTAATTGAATCCCAATTTTTTAAAAGTACCATAGGTATATAGTTTTAGAAATGCGATGGAATTAAAAGTTATATTAGGCTTATGAAGTCAATAAAGTGACCAAACTTGTTGATTTAGCTGGGTTTTGTTGCAGAATGACCTTATAACTGAACTGGTACATCTTCATATACAAAGTGCTTAGAGGGTTTCAAGGGAAAAGAGTTTATGTTATGAAATTAGCAATATATTGTAATTATCTCTAAAAAAAAGTGCTGAGTTTTGAGCCGGATGCCTTTTAACTTGTTTGGGCTACCTTGGGAGCTAATGGCCCAATTTGAATGGACACATTTTCTTTCGGAGTTTTGCGTTAAACCCCATAAAGCCCCATTTAAATTATTTTTTCTTAGAATAGGCCTAAATTTTAATTCTTTGAACTGCATCATAATAAGATTTAAGCCCAAGCCCAGCGCTGATTTTTTTTTTTTTTTAAAGGCCTGACTGATTTATTATTATTATTTTTTATAGTGGAAGCCCAATTATCTCTTTTTGGGTATGCTATTCAGCATCACGAGAAAGTGAATTGCATTAGAGTGTGTAAGCAAATTTGTTTGAGCCTTCATGAATGTTTAAACGTCAAATTCATCCACTATAAGAACTTCAGGTAAATACAAAATCAGGTTGCTAGGATGCCAGAGAGTAGAGGAATGACCTCTCCTATAACTATTCCATATTCTCATAAATATTGAGCTTGAGGATTGACTCAAAAACATTAACATGTTACATATAACTTTGCTATCAGAACATTATTACACAATTTATTTTACAACTTGTTGAAACAACAAATTGTAAATAGTACACGATTACTTTTACATGGACTTACTAGTTACTATTAATACAATACATCTCGTTTTTTTTTCATCACTCAAAACCTACCCGTTCAAGAAGTAGTAGAAAACGTGTCATAAGACTTACTGTATTCCACATCTATAAATATAAGAACATGCTCTGCCTCCATTCTCTGTGCTTGAGATAGACAGAGACGAAATTAAGGCAAACCTTCACTCAAACGTTCTCCAATTCTGTTACTTGTTCGTCAATCACATTGGGAGTAAGCACGGGAGATCCATTGGATGCTTGGGAAGATGATTGGCTGCTTGATTGGTATTGGAATTTCTGTCGGAACCAGTTTGAAATTGACTTCACATTTTCTTGACAGAACTTGAAAATCATTCTGTACGAACCATAAAGTAAATACAGAAGAATGGATACACCTAAAGTGAAGAAGACCCACCCCAAGACTGGGACAAGGATGAAAATGAGTAGGTTACAGGCCAAAGCTCCGAAGAAAAGACACACTTTTTGGAAGAAATGGAAACAGTTTCTGTTGGTTATTGGTAGTATTGCCGCTACCAACACTGTAGTGAAAGTAACTAAGTCTATCATTAAGCCCAACATGATTGCATGGTGTTTGTGGAATAGAACAGCACCTGAGCTTGGATACTTAAATCCAACGAGGGTGAGCAGAAAACCCAAGATAAATCCAAACAGAGCAAGCAATGCAGTGCTGGAACGGATTTCTTGCTCACTTCTAGTTCTAGATAAAGAACATAAAATGCATCAGTTTATGTGCAACATATAGATTAATGGTGCAAATAATGAAGATCTCAGCTGCTTAATGTTTAAATTTTTAACTAATTTGGGTAATTTATAAGATTGTAGAAAGTTTATGATGTTCATTCATTGTAAGAGTGAAGTTTAATGAACATTAATTGAAGACACATAAACAAACTTATTTAGTGAAACATTAAATGATGAAGCAGGTTTAGGACCCAAAACAGTTTTGCTTGTTTAAAACCAAGAGTGAAAAATTTTTAGTACAGAAACTATGGAGTTTTGAACTACAAGATTTCAGGGCCAAACAGAGAAATGTAAAACAAAAACTAAAGCAAAGAGCTTTGTAGTTTGTGCTAACCTTTCATTGCCCGAATGGTTGGCATCCATCCTTGACGACTCACGACTACCTCTAATTCTTAGCAAGGAATTGAGCTGGTTTATATGATATCTCAGCTGTTTTTGTGTGTTTTTGGCATTGGAGCTCTGTGAAGAAAAGTGGTGGGCATTTTTGATTTTATAGAAATAGTAGTGGTGGACCATCCCTTTCACCCTTTGGAAAATTATAAGAAAATTTCTTTTTTATAAGGCATAGACTTTTGGCAGTCTGAATAATGCGGCTACGTACCGAATTGTTTATCCGTAGTTTTAATTAATTCGGGATAGCAAACTTAGCTTTGTTACTCTAAAAATCTACGTGAACTGAGGAATATTCATATATTGGTACTGCAAGGATTGTTTATTTGTGAGATTTCTGTCTGTTTTAGCTCCTATAGTTTGACTGAGTGGTCAGTTGAGTTCATTGATTGTTTTTATTTCATGTAAAATGTTACTGTCCCTGTAACAACGTATAGGTTGTGGGTTCAATGAATTTGAAAACTGTATGATAAATTTTGAAGTCTTAGTTTCATTTATTATATTATTGGTTCTTAATTTATCTTAAATATTTTTAAATAGAAAGTTTAATAGTCTGACCAAAGATTAAGACACTGTTTCCCTATATTTTCTCAAATAAGTTTGAAGGTTTCAAGTTTTATCTATTACAATATCCTCTATTTTCCCAAAATATTTAATAATGTTATGATATAAGCGTGTATAGACTTAGAGATTGTATCACTGAATTACAAACAAAAACATATTACTGTGACTGTGTGACATTTAATTTTCAGTTTTGTTTTTTCATGTTTTTTTATAATTCAATAACATCCAAACTTACTTTTGCATTTCTTTGCAGCAACACATTCTGTTTCTGGGGTCAATTTTATAGGTAAGTTAGGAATTTTATTAGTTGTTAAAGAGTGCATTTTATTTTTAAATAAATTGTAAGCCCTTGAATTAAATAAAAAAGCAAGTTATTCCATTCTCATGTTCAAGCTGGTTCACTTTTCAAACTAGATGTGACTTCCTTTGATGTTTCCTCAATCCTTCTTACTGTGCATCTGTATCAGCATGGGTCAAAAAGACCGTATTTTTAAAGAAGACGAAATATTTGGCTACGAATTTTTGTTTTAGCTTGGGACAACTTGTATTCGTGCCTCTAATCTTTCTATATCATTGTCAAAAAAAAAAACTATAACTACTTTTTGAGAGACAAATCTAGTGTGAAAACGTTATTCTTCTAGCCCAGATTGCCTTTAGCACAAACCACTTTTCATGTTCTATTTTTTTCTGCCCAGTGCTCCTTACAATGAAGAGAAACTTATTAATTTTGACCCATTTCTGAATTATTTGGGGGATTTAAAAAAATTAAAAACAAAGATTAAGAATGTAAATTGTGGTTACGATTTATTGGGGGTATTCCAATAGGGAAAAATCAAATGGGTCTAGACTAAGATTCAGTGACATTTACAAATCTATGTTTGAAGTTAAACTTGATGCACTTTGAGCGATTGATGTTTTTAGAAAAGTTCAAGGCCAAAATACACAGTTTTAGAGTTAAGGACTTTTAATCCCCAATGTTTTAAATGAGCAATTTTAGTCCTAGAGTTTAAAAAATGAAGTCTTTTTAGTCTTCCGTCTAGTTTCATTATCGCTATTTTTTATTTTATTTTTTTTTTATTTATTTTTTTTTTTTTGTATGTGACTAACTAAAGAATGACATGGACGAGATTTTTTAATTATTTTTATTTTTTTTAAAAGTTACACAATCAATGTATTGTTAGAGCTCTTGAATTTTCTTTAGAAGTTGGAATTAACTAGGTCATTTTAGAAGGTAACTCAGATTCTTGGAGGTGATTATGAAGGCATTGATAGTGGCAGAAACTTCAGTGACTTCATCTGGTAATTTGATCCAAGGAGCCAAAATTATCTCAAAATCATTTAGATGGTTGAGTTTTACTCATTCTAAACATGTATTTAAGCCTCAATTTCAGATTTCACCTAATTTATTTTCTAATACTGAAATGAATGTAAGACTAACCTAGACAGCTAGACTGTTTTTTTTAATGACCATTCAAATATAAGAAACTTACATATGAAGAAAATAATAATGCAACAGTCATAAACTATTTTATAATATTTTTTTCATAAACTATTTTATAATATTTTTTCCAAAATATTGATGTGATCAATTTTTGCTAGTTCTCATTTACGTCTATTATTAACATCACTTTTTCACTTATCAATTACCACTCACCACATCAATACTTTGTAAAAAATATTGTAAAATAGTTTTTAATTTTAATATTTTCAGAAAGAAAAAGATACAAAGCCAACAATACAACAAAATTCATTGGTTGGTCCAATTCAAACATGAGTACCAAAATAGAAATGTTACAAAAGTTCCTATTCTCAATCTAGGATTGTGAAGTCGAGCCAAATACTAAAACTTTAAAATTGTTTAATTAATTTTTTATTTCTAACACATGTAATGAGCTTGAAACTGCTAGTGGGTGGATGGGTGGGACTGGGACGTCGGATTTTGAGTTTGATTGCATGGCATGGTGTTATTGGGTTGGGTGTTTTTGTTGGCATAGGCCCAGATATGAATTCTTTGTATCGCATCTCTCAAAGCCTTGCAAGCGTTGATTCTTTTTCAACTTTTATGAGCTTGACTTTTTTTTTTGAATTGAAGCCTGATCATATCCACTTTTTATTTCTTTCTTTTTCGGGTCAGCAGCTCATTAGAGTGTGTTATTCGAGATACAATATCGGGTGAGTGAGATGTGAGCTCCAGGCTATATGTTTAAGCCAAGGTTATTCACGTGTATTTGAAACAGATTATTTAACCTTTTTTTTTTTTACTAAAAATGTGCTAAAATATACTTGTATCTTAAAGAAAAAATGTTAAAAAAAAAAAAAGGTGAAATTTTAAAAAGCTATACATTAAAGTTAAAAGATAAAGTAGATTCCAATTAGCTAAAGTGATAAAGTCTCTGATAATTGAATAAGAGATCTAGGGTTCAATTCTCACCTACACCTAAAACTGATTGGCGTCTTGGTCTGATGATAAGGACGTCATAAGTTGAAACTCTCTCAAAAAAATAGTTAAAAGATAAAAGTTAGTTTTTAATCTAGTCTCAAATACACGTAATAAATACTGAATGAGCATGTTGTATTACTCATTGAATAGAATATACAAAAGTGCCATCTATAGAAGCTATAAGAGTGTAGTACAAGTACGTGTGATAAGCAAAACAATGAAAGTGGGCCTAAAGCCCAAGTCTCTATACAAGTTAACATAAACATTAAATTTTTTTATCAATAATCACATGAATATTGCACTTGCGGATTGAGTAAAAAACACAAACACCATATTCCAATGCATAACAAGAACATGATCATCGATCTTCCATTCACTATGATTGAGAAGGTGGTATCTCATAAGATGGTATTATGAGACCACATTCTTACTATACACGTGTTAGTCTCATATGTTGTGAGAGAGTACTCTCACTAGACCTTCTCATTAGATAATTTTCTATTCTTGAGCGAGAGAGAAAATTAAGGTAAACTTTCAGCTAAACATTCTTCCAATTTTGTCACTTATTTCTCTGTCATGTTAGGAGTAAGAATGGGAGATCCATTAGATGCTTGGGAAGGTGCTCGCCAGATTGATTGAAATGGGAAATTGTTTTTGAACCAATCACATAAAATGTGGCAGGCATTAGAAGTATAATGTGAAATTGATTGGAGAATTTCTTGACAGCACTCGAGAATTTGTTGGTGAGAGGCATAAAGTAAACATATAAGAACAAGTACACCTATAGCAAAGATGAACCTCCCAAGGGGAGGGAAAGGATAAAAAAGCAAGCCGTAAGCAAAAGCTCCGGAAATAAGACACACTTTTGAAGAACATGCGATAACTTGTGTTGGAAGTTGATTGTGTCATCGCTGCCAATGCTACAGTGCAAGTAAATACATCTATTATTATGAGCAATACGATTGCACCATGTTCGTGGAATAGAGTAGCCCCTGAACTTTGATACTTCAATCCGAGGAGGGTAAGTAGAAAACCGAAGAAAGTGACGAACAAAGGAAGCAATTGCGTGAAGAAACAAAGTTCTAGCTCACTTCTAGACATAGAAAAATAAAATGCCTCATATTATTTGCAACATATAGCTAAAGGCAGCAAATGTAAGAATTGAATGAATATTTGTCTTCTACCAAAAAAAAAAAAAAAAAAGAATGAATATTTGTCACATCGGCTTTTGGGGTTAGGTTGCTAACGAGTGTTTAACTGGACATCTTTTTGTATGTAAAACACAATGAAGATAGCCTCAATTTTAAACAAATTTGGACATGGATTGTAAAAAATTTATCCTACATTTAACGATGTCAAATAAATTTTTTTTTATTTTTTTATTTTTTTTTTATAATTCAATAGTTGGGAGAAGATGGATTTGAACCATGAATTTGAATCATAGATGTCTCATACTCTCATTTGAAAATACCATAAAAAAAAAACCAACTAATTGAGCTATAAAGGTCTTTACCTAAATCTTAGTGATGTGCCAAAAACGTTTAACTGATTGGGTACAATAAATTATAAAGCTCTTAATTGAGTGAATCTTAAATCATTATTAAATAATTGTGATAAATTTTCCTTTTATCATAATTACATATGTTAAATGCTTCTCAATTTTAAAAGGAAAAGTTAAATTGAAATGAGGAAAAAAAAGAAGAAGTGGAACTTAACTTTAAAATCACGAGTTTTTCCAAATTTAGGGAAATATGCATAAAGAATTTCAAGTTATTTGCCAAGGACCTTGTAGCTGAATTGACATCTCCCCATGTATAAAATGCTTGGAGGCTTAGGGGAGGGGGGGGGGGGAGAAGAGTTCGAGCTGCGAGGTTAGCAGCATGTTGTAATTATTTCTCAAAAAAAAAATTTCAAGTTATGCACCAAAAAAAAAAAAATACTGTCTCTACATTTTAATATATAAAAAAATCCCAACTGCAGAATTTGGAAATCCTTTAATAAAAAGAAATTAAATTCAATAAGGATGTTGTATAAAACTCAATTTTACCTTTTTAATCCCAAGATTTCACATCATTATATTACATATTAAATAATATGCACAATCACACTCAATCAATTCTATTATCCTTTTAAAAATCTAACTTAATTGTGAGTTTATTAAGATGTTATTATATGTAGCAAGATGTACTGAGTTTTAAGTAAAAAACTAACGTGACAATTTTTTATTAAATTATATAAAACATGAATTTTACACATCATCCTTACCAAATTTGGACTCTAATACAAAATAGATATATATATATATATATATATATCTGTGTGTGTGTGTGTGTGTGTGTGTTGGGTTCAAGTTACACATAGTGTAATTCTAAGTAATGTTACATAACCTAATAACTTATTATTAAATTCATATCTTGTAAATCTCATCGTTAAATTACATATTCTCTATGTTCTTAATATGCAGATCTAATTTTGTGCCAATAGGATACTTTCTATTTAATCTAGAAACCCATCTTTTATGAACAATTTAAAATACAAAAACTTGTAATTTTTACATTTGATCGATGAAATAGTTATTGATCTCAGATTTTCTTAAAATTTTGCAAACATGTAGAGTATAAGAAAAAAATTTAATCCAATGGTGAAATTATCAAAATCACATCTAATAAAAAGTTAGTAGGTGGTGTAACATATTTAGGCTCCGCTTGGGAGTTCATAAGAGAATGGAATAGAATGGAATGAAATGATCACAAGGGAATGGAAAGGAATGGAATGGAAAAGAATGTACTTAAGTAAGGGAAAAGAATGGAATGGAATTAAGTAACCTTGATTGGATGTTTTAAAATGAAGGAATGGAAAGGAATGAAAATGAATGGAATGTAAGTAATCTTGTTTGGGAGTAATATGGAGGGAATAGAATGAAATCATTTTATGACAATATTACTATTAGATCCCTGTTTTAAAATAAAATATTGAATATATAGGGGTATTTTGAGAGTTATAGTAAAAAAAAAGACATTAAATCTAATTTCATTCCCTCCCAATTTGGGGGGGGGGGGGGGGAATGAAAATTTAAGGTTTTAAGGGAATAGAGAGGAATGAGTGTTCACTCCTACCAATTCCATTCTCTCCTATTTAAACTCTCAAACAAGGGAATGGAAGAATATTCTAAAATTATTCTTTTTATTCATTTCTATTCCATTTCATTTCCTCCTTCCAAGCGAGGCCTTAGAGTTATACTATATACTAGCAGTAACTCTTATATATATATATATATATATATTATAGAGAAGAACTACTATATAATCGAACAGAGTATCATTAATGGTTTATAAATCTTCCTTTTACATTAAACATGGCATAAAAATATTCTGTTTTGGTCAATGGTCTGGACCAACGTGGTTTTGTTGTTTAAATACAACTCATTTATTCAGTTAAGAAAAAAAAAAAAGAAAGAGTCAGTACGCTAAACTCTAAAGTACATCTATACTTAAATAAACTTTTATTAAATAAGTAGACAAGAGTCTTATTATGTTCATGATGTTTAGGCCAAAATGGCCAAATACCACCATTTTCAGAAATTTGTAACAAAAAAACACTGTTTCGGAACTAAATAGGGAAATACCACTTTTTTAGAACTCGAGTTTCAGAAACTTGAGTTCCAAATGGTACTCGAGTTTATGAAATTCGAGTTCCTCATCAGTTCTGCCATCCTGGCACTGCTGAGCTGGAATTTGTACAATGAAAAAAAATAAAGTGGTACTCGAGCTTGTTAAACTCGAGTTCCATGCAACACAGTACTCGAGTATACTAGGCTTGAGTACCTTTTATAAATAAAATTAGGTTTATGTTTATTTCTACAGTACTCAAGCTCACCAAACTCGAGTACCTTGTAAAGAACTCGAGTTTACTAAACTCAAGTTTTTTTATAACTTTTTTTTTTTGGGATAATCGAAAAACAAACATAAACGTAAACATAAAAATAATTAGTTTTTTTTTTATGTTTTTATTTATTTAAATCTGCTTACTGCATTCATAAAATCTGTTTTCTGCATTAATTAAAACTGTTCATTATTTTCTCATAAAAATTGTTCACTGTTTTCTGCAAAAACTATTTCTACGATCTTGCATAAAATTATTTTCTATTCAGCATTATTTAAAAAATTGTTCACTTTCTTTTCTGTGTAAATTATTTTCTGTTCACTATTTAAAAAATTGTTCACTGTTTTCTCATAAAACACCTATTTAAATCATGTTTTCTAAATTTAAACGCCAAATCTGAATGCTTTTTCATGCTTAAATTTCACAATAATCAAATTTGTTTTTCTGCATTGATAAAATCTATTCCTATATTAATAAAATTTGCTCTCTACACATCGTGTTTACTGTATATTCGAATCTGCTTACTGCATTCATAATATCTGTTTTCTGCATTAATTAAAAATGTTCATTTTTTTTCTCATAAAAATTGTTCACTGTTTTCTGCATAAACTATTTCTAGCGTTCTGCATAAAATTATTTTCTGTTCAGCATTATTAAAAAAATTGTTCACTCTCTTTTTTACACAAATTATTCTCTATTCACTATTTAAAAAATTGTTCACTGTTTTCTTATAAAACACCTAGTGAAATCATGTTTTCTAAATTTAAACGCCAAATCTGAATGCTTTTTATGCTTAAATTTTACAATAATTGAATTTGTTTTTCTGCATTGATAAAATCTATTTCTACATTAATAAAATTTGCTCTCTGCACATCATGTTTACTATATATTCGAATCTGCTTACTGCATTTATAAAATCTGTTTTCTGCATTAATTAAACCTGTTCATTGTTTTCTCATAAAAATTGTTCACTGTTTTCTGCAAAAATTATTTCTACGATTTTGCATAAAAAGAGATCTAATAGATTCCCGAGATCTGAAAGATTCCCAGACAGACGCTGACAGACCATTAATCATCAGTACTAATTTCCATACTCCAGACAAATTAACATGAGTTAAATTTACCTACTCATGTTACTTTACCATTGTTCATTTCACCTATAAAAGAGACGGACTACGAAGATAGAAGACAAGTTTCTAAGATTCTAAGCTTTTAAGTTCCAAGTTTTTAAAAGCCTTTTGTAATAGCCTTCCCTTTCCCTCAAAAAGACTTTTGTACTCTCTCCCTCTCTTGTAATTTTGTAACCTTTCTCTTCAGACAGTTTTATTTTCAAGCTTATATCAAAGACAGTAGTTTGTTTTCAAGTTTATCAAAAACTGAAGTTTTTATTCAAGTAAGATTTTACTAGTTTTTGTTTTCATATTCCATACTCCATTTTAACCTTATTTTGAATATATCTGTTTCGCTATTTGCTCTCTTTATTATCAATTTTATCATTGTTTATGCTTCCATATTACTACTATGCTCTCTCTTGGGTAGTCATTGGTATTAGAGCATCCGGATCATAAAACACCTAATAAACAGTGAATAATTTATGCAGAAAAAATAGTGAACAATTTTTCAAATAATGCTGAACAGAAAATAATTTTATGCAGATTGCTAAAAATAGTTTATGCAGATAACAATGAACAATTTTTATGAGAAAACAGTGAACAGTTTTAATTAATGTAGAAAAAAAATTTTATTAATGCAGTAAGCAGATTCGAATTTATAGTAAACATGATGTAGCACCAACTGTGGCATGAGTAGTTTTTTGAGGACACATCAGCAGAAGTTTTTATGAAGACACACCAGCCCGTTGCTGTAGCACCAACTATAATCATACGAACCACATGTGCCATCTGACGCCACTGTTTCACGTGAATACTTAAATATATGAATAATCGTACCCTGGTGCCAGGGACATAGCACTGTGTCAATTAAATATGATGCTCTGTTCAAGAACACTGCAACTACCACCCACATCTTTAAATCTCACTGTGACTTTAGGAACATTTAAAATCCTGTTCTTGTAGTGTTTTCCCAGCCTGTATTGACATGACAAGCCCTAATAACTAAAATTATAATGTTTGGAACATGAAATGAGGTTATAAATGCACCACAATAATGATCTTATTTTTACCCCACTAACTTCGTAGATTGCCTAAGCTATGAGTTGCAACACCTCAACATCAAATCGTACAATGCGAAACAAGTTTGAATCTACTTCAACAAATGAATTATCACAAGTTCCAACAGATCAACAACTATAGACATACACAGACCACTATGAAGGGAAATGGGTTGGAAAGAAAAGAAATTTCCTTAATATGCCAATATACACGCACGAGAGTCTTGGAAGCATTGGGCACATCATAGTCGGCAAACCTACAAAACAATAAGCAATTTTAATCAATGCAGAAATTAATTCATATTTTGAAATTAATATCTCTATATTTTACAATGCTTCTATTTAAATAAATAAAAACATAAAAAAAAACTACTTATTTTTTTTTACGTTTATGTTTATTTGTTAATTATCCCAAAAAAAAAAAAAGTTATAAGGAACTCGAGTTCCTTACAAGGTACTCGAGATTGGTGAGTTTGAGTACCATAGAAATAAACATAAACATAATTTTATTTATAAAAGGTACTCGAGCCTGGTACACTCGAGTACTGTGTTGCATGGAACTCGAGTTTACCAAGCTCGAGTACCACATTATTTTTTTTAATCTCACAAATTCTGACTCAGCAGTGCGACGGTGGCAGAACTGATGAGGAACTCGAGTTTCATAAACTCGAGTACCATTTGGAACTCGTGTTTCTCAAACTCGAGTTCTAGAAAAGTGGTATTTCCCTATTTAGTTTCGAAATAGTGCTTTTTTGCTACAACTTTCTGAAAATGGTGGTATTTGGCCATTTTGGCCTGATGTTTAAGATTCAAAATTTTCTTTCTCTATTGTAATTATTTATAAAAAAAATTTAAAAATTAATTAAATAAGTAACGATGTTATCTTCCAAAGTTATATCCAAACAAACACAATCTAAGAAGATGCATGTGAATTGAAAGTAATTTTACAATTTTCAAGAAATTTCAATTTTATAGTTCCAAATTCCAATCCTTAATAGAAAAAAAGAGAGAGGGAAAGTGAAAATAATTTAAAAGGAAATAACAAAAAAGAAATCAAGGGATTAACAATAACCCATTAGAAGCTGCCCGAGAATATATGAGCCTAAACTTTGACAAGTGGGCAACTTATTTACATCAAAAAATATCATGATTATACTTTCAAGTTTCATGCACCATGGATAGTAAGCTGTGTCTTGTTGAATCAGGTAGTTCTACACACTGAATCCAGGCTGTGAGCACACACATACACAACAGAGAAGATGGATTTTAGATTCTGCGCCAGAGTACATGAATGCAAGGTTTTCAGATCCGGACCGTTTATTGAACCGTAAAAAGGAGAGGTTCAAGGTTTTTGAGGTCGAACCGAGGTTGAACTGGGGTCGAACCATGATGACGTCATAATTAATTTAATAATTAATTTAAGCCAAATATAGATATTAAATTTATAAAACTAGCAAAATTGACTAATATATCTATATATGTAAAGGAAATTTAATGATTTTCAAGCATATATTTAATAAAATTGTGTTAAGTTGTTTTTATAAAAAAAAAAAAAAAAAAAAAATTTGCTAAGGGGTTGGACCGCACGGTTCTTGCGGTCCAACCCCGGTTCTAGGGGTTCCCGGATTTAACTAAAAATCCGGTTTTTTAAGCTTAAAAAACCAGTTTTCTCACCGGTTCCCGGTTTTCACGGTCCGACCTCCTAGTCCGGTCCGGTTCTGAAAACTATGCTTGAATGTGGAAATTCCAATGCACTTGAATGAACAACAAATAAGTCACATACAGTTTGTCTTTCATTTTTGAGAATCAAATTTAATGAAACATAAGCAAAGAACAAATGTACAAACCAGTTTGCCAAAAAAGTTTTCTAAATTAATACAAAAGCCATGAACTTGAACTGTTAGAATTCATGGCCAAACAGAAAAAATGTAAAACCAAAAGTAAAGCAAAGAACTGTGTGCTAAGTACTAACCTCTCTGCGACTCTGAGCGAGGAATGAACTGATATATCTGCTCTTTCTGATGTGTCTTTCTTTTTCCCCTTTGCTATAGAAAGAGTGTGTGGCATATCCATCTATTTATATGGGGGTAGGCGGTCTAATGCATAACATGAATACATAACATGAATGCACAATGAGTTAATGACGTGACAGGTTATGCATTTTGACTCCGCATCAATTTGAAAGTAAACTATTAGAAAAATCAAACGGGGGTATATTTCATTTGTCAGAATATCAACGGAAAACATGTAGCTAAAGCCAAGGAAAACAAGCTACAAGTCAGAAAGCTTCTAAACGACAGTAGCGTAATAATTACATGTAGATTTACGCATTTAGAATTTATAAGTAGATAAAACAATTTGAAAATCAAAAGGAGAGTGGTCCTATTTTCTTGGCAATATTTTAGTGGGAGTTAGAATTGTATTTTTACAAGATTATCTATTAGTTTTGTCTTTTTTTTTTTTTTTTATATACAAAATAAAATCTCTATCTTATAGGGGCATTTCTAAACAAAAAAAAAAAAAATGAGATTTTCAAATAGAAGAAGCCCCTTAAATAGTTTAGATCAAGCTCAGCCTACTGGTCTTGCATTTCATCCGTATGTATTTAGTCTTTAACCATTGTAACAACACGAGCTTTCCACAAGCTCATTAAGTCTAGGTGTCATAGTGTCATTGGCTATGAGTTGTAACTAATTTTAGGAGGGAAATTATGTTAGTGAGTTCATTGGTATTGCAATAATGCAATCTCTGTTTTGGTATTATATATTGTACAGAGCCTACGTTTTTCCAATTCAATAAAAAAAATTTTTTTTGATAAATTTCATCAATTAATCTTTCATAATAGTAAACCGCTTTGAACATTTTCAATTCATTAAGGAAAGTAAATTTATTCAACTATCAAAACAACGGATCATCTCAATAAATGGAATGAATTGTAATTTATACATTTAAAATTTGGGATAATTTGAATTTTGTCCCATAAAATTTAAAATTTTGAATCTGTACCCTTTAACGGAAAGTAGGGTTTGAAGAAAGGGTCTTCTGTCCATTCACTGTGTTGATGTGTTTGTTAAATACCACATTAACTAAAAATGACATAATTTAAAAAAACCCATTTGCATCTACTTTTTCTTTTTCTTCTCATATTTATTTCCTTTTCCCAAAATTTTTTTTCTCATTTCCTTATTCTTTAGTCTTTCTCCAATTCACTCTTTACACGATCAGGCTCTCGGAAAGTCAAATTTCATCAAATTAAAAAAAAAAAAATCATTTCTTCTTAATTCCCAATTAAAATCATAACAAAATTAAAAAAAAAAAAATCGTTAATTATGTTTGTGAGAAACAAACCATGACCCCATGGTCATAGAAGTCCCTCCACTCTCAAGTGAAATGCCGACACCCATAGCTTTAGAAAATCCTCCTTTGCACTCAATGGACATCTCCACCTGTCCTGAGGTTTCAAAAAATCCAAGCCTGGTAGCTATTAAACTGGTTGGCCTCCAAATCACCCCTCAAGCAAACCAACTTGTTAGCCCAAAACAACTGGGCACTGTTAGCCCATGGTCAGTTAAGACCCATCGGGAATCACCTCCTTAGGTGGCTCCAAGCTTGCCCAAACCCCTTTATAGGCACAAATCAAAGAAGAAATGGAAAGAACTTTGAGAACCCATTCTCCACTCCTCCCTGAACACTCCTCTCGGTCGAGTAGCGATCACTCTATCTCCCGATCTTGCCATTGTCTTACCAACCATCATGTTGCTACCCACCATCCCTCCTCAGATTCCCCTCAGAGAAGCCCATCCCCAAGCCACTCAGAAGAGAATTACCATGTGGAGCGCTGCCGAAGCCTGCGAAGCTCTGACAACCTTCCTCTGTAGAGAGTTCTATCATTCGCCTCCTCTCCCGTCGAGAGACAAGACATTGATAATCACCTCGATCCAAACCGAAGTTCTCTGCTTCAGGATGTTGTAGACCTCATAGGGAGCTCTCAATCAAGGAACCTCTCATACCGTCTACTACTGAACTTGCTTACCCCAACCCCATGGGATGGAGGACGGGGCTGATCCATCAGACTAACCCTTTTAACCATTCTCCAATGAAGTCATAGTATGGAACTGTAGGGGAGCTGGCAACCCCAATTTTAGCAGGAATGTTTCCGACATTATTCGTCTCCATAAACCCACCATTGTTGTTGTGTTAGAAACAAGAATCTCAGGTGACAGGGCAGACTTCATCAGCTCCAACTTGGTTTCAACAATGTCTGTCGCTCTGATTCTACCTGCTTTAGTTGAGGTACATAGGTCCTCTAGAACTCATAGGATATAAGCTTGGACATCCTCCCTATAACCGACCAGGCCATCCATACTTTCGTTCAAGTAGTGCCTCAAATCCCTCCCCTAAATGGATCCATACTGCTGTATATGCTAGCCTAGACTTAAATACTTGCCTTCAATTATGGGGAAATTTATCCTGTTTTTCCTCCTATCATTTGCTGCCCTGGCTTATGGCTTAAGACTTCAATAATATTGTGGGTAATCATTGTGGACGCCTTAAAAACACGTACTTTTTTGAAAGGAGAAAACATTTTTTTGAAAGTCCAATTTGGCAAAAGCATTTTCCAACATGGTAAATACAATTTCTTTTTTTTGGCAAAAATTTCGAGTTCCTCTTAAAAAAAAGAAAAGGAAAATTAAAATATTTTTTGAAACACCAACATTTGAGAACATTTATTTAACGTGGTAAAAGAATGTTTTTGAAAACATATTTTTCTTTTGGAAAAAAGGCACAAATTTCGGATTTTTAAAGAAATGAATTTTTTTTTTTTTTGAATACTTTTTGAAAGAAAATGATTTTTAGAAAACCACTTTAAAAGAACGCACATATATATCAGTTAAACTAAAACTTAATGTGGCGTTAGGTATGGGGGAATGTTTTAGAATTCTCAGGAATATTTAAAGATTCCTATGTTTGGTTGCAAATTACGCCAAGGAATCAGATGCCAGGGGAATCTGGATTCCCCCCTTAAACCCCTCTCAGTAGGAATGTGGATTCCCTTTAAAACAGGTGGGTATCCAAATTCCTAAGATTAAAGGAAATTGTATTATTTATAAATTGACAATTTTAACCCTTTTTTTTATCATTTAAGCAATTAAGATAAAATATAAAACAAGTTATCAATATATTTTCTCTGGTCTTTATCTTTTCCAACCAAAAGAACATAAACAAGATAAACAATTCTGTCAGTATAATTTTTAACAAAGTTCTATTTAGAAATATTAGACTAGAGTTTTAATGAATGTGTTGCTAATTAATAGTTCATATTTTTTTTTCATTATTTATTTAGAGGGAGATATATTTTTAAAAGACTATTTAATAGTTTATATTTTTTTCATTATTTATTTAGAGGAAGATTTTTTTTTAAAGGACTTAGTAGTTCACATTCAAATCTAAGGATAGAATTGGAAAAATAAATAATTCATTTAAGATTCCTAGGAATACACCAAACATTATCATCTCACATTCCTGGGAATCTCCCAATGAAACCAAATATAGGGATAGCTACATTCCTAGGAATGTGATTCCTAGGAATCACATTCCTAGGAATCTGGATGCTAGGAGTAATGTGGATTCCCCCATACCAAACGCCACATAAAAGTGTACAAATTCTCATTGTTACTATAATAATCGTATATATTTACACAGAATATAGTATATCAATATCTTCTTTCTCGATTCTCAAAAAAAAAAAATAAATAAATAAATAATTCACTCACGTCTCTCTCTCAATAAGATAAAGCTGATCAACCACCCACCACCACAACCCAGCACTTGTGGACACCCCAAAAAAGAGAGAGAATGCTTTTAAGGGCCTTTTCTTTCTTAGCTTGTCACACATTGGGTCAATGACAATGTGACTCTCTTGTGTATGTGTTTCGAGGGTGAGGTGTGTGTGTGTCTCTTTTCTTATTTTATTTTAAGGATTTGCCACCAACCATTGATTAGGTATGATTGGTCACCTATTTTTTTTAACTAATTTATTTACCTAATTAACTAAAAGCCAATTCAAGGGTAATTAATTCATTATGGTAAACCAAAGTCTTGAACCAAAGTTCTTGGACTCGGAAGTTCGATTATAGGTGATAAAAGTGTTAGGCACCTCACACTATCAAAGGATAGTATCCCATTTTAATTTTAATCCCAATGTTAACATTGTTGTAAAATAGCAGAAGCTCAAAAGTTATCAAGATTGATTGTGAAAATAATTTAAGCTTTAAAAAGATCTCCAAACAATTAATTGGAACGAAGAAAATTAATCCAAAAAAAAAAAAAAAACACAAAACACCAAAAATTACATGGTTCGACAATAGACTACATCCATGGACGACAACATATAAATTTCACTATATCAAATTTGGGATAATACAAATTGGTGTAAAGACACCTCACAAATCCAAATCTCAAATACACCAAATAGCTCTCTCTTACAAATACAAATTGAAGAGGGTAAAGTTTGATGTGACGTGTACATCTTAATTGAGATGACGGATTGAAACAAACAGATCTTTTGTGGACGGATCAAGGGTGCACGGATCCGAAGTACACGTGTCATCACTTTGTAAATGGAAATAACTTGTGTCTCATGCACAACTCTGGCTTGCAAGATCCCAATGGAAATAGAATCCAAATGTGAGGAGGATTCTGCGATATACGCCCAATAATGACAATCCTATAAAGAAAAGAATTCTTACACAAGAAAAGAAGGTTAGTTCTACACTACTATAAAAACCCAAAGGTTCTCACAAATTAAGGTACGCACAATTTTCCCAACTTTGGCACTCTAAGGTTGCGAGCATTCTCAGACTTAACCTTCGGAGGGTCTTTGGCCGGTATCACACTGGTACCCTCTCAAGGTCATCTTGTTTTGTGTTGTGCAGGTTGTTTCGAGCACGTGAAAGAACCTTGTAGCTTATTGGCGATAATTTGAGCATCATCAGTTAGCGCCGTCTGTGGGGAGTGCAAGGAAAAGCCATACTTTGAGCTTTCTAGACAAAAAGTTGCATGGTACTCACACACTCGATTGCAACCACGACAAATAATCAGGGTGATGAACCACACACCACGGCTCTCGAGAGGCAGGTTCAAACCCTTGCAGTAGCAATAGAATGCCTCATGAAGCGTAACCACGACCTAAAGGAGTAATTGCACTAGAAGGATGCAATACTCAACACTCAGGAGGAAGAGCAGGAGGCCAGCAGCGCCGAGAAGAGAAACCAGGAGGGGCCGGAAGGAAGCAACGCCCAAAGTAGGCCTGAACGGCAGGACACGAGCCGTCCATCGACTGCAGACCAAATCTTGTCTCACGTAGTTACGGAGATGCAGATGATGAAAGAGCGCATAGACTTTATGATGAACGCTCTTAAAGGACGGGTGTCCAACGACCTTGATGACCTGGTTCATCGAACGGACTCACCATTCACCGTGTTCGTCAATCCATACCCCCTTCTGCTGAAATTTCGTATGCCATAGGTTGAAAGTTATGACGGATCTTAGGATCTGTTGGATCATCTAAAGACCTTCAAGACGCTAATGCACTTACAAGGAGTAACGGACGAAATAATGTGTAGGGCCTTCCCTATAACATTAAGGGGTTCCGCAAGGGTCTGGTTTAGCAGGTTAACACCAAACTCCATCAGTACCTTTTAGGAGTTGAATGCTCAATTTTCTTCACATTTCATCGGAGGACATAGGTATAAAAAGTCCACCGCGTGCCTGATGAACATTAAACAATAGGAGGACGAGACGCTGAGGTTATACATCGCCCGTTTTAACAAGGAGGCACTTTCAATTGATGAAGCAGATGATAAAATACTTGTAGCCGCGTTCACGAACGAACTGTGAAAGGGTAAATTTCTATTTTCCTTATATAAGAATGACTCGAAAACTATGTCCAATGTGCTTTACAGGGCGACCAAATACATGAACACAAAGGGTGCATTATTGGCTCGAGAAGAAAAGCCTTCCAAGAAGAGGGAAAGGCAGGAAGACGTACATCAAGACAGGGGGCGAAAGACCGCTAGGACGGGAGACAAGAGAGATGATAGACGCTTTAAGCCCCCCGTTGGGAGGTTCACAAACTTCACCCCACTTACAGCCCCAATAGACCAAGTCTTAATGCAGATCAAAGATGAGGGAGCCTTTACTTTTCCAAGCAAGTTAAAAGGAGGCCCCAATAAAAGGTCTAGGGACAAGTACTGTCATTTCCACATAGACCACGGTCACGACACGGCCGACTGCTACGACTTAAAGCAACAAATAGAAGCTTTCATTAGGCAAGGGAAGTTGCAAAGGTTCGTCAGCAAAGAAGGAGCGGACCCACCACTGGAGCAGATTCCCCGACGAGAGAACGAGCACCCAAGGCCGCCTATAGGAGATATAAGGATGATTGTAGGAGGCACCGCAGCCGCCAGTTCGTCCAAAAAGGCCTGGAAAACTTACCTCAGAACGGTTTAAAACGTAGAGCTAACGGGATTCATTCCAAAGATGACACGAGTCGATACCCCCATCATTGAATTCTCAGAAGATGACACTCGACGCCACCACCACCCATATGACGACGCCCTCATTGTTAGCATACGGGTAGGAGACTACAACATGCATTGGATCCTGGTCGACAAAGGAAGCTCCGCTGACATCCTTTACTACTCGGCGTTTTAGCAGATGAGGATCGATAAGGAATGACTGATCCCAACCAACGCTCCACTTGTTGGTTTTGGTGGAACCAAAGTATATCCTCTCGGTGCAATCACCCTACTCGTCACAATTGGCAATTATGCTCAGTAGGTCATTAAAGATGTTACGTTCCTTATGGTTGATTGCTTATCTGCGTATAATGCCATTGTTGGACGACCAACTCTTAACTCGTGGAAGGCCGTAACATCGACCTACCATTTAATGATTAAGTTCCATACTGAGTACAGAATAGGGAAGTATGCGGAGACCAGGTTGCCACGCGGGAATGTTACGTAACAATGATGAAGATGAATGACCATATGCAGACAATGACCATTGAAGAACAGCGGACGGTGGCAGAACTCATTAAGAGGTTTAAAGGGATATCACTAGATGAATCTATGTCGGAACAAACAACCCAGATTAGAACCCTTGCCAGCCCGATGACCCTGTAGGCCCTCGTTACATTTCTCAGGGCAAACCAAGACGTCTTCGCCTGGAACCATGAAGACATGCCCGAGCTTGACCCTTCAGTCATAGTTCATAAGTTGAATGTGTGTCCCACATTTCTACCAGTTCACTAGAAGAAGCGAGTATTCGCGCATGAGAGAGACTAAATAATAGCAGAAGAAGTCCGCAAGTTTCAAGAAGAAAACTTCATTAGGGAGGCCTACTACCCCGATTGGCCCCCGATTGGCTTGCAAACGTAGTAATGGTCAGGAAAGCCAACAGAAAATGGAGAATGTGTGTAAACTTCACAGACTTGAACAAAGTGTACCCCAAGGATAGCTACCCACTCTCGAGGATTGACGTCCTAGTAGACTCTATAACCCAACACCATCTGCTAAGCTTCATGGATGCCATTTCAAGTTATAACCAGATCAAGATGGACGAAGCTGACCAGGAGAAGACCTCTTTCGTTACTAGCCAAGGCCTCTTCTATTACAAAGTAATGCCGTTCAGCCTCAAGAACGCAGGCGCGACATATCAAAGGCTCATGAACAAGATGTTTGTGCATCAGATTGGAAGAGACGTCCAAGTGTACGTAGATGATATGTAGGTAAAAAGCCGAAAGGAGGACGACCATCTGAAGGATCTCAAGGAAACCTTTGACACCCTTCACTCTTACAACATGAAGCTCAACCCAGGCAAGCGTGCATTTGGGGTGACGGTAGGAAAATTCCTAGGTTTCATGGTATCCCTAAGGGGTATCGAGGCCAACCCAGATAAAATCCGTGCCATATTAGAAATAGTACCCCCGAAGAATGCGAAAGAAGTGCAAAGCCTAAACAGCAAGATTGCTGCATTAAATAGGTTTGTAGCAAGAGTAACGGATAAGTGCCTACCATTCTTCCGCACGTTAAAGAAATCCTTTAAATGGACGGTTGAGTGTCAGTAGGCATTCAAAAACTTGAAGACCTATCTTTCTTCCCCCCCGCTTTTGAGTCCTTCAAAGGTTGGAGAAGAACTGTTTCTTTACTTGGCCGTATCCCCGGCTGCCGTCAACGCGGCATTAATTCAAGAAGAAGATAAGGTATAGAAGCCCGTGTACTACACCAGCCGAGCACTTCATGGCATAGAAGAAAGATACCCACTGATGGAAAAGCTCGTTTTCGCTTTGATCACAGCGACTCGCAAGCTCAAGCCTTATTTTCAAGCCCACACGATAGTCATCCTGACTGACAAGCCCCTAAGGCAGGCACTGAACAATCTTGAAGCTGCCAGACGAATGGCGCTATGGGTGATAGAGTTAAGCGAATTCGACAAACAATACCACCTACGTATGACCATTAAGGGACAAGTGGTCACTGATTTCATTGCAGAGTTTACTAATTTAGAAGACCAAGGGGCAGACGAATGTCCTCCGTGGAATATATACACAGACGGGTCGTCCAACAAATAAGCTAGCGGAGCGGGCATCGTACTACGTTCTCCGCAGGGCGACGAGGTTGAATGCATGGTTTGCCTCGACTTTCCTATGACTAATAATGAGCCAGAGTATGAAGCTTTAGTGACAGGATTGGACCTCGCTAAAGCAGCAGGAGCCACGAGAGCGGTTGTTCATTGTGACTCTCAGATCATTACCAATCAAGTGAACGGTGAGTACGAATATAGGGGAGAGAGGATGAGAAAGTACCTAGAGCAAGCAAAGAGAAAGATGGACGACTTGTAGGCGAAGATTGTGTAGATCCCGAGAAGAGAAAATGAGCAGGTCGATCGCCTTACAAAGGCTGCCTCGGCAGATCATATGATCATCCCCAGTAAGGAACTTTCCTTTGCTCAAATTTCATCCTCAATTGATGCCATCGATATGCAGGAGATAGGTTCCGAAAGTAACTGGACCACATCAATAGTCGCCTACTTGAAGGATGGCATAGTACCAGACACCAAAGAAGCCGCAAGGAAACTGAAGGTCCAAGTAGCACGATTTGTCCTGATAAAGGATGTCCTATACAAGAGAGGCTTCTCGCGCCCGTACTTAAGGTGCCTAGGTTTCGAGGAAGCAGACTACGTCACGAGAGAAGTACATGAAGGGGTTTATGGGAATCATTCGGGGTCGCGGTCGTTAGTCCACAAGCTAATCCGAGTTGGGTACTACTGGCTTACTATGCAGAAGGACGCTCAGGTATACGTTAGAGCTTGTAACAAGTGCCAGAGATTTGGCAACTTCATAAGACAACCAACGGAGGAACTCACACTGATGACGGCCTCATGGCCGTTTGCTCAATGGGGTTTGGATATTATGGGTCCCTTCCCAATAGCAGCCAGACAGTTGAAGTTCCTAGTAGTCGGCATTGACTACTTCACCAAATGGGTAGAGGCAAAAGAACTGGCTACCATCACAGAGAAGAATGTGCGCAACTTTGTGCTGAAGAACATCATTTGCAGGTACGGTATACCAAGATTTTTGGTCTCAGACAATGGGAAGCAGTTCGACAATGACTCCTTTAGGAACTTTTGCTCAAAGCTTAAGATCAAGAACCATTACTCATCCCCCGCACACCCTCAAGCCAACGGACAGGTTGAAGTCACGAACCAATCCTTGGTAAAAATTATTAAGACTCGGCTTGAGGGGGCAAAGGTATATGGCCGGAAGAACTTCTAAGCATACTGTGGGCGTACAGGACGACAGCTAGGACACCTACAGGAGAAACACCATTCAGATTAGCATACGGAAGTGAAGCGGTTATCCCAGCTGAAGTCGGACTCGCAAGCTACAGGGTGAAAAATCACAATGAAAGGAAGAACGACGAGGCTATGCGTGTACAGCTCGATCTAATAGATGAGATCAGAGCGACAGCTGAGCATAGGCTTGCACGATACCAGGACCTCATGGCCAAGCACTACAACTCCAAGATCAGGCATAGGGATTTCAAAGTGGGAGATCTTGTTTTAAGGAAAGTGATGGGCAGCCCTAGAAATCCCGCTCAAGGGAAGCTCGGGCCCAACTGGGAAGGCCGCTATAGAATCACCTCATAGGTAAGAAAAGGCACCTACCACCTAGAGACCTTAGACGGAAGGAGGTTGCCCCATCCGTGGAACACTGAGCACTCAAAAAAAACTACCAGTAGTAAATGGCAGCAGATATAGAATGACGCTCCTTTGCTCTTACTATTCCCCTAGTTTAATTTGACATTCATTTCAAGTCTGTTAGTTTTAAATTTTGCTACAATAAGCCCGAATGGCAAACTTTCTATTCCTTTTTAAGAAAAATCTTTTTATGATAAGAGTTTATTCAGATATATACTTGCGTATTTTTTCTACTTTTGTTAAGCTACTTATCTACAAAGTCCACAAGTGGACGAATACATCCTAAAAGGATGTAAAAGTTATTAAGTCCACGGTTGAACGAATACATACGAGTGGATGGATACATCCTAAAAGGGGGAAAAGATTATAAGTCTGCAAATGGAAGAATACATCATAAAAGGGTGTAAAGATTATCAGTCCACAAGTGGACGAATACATCCTAGCAAGGTGTAAAAAATATCAAGTCCACAAGTGAACGAAAACATCCCAAAAGAGTGAAAGTTATCTGAAAGTCCACAAGTGGACAAATATATATATTAAAGACGATCCCAAATAAGGACCACGTCTGGACGGATACAGAGTCATATACAAATAGGACGGACCCTTACGTCGTCTAGAACTATCCTCATTCAAATAAATGTTGAGGATGGATTCAAGAGATGTTCAAATAACGCTTATAGTATAATCAAAAGCGCACATGGTAGACGAGGGAAATTTGGCAAGTCCATAAACTGGACGGATTCAAGAAAATGGATGCATTGAATCATGAATTATGCACGTAAAAAAATTCAATAAAATTTAGAATTGAACGAATGAAGTAACCACTTGAATAAAAGAAAACCACAAGGGGAAATTGTTCACAACCGTACAAAGATAGTTCTTAACAAATTTTTTACAAAAAAAGAAAAAAGAAAAAAGAAAAAGAAGAAGATCAAACTACTGGACGGGGGGATCATCGGCCTTCTCAACTCCAACATTTCTAGATAGACGAGGGTCAATTTCAAGAGCCTGGACTTGGGGGGCAGACTCACCGTCACCATGTGGGTCGTCCCCGGGGGCACCGTCACCAAAAAGTTGATCCATACTCTCAGAGTGAACGGGCAGGACGTAGGTCTGACCTTGGTCGTCAATATTGATGTTTGATAGGTCCAAGTCGGGGTAGGAGGCTTTGACCTAACGGAGGCAATCATCAAAACCTTCAGCAAAGGATCTCTTAAGCTCTGACAAAAGGGCCTTGGAGTCGCGGTACTTGAGAATCGCTTCCTCCTTAACCTGATGGAGATGGTCCTTGACATCTACAATCTCCTTTTCTTTATCTTCTAGGACCCATCTGAGAAGCTCCGTCTGCTTCTCAAGCTCGTCCCTCGCCTCCTCGGACATTGATAACTTCTTCTTCTGGACTACCTTCCAGGCCTTTAGCTCTGCGAGCTCTTTCTCCATCAACCTCGCCTTGTCCCTAAGACGGCCCAGGGACATTTCATGGTTCAAGTACCGCCCCATCAACCCCTTCATCATCAACATTGCTTGGAAACAAAAAAGGGTTAGAGGGATATGTTGATGGAGATAAATATAAGAGAGAGGACGGACGTCGATACCTGCGCAATGCTGAAGAGCCCCGTCTCCCCTATTGCCTCCGTTGCATGGTTGCCCAGATCCTCATAATCGTCAGGTGTTATGATGAACGAGAGCTTCTCCAGCATATATCTGGAGACCTCATGGAGGAGAACGGGTGGTTTCTTTATTGGGGGAACTTGACCACCCGTCATAAGACCTTTTCCTCTCCCGTGACCAGCAGGAGGAATCGTCTTCTTCCCCTCAGCCTGTAGGCCCATGACAGTCTCAGGAACGACTTTTGGCCTCTTAGGCTAACGGTCAACCTTCTCCAAGAGCAGTTTCCTTTTGGTACCAGACAGGTGGGAAGTACCCATCCCAGCACCCGTCTGACCTTCTTGTTTCTTTTTCAAAGCAACTTACTGCTTAATAAAAGCCCTTCTTTTGCTGGCTTCCATTTTTGCAAGAACGGATGGATACATGTAAAAAAAAAAAACATTGGACGACGGACTTACGTTCGTAAACTAGTTTCTCGTAACAATGGGCAGCTTTTGTTGGTTCTAGTCCGTCACAATACCAATGTAATGTATCTAAGTTAACCAGTTTGGCCCAAGTTCTTTCTTCCAACTTCGTCTTTTGAAAAATCTTTTCCAAAATACTCCACTCCTCAAGAGAAACTTGTGGACGGTCTCAAACTGTACAAAGAAACATAGACGGTGAGATAACAACAAGTAAAAACAACAATAAACCAAACCTAGAAACAAGACGGATACATACAAGACAGAGGTAATATGCCCCACGTCGTGTCGACGGGCATGAATTCAGTATCCCCAGGGTGACACATCCATTTGTCACCATCCATAAAAAATTACCTAGACTTCCAATTTCTGTTAGAGTCTAGAGTATCGCACACGAGCCTTAACAACAGGCTCTTGGGTACAAAGCTATTCATACCCTTAGACTTTGTGATCTCTGCCGGACGATAACAATGAAAAAACTCTTCCACCGTCAACCTCCTTGCCCCGTCGGACATCACCCTGTATAAAACTTCTACGCCAAGGAAGACACCCTAAGCGTTTGGGGAAATCTCGATGACGGACAGACCCAAGTACTGGAGTAGATGGTGGTGGTGAGAGCGCAAGGGAAATCTGAGCCCTACTTTGAGCATCTGCTCATAGACCCCGATGCCTTTAACCCTGTCGTAGTAACATTTCTCCGACTTGAAGGGTAGACGGAGGGGTATGCTGACGGGTATTTGGTACTTATCCCTTAGAGTTTTAAAGTGAGACTCTTTAATTGTAGATGTAAAGTCATTGACCGTCCATATGGGTAGCATTATGAACTTCCTCAGTCCATTAGGACCGACGATAGATTGGATTGTGGGCTTGTTTCCATCTATACCGTCACTAAGGTCACTCTCTGGCCTATCCGTCTCCAAATCCTCATCCCTTGAGGAAGGAGAAGTGGCGGACGAACTCCTCTCTTCACTTGAAGTGTCACGGTCTTTTTGACCTGACGGGTACATTTCATCGTAGCCCGCCTCGTCGCGGACAAACGACTGGTTACTCGACGCACTAGACATCTGTCACCTACACGTGACAGTAAATCCTAAGATACTGACAAATCTAAAATGGATGACAGTGGTACAAAAATAAATAGCAGTTCATTAAAGAAAAGAACAAGAATGCTTACCAATTGTGGATGTATAGTTACGAGATGCAAATGATGGGTGAATTAACCGGACGGATTGATCGTTTGACAAGGATGACGGATGCGCTCTGATCGTATGATTTCTGTGGAAAATGAGAAATGAGGAAGGAAAAAGCAAGCTTATATAGATGGAATGGCACAGAAGACGAAGGGATGCTTCATTCCCAGAAAACAGACACTAAGTAAATGACACGTGCCCTACAACATTAATAACCCAATATTAATTATCCTATGCCAGTATGTCAGGCTAGGTCTATCTCTCAGAGGGCAAATCAAACCGTCACTCCATGAGTTCGTCCCCAAAGAGGTCACGAATCTATGGAGTGAGGGGGTAGCTAAAGAGGGTAAATTTTGATGTGACGTGTACATCTTAATTGAGATGATAGATTGAAACAAACAGATCTTTTGTGGACGGATCAAGGGTGCACGAGCATAGGGTGCACGGATTTGAAGTACACGTGTCATCATTTTATAAATGGAAATATCTTGCATCTTACGCACAACTCTGGCTTGCAAAATCCCAATGGAAATAGAATCCAAATGTGAGGAGGATTCCGCGATATACACCCAATAATGACAATCCTATAAAGAGAAGACTTCTTACACAAGAAAAGAAGGTCGGTTCTACACTACTATAAAAACCCAAAGGCTCTCACAAATTAAGGTACGCACAATTTCCCCAACTCTGGCACTCTAGGGTTGCGAGCAGTCTCTGACTTAACCTTCAGAGGGTCTTTGGCCGATACCACACCGGTACCCTCTCGAGGTCTTCTTGTTTTGTATTGTGCAAGTTGTTTCAAGCACGTGAAAGAACCTTGTAACTTACTGGTGATATTTTGAGTATCATCACAAATCAAAGAACCAAATACCAAATACGAATATCAAATACAAATTGTGCACAAACCAAAGAGAGATTCATAAATCAAATCCAAAAGTTGCAACACACTAAGAGGAGACCAAATCACCAAACCCCAAAATAAAAATTAAGTGACAACAAACCTCTCTCACTATTCCAAATTATAACTCACAAATATCAAAGAAACAAACCATAACACCTCTCTAATTTTATTATCTATAGCCCCTAAGAGAGAAAGCCTCTTTTTCCCACACTATTAAATTTGCCGCAATAGCACTATGTTTATATAGGAGACTTGAGTAGACTATCAAATCAATCTCATGTTGGACTCCAAAGTCAAGTAGAATTCAAAGACTTGTATGAGAACAATTCTCCTTCGGCATGTGAAAAGAGATCTAATTCAAGTAGACCTCCATCAAAAGACAAGTCATCCAAAACAAGGAGTCCTAGTTCAATTTAAATTGAGTAAAAAACAAGTGAACCAACTTATAGTTGAATTACTCCCATATGATTCATGTACATGCATATCAAGCTCCTAAACTATAGTCTTATCTCTACAAATCTCCACCTTGGCTTGGATTTCATCAAGTCTAACAAATTAAATTTGCAGACCATAAAATACACATCCTTAACAAGTCTACACCTTGACAAGAAATTTCTCAAGTCATAAATGCAAAGCACTAAATTAAATTAGAGCATAACCAAAAGAACAAAGTGCAAATTTAGTTCCATCAATCATTAGTTCGTGTTCGACACCATGGAAGGCGGTAATGCACCCCAAGAACGCACATCTATGCTGGCCTCGATCACCTCACCTTTCATCATTTAATTTTAAATTTGTTATAAGAGCATTTGCATCAGTTGATGCAAAATCTTGCAAAATGCAAAAAATCCTTCATTTTACACATTTTGACCAAAAAAAACCCACATCAATTGGTGTAAAATTGTGCATAAATGCACAATTGCTACAATAACCATGCATTTAAATTTTAGTAATTTTTTCTCCCTCCTTGTCTCTGGCTTGTCTTTGGTTGCTCACTCTCAACTCACTCTCCCTTTTTCTCATTTCATCAAATCATCAAACCATCCGATCTCTCGCCAATCAAAGCATGGATCTTGCCACCGCCGCCGATCAAAGCGTGGATCTTGTCTCTAGATTTCTCGTTGTTTAGTGGTTTTGATTTGTGGGTTTCTCATTGGCTCATCAAACCATCTAATCTCTCACCGATTTGGAGTTCTCGTTGTTTGATGGATTTCTCTGGTTCATCAAATCGCCCTGATCTCTCGCTTATCCTTTTTCTTTGTTTGATGGTTTTCATTAGTGTGTTTGATGATTTTGATAAGTGGGTTTTGATGATTTTGATCCGTGGCTTTTGATGGTTTTGATGGTGGGTATTGATCGGATTGATGGTGGCTGGGATTGTGATGGGTGGGTTGATGATGGAGGCTGGCTTGATGATGGTGGTTATGTGGAATGATGAAGGAAGGCTGGGTATTGATCGTTGATGGTGGCTGGGTTTAGAATATTTTATTGAATAAATGTGTAAGATAGACAAACTGATGTTAGTGTTTTGTAAAAATTAGTATGTAAAATAGAAAAAACATGTTTTTTCTAGCAAAATGAACAAATATTATGCATCACCAGATGCAAATGCTCTAAGCCCTGTGACCATTCATGTATCATATCCCCATATATATAATAATACATATGGTGCGTTGCTAAGTCTGCTGACCTCACAACACGGTCCTCACCGACATTTAATTTTAAAATTTTTATATAATCCAAAAAAATTAAAAAAAAAAATCCACGCAGCAATAGAGTCAAGATTTTAATACATATTTCATATCTTCGAAATAAAGAAATCAAGCATAATCAATTTAGTTAATAACAATCAAATTAAGAGAATAATTTAATACATATAATTTAAATCCTTAAAATATAATGAAAATAATAAATCAATTTGAAATGTTAAAGAATATAGTAACATACTTGTAAAGTTGTATACATATCTCACTTCCTTAAACTCCTTTAAAAAACTATGTAGAATACAATCCTTATACCACTATTATTTTAAGTAGCTAAATTTTGAGTTTATACAAAAAATTCAAGAGATGAAAGAGAAATGTTAGTGGACACTTTAAAATTTTTATTCTTTAAGTTCTTAATAATGTCATAGATATAATTTTTTTTTTATAGTAAAATTTACAATTGTTCATGAAATGATTGATTGATAAAGAAAACATGATAGATCCATGAGTGTTAAGTGTCCATCGTTCACAATCAACTGCTTTAAAGATTGTGAAATTTGTTTGGGAAAAAAAAATTGTGTACTTGTATACAAAGATATAACAATTTTTTTCTTTTAATTATTTTGAAGGCCCTGCTAATACTTCCGTGAAAGAGAGTTAAACTTAAAAACAAGCACTTATTTTTTAATTAAAAATTTACGTGGAACCCACAGATCACCATCATTTGCCTAGAAAAAGATGAAATGTGGTTGCTAATTTGCCTTATGGAAATGAATTGATTAGTGTCAGAGGGGGTAAAATAGTGAAATGATTCTAATACCCATATAACAAAGCAGCAGTAAAGTCAATATTTTGGAGCTCGGGGGACAATTGCGCGACCTCTATGCGCACAGGTGCTGTAGGTTGCTTCCAGCATATCATACATCTAACATACATACATGCATTGCATATAATTAATTATGTAATTATATATGTAAATTCCACATACATCAAGTCTATGTCTCTCACACAATTCTAAACTTCACGCCTCCTTGCCCTTTGTATATATATATATATATATATATATATATATATATATATATATATATATATATATAGGGGGTAAGTTACAGGCTAGCGGAAACTGTCAGATGCCGACTGGGATTATCTGATTTCTATTACAAATTGGAGGCCAACTGGGGCCATCTGGTTACAATTGTAAGACTACCTGGGGTATTACAAAAGTAAATTGCCATTTTGATTACAAGTGAGAATGGCAGAGAAAAGAAATAAACTAGGCTTGAATCAAAACTTGCTTCAGACTGGAATGAGGGCTGTCTTATATAGGGAGAAGGGAGCCTTGGATTCTGCTGGAGATTCCTAAAAATCCAGAGGGTGAATTGCTTTAACTAGGGTGAAAACCTTTTCCACCGAAAGCAATACTGATTCTGAATAATTATGTTGGGTACTGTTCATGAATAGTGACTTTTTACTATTCATGAATAGTGTTCTGTCCCTTGTCTTTAGTGTCAGCTGGGTACTGTTCATCAACAATGACTGGTGCTGTAGATGAATAGTAACTTGTCTGGGGGTATTGTTCTGAATAGTGACTGGTGCTATTCTGAACTTCTGTTTAATCATCTTCTAGCCTGTAGGCATCATTTGGATCCTGGGAATCCTGAAACAGAGGATTATTTGGATCAAAGTTTGCTGAGGCTTCTGAAGAGGCAGGAGATCCTTTCTCTTGCTCTTGAGACTATAATTCTTCTGACTGGAGAAGTAACTATTGGGCAAGATCTTTTAATTCTTTGCTAGATTTTCCTGCGAATTGAGAGGAGTCTAGGCTAAACTGAGATCTTGTGACTATATTCCTTTGAGCTAGAAGGGGAAAATCCTTATAAACCTGACTGATGACTGAATCAATCTTAAGGGAGTCCCACCATTTGACTGAAAATTCTCTGTTTGATGAATTTCCATCAATGTCATAGTTCCACATGCTGATCTAGTGAATCTTGTACTTGACTGTCATGTGCAGAATGACTGGAAACTATGCACTATGAGGAGTGAGTTTATACCTTGAGCTAAAATACCTTAGGGTATCCTGAAGGAGATCTGGGAAAATTTACGGAGCGAATCCAAACATTTCCCACCACTTAAGGAACCATGTGGGTATTGGACTGGAGAATTTTTTATCAAACATTAAGAACCGAAAGTGATCAAAGTTCTTGTTCTGGTAAAAGAGGACCTTTTCAAATGCGTCCATATAGTCGTGATAACTGTAATGGAGATTTGAACCTGTGGTGGACTTGAGTCCATTGAGAGTTTTTAGCAAAGAGGGATGCTGTCCCCATTCTTTGCTGCTGACAAAACCTATGATTATGAACTTGTGATAGAGGACTACTGAAGGTTCCGCTTTATTCATGATATTCTCAACTCGGGCAGAATCTTCCTCGATGAGGATTTGTCTGTAATACTTAATGTTTTTCTCCGGGTGTCTTAGGAGAAAATGCCATCCTTCTGGGAAAACTTCCATAGCTAGGGCAAGAGGATCTTTTATATGAACTATGTGGGGTTCTATATAAGAGATATGTTGGATTTATGGCTTCTTGAAATAGGGTGACCTATTTCTCCTGGATAATGGCTGGGATGATTTTTGGAATTGCAAGGGGTCAAAGGAATCATCAACTGTATATGGGGTGATTTGCCTAGGGGCTGGGGAAGCTAAGGTTGAACTATAACTAGGTTGAACTGGCCTTTCGTAGTTGGGTCTTGAAATGGTAGACAAAACATAGCGATTGGCAACTGAGACTGGGGATGCTGGGATTAATTAGCCAGGGTTCTTTGCCTGACTAGTACTTCCTAGGGTTTGCTGTTTAGGCAACTTTAGGGGGACGGGTTTCTTTCCTGACATCTTAGTTTGGACTCTGCAAAAATTCATGGGTAAGGAAATCAGGGATGCTGTTTTGAGTTCCTTTTATGAATTCTATGTCAAAGTCAAAAACTGAAAGAATGGCTTGCCATCGGGCAAAAATCTGTTTTGATGCAATATTTTGAACATCTTTTTCTAAAACATGCTTAGCAGATTTGCAATCAAATCTTATTAAACACTTCTGATTCAAAAGATCACTTTGAAATTTTGAAATGCAAAGTACTATGGATAAAATTTCTTTTTTAATAGTACTATAATTTAATTGAGTGGAAGTCCAAATTCCTGAATGGAAACAAATTATCTGTTCCAGGAAGTTTGGGCTGACTCGCTGAAGGAGAGTGCCACCATAACCAATGTCGGAGGCATCAGTTTGGACAATCTTGAAGGAATTGACTGAGGGGATTCCTAAGCAAGGAAGTGTCTTGACATATTTTTTGATGTTCTGGACAACTAGGGTATGAGCAGGAGTCCATGGAGATGGATTGGTTTGGAGTCTATCAAAAAGGGGTTTGCACTGCTGCTTGAGATTTTGATAGAATTTTGAAATGTAATTGAGAGATCCTAGAAATCTCTGGAGCTGGGTTTTATCTAGGATTTCATCTGGGAATTTATCTGCAAATTGGATGGCTCTAGCAATAGGTTTGATGACACCATGTCTTATATCAAAACCTAAGAATCGCACATTAGTTTGGAAAAGCTTGATCTTAGGAGCAGAAACAACAAGACCATTAAGCTTGATTGTTTGGAGGAAGACTCGTAAGTGCTTCCAATGCCTTTCAATGGAATCTGAGAAGATGAGGACATCATCAATGTAGACAATAGTATGATTGGAGAATGGATTAAAAATCTCATTCATGATATTCTGGAATTCTGAAGGTGCATTTTTGAGACCGAAGGGCATTACGTTCCATTCATAATGACCAAAGGGTGTAGTGAACACTGTTTTATACCTATCAGACTCTCTGATTTGTATTTGCCAAAAACCACTTTTCATATCAAACTTACTGAACACCACTGCTTTACTAAGCCTATTAACTAAGTCCTTCTTGTTGGGAATTGGGTATCTTACCCATTCTAAGACTTTGTTATCAAACTTACTGAACACCACTGCTTTATTAAGCCTATTAACTAAGTCCTTCTTGTTGGGAATTGGGTATCTTACCCATTCTAAGACTTTGTTAAGGGGCTTGTAATTGATAACTAATTTGGGTACACCTCTTTCAATCTCAGCATTTTTCTGAACATAAAAGGCTGGACAAGGCCATGGTGACCTAGAGTTCCTGATGATTCCTTTTCTAAGGAGATCCTCAATCTCAGCTTTACAAATATCCATAAGCTCTTGGTTCATTTGGATAGGTCTAGCCTTGGTTGGGATATCTCTTTCATTAAATTCTTTAATATAGGGGAGAGCTACTTCGTGTCTCTTCCTATACCAAAAGGCTGTAGGTAAGTCAGAGCAGACTTGCATTTTGAGTTTTTCTTCAAACTCACTGATTTCTTTTTTGATGGCTTTACAAGTTAGTCTTTCTTCGACTTTCTTGTATCTTAGATCATCTTCTAAATACTTGATTTGTTGGCTATTGGCACTAATAAGGTTAAGGGTTTTGGAGACAGAAACGTCTTGGAGGATACTAATATCTCTTGGTTCTGGGCTCCTAAGAAATCTAAACTTAACTGGTTAGCCAAAAGGATGGGCAGTGATTCCTTTACTATCCGTAACAAAAGGGTACAAAAGACACATGAACGGGTTTCCTAAGATGACCTTATCTGTCATGTTTTTGACTAAAACAAATGTGGTTTTGAAAAATGTGCCATCTTGGCAGACATGTGCTTTTGGAATTTTAAACTTAATCTGCATTTGCCCTCCACTTGCAGATGTTAGTCTTTCCCTAGTTTTCTTAAAATATCTAGAAGGGATAATTCCTTCTTGGATACAATTGAGGTCAGCACCTGAATCAATTAGAGCTACTGCTTCAAATTCATATCCTTTAATAACAATTCTAACTATGGAATGCCACTTTTGGAAATTAATCATATTCATGGTTTCTAGAAACTTTTCTCTACTGGGTTGTTCATACTGAACCGTATTTGCTGTTGGGTTAATTGTTTCATCTTCTTCCTCGGAAGAGTTTTGAGATGGTGGATCTATCTCATTTTCTTGATGAGGATGCTCTTCTAGGGTTTTGACTCTTTTGTCAAGGAGACTATTGTCGACCCTAAGGATGGTCATTTCTTGTTTGAGGGTTCTAACCTCGGATTTGGTTTCCTTAATCTCTTTTTGAAGGTCATTGACCGTAATTTCCTTCTTAGCTCTGGAGAATCTGTCATAGATTTTTTCTAAATCTACCTTTGGTTCACAAATCTTCGATTCTGGCTTATTGGTTTCTTTTACCAAGGTTGCATGGAACGAACTAAGCCTTTGGGCTTTGACTATCGGGTCTTCGATCTGTTCTATGAGATCTAGGAGTAGTTCTTCTTGTTTGCTAAGGACATTAACCTCGGAAGAGGCTTTGGTAAGGTTTTGACTGCTTGATTGGGTGGCCATTTTGCTAGGCTCCTTATGCCGTCAGAAATAATTCTCAAAGTAGACAAAGAAAGGGATATTTTCTTGTACCTCTTTCATGAATTCTTGCCAAGCATCATAGACTTCATTTTTTGTTCTTTGGTATGGTTGGCTCTATAGGCTTTCTTTTTGCCTAGGTTCTTTTCTAGATCAAATTCCTTGCCTAAATAATCCATATCTGGTTTGGAATCCTTTTTTAAAACTTTAAGATTATAATTCTTAATATCATCCTGATATGGGTCCTCCATATCAGTTCTTGAGGGTGATCCTAGCTTTTGACTGTTGTCGTCATCTTGATCAATAACTGAGTCTTGTTTGGCTGTATAGCAGGGTGTGCTAACCTGAGATCTGGTTTTTACTCCTTGAAATTTTGGACCTAAGTCTCTTCTAGATCTAGGAAATGGTGCTAGAGGTCTAGAGGAGCTAGCTTAGGAGGTAGGTCTATCCTTGAGAAAAAAGGGTGGTTGCTTGTTTGGTGAAGGAAGTTGGCTGAGATCTATTGGAGATCTAGGCCTATAATCATCTAAGGGTGATCTAAATCTAGATTTGTCAAAACTAAGCCTAACAGAACCATCTTCTAGTTGCTGGACAAAGTCTAAATCTGAATCTTGGTCTGGGTTTTGGATCTGGAGAGGGTAATTCTCATTTCCTAATTTCCAATCAGAAGGGAAATCTATCTCTGACCATTTAAGGGTTTTGGGTATTTGTACTTTAGCCTTTACATTGGTTTGGATGAGAAAGGTTTCACCTAGTTTTTTCCTGTTAAGGGCTCCAATGTTCAGGTTGGTCCTACAACACTTATAACAAATCCTGTATATTCAGGCAATCTGGCTGGATCCCTACACCATGAGGGTACCATGAGACTTAATATTGAGGGTAAGAACCTTCATGATATGCTCATCATAAAGATCAACTGTGAAATTGGGGAAACAGTTAAAATGAACTGGTCCACCACTAAGATTGGTTTCAATGGTTCCTAGGAGACTGTCATTAAACCTTATATGACGGGTGTCTCTAAGAGCTAGAAGAATCGAATTGTTCAATCCTTCCTTAATAAGAGGTTTGATACCTATTTGGACTAGTCCTATGTGTAGGAGTTTGTGTCCTTCTTTCCTATGGGCTTTGATTTGCTCTTGGCTAAACAAATAGCATGTTACATATGGTTTTCTAAAACCATATACTTGTTCAATGGTTTTAACATGGAAATCTGTCTTGAAAGCTTTCTTCCAATTCCATGAGGACTTGTAATACTCCTTGGTTGAAACTCTAGGGATATTCCAATCTTCTAGGTTCAAATCTAGGTCTGTTAACTGATATTCTTCACTATTGATAATTCCAGACTCCTGTGGAATTTCTGGGAGTGATGTGGATCTACTGGCTAAGCTGGAGGTTGAGTTACTTTAAAAAATTTACTCATCATCTTGGCTATCTGGTAAGGAAACACAATTAAAACTAATTATCTTTATCTCCAAACAACTGGATCTAACCTTAGATCTGACAACAGGATATTCACACCGAGACAAGGTGCCTTCACAATGCACAGTACAGCGTCCAACTGCCTCTTTCTCCTAAAACGCCTAAACGCCTAACGCCTCACTCCGGCTAAACGGCAAAACGACGAACCAAGGATAATAAGGTCTGACTGTGCCATAGGACAACATTGGTAGGTCTTACACATCTCAAACAGTTACCTGTAACAGATTTTGGGCTAAACACAGGGATAAGAAGAAGCAGATAACTGGGAAATAACTGGGTTAGCTTGAACAAATATCACAAAATGAAGGAATAAATTGGAGAAATAACTGAATCAACAGGTTAGTGAGTAGAAGAAGATCACAATACAGAAATAAACAATAGGAATATAGTGAGAAAATAATGCCATGAAAATAATGTATGCAAATATTGAAAATAACTTTGATAAAACTGATTAACTGAGGCGGTATAACCGGCCAACTTGATTATCTTTAAAACAAAGTAACTTATAAAATATATATATATATATATATATATATATTTTATTTCTTTGGCAAAGCCTTCCTTTCTTTCTCTTCGAACAGCTGTTCTACGTTCTAGCAGCCACGTACCAAAATATTAGGATGGTATACTTTGATACTATATCTATATATATATATATATATATATATATATATATATTATAAGAAAAAAAAAAAAAAAACTTAACTTATTGAGGTACGGTAAATTTAATTATTTAACTAATACTTCTAAGTTCTAACTCTAATAACAGTCATTAATTAAATAATTAAAAATTATATGACATAATAAAAATGGCGTGACATTATTTTATTAAATGAACTAAAACATGAGTGACAAGTTTATATGACACTAAAATATAAACAGAGGGATTAATGCAAACATAAAATAATATCAAATGGTAAAATTCAAATTCGAAAACTCTAGGGTATAAAAACCAAACACCCCTAAATTTTAGAGCACAAAATTCAAATTCTGAAATTTCAGAGTGTAAAATTCAAACACATCACTTCGTAGGGTAAAATTCAAATTTTGAAATTTCAGGGTGTAAAATTTAAACACTCCCAAACTGTAGGGGTGTATTTTGCAATTTAGTCTTTAATTTATGTAACATTTTTAGAGTTAGATAATTGTTTTAATTTTTAAAATATTTTTATACAATTATATAAGTGATGTGATACTTTTTCATTGGACAAAATGCACTCATGTGACAATCTGTCGTAACATTTAACGGACGCACTAGCAAAATTGATGAAAAAGTTGCTGATGCAAATAGAGGGAAATTTTAAGATGTAAAATCTTAATTTTAAAACTTTAGGGTGTAAAATCTAAAGACACCTAAGCTTTAGAGATGAAATTTGCATTCTGCACATTATTTTATTACAAAAATAAGATAAATATTCTCTTACTATTTTAATTATTATACACAACGTAATAATCTCTCAAAAAATATAATATTTTGATATAATTAAATAAAAATAAGATTTTTAAGTTCAAATGGGCGATCTTCACCTAAAAGAGAAAATAAAAAAAAATACACTATTCGACACTCAACTTTTTCTTCCTCAAACAAATCAGAACCAACCCACACCCCCCCCCCCCCCCCTCCCCAACCCTTTGAGTTTCTTCCACTGAGAGAGTTCCACTGTTCACTTTGTGAAGAGGTACAAAATTTAAAACGAATTTGTAGCAAAGTGGACCTCAATTGAGCCTAGGTTTGTTCTGGAAAGTTCGACCTACCACTCTAATTCAAGACTTCTTTTGATTTCTAGTGGGGCAGTGCAATACAGTACCTAAAAACAAAGACACACACAGCACAAATGCCAGTCCAATCTTAAGGATATGCTTGAGATGTTTGCACTTAAAGAAATAAGGAAAGGTATGTCTTCGTGTTTTGGAATTTGCTCACTTTGTAACATAATTGATCTAGACTTCTCTAATTTATTTAAGAGCCCAACTAATATTTTTAATTGAAGCCCAATTTTTTCAAAGTGCGATAGGTATATAATTTTAGAAAAGTGGTGGAATTAAAAGTTATATTAGGTTTGTGAAGTTAATGAAGTGACCAAACTTTGGTTTAGCTAGATCTTGTAGCTGAATTGACATATATGCACAAAATACTTGACGAATTTAGGCAAAAAAGGACATTCTCAAAAAAAAAAAAAAAATTTAGGCAAAAAGGAGTTTAAATGAGAGTTAGTAGCATATTATAATTATCTATAAAAATAATAATAATAATAATAATAATAATAATAATAATAATAATAATAATAATAAAAAGGTTTTGAGCCGGATAACCTTTAACTTATATGGGCTACAGTTAATGGTCCAATTTGAATGGACACATTTGCATTAAACCCTGTAAGGCCTCATTTAAATTAAAATTTCTTAGAATAAGCCTAAATTTGAACTCTTTGAACTGCATCATAATAAGATTTAAGCCCAGGACCAGCGCTGATTTTATTTTATTTTTTTAAATTTAATTTTAAGGCCGGACTGATTTAATTATTTATTTTTATAATGGAAGCCCAATTCAGCATCACGCGAAAGTAAATTGCATTAGAGTGTGTATGCAAATTTGTTTGAGCCGTTATGAGTGTTTAAAGCTAAAATTCATCCACTATATAAACGTCAGGTAAATACAAAATCAGGTCACTAGGATATGCTAGAGAGTAGAGACAAATGGGCTCTCCTATAACTGGGCAATATCTTCAAAGCAAAACTATTCATATTCTTTTGATGCACATTGCATACATTACAATTACAACTTTTATCGATAATCTCATGAATATTGAGAAAAGAACATTAACAACATGTTACATATATGCTACCAATACAATTTATATTACAACTTATTTTACAACATATTAAAACGACATATTGTGAATAGTAGACGATTACTTTTATGAACTTACTAATAATAGCATATATCTTCTTTTTTATTCATCACTCAAAACCTAGCCCTTCAAGAAGTTGTAGAAAACGTGTCATAAGACTCATCGAATTCTACATCTATAAATAATAAGAACACGCTCTGCCCCAATTCCCTGTGCTTTAGATTGAGAGAGGAAATTAAGGCAAACCTTTACTCAAACATTCTCCAATTCCGTCAGTTGCTTCTCTGTCACATTGGGAGTAAGCATGGGAGATCCATTGAATGTTTGGGAAGATGATTGGCTGCTTGATTGGTATTGGAATTTCTGTCGGAACCAGTTTGAAATTGATTTCAAATTTTCTTGACAGAACTTGAAAATCATTCTGTACGAGCCATAGAGTAAATACACAAGAATGGATACACCTAAAGTGAAGTAGACCCACCCCAAGATTGGGACAAGGATGAAAATGAGTAGGTTACAGGCCAAAGCTCCGAAGAAAAGACACACTTTTTGGAAGAAATGGAAACAATTTCTGTTGGTTATTGGTAGCATTACCGCTACCAATACTGTAGTGAAAGTAACTAAGTCTATCATTAAGCCCAACATGATTGCATGGTGTTTGTGGAATAGAGCAGCACCTGAGGTTGGATACTTAAATCCAACGAGGGTGAGCAGAAAACCCAAGATAAAGCCAAACAGAGCAGCTTGCAATGCAGTGATGGAACGGATTTCTTGCTCACTTCTAGTACTACATAAAGAACATAAAATGCATCAGTTTATGTGAAACATATAGATTAATAGTGCAAACAATGAAGATCTCAGCTGCTTAATGCATAAAATCTTAACTAATTTGGGTAATTTATAAGATTGTAGATAATTTATGATGTTCATTCATTGTAAGAGTAAAGTTTAATGAACATTAATTGAAGACACAAAAACAACCTTATTTAGTGAAACATTAAATGATGAAGCAAATTTAGGAGCCAAAACAGTCTTGCTTGTTTAAAACCATGAGTGAAAAAATTTTAGTACAGAAACTATGGAGTTTTGAACTACAAGATTTCAGGGCTAAACAGAGAAATGTAAAAACCAAAACTAAAGCAAGGAGATTTGTACTTTGTGCTGACCTTTCATTGCCGGAATGGTTGCCATCCATTCTTGATGACTGTCTCTGATTCTTAGCAAGGAATTGAGCTGGCTTATATGATATCTAAGTTATTTCTGTGTGTTTTTGGCCTTGGAGCTCTGTGAAGAAAGACTGGTGGGCATTTTTGATTTTATAGAAATGCTAGTAGTGGACCATCCCTTTGGAAAACTATAAGAAAACTCCTTTTTTTTAAGGCATAGACATTTGACAATCTCAATAATACGGGCACGAACCGAATGCCTTCTCCGTATTTTTGATTAATTCGGGTGCCATTGGTACTCTTAAAATCTTAAGAGAACTGAGGAATATTCATATTAGTACAGCAAGGATTGTTTAATTGTTTACGGCATGCTTTATGATGTCAAAAAGTGGACACTTCCAACACAGAATTATCCTCTTTTTAAATTTTCTGAGGATCCTATTTTCCATATTGAATCTATACAAAATTACACTTTTCAACAGTCAAACCTTTGTGAGATTTCTGTCTGTTTTTAGCTCTTATTTTTTGGCTGAGTGGTAAGTTCACTAATTGTCTTTGAGTTCATGTAAAATGTTAGTTTCTGTTTAACAACATACAGGTCATGGGTTCAATGAGTTTGAAAGCTATACCGTAAATTTGGAGGTCTCAAGTTTCATCTACTACATTATTTATCTTTATGATTTTTAAAGTGTCTCATACATATGTAGTTAAATAATTTGACCAAAGATTAGGACACTACTTCCCTATCTTTTCTCAAATAAATTTGAAAGTTTCAAGTTTCATCTATCACATAATTCTCATTTTTCACGAAATGTTTAATGGCTTTATGAGATAAGTGTGTTTATGAGCTTAATGAACTTATCACTAAATTTCAACAAAAACATATTACTGTGACTGTGAGTGACACTTTAGATTTTTAAACAATAACATCCAAACATACTTACATGTATTTCTTTGCAGCTATACATTCTGTTTTTGGGGTTAATTTTGTTGGTAAGTTGGGAATTTTTATTAGTTGTTGAAAGAGCACAAATTTTTTTCTTTTTACATAAAATTTAAGCCTTGGATGAGATGAAAAAGTAAGTTATTCCATTCTCATGTTCAAGCGGGTCCACTTTTCAAACTAGATGTGACTTCCTCCGATGTTTCCTCAACCCTCCACACACCAATGACCGCATCTGCGTGTATCAAAAAGACCGTATTTTTAAAGGATGCGAAATATTCGGCCCCGAATTTTGGTTTTTAGTTTGGGACAACTTGTATTCTTGACCCTCCAATCTTTCTATATATCATTGTCAAGAAAAGAAAAAATAAACTATATTGACTTCTTGAGAGGCAAATCTAGTATGAATACGCTATTCTTCTAGACCGGATTACTTTAAGCACAAACCACTAATAATCAAGAAAAACTAATTTTGATCCATTTCGTACTTATGTAAAGGATTTAGTATTTTCTTTTTTAAAGGACAAAGTTTAACTCAAAATTGACTAGAGGCTACAACTATACCCAATATCTTTTTATTGATGGTGAATTTTGATAAGTCTACCATTAGATTTCATTTTCTTTTTATATCCTCTATGTTTGCAAAATTTTTAGAAAATTAAAGCTCAATAACTATGTCATTAATAAATTGTTTAAATTGCAAGTTTTTATAATTTAAAATTATAAATAAAATATAAACTTATAGACCATATAATAATAATATCTGATTGACACAAAATTTGACATGTGTATTAAGAGTGTAAAAAACATACAATAAAATAGTTAGATTTTCAAAATATGCATTAGTGCTTATTTTATTGAGTAAGGTTGTAGTTTTAAATTTTAACCAATTTTGTAGCTAAACGTTGTCCAAAAAATAAAACAAATAAAACAAACATTGAGAAAGTAAATTGTGTGAGAAATACCTTCGACTGCCGATGGTTGGAGGGAAGTCTAAGGTTAACACGTTCAAAGACATACGTGAGTGAATTACCAAAAGAGTAATGGGGTAGAAAGAAAAATTCATTTCAAAAGCTAGAAGAGAAATTCTAATTAAAACGGTTGCCCATGCCATCCCTACTTACTCTATAGGGATTTTAAAAATCCCACAGACCTTATGTGACACCATAAAATCAACTTTGGAAAAATACTAGTGGGGGTGGACAAAGACTGAGAAGAAAATTTATTGGATCAATTGGAAGAAGATGTGTACTCTGAAAGGAAGAGGTGGCATGGATTTTAGAGATGTTTAAGCTTTCAATTGTGCTATGTTAGCTAAACAAGCCTTGAGGCTGATCCATAATACTCATTCTCTTTTCCACCGGATTTACAAATCAAGGTACTTTCCAAATTGCTCTTTTATGAATGCTGATTGGGCAACAACCCTTCCTATATGTGGCGAAGTTTATTGGCAACTAGAGATATCGTTAAAGAAGGTACACAATGGAAGGTGGGGGATGGCAGCAATATTGAAGTGTCTATCCACTGCTAGCTATCACACAAGCCAATATTTTTAAGGGAGAGTTAGTCGAACTTGTATGTGCGGGACTTAATAGACGCTGCTACAAAGCAATGGGACTAGGAGAAAATTTTTGACTTGTTTTATCATCGAACAAGGATGGAGATTTTGGCCATTCCGTTGCCGTCAAGGTTCACTTGTGATGCTCTGGTATGGAAGGAAAACAAGTCTTAGACTTTCTCTGTAAATTTCGTGTATCAGGTAGCTGTCTGAATAAAGGAGTAGCCAATGGTTGAACACTCAACGTCAAACCTAGATCGAGCTACATGGCCAAAATTTTGGTCCCCCCAATGTGCCCCCTAAGGTCCGAACCTTTGTCTGGCGAGCATGCTCGAATATTCTCCCTACACAAGATAATCACTATTGCAGAAAATTGCAGGTTGAACCACAGTAGTGGCGCACCATCACAAGGACCAAGGGGGGCCTTGGCCCCCCCAAAATTTTTTAAAAAAATTAATGAATTTTTTTTTTTTTGAAAATATTGTAAATAATTTAAAATTTATCAAAAGAATCTTATCAATTTGGCCCATACTCGGTAATATACATATATATTTAAAAAAATCTAAAAATAAACATAACTTTCATTTAAATAGAAGAATAATACTAAAGATACAAACTATTTTACAAAAAAATATTACAAACTACTGATGTGGTGAGTGATTATTATTAAATAAAAAAGTGATATTAATGGTGAGTCTAAATGAAAACTAATAGAAGATAGGCTATATCAACATTTTGTAAAAATATTGTAAAATAAAAATACAATCCAAAATCTTTTTTTTTTTTCTTTTTAGTTCTTTCATTTTCCCACTACTGCTACAGTTTTGTGTTTACAATATAAAAGTAAAAGTTTTGTATAACTAAACTAAACAAGAAAGAGTGAAAAACAAGCTTGAAGCTTCCGTAGCCCCCTCACCGATGTAATATTGTAAAATAAAAATACAATCCAAAATCTTTTTTTTTTTTTTTTCTTTTTAGTTCTTTCATTTTCCCACTACTGCTACAGTTTTGTGTTTACAATATAAAAGTAAAAGTTTTGTATAACTAAACTAAACAAGAAAGAGAGAAAAACAAGCTTGAAGCTTCCGTAGCCCCCTCACCGATGTACAATATTCCTTTGTTACTTTACTTTTCATTTGCTTTCTTTTGATTTGTTTACTTTACTTTTCATTTGCTTTCATTTTTTTATTTTCCTTATAATATATTATTTATTATTATAATAATCAATATATTATATACTGTATGGTATTATAATTTATAAATGTACTTGATTAGTTTGATTAAAATATACCATATATACTACTATATTACATGTATCTAGCACTTCAAAAAAAAAAAAAAAATCAACATGTATTTAGTTGTTGTTTATAGCACATATTGAGTTATGTAGTATTGTACATTACTATTTTAGATTTCATGCACATACAAATTTTTATAAATGGCCTCCCAAAGATAAATTCTTGGCTCCACCACTAAGCTACAGTGTGATCTTTGCTGCTAGCAACCCGAAACTGTAGGACATTTGCTAAGGGAGTGTCATTTTGCGAGGAATGTATAGGCCTAGGATGCACGAACGCAGCAAGATGGGCGCTGCACCCACATCCGACACGGCGACATGCGAGCGACACCATTGCCCGCGCGTCGATGCTATGTCCAGTTTTTTTTTTTTTTTTTTAATTTTTCGATACGCGCCGACTCGGGCCGATTCGCTTTGACTCGGGCCAAATCGGTTCGTATCGGTCGAAACTGATGAAACACACCGACTCAGGCCGTACTGGCGCCGAACTGGCCAATTCAGGTCAAAATTCAAAAAAAAAAAAAAAAAAAAAAAAGGTGCAAAACGCACCGTTTGAACTTAATAACAAACCCTAAACTATCTCAGTTCTCTCAACTCGATTCACTCTTCAATCTTCAGCTCTCCTTCTGCTCTCTTTCTCCCCTCTCTGTGCTCCCCAGTCCCATCTCAACTATCTGCTCTCCTTCTGCCCTCTCTTCCAATCTACACATCACTAAAGTTTTCCATGATAAAATTCTAACTCCCTAATTCTTTGTTTCTAATGGTAAGAAATCATACCTTGAACAATCTGATTACCTCTTCAATTGTATGTGATCTAAACTCCAAGGAAAAGCACCTCTTAGCCTCTTTGATAAAACCCTTCCTATGAAAACCCTAATTATCTCTTCCTCTACCCTGTAGTTTGTATTAGAGATATGAGTTTAGTGAGGTAGCGGACTGCAGTTACTAATAAAAAGAATACCTATGGCCCATCAATTATATTTAAAACAAAATTTAATAATAAACTCAAATAAAGTATGTAGGGGTATTACTGAATCAGGCCGATTCGCGCTGACTCGAGCCGAATCGGTCCGTATCTGAAACCACCAAAACACACCGTTTCAGGCCGTACAGGCGCTGAACTGGCCAATTCAGGTCGGAATTCCAAAAAAAAAAAAAAAAAAAGTGCAAAACACACCTTTTGAACTTAATAACAAAACCCTAAACTATCTCAGTTCTCTCAACTCAATTCATTCTTCAATCTTCATCTCTCCTTCTACTCTCCTTCTTTCCTCTCTATGCTCCCCAGTCCTCTCTCAACTTTTTGCTCTCCTTCTCCCCTCTCTCACAGACGCACTCAGTTACTCCCTAAGACACATTCTCACTCTCCTATTCTTTGCATGACTCACGGTCTCAAGCTCACCTCAAATCTCAAGTCTCAAGCTCACCTCACCTCACCAACCCACTATCAACTCAGGTATCAAACTAATTAAAGTTTTCAATCTCAATTTTTCAATCTCAAGCTCATTATACTCTCACATGCGCTGACTATTACTCATTGTGAATCTGTGATTTGATTTTAAAATTTTTATATAAGTTGTAATGTTGTGACTTAGGTTTGATTTTTTATTTAGTTAATAGTTATTATATATTTGTCAAATTATTTGTAAGTTAAATTGAATCTATTGAATTTGCAATAGATGAAGTTACTAGCACAGAAACTTCACCTTTATCTAATGAAGAAATGCCAAATGATGAAGCTCCTTTTTAGCAGTATGTGACTAAAGTAGAAAAACCACCTGGTTCTACAGTTAAATCAGGTGGAAACACACACTTTAAGTGCAACTATTGTGGTGGAGTTTTTTTGGGATCCTATTCTAGGGTTAAGGATCATTTATTAAAAATTAGTAATAAAGGTATTAGAGTATGCCCTAAGGTGACACCGAGTCATAGGTTGGAAATACAGCGAATGCATGATCAGATTGAGAATGATAAGTTAGAAAGAGAAAAGAGAAGTCAAATTCCCTTACCCCCACCTCCCCCAGGCCATGGGCCTATTCCTATTCCCTCATTTCGGAGACGAGAAGGAAGTGATAGTACAAATCCAATTGATGGTAAGAGGAGGAAGGTGACTGTGAATTCTCCTTTGGAGAGAGCATTCCAGAATAATGCTAGACTTGAATTGGATAGTAGAATTGCTTGGATGTTTTACACCGGTGGGCTTCCGTTTAACTTTGCAAGGAACCCATATTATCGTAGTTCCTATTCATATGCTGCTACCTATAGCATTCAGGGTTATGTTCCTCCTGGATACAATGCCTTGAGAACAACACTTTTGCAAAGAGAAAGAGCTCATGTTGAAAGACTTTTGAAACCAATTAAGGACTTTTGGCTTGAAAATGGTGTAAGTATAGTTTCTGATGGATGCTTAGATCCACAATAAAGGCCTCTTATTAATATTTTGGTTGTATCAGATAGGGGTCCAGTGTTTATAAAGGCAATTGATGGATCAAGTGAGTTCAAAGACAAACGTTATACTACAGGAGTGTTGAAGGATGCTATAAAAGAGATTGGACATGAAAAAATTGTCCAAGTCATCATTGATAATGCTAGCGTGAAGAAGTCTACTAGAGCACTTATTGAAGGTGAGTATCCCAAAATATTTTGGACACCCTGTGTTATCCACACTCTCAATCTAGCTTTGAAGAATATTTGTGCAGCAAAAAACACTAAAAAGAATGAAGTTACATATGAGAAATGTAGTTGGATTACACGTATTGCTGATGATGCATCCTTCATATGTGTTTTTATCATGAACCATTCAATGAGGTTGGTAATGTTTAATGAATTTTGTCCATTAAAACTGTTCCAAGTTGCTGATACTAGATTTGCTTCGGTTGTTGTAATGCTGAAAAGGTTGAAGTTGATGAAAAGATGCCTTCAAGCCATGGCTATTAGTGACCAATGGGCTTCTTATACAGAGGATGATGTTAGAAAAGTTCAAAAGTTGAAAGATATGATTCTAAGTGATCATTGGTGGGATACTGTTGATTATATCCTTGAATTCACAGTACCTATTTATGATATGCTACGAGTAGCTGACATAGATAAGACTTGTCTTCATCTTGTATATGAGATATGAGATTCAATGATAGAGAAGGTGAAGGTAGCAATATATTGACATGAAGGCTTGGAAGATAATGAGTATAGCTCATTTTGAGGTGTGGTGTATGATAAACTCATTGATCGATGGACTAAAAATTGTACACCACTACATTGTTTGGCTCATTCCTTAAATCCTAAGTAAGTACATTTATTTTCTATTTTCCTTAGTTCCCCCTTCTAATAAAATACACGTTTCATTTATATTTGTTTTTTAATCTTTAACTAGGTATTACTCTATTGAATGGCTTTTAGAGAATCCAAAACTCATTTCTCCACATCGGGATCATGAAATTTCTATGGAAAGGAGCAAGTGTTTTGATTGATACTTTGAAGATGAGAATGACTTAAGGGTGGCGAAAGTTGAGTTTGCTGCATTTTCAGTAGGGAGGTTTCCTTCACCCGATACCTTGACAAATAGGTGGGCCTTACAACCTTTGGTTTGGTGGCAATACCATAGCTCCTCATCTCCAACTCTTCAAACCCTTGCCTTTAAACTTCTTGGACAACCTTGTTCATCCTCATGTGTTGAGAGGAATTGGAGCACATACAAATTCATTCATTCCTTATAAAGAAACAAAATGGCTCCTACACACGCTGAGGATTTAGTATATGTGCTTTCTAATCTTCGACTCTTGTCAAAGCACAATGAAGAGTGCGTAAATACAGCAACAAAAATGTGGGATATTGCAGGAGATTCTTGGAATGAGAGCGACGTATATGTAGGAGTTGGAATTCTTGAGAATGTTGCCCTTACACTTGATGAACCAGAGTTACAGGCCATGGTTATTGGGAATGTTAGCACTAGTGTTACAACTAGTGAAAGTGAAGTTTGAAGTGAAGCTATTAATCTTGATGATGAATATGGTTGTATTTGATTGTCTTGTTGATTGTCTTTTATTTTGTTTTAGTTTCAAACTTGTGGGTTGTATTCTAATTTTCGAATATCATGGAATGTTTTAGTTTCAAACTTGTGGGTTGTATTTAATTTATTGATAAAAAATACATGATTGTATGACATACAAAACATACGCAGGAGAAAATTAATGGATCTACTTCATTCGCAATTGATAACATGTACTATGTAAGTTTAAGAATATAAGAACAAGAGAATGTACCTTGGTGTGGTGAATTTCAAAAAAAATATTAGATGTACTTGAGAACACTTTTAATCTTCACTCCAATTCCACTAACGCCCAAGAAGTGTGGTCTGTCAATCAATTTTATGTGTATGTTCAAGGGAGAATGAGAGAGTGTCCAACACTCACATACAAAATCATTTCATATTCTTTCTAAAAATTCTGTATGTTTCTCACCTTATAACTGATTATCTAATTGGGCTAGCCTTTTGGAAATTTCCAATTGAGCTTTAGTATGTGGTTTGGAGTAGGATCAAAAGAGAACAAATAAGACTCTAGCTCCAATAGGCCTTGGGCTTTTCTATCAACTCTTGACAAGTCCATAGTTACCATTAATTATATTTAATACCACTATATAAATATAACTGCACTCTAGACCTTATTAATAAATTATATCCCAAGACTTTATTATACATGCAATCACTTCATAAAATATTCGTAGTAATACAAAATCATTAAAGTAGACTGCCACTTTGTAAATTACTACATCTTAATCCTTGAGTACCTAGTTTAATCCTTTAAGTTATTCATCAAATATTTATGAAATCCAATTTCATAAATATATACTTTAGTAACTATTTACTAAAGTAATTAGGCCTAACATTCTGAATAACCAAACCCATTAAATTTATCTCAATGGAATATTTTATATCTCTGTTAAGAGACTATGTATTCCATCTTGAGAATATATGTTTCATCAACACTAAATGTAGCTGCCCAACATACTGAGGTTTTGACCATTACTTTAGATCTCACTCCTGATATATCAAAGCAATCTACACTTCATGATCAAGCCCATTTTTCTCTCAGGATTACGAGTTCATGTAAATAAAAGTTGTTAGATTTATTATTCATTTGACAGCCATTAGGAGAATAATAAATCTTACAGTAGTCCAGTTCAATATGTTTTAACTTTTAAAACATATTAACATATCAACTAAAAATCTCCACTTCCATGATCAAGACAAATCATCTTAGTTGATATGTTATAGTCTTCGCAGATTAACATATCAACTAGAAGTCTCCACTTCCATGATCAAGACAAATCATCTTAGTTGATATGTTATAGTCTTCGCAAATGAAATGCCTAATTTCATCACTGACTATGAACTAAAATTCTGAGTTTACAAAGAACTTGTGATTTATATCTTCTCTAACTTTTCACATAAATTATATACTATGCATCTCATAGACTTATATGATAATGTCCGAATATTCATGTTACCATCATTTTAGATATTAATAAAACAACTTTATTAATTACAACTTTAAGTCATACATAATGTCATACATAATAACATACATAACATCATACAATAGAATTTAAGGGCATTAATCCTAACATTTATGAACATTACATTTTAGTTATTATTTACTATTACTCTTAAATTTGGTATATGTTTATATAATATAAAAATATATGCTTAGCAATATATTAAAAATATAAATAAAAATATTTTTAGAAATTTTTTAATCGCCGCACCCGCATCATACTTTTTCAAAAATTTTCGAGTCCCACACTCGCACCCACACCCGCACCCGAATCCGAAAACGCATCCATGCTTTATAGGTATAGGCTCTGTGTAGGATAAGGGTTCAAAAGTGCCAAAATAAAGTCTACGACTTTTTTGCTTTGTTCAAACTGATGATTGCGAAGCTCCTTCAAATTGACATGGAGAGATGGGCGGTGACAACATGGGTAATCTAGAATGCTCAAAAAAAATTCTATTTTGAGAAGTCTCAAGCACATCCCTAGAAGCATATGGGATGGGGCCTTTGGTTTTCTGAATGAGTACTAATGGCTTGGGGCTGTGTAGCGACACATTTAACTTGTGTTTCTTTCTGGTTTTCTGGTTTTTTAGTTTGTCTTTCATCGCTACTATCCTGTTTTGGGCACACGCCCAGGAATTACCTTGTAATACTTTTTCTTTACTCATTAATATAATTTCCATTTGTTACCCCAAAAAGAAAAATTGTGTGGTTACAATTTATTATGTTAAATTACTGAATAACCCAAAAATTTTAATTGGTTGAAAAATAGTAAATTTAATCATTTACCCCCCCCCCCCCCCGCCCACACACACATATGTATATATATATATATATATATATATATATCAAAAGTCAAAGCTCAAAGAAAATCTATTTAAATTTTATTTGGATTCTCAATTTTGAACCATGTGTCCCATTTGATTTTTAATTGAGCTAAGTGAACTATTGAGTGTAAAAATTGAAGAGTCCGAATCCAATTAGATTTTATTTGGAGTCTAATCAAGTGTCACATGTCAATATTTTTGTGGCAAGTGAATTACTGGGTATAAAAATTGAAGAGTTTAAATCCAATTAAATTCTAAATCATATATATAATGAGAAACAATTTTATATTTTAGAAATGTATGGTTTAAAAAATGTGTAAACTAATACGTATATAATTTAAACCATTTAATTGTGATTGTTTTAAATTTTACCCGTGCATATGAACTAGGTTACACACTAGTTTAATTCTAATGAGAGGTATTCCAATAGTGAAAAACCATCATTAATTTTTTGTGTATATACCTAACAAAACAATGAGGTGATCCATTTTTAATGACATAGACCAAATTTATTATTATTACTAGCATATAGTCCGTGCTTATGCACGAAAATATTAATAATTGTGATGATAAGATGTTCATCTTGGAAGATTCAGTTTTCACATTGAGCTTGCAATCTTCTTAGAGGGGCCAATAAAGCGGTAATGTATGAGAGTGTGAAGCAAGGAAGAGTGGGATTGAACATTGTATTTGAACCTGGCCTAGCTCTTAGAAATCCAAAAGGAAGGGTAGTGTGTGGATCTGGTTGGTAGAGGTTGAGAGAGAAGGAGGAGACATGTGATGACGATATGATATTAGGAGGAGATGATGTTTTACTTTTATAGTCTTTCTCGTTAGACTTCTTGGTTCTAGTAGTGGGCAGGTGAGATATTCACCCATAAAAGTGTGAGAGTGAGATGTTCTTGCTTAAGCCAATGATCATTCTTGGCTTCCGTGTTAAATGTTAATACATCATTTATTTGGGCACAAAAATTAGAAAATTTAGATAAGATACATGACACAAAATTAGAGTCCAATTTAAAATCTAATTAGATTTTTTTTTTTTTTTTTTGAGTTTTGGTTAGGACAAGTGGCGCAAAATTAAGAATCCAAATCTAGACACATCGCACAAAATTGAAACTCTAATTTGGAATTCCATTTAAGTTTTTCTCTACTTCACCTATTATTATATATATACATTATTATTTTTTAAAAGAGCTACACAATCAATGTACTCAACTTGAACTTGAATTTAAGCCTCATTTTCACATTATCCTTAATTTATGTTCTAATTTTGAAATGAATGTAACCTAGACTATTTTTCTTTTAATGACCATTCAACTGAGTCTAAACTTAGGTTTGAGTTTGGGTCATTTGCTAAATGAGCAAACATAAAAAAGTTTTTTCTTGAGTCGAGCTTGAGGTATTTATAAGCAACTTTACAGCCCTAAGGCCCTACGCCTACCAAAACTAATCAAAGTAACATATGGACAAGTAAACATCCTTGACAAGCAAAGAAATTATTACATATCACTTTGCTAATTAGAGTAATTGAATGAGTATATGTTGAATATCAACTTCAGTGTGCTTATCAGGAGAAGATATCTCCTAAGTATGAACACTAAGATGAAAACCATGAATTTTTATTTTTTACCATCAATAATATTCTTGAATAGTTTTGAGGTAGATCAAGAATATAATTGAGTTACTGCATTGGTGGTAAAATAAAAAAAAAAAAAGGGGGGGGGGGGGGGGGTGTATTTCAAACTATTGTTTCTTAGGGCTCAAATTGGGGCAAATATTGAATTAGGCTCAAACCTTCAAATATAGGTTTGGGTTGGGTAAAATGGCTCTTGTTATACATTGAATGTGTAATCTTTTTAGTAAAACAGTGTTGAGGATTGGAGTGATAATTCAGAATGAAGTTGGCCACGTTATGGCTTTTCTCTCTCAACAAATTTCTCTTCCTTTCACAGCCATTGAGGTGGAGGCATTGACAGCAAGATTGGCTCTTGAATTTGCAAGGGAAATAGGTGTTGATCGGATTATCTTGGAGGGAGAATCTGAAATTCTCATCACTGCTCTTAAGTCAGCCTACGACTCCTTATCTCACTTTGGATACATGCGTATGACATTCAGCATCTTGCCTCTTGTTTTCAAATTTATTTATTTATTTATTTTTATTTTTTATATACATAGGAATTGTAATTCTGTAGCTCGCTCACTGGTGAGACAAGCAATTCTCACTTCCCAATTCTTAGTTTGGATGGAGGATGTATCACTAGACGTAAAATCTGTACTTTGAGCTGACTTGAACAGCCTCCGTTAATAATACTTACTGCATTGCTTCTCAAATAAAACAAAACAAAACAAAACAAACATCAACGCCACATCATTGAAAATAGGCTACCTCATTAATTTGTAAGCCTTGTACACAAATAAATAAATTAATAAAATTAATGGAATTGGATTGAAGGAACAATAGAGCTCATTCTTTAGAATTTAGAACTTAAATTGCTCATTCGAAACATTAAAGACTAAAACCATTCAATGCTTTAAGGACCAACGATGTATCTCATGGAGTTCAAACTAAGATACAGCATCAACAAATTGGTGATTAGCGTTCACCTCATCAAATGATCAAGACTAACAAAACTATTAATAGTAGTGGGAGGATAATTTAACAAAACAAATTCCTCAGACTCTGATCCCTTCAAAATAGCCAAGGCATCACATCTTTTTGTTTCCCTAAAAAAATTCTTGACTTCTGTGTGAGGGATCATCCATAGTGAATACTTGAAATCATTCGCAATGGGACTCACACTCCCTTATTACAATATCTGTACTTTGATCTCTCCAGCAGCCTTTTATATACTTCCACAACATGCACCTCAATTTAATCTCACCCTCAATTCTCTCGTCATTTTCATCATACAAACATCTAAAATGGAGTTGTAGGCAGTTCTCATTATCATCATTTTGTAGAAATAAATGTTTTGGTTCCAATGTGGTGCCTTTTTGCACTTGATTTCTGCTTGACGAAGGCCTCTGCAATTTTAAGAGAGACCTACTTGTGATTTGTGACATGCTTATTGATCCTTCAGCAATGTAAAGTAGCTACACAGGATGGAGGAACACGCTCAACTGAGCTAGATCTAACTCTATTTTATCAGAACCCTCCGTATTTTTTCATTTAGTTTTGCTTTGCATACAGGAAAAACAGCAAAAAAAAAGTCGTCAAAATAGGATTTTTTTGTCAGAAGACTCAGAACCATTGTGGAAATAAGTTAGAGAAGAACTCGGTTTCATCGGGCTGATGAAAAAGCTTTCTCAAATCTCAAGCCCATTTTTCTCAATCTCACCCCATTTCAGAGTTAGGCCCATACAGGCTATTTTACACAGCATTGTTGGTCTTGCTTAAGGGCATAGTTCATTAACCAGCCCAACTTTTTCACCAATCTCTGACTCAATTCCATTTGCAACATCTAAAGTAGCCCAAATAACTTACTTATCTTTATCATTCTTTTCCTCTTGCAACTAGGCTCTTGCAATCCACCTTACTATTTAAAGAAGAGTATGGAGTATGGACACAACAAATAGCCATTACAATTTCACACTTTGATTGCTTTTTCACTTTTTTTTTTTTTTTTTTTTTTTTACCTGAGCGTGATCCAGAGTTTTTTTTTTTTTTTTTTGGATTAAACTAGAGGTGAAATTTTTTTTTTTTTACTTTCTTTTTTTGGCTGGACATGATTCTCTTTTTTAGTAAATTTGGGTAATTGCCTTCTTTTTTTTTCTTTTTTCTTTTTTTTTTGGTTTGTGTGTGGTTGTTTGCCACTTTTTTGTTTTAGTTGGGCATCATTTTTTAACAGGAGCATATAAGTAAATTTATACAAACTTATTTTTTCATCCTTCCACTTTTCCACCCCTAACCAAACATAAATGAGGGAAACTAAAATCTCTTATACCATCCTACTTTTCTATTCATTTCCTATTTTCTATTCTCTCACTTTTCCAGTTCCAACCAAACGGACCCTAAAAGATTGGGAGGGTATCATCACTATAGTCTGGAAATTAAAAAATTAATCTCATCCCTTAGTCATTTCCCTGTTGCCCAAGACGGGTAATGAGAGGGGTAAATACTAAATACACTGGTTTAGTCAATCCCATTATATGTTGAATGGGTTTTACTAACATATGTCTTTAAGGCATACGTTAATAAACCATTTTAGGAAATATTTTATGGAAAAATAATAAAATAATTAGTAGTTTTGACAACTTTTTCAATTCTCCATAAAAATTTTCTTAAAATGAATGATTAATGTATGCCTTTAGAGCATATATTAAATGGATCCATGTTACATAACCACGGTTGTATTATGCAAAATGAGTTTTCCCCATTATTAGTTTATTACTAAAAATATGGAGTATGCACATTACTTAAGAGAGGCCAAGAGCCTCTCACTGTTTGAATAATTGTTTTCCTTATGTTGGTTTCTATTCATTCGCATAATATTAGTTGGTGTTAGGGTCCTAGGATAAAAAAAATTTGAAAGTTATATTTGGCTAGTGAAGGAGATGATCTAATCCATGAGCTGATTTTTTATTTTTATTTAAGAACCCAACTAATTTTTTAATTGAAGCCCAATTTATCATAAAGTACTTCATTGGAGTTAGCGTGGGAAAAATCTAAAACCACATAATTTTTTTCAACTTTTTGCCACAACTATGATGTGGTAGAGTGTGATTGATAAAGAAAAAATAATAGGTCCATTTGTAAGTGATAATTAACCACTCACAATCTGTAACGTCAGAGTTGTGGCCAAAAAATTGTAGAATAATTTGTGGTCCTAAAACTACTCATTAAAGTGCGTTAAGTATATAATTTAAAGAGAAATGATATGTCCACAATATTTTTACAACAAATTTTAAGTGGCAAGTTGTTACTGATTGTTATTGTTAGGACAAAAAAGTAATCTTAGTATTATGTTCAAATTTGAACCAATAACAACTAACTACCTATGATTTGTTGTGAAAATATTGTGAAAATGTTGTGGACGTAGCATCTCTCAAATTTAAAAGATTCAATGGTGGACTCAGCTGGGTTAACTAAGCAAGATGGGTTTGGGCTGTGTATCTCTTAACTTGTTTGGGCTACCTTCTGAATTTTGCAATCTAAATGGGCACATTTTTGGTGTCTTGCATCAAGCCCCATTTTAATAAATTTTTGCTTAGAATAGGCCTAAATTTTAATTCTTTGTACCGCATCATAATAAGATTTAATTCACTCCCTAAAATAATCCACTTTCTGTGCCTTTGTCTACATAATAGTGTACTAGTGAGAGGTATCTTGGCTTCTAGGGGAATTAATTGCAGCAGCCTATGTCCTGTCTGCAATAGGCAGGAGGAGACTATAACCCACGTGCTATGTGAATGTGAATTTGCTCAAATTTTCTGGGATAGAATACAAATTCCCCCTGGTTTGATGCAGGCCGATGTTACTAATATCAGTAATATGGCAGATTGGCTTAAAGGCAATTGCACAAGCCAAGAATCTCATCAGACATCCATACCATGGAAAATGCTCTCTCCCTTCATCATCTGGTCTCTTTGGAAACACAGGAACAGGATGTGTTTCGAAAATGCTCCCTCAGATCTCTCCCTTCACAAATCCTGCATTAACCAAGCCTTGGAGTATTTCTACTGTGTCGGAAAAATCAGAAAGCAAAAAAGCTTGGTTGCAATCCAAGTTAGATGGATTAAACCCCCAAGGGACTGGCTTAAGCTAAGTACAGACGGGGCATCACAGGGCAACCCGGGGAAGGCAGGTGGAGGTGGTGTCATAAAAGATAGCTCTGGAAAATGGGTGAAGGGATTTTCTAGATCTATAGGAGTTGCTATGAGTGTCATGGCAGAATGTTGGGCCATTAGGGATGGGCTGGCTCTGGCAAAACAGTTGGGAATCCGAAAGTTAGAAGTTGAACTTGATGCAAAAATCATTGTTGATCTTTTGCAAGCTGAATCAGTGACTAACAGACCCTAATCTCCCCTTCTCAATGACTACAGGTTACTTCTAAGCAGCTTCCAGCAGGTCAGGGTGCAGCATGTGTTTAGAGAGGCTAATTTTTGTGCTGATGCTTTGGCTAGGAGGGGTCTGTCTCAAGATGAGGATTTTTTGGTGTTTGAAACTCCTTCTTATGATGGAAAAATTTTCCAAATAGTATGTTTTTAGAAAAATTTTAGGAAAGCAGTACACGAAAGAAGTTAGTTAGTTAGTTAGACTGTTTTAGAACTCGAGTTTGGAAAATTCGAGTTTGGGCTGGAAGTCGAGTTTGTCAAACTCGACTTCCAAGCAGGACCAAGCAAGATGCATCAATATTGCTTGGAAGTCGAGTTTGTCAAACTCAACTTCCAGCCAAAACTCGAGTTTGCCAAACTTGACTTACAAAAACAATCTAACTAACTAAATACTTTCAAACATATGCTATTCACCCAATTTTTTTTTTTTTTCTAAAAAAGTACTATTAAGCGAATTTTGCCTTCTTATGATATAAACTCTTTTGTAATATCAGATAACAATGGCTTGTATTATAGCAGACTTACCACTACTACTTTGGCTATTTTGGCTAGTTAATGTTTAATGCAATATCCTTTTCACCAAAAAAAAAATTTATTTAAGCCCAAGCCCAGCACTGATTTTTTTTTTTTTTTTTTTTAAGAGCCTGACGAATTTTTTAATTGAAGCCCGAACTCAAATTTGTTTGAGCATTCATGATTCATGAATGTTTAAAGCTCAAACTCATCTGCTAATAAGGTCAATACAAATCACAAAATCAAGTTACTAGCATACGTTACAAATTTTATCAATAATCTCATGAATATTGCACTTGAGGATTGACTCAAAAACAAAAAAAAAAAAAAAAAAAAAAAAAAAAAAAAAAAAAACAACGTATTTCACAACATGTTGAGTCGAAAAATTGTGAATGGTAAGCAATAACTTTCATATAAAATTACTACTAATACCATATATATATATATATATATTTTTTTTTTTTTTATATATTTATAGGTATGTATATTTCATCACTCAAAACCTACCCCTTCAAGAAGTTGTAGAAAAGGTGTCATAAGACTTACTGTATTTCACATATTATATGGGCCAAATCCGCCATTTACCACTTTTTGCAAAAATTATTAGCACATACCACTGTTTGAAAATAAGTAGCAACATACCACTTTTTTGAAATTCGAGTTCATGAAACTCGAGTTTTAGGCACTCGAGTTTCATAAAACAAAACTTGTGCTAACGTGGATTTTTTTATTGAAAAAATGCCACATGGAACTCGAGCTTGGTGAACTCGAGTTCCATGCAACACAATACTCGAACTTACCAAGCTCGAGTTCTTTGTAAATACAAAACTTGAGCGTAATGCTCTCTTTTTTTTCTATGGAACTTGAGTTTGGCATGCTCGAGTTCCTTATACTTTTTTTTCCCGACAATCAACAAAAAAACATAAACATAAAAATAAGTAATTTTTTTTCATTTAAACATACAAACATATGTTTTTATTTATTTAAATCAAAGTATTGTAGAATATAGAAATTTTAATTTCAAAAATATTAATTTTTAGGCCACTCATACCCCTTGTTCATTCATTTTTAACACACTCATCAATTTCTAACTTCTTGGACGCATTATGGTCAAATTTGTTAAAATATTGGGGGTTACAATGAGAAATTAGAACAACATGTAAAAGAAAAATCTCACTCCATTTTTAGCCATGGGCACACCGAATGAAGTTTAAGCTACATATTGTTACTTTATCAATCCTATTTTGAATTACTGTATGGTCAAATGATTGATAAGTATTGTAGAAAGAGTGGATCACTCGAATATAAAGAAGAACTTACGTCTTACCATGTTTGGATATGTAAGTTCTTGACTTGCAGTGTTTCTAAGAGGAATGCGAAAGATTTTTTGAACATGGTGTGAAAGTAACATATCATCAGCCAAACATTTAGATGTACATAATTTCTATATTTTATAATGCTTCTATTTAAATAAATAAAAACATATGTTTGTGCGTTCAAATGAAAAAAATTACTTATTTTTATGTTTATGTTTATTTGTTGATTATCAAAAAAAAAAAAAAAAGTATAAGGAACTCGAGTTCTATAATACATGGAACTCGAGCTTGGTAAACTCAAGTACCATAGAAGGAAAAAAAAAAAAGAGCATTACACTCGAGTTTTGTATTTACAAAGAACTCGAGCTTGGTAAGCTCGAGTATTGTGTTGCATGGAACTCAAGTTTACCAAGTTCAAGTTCCATGTGGCATTTTTCCAATAAAAAAATCCACGTCAGCACAAGTTTTTTTTTTTTTTTTTTATAAAACTCGAGTGTTTAAAACTCCATTTACACAGCAAACTCGAGTTTCATGAACTCAAGTTTCAAAAAAGTAGTATATTGCTACTTATTTTGTAAACAGTTGCATGTTGCTAATAAATTCAGTGAAAAGTGGTAAATGGCCAATTTGGCCAACATTGAAGAGAAGGAAACTTCACTCAACACCATAGTGAGAAGCTTGCAATTGATTTTGGAATACTTAACACAACACCGGAAATAGCCATCCATGTTGTGATTAATTAAGGATGTGTGAGGAATGCCATTCAGTCATAAAACTCATTTCTAAAGTTTACAACCTAGAGAGAATTGCAAGGGACTGGGACAGGAGGCTATACAACCATACATGCTATATCATACCAAACCACTCTAGTGATGAGCTAATTTCATTACAGTGATTTACACTTAGGTACTGGGACAGGAGGCTACAAAACCATGATAAGAGGCTACAAAACCATGATAAACTATTAATAGAAGTTACAAATCACATATGAGATGTTTTACTTATATGCTAAACAACACAGAAGAAAACATCAAAGATGTGATATAAACCTATTGTGACATATTTTGCAATACTATCTCTATTTTATACCACTATGTACATATAAATTCACACATTCTTCTCACAATCTGGTTTTGTAGGCGAGCATTCAGTTATATAAAGATAATTTCTCTCAGTCGATGATCCTAAAGGAATTCCATAACTTTTATAACTCTCATTCTTATCATCCACACTGTCTGGCCAAATTGGCCATTTACCACTTTTCACGGAAATTATTAGCAACATACCATTGTTTACAAAATAAATAGCAATATACCACTTTTTTGAAACTCAAGTTTATGAAACTTGAGTTTGCTTTGTAAATCGAGTTTTAAACACTCAAGTTTTATAAAAAAAAAACTTGTGCTGAAGTGAATTTTTTTTATTGGAAAAATGCCACATGGAGCTCGAGCTTGGTAAACTCGAGTTCCATGCAACACAATACTCAAGCTTACCAAGCTCGAGTTCTTTGTAAATACAAAACTCAAGTGTATTGCCCCCTTTTTTTTTTCTTCAATGGTACTTGAGTTTACCAAGCTCGAGTTCTATGAAATATAGAACTCGAGTTAGTAAGCTCGAGTTCCTTATACTTTTTTTTTTTTTTTTTTTTTTTGATAATCAACAAATAAACAGAAACAAAAAAATAAGTAATTTTCTTCATTTGAACGCACAAACATATGTTTTTATTTTTTTTAAATAGAAGCATTATAAAATATAGAAATTTTGTACATCTAAATGTTTGGCTGATGATATGTTACTTTCACACCATGTTCAAAAAATCTTTCACATTACTCTTAGAAACATTGTAAGTTAAGAACTTACGTATCCAGACGTGGTAAGACGTAATTTCTTCTTTATATCCAAGTGGTCCACTTTTTCTGCAATACTTATCAATCATTTGACTATACAGTAATTCAAAACAGGATTGATAAAGAAACACTATGTAGCTTAAACTTCTTTCGGTGTGCCCATGGCTAAAGATGGAGTGAAAATTTTCTTTTACATGTTGTTCTAATTTCTCATTGTAACCCCCAATATTTTAACCAATTTGACCATAATGCATCCGAGAAGTTATAAATTGATGAGTGTGTTAAAAATGAATGAACAAGGGGTATGAGTGGCCTAAAAATTAATATTTTGAAATTAAAATTTCTATATTTTACAATGCTTCTATTTAAATAAATAAAAACATATGTTTGTGCGTTCAAATGAAAAAAATTACTTATTTTTATGTTTATGTTTATTTGTTGATTGTCGGAAAAAAAAAAGTATAAGGAACTTGAGCATGCCAAACTTGAGTTCCATATTACAAGGAACTTGAGCTTGGTAAGCTCGAGTACCATAGCAAAAACTGAAGCTTCGTAAGCTCGAGTATTGTGTAATTACAAAGAACTCAAGCTTTGTAAGCTCGAGTATTGTGTTGCATGGAACTCGAGTTTACCAAACTGAAGTTCCATGTGACATTTTTTCAATAAAAAAATCCATGTCAGCACAAGTTTTTTTTTTTTTTAATGAAATTAGAGTGTTTAAAACTCAATTTACACAGCAAACTCGAGTTTCATGAACTTAAGTTTCAAAAAAGTGGTATATTGCTACTTATTTTGCAACAATGGTATGTTGCTAATAATTTCTGCAAAAAGTGGTAAATGGCCGATTTGGCCTATTATTTGTGAAATACAGTAAGTCTTGTGACATATATAAATAATAAGTACATGCTCTGCCTCCATTGTCTATACTTGAGATGGATAGAGAGGAAATCAAGGCAAACTTTCAGTCAAACATTCTCCAATTCCGTCATTTGTTTCTCTTTCACATTGGGAGTAAGCATGGGAGATCCATTGGATGCTTGGGAAGATGATTAAAAGCTTGATTGGGATTTAAATTTCTATTGGAACCAGTTTGAAATTGATTGCAAATTTTCTTGACAGAACTTGAAAATCCTTTGGTACGAGCCATAAAGTAAATATATAAGAATGGATACACCTAACATGAAGAATACCCACCCGAAGATTAGGACAAGGATGAAAATGAGTAGGTTACAAGCCAAAGCTCCAAAGAAAAGACACACTTTTTGGAAGAAATGAAAACAATTTCTGTTGGTTATTGGTAGCATTACTGCTACCAGTACTATAGTGAAAGTAACTAAGTCTATCATTAAGCCAAAAATGACTGCATTGTGTTTGTGTAATAGAGCAACACCTGAGCTTAGATACTTAAATCCAATAAGGGTGTGCAGAAAACCCAAGATAAAGCCAAACAAAGCAAGTAATGCAGTGACAGAATGGATTTCTTACTCACTTCTAGTTCTTTTGTTTTTTGGAGAACATAAAATGCTTCAGTTTATGTGTAACATAAAGTTAAATGGTGCAAATAAGAAGAATCAACTATATATCTATCACTTTCTTTTTCTTTTTTGGGTTAGGTGGCCAGTTAGTGTGTAACTTTGACATGTTTTTTTGTATGTATATATAACATAGTAGCTTTAATTTTAAATGAAGATGGACCAGGACTGTAGAAAATTTATCCCATGTATAAAGATGTCAGCTTCTTAATGCATAAAATCTTTTTATGTTGTGCAAATTTTTTTAATTAATTTGGGTAATTTATAAGAATGTAGATAATTTATAATGTTCATTCATTGTATGATTTAAAGTTTAGTGAACTTGTGGGTTCCAGTTAGCTCAACTGGTAAAGTCTCTAATGTTTGAATAAGAGATCTGGGGTTCAATCTTCGCCTACCCCAAAAACTGATTGATGTCTTAGTATGATGATAAAGAGCTATCGTTAGAAGCGGATGCCATAGGTTGAAAATCTCTCAAAAAAAAAAAAAAAAAAAGGTTTAGTGAACTTTAATTGAAGACACATAAACAATATTGTTTTGTGTACTAACCTTTCATTGCTAGAATGGTTGCCATACATTCTTGATGACTGTCTCTGATTTTTAGCAAGGAATCTAGCTGTTTCTATTTCTGTTTTGGCCTTGAAGCTCAATGAAGAAAGCGTAAGGGACGTTTTTTATCTTCTAGAAAATGGTACTGTGGTAGACCATTCCTTAAGAAAACTATAAGAAAAATCTTCTTCTTCTTCTTTAAGGCATAGACATTTGGCAACCTGAATAATATGGGACATATTGAATGGCTTCTCCGTATTTTTGATTAATTGGGGAGAGCAAACTTACCATTGATACTCTAAAAATCTAGGGCTGTGTTTGGCAATATGTAAAATGTTTTCCGAATGTAAAATATTTTCAATTGTTTGTTTGTGTTTTGGAAAATTTGCCAAAAATGTATTTTCAGTGTTTGGTATTGCATGTAAAGCCTATTTTCAGAAAACCCAACACCCACAATCACCACCATAAACCTAGCTACCACCGGCCACTACAAACCTAGCCACCATCAACCACCATATAACCAATTAACCTAAAAAATCATATTCAAAATCAATACCCATTAATCTCAAATTCAATATTGAAACCCATCTAGGACAACAACGGTGTGTGTGGAAGAAGGGTTGAGAGAGGACGAAGGTGAAGTAGATGAGAAACAACCTTCACTAGCGAAGGCGGCTTGCAAGCACGACGGCGGGGCCATGGGTCGGGGATTGGATCTAGGCTTCACCAGTGATAGCTCTCTCCATCCTTCGGCTTGGCGTGAGTGATGAGAGTGAGTGAGGAGAGTGGAAATGGTTTAAAGGTAAATTGAATGAATAAAATGATTTACGAGTGTGAGGTGGGTATTTTACAGTCAACTAAAATCTATTTTTAGTTTGACCGTAATTTCCTGTGTTGCCAAACACCAGCAACGGTGTAAAACAATTTCAAATTTTTAATTACACCCGAAACAAACACAACCTAAGGGAACTGAGGAATATTCATGTCAAAAATTCTAATTTTTTGAGACAGAATTTTTCTCTTTTTAAACTTTGAGGATCTAATATACAATGATATATCTATACAAAATTACACTTTCCAATAGTTAAATCATTGATTGTCTTTGATTTCAAGTAAAATGTTACTGTCCCTTTAACACCACATGGGTTGAAAGATGTGCCGTAAATTTTAAGATCTTATGTTTCATTTATCACATTATTAATTCTAAAAATTTTCAACATGTCTCATAAATAAGGAGTGAAATAGTTTGACCAAAAATTAGAAAGAGCAAGGGATTTGGTATGGTGACTTTTGGGATTAAAGACTTAAAACTTACATAAAGGAAATTAGTAGATTATGAGTTGAAGTTTAAAAATTAGTGTCATATTTGGGTTTACACAACTGACCTATTTAATAAATGAGTTGGGCTAGTGTCCAACCCTTCAAACCCATTTGACCTGTCTAACTCATTTATTAGTTATTGTGATTTATTTTCTTTGACATATTATGATTGATTATTTGTGATATTGAGATATACTTGACTTTTGAATGATTATTTGTGATGCAGTTACTCGTTAGTTCTGAATTTTATATTTTATATATATATATATATATATATATTAGTTTTTCATAATTCATATCAATTTGGTTAATACTATTTTTTTTTCGTTTTGGTAAAATTTGATAAATAGGTCAACACGACTGACCCGTTTAATAAATAGGTTGTGTTAAGGTTAAGGAATCTTGATCCGTTTAATAAACATGTCGGGTTAGTGTTGACTCATATAGTCAGATACTCATAAATCGACACGACATGAACCCAACACACGAACACAAATTGCCACCTCTAGTCAACTCGGCTTGTTTCATAATGCCCAAGGTCAACCTATAATTTATCAATCATGTTTAAAAAAAATATGGATTAACGTAGTTTATCAAAAAAAAAAAAAAAAAAGGGATTAACGTGACTAAAAGAGGTGGCGAAGTTTTTGATACAAATAAGAACTTGTAGGAATATATGACTTTTTTAATAATACCAAATAGATTTTAGTTGAAATATAGGAAGCCGACGGGGTTAGCGTGACTTGCCCCACCTGCCTGCACACAAGAAGGTACCTTGTACTCCACGCAATAAAGAGTGGTTCCGGTCAAGGAAGAGGCTCCATAAGGAACACGCAATAGAGAGTGGTTCCAGTCAGAGAAGAGGCTCTGTAAGGAACACGCAATAAGGAATGATTCCGGTAAGGGGCTATCTTCTTAGACACGCCATGGACGTCGATTCTACACTACTATAAGTACCCCCCAAGCCCTCATGAATAAAGGAACCCATAACTTTCCCCAACTCTAGCACTCTAGGATTGTGAGCATTCACTAACTTAACCTTTGGAGGGTCCTTGGCCGGTACTACACCGGTACTCCTTTTAAGGTCTTTACCTTTTATGTTGTGCAGGTTTTCCATCGGGAGCACATGAGGACCGTGTGACTAACTGACGATTTTTGGCATCATTAGTTGGCGCCGTCTGTGGGAAGCGCAAGGTGAAACCGTACTTCATGCTTTCCAGACAAAAAATTGCATGGTATTCACGCGTTCGATGGCAACCATCGCGAATGATCTGGGTGATAAGCCATGAGCCATGCGCCACGGCGCTCGAGAGGCAAGTTCAAATCCTAGCAACAACAGTGGAGTGTCTCACAAAGCGAAACCACGACTTAGAGGAGCAGTTGCGTCGGAAGGATGCGGTGCCCAACACCCAAGAGGGAAATCAAGAGTCCAGCAGCGTCGAGAAGCGGAATTTCGAAGGTCTGAAGGGAAGCAATGCCTTGAGCCAACTCGAAAGACAGGACACGGGCCACCCATCGACCACGAACCATGTCTCGTCTCACATAGTCGCAGAAATACAAACGATGAGGGAACGCATGAATTTCATGATGAATTCCCTCAAAGGACAAGTATCCAACGACCTCGATGACCTCGTCCATCGAACAGACTCTCCATTCACCGCGTCCATTAACGCATTCCCCCTTCTCCCAAAGTTCTGTACGCCTCAGGTGGAAAGCTACGACGGATCTAAGGATCCATTGGATCATCTGGAATCCTTCAAAACGCTAATGCACTTACAGGGGGTGGCAGATGAGATCATGTGCTGGGCTTTCCCAATGACATTAAGGGGATCCGCAAGAGTCTGGTTTAGCAGGCTGGCGCCCGGCTCCATTGGTACTTTCAAAGAGCTGAGCGCTCAGTTCACCTCGCACTTCATCGAAGGACATAGGTACAAGAAATCCACTGCATACCTAATGAACATCAGGCAACGAGAGGACGAGACAGCACTTTCAATCGATGAGGCAAATGATAAGATACTTGTTGCCGCATTCACAAATAAGCTGCAGAAGGGTAAGTTTTTATTCTCCATATATAAAAATGACCCGAAGACCATGTCAGATGTGCTTTACAGGGCGACGAAGTACATGAACGCGGAAGATGCGCTACTGGCTCGAGAAGAGAAGCCTTCCAAGAAGAGGAAAAGACAGGAAGACGTACGACAGGACAGGGGACGAAAGGTAGCCCGAATAAGAGGGGGCTGAGATAACAAATGCCTAAAACCCCCTGCTGGGAAGTTTATAAGCTTCACCCCGCTGACATCCCCGATCGACCAAGTCTTGATGTAAATCAAAGACGAAGGGGCCCTAACATTTCTAGGAAAGCTGAAGGGAGACCCCAACAGTCGACATAGAGACAAGTACTGCTGTTTCCACTAGGACCATGGCCATGACACAGTCGACTGTTACAACTTAAAGTAGCAGATCGAAGCCTTGATCAGACAGAGAAAGTTGCAGAAGTTCATCAGCAGAGAGAGAGAACAAACACACTTCACCAAGAGCAGGTCCCCCGACGGGATAATGAGCATCCCAGACCGCCTTTAGGAGACATAAGGATGATTGTTGGGGGCACGGCGACTGTTGGCTCGTCCAAAAGGGCCCGAAAATCTTACGTCAGAATGGTTAAGAACGTCCAGTTTACGGGCGTCGTCCCAGAGATGTTGCGGGATGTTAACCCCACCATTGGTTTCACGAAGGAAGATGCCCAGCATCTTCATCACCCACATGATGACGCATTCGTTGTCAGCATCCGACTAGGAGACTATAATATACACTGGGTCTTGATCGACAATGGAAGCTCCGCGGATATTCTCTACTACCCTGTGTTCCAACAGATGTGGATTGACAGAGAACGCCTGGTCCCAACCAACGCCTCACTCGTTGGGTTCGGAGGAACAAGAGTATGCCCCCTCGGCGCGGTTACATTGCATGTAACAATTGGAGATTACCCTCAACAAGCCATTAGAGATGTTACGTTCCTCGTTGTCAATTGCACCTTTGCCTACAACGCCATCATAGGGCGACCTACCCTCAATGAATGGAAGGCCGTGACTTCAACCTATCACTTGATGGTCAGGTTCCCCACCGAGTACAGAGTAGGGGAGCTGCGGGGAGATCAAATGGCCGCGCGCGAATGCAACGTCGCAATGGTAGAGATGGACGACCACGTGCAGAAGATGAACATAGAACAACATGTGGGGGCAAAACCCATAAAGGAGCTTGAGGAGATATCCCTCGATAGCTCCTGATTAGACAGAACCACGAGGATCGGCACTCTCGCTAGCCCTACGGCTTGCCAAGCGCTAGTAGCCTTCCTCAAGGAAAATCAGGATATGTTTGTCTGGAGTCATAGGATGATTGTGTCACCTTCCTTCCCGTTCGTCCGACAGAAAAAACGAGTGTTCGTCCCAAAACGTGACCGAGCAATAGCAGAAGAGGTCTGCAAGTTACTGGAAGCAGACTTCATTAGGGAAATATACTATCCCAACCGGCTGGCCAATGTGGTGATGGTCAAAAAAGCCAACGGGAAATGGAGGATGTGCGTAGACTTTACGGACCTGAATAAAGCATGCCCCAAGGATAGCTACCCCCTCCCTCAAGTCGATACACTGGTAGACTCTACGGCTCGGCATCAGCTATTAAGCTTCATAGATGCCTTTTCAGGGTACAATCAGATCCAGATGGATGAGGTGGATCAAGAGAAGACTTCATTCGTTACCAGCTAAGGTCTTTTTTGCTACAAAGTGATGCCGTTCAGACTAAAGAACGCAGGCGCAACGTATCAAAGACTTATGAACAAGATGTTCGCTAGCCAAATAGGAAAGAATGTTCAGGTCTATGTCGACGACATGTTGGTAAAAAGCCAAAGGGAAGAGGACCACCTGAAGGATCTTGAGGAAACATTTAGCACCCTTCGCTCCTACAACATGAAGCTCAATCCGAGTAAGTGTGCATCTGGGGTGACAGATGGAAAATTCCTATGCTTTATGGTGTCTTAGAAAGGTATCGAAGCCAACCCAGACAAGATCCGAGTCATAATAGAAATGGCTCCCCCAAAAAATGTGAAAGAAGTACAAAGTCTAAACGGGAAAGTAGCCGCCTTGAACAGGGTTGTGTCGAGGGCGACGGACAAGTGCTTACCCTTCTTTCGCACGCTGAAGAAGTCTTTCGAGTGGATGGCTGAGTGTCAGCAGGCATTTGAAGAGCTAAAGGCCTACCTCTCTTCCCCTCCACTACTAAGTCCTTCGCAGCCAGGAGAAGAACTTTTCCTCTATCTAGCTGTTTCGCAAGCAGCCGTCAGCGCAGCCTTGGTTAGAGAAGAAAACAAGGTCCAAAAACCAGTGTATTACGCTAGTTGAGCTTTCCGTGGTGTAGAGGAAAGGTATTCACCTATGGAAAAGCTTGCCTTCGCCTTAATCACGGCGGTCCGCAAACTCAAGCCATACTTCCAAGCCCACACGGTGGTCGTCTTAACTGACAAGCCCTTGCGACGGGCGATGAACAACCCCGAAGCTGCTGGCCGGTTGTTGTGGGCAATAGAATTGAGTGAGTTTGACATTCGATACTGCCCACGCACCGCCATCAAGGGACAGGTTGTCGCTGACTTTATAGCCGAATTCACCAACGGGAAGGACCAGGGGGCAAATGAATGTCCTCAGTGGAGTATACATACAGATAGGTCATCCAACAGACGAGACGGGGGCATAGGCGTCATGTTTCTTTCCCCCAAAGGAGACCAGATCGAATGTATGGTCCGCCTCGACTTCCCTACCACCAACAACGAAGTGGAATACGAAGCTTTAGTGGCTGGGTTTGATCTCGCCAAAGCAGCAGGGGTCGTGAGCGTGACTGTTTAATGCAATTCCCAGGTCGTCACCAACCAAATAAACGGGGATTTTGAATGTAGAGGCGAAAGAATTAAGAGATATCTAGACCAAGTGAGGAGAAGGGCTGACGAGCTGAAGGCCAAAATCATCTAGATCCCCAGAGAAGAGAATGAGAAAGCTGACCGCCTTGCCAAAGCCGCCTCATCCAAACACATGACTACCCTTGACAATGTGCTCTCTTTTGTTCAGGTTTCTTCGCTGATAGATCCTGTCGATGTGCAGGAGATTGGCTCTGAAAGTAATTGGACCACATCATTGGTCTCTTACTTAAAAATTGGCACTCTGCCAGACGAAAAGGAGGTCGCAAGAAAGCTGAAACTCCAGGCGGCACAATTCGTTCTGATGAAGGACGTCTTATACAAATGAGGCTTTTCCCGCCCATACCTGAGGTGCTTGGGTCCCGAAGAAGCGGACTACATTATGAGAGAGGTCCACGAAGGGATCTGCGAAAACCACTCAGGATCACAATCGTTGGTACACAAGCTAATTCGAGCCCCGTACTACTGGCCCACAATGCAAAAAGACGCTCAAACGTATGTCAAACCCTGTGACAAATGCCAGAGATTCAGCAACATCATCAGACAGCCGTTCGAAGAGTTGACCCCTATGACAGCCCCATGGCCGTTCGCTCAATGGTGATTAGACATTATGGGACCATTTCCAACAGTAATGCGACAATTGAAGTTCTTAATAGTGGGCATAGACTACTTCACAAAATGGGTTGAAGCTGAACCCTTGGCTACCATCACTGAGAAGAACGTACGAAGCTTCGTCTGGAGATCCATCATATGCAGGTTTAGGATCCCTAGAGTTCTAGTCTCGGACAATGGGAAACAGTTCAACAACGGCCCCTTCCAGGAATTTTGCTCGCAACTAGGAATAAAGAATCATTACTCCTCCCCCGCCCACCCCCAAGCCAACGGCCAAGTCGAAGTGATGAACCGATCCTTGCTCAAAATCATCAAGACTCAGCTCAAGGGGGCAAAGGGTATATGGCCGAAAGAACTATCGAGCATACTATGGGTAGACAGGACAACAACAAGGACACCTACATGAGAAACTCCATTTCGGCTAACTTATGGGAACGAGGTGGTTATCCCAGCTGAGATAGGGCTCACAAGCTACAGAGTAGACACCCACAACGAAAGCAGAAACGGCGAGGCTATGCGCCTACAGCTTGATCTAATTGACGAAATTAGGGTGACAGTGGAATAAAGGCTCACGCGGTACCAAGACCGCATGGCTAAACACTACAACTCCCGAGTCCAATGCAGAGACTTCCAGGTCGGAGATCTTGTTCTAAGAAAGGTCACGAGCGCTACCAGAGACCTTACCTAGGGAAAGCTCGGCCCTAACTGGGAAGTTCCTTACCGAGTGATGTCGTGGCGGAGAAAGGGCACGTACCACCTGGAAACACTGGAAGGACAGAAGCTACATCATCTATGGAACGCCGAGCACCTATGAAAGTACTACCGATAAAAAGGGTGGCTTGAAAGGCAACAACCCCTTACTTCTAGTTTACCTTTGTTAATTTTTGATACACTCCTGTTTCCCTATTCTAGTTTTTTCTACAATGGCTTTTTGAGAACCTAAGGGGCAGGTCTCCTTCCTTTTGGGAACTACTTTGCATAGTTTAAAAGTTTATTCAGACATGGCTAATGTGTTCTAAAGAAAAGCTGACAACTCTATCCTAAGAGGATTAAAAATATAAGGCAAAAAGCCAACGACTTTATCCCAAGAGAATTAAAAATATAAGGCGAAAAGTCGACGGCTTTATCCCAAGATTAAGTACGCAAAGCAAAGAGCTGACGGATACCCTAAGCTCTTAAGAACACACCACAAAGCTCAACAAATGAAAACATACAATATATTGCAAGTGACGGAAATAAAACATCATAAGTAAAAATATTGTCTTTACAAATAAAGCCCGCGAAATAAAGGGGCGCCTTGTTTGAAAATTAAAACAAAATTACAAAAAGGAGTCAAAAATTCAGGAGATAGGGGGATCTTGTACAACTTCGTCACCCTTAGAAAGGTTTTGAGCCTCATGGGTGGAGAAACTTCAAAACTAGAAGGATTAGCTGACGAGATCGCTGGAACGACGGGCTTATCTGTAGCAGGCTGGGCGAGGACGACACTATCATCTTTTGAATTCATCCCAGACTTACTAAGGTCGTCGTCCTCTCCATGAGCAGTCTCACCCACGGTTGTTGATGGCAGGGGGTCATCCATTGAAACCTTTGACAAGTCAAGGTGGGGATGAATGGACTTGACCTGTTTAAGGCAGTCTTCAAATCTGTCACCGTAATATTTAGTGCAGAAGTCAACAAATGACTATGACGCCTTGAACTCAGCCATAGCGTCAGCCTTGGCCGTCTCCACCTAGCCTTGGAGAGCCATCAGCTCCTTCTCCGTCATCACCCTAGCCTCTTGCTCTTTCTTCATTTGCCGACCTCCCTCCTCGAGCTTTTCCTTTAGGTCCTTTACCTCCCTATTCAGGGTGCGGTAGGCCTCCTTGTATTGCCCTAGCCCGTCAGTTAGATTCTTGATACGTCTCAGCTGACGAGCAACCAATCCTTCATTTTCAACTCCCTTGACCTGCAAGGCCTTTATATGGACCATAACCAACAAGACAAGACATCTGTCAGCCTACTGGAATGATAATAAATGAAGAAGAAGAGGAAGGGAGAAGGCATACCCGAGCAAGGTCAAAAAGGCCCAAGTCCCCTAACTCCCCCAAGGACTGGAAGACGCAAGGGTTGGCATCCTTGTCTCGAAGGATGGACTCTAGCATTTCCACTGCGTACTCCTTGTGAGTAAGGAAGCGGCGTTCAGCTTCTTGGTTGACAGGCCCATGAGTCGTCATCAACCCCTTCCCAACCCCGTGTTTTAGGGGCGATGGCTTCTTAGGGAGCCCCTCCACCAGGGTGATGGATGGCTTTTTAGACGGGCGCTCGTCCTTCCTGTCAGCTTTCCTCTTGGCAACATTCTTGATTACGGTCTTGGGAAGTGACGAGGAAGTCCTTTCCCCTTTTGCTTCCTCCTTTTTACGGGCGGCGGCCACCCTTACCTGCGCTCTCAACTTCGCAGCTTCCATTTCTGCCACAAAAATCAGGACATATGTAAGAAAAGCAGACGGCTAAAGGAAAGTTGACGGGAAAGTGAAGCACTTACGACGATGACAATACTCGTCCAACCTACGAGCTTCAAGAGACGGCTCTGGGCCCCCGCAATATAAATGAAGAGCGTCGAGAGTAATCAAGTCCCTGCACTTCCGTTCCTCAATGGGAAGTTCTAAAACCCGACGGATGAAATCCCACTGCTTGTCAGTTATGTGTGGAAGAGTATTGGCTGCAAAAGAATGATAGGATGACGACGTCAGAACACAAGAAAATAAGCAAAAATTAAGCTGATGAGAAGGAAGCAAATAAAAGCTGACAGGGCGCAACTTGAGGCTCTAATGACTCCTCAGGTATTGTCAAAACCATGGGGTATAGTAACCCATTCGTTGGGACGGTATACCCAATCCGTCCCCTCAATAAAGAAGAACCTACTTTTCCAATTTCTATTGGAATCTAGCATGTCGGATGCAGGTCTTAAATCCTTCTCCCGGGGGGTGAAGTGATAAGTCCCCTTGGAAGAGACGATGTGTTGAGGGCGGTAGCAGTAGAAGAACTCATCCAGTGTAAGTTGACGGTTCCCACCACTCAAACGACCCTATAGGACCTCAGCACTTATAAAGATCCTCCAGGCGTTCAGAACGATCTGGCTGACAAACAACCCCATAAAATCAGCCACCTGACGGTGTAGGGCCGTCAGTTGTAGCCTCAGCCCCGTCGTGAACATGGCATCGTACATGCCAATGTCAGCGGTCATCCCTGTGTAACATTTCTCATTCTTCTTAGGGAGACGGATGGGAATATGATCTGGGATCTGGTAACGGGTATGTAACTCCCCAAAGACCCTGTCGCTTGGCAGGAATTTATTGACGGCCCAATCTTTGGGAAGGATGAAGGGACGGTTACGCCTGGGACTTCCTGAGGTCCCCTCATAGGATTCCTCGTCATCCTCATTTTCGTCGTCACTATTTCTCTCCCCTTCATCCTCGTTAACTACCCCTCCATCTTCCTCGCCATCGCTCTAGACGATGTCGTCAAAAGACCAGGCTGACGTTTTCCTCTCTGACGACCAAGAGACGTCCTCAGGCTCATGACTTGAACCAAAGACCTCGTCGTAGCCTGCTCTATCGTGGACTGACAACTGTTCACTCGACGCTTCGCTAGACATCTGACTACCTACAAGCGATGGATTGATGCTAAGAACCTAAGTCGACGACCTCTCTAAGAAATCCTCTCACAAATCAATCATGATAAGAATTGAAAAGGCATAAAAAAAATAAAAAAAAAAAAAAAAAAAAAAAAGAGCAAAAGAAATATGTAGCTTACCAAGTCAAGCTAACGGCCTCTAGGAAGGTGATGGTTTCACTTAAAACAAGGGGGCGCAAACAAATTTTCTTTTTAAGTGATGGGTTTGCTCTAGCAATCAAAAACCGTGAAATAAGGGAAAAATCAAGGAAAGGCGACATATATATAGAGAAGAATGCGCACAGAAGACGAAGCGACGCCCCCGCCCAGAAGCGGAGCCAATCAAGTTATGCCATGTAGCAATGCATTAAATAGAGACTCCTCGAGGCAGTCATAAATGACTCCCTCTCTCCAAGGCAGAGGAGAGATAATAACAAGACTTACTCCATAGGTCGTTAGCTTAAGTTGATGACACCATGGAGTAAAGGGCAGCTGATAAGTATAAAATAAAAGCCATATAGAACAACCCGTCAGCTTTAGCTTTTTCACTTGGAACTACTGAGGGTCTACAGCCCAAAGCTGACGGGTTAAATCCGAGGCTGACGAGAAGCTGGCAACTTAAAGCTGCGTGAAGAAAAGCTGAAGGTATGAAGCTGACGGGGTTAGCGTGACTTGCCCCACCTGCCTGCACACAAAAAGTTACCTTGTACTCCACGCAATAAAGAGTGGTTCCAGTCAGGAGAAGAGGCTTCGTAAGGAACACGCAATGGAGAGTGGTTCTGGTCAGAGAAGAGGCTCCGTAAGGAACACGCAATAAGGAATGATTTCGGTAAAGAGCTATCTTCTTAGACACGCCACAGACGTCAATTCTACACTACTATAAATACCCCCAAGCCCTCATGAATAAAGGTACGCATAACTTTCCCCAACTCTGGCACTCTAGGGTTGTGAGCATTCACTAACTTAACTTTCGGAAGGTCCTTGGCCGGTACCACACTAGTACTCCTCTTAAGGTCTTCAGCTTTTGTGTTGTGCAGGTTTTTCATCGGGAGCACGTGAGGACCGTGTGACTAACTGACGATTTTTGACATCATCAAAACTGAAAGACAAACTGCATGTGACTTATTCGTTGTTCATTCAGTCATTGGAATTTCCACATTCAAGTATTCTGGCGCAAATCCATCTTCTATGTGTCAATGTGTGTGTTCACGACCTGGATTCAGTGTGTTGAACTACCTGATTAAACAAGACAGAGCTCACAATCCATAGGGCCTGAAAGTATGATAGTGATATTTTTTTATGTAAATAAGTTGCCCACTTGTCAAAGTTTAGTCTCATATATTCTCGGGCCGCTTCTAATGGGTTATTGTTAATCCCTTGATTTCTTTTATTGTCATTTTCATTTAAATTATTTTCACTTTCCCTCTCTCTCTTTATTCTTTTATGGATTGGAATTTGGAACTGTAAAATTGAAATTTCTTGAAAATTGTAAAATCACCTTCAATTCACATGCATCTTATTAGAATGTATGTGTTTGGATATAGCTTTGGACAGAAAACATGGTTACTTATTTTATGATTTTTTTTAAAAAAAATTATAGATAATTATAACAAAGAAGGGAAAATTTGAATTTTGGATGTCATGGACACAATAAGACTCTTGGCTACTTATTTAATAAAAGTTTATTAAAGTATAGATGTACTTTAGACTTTAGAGTACTAATTTTTAATTTTTTATTTATTTGGAAATGTTAACCAATGCCATTAAGCCTTAAGGACATTGGTTTAAGAGCTATTTTTAAAAACACTTTATTAGGAGAATAGTAAAATAATAAATGTTGTTAACGGCTTTTCATATTTCCCATGAAAGTGTTGTTAAAACTTTCTTATTATGATTTATTAACAATTGTCCTAAAAGGCATCTATTAACATTACCCTTTTTTAATTGAAAAAATGAGTTGCATTTAAACAACAAAACTACGTTGGTCCGAACCATTGACCAAAACACAATGTAAAAATGAATATTTTTAGAACAAAATTTAGCTACAAAAATTGTTGTAGCCTAAGTTTACGACCTTACTCAATAAAATAAACATTATTATATGTTTTGAAAATCTATTCGTTCAATTGTATATTCTTTACGCTTTTAATACACATGTTATTTACTATATGAAAGCTTATATTTTATGTATAATTTTAAACTACAAAAAACTTATAATTTAAACAATTTATTGATGACATAGCTATTGATTTTTAATTTTCTAGAAATTTTGCAAGCTTGGAGGATATAAGAAGAAGATGTAATCCAAAGGTGAATTTTTCAAAATTCACCTCCAATAAAAAGACATTGAGCAAGGTTGTATTCTTAGACTACAGCCAATTTTGTAACTAAACTTTGTCCATATATTTTTGCCATGTTTAACGTAAAAGGGAGATTCATAAACCATTTATTGATACTCTGTTAGATTATATATATATATATATATATATATATATATATTCAGGTTCAAGTTACACCTAGTGTAATCATAAATAATACTACAGCATCTAAAAACTTTTTATTGGATGTGAATTTTAATAAATTTTTTATCAGATTAAATTTTCTTCTTAGACACTATATGCTTGCAAAATTTCAAGAAACTTTAAAATCAATAACTATTTCATCAATCAAATGTAAAAATTACAAGTTTTTGTAATTAAATTAATCATAAAAGATTGCCAAATCAAATAGAAAATAGTATCTGATTGGCACAAAACTTTATATGTGTATTAAGAACATAAAGAATATATAATTTAATGGTGAGATTTTCAATATATGAATTCAACAAAAAGTTATTAGGTTATGTACATTACTTAGAATTATACTATGTGTAACTCATATATATATATATATATATATATATATATATATATCTCTAATTTTTATTAAAGGATCTCTAATTTTTGCTGTTGAGTTATTTATTTATTTATTAAAATGTATAAAAGGGTTCTTTTTTTTCTTTTTTTCTTTTTTTGCATAACTTGAAATTCTTTATGTATATTTCCCTAAATTTGGAAAAACTTATGATTTTGTTTTTTATACAATAAAACTTGTGATTTTAAAGGTAAATTCCTCTTCTGTTTATTTTTTTCCTCATTTTAATTTAAGGCTAAACTACGTATATGGTCCCTATCTTTTACGCCATATTTTAATTTGATTCCTAACTTTTTAATTGTATCAATTTGGTACCTAACCTTCTAGCGTCGTGGTAATTTAATCTATCCCATTATCTCTTTGATGAAAATTGCTAGCTTAGCAAACGACCAAAATAAAAAATTAGCTTATTTCTACATCAACGGAAACTAATTTTGTATTTTGGTCATTTACAATGTCAGCAATTTCTATTTAAGAGACAACGACAGAGATTAAATTGACATGACACTGAAATATTAGGACCAAATTGGCATAATTAAAAAGTTATGGATCAAATTTAAATATAGTGTAAAAGATAAGGATCAAATAAGTAGTTTACCCTTAATTTAATTTTTCCTTTTGAAATTGAGAAGCATTTAACATATACAATTATGATAAAAGAAACTTTATCCCAATTATTTAATAATGATTTAAGATTTACTCAATTAAGAGCTTTGTAATTTATTGTAACCCAATCAGTTAAAGGCTTTGGGCACAACACTAAGATTTTGGTCAAGACCTTTATAGCTCAATTAGTTAGTACCTTCTAGTATTTTCAAATGAGACACCTATGGTTCAAATTCAACACTAAGATTTTGGTCAAGACCTTTATAACTCAATTAATTAGTACCTTCTGGTATTTTCAAATGAGACATCTATGGTTCAAATCCATCCTCCCTCAATTATTGAATTATAAAAAATAAAAATTACTAGGCATCTTTAAACATAGGATAAATATTTTACAATCCTTGTCCAAATTTGTTTAAAATTGAGGCTATCTTTATTGTGTTTTACATTCAAAAAAGATGTTCAGTTAGACACTCGTTAGCAACCTAACCCCAAAAACAAGAGGAATGTGACAAATATTAATTCAATTCTTATATTTGCTGCCTTTTGCTATATGTTGCAAATAATATGAAACATTCTATGTTTTAAGTGAGCCAGAACTTCGTTTCTTCACTCAATTGCTTCCTCTGTTCGTGACTGTCTTTGGTTTTCTGCTTACCCTCCTCAGATTGAAGTATCAAAGTTCAGGGGCTACTCTATTCCACGAACATGGTGCAATCATGTTCCTCATAATAATAGATGTATTTACTTGCACTGTAGCATTGGCGGTGATGATACTATCAACTTCCAATCCAAGTTATCGACCGTTCCTCAAAAGTGTGTCTTATTTCCGGAGCTTTTGTTTGTGACTTGCTCTTTTTGATCCTTTTCCCTCCCTTTGGGCGGTTCATCTTTGCTATATGTGTACTTGTTATTATATGTTTACTTTTTGGCTCTTACCAACAAATTCTTAAATGCTGTTAGGAAATTCTTCAATCAATTTCACCTTATACTTCTAATGCCTTCCACATTTTATGTAACTAGTTCAAACAAAACTTCCCATTCCAATCAATCTGGCGAGCATCTTCCCAAGCATCTGATGAATCTCGTGTTTACTCCCAACATGAAAGAGAAACAAGTGACAAAATTGGGAGAATGTTTAACTGAAACTTTGGCTTAATTTTCTCTCTTGCTCAAGAACAGAAAAGTATCTAATAAGAAGGTGGTCTCATAATACCATCTAATGAGATACCACCTCCTCAGGGACGGAGCTATAGTTGGACGTGGGGGTGCAATGCCCCCCCCCCCCCCCCCCCCCCCCCAAAATTTATTTTTCCTTTAAATGCTAGTATATATAATGAATTAAATTTAGCAATTTGTTTCAATAAATTTGCATTTTGCCCTCTTAACAATATTATTGATCTTTATAAAAGCTAAAAAAAATTTATTGACAAGCTCAAAGATATTAGCCTAAGAGCAAACTTAAGCCCAAACAACATCCAAAACAAACCCACGCAAGGCAAAAAAAAAAAAAAAAAACCTAAGCCGATTCTAACAAATAGCCTTGGAGGAACACCCACACACTTGACATTACAATTTACAACACACAAGACACCCAAAAAATAAAAGGAAAAAACAAAACAAAACCCTAACTTTCTAAGTGAGACTTGGGAGTGGGAAGCGCTGGGCAGCGGCAGCGGCAGCAACAGCACAACAAGCACAGGCACAACACAACAGAGCAATAGCAGAAGCAAGAAATAGATCAACACCACACTACCATCAATCCACTGCCCCCAAATTTGGTAAAATATCTAATCTCTCCTCTTCTTCTTCTTCTTCTTTTTATTATGGGAATATGAATATCTTATCTCTCACTCATGTCTGAATTTCTAGTGCAAAAAATTGCTAAATTTTTGTTGGTTAATAATCTGAGTTGTGAAAGAGAAACAGAAAAAAGAGGTAGAGAGATGAGAGAACACTCACAGTCTACGCTTACCGAAAATACGAGGGAGAGAGAGAGAGGTAGAGTTCTCTCTTTAATAAAGTGAAATTAAATATTTTTTTTTTAAATAGTTGTGACTAACACATCACATCACCCATGTGCTGTGTATTGCGTTTAACAATGTTAAATTTTGTCTGTATTGAGTATTTATTTATTTATTATTGAGCTTATTGTATACCTGCTTGCCTGTTAGCGTGTTTTAATTAGTGGTTGAGGCTTGTCTACCGTGTGTAATGAGTGCTTGTTAATGCATTTTAATGTATTAAAATTAAAAAATAAAGATTTTGTGTATTTGTTTTTGTTGATGGTTTGTTAATGCTAAATGAATATTTATTTGGAGTTAAAAAAAAAATTGTTTATACTTTTGCCCTCTCTAACTCTAAGTCTTGGCTCCGTCCCTGCACCTCCTCAATCATAGTGAATGGAACGTGATCATGTTCTTGGTCTGCATAGATTTAGTATATGGTGTTAGTATTTTTTACTCAATCCTCAAGCGCAATATTTATGCAATTGTTGATAAAATTTGTAATGTTTGTGTTAACGTGTTTAGAGACTTGGGTTTTAGGCCTACTTTAGTTATTTTGCTTATCACACATACTTGTATTGCACTCATATGCCTCCAATATCAGTCTTATATATATTATTCAATAAAAAACACAATACACTCATTCAATATTATAGAAATTTTTGCTTTTTGTATTTATGTATAACTTTTTAAAATTTCACATTTTTTATTTTTTTTTATTTTACTTTTTCAAAATCCCAAGTATAGATATGAATAACCTTGGATTAAAGATATAGCCTAGTAGGAGGGGGCGGGGTGCCATGGCCCCCCTAAGTTTTGAAAAATTCCTAGAATTATAGTACTAAAAAAAAATTAGCAAGAACCCCCCCCCCCCCCACAAGACTTTTGACAAAAAATACGTAGCAATTCAGTCTTAAACCCAGCCCATTCTTTGGCCCCATAAACAATTTCGCTAAAAAAAAAAAAAAAACTAAATCACTTGTTAGTCAAATTCCTATCCTAATTAAATTAGGACTCCAAGTTCTAATTAAATCAGGACTATACAATTCAAGTAAATAGATACAAATCACAAATTCACAATATTAAACTTCATAAACACAATTAAAAAAAAATTCACAAACACGACCCAAACTTCCCAACCCGATAACCTAAAGATCTAAACTTCTCTAGCTACAAGCAATCAAGTTACCTTCGCCTCTGTCGTTGCTACTTTCGCCTCTATCACGATGCCGCCTCAATCACTGTGGACGTTTGGTAAATTTCTCACTCTCTTTATGACTCTATCAAAGTCTCTTTATGACTCTATTAGAGTCTCTCCATGACAAGCTTTTGTTGTTTAGCCATTCAAGTTTTTCTTTTAATAGAAGAAGAGTAAAGGCTCTACTAGAAAATGCTTTATGTTTGGGGTGTCCAGAAAGTATTTGAGCCGAATTGGGTCTAGGGAATCTGTACACACTTTAGGGTCTCGGGTCTATACTACTGTACTAATTACTAAAGTTAATAGAATAGCCGAATAGGCTTTATGTTCGTCAATTGTCACTTGTCAGAGTTTGTGGTTTCTAGGAAAGGTTTATTATAATTTGAAAATAATTATTTTTTTTAATTTATATATATATAATAATAGGTGAAGTTGAAAGAAACTAAAATTAGAATTTCAAATTAGAGTTTCAATTTTGTGCCATGTGTTCTAAATTAGTTATTCTTAAGAAGTTTTATTTCTTAATTTTAGAATTAAATGTGGGACCACATCATAAATATTCATCTAAGTGAGTTATTAAATACAAAAAACAAAGAGTCTAGAATAAATGAATCGTAAAAACAAAGTGCTTCACAATAATAAATAAATAAATAAATATGAATAATTTACATTTTATACCTAATAATATCCTTACAAATTTTTTTGAAGGATTAACAAAATATAAAAATGACTATCAATAGTATTTAAATTATATATGTGTGGGCTAGAGACCCAAATGAACGCACTGGGCCTTGGGCTCGTCCAAGGAGGTTCGAGTGTCCGAGGACAGGTCAATGGTATAGAAAAAGCAAATGCCAGGAACTATAAAATATCTAAAAGAAAGGCTACTACCACCGCATTTAATACCCTGCAACTAACACCTTAGCCGCATTGATGTGGAGGTGATATCTAAACAGTGATTTTCAGCCTTACAGCTAATACTGAGAGACTTCTGGGTGAGGTAGATGGGACAAGTATCAACATCAACCTCCAAACCTACGGAGAGAAGGCTAGGAAGAAGAAGAACGAGGAGGGAGTATGAAAAGAGGTGAAGGCAATGAGAAAGGGAGGAAAAAAAAAAAAGGAAAAAGAAACACTGTAGCCATAAGGACTAAACTTGTATCCAAATTTAGAACAATATATATCCTAACTGACCTTCTCGGATATTAGCCGAGGACAACTTTCTGAAGTTAAACTTATCTATTTTATTTTTCTTATCATCTAAACTCATCCTATTGGTTGTCTAATTCGAGTTAGCTTAGCTTTCTTTACCTACTCTTTACAAATTTATTGTTTTTGGGCCTTTTGGGCTGGTCCATCCATTGTTTGGGTTGGAAAACCAAATTTGTGTCCTTACAATATATATATATATATATATATATATATATAAGAATTATATTATGCATCTTATTGTATATCTTTAAGTGCATCCATCCATATGCACAGGGTTACAAGCTAGTTGATAATAATGAGAAATGACTTGGGCAATTAAATTAAATTATTATTATATACATGTTTATTCTATCAATTTGATGTATTGAGATTATAAAATTCAATATTCAGGGTTTTATATTGCAAATAAATTATGAGGAAACAATCTACAATTTATGTTTATTTTAAAAAGAAAAGTGTTCTAGGCTCAGAGATTACTACTCAATTTTCTATCTCAACTGTTGAAACTTCAAATGCTAAAACTTCAAGTGTTGAAGCACCTAGAAAAGTTCAAAGATGTGAACCTAAAGAAACAAATATTGTTCCCATAGAACGTGATCCCACTAATCGAAAACTGATATGGAAATATCCGGTTAATGAACGCAATGAAGGTGTAAGAAAGTATCTCAAAGATGGGCCATTTTGATATATAAGTGACAAATATCCATCTACAAATGAAAAACATCCTCGTAGCTTTTGTTCTAGTTGGCTTGATATGTTTCCTTCATGGTCTAAATATTCACCAAAAAAGATATTGTCTATTATTTAGTATGTAATCTCACTAGTAAACCAACAGCACATGATAATCCATTTGTTGTTGGAGGCTTTAGAAATTGGAAGAAAGTCAGAGGAGAAGATTGTTCTTTTTGTAATCATGAGGGGAAAGATCCTAACTCGTCACACAAAATTGCTTTAAAAGCGTGCAATGATCCAATGAATAGCTCTCAACACATTAAGAAGTTAGTAGAGATGCATACTTTTGAACAAATTGTAGCTAATAGTCTAAGAATTCAAGTTTCAATTGATGTAGTCTGTTGGCTTGCATTTCAAGCTTGTGCGTTTAGAGGTCATGACGAAAGTGTGAATTCACTTAATTGTGAATTTTATTAAGCTGATACAATTATTAGCATCTTACAATGACAATGTTGCAAGTGTTGTACTACAAAATGCTCCATCAAATGCCTTATATACTTCATCACAGATCCAAAAGGAGATTCTTTCTATCATTTCTAGTAAGGTTAAGAAAGTGATACGTGAGGAGATTGGAGTTGCAAAATTTTGCATTCATGTTTATGAAGCTTGTGATGAGTCCAAAAAAGAGCAAATGGCCCTTATTTTGAGATTTTTGGATAAAGATGGTTTTATTCATGACAGGTTTTTTGGTCTTGTCCATGTCAAAGATATTACATCTTTAACTTTAAGAGATTGAATATTTAACGTTCTCTCTCATCATGAGTTAGTTATTCAAAATATTCGAGGTCAAGAATATGATGGTGTGAGCAACATGAGAGGTGAATGGAATGGGTTGCAAGCTTTAATTTGAAAATAATGTCTCTATGCTTATTATATTCATTGTATTGCGCATCGCCTACAACTTGCATTAGTTACAGCATTTTCTAAAGTAAGTTATTCAATTTTTCAATAATTTGACTTCAATCGTTAATACCACTACATTTTCTAGCAAACGGAATGATGAGTTGAAAGATGCTCAAGCTATTGATGTTGCAAGAAAATTAGCAAATAATGAAATAGAATTCGGAAGAGGGTTAAATCAAATTAAAACTTTGAACTGAGTTGGAGATACTCGTTGGGGCTCTCACTTGTATTCAATATCTAACCTGATAAAAATGTTTGATGTAACTTATAATGTTTTAGAAAATCTTTCTACAGAAGGAAACTATCGTCAACGTGGAGAAGCAGATTTTGCTCTAAACTCATTAATGTCCTTTTGACTTTATCTTTATATTGTTACAAGAATTGAACAATAGATTCAACAAGGGTGCAGTGGAGTTACCTACTCTTAGTTCAGCTTTGAATCCCATTGATGGACACAAGATGTTTGATATTGATGATATTTGCAAGCTTGCTAATACATTTTATCTTGAAGATTTCACGGAGCAAGAAAAAGGGAATCTAAAAACTCAACTTCAACTTTTTGAGCTTGATGTTCCTCAACATCTAGATTTAAAGAATCTATTGACACTTTCTGAATTATGCCAAGGGCTGGTGAGAGTTGCAAAATCAAAAATCTAAGCACTTGTTGATAGATTGATCAGACTTGTGCTTACTTTTCTTATTTCAACAGCAACTACAGAACGTGCATTCTCAACCATGAAACTTGAATAGACAAAGGTTTCATAACAAGATGGACAATGAGTTCTTGAGCGATTGTTTAACTACATGTATAGAAAAGGAAATTGCTGAAGAATTTAGTTCATAATCAATTATAAATGATTTTAATGCCAAGAAATAGCGTAGGGCACAACTTTTTTAAGTTAAAGTTAATGCGAAATAAAAAAAAAAATTTAGTCATTTTTTTTTATATATAAGAATTTTATTATGTTTATACCTTTAAGAGACGCGATTCAAAGTTTATGGTACAATATATATATATTGAGAACGTGGTACAAAATATAATTGAGAATATAGCTTGGAGTGGTAAAGTATAATTTCTTTTTTATTTTTAAAGAATTGAGAAGAAGAGCAATTAGGTTATTTCACATGGTGCCATCCAAAATAACAACAAAATTGATGATGGGGTGCAAAGTGTAACATGGGTTATAGTTTAGGGTGCAAATCATGCATTCTAAAAGTTTAGGGAGCAAAATGTAATTAGGAGTGTTAGAAATAGAAACTTGCAGCGGAATATAAGGAATCGGTTTTTTTTTTTTTGGCATACCTCTCTTGGCCTAAATCGATGATCACACAGGAGCTTTGAGATTGTTCTACGCTGTCTGGAGCCAGCCTCCACACAGACCAGCTATCCAAACACGTTTTGAATTCCAGTTTGTGTAACCCACTAACCAAAAAACGTTTCCGACGGTGTCGCACACTACTAGAGTGATGCAAACATAACCCACAAACTAAGAGCCTCACAACACTCTGTAAACACTATGAGAAATGCAGAATTCGTTCACACCTCAATGGGTACCACTCTTGGTGTTTTTATACACACCACTCCATTAATATTGAGTGGGATAGTGGACTTAGTGGGGTAGAGTAACGGTCCAAACCATTACTCCATAACTCCTAGATGTTACAATCTGATTGATGCAAACAAAGGGACATGCTCACTTTGGGTGTCTGTCCATATTCCTTTCAGTTTCTAACATCTCCCACTCATCCACTGTGGGCATGGCCCTATTATCCATCTCTCAATGTGTTTCTCAGTGCGTTCATGCTGGCAAATAGGTTGTGCGACCGCCGAGCACACTTGAAAAACATATTTGGGAGCACTATACTAAATCTGTACCAAGACCAGCATAGCAACATCCCTAAAGTGTCTCGTTATGCCCTAGACATATATTAACACATCGGATCAAGCATCTCTAACCCCTCTTGAGTTTAATACTCAAACTTTATGCTTGACCCATCATAACTATCCAAATGTACTCACGATTATTTCGCTACCATAAGCGCTATAACCTGTCGACAGTGAGTACAAATGTAAGGATTTGTTACAAAAATAGTCTTCCCTTTGCACTCATGTCCTTTAACTTTGGTCTAATTGCTTTCCCAGCAATGTCCCTTTAGACCGAATCCAACATGGCCATAGGTAACATGCCAAAGTAGCAGACATCAAAACCTCAGCTTCATGACATAGTCAAAAGTAATAAGGGCATAAGTTGGATCTTAATGAAAAATCCATGGGACTCACACGGTGAAGAAGCAGGGATTTATTCTCTCACCTCCGCTTTTGGTCGAGCAAGCACATGTAGTATGAAATACATGCTACGGTGGAGTTCTCTTAAGTAAGAGCGTATGTCTTAACTCAATACACCATACAAATCTTAGTCTAGTAGCTACTCAAGCGCCTAACTCGAGTCCTTTATTCGCTTGCCACCTTAGGCATCAAACAAGGTCTCGCATTTGGCTAACCACAGGCTACATGGATCATGGGCTATCCATGTACGGTCTAATTAAGATAAATATATTATAGACCTCATCTTAGTTCCAACTAAGGTGACATCTGTTTGTGTCAATCATCTATACATGCTACATAAGCATTTAATGACACAATGTCTCATCTCTACTCACTACTCAAGCGCCAGAGGCGATCGTTCGTGTGAGTGAGTCGACCTAAGCCTGCCGACATACCTTTCATACCATAGAACTCATCATATGATATGTGTGTGTGTAAACATACATATTATTAACTGAATAACATCATATGTATTTAAAACAAAATATCCCAAAAGAGTACAATAAATGGTAACTAAAAACAACATAACATCATATTCTACGTAGCCCTAAACTCCTAACATGAGCCTGAAAGACATCCCTTCCTATAGGCTTTGTTAGTGGATCAGCAATCATGAGGCTTGTAGAAATGTGTTTTAGAACCACTTCATTGTAAGCAACCATGTCTTGAATGTAGTGATATCGTATATCAATATTTTTGGTTCTACCATGATTCTTAGAGTCTTTAGCATAGGCAAGTGCTGCCATGCTATCACAATGTACCGTAACTGGATCTGAGGCAGCCTTAACAACCTCAAGATTCTGAAAGAACCTCCTCAACCAAACTGCTTCCTGAACAGCTGCCAAGCATGCTATATACTCTGCTTCCATAGTTGACAATGCTATACAGAGTTGTTTCTTGCTACTCCAAGTGATGGCACCATTATTCAGCAAGAAAGCATATCCAGATGTAGATTTGCGCTCATCTAGGTCATTACCCCAATCAGCATCACTATAGCCAATCATACGCAAATCTGAACCCTGATAACAAAGGATGTAGTCTGCTGTCCCTTTAAGATACCTTAATATCCTCTTGACAGCTGTCCAATGAGCAAGTCCTGGATTAGACTGAAATCTGCTGACTAATCCAACAGCATAACATATATCAGGACGAGTACACATCATTGCATACATCAAGCTTCCAACTGCATTAGCATAGGGAACACGAGCCATCTTTTCTTTTTCATCTTTAGTCTTAGGACACATATCCAGGCTTAAGCTCTCATTTTTGGCAATTAGAGTATCTATGGGTTTGCAGTTATGCATTTGGAAACGCTCAAGAACTTTCTTAATGTAGGTTTGTTGTGATAAACCTAAAAGTTTCTTTAAGCAATCCCTAAGGATTTTAACCCCCAGAATATAATCTGCCTCACCCATGTCCTTCATCTCAAAGTTAGAGGACAACCACTCTTTTATGGCGATAATCATCTCCATGTCATTACTGGCCAATAATATGTCATCGACATACAATGACAAAATAATGAAACTTCCCTTGGATCGTTTTACATAGACACAGTGATCTTCTTCGATCATCATAAACCCATTTGATAGAACGGCTCGATGAAATCTTAGATACCACTGCCTAGATGACTGCTTTAAACCATATATGGATTGCTTAAGTTTGCACACTTTCTGCTCTTGACCTTTGGTCACAAAGCCAATAGGTTGATCCATATAGATTTCTTCATCTAGTTCTCCATTGAGAAAAGTTGTCTTAACGTCCATTTGGTATAACTCCAAATTCAAGTTTGCAACAATGGCCAGAATGAGTCGAACAGAGGCAAACCTCACAACCGGAGAAAAGGTTTCCTCGTAGTCAACACCCTCCTTTTGAGTATATCCTTTTGCCACTAATCGAGCTTTATACCTTTCTATTGACCCATTCGCCTTGCGTTTGATTTTAAGAACCCATTTGTTCCCAATTGCTTTTCGCCCTGACGATAGGTCTACCAGATCCCAGACCTGATTTGTCCTCATAGACTCCATTTCTTCATTCATTGCTCTCATCCACTCATCACTAATAGAAGATGAGAGAGCCTCTTGCACAGTTTTAGGCTTATCATCATCCTGTGAAGCAATCATGAAAGCTTCCCCCTCAATCTCAAAACGACGGCGAGGAACATTACCACGGTTGCTTCTACGTGGCTGAGGTTGTTGTGGATCAACTTCTAGTGGTATACTCCCACTCAGTTGTGAGTCGCTCCCACTGTCTCTAGGAGTTTCAGGAATTTCTTCCTTGTCCTCTACTAGCCTACTTGAGGTGCCTCCTTCTTGATCCATCATTTCATAAAGAGTCAAGTTCTTTTCAACCTCACCTATATTAGGGAATTCACTTTCAATGAAATCAACATCACGTGACTCCAATGCAGTCACACTTCCATCTGGTTGTTCACCTATCAACACATAGCCTTTGGAATGCTCAGAATATCTTATAAAGATACACTTCTTTCCTCTAGGCCTTAACTTCCCATATCTATGAGAAGTATTGTGAACATAACCTATTGAACCCCATGGCCGCAAGTTATTCAAGTCAGGTTTCTTGCCGGTCCATAGTTCATAAGGTGTGGAAGATACTGATTTAGAGGGCACTCGGTTAAGTATATAGGCTGCAGTCAAAAGTGCACCCCCCCAATACGAAATCGGTAGGTTTGCTTGCGCCATCATTGACCTAACCATCTCCAGCAGTGTTCGATTTCTCCTTTCCGCCACACCATTTTGTTGTGGCGTATAAGGCATCGTTAACTGCCTTGCAATTCCCTTTTCATCACAGAGCTCCCTAAATTTTCTCAGATAGATACTCACGTCCACGATCAGTTCTGAGAGCCTTAATGCTCTTGTCTAATTGATTCTCAACCAATCTCATGTATTGTCTAAAGCAATCTAAAGCCTCAGACTTATGAGAAATCAAATAGACATGACCGTAACGTGTATAGTCATCTATAAATGTGATGAAGTAGAAACCTCCATGCCTTGCCCTCACATTCATTGGACCACATATATCAGAGTGGATTAGTTGCAATGGAAAAGATGCCCTTGTGGCTTTTCCAAACGGTTTTCTTTTTGACTTTCCCACAAGACAATGTTTACATGTGGACAAAGTGACCTTAGCGAGATTGCCCATAAGGCCTTCTCTAGCTAACCTAGTCATCCTCTCTTGCCCTATATGGCCAAGCCTAGCATGCCATATAATTGAATTATCAGAAGCATTATCAGATAAAGTCAAAAAAACTGAACTATCATTATTATAATATTCAATATCCAAAATTAAAAAACCATTTGAAATAAAACCACGGCCATAATAAACTGTTCCCAAATGCAATAAAACATGATTATTCTCAAAAATAAACCGAAAACCAAGTTTTAACAAAGTAACTACGGAAAGTAAGTTCCTCCGGATCTCTGGAGCATACAATACGTCATGGAGTAACAGAGTGCGACCACCTCGCAACTTTAGCTTGTAGGTACCAATTCCAAGTACCTCCACGCTAGCTCCGTTTCCCACCTTGATATCTCTGCTCCACATAGGAATCCGACGGTACTCCACAAATCCCACTCTATCTCTCGCTACATGTTCTGTTGCTGCTGAGTCTACAGTCCACATAGGAGCAGAATTAGCAACAAGGACATGACTAGTTACAAAAACATGGTGATATGTAGGATTAGGTGTTACCTTTTTCGGCTTAGTGCAATCACGAGCAAAATGTCCTTTCTTTCCGCAATTATAACAAGTCAACTTAGACTTGTCCTTCTTTGCACGCTTTCCTCTAGTATTGCGCTTGACAAACTTAGCCTTCTTAGGCGGTGGCCCATTAGGTCTCTCTTGTCCAGGAGCAAAATCAGGTTGCTTGCGTTTAGGCCTAAACGCCTTACGCGAGCTACTCTCAGCCATGTGCACAGAACTAATCGGCTTGGCTGCTTCAAGGCGCTCAGCTTCAAGTTCCAAGTGACGAGCCACATCATCAAATGTTTTAATGTTCTCATTGTGTGTCAAATTTTGACACATCGTCTCCCATGAACTTGGTAGTGAACGAATCACTGCCTAGACTTGTTGTTCGTTAGTAAGATTGTTTCCAGCTGATTTGAGCTCTCGAATCATGGAGGACATCGCCCTAAGATGCTGCTTCATCGTATGTTCAGAGCGCATCTTATATGAATCAAATTTCATTGTCAAGCCACGCAGTCTAGTGGCTGATGTCCCTCCATATCTTAGCTTTAAAGCTTTCCACATGTCTTGTGCAGTTGTATACTGCTCAAATTCACCAATCAAGTCATTGTGCATGCTGCTCAACATTGTAAAGCGCGCACACAAATCCTTCTTGCGCCAACTTTCATAGGCAACAAGGTCACGTTGGTGTTGCTCAGTGCTTCCCTCATCGGGTTTACTCAACGAATGAGTTAGAGTCTCTAGGACTTCTTGTTCATTCAACACATACTGGATTTTGTGGTGCCAAATATTGTAATTTTCACCATCCAGTTTCTCTCCTTTATTGAGATCAGCAACTATACCTTTGGAAGCCATTTCACTACAAAATTTCACAAATGGGACAGTACACACATATTTCAAAAATTTTGACGTTCGATCTAAAATAAACTTAGATAATCAACACACGTCGCAAGATCGAAAATTTGCTAAGCTTCTTAATCATCTCTTGCGCCACTAGTGCTTATTACTAAGCTTAATTTTAATCTATTTGTGCAAAATTATGTATGAGAGATAACACAACTCAACCATACTCCCACTATTCCATATTTCAATTCTATACAAAATATATGTATTGAAAATAATTCACCAATATTAACTATTAAGCTAAACATGCCATCACAATTTAAACTCACGAGAACAATTCATATAAACATCTCATTATTTCACTAAGATATAATTATTTCTTTGTCACATTAAATATAATATTTAATTTTATGTAAATGTTTTTAATACCATATTTCACTAAGAAATAATAACGAAATTAAATAATTTAAAGAATCAATCAATTCCTTATCATTAAATATTTCTTAAAAGATATATACACCACCAATAAAGAGCCGCATCATCATTAGTAAATTGTTACAGCCCTTCAAATCTAAGAATAATGAATCGTGATGATATTTACACTAGAAACACTATTCAAGTGTCGTACAACAGGTTCAAGAGCAATTCCACAACAACAGAAACTTTTAAGCCACGACAAAATTTATTGCCCCACCATCTCATTTTCAAATGCTTTATAATAAACATGCATTCATGCAGGCTGAATGATAGCCAAACAACGTATCCGTTTTTTTTTTTTTTTTTTGTGTGTGTGTTTATTGTCCTCAAAATTTATTTATTCATTTATTACGTTAGACGCGTATATTTCAATTCTGCATTTTTGTGTGTTTAACTGTAATACTAACAGTTAAACACACAAAAAAATGAATACTAACAGTCCGTGTAAACTGTACTAGGCGAGTGAGACTCTTTGTAGTGCCTCGTGTAAAGGACAAACCTCTACAAAGCTTACACGCGCTGTACGTTGTGCTAAAGAGAGTGGGTTTTTGCTGGAATTGGTTGTCTTCAACCTCTCTTCCATTCGAAGTTTTCCAGCAAAACAAGTTTTACTTTGAAAGTTTAAAAGTTTATATCTTTTTCATTTTAAATCCGTTTTTGACGTTCCATATACCGATTTAAAGCTTATAACATATAGATTCAAAATATGAAATCATATTTTGCAAATAAAAAACATATAAGAACAGTTTTGTCCTTAAAAATTCGGTGTTCTAAGCTTTGTGAAACTATATCTCATGGTACACTTAGAGATTTGCTACGAAACTTAAGGTAGATGTTAATACATGTGATATAAACAACATACATTAGTTTCATGGCACGAAATGCTCAGAATCAAAATTTGCCATTGAAGGACACGTGAGGTGCATAGAAATTCATAGCATATCACAGAAGCATAAAACACATTAAGAATTAATCATATATGCCTATGACATCGAGAACAACCTATAAAAGCTCTGATACCAATGTTAGAAATAGAAACTTGCAGCAGAATATAAAGAATTGGTTTTTTTTTTTTTTTTTGGCATACCTCTCTTGGCCTAAACCGATGATCACACAGGAGCTTTGAGATTGTTCTACACTGTCTAGAGCCAGCCTCCACACAGACCAGCTATCCAAACACGTTTTGAATTCCAGTTTGTGTAACCCACTAACCAAAAAACGTTTCCGACGGTGTCGCACACTACTAGAGTGATGCAAACATAACCCACAAACTAAGAGCCTCACAACACTCTGTAAACACTATGAGAAATGTAGAATTCGTTCACACCTCAATGGGTACCACTCTTGGTGTTTTTATACACACCACTCAATTAATATTGAGTGGGATAGTAGAGTTAGTGGGGTAGAACTCCTAGATGTTACAATCTAATTGAGGCAAACAAAGGGACATGCTCACTTTGGGTGTCTGTCCATATTCCTTTCAGTTTCTAACAAGGAGTATAGCTTATAATGGTAAAATGTAATTTTTCCAAACTTTTAGTTTTTGGCTTGACTTCACAATTCTAGATAGAGAATAGGAACTTTGGCAACATTCCTATTTTGTTACTAATGTTTGAATTGGACCATCCTATGAATATTGCTACATTGTTAGCATTGTATCTTTTTATTTAGGAAAATGCTAGAGTCACAAACTATTTTATAATATTTTTTACAAAATATTGATATGGTGAGCGGTTATTTGTAAGTGAACAAATGATGTTAGTAGTGAGCCTAAATGAGAACAGCAAGAATTAAACACATCAACATTTTGAAAAAAAAAAAAAAGTTTGTAAATAATTAAATAAAAATAATACTTTTAAGTTCAAACAGGTTCGACCTGGTGCCTCCAAACAAAATAGTTGTTATAATTTAGCTTCATTGTCATCATGCTTGCCATGTTAGACAGAAGCAATACCGAAGAATTAATGTTATGATTAGCAACAGTGGCGCTTGTAGTAGCAGAAGCTGAACTTGCAGAGGACACCATTATTGGGCAAGGATACCACGAAAGAAAAGCTAGGGAAAATATTTAGATTCCAAGAATTCTGGAATTTGTATTATATCAGACTGAATAAGATAACAAAGCTGTAGAGTATTTATACAAGATGATTAGGCTAACAGACTCACTAGCATCCGGGGATGCAAAAAAAAAAAAAAATCTATTTGCATCTTCAAACACTACTTTACTTATTTTACCAACTCATTTTACAACTCACTCTACATCTTAATTTTTATTTTTACATACAATCTAATAAAATAATATTATTACCTAATAAAATAATAAAAAGTATTTTTTTTTTCTCTCTCTCTTTCCTTCCACTATCTTTTTCTCTTCACACACAACTACAAGATTAATTTTTTTTTTTTCTTTACAACCTATGAATAGTAAGGTTACATATATGCAACCTTACTATTTATAGGTTGCAAAAATTTTTAAGCATACAAATCCGGATGAAGTGAGTTTTTGTTGTCTTGGGTTGTAAAATAACACTGAAGGGTGTTTACACCCCCAATGCTAATGCTAACAAATTAAGCAGGAGTTACTCTAATCCAACAAACTTTCTAAGCTCCAGTAGATACAAGACACGTGGTTTCCCACTTTAACAGATTTATCACTTAATCAACTCTTTTAAGCTGCATGTCATTTATCTTAACTACTCTGGCAGACTACATGTCGTTTTGTCTGATGCACCACTGCAATGGCTTGAGATGAACAATCTTGATCAGTAGCTGATAGCTTTACAGTCTTCACCAAAAAAAAAGGTTCAAACAGGTAGTTTAAGAAAAAAACAAAATTGAAAAACGAATTTGCAGCAAAGTGGACCTCAATTGAGCCTAGGTTTGTTCTGGAAAGTTCGACCTACCACTCTAATTCAAGACTACTTTTGATTGCAAGTGGGGCAGTGCAATACAGTACCTGAAAACAAAGACACGCAGAACACAAATGCCAGTCCAATCTTAAGGATATGCTTGAGATTTTTGTACTTAAAGAAATAAGGAAGAGTATGTCTTCGTCTATTGGAATTTGCTCACCTTGTAACATAATTGATCTAGAGATTCTAGACTTCTCTAATTTATTTAAGAGCCCAACTAATTTTTTTTAGGCGAAATTCACCTTTTAGTCTCTACATTTTCACGCGATTTTCATTTTGGTCCCTATATTTTATTTTTATCGCTCTTAGTCCCTGTTCTGAAAAATACCTTCTACTTTAGTCCTTTCCATCAGTGCCATTAGGGCACTGACCTACGTGGCAAACAGAATTATTAAAATAATAATAAAAAATTTTATTTTATTATTAAAAAATGACACGTCAGCATATAAATTAAAAAAATAATTTATTAATTTTAACTAAATCAAAAACAGAAATAAAAATAAAAAATCATAACTATTGAGATCAAAGTGTGTTCTTGAAACACAAACCGTTTCAAACCCAAACCCAGATTCCGGCCGGCATCGGTTTGTGTTTCAAGAACACAAACCCAGATCTCCGGCCGGCGTCGATCTGGGTTTGTGTTCTTGAAACACAAACCCAATCCCAAATTCCGGCCGGCGCGGTTTGTGTTTCAAGAACTCAAACCCAAATCTCCGGCCGGTGTCGATCTGGGTTTGTGTTCTTGAAACACAAACCCAAACCCAGATTCCGGTCGGCGCGGTTTGTGTTTCAAACCCAAATTTTGGTCGGCGTCGGTTTGTGTTTCAAGAACACAAACCCAGATCTCCGGCCGGCGTCGGTTTATGTTCTTGAAACACAAACCCAGATCGACCCACCTCAACCAACACAAACCCAGATCAACCCACCTCAACCAACACAACACAAAGCAACAAACCCACCCCACGACCCACTCCAACAACAAATCCATCCTTCGACCCACCACCGGACCCAATCGACCACTGCTTCACAACCATCAACCACCACCTCTGATTTTTGTTTCATAACTACCACCACACCGATCTCAGCCTCTCTCTAAACCCAGATCACAAACCCAGAAATTTTGAGTTTGGGTATTTTTTTTTTTTTTTACAATCATGGACATCCTCTTCGCTCAGATCCAAGCCGACCTCTGCTCCAACGACGACCTCCGCCAAACCGGAGCTCTCCTCCAAGCCCTCCAGTAGTCCGCCGCCGAGTCTCCACCTGGTGGACTCGGATCGGCCTCAACCGAATCTCCACTGAGTCTCCTTTGTGTTTGTTCTTGCTGGACAAAATCAGTTTGTGTTTTGTTATTGTGTTTGCTTCAACTGGATTTTAATTTAGTTTTTTCTTTTTTGTTTTAATTTTTTTTTTCATGTTTAATTTGACGTGGATCTATGTTTAATTTTGTGTTCTTATTTTCTGAGTTATTTGTGGTTTTTGGTTTTTAATTTTGAGTTCATAAATCTGGGTTGATGTTCTTGTTCAACATCCTTTTAGATCTAAATTAATGTGTGTTTTGGTATTTAATTTTGTTTTTAATTTTTTTTATTTAGTTGAAATTAATTAAGTAATTTTTTTAAATTTAAATGCTGACGTGGCATTTTTTTATGTTAAATAATTTTTTTATTATTATTTTAATGGCCACGTCAGTTTCCGTTTGTCACATGTGCAATTTCCGTTTCTGATGTAACGACAGGGACCAAAATGGAAAGCGTTTTTCAGAACAGGGACTAAAAGCGGTAAAAATAAAATGTAGGGACCAAAATGGAAATCGCGTGAAAATGTAAGGACTAAAAGGTGATTTTCGCCTTTTTTTAATTGAAGTCCAATTTTTTCAATGTGCAATAGGTACATAATTTTAGAAAAGTGGTGGAATTAAAAGTTATATTAGGCTTGTGAAATCAATGAAGTGACCAAACTCTGATTTTGCTAGGTTTTGATTTAGTTGGGTTTTGTAGCTGAATAGCCTTGTAGCCGAATTGAAATATATGCATATACAAAGTGTTTGAGGAATTTAGAGAAAAAAGAGTTAATTATAAGATTAGTAATATATTGTAATTATTTACTTTAAAAAAAATCTAGGTTTTGAGCATGCCTTTTAACTTATTTGGGCTACAGCTAATGGTCCAATTTGAATGGATACATTTTCTTTCCGCGTTTTGCATTAAACCCCATAAAGCCTTATGTAAATTAAAATTTCTTAAAATAGGCCTAAATTAGAATTCTTTGAACTGCATCATGATAAGATTTAAGTCCAAGCCCAGTGCTGATCATCTTTTTTTTTTTAAATAGTTATAAGGCTAGACTGATTTATTTATTTATTTTATAACGGAAGCCCAATAATCTCTTTTTGGGTATGCAATTCAGCATCACGAGAAAGTAAATTGCATTAGAGTGTGTATGCAAATTTGTTTGAGCCTTTATGAATGTTTAATGCTCAAATTCATCCACTATATGAACGTCAGGTAAATACAAAAAGGTCACTAGGATGCTAGTTCAGCACACCACCTACCCCCCACCCCCCCCACACACACACACCCCAAAAAAAAAAAAGTCACTAGAGAGTAGAGACGACTGGGCTCTCCTATAACTGGGCCATATCTTCAAAACAAAACTATTCATATATATATATTTTTTTTTGATGAACACAAAACTATTCATATTGAGCTTGAGGATTAATTCAAAAACATTAACACCATTTCATTAAAAAAATAAAAAATAAATAAAAACATTAACACCATGTTACATATAACTTGCTACCAATACAACTTATATTACAACTTATTCAACATGGACTTACCACTAATATCATATATCTTCCCTTTTCTTTTTTCATCACTCAAACATAGCCCTTCCTTATCAAAGAAAAAAAAAAGAAAAAAAAGAAAAAAAAAAAAACATAGCCCTTCAAGAAGTTGTAGAAAACGTGTCATAAGACTTACTGAATTCCACATCCATAAATAATAAGAACATGCTCTGCCTCAATTCTCTGTGCTTTAGACTGAGAGAGGAAATTAAGGCAAACCTTCACTCAAACATTCTCAGTTCCATCATTTGTTTGTGTCACATTAGGAGTAAGCATGGCAGATCCATTGGGTGCTTGGGAAGATGACTGGCAGCTTGACTGTGATTGGAATTTCTGTCGGAACCAGTTTGAAATTGATTTCAAATTTTCTTGACAGAACTTGAAAATCATTCTGTACGAGCCACAAAGTAAATACACAAGAATGGATACGCCTAAAGTGAAGAAGACCCACCCCAAGATTGGGACAAGGATGAAAATGAGTAGGTTACAGGCCAAAGCTCCGAAGAAAAGACACACTTTTTGGAAGAAATGAAAACAATTTCTGTTGGTTATTGGTAGTATTGCCGCTACCAATACTGTAGTGAAAGTAACTAAGTCTATCATTAAGCCCAACATGATTGCATGGTGTTTGTGGAACAGAGTGGCACCTGAGCTTGGGTACTTTAATCCAACGAGGGTGAGCAGAAAACCCAAGATAAAGCCGAACAGAGCAAGCAATGCAGTGATGGAACGTATTTCTTGCTCACTTCTAGTTCTACATAAAGAACATAAAATGCATCAGTTTATGTGCAACATATAGATTAATGGTGCAAATAATGAAGATCTCAGCTGCTTAATGCATAAAATCTTCACTAAATTGGGTAATTTATAAGATTGTAGAAAATTTATGATGTTCATTCATTGTAAGAGTAAAGTTTAATGAACATTAATTGAAGACACATAAACAACCTTATTTAGAGAAACATTAAATGATGAAGCAGGTTTAGGAGTCAAAACAGTCTTGCTTGTTTAAAACCATGAGTGAAAAATTTTTAGTACAGAAACTTGGAGTTTTGAACTACAAGATTTCAGGGCCAAACAGAGAAATGTAAAAACCAAAACTAAAGCAAGGAGATTTGTAGCTTGTGCTAACCTTTCATTGCCGGAATGGTTGCCTTCCATTCTTGATGACTCTCTCTGATTCTTAGCAAGGAATTGAGCTGGTTTATATGATATCTCAGCTGGTTCTGTGTGTTTTTTTGGCCTTGAAGCCCTGTGAAGAAAGAGTGGAGGAACGTTTAGATTTTATAGAAATGGTCGTGTGGACATAGTGGTGGACCATCCCTTTGGAAATCTATAAGAAAAAGCTTCTGTTTTTTAAGGCATCGTCATTTGACAATCTGAAACGTACGGGACGTACCGAATGGCTAATCCGTATTTTTGATTAATTCGGGGAAAGCTAACTCACCATTGGTACTCTAAAATCTAAGTGAACTGAGGAATATTCAAGGGTTGTCTATCTGAATACGGCATGATTTATGATGTCAGAAAGTCTAATGTCCCAAGACATAATATTTCTCTTTTTAAACCTTGGTGACATTTCTGTCTGGTTTTATCTTTTATTTTTGGGCTGAGTGGTAAGTTCATTTAATTTGTCTTTGATTTCAAGTAAAATGTTACCGTATGAGTTGTGGGTTAAGTGAATTTGAACGATGTGCAGTAAATTTAGAGGTATCGACTATATATCAAGTTTCGTTTATCACATTAAAATGATTCTTAAGATTTTCTGAGTATATCCGGAATAAAAAATGGAATATGTGATTAAAGATTATGACACTACTTTCCTATATTTTGTCACATAAATTATAGGAAAAGTTGAAAAGTAAACTTTTTTTTTAATTTAATTTACAATCAAATGACAACATTGCTCAAAGAGGAGGTAGTCCTCCCTTTCCACAAAATGTTTAACAGGGTTATGATATAAGTGTGTATGGACTTAGTAATTGTATCACTAAATAACAACAAAAACATATTACTGTGACTGTGTGTGACATTTAATTTTCAGACTTTTTTTTTTTTAATTCAACAACATCCAAACTTTTTTGGACAAATTACAATTTACCTTCCTATGATTTGAAATTTGACACTTTACCCTTTCGAGATTAATTCAGTTAGAGTTCCGTAACATACTTTTAATAATAACATGATTAAATATATAATTTTGCTCCACTTTTATGTCTTTCTCTTCCAAAAACACAAAAAACATAAAAATACAAGATCAAAAAGAATCCAACAGAACACTTTTATCATAAGATTTCAAATTACAGGTAGACAATTTAAATTTCAATCAAACTTCATTTGGGTAAAGTATTAAATTTCAAACCACAAGTAGGCAACTTAAATTTTAGTCAAATCATGTGTGAGTAATTTGCCCAACTTTTTTTTTATTTCTTTGCAGCAACACATTCTGTTTTTGGGTTCAATTATATAGGTAAGTTAGGTATTCTTATTAGTTGTTAAAGAATACAAATTTTTTTTACATAAAATTTAAGGCTTGAATTAAATAATAACAGCAAGTTCTTCCATTCTCATGTTCAAGTCGGCCCACGTTTCAAACTAGATGTGACTTTCCTCTGATGTTTCCTCAATCCTCCACACACACTGACTGCATCTGCGTCTATCAAAAAGACCGTATTTTTAAAAGATACGAAATATTCGCCTCCGAATTTTTGTTTTAGTATAGGTCGGGCTACTCGTAATCTTTCAATATCATTGTCAAGAAAAAGACAGAAAAATAAACTATATTGACTTTTTGAGAGGCAAATCTCGTAGGAACCGCTTTTCTTCTACCGGATTGCTTTAAGCACAAACCACTGTCAAGTTCTATTTTTTAGAATTTCTGAATTATGTGGAGATTTAAAAAGATACAAAAAATGAGAATCAATATTGTGTGGTTATGATTTGTTGGGGGTATTCCAACGAGAAATGTCCATTGCAGATCTCTTAATACACACATAATATATACATTCTAAAAACAAGGAAAAATGTGATTTTAAGTCACGGTTTTGAATTACAAAACTGTAACTTGAAAACACAATTCAAAATACACTATTGGACCCTAAAATTAGAGTTAAGCATCAATGTTTCAAATGAGCAATTTAGTCCTAGAGTTTCAAAAAATGAATCCTTTAGTCTTTTGTCTAGTCTCTGTTTTGTTAATTTTTTTTACATTTTCTTTTTTTTTATACAAGATAGAAATTCTACTCTAGCCTAATTTAAGTGTATATGTGTGTGAAGCTCCCTCTTGGAAACTTGAACCCCGACCCTTGCCTTTTACACCCCACAAACACTTATACTTATGGAGTGACCACCGCACCAAGAGGTGACCTAATTTTAATGATATAGATGCATTTTTTTATTTTTCAAAAAGCTACATAATCAATGTGCCCAACTTGAACATGTGTTTATGGCTTTTAAGCCCCAATTTCACATTTCCCCTAATTTATGCTCTTATTTTGAAATGAATGTAAGATTAACCTAGATTATTTCTTTTAGTGACCATTCAACCAGGAGAGATTTACTTAAAAAGAAAAAGATACGAGACCAACAATACAGAAAAATTCATTGGGCGATCCAATTCAAACACCAGTTACTAAATAGGAATGTTGCCAAATTTCGACATTCCTTTTCCTTATCTAGTATTGCAAATGAGCCAAGTCAAATATTAAAAATTTAGGATTGTTTAATTTATATTATCTCAAACTCAAGTCAAGCTCATATTTAGTATGAAACGAGATTACATGTTCAAATTTTGTTCATTTTCTTGTTAAACAAGTTCGAGCCTACCCCTTTACAAGTATATGATAATAATTAATAATTAAATTATAGTTGAAATTAAATTATTTAAGCTAATCAGATAGAAAGATTTTGTTATGAACCTATTGTTGAGGTCCAAAATGTGACAAGAAACCCAACCCTTGAAGAAAAAGAAGCCTAGTACATGGAGACTAAAGAAAGGAAGGTGTAGGCCTTAAAAGGAGGAAGCCTAGCCTATGAAAATAGAAAGGGCCTTGAAGGCCCAAAAGCCCAATGAGTAACGAAAAAAAGCCAAAGAAGCCTGGGAAGGGAGAGGGCCCAAGTTTTGACTATGGATGGGTTTTCCATTCCTAGGAAGCAGATCCCTTACGGAAGTCTAAAAGGTGCTGAGTAGGATGTGGATAACCCAGAAGATGGTCTAGGACCAAGCCACGCTCATTTCGAAAAGGAAAAAGTGGAAAGCCCTGTTCAAGTCAAGCTCTTGAGATGCAGAAAGAAGTGATAAGGAGAAATGACGGCTTCAAAGATCAAGACCTGGTGAAAGAACCAAGGGACCTCAGGCAAAGCATAGGACATGGAGTAAAAGGAAGGTAGTCAAAGGCCTTTCAAGTCCACCATTTGGGAAAAGGAATCCTTCCCATTTGTTGAAAAGGCCAAATTGTGAGAAGTCAACATCAAGGTCTCAAGACCCTCGAAATGTCATTTTAAGGCCTTAGAAGAAGATTAGGGAGCATTGACCTTAGAAGAGAATCAAGGTTTACCCTAAGGAAAGAGCTTCCACGAGTAGAAAGCTAATGAATGAACTTTCAAGTACGAGTTCCCAAAATAGCAAAATGAGAAGAAATAAGGAAATGACCAACCGCCAACAAAAGTGTTAGGTTTTGAGTTTGTAATGATGGCAAACCATGACAAAAACTAAGTCTTATTGGTTTAGAATGGTCTACTTTCAAGTCCAAGATAAAAAAACTCAAGTTTGGAATGAAAAAAAAATGAGTTACAATCTGTTTCGTTCGCTTGGTACTCAATTGATCGAAATTCGTTCGATTGGTACTCGATCGATCGAAAGTCGCATATCAACAAAAAATTAGCAAACGTAAAAATGCCTATAACTTGTCCGTTTGAAGCCCAAATCGCAAGCCATTTTTTCTAGTATTTAAAGGACATTATAAGCTAACCCTAAAAAGGATTTTCAGAGAGAGAAGAGTGTGTCTCTTTTGTATCTAGGGTTTTGTACCCAAAAAGCTTTCTCATATCTTCTATCGGAGTTATTCCTTAAAGAATCTCAAGATCCGATGTTGTAGAAGTTACTGCATACAAGATCAACGTCTAAAAAGATCCAAAACCTTTGAGTGGAGTCTCAAAGTCACAAGTGCGGGTGCTTATGTTGCAAAGGCTTAATAGAGAAAAAGTCTATAGCTTCGGAGCTTGCACGTGGTAGTGTCAGTAAGTTCTACATGTGGTAGCAATAGAATGTTAGTGGTCTAAGTCTTATTGTAAACTTCAATTCTCTATAGTGGAGTTGCTTTTTACCTTGAAGATAGTTAGGTTAAATCCTCCCCAAGTTTTTACCGGTTAGGTTTTCTTGGGTCATCAGATCTGTGTGTTCTTTATGTTTTCCACTACTTTGCATAATATGATTGTTTTGTTTTAACCTAGATCTGAATAATAAACCTAAGTATTCACTTGGTTAATTAATTAGGTTAAACAATCTAGTTTATAGGGATCTAAAAACGTACAAATTGTATCAGAACAGATTAGCTCTTGATTTAGGTTATTATACTTAGAGTTGATGCTTGATCCTTGTTATCATAGATAATTTTAAGTGTCTTACTGTTTTTGATTGTGATGATTTGAATAAAAAAGACACTATTGTTTCAATTGATCTTTTTGAGGCTTGTGAAAGGAATTTGCAGGATTTCAGTCTTTTTCAGAAGATTGGTGTAATCCCTCAAATACACTCTGCTTCTCATGGATTTTCACCTACAAAGCCGAAGGCTCATGCTATATGTATGAGAAAAGACTTGTTAAGGTTAGTATTGTTTACTTGTCCCTGAATTAATTCTTTCAATTGTTGGTGGACATGTTTTGTTTCTGTTTATGGTTGTTTTGTTTTTTAGGTTGTTTTTTATTAAAAAAAAATCCAAAAACATTGAAAATTTTAAAAAAGACAAAAATATTTTATTTTATGCCTAGTTTTATTTTTCTTGAGGATTACATGAATTATGACATCTCTCTTGATTTAAAACATGGTTGACATTGTGGAAAAACTTGAATAGTATGTATTGCTCAACTAAATGCATGATTATTTTGAGATAAATCTGGTTTTGTGTAAGTGTGTACTAGTTTTTATATGTACTCAAGGGTTAATTAAGCAATTGATATTTATTTTTTGTGTATCCTTTATAGCTTAGTTAAGCATTGTGATGCATTGCATTTGCATTTTTAATCATTTAGCATAATGTGTGCTTTTAGTTTTGGTCATAATTTTTTTTTAAACGAAAAAGATTTTGTTTTTGTTTTGTATTACACTTCATGGATGTGTAGTTAAGGTTGGCCATATTATCTTTGCATAACATACTTGTGTACCTTGTTTAGCTTGGATGAGCTTATTTTTCTGTACTCTGCTAGTTTTAGCTATGTAGTGCATGTTGTGTGGGAGTTGTTTATAGTTTTTGATCACATGATCTTGATTTTGAAGTCACTTACTTTTGATTATAAGGACTAAAAAATCCTAATTAGAGAAAGACATAAATAACCATCTCACCACTGTTTACTAGCTAATCATGAACACCTTAGTACATATCGTACGATTTTGTACTCAAGAAAGTGTAGCACATGCACACAAAAAAAAAAAAAAGGTGTAGCCTTGGAATAGAAAAAAATTTATAATGAAAATAATAAAAATGGTGTGTACATTATCAGGCTAAAATAAAAAAAATAATAAAAAATGGATAAAAAAATAAAAATGGTGTGTACATTATAAGGCTAAAATTATAAAAAAAAAAAAAAAAAAACATGATTGCAAGTTTGTTTTCTAGGAAATGTGGGAGTTATATGATATAACTCTTTAAGTGATAGTCACTTTCAAATTTATGTGATGAATAATGTAGAAATTGTGGGAGTTATATGATATAATTCTTATGTATCTCATGCTTTTACTGGTTGCACACACTTCACAAATTATTCTTTGCTAAGCTTTGTACATGGAATTGTGTGTGAATCTAGTTTGACCATCCAAAATTATACACTTTGTGATGTTTGATGCCAAATTCTTTGAGGGTTGGTTCAAATTTTTGAGAAGAAAAATCAAAAACTTTGGTTTGAAAACTCAAGTTGAAGATAATGTGTATTGAAACAATTTTGGAATCATTCTCATGGATTACATGTCATGAAAAATCTTTTGAAAATTGATTCTGCAGAAAAATTTTTAGGTTTTCAAAAAAAAAAATTATGTTTTTCAGAGTCTCGATCGATCGAATCTGTTTTCCGATCAATTGAAAATTTCTAGGTTTTGAAGCTTGCTTCTGCTTGACCCGATTGGTATTCGATCGATCGAAACTGGAAAATTTTCAGTTTTTAGATTTTTGACCAAATTTTTTTTCTTGCATCATTTATGTTTAGGATTTACATGCATTGCACTGTTTTCTGTATCCATCTTACAGTTTTGCAGTCATATCTCTCATTGTTTTCACACATAACATGCATATACTTTGCTAAATTGGGTACTCAACTTGATTTAAAAATTGATTAATTAATTTTTGAGTTATGTACTTTTTAGTATATGCTATTTTTATGTGCGAACTGCAGAAAATATTTTTCTTAAGAGATATGATGGATAATAAAGTACAAATATTTTCTTTACTCATGCATTTGTTTATGGGTCACATAATGTCAAGTTTGCATTTATTGCAAGAGAGAATATTTTTCTTCAAGTGAATCCTCATTTTTTTTTTAAAGTTAGGTTTGTGTGATTTTACTTGTCCCCACCTACTAAATTTTCTCCAAAACTATTTTTCTCAAAACATGTTTTGTTTTTCCTATTTTTATAGGGGGAGAAAAGTTTTTTTTTTTTTTTTTAACCTTTGAGTTAAAAATTAATCAAGTTGAGTACATAACTCAACTTGATTATGAGTTTGTAATGTTAGATTTTGAGTTTGTAATGTTGGCAAACCATGACAAAAACTAAGTCTCATTGGTTTAGAATGGTCTACTTTCAAGTCCAAGACAAAAAAAAACTCAAGTTCGAGATGAAAAAAATGAGTTACAATCTGTTTCATTCGATTGGTACTCGATCGATCAAAAGTCGTTCGATTGGTACTCAATTGATACTCAATCGATTGAAAGTCGCATATCAGTAAATATAAAAAGCCCATAACCTAACCGTTTGAAGCCTAAATCGCAAGCTGTTTTTTCCAGTATTTAAAGGACATTATAAGCTAAACCTAGAAAGGATTTTCAGAGAGAGAAGAGTGTGCCTCTTTTGTATCTAGGGTTTTGTACCCTAAAAACTCTCTCATATCTTCTACCGGTGTTATTCCTTGAAGAATCTCAAGATCCGGTGTTGTAGAAATTGTTGCATACAAGATCAACGTCTAAGAAGATCCAAAACTTTTGAGTGGAGTCTCAAAGTCACAAGTGTGGGTGCTTATGTTGCAAAGGTTTAATAGAGAAAGAGTCTGTGGATTTGGAGCTTGCACGTGATCGTGTCAATAAGTTCTACATGTGGTAGCAATAGGATGTTAGTGGTCTAAGTCTTATTGTAAACTTCGATTCTCTACAGTGGATTTGCTTTTTACCTTGAGGATAGCTAGGTTAAATCCTCTCTAGGTTTTCCTGGGTCATTAAATCTGTGTGTTTTTTATATTTTCCGCTGCTTTGCATGATATGATTGTTTTGTTTTAACCTAGATTTGAATAATAAACTTAAGTATTCACTTAGTTAATTAATTAAGTTAAACAATCTAATTTACAGGGATCTAAAAACATACAAAAGGGGACTGGCTCTTATACCTAGAAGTACAAAAAAGAGAAGACAGTAATTTTAAGAGCCCTCCAAGAGTAGTATTAAAGGGAGAGGCTAGGAAGACAAAAGGGCATTCAAGCATACAAAGGACCAAGAGAGAAATATAAGAAAAGAGTTTTAAGTTTTCTTAAAGTCTTCTATTTAAGTTCATTGAGAGGCATTGTAGAAGGTCTTGTGACAAAACATCTTAGGAGCCACTCAGATTCAAGGGACTCAAACCTCACAAGTCTTGAGAACCCAAAAAGGATTACTCAAGTCCGTGTCCTTTGAGCCTTATTGTACCTTATGGAATGTCCTCATAGAGTGGGACCTAATGTACTCTAATGCTTGGCTTAAATCAAATGAAATATAACCTTCTTTATGGTATTCATAATCACCATTGTTTATTTTATGTTGTGTATTTGTTGTTCCTTCATTATTTGTTCAATTAACGTATATGTGTTGCGGAGTTTATTTGTCTTGTGCACATATTGGTTCATATAATGGCCTAAATAGGTCGTAGTGATCTAAGCCCAATCCAACCAACATTTACCCATCCCCTTTAGTGCCCCTGAATCTCCTATCAACACTAGGCCTAAGAACTATCAAAAAGGAGACTCACACCTATAAAAAATTATATTCAGCAACCTTGTTCTATTAAAAATTATGTATACTCATAAAATGGACTATTTATATTATCAATAAATTACAAATAATAATTTTATATGTTATGAATTTTTTTATAAATTATATAATTTGGTCTCTAAGTGTACACACACACACACACACACACACTTTAATCGAGCCCTATAATCGTGAGCTTGTTAACAAGCACAATTTTTTTTTTGTTTGAACTTGTTTAATAATTGAGCCTAAACTTAAGTTTGAGCTTGGTTTATTTGACAAATTAACGAATATAAATAGGCTTTTTCCTAAGTCAAGTTCAAGGTATTTATAAACAACTTAGTTTATTTATAGCCTTATCCCTACCAAAGCTAATCAAAGTAACATATGGAAAACTAAACATCCCCAACAAGCAAAAAATGATTTTATTTTATTTATTTTTTATTTTTTACATTTGTTGTGAGAGGCCCGTTATATGAATCAAAAATAGGAAATACCATTCTCTTTATATGCAATGATTAGCTTATGTTAATAACCCTATATCCAGTATATAAGATTAAAACACTAAGGTTTTCCTGGTGAGCATAAAGAAGAATTAAATGCACTAAAGTTGATATTGAACACAAACTCATTCAATTACTCTAATTACCAAAGTGCTATGTAATTCCACCTAATTTGTAATAATAATAATAATAATAATAATAATAATAATAATAATAAATGAATTGGACGAAAGGAACATAGGAGCTCATTCTTGAGGATTTAGAATTTAAAGTGGTCATTTGAAACATTAAGGACTAAACTACACATGTTAATTTTAAGGACCAACAATGTATTTAATTTGGCCAAACTTTTATCTTATAGAGTTCAAATAATGGCAATAAGCATGCATTGCGTCTTTTTTTTTCCTTTTTTTTTTTTTTGAATAAATATCTAAAGTTTTTATTTTATTTTATTTAAGGGGGGATAAGGACACACATAAACTAAGATACAACATCAACAAGTAACTCAGATTTCTTCAAAATAGCCAGGGCATCACATCTTTTCGCATCCCTAAAAACTTGCTTGACTTCTGTGTGAGGGATCATCCATAGTGAACACTTACAATCACCCCTTAGCAATATCTCTCTACTTTGATCTCTTTTAGCAGGCCTTTTTATAAACTTGCACAACATAAGCCTCAATTCGATCCACACCCTCAATTCTGTCGTCATGATCATTATACAAACATCTAATGGAGCTTTTGGCTGTTCTCATTTTCATCAATTTTATAGAAATACATATTTTGGTCCCAATGTTGTGCCTTTTTGCACTTGATTTATGCTTGACAAAGGCCTCTGCAATTTTAAGAAATACGTACTTGTGACATGCAACACAGGATGGAGGAACACACTCAACTGAGCTAAATCTCTTACTTAACTTTGTCGGAACACTTCGTATTTTTCCCATTTATTTTTGCTTTGCATGCGGGAAAGACAGCAAAAGAAGTTGTCAAAATTGGATTATTTTGTCAGAACCATCGTTGAAATAAGTTAGAGAAGGAACTCGGTTTCATGGACCGATGAAAAGGCTTTCTCAAACCTCAAGCCCATTTTTCTAATCTCACCCCATTTCACAGTTAGGCCCATCTCCGCTATTTTACACAGCATTGTTGGTCTTGCATAAAGGCCCATATAGCTCCTTAACTAGCCCGGCCTTTTAACCAATCTCTGATTCAATTCCATTCGCTACATCAAAACTAGCCCAAATTACTTCCTTATCTTTATCATTCATTTCCTCTTGCATGAACACAACAAAAAATCATTACAATTTCACAACATTTCTAGACCTTAAAAATTGCTTGGCTTAAATAATAAAGATCAAATTTTTTTTCATCCAACCCTCGTCGAAAGAAAAAAGGCTCATATGTATCACTCTAGATGCATGCATGACACGATGAGACGTTTGGCCTTTGAAAACAAAATTGACAAATTGATTTATTAGGCATTAAACTATACCTATGAGAGATAATTATAATAGGGTAACCATTGTCTGACGGATGTCACAGAGTGATCAACACCTTCCCCATGCATAATTAAATCTCCAAGCTCTTTTTTGTTCAAGACCTGATTTAATCCATCCTTAAGTTAGAAGAGACCTTAATTAGCAACAAAATCAAATAAACATAGATTACCAACAACTTTTCTTTAGAATTCTAGTGATTAGTGGTAACTTTCTGTTTCTATCCCTTTGCCCATCATTTACTCCAAGAATGCAAGGAATAGCCATATAATAGATCGCATTGCTAGCTTGGGGAATAAGAATCATGAGATTGAGCATTCATTTTGATCAACGACTTTCACGATGAAATCAAATCTCATGTACGTAGTAGGTGATGACAGGTAATTGCATTCATTCTCCACATACTTGTTTTTGGAAAATCATTCTCCACATTCAAAACTTGAGTTCAAAACCTTTCATCTTATTCGTGGAAAATTAGGTGGATGAATGGTACTTGTATTCGTTCTCCACATTCAAACTTGAGTTGGAATCTTATTCTATTAGTGGCAGAATTAGGATTTTTTAGCGGTATTTGTAAGGAAGGAACTTCCAATTTGATACATTGGAAAGGTGTTTGACAAATAAAGAAAAAACAAAAACAAAAAAAAGATTATTTTAGTGCTGAGTCAATCCCTAAAACAAATAAACTTTGAACTAGTTTTTCTTGAATAGTTCTGTTTAGACAAAATAAAGGGTAAACTTTGAACTAGTTTAAAAGCTTATGTACGATTAAATTTTCATAATTGGTTTCTAAAACCTAAAAATAAAGATTACACACTGATATAAATATAATTCAAACTTAATTTAAACATTGTTTGGAATTCGCTTATTTTTCTAAAACTGAAAACTTTTTGTTAAAAGTATTATAAATAAAGGTAAAAGTTAGTTGAAATATTACAGTAGGACTCATGAATAGTACTAAAAAATGCGGTGAGACCCATAAGTAGTAAAAAAATAAGCTGAATAGTAAAATAAATTGGCAAAAAATAAGTTAGCCAAACAGATACTCATCTCTTTTTGGGTGGCTGTGCGTTAACTATTGAAGAGATGGTTTTGCATTTGAATTTCAAGGTTTGAAATATTTTTGGTAATTAATTAAATTATGCATCATTTATAGTATTTTAATCGATTTCTTAGGGTACCAATGTCATAAATATCATGATAAAACAAATCCTTTGGACCTTTGCATGCTAAAAAACTATATTGCTATTTTTAGCACCACTAAATACCAAAATGTGGCTATATTGGTGGAACCAAAGCCATATTTTTTGGCTCCACGACTACAGTGCACTGTAGTTCATATGTAAAAGAAATTATTATTACATTGTTATGTTCATACTGCTTTTTAATTTAAAAAAAAATCTCTTTAGGTTGTGTTCACACCACTTTTTAATGAATTTTTTATATTATTTTAATCAAATAACTAAAAATATAGATCCAAAGTTAGGTGTATTGTGAAGTGAGAAAGTAAAATAGATAAAGTAATTTTTTGTAAAGCCATATTGTTAAATTTATGGCTCCACCAATATGGATGCTCTAAAATGGCTAGATTAGCTAGAGACATATGGTTTTGAAACGTACTAAATTTCTTATAGTAATTATAATAATCTTGTGTGAAGTATAAGATGTTTTGTATTCACGTACTCATTATGCACGTAGGTTCTAGTTAGTTCAATTAGTAAAGTTTTTTATGGTTGAATAAGAGATCTGAGGTTTGTCGAGGACCTTTTTGCGACAAGGGTCGAAAATGTGAGAGCGGCCCAAATCTCCCCTTAGGATCTTTAGAAGTGTTTATTGTGAAGAATCAAGCCCAAAATTCCAAATGTATAATAAACAAAAGGCTAATGGTGCTTTAACAAGAGAGAATCAAAATGCTAATAACAAAAGTACAGAAAAAGCATAAAAACATAATAGGTCTGAAACTTCAACCCACAGTCACCAAGAAGAGGAAATTGAGAGATGTTGTGAGAAAAAGAGGAAATGTTCTCCTGTACCCATATTTCCACCCCTAAGGTTCAGAAATATGAGAATGTTTCCTAGCTCAATAAGTTTTTGCTCTCAAGTTTCAGTTTTATGGGGAAAACGTGGTTCAACAGGTCTGAAACTTCAACCCACAGTCACCGAGAAGAGAATATTGAGAAAGGTTGTGAGGAAGAGAGGGAAGGTTCCCCAGTACCCATATTTTCCACCCCTAAACTTTGGAATTGTGAGATTGTTGACTGGCTGAATGGGCTTTTGCTCTGAAGTTTCAGGTCTGTGAGTAGAACATGGTTAGTTTTGTTTTAAACTGAAGAAAGAGTTTTATATAGAGTTTAGGGTGTTGCTAATAACTGGTTTTTGAGTAGTGGAAGAGGCTTTTATCCCCTATGATACTAATTTGGTGTTTTGGCTTGGGTTGCTTTTGTTTAGGGAAGAGTTTGGCATACTTTTAGCATGATTTTGAAAATAAAGCGGCTGACTCCATTAGCTATTGTTTCCTTGTCATTGTAGGCTTTTGACAGCTGCATTTGGTGGCTACAATAGGCTAGCTAATTAGTTTAGGGTCAGCTGTGTTTTTTGGGTGGAAAAGAAAATATGATAGCAAAATTAGATTAGGGCAGAAACTTTGAGCCATAGTCACCCAGAGCATAAAAGCTGTTTTAGGGTGGAAATTTTGGATACAAGACCTCCTTCATAAGCTTGAGGTGCTACCAGTGTCCCTTGCCTACTTGTTAGCACGCATGGGCTGGGCTCATGCAAAAAGTCCAAAAGGAACCGACCCATACCCTCCAAACCACACTTCCTCAATTTCCCCCGTAAGTCACATGGGCTTGGGCCATGCTTAAAAAAATAAAAAAAGATATAATACATGAATTGAGCCCACAATGAAATCGAGCTTGGTTGAATCGAGCTTATAGAAAATGTGTCGTGAAAATAGGTATCAATAAGGTTCAATCCCTGCTTATAACAAAAACAGAGTATTGCACCTGATGCAATTGCTATGAAATTGCTATGAATGTGCAAACATAGACATAGGACCCTGCTAAAATTCTGTGAAACTCTTAACGAGTTTTCATCGTAAAATCTTGTCTTGATGCTGCGGGGTTAAACGTGAGCCCCTAGATAAATCAAGACCCAACACCACTAGGTGATGAATTGTATTATTTTTCTAGAGTTCCCAGTTCCCACCCTCAAGAATAATGTGATCTTGATGGTGGTACTGGCTTATATATTTAAGTTGTTTGGGTTTCTCAAACAATGCTAGAATTTTCAATGTATTTATTTAATCGTTAGCTCACCAAAAATCCTAAACTTTAAAAGATGTTTTCCAGATAAAAATTAGATGTATTTTTAATCAAACTATTAGTCTCATCTCATCCCATACTTGTCACTCACTCACTCTTGATGCGTGCATGACATGATGAGAACTTGAGCTTTTTGAATATGAAGCTCACAATTTGACTTATTTGGCATTTAAAAGTGTGTATGAAAATAGTTATAATAGAATAATTGTCGTTTGAAAGAGGTCGTGGAGTGCCTAAGATCTTCTCTATGCAAAACTAAATTCCCAAACTTAGTTTTTTTGTTCAAGACCCAATTTTATCCTTCCTTAGGTTAGAGCTTAATTAGAGGATAACAAATACTTTTAACTTAATTTTAGTAATAGAACTAAATAAATATACACTACAAAAAACAGGGTCTATAGCCGCGTTTTATAGACTCCAAAAATGCGGCTATAGGATATAGCTGCGTTTCCTATAGCCGCGTTTACAACCCAGGCCTATGCTATGCAGCAATAGCCCCCAACGGGTCTATAGCTGCGATTTTGTAACCGAGGCTAAAGGTGGGACCTAAAGCTGCGTTTCTTAACCGCGGCTACAGTCTTCGGACCTATAGCTGCGTTTCTTAACCGCGGCTACAGTCTTCAAACCAAAAACAAATTTAAAAAAACACAAATCCAAAAAATTCAAAATCAACCACAAACCCAGAAAATTCAAAATCAACCACAAACCCAGAAAATTCAAAATCAAACACAACATACTCACAATACAAACACAACATGCTTCAAAATATAAGAACACAAACCCATGAATCTTCTCTCATTCAACAAAACTAACCCAAATCTAACAGTAAATCCAATCAACGAACATAAGCACAATACCAGTATCAGTAACACAAGCACAAACTCAACGAACACAAACCCATTTAAACATAAGCACAAAATCAGTAACACAATAGCACAAATTCAAGCATAGATCCAAAAAATTCAAAATCATAATTCAAATCCAAATCAAGACATGTACACAAATATTGCTAGAATATCCACTTCATTCAAAATTTTTAGCATTTCCTTCATTTTCTTACTAACTAAACATAAAATTAAAAAAAAAAATACTAGATCTATAGACAAATCAGTGTACTAGAGAAAAAAGAAAAAGAAAGAAGAAGTACCTTCAAAGAAACAAAGAAAAAAAGAGAGTTGTGCTGGAGTGAAGAAGGAAGAAAGAAAAAAAGAAAAAAAAAAAAAAAGAAAGAAGAACGTACCTGGTGACTTGCCAAAGAAAGGAGCAAAAAAAGAAGAAAAAATGATCAGCTGCTCCAAAGAAACAAAGGAAAAAAAAAAAAAAAAAAAGAAGCAGAAGAGCTGTGTTGGAGTGAAGAAGGGAAAAAAAAAAAAAGAAGTTCAATGAAGCAAGGCCGGAATGAGTGAAGAAGGAAGAGAAAAAAAAAAAAAAAAAAAAAAAAAAAAAAAAAAAAAAAAAAGAGAGAGAAAAGATGAAAGTGAGGTAGGTGGGAAAGTGGGTTCCCTTAAAAAAATTATTACGCGGGTCTATAGCTGCGTTTTTAAAAACGCAGTTATAGGTCTGCCTTAAAATTATTCGGCTGGACCTATAGCTGCGTTTTTAAAAACGCGGCTATAGGTCATCCCGCTTTTCTTTTAAAATTATTCGGCTGGACCTATAGCCGCGTTTTGTTAAAAATTTTTCGCTGGTCTATAGCTGCGTTTTTTTTTTTTTTTTTTGGAAAATGCGGCTATAGGTCCGTTTAATGAAATTATTCTACGGGACCTATAGCCACGTTTTTAAAAAACGCGGCTATAGGTCCCCTTTAAAAAATATTCCGCGGGTCTATAGCTGCGTTTTTTTTTTAAAAACGCGGCTATAGGTCCGTTCTAACAAATTATTTGACAGGACCTATAGCTGCGTTTTCAAGAAAACGCAGCTAAAGACACTTAAAAACGCAGCTATAGACTTTACCTATAGTCGTGTTTTGAAAACGCGGCCAAAGGTGGACCTATCGCCGCGTTTCTTACAAACGCAGCGATAGGTCCACCTTTGGCCACGTTTTTTGAAAACGCGGCTAAAAAAACGCGACTATAGCCTGCGTTTTTTGTAGTGATAGGTGACTAATCATACTTTAGAGTTTGATTGGTGAAAGATCTTTGTTTTTATCTCTTTGTCAACCATTTATCCCATGCATGAAAGGGGTGTCCACAAAATAGTTTCACATACAAGAACAAGCATCGCTAGCCTAAACGATCGATCGGGGTTACCAAAAATAGCAATGTCGAGAATAGTTCTTAAGAGAAAGGAGGATAAGATTGAGCATTTGTGACTTTCACAATGATATTATATCAAATATAGTAGGTGATGAATCGTAATTGCATTCACTCTCCACATCCTAAACTTGAGTTCAATACCTATCTTCTTAGCAGCAGAATTAGGTGGATGAATGGTAATTGCATACATGATTTCATTCTCCACTTTCAACACTTGAGTTCGAATCTTATCCTATTAGTGGCAGAATTAGGATTTTTTTAGGGGGTATTAGTAAAGAAAGAACTTCCAATTTGATACATTGGAAAGGTGTATGACAAACAAGCGATCGAAAAAGAATTTGATTAGTTTGTTGTCAAATTAATTATTAAAACAAATAAACTTTGAAGTAGTTTAAAAGTTTGTGTAGATTAATATTTAATAATATGTTTCGAAATCCTTAAAATAAAGATTACATACTGATATAACTATAGTTCAAACCTTTTTTTAATTATTATTTTATAATCTAGTTCAAACTTAATTTATATATTAATTATTGGACTTTTTTTTTTTTTTTTTTGTGTGGCAACATGTTAACTATTGAAAATCCTTCAAACTCATCATATATTTTTATATTGGGTGTGAATTTTGAAAACCTAACTGTTGGATTGTATGTTCTTATTATATCCTTAGTGCCTAAAAATTTTCAAGAAGATTAAAGATTAATTGCTATGTCATCAAACAAATGTTAAAATTTTAAATTTTTGTAATCTAAAATTATGTATAAAAAATAATTTTATTGATTGAATAGTAAATAACATCCGATTTGAACGAAATTTGATATGCATGTTAAGATTTTAAATTCTATTATTAGATTTTAAAATTCACACTAGAAAATAGATATATAAGAAGTTTAAAGAGTTTCTCTCCAAACTAGTTTGAAAAGAAACTTTGTTCCATTTAGGGTATCAAGCCCAAAACTCACATCAAACTGTGGATGATATGTTGTGAATAGGGATACTTGAAAGATAAATTAATCGATTTGAGGTGCATATCCTGAACTCATGGTTTTCAAATCCGAACCGTTCGCATAATCGAAAAATGGAAAGATTCAAGATTTTTAATGTCGGACCAAGGTTGAACTGTGATAATGTCATAATTAATTTAGTAATTAATTAAAATACAAATAAAGGTACATTAAATTTGTAAATATTAGCAAAATTGACTAAAAATATCTTTAAAATTTGAAATAGACTTTCAAATAAATTTTCATGATATTATGAGGATAATAGAAAATAATAGAACATAAATAAGCATGAAAAAAACTTGTAGAATTATCCTTTAAGTAGAAATCATTTTGATTAAATAAAAAAAAATCAAATTTGATTATTTTAGTAAATTCCCATGAAAATGAATTATTCTTAAATCACAAGTAAATTTAGCAAAGAAAATAAATTTAGTAATTTTTAATAAATTCAGAGAAGTGATATACTAAGTTAAAAAATTATAAATGATGTAAGTGTAAAATAAATATAATAATAGATCATTATTAAGCACAAGGAATCTAAGAGTATGTTTGGTAACTGTTTTTTTCCTTTATTTTCTATTTCCAAAAAAAAATTTTCTATTTTTAAGACTAAAAAACTTGTTTAGCAACCCAAAATGGACAGAAGATAAAAAATGTTCTCAAAACTCAATTAGTGAAGGAAACTGAAAACATGCAAAATGTTGTTTTTAGTTTCTAATTTTTAAAAGTCAATAAAAAAAAAAACACAATTAATCTAATGAATTTGTCTCATTTAATGAGTTAGCATTAGAGTTCAAATCCTAGTAACAACATATTTTAGTATTTTCTATTTTTTTCTTCAAAAAAGTATCTTTTTACTTTCAACTAACTAAACATGTTTTTTATTTCAAAAATACAAGAAAATTGTTTTTTCTTTATATTCCCAAAAACAAGTTTTTGAAAATAGAAAACAAAAACTGTTACCAAACATAACCTAAGTGGTGTGTTGGTTACAATGCAAGTCTTGATTCTTAATTGGCAGTGAGATCTTAGGTTCTACACCCTAAGGCACCCAATTCTCTTTTTTTAAGAATAAAACTAGTTCATAGCTCACAGTTCAGACAATTTTTTGAGTCCGATCACAGTTCAAAGGGTCTGGTTCGTGTTTGAAAATCTTGCCTACAGTTTAAACAATTTTTTGTAACTCACAATTCAGACAATTTTTTGAGTCAGATCACAGTTCAAAGGGTCTAGTCTGTGTTTGAAAACCTTGCCTAAACTTGAGAAGGAGAATAGCCTTCTTGGGTTAATTTTGCTTATTTCTAATTAATGCATTTAATGTAGATAAATAGCCAAGGATGACATTCTCAAAAAAAAAAAAAAAAAAAAAAAAAAAAAAGACAAGGATGAGATAACCTCATCAACAAATCCTAAAACCATGGAACTAATTCTATCCTAAAACATAGGAATTAATTTGGATAGAAATAAATAACAATAATTATCTATTTAGGATGCCTTATTCTATCACTAAACTAAATTCAAATAATTTATCCAATACTCGGGTCATAACGTTCCCTTCCCCTTCAAGATGAATCTTGTCCTCACAATTTTGAAACATGGAAATCTATGAGTGCTCGCACCATATTCTTCTCCCTCAATTGGAGAAAATTCAACCTCAAATTATAAAGTGTTGAGGGATGAGAATTTGGATATTTGATACTTGTGCCTTTATGTAGTAGATTAAGATGAGGATTAGGATTTGATTTCAATTTTTATTTAAATTAAAATAGTTGTGATAAGGCTTATCTCCTCAATTTGTGTAGGTAGGAATTATGAATGAAGCAAGTAGAAAATTAACAAAAAAAAAAAAAGTCTGTTTTCTCTCTCAAGTTGAGGAGATTGGTCATCTTAAATTGGTTAACATTCTGTTTAAGTCTAGAAATTTATCTTAGTTCACAACAATTGTTATTAGAGCATTTAATCCACATCTCCATAAGAAAAAGCCACCAAAAAAAAAAAAAAAAAAAAAATTTGTCAAATCCACCCTTGTCATCACTAAAACCCACATCCCACCAGTACTATCATCAACGCACAACCAAAAAGAAATCACCATGTTTCTTTTTTTCCACAAGGTCATCTCCTTCAAACCAACCTTTTTTCTAACTTGACCCATTACTACCAAAACTTCACCCAGCTCACTTGCGCGCGCGCACACATGTTGTATATATAGGTATATACAAGGATATGTTGTAATAATGATGGTTGAGTTTGGAGAATATAGTTTCATAAAATGAAAATTCAAGTTTTAGAATTTTCTAAGTGAAAATTTGAAAATCTGAATTTTCTAGAATTTTCTAGAATTTTATGTAGAATTTTCCAGTAACTATTGAGAAAGATTGAAGAGGTTTCAATATTTGTTAACTGTTTTATGAAAAATAACTAACTCTCCATACGTGCTTTTTCATAAAACATACGTGCCTTTTCATGAATAAAGGCTTATATTCACTTGAAAAATAACTAACTCTCTATACGTACCTTTTCATGAAACATAATCTTATGAGTATAAATAGAGGCTTATGTTCTCTTAAAAAACTAACTCCACAAAATCAAAAGTTGGAGAGAAACACAAAAAACACAAGAAATCCTGCGGTCATTCTTTAGAATTGCTATCTGAAGAACCCAACATCTTGGTTGTATCTTGAGGACAAATTTGCGATAACCATTTAGCAACAAAAGTGTAAGGGCAAATATTGTCTAAGAAAAACGATATAGTGCCTCCAAAATATTTATTTTCCCTTTGTCTTTACTGTTAATCTTGTTCTTCTATTATTACTTTATGTAATATCCCCAACAATCTTAGACAATATTTGACTACAAGACAAGGAGTAAATGATGGTACAACTTTGAAGATGTTGAACCATGGTTTGGTGAAATTAGATTGCTTTGATGGAACCAATTTTACACAGTAGAAAGAGCAATTGGCTTGGATTTGAAGAGTTCCTCAAATGATGAATCGATCATAAAGAAGATTCAATGGAATAAGGCTTAAAGAAACAAGTTTCTTTGTTGGCACGACAAGGTGATAATTCCTTCACATTTTGAATGCATTAAAAGCCATGTTCATAGTTTGAAAATTGAAGGTACGGATTTCATGTTCACGGACAATTTGAATTTCAAATTGATTGATGAGTTTCTTTGTTAGAATATTTGCATGTGTTGCGAATTTATTTGAATTGAAATATAAGAATGAAATTTTAGCATGTTTAAATGTTATAAAGTGAAGTAGAAAATCTAAAGGATGGGAATTTAAACTCTTAAAGTGATAGAGTATATGAATATTTTCCTAAGTGATTTTCTAAACTATGTGAAGACATTAAGAAACATGTCAGAAAATCTCACTTTAGATCAATTCAGACCACATCACTGAATTGAAGAGGAAAGTCTGGTTAGAGGTGTATCTAACACCGATTCTAAAGTGAATATGAACAATGTTAAAATTGGAAGTTCTAGTAAGAATAATAAATACATGAATGTGAATAAGGGTATGAATGGTTTAGAAGAACAATTCTAAGGATCCCAACAATGACAAGTAGAATGTCATGTTTCCTTTGTGGAAAGAAAAACCATTACATTTGAAAATGTAAGTTCTTAAAAAATAAGAATGATGAAGATGGAAATGCCAATGAAGCAATTGTCATTAAAGACATTATTGCTATGGTGAGTGATGTATGTAATAAAGATCATTATATTTAATATGGTTATAATTACAAATCCTTCTGATTGGTGTTTTGATTTAGGTGCAATGTTGCATGTGTGCAACTGCAAGGCACAATTCAAGACTTATATGAGGAGTCTTCCATAGAACTAGAGGTGCTTGTGGACATCTACAGTAAGGCAAAAGTTCATGGAAAGTGCATTGTTGAAGTGAAATTAAGTTTTGGCAAGAAGTTCTCTTGACCAATGCTATATTTTCATGTACCTAATATCAAGAAAGCCAATTTGTTATTTAAGAATGGTCTTGTCCAAGAATGGGATATTAGTAGGCAATAGATATACTACTATCTGAGTGTTATTTATCAATATGTTTTGGTTGTGCTTATATTATTGATTCTTTATTTGTGGCATGCTAGATTGACACTTTTAAATTTCAAATTCTTGAAATTTATGTCAAAGCATGATATAATTTATATAAGCATGATGATTTGAATTGAATGGTGTATTAACTAGAAATGATGAATATTTCTAAATGCATATTATTCTTTGTGAGGAATATGTCATAATACACCAAAGTGCAGTCCCTTATACACCCTAATAAAATAGGTTTAAAGAGAGAACTCTATTTGATATAGTGAATGCCATAAACTTGAGTGCAATCAGCTAAGTTCCTATCTGATCAATGGGAAGAAGCTTTACTTAGTGTATGTTATGTGCATAATAAAATTTCATCTCAAACGTATTTCATATGTGTTATGAAATGAGAAAGTGATCAAATGCTTATCATTTTAAACTGTGGGGGTGTTTAACCTTTTGTAAATGATAGACCAAAAAGGACTAATTGGTCAAAGAGCTATATAAAGTGTATATGTAGGTTTTGAGTAAATTCGAGGGTATGTAGTTTATTAGACTTAATGTCTAATATAAGAGTGAAATCAAAGGATATTGAATTTATTGAGTTTAAATTTAAAGATGATTTCAAGGATACCCCGATACCTACTTAAACACGAGTAAATGTCTCCAATCTTAAATATTACATTAAGTGATATTAAAGATTTAAATGTTGTTCACCAAGTGAACAAAGATAGAGTCAAAGTTTGAGAAATAAAAGGATTTTAATCCAAATTTTATTTCATGTGAAGCTCTTGTTTACCTTGTTAAAGGTAATAAAAGTGTAGTCCTAATTAAATACCCATGGTATTCTTTGAGGTAAGTGATTCTAAAGTTTGAGAAAATTTTGTACTTTAAAAAAGATGTAGCTTTCTATTGTAAAAGCTATTAATGATGAGATAAACTCGATATTATTTAATAATAATTGGGTCTTAATGGATCTACCTCTAGTTTTAAAATCAATTGGCTGTGAGTGGATATTAGAATAAGATATAAAATATTTTGGTCTAAGATTAATAGTAAAAAGTTTGAAACAAAGGGAAAAAGATAGATTTTTGATATCTATACACTAGTAACTATTTGTGTTAAAACCATTCAAATAATTTTAAAGAAATTCACTATATTCTATTATTACATTTTGATATATGTAATTATAGTGTGTATGTGTGTATATTTGTGAATTTTGGAATGGTTGAGAACCCAAATTGTGGGGTTTAGAAACTCAAATTGTGGAATTATAATATCTAAGAAAGTGTGGGGGTATAATCCTTAAACGAGTTATAGACTCATAAGAATGCTAATGTGCATCAATGATGTGCTTGATAAAGGTATTGAGAATTAACATAGGGGGATGTTAAATTCATTGTGATTAAATTCTGCCATGTATGGTAGATGTCTTGAGTTTAAACATGCACATATTGTGATCCTATTTTGAAAGTACCTCTTTGTGAAATAAAGAGAGTATAAGTGAGTTCATTAATTGAACATTCAAGGATCAATAATGAAATATTGGATTATGTCTCCACATATAATTTGAGTATGCATCATATAAATGTGAAGTGACTTTCTTAAAAAGTGATCTTGGTAAGGAAGTTTGCTTGATAAAACCTGTGGGTTTTTATTTCTTTACTTAATTAAATGAAAGTCTTTAATGAATGAGAATTAAGTAAAGAAATATAGTGGAGATGCGCACTATATTAATCTCATTTTGAGATTTATGATATCTCATTTTGTTGAGATTTTAGTAATCTCATTGTGTTGAGATTAGTGTTGAGAACTTGCTTTTTAGATTTTAATATCTTTAAAGAGGCAAAAACACTCTGATTCCAATAATAAATAAAGAGATTACTGGAAGGAAGAATGCATAGCTTGAGTTTGCTAATGTATTAAATACATGTTGCGCATCATGTATGAATCTAAACTAGACATTGCCTTCGCAGTATATTGACTTTCAAAAAATTTTTTAAAAAAAATTTGAGGTTGATCACTAGAAAGTAGTTAATTGTGATGAATATCTATAATATAGAATATTCAAGTTTAATTCTATTATTGATTATCTATGTCTAGTTAGATAATCATTACATGTGGGGGTGCTATATGTAAGCATTAAAGAAATAAGGTGTATTTCTTACTCTACTATGGAATTAAATTGAGAGCATTGATTATAATGGTAACGGGTAAGGAAAGAAAATGGGTAAGGTTTTGATAAAGTGTCGTGGCCACGACCATAGTAAGCCATTCCTTGTATTGTAGTTGTGAAACCACAATGCGTATGATATACATGAGTTGTACACAATGTGAACTTAGACTTAAAAGTCTAAAAAAAGAATACGTAAAGCAAGTCAAATGTGGTTGGACTAGTCCATTGTCTACGTGTATATATATATATATATATATATATATATATATATATATATATATATAATAGGTTCTTTACCGAAGTGTGTCTCGAGACTTGGTAAGGATAACATCCATTGGAATGGGACTAAAACCCTTCTTTTAAGAGAATCACCAATAGTGGGAATTAACCTCGAACTGATTATATCTAAGAGGTTTAAAGGGTAACAACAAGCTATTGATATGTAGTTAGTAAAAGCACTAATTTTGTGTCTCATTTATGATGGATTAGTGCTAATTGAGGATGAGTTTTACACTCTTAATGAAGTTCATAAAGAATAAATATTTATGTAATAGAGACATAAGAAGGAACTTCACCTTTGTGAACATAGGAGTGGTGCCGCTTCTAGCAAGAGTGAAAGGATTTTCTCTTGTACATGTTCACTAAACCGGGAAGAGCACAAGGCCATAATAGTGCTAACAACAGTGGATTTCTAAATGTGTTGTGGGTGTTATCATGTGTGTGTTGTTTCCAATTTCAACACATAAGAGTTTTAATTTAAGTACTAAGCCACCATTAACTCTGTTGATTTCTTGAGCAATTATACTAAAGGGAGGTTTAAGTTGAAAGACACCTTCCATTATGCATGATAGGCTATCAATCAAGTGAGACATATATTATTACAACCTAGTGAGGGATTGTTGTATATATAGGTATATACAAGGATAGGTTGTAATAATGATGGTTGAGTTTGGAGAATATGGTTTCATAAAGTGAAAATTTAAGTTTTAGAATTTTCTAAATGAAAATTTGAAATTTGAATAATTAACTCTCCATACGTGCCTTTTCATGAAACATACATGCCTTTTCATGAATAGAGGCTTACGTTTACTTGAAAAATAACTAACTCTCTATATGTGCCTTTTCATGAAACATAGCCTTATGAGTATAAATAGAGGCTTATGCTCTCTTGAAAAACTAACTCCATAAAATCAAAAGTTGGAGAGAAACACAAGAAACACAAGAAATCCTATAGTCATTCTCCAAAATTGCTATCTGTAGAACCCAACATCTTGGTTATATCTTAGGGACAAATTTGCGATAACCCTTTAGCAACAAAAGTGTGGAGGCAAATATTGTCTAAGGAAAACGATATAGTGCCTCCAAGATATTAATTTTCTCTTTGCCTTTTCTGTTAATCTTGTTCTTCTATTATTACTTTGTGTAATATATCCCCAACAACACACACACACACACACACACACACAAAACTCTTTGTAAAAATCAATTCTTGCATCAAGCTCAAATTTATTCATGTCTAGCCCATATCAAAGCTTCGATCGTAATAAAAAAGAATGAACAATGTCAAAGCATGTCAACCAAATGTTAGAGATTCTCAATGACATGTCCAAAAACATATCAAGGAGGGAAGCAAGGATGCAAAATTTGTGGGATCAAATGATAGAGGTCTTAGATAAACAATCCAATGTAATTTTGGAAATCAAATAACAATCAAAAGTGCAAGGATTCCATGAATTTTTGGAGAATCAAAATGATTTACTCCAAGCATCACCAATGATTAATATGATTAGAGAATAATATGTTGGATGATGCACCTGTTATACAAAATGCGTTTGAAGATCAAAGGATCAGTGACATAGAAAAGATAATTCAAAGGGATTTTCTTGTGATTTCGAATAAGTCTACCTCAATCTCACACATTGACTTTATCATTTTCGATGAGTTCAAGGATGTTGGAAGCAATGTATTTATCTTCTTGGTTCTAACAAAAGTAGTTGAAAAATTGGCAGTCCAATGTAATATTGGAAATCAAATAACAATCAAAAGTACAAGGATCCCATGAAATTTTGGAAAATCAAAGTGATGTACTCTAAGCATCACCAAATATTTCCACATACAAGAACAAGCGTCACTAGCATGAGGGATTGAGACAGTCACAAATCCCAATGTCGATAATAGTTCTTAAGAGAAAGGAGCATAAGATTGAGAATTCGCTTTGATTAGTGACTTTCACAATAAAATCAAATTCCATGTAGTATGTGATGAATGGTAATTACATTCAAAACTAAATCCCATGTCGTAGGTGATGAATGGTAATTGCATTTATGATTTTATTCTCCACTTTCAAAACTTGAGTTTGAATTCTAATTGTGGCATAATTAGGTTTTTTTAGGGGTATTTGTAAACATTGAACTTCTAATTTGATACATTGGAAAGGTGTTTGACAAATTGATTTGTTTGGTGTTGAATTAATCATTAAAACAAATACACTTTGAACTAGTTAAAAGTTTCTGTAGATTAAAAATTCTGTAATTAGTTTTTAAAACCTAAAATATAAAGATTACAACCAGTTATAACTATAGTTCAAACTAATATTTTTGATAATCTAGTTCAAACTTAATATATAGGGTAAATTGCAAATCACACCTCTAACGTTTTAGGGTGTTTGGATTTTACACTCTGAAATTTTAAAATTTGAAATTTATCCCCTGAAATTTGGGGGTGTTTGGATTTTATACGCTGACGTTTTCAGAATTTGAATTTTATCCCCTAAACTTGGGATGTTTGGATTTTACGCTACAAATTCTAAAATTTTAAGGTATAAAATTCAAATACTCTCAAATTTTAGGAAGTAAATCCAGACATCCCTAAAATTTAGAAGGTAAAATTCAAATTCTGAAACGTTAGGGTTTAAAATTTAAGGGTTTTGTTTACCTCTAGTATTTTTTTAACTGGAGACCTCCTTTTGTTTTAAATACATAATGGCAAGTGGTAATGTGTTTTAATCTCCACATTTTATTTAGTTAGTGGGTGATGTGATAGTTTCTTATTAAAATAAAAAGAAATTTCAGTTAAAAAAGTATTTGAGGTAAGTCAAATTCAAAATTCCAAACACCAAACTTCAAGATGTGAAATTCAAACATCCTAAAATTTAGGGTTGTAATTTGTAATTTACCATAGTTAACAATGGTTTTGTTGGATTCGGGTTCATTTAGGGTGTCAAACCCAAAACCCAATAGAGAATATAAAAAATAAAAAGAAAATTGGTTCAGTGGTAAAATAATACTAGTTTTAACACTAGTAAAAATTAGTTCAGTGGTTCAGTAGTAAAAAATTATGGTAAATTAACACTAGTTTTAAATTAAGGTGGAATGGAACAAAATGAATTCACCTGAAAGAGTTGCAGGTAATTAGAATATTCGTGAGTGTGATAAGGAATAGAGAGTATGATACCAGCACATTAAATTGGTGGATACTCTTTGTTGTTTCTTGAGTTAGGTTGTTGTTTTAAATTGGTTAGTTACTTGAAGACTTGAAATATCATATTTCTTATTCTTTCTTGTGTAATAAAAAATAAAAAATGTAAAAGAAAAAAAAAAGAAAACGTATTTGATCGTTAACTATGAAAAGGAATTTTAATCCAACGGTTGGCATTGACTGCTATCTGGGTCCACTACTAGAGTATAAGGCATTTCTTGGGAATTGAAAATCACATATTCCCTCTCTAATCCTGTTTATTTACTCCCCTAATCTTGTTTTACCAAAAAAAAGATCCCATTTGAAAAATATACCAATAATAACACAAGAATAGCTTCATTGTAATCAAAATATAATTTTTTTTTATTTTTAATTTTTTGAAATTCTTGTTACAAAATGAACAAATCATCTTAACCATTCAATTGTTGACAACAAAAAGAGTGCCCTTCAAAATCAATGGTGTGCAATAATGAGTAGCTGGACCCATTCTACAAATTTTAGAGCATTTCCTAGGAGTTCAAAAATCACATATTCCCTAATTTGGTTTTTGTTCTTTCTCTACTTTTCCAAAGTCACATTAATGGACTAACTATACTATTTATGTTTTCAATCTCTCTATGCTATGCTATGCTATGCTATGGCCATGGGCTGTGCGATTCTTAGTAGATTCCTTAGAATCATCCGTTTTCTCTCACATCTCTTTATCCCGCATTTGTTGTACAATTCTACCGTCACAAGCATTCTCTCACCACACGCATTATAATGGCAATTCTCAAATTATGGGACCCACATAACACATGGTACGGCCCCACTGGAAACCATTATTAAGCTCACCTTCGTGTAAAACTAGAACAAACCCATGTCCCCCATGTCCCTTATTAATCAACCATAAATATAATATATATATAAAAAAAATCAACCATAAATATATATAATAATAGTGCCTATTATAAATAAAAAGTGTTTTTATTGTTTTTATTTTTTATTTTTCTAAACCTTGGTCTTAAGTGTGACCATATAGCAATCGAATATGCTCAAAGAATTCTCTTACTTCAACGACTCGTTTATGCCTTTTCTAACCGCCACTTCATCACGCCAAGCATATGCCCTCTAATATTCTAGTAATCTTTTGCTAATAAAACCCCCTCTTCACCCATTCTCTTCACCCATTCATTACACTCTCTCTCTTACAAACCCCAAAATTTCAATCTTTATTGGGTCTCTACTCTTTACTTTTTTTGTGTGGTGGTGTCGTTGCTTTTGAAAACCAAAAAAAAAAAAAAAAAAAAAAAAACACACTTTCATAAGCGTTGCACCGATGAAGTTTGGGAAAAGATTGAAGCAACAAATTCAAGAAACGTTGCCGGGTTGGAGGGACAAGTTTTTGTCGTACAAGGAATTGAAGAAGCTTGTCCGATCGATTTCTTCGGCTCCGACATTGTTGAATGGTTCCCTCGAGTATGGGAGGGCTGAGGAAGAGTTTGTGTACTTGTTAAACAATGAGATCGAGAAGTTCAATACTTTCTTCATGGAACAAGAGGAGGATTTTGTTATCCGAAATAAGGTATTGTGTTTTTTTAACTTCTTCTCCTCCTCCAAACACTGAAACAAAAGTGATAAAAAAACTAGTTCATTTCTATAGGTTAATAAATGGGTATTAGTGTAGCCAAACATGTTGTCAGCATTATTTTTTATTTTTATTTTTTAAAACTATTTCACATTTTTATGTTTGTATTTATTTAATTTTTGTTATTTTTCTTGAAAAATTAGTTTGGGGTGAGTTGACTGAGTTTACTCACCACTAAAGCGGAAGTGACTCAGTTGCGGTGCTGAGGGGGAGGGAATGTTAGAGTCACGGGCCAATAGTTGAAAAGTTTGGTGTACCCACAAATTTGGGTCCCACCTTGGAGGTCCTGGGAGATGGGAAACGACACCTGACCCATTTGGGGGTGTAGCGTGCGTATTAGGAAAAGATATCCCAAATATTTTTCCCACTAATCACATCACTTATATATGTCTAATAGAATTTATGCATTTAGGGAACAAATTCGGGATTAGGGAATTATTTTTTGATGAAGATAACAAGGAATTCAAAATTTTCCTTTTCTTTTTTTGAAAAATATTTTGTGGGTTCTAAATTTCTAATGATTTGGACAATGCTTTACAAATGTTACAAAATATAAATACATGATGAATTTTAGTGTAAGTATTTACATTTTAATCACCAAAGTATTGATTTTGAAGATAGTTTCGAATACTTTTCTAAAAAATATGGGACAGAAAGGTTATTATTTGGTTATTTCTTACTTTCTTCCTTGTGGTCTTTCTACTATAAATATGGTTAGAGAAGCTTTTGATTTTGGAACATGATCCTCTCCATGATCTTAGAATGTTTAGAAAAATATTTAAAACGATAGAGATTTAACAAGAAAAAAGAAACATGTGTGCATACTTGAAACTATTCAAGAATAAATTCATAATTCAGGAATTATATAATATAAAAGATAACAAGGTATTTAGAATTATTCGAAAATATGATGTTGAAACTTCGAAAGACCGGAACAATTACGATGTTCCTTGAGTTTTCTAAAAAAGATAAAAATCAATTATTACTATGAGTGTGACAACTAAACCAAACAAAGAGAATAAAAACTTCCTTTAAAAAGAATATGTTGCGAGTTGTGACTAAATATATTTTTTTTTTCCACTTTTGTTTTGGCTAGAATAAGAGCTTGTGACTAAGCCTACTTTTTTGCTTTAAAAAAACTTTGATATTCATTTCTAATACTAATGGATTAGATCATTTTCAAAGTCGTGCCATCCAAACTTATCAACTTCCTAGTTCCTACGTTAGACTTTTTTCGTTAATAGAGACTAGAACGTAGCTTTTGAAGTGTTTAGCCTATAGAAATGAACGGAATCATTGAAGCACGACAATTCTTAAGCCATGGCGGTAGGTCCTGTGCAAATAGGTCCAAAATCTCTAGATTTCAATTGTTTCGATTTTATTGGATGTCCCGAAGTAACCAATATCAGAGGATCTAACAGTTCCTTTCTGTTTTGTTGGTTTTTTTTTTTTTTAATAATATTAAGAATAATCTAAACAAGAAAGACAATGTTGTGACCTTATCATTTGTTTGTTTCTTAAAAAAAAGACTTCAAAATCGGTAATTTATAATGTGCGGAAATCGTCGTAAATTTGTGCCCAAAAAGAGGGTTTGTCTATAATTTTAAAAAGAATTGGTTGTTGGGAAAAGACAAAAATGTTCTGATTATAATATGCTACAATTAGTGCATTTTACACAGTTTAGAATATTTGAACGAGGTCCTATATTTTATGTAGACAAAGATGAGAGAGTTCGTGCTTTTTAGCTTGGCCTTTTTATGTATTTTAATTGAGAAGAAAATTCATGATTTTGAACTTTATTTACTATATGTGTACAAATTTTACCATTTGAACAATAGATGATCTTTAATCGGTTGATTATCTATAAATTAAAGTAAAACACAACCTAAATCTCAAAACTTTTTTTTTTCCTTGCGTGATTTGTTACTAACTTTTTTTTGAGGTAAGTAATTTCTTACTAACTATGTTTTATATTCATTTAACTAACATTATCACAGTATATTATCTTTCAATATTTGGATGGTTTATTGGTATATCAATTACAGAATCAAAGTTAAAAATATTCATTTTGAGGTGGATTTAAGATTATATTGAATGGTATGCCAAAAAAAGAAAGGAAAAGATTATATCGAATGGACTTCTTCCATTTCGTTAAACATAAAAGAAAAAAAATTTTATTGGTCCCAAGTTGGGCCTTATTTCGTGTTTCTTGGAAGCCCACAAAGTTGAATTTTAGTACCCGATAAATTACAACAACTATTCTGGCTTGGGCCCCTTCAAAATTGAATTCACCTATAAAACACCGAAAGATTTTGACGAAGTCTTAAAATACTGCACTATAAACAAATCCTAGGATGCCATGTATGCGAAATTATCATAATCTATACCAAACATTCTTGACTTAATGCTCATGAAGAAACAAAATTGCAAGCTGGTCCTTGAGCTGGGTTATGTTTGGAGACAACGGACAATGACTATTAACGATGCTAAAATGAATTCCTTTCACGGGACTAATCAAGTTTTAACATGTTTGACTTCGAATGAGTCGTGAAATTCATTTCAACTCTACGATAGAAATAAGTATTCAACTATGGCTGCAAACTTTTTTTTTTTTTATTGAAACTTTGAAATACATGTCTGCAGGCATAGATAGATGTCATGAAGAAAAAAAATCAAATCAAATTATCACTTTTTGACTCTTATGATCCCCAAATTGACCATTTCTTTGTACCCCGGGGATGAATTTTTGTCTGTTTGTCAAGGAAAATATGCTCTTGCAACCTGCAAAGTATATAGTACTAGTAGGATGCCAAGTTTTAAGTGTTACTTTCTTGTAATATGTAATCCTCACATAAGTTAAGTGAAAAAAAAGTCATGAATTTGATAAATGTATTTGCAAATTCAGGAGTTACAACAGAGGATCCAGAGGGTGATTGATAAATGGGGACCTAACGGGAATCACCCTTCGGAGGCAGATTGTAAAGAGGAAATGGGCAAAATCAGAAAAGACATAGTTGATTTTCATGGTGAAATGGTGCTCTTAGTAAACTACAGCAATGTCAATTACACAGGTACCAAATCAGGCTAAGCTAACTCCTTTTAGAGACCAAGACACAAATTTTTTTTTTTTTTGGTGACAATAAAAATGTTGATTTGATGAGAAATTAAATTCACTACTAGATTACTAAAAAATTTGAGTTTTGTAGGGTTGGCCAAGATCTTAAAGAAGTATGACAAGCGAACAGGAGGCCTATTGCGCTTGCCATTCATTCAGAAGGTATTGCAGCAGCCTTTCTTTACAACTGATCTTATTTCGAAACTTGTGAAGCAATGTGAAAGCACCATAGAAGCAGTATTCCCAGTTGAAGATGAAGAGAAAACTAGAGAAGCAAGGGAAGCAATAATAGTTGCAGGAGAAGGAATTTTTAGGAATACTGTTGCAGCCCTTCAGAGCATGCAAGAGATTAGAAGAGGAAGCTCTACTTATGGTCACTTTTCACTGCCTCCACTGAACTTGCCTGATTCTGAACTCATTCAGTCAGTACAACTCAATTCTCCTATACCCATTGTGTAATATAGATGAAATGTATCAAACTATAACAATTCTATAACACGGTAGTTGGTTAATAACTTCATACTCCCTATGCTTTAGGGGATACATGCTGTAATCAAATTTTAGTATATTTACTCCTAGAGAGTTGAAGTTAGTTTTTGGGAATCAAATTTAGAAATCGTTTGAATAGAATTATTATATATTTCACTATACATTGAATGTGATTTTACTAGATCAGATTTGTTAAAGATATTAAGGTCCAATCTTAGTCAAGTCCAAGTCTATCATATAACTTTAATCCATGTTTATTTGTATCTAATATTACTTGGAATTCAAGCAAAGTATTCATAATCTTACTTGATTCTAATCCTACTTTTACTGCAAGTATTTTACCCTTGGGTTAGTCTATAATTAGAACCTTTTCATGGATTCATTATAAATCATATAACTTAAATGTGGCTATCAAGGTTTTTTTTTTTTTTTTTTTTTTTTTTTTTTTTTTTTTTTTTTTTTTTGGGGGGGGGGGGGTGTTTGTTGTGGGGGGATTCGGTGGAGAGTGTTAGGTTCTAAATATTTAGAAATAAATGTTTAGGTTCTAATTTTAAGTAAGTTGGCAAACCGAGTACTAAAACATGTCTAGTTTAAGATTTCTAAGTCTTAGAATAGTGTTAAACATTGCTCATGTTGGTTCAAGTCAAGATTCAAGAACAGTCAAGCTGCAAAAAGAATAATTCAAAATCTACAAAGAATTTTGAAGAATTTAAATCAAGCCCAAAGCCTGCGAAACGTTTAGGGTTTGCATCTAACATACTAGGTATAAAAGGAAAGCCCTAAATTAAGTTTCAGAAGTTCTTGGAAACCTTGTGAGTCACTTCTGTGAGATTTGTGAGGTTCTATAACCTTCTAACTCAACAAGCATTTACTAGAAAGAAGATCCATATACAAGAATTGGTGGAGATAAGTTGTTGCATACAAAATTAATAACTGCTGATGATCTAAAGCTTTGAGTAAGATTTCAGAGTTATAAACGTGGGTGTTTGTGTGTGACAAATTCAGAAAAAGAAGCCCGTGGATTCGAAGCTGTGTGTGGTCACGTGAATAAGTACTACATGAGATAGCTTTAAATTTAGGGAAAAATCTATTGTAAAACTTCCATTCTATATATTGAATTTGTTGCCTTGAGTATAGTTTAAGTTAAATTCTCCCCAGTTTTTTTACCTTGAAACTGGACGATTTTATTGGTATTTATGAGTTATCATATCGCTTTTCTTTTTTACTTTTCTACATTAAGTGATATGATTGTTTGTGATTAATCTAAATTTGAATAATAAACCTACATATCAACTTGGTTAATTAATTAGATTAAACAATCTAAGTGTATAGGGGGTCTAAATAATCTAACAAGTGGTATCAGAGCCAATGTTATGAGTTCGAGTCACGGGAATGTCATTGTGAGGGAGGGATTGTTAGGAGGACCACAATTCGACTTCCTATAACCACTCTAAAAACAAACCCACAGAGTGTGATGTCGATTGCCATAAAAATTTGAGTATGTCTTCCTCATTGCCAAATGATTTTGAAGTGGAATGACACAACCCACAATCCGATAAAGAAGCATAGTGTGAATGTAGGCTTTTAAGGTCGAACCATGAAAATTCCCAGTGTTTTCTCTTTCTATCTTTACCTTCTTTACGATAATTTCCAATATTTTCTCTTTCTATCTTTACCTTCTTTATTTTCTTCTTTATATTTTTCTCATGTACTATATCATGATGTGATATTTGTCTTCTCTTCTCTAACATGGTATCCGAGTTATGATTTATATATTCTAACACAGTATTAAAGTCAAGCTTTAGTCTTTTCAAAAAAAAAAAAAAAAAAGTCAAGCTTTAGTAGCCTCCACTAATCCATATTTCTAATTGTTAGGCACGCATCTTTAGTAGCCTCCACTAATCCACATTTCTAATTGTTAGGCACGCATCCCGATTTATCGCCTATCATGAATAGCATCAAAGTTATCTCCTCTTTTTTTTTTTTTTTTTTTTTCTTTTTTTTTTGAGATCAAAGTTATCTCCTTTTCGTTGTCTTTGCTCCTAATGGCTTAATTAGTCTTGATTTATCCTCTGTCGTACGTGAATAACATCTTGAGAAGTTCATATCAGATATGATATTTTCTGATAAAACAATTTTTGATGATTTCAACTACATTCCATAGGCAACATGCATATTTCTAGCTCTTGTATTGGGTATTTGGCTTTTCTTCTAAACAAATGTCCTCTATTACCTTATTGAATTTCTTTTTGGTCATGCGTTTTTATCATCTTTAGCGTTAATTAGATCATGCCTTTAATCATTCCACCTTCAATCTAGATTGTCATATGCTCTTCATTTAGTTTGGTCTTACTTGTCAACACATCTAATCATGATTTCCTTCAAGGTCTCACTTTCTTTCCAAAGTCAAAAATATCAAGGCTCATAGGCCTAAGTCTGCTAAATATATAACGAGTAAAAATGGAGTCTTTGCATTTAATTTTGCTAAAACTTCTGTTATGTCACGACACTAGCAACATATTTTGTCATGTCACTAGCAAATCAATTTATTTCGTCTTAAATTTTTGGCTATTCCATCCCTTAGTTTACCAAGCCAATTTTTACGATCTTTCTCTTCTTTTTCTTTTTTACTATTCTTTTCTCTCACAGTTTCATACTCTACAGTTACTCTTGCTCCAATCCTTTCTCTTCTATCTTAGTTAGTTCGCCGTTACGCTTATTAGTCCAACTTTTCTTCTCATTTTTTGACTCTTTTTCTCTCCCCTATTTTCAGACCTTATCGTGACTTTACTCTAACCCTTCCTCTTCCATCTTCTTTTTCATATTAATTTACTCTTCCTCCTTGTACTATTTTCTCTCCCATTCCTTTTATGTTTTACTTACAAAAAAAAAAGGTGATTAATCTCTTTATTTATTTTTCGATTTTTTTTTTGTTTTTTGTTTTTTGTTTTTTGTTTTTTTTTTTTTGTTTTTTGTTTTTGTCATCTATGTGATGGATTTTTAATTCTTTCTTTCAACTCTATTTCGGTTCAATGCGCTTTATTGTTTTTGGCAAATCAATCTTAGCTTATGTTTGTGTGTGTGCATATGTGTGTGTTGATTCACCATTATAGGCCCCCTGGCTCTTATCATTTTCGTTTGATTTTAGTTTGGGATAATATTTAGTTATTACGAAAGCAAGAATATGAGTTTCAAACATTACTTGGCTATGTATTTCAATAGAAGCACCAATTATCTAAGTAATCGCTTATGCCAAACTCTACCTATCATGTATGATAATGTTATTTTTGAGGTGTAGTTAAATAAAATCTTTATAAGTTTCATCACAGTATCTTTTATATCTATTTCTTTATATAAATATAAAAGCACTTTATGCATGGGTTAAAGGTAGGTACCATGCACTCACATCATTGAAGTTATAATACAAAAGCCTATTTTTATGTTATGGCTAGATTACTACATGTCTACATCAAATGCTTATACATATATTTGAGCGAATGAACTGAAGATTTGCATTTTGTTATAACCTTATCATTTGATTTCTTACGCCTTATTGAGTTTGGCTTATTAGGCAAACGTATCACATAAAATACATTATCACAAAAGGTACACAACTATCTCAGTGTACAAGGACAATATAAACAAATATATTATTTTTATGATTATGCATTCCATGATACTAAAATATTTGATATTCTTTAAAGTGTACTCTTGAAGGCACTTTTTAACAAATATGTAGAATAATTCAGCTTTTAAATTGCTGAAATTAGAGAAATTAAACCTAGATGTGTTAACATTTGGTTCAAAAATTTCCATTTCTTGGATTAGCCAGTTGTATAATTTTATTCCATGTTCACCATATCTAATCTTGTTTGGAGTGTAAGCAAGATAGTCGTAATCTTATTTGCAATGCAACAAAGTAAATTTTTATTTTTATTTTTTATAATGCAACTAAAGAAATTCTAAAGCTGCTTGTTGTACAAATATTTTAACTTTGAGTTAGTCTATAGTTACTCTGAGATTTAGCCTACTGTAAATACCTTCCAATGGGTTCATTGTAAAATATAGAATTTATTAGTAAAGATGTAATCATCAAGGGACTTCCATTGTGTATGAATGCCTCTTTAAGTCTAAACTACGTTAATTCCGTACTATGTTTTCTCTTTATTTCTCTCTCTATATTATTTGTTTAATTCTTTATATTTTTTGATATCATTTATCATGCTATCATATCTATGTTTTATCTTTTCTAACATGATATCAGATATATGTTTTTTTCTTCCTATATATATAAAAAAAAGATATATCTTATTTCTTTTCTAATAAGATTTCCCCATATAGTTAAATAATATTATTAGGTTTATTGTTGTTATCATAAAGTTGTGATTTCTAACTAGTCTTTGTTGGCTTTAATTCTGTGCCAAATTTGGTTGTAATTAAGTCAATCATTTCTTTGTATTTATGTGGGTTTAATTGTAAGGGATGAGTGTGAGAGATTGGTGAAAAATCAAGCTTGCAATGAAAATCAGTGCAGTTTCACGATTAGTTCACAAGAAGCTCGTGAGTTAAGGTTCCCGCAAAAAGGCCACGTGTGAAGCACATAATTAAAAGCTGAAGAGTCATGCTAGCTTGTCATTTTGCGAGTACTTCGCGAGAAAGGCCATCTCACGAGGTACCCGCGAAACTCTCTGTTTGGAAAACATAGAGTGCTTTCCTAAATTCTTTACATACACTATATATACTCTTATTACCCACAAAATTGTAAGGAGTTCTTTTTAGACAAAAAACCCTAGCAAAACACTTGAGATTTAGAGATTGTCATACTCACAATCATCTACACAAATTCTCTTGATTTTCTTCTACTCGTACCTCTCCATCTTCATATCCTTGAGAGTTTCTTAGCCCAAACACATACCTCACCCATTCTGAGTGTTGAGAGATGTTTGGGTGACTTTGGGAAGTATTGGAAGAAGCCATTAAGTGGCAGATGCAATTAGGCAAAATTGCGGGATCCGAATAACTATTGAAAACAAGACTCCGAGAAGTCCATTGGTAGTAGGAGCTTGGAGGGCTCAAGTACATTAGGTAGATTAGGCTTGGAGGGTCTTTTCAATATTCGTGTACTCCTACTTATTTACTAATAAATCGATTTCGGCTTGGAGGGTCACGGAGAGGTTTTTTGCTGAGTACTTCGGTTTTTTCTTCAATAACACATCTTGGTGTTATCTTGTGTTTGCATCTCTCTTCCCTACTCTTAAACTTTACATTTATTGCTTATTGTACTTGCTTATGGATTAGAGTAGTGTTGCCTGTTTATTGCGCTTCATTTATTCTTATTCCACATCTAAATAAGTAAGAGTAAAAGCAATTAAGCCATATTTTAAAATTGGGGCTCTAAACAAGCATTAGTGTTTTCACACAAATTGAGCTTTCAGTTACAAAACACAGCAACAGGAAAAAGTGTGATTATTTATGGCATACCTAGCATGTTGTTAAGCCACTATGAAGTATGAACCAAGGTTGTTTCAAGCTACCTAAAACGGCTCTCCCCTCTCATTCCAATCGTTCAAGCACCAACTTTCCTGTTCTGCGTTCCTCCATGAATTGAATGCACACTACTTCACTCAATGCTCACAATCACACTGAGAGAACACTCTAACTACAGAGAGAGAGAGAGAGAGAGAGAGAGAGAGAGAGAGAGAGAGAGAGAGAGAGAGAGAGAGAGAGAGAGAGAGAGAGAGAGAGAGAGAGAGAGAGAGAGAGATTGCTGGACTAGTGAATGAGCTGTTTAATTTTTATGTTATTTTTAAATGGACAACCGCCCACAATTATGATCTAGAAGGATCAGAACAAATCAAACAAGAAGGGAAAATGTAATTGTTATTGGTAAATTTCTATATTACCAAGGCCTTTTATAAAACTCAAAGAGTAAATTTTTATATTACCAAGACCTTTTACAATTTATGGCCTAAATAGGAAAACTTAAGTGAAGTATTTTCATTTATTTATTTGAGGACAAAGTTTAGCTACAAATAACTTGCTTTAAAAAAAATTAACATTACTACATATTTTAAAAATTTAACCATTGAATTGCATGTTCTTTACACTCTTATAATACACATGTCAAATTTTGTGCCAATTAGATATTATTTACCATATAATCTATAAGTTTATATTTTATGCATAATTTTAAACTACAAAAAACTTGCAATTTAAAAAATTAATTAATGACATAGCCATTGATGTTTAATTTTCTAGAAATTTTACAAGTATAAAAGATATAAAAAAAATATAATTTAATAATGGATTTGTCAAAATTCACTTCCAATAAAAATATATTGAGTAAAGTTGTAACCTTAAGCTAAGCTTTATCCTTTATTAAATATCATTATAATATGTTTATTTTAACAAATAATTCTTTTTTATTTTTTGATATGCAAAAATAGCAATTAATATTTTGTATTTAAAATTGCCCAACTAGTTGTTTTTATTTTATTTTATTTTATTATTTATTTATTATTTTTATATAAATATAGCATGAACCCAAACCAAGTCCTCCCTATCATTACTCTTTGTAATAATTTGACTATTTGATTGTAATGTACCCTTATACAGTTCCAAAATTATAATGCTAGTGTATTGTCTGGTAAAAGGGATAAAAAAAGAAAAAAGAAAAAAGAAAAAGTAAAGAAGAAGATATTGGTCGACCCTCGTTTTGGGGCTGCTTATGTACATGAGAAATTAAGCGGATTCTGGTGTTCTGGGCAACTTGTTTGTAGTATTATACAATTCCACTCTATGATCAATGGAGTATTTCTTTGATGCCATAGGAGAACAGCAAATTTTGTATACTCTCTCTCTCTAATGGTGACTCTACGCCTTGTTCAATAGGCAAAGCTCCTCCACAAACTTACAAACCCATTTTTAATTTCTTATCCAAGACTCTAAACGCGCATCAAGAGTTCCCACATCTTTAGCAACTGTCAAACTCTGGATCACATTGGTAATGGCTTCAAGTTTGCAGGAATTACCACTGCTCACCCTTGGTGTGGTAGTCATTCTAAAAGTATAAATGCTTGTGGGATGTAAGGGACAAGAGCCGTGATTCAAGTCTCTAAGAGAGAGCTTCACACACATGTACGCTTAGATTAAGCTAAAGTTAAAATTCTATCTTGTATAAAAAAAAAATAAAATAAAAAAGTTTGTAGGAATTAATTGGTCAACCATGAAACTTTTGATATAAAAAAAAAATTTGACACGTTCAAAGAGAACGAGCAAGCTCATAATCAGAAAATATTGCATGTGACATATTAATGAAAGGGGTTGAAAAAGATTTGAGGTAATATTTAATATGTAATAAGAGTTTTGAGGATGGAACATCGGATATATTTAATATTCTGTGCAGTATTTAATTGAATTATAAAGTTGAAACATGGGCGGTCGTTCTAAACTTGCATTTACTTTTATTTTTTCCAGGTTTTCTTCTTCATCACATGGTCTATCACATCCCAAGCCTTGATCCTAGAGGTTCTTTGCTTTATCCGTAGAATTTGACCTTTTGGGTGATAGACTCGATCTCAAAACAATATACTGTTTAATATGCTTAAAATTATGATAATTTCTACTCTGTCTCCGATATAAGTATTGGCATAGGTTTTGGGGAAGAAATGATGCTATATCCTATGATAATTATATGTTTAAGCTATGCATATCTTTTCTGCTCAAATAGTTGTTTTGTTTTGAGTGGCTGTTCGAAGATTTTCATGTGCAGAGCTGCATGGCAATAAGATGGATTTTGCAAAGTTAGAAGTGTTTACATCAGAGGACTTAAAAGCGTGCACCAACAATTTCAACATCAAAAGCCTCGTTGGAGTTTTTCAATTTGGCAAATTATATAGAGGAAAGATAAAAGGAGTCACGACTGGAACAGAAGGTCAAGATGTAATAGTAAAGATATGGGATAAGAAATCCGAAAACATGGCTTTCCTCCCATATGATGAGTGTTTGATGGTTAAAGTAAGTTCTTGAATTGGTTCTCTCTCTCTCTCTCTCTCTCTCCCCAAGAAAAAGTTATTGACTTTTGTCGTGGTTGTTAATTAGTTACTGGTTTGGTATGTGTTGTAGGAAGAAGTTGAAATTTTAACAAATCCAACTATGAACAGTCATCCCAACTTGGCAAAACTGATTGGTTATTGCTTTGAAGAAGAAATAAAGGGTGTTGTTTATGACCTCAGACCACTAGATAGTTTGCAGAACCTAATGGTGAAAGGTACACTCAATTGATGTTTTGTATCTTTATTTCCTTGAAAATTTTGCTTCTCAAAACGTTGTCTTGAAATAAATGAGGGAAGACTTTGTTATATGGGAAAGAAAAAAAGATCTTTCATCAACATACATCTTTAAAATTCAAAAAATATATATATATATATATATTTAAAATTTAAATGATCAAGTAGAAGCAACTTGTGCAATGTGACACAATCATGAAATGATGGATTTGCTTGTGCGCAGTAACATCCACATAAAATTTACCATTGTAGATGAGAGGCTATGTTAACTGCACTTGTATGTACATTCTAAAACTGGAACTTCTTGTGCACTTCAGTAAAAAAAAAAAAAAAAAATACACATGGTTGATAATTTTTTTTTTTTTTTTTCCGGGGTGGAATTATATGGATAATTGTCCCCTCCCCCGCCCCCCATTTCTTGATGTATTACATAGTCGTTGAGATTCTGGTCAAGTTGCTTTCAATAATGGATACTTATTTGAGGTTTTTTGATCTCGTATTGTGCTGTACATGATTTGTTGATACACCACTGCCTAATTGCTAATCTATATGTACACACAAATACAGATGATCTCAACTGGCTTCAGAGGATCAATGTTGTTCTTGAAATTGCGCGCCTCCTTAAATTTCTTCATGGTCAGGACAAGCCTTATCTGATCTACAATATCAATGCATCTCATATAGTGGTCGATTGGGTCAGGCTTAAATCTTTTTTCTTCTTACACACGAACTAATTGAAAAAAAAAAAAAAATTTCCCTTCAATTTATTGGTTTCCATGCCTTTGCAGTTTGCCTTGATGATATAAAGTCTTTGTGTGTGTGTGTTTTTTTTTTTAGGATTTCAAGCCAAAACTAATTGATTTTGGACAAATTGGCAAAGGGATAATTGGTGAAATGAGTAGGCAAAATAAGCAAATAACAATGCCTATACGCTGTCATGATCCATATTTTACTCTACGAGGTGCTTCCTCTTCCTCTTATTACTCTTTCTTTGGTTTCTTATTATTCAGTAATACTCACTCTTGTTTGATTAAAGATATTTTCTTTGTTTAGAATGTTATAGTTCTGGATTGAGAAACTGATGAAACAGGACACCCTGCAATCTATAGATTTGAAGGAAAAAAGGAATTATACATGTGATAGATGAATAAATTAGCAGCTCAGCTGCAATAGGATAAATAATCTTAGTTCTAAATTTCTAATAGAAATGAGGAAGGACATGGTTTTAGCATGTAATAATTAATATAGCCCTATATATTTGTTGAATGAGTCCTTTCATATGTTTATGAGGCTTTGTTCAGTTGAGTTTAATCTTTAAAAGTTATGATAGTTCACTGAGATTAGAAACCCATCAAAATATGCTACTTTCTCTTAGTTATGAGGCTTTTTTCACCAACCGCTAGCATGCTACTCTTAGTTAAACCTAACTGTAAAGTTTCATTCATTGACTACACTCTCTGGTTTTAAGATCTTAATAAGATCAGAATTAGTAAACTACACTGAAAAACGTTACTGCAATGTAGCATATACACCCCTCTCACTTGCCTACATCTCAAAGATTATTTGACTTGACTTTGTTTTGATATCTTGTTATTGTACATTAATTTTTGGTTCAATTCTTAATTATTATGGTATCCATAGGGTTGGTGGTTTCGATAATACACCATTTAGTATTTTTCATAATCCTAAACTCAAAATTGAATGGATGTACAGAGGGTGATTGGGATACAAGCAGTGAAGTATTTTCATTTGGGGTTATTCTCCTGGGACTAATAGCCAAAAGAACTTGTGAACTGGAAAAACCTGACATAGTATTGGACCGTCTACTGCATGTTTGGGCCAAGAAGGAATACAAACCCCAGTGTTCTCTTGTCCACAACAGCCTGCAAGAAGACTGGGGTTATCATGCTCAAGATGGTATTGCAATTACAGAGTTGGGGATTTGTTGCATCGAGTTTTTTCCAAGGAATCGTCCTACTATGAAGGATGTTGTTGAGCGTCTTGAAAGTTTACATATTTTACAACGTCTTGGTGATTCAAGAGCTCACAAAAGGGGCAAGAAATTTCATGATAATGCAATGTGCTTATGAAACAGATAAAATTTCATTGAATTCCGTATGCAGCTTTCATGTTGCTAGTTTCTAACTTTATTAGTCTCTATTTAACTTTATTAGCATTTGTATATACAAGACGTGATTGCATCTGGATAGCTGTACCTGACATTTGCTACAGTTGTTTATATATTTCTTCATCTTTCTTGGGGTGACAAAGGCAACATGATGTATAATTTAGCTTCATGTTGATAAGGTCAACATCATTTTGTTATGTTACAGAAAATTGAAGGATTATATAGACAATTGGAAGTGATGACAAATTTAGATTGGCCAAAGAAAAATCAAGGTACAGTACGGAGCATCTTAAAATTTTTCAAATACAAATCCATATAGAACTCTGGATTCCACATTTCTCCCATTGTAGCTATATTTTTTAATGGATAGTAGAGTGGCTTCTTTATTTACTACATCTGCGGGCTAATGGAGTTATTTTAATTAACAAACATCAAAATGCAGCCCATACTAACAATAATTTCTGCTATTGTCACTTTAATTTAAGCAAACAAAACAAGATTTCAGACAAGCTAAATAACCACAAAACACAAGAATATCCATAAAAACAAGTTCTTCGAATCTCACACTGGACCTGTTTCTGGGTGTCTTTAGGAAGAAAAACAATAAGAATTACTTTGGTGGCATCTTTGCTACAACTTGAATGGATTCTTTATTCTTGCATTCTGGTACAATTTTTAACAAGAAAGTTACATAGGTAAATGTTGCCGCTGCATCGTATTACAACCCAGAAACCTATTAAGGATCTTACATACTTGGGAATTTGCTCTCACAATCAATTTATAAATATGCTTATAGAGTATATATATTAACATTATAGCTAAGATGACCAATATGATAAACAATCCAGGAAATAAAGTTGATGCTAGGGAGGCTGAAGAAAGAACTCCAGAGATGAGAATGACATGGCTGAGAATTTTAGAGTAGCTTGGGCTACGAGTTTGGAGCTCCATCTTAGTTGCACGTCCCACACTGAAGATGTTGATTGCCGCAAAGAATGTCCACATACTTATGGGGTGTGTGTCAAATGGTGACAGACTTTTGCTTTGATAATGCACTTGGATTAGGCCAATTAGTGATGTTATCAGAAAAATGAAGACCTCGTGGCATGGGGCAGAGGATATGAAGTCTTGGTCGCTTTGCCAATCATAAACAATTAGCATGATTGAGAATGCTATATAATCAAAAGGTAAAAGTGAACAGAAACCACAATTAAGCATATGTAATCATCACATTGATAAATAAAACAGAAAAGTAAAAGAAAGTTGGTTCCAATACTTTTATTTAAGTATTTGCATCAAATTATGCACTCGCATTAGAGGATATGAAACTGGACACCCTGCAATCTATAATAACTTACTTATTCTATTGCTTGTTGAAAGAAGCATGGTGACAGCGTAAAACGTTGCTTGAGGAGATCATTGACAGAGAAGAAAAGCTATGACTAAGAAATAAGGATGAAGAAAGGAAAGAAGAAAAAAAAGAGGAAAGTAGATTTTAAGAAAAATCTAGAAGAGACCAGATATAGATAAGTTGCAAAGCATGTGTGAAGGAGAGAAAAAAGAAAAAAAAGAAAAAAAAAAAAAAAGAGTCTTAGACGTTTCTGGAACACAAAAGTTAAAATAAGAAAAAAAAAAAAAAAAAAAAAAAAAGCCTTGGAGGTTTCTAGAAGTATAGGTCCATTGTTTTCTCTAGGCCTAGCTGTGCTTGTAAAGCTCTTGGGCTGGGTTTCTTTTTGTTTTTTCTTTTGTTTGTTTTTTTTCTTCTGATTAATATGCTTCTACCATTTCAGTAATAATAAAAAAAAAAAAAAAAAAAAAAAACTGACAAAGAAAACAAAGGAAAAGGAAAAAAAAAGTTATTAAAAATAAAATAAAATTAAAGAGTGGGCTTTGGTTTATGGCTTGGGTTATGACATGTATATAATTTAAAGCTTGGGTTTATCATTTGATTGGCCCACTCAACTTTTAATTACATTATACATATTAATTATACACATAACAAATTATAGAAGATAAATAATAAACAAATTAAACAACTAAATTATGTTAGGCTAAACAATAATGAAACAATACATTATAAAAGACAAACAAATTAAATTATGTTAAGTTAAACAATAATTAATAATTTTATAATTAATGAAACAACAATATAATAAATTATAGTTTATAAAGGACAAACAAATTAATGAAACAACTAAACAACAATAATTAATAATTTTATTAATATTTCAAATAAATTTATAGTTTATTGTTTATTCTTTTGCTAGAATTATGGACAAATATTTGATAAGAAAACCACGTAGAAGGCAATTGTAAACTTTATGTATTTGCGTGTTTTTTATTGTTGCTGTCAATATACAAAATTTTTTTTATTAGATTGTATAATTTATGCTCATTGAGGAACACCATAAAAAAAATTTCTGAAGTTACCACTGATTCCAAACCATGAAGGCTCCACAGTGGTAAGCTACTAGGTTGTACAAGCTTTTAAATTTGATTCAATAAATGACTTTGAAGTCCAGTGGATCAGCACACATAAACGATCCCTGTTCTCTAATGGTTCTCTATCTCTATGTTTATTTGGTTGGGTTTCATTTGTGTGTTTGTTACATGTCTTTGGATTCTCTTTATTTCTGGCGAAATCATGTGATTCATGTAGGTGATCTCTCAGTCTCCTGTGTATGTGAAAGTGAAATAGTGAAAGACTGACACTATGAAATAAAGTGGGAGTATGAAACTGAAATGCCGAAATGGAGGCGAAGAAAGAGGGGTGGGTGGGGATATATTAATGGAGGGACCTTTTAAATTTCTTTTCCTTTAATATGTGTTGACTTTAATGTGCCATTTTGTTGGCATGCAATACAAGTTGTATTTAGTCATTGGCATTTGTTTTTTGGAAAAAAAAAATATTGCATTTGAATTCATAAATTTATATATACTTATAAATAACCCAATACAACATAAATTCATAAATTTCCTTACATAAATTGTTTTAAAAAATGTTATATGTTTTTTAACTTAACATATTTACCACTATTAGTTTATTAGTTATATAATAAATATGTTATAATTTTTTTATAAATTTAAAATTATTTATTATTTATTTATGACATCATTAATTTGACTATTAGTTCGACCCTAATTGAACCATAAAACTGAAAACCACTCCATAATCCAGTTCTTTGACCGCTCCGGTTTTTAAAATCATACCTTAAACACATTTGAGCTATATGCAATTATCTCTATTATTATATTATGAAGCCTTCTATTTATTTATTTATTTTTATGTTGTAGGGTAGCATAATCATTATTTTGTGTTAAATAAATCATAGATTAATCGGAGTTTATTTTTAGTGAGCATTTGTTAGACCCAATAATAAATATAGTAATCATCACATATTGGAGAGAGAGAGAGAGAGAGAGAGAGAGAGAGAGAGAGAGAGAGAGAGAGAGAGAGAGAGAGAGAGGCAGCTAATCTTCCTCTCTTGCACACATGCTCCATTCTTAAACTTGTTAGAGCTTGTGACTTCTTCTCTTTTATTCTGGCTCTTCATCACGTTTGTAATGCTTTCCTACTCCTTAATTTTGATGACAAATATATAATAAGGATTCTAGAGAGTTTTAAGGATTGTTTTGTCCATTTTGGTTTTGTAGTTCAAGTTTTTCCAACATTTTTTTCTTGGGATGTTTTGGTGTATCAATATCCAATTTTCAGGTAGAAAGTAATAAACTAACAAAAGAAGACAAATGAGACTCTTTTTCACTAACCTTGCTTGGTAAAGCTGAGGTTGAAATCTCGGTGTTGATTTCTTTACATACACTTTCTGCATAACTCTAACTTTTCGAACTCTAAACCTGCATAATGGATGGCTAACTTTCCGAGGGTCTCCTACTTCACCACCTCTATCTGAACCCCTCATTTCTCTCAACTAATAATCTTAACTTTTGATATTTCTAAGTGGTAATTTGCTTAGCATTTTTTTTTTTAAATCTTGACATTTGTTTGCATTAAATTAAGGAACACACTATCATTTCGAACATCTATATAGGCAATCGTGGTACATCAATGTGAGATTTTTTTTTACTGATATCAACATCAGAAAAGCAAATAGCATCTAGTCAAACATTTGACTAGACATTAATTTCTGGACTTTATTTGCATCGACAACATTTTATCACATGGCTTTTTTCTTTTCCTAAATTTAGAAAAAGATTTACAATAATTTTTTACTATTATTCTTCATAAAAAGAAGTGTTATATTTATAATATTTTTAGAATATTTTTACAATAAATCTTATATGATAAGTTATTACTAGTTGTAACATGATCTCACCGCATAAATTACTTTCCTGATCGGGGAAAAATTAAAAGTGGTAGGTATGGAGTTATGTTGTTACAATAGGTAGTGATTTACTCACGTGACTACATACAACTCCAACTTAGTTGGGCTCTTTTAAAATGAATTTTGCCCACCTCGAAGGTTTCATAGAAGCTCGAATGTGCTGCTGTACTATGATTTCAACATCATTCCTAGTCAGCAATACCAATCTTCATATTCACTTTAGAGTCTGCTTGTATGTTGGTGAATTCAAAGAGGTTAGGTATAAAAATCTAAATATGCAATTGAATATCTCTTTTCTTTATTCAGTCAAGTCTTATGATCTCTTATGTACTTTTGAAAAAATGGCTCAAATTCCAAGTCATGAGCCTATTTAAGAGGCCTAATTAAAATTCAGGACTTGCAAGACTCGATTGATTGAGATTCTAACAAGAGACTAAGGGGATTTAAGCAAGATTACACTTTTATTTAGATTCTAAGTTAGTTTTTTATACTTATATATGTGTGCAAGCATATACATTTTCCTTTTATTTTTGCCAAAATTTTAATAGGATGATAGTAAATTTAAAGCACACATATGTTTTTACATTCATCATTATTTCTTTGTAAATTGTACCAAATGGTTAATAAGAATTAAAAGATCAACAAACTATCATCTTGTCTAAAAAGTGATTTTATCTACTCTTCACGCTTTTACTATAACTACAATATGAGTAATATTTAATAAAAAATATTGTCAAAATTAGGTTTTGCAATATAAAATAATACGGAGTTTTAAAGGACTATATAACTTTATACATTGAAATGAAACTTTCCGCAAACTTATTAGTGCAAATTCTATCAGAGATTATTTTAGGATTTAAATGACTTTGAATTCCATTTTGATATATAATTGATTTAAAAAAAATTAATATTGAATATTTGAATGGATACAAATTTTATTTTATTTTTTATCTTAAAATCAATTATATATTTAGTCTTTTTTTTTTCTTTTTTATACTAGAATTATATATTTCGTTGCCGCCCTATCCATGGTTTTTGGAATTTGTGCGACATCATCCAGAAAAAGACCTGAAGCACGTGACCTAAAACTTTCTTTTTCCTGCGACCTCATTTCAAAACGTGTAAAAACTATTCTTTTCTTCGAGTCTAGAGAGCAGGAGAGCTGAACTGACTTCACAGGCAGTCAAGGGGTATAAAAAGAAAAGTTATAAGGCAAGATTTTCATATTATGCTATTCTCTCTCTTTGTGGGGTGTGTAGGAGTCTAACTATATATGCTTCTCTCTCTCTCGTGACTCGTGAGTCAACATCCACAAAATTAATAAGATTCCAGCCTTTCCAGTTGTGTACTGGGTTCAGTCAACCGTTCTTGTCATACGGGTAGCTGTTCAAGACTTCGTTTGTTTTTTTTTTTGTTGTTGTTGAGAAGTAGCTGTTCAAGACTTGAAGAGCCGTGTGAAAGAATTAGTGCGTAACTAATGAATAATGTTCGAGCTTTTTCTAGACATTGTATCTCTCTTGCATTTTGATCAATATTGGGTCTGTATCAAGACAGACTTCGCGGCGTCTACCACTAATAATTTCTAACGAACTACCAGTTTAACACAGAAATTGAAACTTGTACTGTATACCCTGAATAGGACGCTATGTCAAAAGAAAAAAGAAGAAAGCATGAAGCTAAGGATCATTTTCTGGATAAGATTAACGTACAGGGCAAGTAGCCAAGTATGAACGTTCGTCAAAGCAATTAATTCGTTGGACGAAACAGAATATTTTGATACTGATATATTCCTTTGGAGGTTACCGCTAATTTTATTTTAGATATATATTTGCTAATCTACCATGTCATTTATCTTATCTTTTTGTTTTGTTTTGTTTTAAGAAACATGTCATTTATCAATTTAAAATTAAATATCACATCTTCTTAATATTATCATTATATAAACCACATCCTATTCTACCTTGACTGGTAGTTCGTATATAGTAAGCTAAATGATTTTTTTTTTTTTTTAATATAGGAAAAACAAATCATATGTAAATCAAGTAATGAAAAAAATACAGTTAATGAAAAAAGAAAAAAAAAAAAAGAAAAGAAACATGTCATAGGTGAGTTAAGTAATGAAACAAAAAAGAAAATGAGATTAGGGGGAAATAATATAAAGTTTTGTTCACAATCCAATCAAAATCATCTTACAGAATGTAATTTAATTAAATGGATTGGAATTTAATTCAAAGTAGAATAGGATGTGATTCATACCAATTAAATTAACCCGTACAGGTTTCTCAAAAAAAAAAAAAAAAAAAAAAAAAAAAAAAAAAAAACTAACCCGAACAGAATTTGCTTACCGCTTCAGCCAAAATCTTCTTATTGGACGAAATATAACGAAATGGACCAAAATTTATGCTGAGGTGGAATAGGATGTTATTCATACTAGTATTTTTTTTTTTTTTAATTTATAGAAGAAATTCTAGTAAACTAACTGGAATGGAATTTTCCTATCACTCTAGCTGAAACGAAACAGAATTGACAACAACATTATTGTTAGCATAGGGGCTTTAAATCTTCACTACTCAATTCGATAGATGAATCCGTATATCAAATGAACTTGTGTAGTGCGTAAGTGTTAGTGTAAGCGCCACCAAACCAACGTGGTTCCTTGGATTGTCTTGCTCTATGATAGACTAGGTTCGGGTGTTGAATGGTGTGGACCCATCCTACAGATAGGCATGGTCCCACTAACTCATGATTAAGGTAGAGAATGACAATCATTACCTAGTTTAGGTCTGGGAATCTCTCTTGACCCTTATGCAGAGGTCTAATGTTACCATACTACCAGTTTGGAGTTCGGGTACGTAATTGAAAAGGTATTAGGCATCCAATTCCGTTTGATCAAATGGATTGGCTTTCACTTCGTGCCTCCTAGTTGTATTCTAGTAAGGGTTCCCCTAAGCGGGATCTATTCTAAGCATGCAAATTGCTTTAAGAAAATAAAAATGGACACAATTCAAGTATACACAAGGGGTGGATATCCAATTACTAGGGTTCAACCTAATCACATATTTATAGCTTATTTTGAAATACAATCACAAATACATGTTTACTGAAGAAAGGAGAATGAAAAAAAAAAAAAAAAAATCATAGGGTTTTGAAAAGTTACCGCATATGCACGATTGAAGCTGAGTACGCAAGTTAGGTGTTGTGTACACACTTAGAGGTAGAAACCCTAACTAAAACTAATCTCTGTCTTAGGCATATTTCTAACCTAATAATTAAAGATAGGAAAAAAAGAAAAAAGAAATTAAGAGGAAGAATATTAAAAATTCTAAAAAGAATCATAGAAAACATAAAGGAAGAAGACAAACCTCGAAACAAAGAAAGAACTCTTAAAGCTTGATCGTTCCCCTCGGTCTTTAGGCAGAATAATTAAACCAAAGAGAGACAAACGCAGGTTAGAAAAGTTTTAAACTTAAAGATCAACAACCCCATACAAGTTTTGATTAAAGAAAATGTTGGATTAAGATAACTTGACCCCGATTAATTAATTCAATTACTCACGTTAATTAAATATGTCAAATTACATGCAAATCATGGAGGCACCAAACAAATCACCAAATAAACTAAATACAACGAAAATTAAATTGACATAATAATTTATTGACAAATGGAGAAAACCTCTCGCAAGGCAAAAACCATACCAAGTGAATCTAAGGTCACCATTCCAAAAAATCTACTAATTAATAATCACGCGGTTAAAAGTACGAGGAATTTTACCACTACCTTGGACTATCCCAAAATACCCACCTATAATTGAAACTTTGCTCCAATATCTAATTGGACTTGATCTTGTGGTATCCTTCTTTCTTTTGTTACACAAATCTCCAATCTGTGACTAATTCCTTTGCATGGATTCCAGTAAATGAATAACTCCAGCAACTTAAATGATTATTGTAGGCTGCAACACCGTGTGAATCTAAGATCACCATTCCTAAGAATCCTCTAATTAATAATCAAGAAGTTATAAGTATGAGGAATCTTACCATTACCTTGGCCTATCCCAAAATGCCAACCTACAGTTGAACCTTTACTCTAATATCTAATTGGACTTGATCTTATAGTATCATTCTTTCCTTTGTTGCACAAATCTTCAATCTGTGACTAACTCATTTGCATGGATCTCAGTAAGTGACTAACTCCAACAACTTAAATGATTGTTGTTGGTTGTGAAGTTCTTCACTTCATAATCGATGAAGATTAAGAAGCACTTAGTTACAAAATCCTAAGGTATACAAACACAGTAGCTTCACACAGAGCATATGAGTTTTAGGTCTGTCGAGCTTCTGTCGAGACTTAATAAAACAGTTTTTCTTCACTTGTTTCTTGGATCAATCTTCATGACTTTAAAGATACCACTTGAGATGTTTGTTCAACATACTTTTTGATATATTAAACTCATCTTAGATCTACCTAATTACAAGTAAAGTGCGTTTTGTCCATAAATTAGCCAATTACATAGAAAATATGAACTTAACAGAAAAAATTTTCTATGACCCTAACAGAAAAAACCTTTAAAACTAGAGAAAAAGCTTAGGAAGAAGCTCCCCATCTTTGTCACTTGAAAACTCTATTGAGGACTTGATCGATCTTTCTTTATTGTGTTTCCTAAGCTCCCAATCCTTTTCTTTTGAAAACTATATTGAGGACTTGATCGATCTTTCTTTATAGTGTTTTCTTCTAAACGATTGTTGATACTTTAGTGTAGTTCGGAAGGCTCTTTTTATAGGTGAAAATTGAGGTGTAGGGGATAGATTTTGCATCAATTCTTTTGAAAAAATATTTCTAAAAATACTATTCCAGACATCATTTGGGTACGCATGGACCAATATTTCTTCGTACACATGGTTAATTAACTATGTGTATGCATTTGTATACGTAAAGCTAGGGTTTTGAAAACAATCTTTTTTTTTTTTTTTTTACTCTTTTGGGTCAAATTTGCTTATTATGTCGTCATTGGAGACCGGGGCTCAAGTTGTTTTTGACCTATGATTTGAGCCCACCCACACACAAACATCACTCAAACAATGCACATATGGGGTAAGGTGGTATATGACTTTTTGGGTTGGAATGAAGGCAATATTTTGTATCTTTTCTAATATTTATATTTTGTTGAGTACTTAGGTATGCTTCCATTTTTAGTAAGCTTGCTTGTAAAGATTGCAGGTTGCTAATTGATAAGATTGTTGCTAGACTTAACACATTGTTGCTAGAATAAGCACATGGTGTATCTTAGTTTATTGTTGATTCAATCTGTCTTGTTTGGCATGTAAGTGTATTAATTATACTAACACTTCCATTTTCTCTACAGAAGTCATCAAGGCAATTGAGAAGCTTTTCAATTATTGTCTACGGAGTGGTTCAGACAAATTAACTTCTAAAAATATCCTGGGAGAAAATATTTCTTCTTAATTAAAGGGGTTTGGACTGGAACAAGATTGTGGACTGGAATAGAACAACCATCATCAAGCATATCCGGCATTTGCTAGCAAAGATAAGTAATTTGAGAAGTGAGAAGTGTGTTCCAACTTTTGTGGCCTTATCTTCTAGAGCTTGTTGCCCATTTATTTTAATAGATCTTGAAACAACTTTTTCTTAATACTTTTTAGTTCATTTTTTCAATGAAGGATTTGCTTAAAGAATGAGAAGAAGTGTCAGTTTTGAGTAACGGGATAACATCCATCTCACATGAAGATGAGTTCTACACTTAAGAAGTCTATCTCAAAATATTTAAACATATTAAATTATCTACATAAGCATAACTTTAACAACTTTGGTTTTAAGATTGAAAAAATTTTATGTCAAAAAGCCATTGTTTTTTGTTGACCAAGTTACAAATTTTTTCCCCATTTTCTAGATAGGTGAATAGTGGGGGAGGGGAGGTGGCATTTAAACTATATACATGGAGCACTATAAAAGATACTATTATAATTGAGCTATCACTTGAATCCAAATAATATTAAAGAAAATTTAATTAACATACACTAATATACTAAATTAAATAATACTAGTAGGTTTTTTTAACCCAATTAAATAAAAATTAAAAAAAAAATAAAGAGACACACACGTTTACTTTAATATTTTAGAAACCTTTCTTTTTCTGGTAAATAAAATTAACTATAGAGGATTCTTAGGGAAAAAAAAGAGATATACTTTAGTAATGTAATTTAAATTAACTAGTCACTAATCCGTACAATGCATGGAATATATATATATATATTTCACTTTGTTTAAAGGTACAATCACTTAAAAATTAATTTAGGAAAATCACTTGGGAATGAACCTAAAAGAAAAAATAAATAAAAAAAATAACAAAATTGTAGAAAAAGAAAAACATAATAAAGCTAGAAGTAAACGTTGACATCTCAACCTTAAAGTTTCAAACTAAACCGTGCCAGCCCAAAGCTTCCATCAAATTAGATGGACAATTTCAATATTCAATGGTGGAGTACTGAAGAAGAATATCTCAATCACAAATTAATAGAAAATTTTCCTTAACTTAAAAACAAAAAACAAAAAACAAATAAATAAATAAATAAATAAGAAGAAGAAGAAAGAAAGAAACAACAATGATTTATGAATAGCACACTTGATTATCAAAAGCAAATTCTTAACTTCAAATTGAAGGGTTGCATGTTCTCTAACTCAAATTCCTATATCACAATTGCAAATAATTATATAAAACTGATACAAACCATGCATAGACAATCAGTAAGCTGTGTTGCTAGTCTTTAGCACTAAGATTTGAATCGCATCATAATCATAACTGCATATACACATAATTGGATGTCAAGGCTTTCTAGGGCTTCACATATACTTCTTTAGGATCCTCTACAACAATTGTAGCAATGCAAAAGTTAAAAAATAAAAAATAAAAAAGTACCAAGCTTGAGAGAGTAGAGACAATACTTGGTGGTAGTGACTGCAAATAGAGAAGAGAGAGAACCAAGTTTTTGTTGGGTTTTTGTTTTTGACTGTAATTGTCAATAGTAGCGTGAGAGGAGCAGGCTTTGCGGCCTTATAGTTTCAATCAAATAGAATTTTATAAAAATAAAACTTCTATACTTTTTTAAAAAATATATTAATGACGTGTAAAATTGTGAGCACTCTAAAGCATATGTGTCAAGTTTTCATGAGGTCAATAAAAAGTCAAAGTCTTTGATTTTATAGTATACTAGTTGTTAACCCGTGCGATGCACGAGATAGTTAAATAAAAATTAAAAATACTTATTTTACTTAAATGTATATGACTTAACTTTTAAAAATGTATGATTTGAAAATGAATGAAAATAATTAATTTTTTGTTCAATATAATGATTTAAAAAAATTCCTTTTCTTTCATATCATTAGTTTCACACAACACATTCCGGCGTGAACTATTCTATGGCAATAACTTCATATAATACTCAACTGCAATTAAATCTACTATCCACTACCAATATAATCTATGTTATCTTGATAGTAGATTTACAAATTGCATTATCATATTTTTAGAGATTGCCATATCATTATTATTATTTATATATAATGTAAACCGAAAATTTTAACTTTTTGAAAGATTTTACGTTAGAATATTTTACGTTAGAATTAAGATTAAAAAAATAATTATATTTTTTTTAATTAGACCTCATGTTAGAATTTTTTTTAAAGGACTCACTTTAGGTTTTAAAAAAAAAACTTTAGGATTAAGGAAGAGAGAGAGAGAGAGAGAGAGAGAGACTTCTATTAGGACTCTCTCACTATTTAGTTTAAAAAATTAAAATTTTTTATAAATTAAAATGATGGGGAAAAAAGAGAGAGAGACTCATATTAGGACTCTCTTACTATTTAGTTTTAAAAATTAAAAAAAATTGTAAATTAAAATGACGATGTGGAAAATTGTGGGAGTTTCAGAGGTTTCGGTTTTATATATATATATATATATATATATAGAGAGAGAGAGAGAGAGAGAGAGAGAGAGAGAGAGAGAGACTAGTCGCTAACCCATGCAATGCATGAAAAAGCTATTGACTCTGAAAAAAAAATGATGAAATATTTAACTTCTATACTTTTCCATAGTTTAGAAGTGTTGTCTAACATAGACGTTATTGAGTTGCAAGTGCATAGTTACCAAAACCTACAAAGTAATTTACAATTCTTAAATTAATAAAACAAAACTCCCAAACACACTCAAAACTAATATAAACTGCAAATATATAAACAAAGACCATAATATGAGAAAGACACACCAAGTTTCAAATCTGAGTAGCAATATCACTTTCTCGTAATAATAACAATATAGACAATTCAAAACATGGAACAATATCAAAATTATAATACCTAATTCCATTATCTTTTATGTTGAATCCAAAAAAAATAATTAATTGAAATTAATCCAAACAAATAATTAATCAACCAAAAATCATAACTTTTAGTAAGAAAAAAAAAAATCACATGAATTTAAATAAAGAGAATTTAAGGTGAAGAATTAAGATCAACTTATTGAGACGCAAATACCAAAAACCCTAGAATTAAAATTTCAAAATTTATAGAATCCCCAAATTCTACTAAAAAACCAAACCAAATTCAACAAATTTATATATTAAAAATTTATCGTTCCCTAGGCTGGAAGACATAGGTTGCAGCTTTGATTTTTCTCCAAAAAAAATAGAGATATTTTATTTGCCAAGTATAATATAAAAAAAAAATTAGTAGAAATTTCAATCCAAAAACAAAACCCACGAAAACAATGTCAATATAAATATGGAGATTAGCCCAAATACTCAAAAGAAAATAAATTCTAAACATAATAAAAGAATAAAATAGAGAGAAACTCTCAGGCACATATGAAAACAAACAAAAAATTCGACATAAAAGATAAAATTCATTAATAACAATATAAACAAATATCCACATATGTTGAATTGAAATTTTATTAATAATAACAATATAAACAAATTTGACAAAAAATTCATTAATTAAAGAAGAAAGTTGAATCAGATTGCTTGCGTTTTTATTTATTTTCTTTTACGTTAGTCCTTTATTTATTTATTTATTTATAAAAATCCTAAAGTAAAGTTAAGTTTAGGGTTTTGAAGTGGTAACTGTTAAGATTTTGAGGAGGGAAAAGAGACTCCTAACAGAAGTCTTTCTCTCTCTCTCTCTTAATCCTAACTTCTTCTTTTTTGTTATGTGAATCTTTATTTTTTTTTTAATCCTAAATTGAAGTTAAGTTTAGAGTTTTTAGATGATAATTGTTAGGACTTTAAGGAGGGGAGAGAGTCCTGTTTGGACTCTCTCTCTCTCTTTTTCTTAATCTAACGTGAGTCTTTTTTTTTTCTTTTCTTTTTTTTTTTCAATGTAAGTCTCTTATTTTCTTTTTTGAGTCCTATTTTCAACATGAGTCTCTTTTTTTCTTTGTTTTTTTTTTGAGTCGTATCAATTTTTTTTTTTTAATATAGATTAACGTTTGAGTTTGAGTTTGAGTTTGAGTTTGTGTTTGTATTGGACTTATTAGAGAGATAGAGTTTCACTATTTGTTAAGTTTTGATTAAATAAAAATAATTTTATTTAAAAAAAATGATAATGATGAGTTTGAGTTTAAGTTGGACTTATTAAAGAGATAGAGTTTCACTCATTATTAAGTTTGGGCTAAATAAAAATAAATTTATTTAAATATTGTAATGACATAGAAAATTATGAGATTTTAGAAATTTCTGTTATATATATATATATATATATATATATATATATTAAGTCAAATTCGTCGCCTAAAAACTTCATGTCCGGCTTAAACTCTTTCCTTAGAGTTTTGAGCTCATAATCCTGGGTATGGCCATTATCCTGGCATGGGTCCTCCATATCAGGGTTTTCCATATCTGTTCCTGAAGGTGATCCTACCTTATGACTGTCATTGTCACCATGATCAATAACTGAGTCATTCTTGGCTGTATAGCAGGTTGTGCTAACCTGGGATCTATTTTTAACTCCTTGAAAGTCTGCACTTAAGTCTCGTCTAGATCTAGGGAATGGTGCTAAAGGTCTAGAGGAACTGGCTTGGGATGCAGGTTTGTCTCTCAAGAGAATCGGTGGTTGCCTAGAAGGGAATCGACTAAGATCTATTGGGGATCTTGGTCTATAATCATCTAGAGGTGTCCTAAATCTGGACTTGTTGAAACTTAACCTAACAGAACTATCTGCTAGTTGTTGGACAAAATCTAGTTCTGGGTCTTGATCTTGTTCCTGAACCTGGAGAGGGTAATTCTCATTATGAAGTTTCCAATCATCGGGAAAGGAAATTTCATTCCACCTAAGTGTTCTAGGGATATGGACCTTGGCATGGATGTTGGTTTGGATAAGAAGGGTTTCTCCTACTTTCTTCCTATCTAAAGCTCCAACATTCATATTTGTCTTGATACACTTATAATACACTCTGTATATCAGTGCGATCTGGCTGGTTCCTTGTGTTACAAAGGTTCCATGGGTCTTAATGTTTAAGGTTAAGGCCTGTATGACGTTCTAGTCATGAAGGTGAACTGTAAAGTTCGGGAAACAGTCAAAATGGACTGGTCCGTTACTTAAACTGGCTTGAACTGTTCCTAAGAGACTGTCATTAAACCTTATATGACGGGTATCTCTAAGGGCTAACAGAACTGAATTGTTCAATCCTGATCTAATGAAAGGTTTGACTCCAACCTGGACTAAACCTATGTGCATAAAATGGTGTCCTCTGTTTATGTGTGCCTTGATCTGTTCTGGGCTAAACAAGTAGCACGTCTCGTACTCCTTGTTTATTCCATAAACTTGTTCTATGGTCCTAACATGGAAATCTGTCTTGAAAGAATTCAAGTTCCATGAAAAAGACTTATAAAACTCCTTTGTGGGTACCTTAGGGAGGTTCCAATCTCCTAACTTAAGGTCTAAATCTTGCACCTCATATTCTTCACTATTGATAATTCCAGACTGTTTTGGAATTTCTGGGAGTGATGTAGATCTACTGACTAAACTGGAGGTTGAGTTACTTCTAAACAATTTACTCAACATCTTGACTATCTGTAAGATTTAACACAATTAAATCCTAATTTTCTCTATCTCCAAAACTGGATCTAACCATTAATTTGCTACAGGAATGTGTTTGGGATGGACTGCCCTCATTGTCTCACGTATACTAAAACTGCTCTTTCTGTCTAACTTGGGAACCCCAACAATTGCTACAAAACCACTATCCTGTGACACAACGCCTCAACGCCTCTCTCTGGGTAAACGGCTACAGTCTTCGGATACCGTGGACAAAGTAGATCGGGACAAGCACAAATCGGGACCTCTGTTTTAATATAAGCACAAATCAGGACCTACGTTTCTCAAACACACACTTATAACAGATTTCTGGATAAACACAAGTATCTGGGGATACAAAAGATAGGGATAATAACTGGGTTAACTAGAACAGATAAACAGGATATAGAATGAATAGTAGACAAGTAACTGAATCAACAAGTAAGAGAGTAGATAAAGATCACAAGACAGAAACAAACAATTGGAATATAGTGAGAAATAATGCTATGAAAATAATGCATATATTATCTGAAAATAACTTTGATAACTATGGCGGTATAACCGGCCAACTTGATTAACTTGAAAATACAACTGATATGAAGGCGGTATTAACCGGCCAACTGGATAAATGTAACTTACACAACTCTTGATTGGCCAAACTTGGCTCTGATACCAAAAGGGGAGCAAGTTACAACTGAGTTACAATTGAGCGGAAGACTGGGTTACAAGTGTAAAACTGACTGAAGTAATACAAATGTAAGCTGAGAAAACTAACTGATACAATCTTTTTTTTTTTAAAAAGAAGGGAGGGTATCCTAAAATTGGTTCTTGCAATTATTTGAGTCTGCCTTCAACTGGAATGAGAGCTGGTACTTATAGGAGGCTGGGAGCCTCGGATTCCTTGACTGAATGCTGGAAATCCGGAGAGTAAAATGCTTTTACTGGGGTGAAAACCTTTTCCACCGAAAGTAAATAGTAACTCTGAATGATTCTGTCGGGTACTGTTCATGAATAGTGACTTTTACTGTTCATGAATAGTGTTATGTCCCTTGTCTGTAGTGTCGGCTGAGTGCTGGTTACTGTTCATCAATAGTGACTGGTGCTGTAGATGAATAGTAACTTGTCTGGGGCTGCTTTTCTGAATAGTGACTGATGCTATCCAGAATCTTCTTTATTTCTTTAGGGGCTGTCTAGCCTGTAAGCATCGTTTGGATCCTGGGAATCCTGGAACAGAGGATCATTCGGATCAAAGTTTGCTGAGGCTTCAGAGGAAACGGGAGAACCTTTCTCCTGGGACTGTAATTCTTCTGATTGGAGAAGTAACTGCTGGGCAAGATCCTTCAATTCTTTGCTGGTCTTTCCGGCAAAAGAGTCTAAACTGGATTGGGATCTTGTGACAATATTCCTTTGAACTGGGAGGGGGAAATCCTCATAAACTTGACTGATGATTGGATCAATCTTAAGGGAATCCCACCATTTAACTGAGAATTCTCTATTTAACAAATTGCCTTGTAAAGCATAATTCCACATGCTGATCCAGTGAATCCTATACATGATTGTCATGTGTAGAATGGCTGGGAATTGTCCACCATGAGAATTTAGCTTACACCTTGAACTGAAGTACCTGAGAGTATCCTGTAGTGGTTCTGGGAGGATCTGTGGTACTGGGCCAAACATGTCCCACTAATGCAGGAACCAAGTTGGAACTGGGCATTTGAACTTCTTATCAAACATAATGAACCAGGAGTGATCAAACTTCTTGTTCTGATAAAAGAGTACTTTTTCAAATGCATCCATGTAGTCATGGTACCTGTAATGGAGATCTGAACCTGTGATGGACTTAAGTCCCCTGAGAGTTCTTAGTAGAGAGGGGTGCTGTCCCCAATCTTTGCTGCTGATGATACCTGTGAAGATGAACTTGTGATAGAGGAATACTGAAGGGTCTGCTTTGTTCATGATATTTTCTATCCTGGCAGACTCTTCCTCGATGAGGATTTGCCTGTAATACTTGATGTTTTTCTCCGGATGTTTTGGGAGAAAGTGCCATTCTTCTGGGAATACTTTCATAGCCAGGGCAAGAGGATCTTTTATATGAACTATGTGAGGTTCAATATAAGAGATGTGCTGGATGTATGGCTTCTTGAAGTAAGGTGACCTATTTTTTCTAGTCAATGGTTGGGATGATTTTTGGGACTGTAGGGGGCCAAAAGGATCATCAACTGTGTAGGGTGTGATTTGCCTAGGGGCTGGGGAGGCTAAGGCTGAGCTATAACTGGGTTGGACTGGCCTATTATAGTTAGGTCTTGGGATGGTGGATGTAACATAACGGCTGGAACCTGAAACTGAGGATGCTGGAACTACCTGGCCAGGGTTCTTTGCCTGACTAGTGCTACCTGGGGTTTGTTGTTTAAGCAACTTTGGGGGGACGGGTTTCTTTCCCGACATCTTGGTTTGGACTCTGCAAAAATTCACGGTTGAGGAAATCAGGGATACTGTTTTGAGTTCCTTTTATGAATTCTATGTCAAAGTCAAAAACTGAAAGAATGGCTTGCCACCGGGCAAAAATCTGTTTTGATGCAATATTTTGAACATCCTTTTCTAAAACATGTTTTGCAGATTTGCAATCAATTCTTATTAAAAACCTTTGATTCAAAAGATCACTCATAAATTTTGAAATGCAAAGTACTATGGATAAAATTTCTTTTTTAATAGTGCTATAATTTAACTGAGTGGAGGTCCAAATTCCTGAATGGAAACAGACTATCTGTTTCGGAGAATTAGGACTGACACGTTGGAGGAGAATGCCGCCATAACCTATGTCTGAGGCATCAGTTTGAACAATCTTGAAGGAATTGACTGAGGGAATTCCTAAACAAGGGAGTGTCTTGACATATTTTTTAATGTCCTGGACAATTTTTGTATGAACTGGGGTCCATGGAGATGGATTGGTCTGAAGTCTATCAAAAAGGGGTTTGCATTGCTGCCTAAGGTTTTGATAGAAATCTGAGATATAATTGAGAGATCCTAGAAATCTCTGAAGCTGGGTTTTATCTAGGATTTCATCTGGAAACTTGTCAGCAAATTGGATGGCTCTGCTGATAGGTTTGATAACACCATGTTTTATATCAAAGCCTAAGAACCTTACACCGGTTTGGAAGAGTTTAATTTTAGGTGCTGAGACAACAAGACCATTAAATTTAATAGTCTGGAGGAAAGCATGCAAGTGTTTCCAATGTTTTTCAATGGAATCTGAAAAGATGAGTACATCATCGATGTACACAATGGTTTGACTGGAGAATGGATTAAAAATCTCATTCATGATATTTTGGAATTCTGAAGGTGCATTTTTGAGGCCAAAGGGCATTACATTCCATTTGTAATGACCAAAGGGTGTGGTAAAGGCTGTCTTATACCTATCAGACTCTCTGATCTGTATCTGCCAAAACCCACTTTTCATATCAAATTTGCTAAAAACTATGGCTTTACAAAGTCTATTGACAAGGTCTTTTTTGTTGGGAATTGGGTATCTTACCCATTCTAAGACTTTGTTAAGGGGCTTGTAGTTGATGACTAATTTGGGTACACCTCTCTCAATCTCAGCATTTTTCTGGACATAAAAGGCTAGACAAGACCATGGCGACCTAGAGTTCCTGATGATCCCTTTTTTGAGGAGATCGTCGATTTCAGCTTTACAAACATTCATAAGTTCTTGGTTCATTTGGATGGGTCTAGCTTTGGTTGGGATATCCTTTTCACTGAAACCTTTGGTATAAGGAAGAGCTACCTCATGCTTCTTTCTATACTAGAAGGCTGTGGGTAAATCAGAACAGACTTCCTGCTTGAGTTTTTCTTCAAACTCTCTGATTTGTTGCTGGATCGTTTTACAAGTTAGCCTTTCTTCGACTTTCTTGTACCTTAGATCTTCTTCTAGATACTTAATCTGTTGTCTTTTGGCACTTATAAGGTTAAGAGTCTTGGAAACAGAAACATCATGGAGGATACTAATATCTCTTGGTTCTGGACTCCTAAGAAACTTAAACTTGACTGGTTGTCCAAAGGGATGGGTAGTGATACCTTCACTATCTGTTGTAAAGGGATAAAAAAGACACATGAACGGATTTCCTAAGATAACCTTGTCCGTCATGTTTTTGACTAAAACAAACATGGTTTTGAAGCACGCATTATCTTGGCAAACATGTGCTCCTGGGATTTTATACTTGATTTGCATCCGCCCTCCACTTGCAGATGTTAATCTTTCTTTGGTTTTTTTGAAGTACTTGGAAGGGATAATCCCTTCTTGGATGCAATTTAAATCAGCACCTGAGTCAATTAAGGCTACTGCTTTAAACTCATAGTCTTTGCTAATCACAATTCTAACCTCAGAGTGCCATTTCTGGAAATTCATCTTATTTAAAGTTTCTAAAAACTTTGCTGTTTCTGGTTGGTCGTATTGGACCATGTCTGCTGTTGGGTTTTCTATTTCTTCGTTATCAGAGGATTCTCTCTCCTGATAAGAAGTTCCTTCAAGGTTTTTTACCCTTTTGTCTAAAAGAGTATTGTCTATCCTAAGGATGGTTAGTTCTTGTTTGAGGGTTCTTACCTCAGACTTGGTTTCTTTGATATCTTTTTGGAGATCATTAACTGTGACTTCCTTCTTAGATCTAGAGAATCTCTCATAGATCTTTTCTAAATCTACCTTAGGCTCCTTGATCCTGGGTGGTTCAGGTTTACTGGTTTCCTTGACTAGGGTTGCATGAAATGCACTGAGTCGTTGGGCTTTGATAACTGGATCTTCGATCTGGTCTATTAGATCTAAGAGCAGTTCTTCTTGTTTACTAAGGGTTTTTACCTTAGAGGGGATCCTTTTTCCCTCACAGGTCTTTTTGTGACTTATGTAATAGTTCTCAAAGTATTCAAAGAAAAAGATATGATCTTGTACCTCTTTCATGAATTCTATCCAAGCATTGAGAACTTCAACCTTTTGCTCGCTGGTATGGTTAGCTTTATTAGAGCCAAGTTTGGCCGATCAAGAGTTGTGTAAGTTACATTTATCCAGTTGGCCGGTTAATACCGCCTTCATATCATTGTATTTTCAAGTTAATCAAGTTGGCCGATTATACCGCCATAGTTATCAAAGTTATTTTCAGATAATATATGCATTATTTTCATAGCATTATTTCTCACTATATTCCAATTGGTTATTTCTATCTTGTGATCTTTATCTACTCTCTTACCTGTTGATTCAGTTACTTGTCTACTATTCATTCTATATCCTGTTTATCTGTTCCAGTTAACCCAGTTATTATCCCTATCTTTTGTATCCCCAGATACTTGTGTTTATCCAGAAATCTGTTATAAGTGTGTGTTTGAGAAACATAGGTCCTGATTTGTGCTTATATTAAAACAGAGGTCCCGATTTGTGCTTGTCCCGATCTGCTTTGTCCACGGTATCCAAAGACTGTAGTCGTTTAGCCGAAGAGAGGCGTTGAGGCGTTGTGTCACAGGATAGTGGTTTTGTAGCAATTGTTGGGGTTCCCAAGTTAGACAGAAAGGGCAGTTTTAATGTACGTGAGACAATGAGGGCAGTCCATCCCAAACACATTCCTGTAGCAAATTAATGGTTATATCCAGTTTTGGAGATAGAGAAAATTAGGATTTAATTGTGTTAAATCTTACAGATAGTCAAGATGTTGAGTAAATTGTTTAGAAGTAACTCAACCTCCAGTTTAGTCAGTAGATCTACATCACTCCCAGAAATTCCAAAACAGTCTGGAATTATCAATAGTGAAGAATATGAGGTGCAAGATTTAGACCTTAAGTTAGGAGATTGGAACCTCCTTAAGGTACCCACAAAGGAGTTTTATAAGTTTTTTCATGGAACTTGAATTCTTTCAAGACAGATTTCCATGTTAGGACCATAGAACAAGTTTATGGAATAAACAAGGAGTACGAGACGTGCTACTTGTTTAGCCCAGATCAGATCAAGGCACACATAAACAGAGGACACCATTTTATGCACATAGGTTTAGTCCAGGTTGGAGTTAAACCTCTCATCAGATCAAGATTGAACAATTCAGTTCTGTTAGCCCTTAGAGATACCCGTCATATAAGGTTTAATGACAGTCTCTTAGGAACAGTTCAAGCTAGTTTAAGTAACGGACCAGTCCATTTTGACTGTTTCCCGAACTTTACAGTTCACCTTCATGACTAGAATGTCATACAGGCCTTAACCTTAAACATTAAGACCCATGGAACCTTTGTACCACAAGGAACCAGCCAGATCGCACTTATATACAGAGTGTATTATAAGTGTATCAAGACAAATATGAATGTTGGAGCTTTAGATAGGAAGAAAGTAGGAGAAACACTTCTTATCCAAACCAACATCCATGCCAAGGTCCAGATTCCTAGAACACTTAGGTGGAATGAAATTTCCTTTCCCGATGATTGGAAACTTCATAATGAGAATTACCCTCTCCAGGTTCAGGAACAAGATCAAGACCCAGAACTAGATTTTGTCCAACAACTAGCAGATGGTTCTGTTAGGTTAAGTTTCGACAAGTCCAGATTTAGGACACCTCTAGATGATTATAGACCAAGATCCCCAATAGATCTTAGTCGATTCCCTTCTAGGCAACCACCGATTCTCTTGAGAGACAAACCTGCATCCCAAGCCAGTTCCTCTAGACCTTTAGCACCATTCCATAGATCTAGACGAGACTTAAGTGCAGACTTTCATGGAGTTAAAAATAGATCTCAGATTAGCACACCCTGCTATACAGCCAAGAATGACTCAGTTATTGATCAAGGTGACAATAACAGTCATAAGGTAGGATCACCTTCAGGAACAGATATGGAAAACCCTGATATGGAAGACCCATACCAGGATAATGGCCATACCCAGGATTATGAGCTCAAAACTCCAAGGAAAGAGTTTAAGCCGGACATGAAGTTTTTAGGCGACGAATTTGACTTAGAGAAAAACAAAGCCAAAAGAGAAGCCTATAAAGCTAACCATACCAGTGAGCAAAAGGTTGAAGTTCTCAATGCTTGGATAGAATTCACGAAAGAGGTACAAGAACATATCTTTTTCTTTGAATACTTTGAGAACTATTACATAAGGCACAAAAAGGCTTGTGTTCTTACAAAAACAGATTGGATCAAGGAAGACACTAAGGAAATTATTAAATCTAGTCATCCACCAGTAGCCGCTATTACTTTTAAGTATAGAAACCAAGATGTTACTGCCACACCTTTTAGATTTCCTTCAGGAGAAGAAAAGATAGTCAAAAAGGTCATAGAACAGAATAATTATACTAATCAATGCCTCGGAGTAACAGGAAAACAGTTAGACAGGGTTGAAGGGAAGATAGAAAACAAGGTCATCCTCCAGCCAGGAAGCCCTAGTAAACCCATCATAGAAAAACCTTTAGTTAAACTACCTACCGCTAGGCAAACTAGCATCAAACCAAAGGATGCCACAGCCTTAGAAATAGTTACTAAGAAGCTTGAAGAACTTCATAAAATTGTTAAAAAGGAACCTAGTACTTCTTCACCCAGTAAAGGTCTTCAGCTTACCACCTTAGATGTCCACACAGCAACCAGTGATTCTAGCAGAACCTCCTCAGACAATGAAAAGGAGATAGAACACGTGGAAAACCAGTTTAGAAACCTAGAAGTAAACAGGCTTTACCAGCCTCCATCAACAAGTTTAACCAAGAACTGGTACCCTAGGCCTACACCTCCAGACCTCCAGTATGAAGAAAGAAACGTTAGTAACTAGTTTTCAGTCACCTCAGGAAAAATTTATGAATGGAACATAGACGGATTATCAGAACAAGAAATTCTGAATAAAATCCAGCATATAGCGATGGTCGCTAACAATTATCTCAATGAAGGAAAGACACATCCAGAGGTTATTGATCTAATAGTCTTAGGCTTCACAGGAAAGTTGCTCCAATGGTGGAACAACTGCCTCACTGAAGGATCCAAAGAAGACATTAAAGTTGCCATCCAAAAAGATGAGGAAGGTCTCCCCATCTTTCAAGAACCACCAGGGAGAGGAATCCCTGATGGAGTCAATACTTTGATCTATACAATCATAAACCATTTTGTAGGAAAACCTAGTAACATCACATCTAGGATTTATGACCAGTTGAGTAACCTTAGGTGCAGAACCCTAGGAGATTACAAATGGTATGAAGATGTGTTCACCACCAAAGTTATGAATCGAAGTGATTGTAACTCTCCATTTTGGAAAGAAAAGTTCATCAATGGTTTACCCAAATTGTTTGGTGAGAAAGTGAAAGAAACACTTTGTAACTCACTCGGGGAAATCGATTATGATAGCCTAACCTATGGTGACATCTCTAGCACAATTAGGAGCGTAGGAATGAAAATGTGCAGAGATTTTAAGATACATAGCCAAGCCAACAAGAGTAAAGCCAAGTACGAATTAGGAACCTTTTGTACTCAATACGGCTTACCCTCAGTTGCCCCTTCCAAAAAACACAAACACAGGCGGCCAGAATCCCCTGAGAGACATTATAGGAAGAAATCCAGATATCACAGAAAACAAGGTTACAGTAATCCCAAAGATGGTGATTATTATAGAAAGAGAAAGCCTTCTAGATCCAAACCCATAAGCAAATATGAGAAAATCCCAAAATCATCAGGAAAATGCTTTAATTCTGGTAAAAAGGGCCACTTTAGAAATGAGTGTAAGGAAGAAGCAAAAACACTCATAAACACCCTTATCAGTGACCAACCCAGCAAAGACAAGCTTTTTAAACTTCTAGAACTTGACCATATAAAACATGAGTCAACCAGTAGTTCTAGTGAGCATGAACTTTACCAGTCCTCATCTGAACCATTTAGAGATTATAGCTCTTCCAGTGAACCCAGAATAATGTAAAGATAATTGTTGTCGAAACAAGAGTCTTAGCACCCTCAGCAAAAAAGAATCTATTCTTAATCTCATAGAATAGATTAAGGATCCTATCATCAAAGCCCAAAAGCTTGCCCAGTTCAACAAAACCAGGTCTAAACCTAAGGACAGAACCCTTAGACAAGATTTAGACAGATCCAAAGTCCAAGGAGGAATCCTTATCAATCCTAAATACCATGGAACTAGTCCCGGGTATTTAACCATCATCCCCTCAAAAAGGAAACAGGCAAAAAAACCCTTCACCTATTTCTCATGCATATTGCATAAAACTATTTCTAGCATTATAAATTTAAATATTTTTACAAACAAATGTGTAACAGAAAACCATCTTGTTTGCCCAGAAAAACCAAAACAGGAAGAAACCCAAAGTCCCACTAGTCAGTGGAAGATGGCAAAAAACAAAGGCAAAGGAAAAGCTCCTATTCAGGACTATTCCCAACTCCAATTGACAAGGTTCCCAGAACAACCTTGTGACATTGAAATGCATGAAGGCGCTTCTTCAAACCCAGAAGCAGTATCCCTTCAGGAATATGCCACAGTGGCACATTCCAGTGGAAACACAGTCATCACTCTCCAAGAAACCCCCACACCCATATACTCTAGTGGAAATCCAGTACATGATGTCTTGAAATTCAACTTAGAAGAGAATTTAGCCAAAGATTCATATGGTATAAATTCAAATTTCCCATACCCCACCAAGACTATCCTGGATCTTCTCCAGTCAGCCTTTATTTTAGATAATGATAATCTTTTCCAAAGAACCCTCAAGACCATGAAAAACCATATAGAAAACCTTGAGGCAAGAAATGATCATCTCACCAGTCTTCTCTCTGGCAAAGAGAATATCCGTTCAAAGGATAAGATTATTCTTATGGGCACGTGTTTTGCTAGGCTAAGTCTTAAGACCCAAGCCTCAGTAAGAAGTGCATTTGCCAACTTACCCGGAGAACTACAAGTCCGTATTCTCGGGAGTAAGGCTATGTCCGAATCACTTGACCTATGGTTCAGACATTTCAGAGTTTTGGTCACCACCAGATACTATAATTCTGATAGTCCAGGTCCTGATCACATTGCTTTCCTAAATTATGAAGCTGAAAATGCAATGTCAACATCTAGGTGGGAAGCATATTTTGGAAGCAGTCTCAGAGTCTATGAAAGGGCAAAGCACCCCTTTCTAGGATTATTAATTAACTACAGTAATCTCTTTGAAGATGAGGAGGAAGATAACCAGATGAATCCTCATTGGCTTTCACAAATGTTCAAGTATGGTTTTGTGAGGTTCATAAAGTTGACCAATCACAACCAGGTCAGCCAGCTTCCTGCAATCATCAAAGATACAATCACTAGGGTTTCAAGCCCTTATGTTACCATCAGATGTTGGAGCACTCTTCCAGATTGGGAGTTAAATGAATGGGCAACAGTATAGCCCTCACAGCACCTTGTTCTCATCGAAGGATACTCCCACCAAGGGCCCTGGTTACAAGGCAATACGTTCCTTTCCTACAGGAATCCAAAGGCTCTATCTAACTGCTGGAGAAGCTTTTTCAGCAATGAAATCATTAAAGTTACCAGAATGCTTTGGAAAAATTACCATTTTGTTGCTAATATAGGAAGGATTTCAGTCTTCTCAGGAAGACCCTATTATGAGTCCATTCTTAGAGTGCCATGGACCACCGGTTATGATGACCCTAGACAATTCATGACTCCAGGGATAAGCCCAACATATGAAGTACTAATCTACTGTGGTCTTTGTGAAAAGTTCACCACCTATCATGAGCATCCTTGCAATGATGATCCCCTATGGGAATATCAAGATGGTGATGAAGACTACACATTTGATTGGTAGAATCTGAATAGCACCAGTCACTATTCAGAAAAGAAGCTCCAGACAAGTTACTATTCATCTACAGCACCAGTCACTATTGATGAACAGTAACCAGCACTCAGCCGACACTACAGACAAGGGACAGAATACTATTCATGAACAGTAAAAGTCACTATTCATGAACAGTACCCGACAGAATCATTCAGAGTTACTATTTGCTTTCGGTGGAAAAGGTTTTCACCCCAGTAAAAGCATTTTACTCTCCGGATTTCTAGCATTCAGTCAACGAATCCGAGGCTCCCAGCCTCCTATAAGTACCAGCTCTCATTCCAGTTAAAGGCAGACTCCAAAAATTGTAAGAACCAATTTTAGGATACCCTCCCTTCTTTTTTTTAAAAAAAAAAGATTGTATCAGTTAGTTTTCTCAGCTTACATTTGTATTACTTCAGTCAGTTTTACACTTGTAACCCAGTCTTCCGCTCAGTTGTAACTCAATTGTAACTTGCTATATATATATATATATATATATATATAGGGAGGGGGGAACACAGCTGCTGAAGAGACAAGAAGAGAAGCACAGTGTGGAAGCACAGTAATATAGTGGAAGCAAGATAAAGTAAATGTCAGCAAAATAATAAAGCAAAGTAGAACCATCCAAGATGGCGGTAGAGCAATATATAATCAAAGTAATTTAAAGAAATAATGAAGCGGTAGAACCAGCCAAGCAGTATAACAAAATAATTATAAGCAATATAACAAAATAATTATGAGGCGGTAGAACCAGCCAAGCAATATATTAGAGCAATATGATAAAGCAGTTAGGAGGTGGTAGAACCAGCCAAGCAAAGTATTAAACAGTTAAAGTATAATAAACACAAAGCTGAAAGTAGTTATTACTGAAAATAGATTACAACACTTACAGCAGTGATAGTCACTGGTTTACAACAATAGTTTAACAGTACAAGGCTTGGAGACTAGTTCTAGTTACAAGCTTTGCAAACAGGGTAGCAGTAGGGAAATAGGAATCCTAGAGAGGAAAAGAGTTCTAAGGAGAGTTCTCCGTCTAAACCTCTAAGGAGTTCTGCCTTCAACTTAAGGGACAGCCCCCCTTAAATAGGCAAAAATTTTCGGAGTGAACAGTAACCATGAATAGTGAATAGTGAACAGTGAACAGTGAACAGTACCATGAATAGTAAATTTTCACTTTTGTCTCATTTTTACAGCAGAGTCCGTAGCAGCATATTTTATCAGCTTGTGCTGACCAGATCTTCAGGAATCCATTGTAAAAAGAGCAGTATTTATTGTGGGAAACAAGCAGCATCTTTGGTGGAAACAAGCAGCGCAATTTTTGGGGGTATTAGCTTTATCATTTTGGCCTTTGTGCAGGCCAGACAAATAAGTGAATCACGTGGGAAATAGGTAGCTCAATTATCAGGAGAATATCACGTGGGAAACAGGTCAGCGCATTTGTCGGAAGAATATCACAGCATTTTGGCCATTTGTGCAGGCCAGACAAACAGGGGAATTCGAATCATAATCAATTTTTCAAGGAATCAAACAGACTATAGTTGCCTTTCATTTTCCGAACCATTGGCAACTTCTTAAAAGAGAACAGGGGCTTAAACAACAATGATAGTAACCAAGGATCATTAATCAGAGAACAGGGGCTTAAACAGCAATGATAGTAACCAAGAATCATTAGTCGATATCAGGTGCATCTGATGGGTAACCATCATAAGGATCCCTTGGGGAATCATCATCGCAACCATGCTAATGGTAGGTAGCATACTGGTTGCAGAGTCCGCAATATAAAATTGGTTCATACCTTGGATTTTCATCTGTAAGAAATTCCCTGGGATCTGTATGTCCAATTCTTCTTAAATTACGGATAGTAGTGTCATAAGGCCGATGACCAAAAACAGAAATCCTGTCTGTGCTTCCTATGAAATGGTAGTCTTTCCATAGGTCATGAGTGACTTCCAGGATTTGATTATTAAAATAACTTCTCCAACATTCAGCAAGAGCATAAGGGTCCCTGAAGGATAGTCGGGAATCTCCTTCAAACCATTGCCCTTGATGGGTGTACCCATTAATAAGTACAAGATGTTTAGAAGGCTGAACATCCATCCAATTATCTCTTTCCCATTTTGGCAGGGTGCTCCAGCATCTGATAGAAACATTAGGACTATTGATCTGTGAAACAACATTTTGGATAATCTGCGGGAACTGGCTAATCTGGCTATGGCTTGTTAGCTTAAGGAACCTGATAAAGCCATATTCAAACATCTGGGACAACCAATCAGGGTCCCTGTCATCCTCATCTTCTCCATCTTCATAATTGATCAGGAGATCTGGAAAAGGATGCTTCTTTTCATACTCTCTGAGACTGCTCCCAAAGTGCTCTTCCCAGTCTAATTGGACAAAGACATTATCACCATCATCTAGTTCGTCAGGATCAGGAATAGTAGCTGTAACAAGTTTTTTGAAATATTTGTACCATAGGTCAAAAGACCCAAACATAGCCTTGCTTTCCAAAATACTAAATTGTATTTCGGTTGGCAAGTTGGCAACAGCACTTCTTAACAAAGATTGAGTCTTAAGACTTAATCTAGCATAATCAGTGCCCATTATAGTATTTTTATCCATAGAATGGATTTCCTCTTTGCCAAAGAGTTGACTAGTGTAGGGTTCATTTGTAACATTTGGGTAGTGAAGAAGGTGGCTTTTAAGGGCCTCATTTTTTGAAACAAGGTTGGCATAATGGTCAGCATAAACTTCATTTTGAGCAGTAAGGTTAACAAGATGGATCTCAAGTGCCTGGAGGGTTAAACCTAGGATAGTATGGATAAGTTGTGGATAAGTTGAGAAAAACATTCAATTATCATCCAACTCCTCTGGAGCTGACAGAGGAGTTGGATCTCCACAACTTATTCATACTATCCTAGGTTTAACACTCAATTATCATATTTTTCTTAACTTATCCACAACTTATCCATTCTATCCTAGGTTTAACCATCCAGGCACTTGAAATCCATCTTGTTAACCTTACTGCTCAAAATGAAGTTTATGCTGACCATTATGCCAACCTTGTTTCAGAAAATGAGGCCCTTAAAAGCCACCTTCTTCACTACCAAATGTTACAAATGAACCCTACACTAGTCAACTCTTTGGCAAAGAGGAAATCCATTCTATGGATAAAAAGACTATAATGGGCACTGATTATGCTAGATTAAGTCTTAAGACTCAATCTTTGTTAAGAAGTGCTGTTGCCAACTTGCCAACCAAAATACAATTTAGTATTTTGGAAAGCAAGGCTATGTTTGGGTCTTTTGACCTATGGTACAAATATTTCAAAAAACTTGTTACAGCTACTATTCCTGATCCTGACGAACTAGATAATGGTGATAATGTCTTTGTCCAATTAGACTGGGAAGAGCACTTTGGGAGCAGTCTCAGAGTGTACGAAAAGAAGCATCCTTTTCCAGGTCTCCTGATCAATTATGAAGATGGAGAAGATGAGGATGACAGGGACCCTGATTGGTTGTCCCAAATGTTTGAATATGGCTTGATCAGGTTCCTTAAGCTAACAAGCCATAGCCAGATTAGCCAGTTCCCGCAGATTATCCAAAATGTTGTTTCACAGATCAATAGTCCTAATGTTTCTATCAGATGCTGGAGCACCCTGCCAAAATGGGAAAGAGATAATTGGATGGATGTTCAGCCTTCCAAACATCTTGTACTTATTAATGGGTACACCCATCAAGGGCAATGGTTTGAAGGAGATTCCCGACTATCCTTCAGGGACCCTTATGCTCTTGCTGAATGTTGGAGAAGTTATTTTAATAATCAAATCCTGGAAGTCACTCATGACCTATGGAAAGACTACCATTTCATAGGAAGCACAGACAGGATTTCTGTTTTTGGTCGTCGGCCTTATGACACTGCTATCCGTAATTTAAGAAGAATTGGACATACAGATCCCAGGGAATTTCTTACAAATGAAAACCCAAGGTATGGACCAATTTTATATTGCGGACTTTGCAACCAGTATGCTACCTACCATGAGCATGGTTGCGATGATGATTCCCCAGGGGATCCTTATGATGGTTACCCATCAGATGCACCTGATACCGACTAATGATTCTTGGTTACTATCATTGCTGTTTAAGCCCCTGTTCTCTGATTAATGATCCTTGGTTACTATCATTGCTGTTTAAGCCCCTGTTCTCTTTTAAGAAGTTGCCAATGGTTCGGAAAATGAAAGGCAACTATAGTTTGTTTGATTCCTTGAAAAATTGGTTATGATTCGAATTTCCCTGTTTGTCTGGCCTGCACAAATGGCCAAAATGCTGTGATATTCTTCTGACAAATGCGCTGACCTATTTCCCATGTGATATTCTCCTGATAATTGAGGTACCTGTTTCCCACATGATTCACTTATTTGTCTGGCCTGTACAAAGGCCAAAATGATAAAGCTGATACCCCCGAAAATTGCGCTGCTTGTTTCCACCAAAGATGCTGCCTGATTCCCACAATTAATATTGCTCTTTTTACAATGGATTCCTGAAGATTTGGTCAGCACAAGCTGATAAAATATGCTGCTACGGACTCTGCTGCAAAAAATGAGACAAAAGTGAAAATTTACTGTTTATGGTACTGTTCACCGTTCACTATTTATATATATATATATATATATATAATGGGTCAGGTTAGATACCTAAAATAAGAAAATCAAACTATTATCAAACTGTCAAAACTTTTTTTTTTTTTAATGAGAGTCAAACTTTTATTTAAATTATTTAAAAATAAATAAATAAAACTCTCTTAATTAAATATGTGAACCCAAATGCTTCAAAAATAAAAATACCATCTTCAAAAAACTCACAGAACCCATGCCAAAAGTTATTCCTTGTCTAACAAGGAAAAGAAAGAATATATAAATTGCAAAAAAGAAGTGACACTGTCTTCACGACACGCCGCAATCTATCGTTCTCTTCAACTTTCTCCTTTTTTTTTTTTTTAAACCAAGGTAAATTGCTATCTTCCTTAATCTAAAAAGCTTAGTTAATGTTTGTTTATAATTTAATAGAATGGAATTTTAATCTGGAAATCTAGACTGATCAAGAAACCCACAATTTTGGATTGTGGGATTGTTCGGTTCTGAAGCCATTGATTGCGTTTATGTGCTCTAATATTGTTAATGGGATTTTCTTAATGTTAATTACGATGTATTTGATGATTTTTTTTTTTTTAAGTTTGTAGTGATTAGTTGTATTAGCATACCAAATTAAATAAAGTATATGTGCTTTCTAGTTTCAAACTCGGTTGCTGCGACTTTTTGTGGCATGAATAATGCTTTGCAGTTTAGACTTTAGTGAGTATTGTTAGGAACTAAACAAAACTCACTGTCTTTGAATTCTTGAATTAAAATTTAATTTTTATCAAAAAGTAAAATTAAATTAAGTTTTCTGTGACTGTCACATGCAATTTATGTACCTTTCCGTTTGTTTAACTTAATAGAGACTAATGGAGGGGGGAATAGTGAAATCTTTGGAATCATGGGGTTTTAGTTGCAACAATTAGGAACCCAGGTTTTAATTTGAACCCACTCTGAATTTTTGGGATTACTTATGTATTTTCTTTTTTCTTTTTCTTTTTTTAGTTATTGACTTATTGTTAAATAAATTTGAAAGAATTAGAACATGAATTTATATTTTGGTTCTAAATTACAAATTTTAGTTTTCAATGAGCTCTAACCAAAATGGTACCTACTCGTGCGATGTCGAGGGTGAGGTTATGAGTTCAAATAGATGCACCCGAGTTGATTAAAAAAAAAAAAAAGATGCACCAATTATTGCTACTTGTTAGTGCATATGGTGCAAAATAAAAATGCTAGAAACATACTTTTCACACACCTTTTGACACCTCCTGTACTCACCAAAAATTGTGATCCTAACATTATTTGGAGCAAATTTGAAATTTCTATGCGGAAGGGGAAAAAAATGTGATTTTGTTATTGCTTGTGTTCGGGGGCCTTTTTCGGTTGCACAGCCACGTGTGGTCCTTTGGAGGGGTGACCTTGCTAGACCCGGGTTCTTTTTGGAGAGTTGCGTCCGGAACTCAACATTGGGCCACGTGGTTCAATGGCTACTGACGTACTTTTAAGCCTACAAAACCATTAAAGCCAAAGTCTAAGAATCACGATAATGGTCAAATAAATATGTAATACACGTTTGATATGATAGCTTTGATTAGTAGTTGTAATAATAGTTGAAATAAAGTAGTATTTATTTGAAGGTAAGTAATTATGTACTTAATGATGTAAATTTAAAGATATGGAAGTAAAGTCACTTATCTTTGTATGGTTTATAGCTCCAGCTGTGTAGTATCAGTGAGCTGATAGGATTTCAGCAGAATAACAGTGGTAGAGGCTAGTTAAGCTTGCCCCTCTTATCATGCATTTAAATGAGTTTAAACCTTGGTTAATAGTTGTAATAGTAGTTAGAATAAAGTAATATGTATTTAAATGTGAAGTAATCATGTATTCAATGAAGTAAATTTAAAGATATAGAAGCAAAGTCACTTATTTCTAATGCTTTGTAGTCCCAACGGTGCAACATCTGTGAGCTGATAGGATTCCAGCAGAATGACTCCAGCGGTAGAGGGGCAGTTTGTCATGATAACTTCAAGATTGAGGGGGGGAAATGAGTGCAACTGAAGGGAGAGAGAGTATGCTCAGCTGTGTGTAGGGGCTGGTTAAGCTTGCCCCTCTTATCATGCACTTAAATGAGTTTTCCCCTTGACAATTTTCTTTTAGTTGTTGTGAAGTTATGGATAGTATTGCCTTCCATGAGAAGGGCTTTTGTATGGAGTACTTGTGCCTTCCAAGAGAAAGGCTTTATGTAAGATGGATTTGTACCTTCCATGAGAAGGGCATTGATATGAGATCTTGGTGCCTTCTAAGAGAAGGGCTTTAGCATTAGAAGTTTTATGCCTTCCATGAGAAGGGCTTTTAGTATGGGTGTTTGGTATCTCTTAAGAAGTGTGGAGATGGTAAAAGATATAGATATTTTGTGTGATGTAATATTTGTAATATGTATGATATATGGAAGTATGAGAGATATGGAGGTTAAGGATAGTAAAAATATGAAATTATAATTGTTGGAAAAGTTGTAGAGATTGCTTTCCAAGACGAAAGATTTTGTAAGAGAAGAGTGTGGAGATATGTTTAGGTATTTGGAGATCGGAACGGTAAGATAGATGTATTTTTTGAATATGGAGAGTGAGAGGATGAGTATAAGAGTGTAATAGTATTGTAATGTGTTGAGCAATGTTGCTGGGATTTACTGCTGTGATTTTCTACTAGGGGAGTGTATGAAGGCTTATGAATGGCATTTATGAGCTAAAGGCTAAAGAGTTTAGTTCCTCCTTTGGAAACTAAAAATTCAGAAGCTTAGAGCTTCATTGAGAGCTTAAAAAGATCATTAGAGGGAGAGGGAATAGATAAGTTCATGAGAAAGTTGTTTTTCTCCCATTGGTGTCCCCCCTTGAGATGTTGATGAAGGGTTCTATTTAGCTGGGTTTAAAAGGGGTTTTTAGCAAATAATCTCAGCCAAGATCTGTACTAAATAACAATAAATCTTCAAAGAATCTATCTTAAGATTTGACCAAAAATGGTATGTTTAGCTTTAAGGTATTCTTGCTGTTTTGGGTAAGAGCTGCTGGAGAAAAAGTAACAGAAAAGAAAAGCATTTTGGCAAGAGAAAGGTAGTTTCTTTAGTTGGTTTTGGTTTTAGCCAAATGATGAAAAATCAGTAATGCTCAAGCTGTTGAGTCAGCTGTCATAGCTGTTCTAAAAAGGCTATCCCAGCTATCAGGAAAAGCTGTGACAACTATCATGAGATAGCTGTCATAAGAAAGCTGTTGCTTTGGGTAGAAGCAAATGAGGTCAGATGGGTGATTTTTGACTGCTGGAGAGGACATTCGGTATTTATTTCTTGGATTTGGCTGAAAAATGGTAAGATCTCTTTTGAGGGTATCTTGCTATTTTGGGTATAGCAGCTGGCTGATGAGATTGCAGCATTAAATGGCTAGTGATATCACTTCTAGCAAAGTGTCAAGTGCTGAATACACTACAAAGGTTCAGCTGGAAATGTTTCTTTTTTCGGATGTTTGTGTTTTTGGTGCAAGGTTCCATTACACCACATTTTTAGCAAGTAATAGAAGGATTGGTTAATAATCAATGAAGCTTTAGAGATTTAGTTAAGGTCTCATTGTGTTGTGACATAATCTTGGTGAGCAAGAAGAGTATTTAATGCTCTGCTTTGGCAGCTGGCAGAGAAATATGTGGTTTGATTGTGGTAGACAATAGCTGGGTATCGGAGATATCATGGATATTTTGTATATAGTTGGAGATTTAAGATAGCTGTAAGGTCAATGGGCCAGAAATTCTTGATCCCTGTATATGCTGGGCCGTCTTAGTCCAGTGGGCCAAGAATTCTTTATCCTTGTACACGTTGTACCCAAAGCCCAAGCTGAAGACTAAGGCTAGTCAGAGGATGGTTCAACTTAGCCTAGAAGATATGCATTGAAAGTTGAAGAGGTTGAATGTGAACTTAGCAACCCCGAAGGTTTCGTCGAGGATGAACACCACCTTAGATAACCAAAGCCGGGATAAGTTTTGGAGTTTTTCCGTTTAGGAAAAACACCCCAGAGGATTCTGCTGGACTGGGCGAATGTTGTGGAAACATGTACCAAGAAAAGATTCCAAAATATCAAGGAAGAAGGCTGCCACCCTCACATTAAATGCTCTGCAGCTAACCATCTGGCCGTATTTATGTGGAACTGATATCTGAATAGTGATTTCCAGCCTCCTAGCTACAACGCAAGGACTTCTGAAAAAAGTGGGATGGGACAAGTATCTACACAAATCACTAAATCTACACATGGAAGGCTCAGAGAAGGGGAAGAAGGAGTATAAAAGGAAGGAGAGACCTAAAGAAGAAGGGATCGAAAAAGGAGAGAGAAAAACACTGTAGACACAAAAAGCTAAACTTGTATCTAAACTCAGATTAATATTTATATAAAACTGACCTCCTCGAACAGATGCCGAGGACAATTTCCTGAAGTTAAACTCTTTATTTCTTCCTCCTTGTGATCCAAGCCCATCTGATTGATTGTTCAATCTAAGCTAGTCCAGCTTTCTTTACCCACTATCTACAAATTCATTATTTTTTGTCCTTTTGGGCTAATCTATCTATTATTGGTCAGGAGAGCCAAATCTGTGTCCTTACAATTAGCACCGTCTGTGGGAAAGATGATTAGTTAGTGTGTTAGATCTTCAATTATGGTAGGTTCGGGTCCACACCAACCGGAGTCTATGGGATCTCAACGGGAAGACCATCTTCGAGAGGGGCAAAAGGGAAGTGTGCATACCACCCATACTGGTAAGAGTCATTCTTGGGGGGGTAGCCACGTCTCTAATGAGGAACATGTCAAGGCCATGCAAAAAGAGATTGACTATCTGAAGAAAAAGCTGTGTTGTGAGCGGAGGAGGCAGAGTCCCTCAGTTTCTGACCTCTCTTCTGATGGTGAGAGGGATGATAACTTTAGACGTAGATCTAGAACGCCTCCAAGTGAAACCTTCTCGTATGAGGAGGACTATCGTCGTGAACGTAAGGGCAGAGATTTATCATCGAAGGGACTAGGAAACGACGTGATGAGCAAGGCACTCAATAGAATCTCCATGTCTCCCTTTACACGCAGAATTGAGAATGTGATGCTTCCTCAGCAGTTTACCCACCCCACATTTACCATTTATAATGGCCAGACAGACCCTGTTGAACATGTCAGCCATTTCAACCAGAGAATGGCTGTACATTCTAAGAACGAGGCTCTAATGTGCAAGGTGTTTCCGTCCAGTTTAAGGCCCGTGGCGATGAGGTGGTTTGATGGTCTTGGGGCAGGCTTTGTTAACTATTTTAAGGAGCTCACAGAGGCGTTTGGGTCCTGTTTCATCACATGCAGCCGAGTCCCTCAGCCTTTGGATTCATTGTTGTCTTTGTCCATGAGAAAAGGTGAAACGCTGAAAACATACTTGGACAGATATTGGGAAATGTTCAACGAGATTGATGGCGATTTTAATGATGTAGCTGTCAGGACGTTCAAGGTCGGCTTGCCTGCCGAGCATGGCCTGAGGAGGTCTCTAACAGGGAAACCTGTTACTAGTGTGCGTCAGCTCATGGATAGGATTGATAAATACAAAAGGGTTGAAGAAGACCAGCAGCAAGGAAAAGGCAAAGGTAAAGTTATCCCTCAAGAGAGGAGATATTTCAGGTTGGATCGGTATAACAGCAATTGGCCCCGAAGGGACTTTGGAAGGCAATCCGGATCTCCCGCTGCCCAGGTCGTTAACACGTTATTTTGAGAACCAGTACATCAAGTCCTGGAAAAGATCAAGAATGAGCCATACTTTAGGTGGCCGAAAAAAATGAGCGGAGACCTTGCGAAGCGTAATCAGAGTCTGCATTGCCAGTATCATAGAGAGCGCGGGCATACGACCGAGGACTTTAAGACCTTGTGGAGTCGTTTGCAGCAGCTGATCTGAGATGGAAGATTGAAACAGTTCTTAAATCGACCGAACAAGTAGGAAGGTCAAGCGGGCTCGGGAATATAAGGTAGTAATTCTTCAAGACCCCCTTTGGGCACCATTCATGTTATTCTCGCCGCACCGGGCAGAACAGGATCTTGCCCTTCCAGGGTGATGACTGTAGTTGGGCAGTGCGCCAAGGTCTCTAGTCATGAGTCGAAGAGTGCTAAAATAGAGGTTCGTCCAGTACTAAACTTCTCAGACGAGGACAAAGTAGGAACCATGCAGGCTCATGATAATGTCCTAGTTGTAACCCTTAAGATTGGTGGATACGACGTGAAGAGGGTACTAGTAGACGAGGGCAGTGGGGCCGAGCTTATGTATCCAGATCTGTACAAAGGGCTTAACTTCAAACCAGAAAATCTGACTAGTTATGATTCACCTCTGGTTGGCTTTTATGGAAAGGTTGTTGTTCCGCGGGGACAGATCAGACTGTCGGTTTAGGCCGGATCAGAGGTAGTGGAGGTGGATTTTATAGTGGTAGATGCTCTTTCCCCATACACTGCTATTGTGGCACGGCCTTGGCTCCATGCCCTTGGGGCCGTCTCGTCTACTCTCCATCTTAAGGTTAAATACCCATTTGGAGACCGAGTTGAAAAGCTAGTTGGAAGTCAGTTCGTGGCCAGATAGTGTTTGGTGGCTGCTATCACGCACCGACCTGAGTCAAATTTCTCGGCCCTTACAGATAAAGAGTTGTAGCAGTTAAAGTCTAGCGCCTCGGTTTCTAGTAGTGAGGCCGAAAAGGTAAAATGCGAGGAGTTGGAGAAAGTTCTTATTAATGATGATCCAGAGAAATTTTTTCAAGTCGGTGCACAGTTGCCTCCTCAGGAAAGGAAGAGTTGGTGGAATTTCTTAGGCAGAATATTGACATATTTGCTAAGAATGCCTTTGAAGCCCTGGGGGTAGATCCGAGTTTCATATGTCACTATCTGAATGTTAATCCGTCTATTACTCCCAAAAGGTAGCCTCCTCGGCGCTCTTTGAAGGAACATTCTAAGGCCTTCAAAGAGGAGGTGGCAAAACTTAAGCATGCTGGGGCTATTAAGGAGGTGTTTTACTTCGACTGGCTGGCTAATACTGTAGTGGTGAAGAAGAAGAATGGCAAGTGGCGGGTATGTGTGGATTACACAGACTTGAACAAAGCCTGCCCAAAGGACCCTTTCCTCATGCCTCGGATTGATCAGTTGGTAAATGCAACTGTGGGGCATCCTCAGATGAGCTTTTTGGACGCTTTCCAGGGTTATCACCAGATACCTCTAGCCTTAGAAGGCCATGAGAAAATAGCTTTTATCACCCCTATCTACATTGATGATATGGTGGTCAAGAGCAAGAAGGAGACCGAGCATATTGGTGACCTCGGAATCATCTTTGAAATCTTGAGAGGGCACAAGTTACGACTTAATGCTTCCAAGTGTTCCTTTGGTGTAGGGTCGGGAAAGTTTCTAGGCTACATGGTTACTCACTGTGGAATTGAGGTTAATCCAAACCAAGTCGAAGCAATTAATAATTTGCAACCACCTCGGAATCCCAAGGAAGTACAGAAATTGACAAGGATAATCGCTGCCTTGAACCGATTTATATTTCGGTCGTTAGATAGGTGCAGGCCTTTCTACCAGTTATTGAATAAGTGGAAGGGTTTTGAATGGACCGAGGAATGTGCTTTAACATTCCAGCAGTTGAAGGAATATCTTTCTCGGCCACCGATCATGTCCAAACTGGAGGCAGATGAGGTCTTATTAGCTTATGTTAATTAGTCTATTGCACCTAATTTACTCTTGTTCTGCACTTAGTTTAAGTTAGAGTAAAAACAATCAAACCGTAATCTTTTATTGGGGGGTCTAAACAGCTCTTATGTTTTAACACATTTTCAAGCTTTCAATTGATATCAGAGCTAGTACACTTGTTTTGGTTTCATTACTTAAGTGTGATCCTTTACTCTTTGTGTGTTTTACCATAGATAATGCTTTGTATGCTTCTATGGATGTTGTTGATTGTAACATGCCATGTGTTTGTGAAAATGTCTCTATGAGTGTTAATCCACATAATTGTGATGACATGTTACATGAATCTATGGGTGTTATTGTTGATATTCAAAATGTCAAACTCTTAAAGAAAAAGGCTAAGAAGTTTCAAAAGAATTTCAGCAAGTTCATTTGTGAAAATGATGATTTGATTTCTAAGCTCTATGAATCTAATAATTGGATGAAAAGTACAAGAAACTTGCTGAACAATCTCTTGAAAAGCTGAAAGAGTTTGAATGTTTGAATATAGACTTGGATGCTAAACTTGTTTTGTCTAACAAACTTATTGATGATCTTAAATGTAAAAATTAATCTCTTAAGATGCATGCCAAGTGTTTGATTGCTGAACCTATTGTTAAAAATGATGAAAATATTTGTTGCAATCATGTTGTGGTACCCGATTTTTTGCCTATGGTGTGTTCTACTCCTAAAGAAAAATCGGTGTACATTCCTCCACACAAAAGAAACCAAAAGGTGGAAAGAAAGGCTTTTAAGCCAAAGCCTCCGTTTAGATCTCAATCTAAGTTTTTGAGTGGATCTAAGTTTGTCCCTAATTGCCACCATTGTGGTATGATCGGTCACATAAGACCTCAATGTTCCATGTTGAAGAAAGGACACAACCATGTTGCTAGATCCCCCCCCTAAAAAGCCTAGTGGATCTAAACCCATTATTTATCACCATTGTGGTGCCTTTGGTCATCTTAGACCACATTACTCTAAGTTTCAAGCTCTTAAGAGAATTAAAAGAAAAGAGAAACTTGAACTTTTTAGAAGAAGTGCTATAAAAGCAAAACTAGATTTGGGGGAAAATGGTAAGTTGTTGAAAAAAGTTTTTGATGTTCTTACCTCCTTGTCTGTGTGCATCTTCGATTCTCATTTTTCCAACCCTCGTCTCACTTCTCATGAGACACTCATTCCAAATAATCGTTCAATTTGGATGAGAAAGAGTTCCTATGGTTGAGCTTTTGTTCTTTTGGTCCTTGATCTAATTCTTTCGATCTTTGTAGGACCCTTCATGCATTAGATGCTATATATTCATGCATTTGTGCATCTTGCATTTATTCATATGCATTGTTTTTATCTTACTTTTATGTTTTTATTTTGTGTGTAAAAATCCAAAACCACATAAAAAAGTGAAAATTTCAAAAAGTTTGATCGTATTTGTTTGATGACATTTCACATGTGAGTTTGGCCTAGTACCTTCGTACTTATGGCGTAATGCATTTACGAGTTTAGCTCGTTTTGTATGCACATTTATCTTTGTGGGAGAAATCTTGAAAACTACGTGTGATTGTTGTAAATAGATCTTCAAACTTGTCATGAATGATTGGTCAATTGTCTTGTTGGTCTTGATACTTGCACAGACATCTGCCTATATATCTTCCCACTTCTATTTTTTTCTTTGCTTTAGAACTCACCAAATGTAAATGTCAAAATGAAAAAGAGATTATGAGCTGCAAAAGCTTGTCGCACATACTAATATTTAACTAGGAAAAAGGGAAAGCGACTTTTTTGTTGAAATGTATGATGCTAAAAAGGCCAAAGGCTTAATCCCTATGTTGAAATATCAAAAATTTCAAGCACCGATCTCAAAAAGAGATGTATTATCCAAAAAGGATCAAATGTTATGATTTATGCAGAAGCCAAATGAAAAGCTTCTTAGTTTATTGTAATCACTTTCTTGTGGGAGGTCATATTTGTTCATTTCTATAATTGAGATAGACCACTTGACTTAGTACCAGTTGTGTATGACTTGATTGAATTGATCATTGAAACTTCACTCTGGTCTAAGGACTATTCCACATTTGATACTCACACACAATACACAAGTCTAATGTTCAATTAATGCTTATTTCATTTGTGTGATTGTACAAGTTCAAATGTAATGTGTGTGTGATCAACCATATGTAGATCAAACCAAAAAGATTTTTTTTTCTTTTTGTTTGTGTAAGTTTGTTTAGACCCCTTAAACCCAACCAAATTAATCTAGAAAATTAGCCAAGTGATTAACTTAGGTAAATTAAACAATTCTAGGTTAACACAGATATATCATATTATGCAAAAGTGCAGAATAATAAAGAACACATGATATGATGACCCAAGAAACCAAACTAGTAAAAACCTGGGGAGGATTTAACCTAGCTATCCTCAAGGTAAAGCGAATTCACTATGAAAAAATCGAAGTTTACACAATAGAGACTTAGACCACTAACATCCTATTGCTACCTGCTTGTAGGAAACTTACTACCACGACCACGTGACAGCTCCGAGACCACGGACTCCTTCTTTCCTTGAATTCTTAGTAAAGCAAAAGCATACCAGCTTGTATATCTTGAAACTCTTTGATTCTGCAACTGTCTGATTACCAAGCTCTTGACATGAATCTTGAGTTTGGAAACCCTAAGTGTATGTGAAGGTAAACACCTCTAGATCTAACAATTAGATTCACATACACAGCATTCAGAACTCTAAAAACGTGGCTAGGATTTTCCCTTATATACTTAGGGCAAAACATAAAACCCTACACGTCAAACGGACTTGGGCTGAGTTGGAAAATTCTACAGAAAAACGATCTGTACGATTTTCGATCGATCGAGTCTAATTCTCGATCGATCGAGACTGACAGATTTGCACAGTGAATTCTGCAGTAACTCGATTCCAACTTTACATAATAAACACATACTTTGAGCAAGTCTAAAACAAGACTAAAGATTGTTTTGATCATGGTTTGCCAATATTACAAATTGAAGTTCTAATACATTAGTTCCTAATTCTTAGAACCTAACAAACTCCCCCTTTAGTAATCCGTGACAAAACACAGACTTAACAAAAAACTCAAAGTTTACAAAATAAACAGCCCATTACAAAACAAAAAGCCCTACTAAACAAATTCAACTTAACTACTATCTATCAATTGCAAAAGTAGACAGCAGCACGACTGAATCAACCTGTATATTCCTGTAACACTTAATAAACACATAAATGCATGTGTGGAAAATACAAGTAATATAAAAAAAAAAGAACTTCTTGATTTCACATAACACAAAATAAAGACATATATCATGAATAACATCATAAATATAAATCAATAAGCAATGTAGCATAGTGAAACAAGAAACATATACATAAAAATGTATCTCAAATATATCTCCCCTATCATGAGGCATAAATGTAAATATATAGTGCAGCACCTAGATACAATCTAATAGCTCCACAAGCTCTTCAGTATCACAAAAAGATACAAAAACTCCCCCTAAAACAAAAATCTCCCCTGCAAAACTCCACAATGTACTCCCCATTTTTATGACGAATTGCCAAAGGGCACTCACTCATCATCAAAAGGAGGCGGCGGAGGAGAACGACGAAAACTCTCCAAATCCACTCTCAAAGCTCGAAGCTTATCAAGTATGTCCACCAGAAGCTGACCAGGAGTTGCCTGAACGGTCATGACAGTGTCCAAAGTCCGACAAAGGTTTGAAACATCCGAAGGAGAAGGTGGAGGAACATCAGCAGCAGCAGCAGCAGGATCAGAAGATGTCTCAATCGCAGGAGCATCTGAAGAAGAAAAGGAGGTGGAGTGACACTAGAAGGCTCTACCTTAGGATGCTTAGAGCTAACTCGAAGTTGAGCAGCCCTTTGCCTCAGAAACAGGGAAATCACCTAAACCTAGATGAAGAAGAATCCTATGAATAAAGACAGGAAAGAATAAAGCATGAGCCGTAGAACTACTCCGATGCACCTCTTTCAAAGAACGAAGAAACAAATGGGGAAAACTAATAGAAGCATCAGTAACAAGAGCATACAAAAACATACATTGCTCAAAAGGGATGGTGTAGAGATGAGAAATGGGTCACAAGGAATGACAAGCAATCCTAAAGCAAAGGTAATGAAGCTCAGAAAGCTCAGCAGAGGTGCTCCGAGGATCAGAACCCCACTGGATAGAAGACCTAGTGATGTAAGACATCACGTCATCAATGAACGGAGACTCATCATAAGGAAAGACTGGATGAGAAACCACAGGCACCCCAAGAGCAGCAAACACTACCGAAGGGGTAATGCGATACTCAACACTTCGTATCCACCTCTTAACTAGAGTGTTGGAATCATAGATGTGGATAGAAAGGTTCGAGTAGAACTCTCTAATTAGGGTAGCCGGGGGTGGATGATTTATATCTAACAAAGGAAGCCAGCCCCGACGCTCAAAGTTACGCCTCACCTCATCATCTACCTCATCTAAAATGACCCTACGCTCACCCCAGATATTACGCCTAAGGTTAAGGGTCTCATAGGTTTCCTGATTCTTCTCACTCAAGAACCTATCACTGTCAAAGGACGGGGAAGGGACAGAAGTCCTATGTGCTCTGGTTTTCCTAGGCATAATGCTAAGGACAGAATAAAGAGACACAGAAAAAGACAAAAACAAAAACAGAGAAACCAAGGGCAGACTGCAAGTTGGCACAACAAAAAAATAGAGATAACAATCTATATAATGCATGAGCAAGATAATCAAATGATGCATGAACTAATGCAGTGACACAGTTCAAATATGATCCAAATTCACAAAATTGGCTTTGAGCATGAAACTTATATAAAAAATTCCCAATTTAGAAAAACCCAATTTCACAAGACTCAACAAATTGAAAAATTGATCATCACAATAGTTAGGAAACACAATATAATGATTAAATTAATCAATCTAACAAGCCAATTTCATCAATTTATATCAAATTGAACAAAACCCAAATTCGGCAATTTCAAGCCCTAGATTTTCAAATTTCTTATAAAACACCAAATTAATCAAATTAAACCACTTGTTATACTTGTATATGGTGTCCCCACAAAAACCCATTGATTTATATTGATAGAAAACAATCAGAATCATCTCAAATTCAAAAAAGAAAATGCCCAAAAATACCCAATGAAATGCATGAAATTTGCATGAAAAACTGAAAATAAAATCAAAAGGAGGGGTAAAAGAGACTTACCGGCCTTGGGAGAGAGATTCTTTGCAAAAAGAATGGAGGAAAACGACAAAAATAGCAGAAAGTGGCTTGACCAGTTGGTGAGAGAAGAAAAAAGAATTTGAAACGTTTGAACACGTGATGAACATGAGAAAACAAATCCCTTTTTAAAAAACATCAGCCCGATTTTTGATTGATCGAAAAGTAGATTCGATCGGTCGAAAATCCTTCGATTGATCCAAAACTAATCGAGGACCGATCAAAACACACAGAAACTTTTCTGGATTTTTGAAACAATTTCGATCGGTCGAAAAATATATTCGATCGATCGAAATTCTGGAAAAAATAAATTTTTGAAAAACGAAGCATTTTTAGTGCAAAAACTCCTCAAAGTATAAGATTTTATGAATAAAATGCATGAGTATGAGATGAAACGTTTTTCAAAAACATATGTAATTATCCCAGATCCCCTAAAACAAGATTTTCACATAATTTTCATCAAGAACTCAAACAGCAAACATGTTCTGCATCAATTTCAAGAAATTTTCAAACTTGGTTGGTCAGACCAAAAAATACACACAATAACATGTACACAGTTTAGCAGAGAATAACTTGTGTAGTGTATGCAACTAGCAAAACCTCGAGAAACATGTGAGGTGATATGCACATAGTGATCAATCACAGTTTCTACAAAATTTATCACATGAATTTGAAAGAGACTATTACTTAAAGAGTTACATCATATAACTCTCACATCTCCTAGAATAAAAGCTTGCAATCATGTAAGTTTTTTGATTTGCCTCATAATTAATATCCAATTTAATTGATTAGAAACTTAATAACATAGCTGGGATAATGTACACATCAATTTTATTTGAATTGTGAAAGTTATTATAGCCCAACAATGTACACACCAATTTTAGCATTTTAATAGAGGCTCCACCTTATGTTCTTTTTGTGCATGTGCTACACTTTCTCAAGCACAAAATCTTACGATATGCACTAAGGTGTTCATGATTGGTTAATAAACAGTGGTGAGATGGTTATTTATGCCTTTCTCAAAAAGTCCAAGTTCGACAATCAAAGACATATGACTTCAAGATCAAGATCATGTGATTAACAACTATAACATCTTCCCACACAACATGCACTACGAAACTTCAGCTAGTAAAGTGCAATAAAAATAGTGCATCAAAGCTAAACAAGGTACATACACATGTTATGTAAAATTGAATTGACCAACCTTGTCTTCAAATTCAAGAAAAATATAGCAAAAACATATTTTGAAATTTTTTTTTGTTTATTTTATTTTAAAAGGAAATAAAAAACCTAGAATGAAATGCATGAATGTTATGCAATACAAATCCTAAAAACAAAGGTCACGAAAGATAGAACAATGAGGCACAAGGACCATGTCAGGCAGACTCAATTTGGTCGAGCCTTTTGTATCCAAAACCTTTTAGATGCAACTCTAGCATTGGAGTTATGATTCATATTAGAATTTTGAGCAACTCCAAGATTGGAATAAAGGTTTAATGCCTTTACCAATTCACCAATAAGTACCATAGGATCTTGTGCTTGAGGCACAGGTATTTTAGGTTTATTTGCTCGCTTTGCAGCTTGCAACTTGAAATAATTTGGACGAATGTATCCAGACTTTCCACAAAAATGACAAACCCATGCAGGCTTATCATGCAATTTGCCCTTAGAAGAATTAGAAGCTCTAGAATGAGACTCTTGAAGATCGACCCTAATCTTCCTAGGTGGAGTAACATCTACAGATTTAACAGGTTCACTCACCAAAGATTTGACAATCTCACTCTTAGGAGGTTCAGTAGAGGGAACAAAGTTTGTGGAATGAGATTCAATCACAGAGATGCTTTCCACAAAACCTAAACCAGTTTTGTCAGAAGGAGACTTTTGAACACTTAACATGTGATCAAGTTTGGAGCTTGCAGACCTATTAGTTTGTTCTCTAGCAACAGATAATTCAAGTTCTAAATTTTTAACTTTATCAAGTAAAAGCATGTTCTCAGTTTTCACATTATTCAAAAGCTCATTAGCATCAAACAATTTCACAAGCAAATTTTTCTTATCAAGTTCAAGAGATGCAATTTTCTTTAAGCCTAAATCAACATTCATAGCATCCTTTGCAGCAACTTTGCAAAGTTTATTAAAGGCTTCCTGTAGATCTGCATCTTTAGAGAGTTCCCCATCAGAAGGGTTCTCTTCAATAGATACGCTTTCATTGACTACAGTAGTAGCAATGAAAGCAATGAAGTTTCCATCCTCATCACTGGTGAATTCATTGTCAGAAACTTCATCATCACTAAGGGTTACAGTTATAGCCTTACCCTTAGACTTCAAGTATGTAGGAAATTCAAATTTCATATGACCAAACCCTTAACATCCATAACATTATTGTCCCATAGAATTATTAGAGGGTTGACCAGCTCTCTCTTTAGTTTTTTAGTGTTATTAACCTTAGTGGGATCATTCCTCCAAAATTTCTAGGTTCAGCAGTGTTCTTGCCTTTTGCCCTTCTGTTATTGTTCCTAAGAAAGTTTCTAAAGTTCTTGGCAAGATAGACAATCTCTGTAGCAGAGAGTTCATCATCAAATCCACCATTCTCAACATCATCAACAGACTTAAGAGCCATTGATTTGGATTTGTTAGTCTTGGGTAGATCCAACTCATAGGACTGAAGAGATCCTACAAGTTCATCAATAGGGATGGAGTCCACATCCTTGCTTTCAGTGATAGCAGTCACTTTGGGTCTAAAATCCTCAGTCAAAGATCTAAGAATCTTACTAACAATTTTAGGTTGATTATAGATTTCACCCAAATTATATACAGAATTAACAATATCATTCAGTTTAGCATATGACTCATCAAAAGATTCATCATCATTCATTCTAATGCTTTCAAATCTAGTAGTCAATTGCTGCAATTTATTAATTTTAACTGCCTTTGTGCCTTCATGCACAGTCTGGAGGATATTCCAAGCAGTATGAGCAACCTCAACATTAGAGATTCTCTTAAATTCCTCTATACAGACAGCATTGAAAATAGCATTCATAGCTTTGTTATTGAAAGCAGCTGCCTCCTTTTGAGAAGTTTACAACTCACTCACAGGAGTAGTGGGCTTCTCCCATCCATATTCAACAGAGTTTCAGACTCTCTCATCAATAGATTTCAGGAATGTTTTCATCCTTACTTTCCAATAAGCATAATTGTTCCCATCAAAATGAGGTAGAACAATAAGAGAGTATCCGTGTTCCATGACAACAGGGGCCAAGGATCAGCTCAAAGATCAAAGGATCAAAAATAAAAAGCTACCCGCTCTGATACCACTTGTAAGTTTGTTTAGACCTCTTAAACCCAACCAGATTAACCTAGAAAATTAGCCAAGTGATTAACTTAGGTAAATTAAACAAATCTAGGTTAACACAGATATATCATATCATGCAAAAGTGCGGAATAATAAAGAACACATGATATGATGACCCAGGAAACCAAACTGGTAAAAACCTAGGGAGGATTTAGCCTAGCTATCCTCAAGGTAAAACGAATTCACTATGAAAGAATCGAAGTTTACACAATAGAGACTTAGACCACTAACATCCTATTGCCACCTGCTTGTAGGAAACTTACTACCACGACCACGTGACAGCTCCGAGACCATAGGCTCCTTCTTTCCTTGAATTCTTAGCAAAGCATAAGCACACCAGCTTGTATATCTTGAAACTCTTTGATTCTGCAACTGTCTGATTACCAAGCTCTTGACATGAATCTTGAGTTTGGAAACTCTAAGTGTACGTGAAGGTAAATACCTTTAGATCTAACAATTAGATTCACAAACACAGCATTTGAAACTCTAAAAACGTGGCTAGGGTTTTCCTTTATATACTTAAGGTAAAACATAAAAACCTACACGTCAAACGGGCTTGGGCTGAGTTGAAAAATTTTGCAGAAAAACGATCTGCACGATTTTCGATCGATCGAGTCTAATTCTCGATTGATCGAGATTGACAGATTTGCACAGTGAATTCTGCAGTAACTCTATTCCAACTTTACATAATAAACACATACTTTGAGCAAGTCTAAAACAAGATTAAAGATTGTTTTAATCATGGTTTGCCAACATTATAAATTGAAGTTCTAATACATTAGTTCCTAATTCTTAGAACCTAACAGTTTGTTTTTGGAAGTAATTTGTATCGCCCATGTTTTTCAAAGTTTTTCAATTTGTTTTTGTGTGAAAAAACATGTTTTCTGGGTGGTTTCGTGACCCATTTCATGTGTATGCTCAGCTGGGAGTTAAATGGTCCAAATCTTAAGTTTTTCAGCTTTGGACAGAGGCTATCGCGACTGGCTCGCAAGTATTTCGCTAGTAAAGCTTACCAGCGAGATACCAACAAATTTTCGTAGGAAGCTAACTAGCAAAATTACCAGCGAACATTTCCAAATTAACTTTTAAAGGGCATTTCGTGGGTCATTTGTTTTAAACGCATCCCATCTTCTCCCAAATCCCTGTTTTAATGTTTCTACATCAAAACCCAACTAAATTCAAGTGTTTTTCATTCCATTAACATCTCTAAGGTAATCTTTAACACTTTTTCATTGATTTTGATCATTAGATTATGTTTTTGGAGGTTTTATGTTCATAGCTGGGATTTTCTCAAATGGAAGTTAGAAAACTTAATTTTTGTCAATATTTTTGATTGGGCTTTGTTTTTAAGTGATTATTTGCTTTGGTTGTTGGTCCCTTGTGGAAAAAATAACTCGTATTTTGGCAAGATTTCCATACGTTCTTGCATTGTTTAACATACATGTGTAGTGTGTGCATTCTAAGTGTTTAATAAAATGCCCAAATGACATTTTGTTGTTGTTTTGGACTCTGATGAGTACCAAACTTTGAGGATTACCATGATTATGCATGTTTATCATGTTTTAATCATTGGTTGTGTGTTTTATACACTTTGCCCCATGAGTGCTTGCTCATGCATTGGTCATGCATCTCACATGCACACTAGATGCACCTTGCTACACACACTCTAACACTTGACATGTTTTGCACTTCACTCATGCTAGTTAAGTCCTTTTAGACTTTTTAGCACATATAACATATTCTTGTGTCTATGTCATGCCTAGGTCTATATCATGTTCCATCATCCTTAGCATGTCATGTTTACTTTAAGCTTTGTTGCATTGTTTTAGATATTTTTGTCTTAAGTTTGAGTTTCATTTTCTCATTCATCTTGCACCCCTCATGTTTCATCTTTTACCCTTGTTCATATCTTCTTTTCTTTCCCTCCTTCCTCTTGATTCAATTGTCTATTTGTGACAAAAAGGGGGAGAGTTTACTTTCGTCATTTCTATATGACTCTTGTGCACATTCTTAAGGGGAGAAATTCTACCTCGTGCACATTCGTAGGGGGAGAAAGCCATAGGGGAGATGCTTATACCAAGGGGATGAAGACTTTTTTTTTTTCAATGAGAAAACCTTGTTTTGTCTTGTTTTTACTTTTTGCTTGTTTTCTCGATGTTTTATAGTGCTTTGAGTTACATTTAGTATCTCTGCTTTGTTGCTCTCATCGCATCGTGTTTATGTGTTGAACATGCATACATCCTTATGTTATTGTGCCTTATTGGTTGCATGTTCGGATGATCATTTGCTTTGCTATATGATCATTGTAGTCATTTCTATGTGACTGTTTTGGTGTATGATCAAGTTGCTCACATGTTTCATATCATGTTTACTTGATCGCATTTTACTTATTATATTATACTTGCCTTTTTATTACTTGATTTACCTTGAGGGTCTAATGCGTTTTGTGCAACTGTTTTAGGTTACAGGTATTCTGTTCCAAGTGCATCACAGCATCTAGATTTAGATGTGAGTGAGTTTTGCCATTGTTCCCAAACTCACGTTTAAGTTTAGAGTCTGTTATAGGGTATTTTGTCACTATATAGCCAAAATGGGAGATTGTAAAGTTGTGATTTACAACTATGTTTTATATTGGCTTTATTCCATGACAAAAAGTGTTGTAATTTCTTTAATTTTGTTCCTTGTATTTTGTAGGATTTTGTTGTATTGAGTTTAGTATTGAGTTGGTGAAGAATCGAGCTTAAATGAAGAATTAGTAGATTTTGCAAGAAGCTCGGGAGAAGCTAACCTGCGAAGTAGCCACGTGAGAAGCACATGACTGGAAGCTGAAGAGTTATGCCAGGCTATCAGTTTCACGAGTATCTCACCAGTAAGGCCTTCCCACGAGATAGTTGCTAAACATTCTGCTTGGAAGATTTTTTAAGTGTGACTTACTTACCCTTCACCCATACTCTATATATCCTTATTACCCACAAAATGAACTGAGGCCATTCAAAGAGAAAAACCCTAGATTAGTTTTCTACAACACACACACCCATCTTGTAGAGAGAGAGCTGTTCATCCTTAATGAGAAATCATTGTAGCCTCTTTTCCTTCCCTCTCCCATTATCATACCTTGAGAGGAGATTTGTACCCAAACACAACCCACACCTATTCAGAGTGTAGAGAGTGTTTTGGAGATTGGGAAGTTTTGGGGATCTGCCAAAAGAAGCCGGTGAGGCTTGGTGGATGCAATCGGGCGTATTGCGGGATTCGGAAAGCTAGACAAGACATGATTCCGAGAAGCCTTGTTAGAGTAGGAGCTTGGAGGGCTTAGGTACATCGGGTAGATTAGGCTTGGAGGGTCTCTTGCTAACCAATGTATCCCAACTGATTTTCTAGTGGATCGATTATCACTTGGAGGGCGGCGGAGAGGTTTTTTGCCGAGTTCTTTGGTTTCCTCTTCGATAGCACATCGGTGTGTTATCTTATGTTTGCATTCTATCTTCCCTTACTCTTGTGCTTTTCTTTTATTGATTGTTATTCATGTTAATGCGCTAGAGTAGTTATCGGTTTATTGCGCCTCATTTACTCTTGTTCCGCACTTAGTTTAAATTAGAGTAAAAGCAATCTAGCCGTAATATTTTATTTAGGGGTCTAAACAACTCTTGTGTTTTAACACATTTTCGAGCTTTCAGAGTTGACTTCATTCTTGTAGTTGTGACCGTGGTTGGTCAATTTAGAAATAATATGAGCGCAACTTTCAATGCTATGGCTAGAGAGGATACCACTCTTGATTCAGCGATTTGAAGTTGTTGCTGCTGAAAGTCTAGATACTGAGCTTACAGCTGGGGCAGTCTAGAATGTATTTTGACATCATAACAGATGAATATTTTGCTGATATTGTTGGTTGTAGTCAATTCTTGAAGAAATTTGATAGAGATGGCTAAGATAATATGAGCTTTCCATTGAGATTTTGTCCTTGTTGGAAGAGTTGATTTAGGAGGCATAGAGATTGCATGGCCACTTGTAGGATTGGCTACATGACTATAATTGTATTGATAGAGTCGTAAGTGATGATCATATTGCTGGATCTGATAGTACTACTGGAGTAAGAAAATAGGTGTTGCCAGACATGTAGAGATTCAGTGTAGTAGAAAGTTCCCTAGCTGGAGTAGTAGATTTGATTTAATTGGTGGAGTGACAGGTCTTCATGTAGATCTATATGTAGTCTTCTAAAATAGATAGTGAGACCAAGCCCCCAAGTGTAACATCACTGCAACTTTGATGATAACGCTGCAAAGATCCCAACGGTGTGATGCATAAGACCGCTATGATTCCAAAGTGTAGTGCGTGGGACTACCATGGCTTTAAAGAGGGTGCGTGGGACTTCCATGGCTTTGAAGAGGGTGCGTAGGATTACCACGGCTTGATATAATAGTACTCCAATGAATCGAGCTTCATTTGTTACTTGTAATATTGTGAGAGTGCTGAATTGATGAGTAATATGTTCTTGAAAAAAGTTGGCCGCTACTGGGCCAATAGACATGTATAGTGGAAATGCCTCCGTTGATATTGTTGTGATAAATATCCAATTGCAGCCCCTAAAGATGGAAACTTTGGATTGATAAGACCAAGCCCCCAAGTGTAGAGAGGCCTTGGATAAGCATATATTAGCAAGTGAGGAGTACCTCGAAAAATTTAGAAATAAAATTGGCACTTTGTTGCTTGAAATAGTGTAGGTACTTGTGGTAATGATCTTGTATGATTTTTGCTTGATTAAGCATGCTGGATCAATAAGTCTGTCTGCTAGAGGCATCTATTTAGACTGATGCATTTGCTGGAGTTCTGAATATGAGTAGCTGGAGTTTGTTTAGTCTGCACAGGCTAGCTGCTGGGTGTGTGTCAGTTTACTGCTGGGGGTAGTCTTTTCTTAGTTTGAATAAGTGGTTCATCTTTCCAGATGACTTTGTGATTTGTTGAATGTAATGACTATTGAGTAGATGATAATGATTGAAAACATTTGATCTTTGTGTCGTTGTCTATGAAGGAAATAGCATTGGCAGCTTTTAGGAAAGTATGGCTGGCATGAGTTCTAGCCATAAGATTGGAAATACCAGATTGATGGCGATGGTCTGAATCCAGCAATAGAATAGTGTGGTGGTAGCTTTCCCCTCGTGTTTAGGAAGTAAGTTCAGCTGAACCTCTTGTTGCCCTTAAGTAAGATCAAGGGTGACACTTGACAATGTCAATAAATGATTCTTTGTTGGACTTAGATAGTTTGGAGACTACTTCATCTCTCCCAGCGGTAGGTGGATACTTGTCAAGTTGTTGGCCATTAGCTTTTTGCATTTTTCACCATTTGCTAGGTTATGATTAGAAGTAACAAGGACTGTGGAGTACTCATCTTGCTTCCTAGCGATGTAAGGCTTTTACTGATGCAGTAACTTTTCAGATCTTTGCAGCAACTGGGTAGATTGTGTAATTTGAAGATACGACAATAAGTAGTTTGGAATAGTGCCACAGAATTGCTAGTTGTATTCAAGTAAGCCTTGGATCTGATTTTGCTTGTGGAGGGCAGCAAGAATGATCCTTAATTCTTCATGAGAACATTTTTCAGCAAAGATTCCCCAGCAATGGGAGTAGGTTGAATAGTAGTGCAGCAAAATGTTGGCATGATCCGAGATGTATTAAGAAAGTTCTCTTGCAAAGTTCTCCACTTCTTGAATGTAGGCCTCGCATAATAACCTGTATGCTAGTGAAATAGAGATAATTGCCATGAGATTTTAGTGAGATAAAGATAATTGCTATGAGATTTACATGGGCTTTGACAAGTAATTGCCATAGGCTTTTAATATGGGATTGAATTCCATTGATAAAACAGTTTTTCTATGGACTTGAATCATGAGCTTTTGAAATATATTGTTGCCAAAGTATTAACTTTGGGCCTTGAGCATAATATAATATTAGTTGCCAAATAATATTTGGGCTTTTATGAAATAATTATTTGTCAAAAAAGTAGTAGTTTTGGGTTGTTGATAAAATGTTGCAAAAATAGTATTGGGCTTTTGTAAAATATTGCCAATGATAGCATTTGGGCTTTGCAAAATTTTTCCAAAATAGTATTCGGGCTTTTGATAGAATATTGCCAAGAATAGTATTTGGGCTTTTAGTATTTATAAAATTTTGCCAAACTAGTATTTGAGCTTTTGATAAAATATTGCCAAGGATAGTACTTGGGCTTTTGATAAAGTATTGCCAAAAATTTGGACTTTTAGTAGTTTTTTGTAAATAGTTGCCAAAATAATATTGCGCTTTTAGAAATAGTTGCCAAAATATTATTTGGGTTTTATTAAAATAGTACCAAATTATTATTTGGGCTTTGTAAAATAGGTGTCAAATTATTATTTGGACTTTATGAAAATAGTGCCAAATTAGCATTTGAGCTTTGTAAAATTTTGTAAAAATATTGCCGTGTAGCAACGGACTTAGTAAGAATGCTGTATAGCAATGGGCTTTAGAGGTGCCGTGTAGCAACGGGCTTTGTAAGAGTGTTGTGTCACAACGGGCTTTAGGGTGTCGTGTAGCAACGAGCTTTAGGGTGTCGTGTAGCAACGAGCTTTAGGGTGTCGTGTAGCAACGAGCTTTAAGGTGCCGTGTAGCAACAGACTTTAGAAGTGCCGTGTAGCAACGGATTTTGTAAGAGTGCCATGTAGCAACAGACTTTGTAAGATTGCCATGTAGCAACAGGCTTTCTAAGAGTGTTGTGTGGCAACGGGCTTTGTAAGGATGCCGTGTAGCAACGGGCTTTGTGGAGAGTTTTGTTGGGCTTTTTGGGTTTTGCCCACAAGGTAAACGAGTTTGAGTTTTTTTATAGAGATGGTATAATTTTGTGACTCAATATGGTAATGGTATGGTAAGTATTTGTGTGGGCCCAAAACAATTATGGTGCTTGTATAGAGAGAATTTGTGGGAGCTCAAGTTGGGTAATAATGTGGAGAATATTTGGGTAATATGTGGGAAGTATTTGTGGGGTTATTTGAGTATTTTGTATTTAGTGAGTGGGCAAATAAGGATTTGAGATGTAATAATTCATCCAGCTGAAGAAGTGTTTTCTGCTAGGGCTTTTTGACTGAACTGCTGGGGAAGAAAATAGATTGTTCAGCAAAATGAGGGCTTTCTGCTTGATGAGGCTTGCTGCTACGGAAGTGATGGATAACAATAAATATGTCTAGCAGCATGAAGGTTTGCTGCTAATTAGGCCATTGGTTGTTGGACTGTTGGATAATAAATCTGCCCAGCTCTATGAGGGTTTGCTGATAAAGCCCTCTAATGTTGAACTACAAGGTAATAGTGCAACCAAAGAAGGGTAATCTGTTGCTAAAACCATTTGCTGCTAGAGAGACGAATGTGTCCAGCGGTAAAAAAGGTTGCTGTTAATTAGACCTTTTTTTATTGGACTGCTGGATAATAATAGATCTGCCTAGCTGTGTGAGGGTTTGCTGACAAAGCCCTTTGATGTTGAACTGCTGGGTAATAGTGCAGTCATAGAAGGGTAATCTGTCGCTGAAGCCCTTTGCTACTGGAGAGATGAACATGTCCAGTGGTAAAAAGGGTTTCTACAGCTGAGTCCATCTATTGCTGGAATGGTAGATAATAACGGAGACCCCCAGCAGTAAGAAAGGTTTCTACTACTGGGGCCTTTCTGTGGCTGGAATGATAGATAATAGCGGAAACCCCCAGCGGTAAGAGAGATTTCTGCTGCTAAGGCCTTTATGTGGCTGGTGTGATGGATAAAAGTAAATATTCCCAGTGTTAAGAGGGTTTTCTACTGCTGAGGTCCTTTGTGGCCGGTATGATAGATAAGAGTGAATATCCTCAACGGTAAGAGGGTTTTTTGCTGTTGCGACCTTCTATGGCTGGAATGATGGATAAGAGTGAATATCTCCAGCGGTAAAAGGGTTTTCTATTGTTGTGGCCCTCTGTGGCTGGTATGATAGATAAGAGTGAATATCCCCAGTGGTAAGAGGGTTTTTTGCTGCTGAGGCCCTTTGTGGCTGGTATGGTTAAAGAGCTTCTTGTGTGGGGTCAATAAGCTCATAATAAGAACGTTGTAGCCAGGGAGCTGTTTGAGTGGCAGAGAGACATGTGGAATAGCATATCCTTGAATAAATATGAGATAATATTGTTGTAACTCAGCATCGTGAGTTGCTAAATCAAGAGATTTTGAGTATTAGGAGTCGAGTTCTCCTTTATGATATGTGATTCTTGACTTTGGGGGCACGATGTGGTGATACATGCAACTCCCTAGTGGAGTCGCCAAATGTTTGGAGCCTTTTTCGGTTGTTCGGCCACGTATGGTCCTTTGGAGGGGTGACCTTACTAGGCCCGGGTTCTTTTTAGGGTTGCCTCTGGAACTCAACATTGGGTCACGTGGTCCAACGACTACCGGCGTATTTTTAAGCCTACAAAGTCATTAAAGCCAAAGTCTAAGAATCACGATAATGGTTGAATAAATATGTAATACGCGTTTGATATGATAGCTTTGATTAGTAGTTGTAATGACAGTTGAAATAAAGTAGTATTTATTTAGAGATAAAGTAATCATGTACTTAATGATGTAAATTTAAAGATATGGGAGCAAAGTCACTTATCTTTATATGGTTTATAGCTCCAGCTGTGTAGCATTAGTGAGCTGATAGGTTTCAGCAGAATGCCAGCGGTAGAGGCTAGTTAAACTTGGCCCTCTTATCATGCATTTAAATGAGTTTAAGCCTTGGTTAATAGTTTCTTTACAAATGTTACAAAATATAAATACATGATGAATTTTAGTGTAAGTATTTACATTTTAATCACCAAATTATTGATTTTGAAGATAGTTTTGAATACTTTTCTAAAAAATATGGGACACAAAGGTTATTATTTGATTATTTCTTACTTCCTTGTATGTGGTTTTTCTACTATAAATATGGTTAGAGAAGCTTTTGATTTTGGAACATGATCCTCTCCGTGATTTTAGAATGTTTAGAAAAATATTTAAAATGATAGAGATTTAACAAGAAAAAAGAAACATGTGTGCATACTTGAAACTATTCAAGAATAAATTCATAATTCGGGAATTATATAATGTAAAAGATAACAAGATATTTATAATTATTCAAAAATATGATATTGAAACTTTGAAAGACCGGAACAATTACGATGTTCCATGAGTTTTCTAAAAAAGATAAAAATCAATTATTACTACGAGTGTGACAACTAAACTAAACAAAGAGGATAAAAGCTTTATTTAAAAAAAATATGTTGTGAGTTGTGACTAACTATAATTTTTTTTCACTTTTGTTTTGGCTAGAGTAAGAGCTTGTGACTAAGCCTACTTTTTTGCTTTAAAAAAACTTTGATGTTCATTTCTAATACTAATGGATTAGATCATTTTCAAAGTCGTGCCATCCAAACTTATCAACTTCCTAGTTTCTACAAACTTTTTTCTTTATTAGAGACTAGAGCGTAGCTTTTGAAGTGTTTTGACCTCTATTGGCCTATAGAAATGAACGGAATCATTGAAGCACGACAATTCTTAAGCCATGGCGGTAGGTCCTGTGCAAATAGGTCCTTTCTCTAGATTTCAATTGTTTCGATTTTATTGGATGTTCCGAAGTAACCAATATCAGAGGATCTAACAGTCCCTTTCTGTTTTGTTGGGTTTTTTTTATTTTTTATAATATTAAGAATAATCTAAACAAGAAAGACAATGTTGTGACCTTATCATTTGTTTGTTTCTTAAAAAAAAGACATCAAAATCAGTAATTTATAATGTGTGGAAATCGATAACTTGTTTACCAAAAAAAAAAAAAAAAAAAGAAACCGATAAGTTGCTTTGGAACTCGTCGTAAATTTGTCTCCAAAAAGAGGGTTTGTCTATAATTTTAAAAAGAATTAGTTGTTGGGAAAAGACAAAAATTTTCTGATTATAATATGCTACAATTAGTGCATTTTACACAATTTAGAATATTTGAACGAGGTCCTATTTTTTATGTAGACAAAGATGAGAGAGTTCGTGCTTTATAGCTTGGCCTTTTTATGTATTTTAATTGAGAAGAAAATTCATGATTTTGAACATTATTTACTCTATGTGTAAAAATTTTACCATTTGAGCAATAGATGATCTTTAATCGGTTGATTATCTATAAATTAAAGTAAAACACAACCTAAATCTCAAAACTTTTTTTTTTCCTTCCGTGATTTGTTACTAACTTTTTTTTTAGGTAAGTAATTTCTTACGAACTATGTTTTATATTCATTTAACTAACATTATCACAATATATTATCTTTCAATATTTGGATGGTTTATTGGTATATAAATTACAGAATCAAAGTTAAAAATATTCATTTTGAGGTGGATTTAAGATTATATTGAATGGTATGCCAAAAAAAGAAAGGAAAAGATTATATTGAATGGACTTCTTCCATTTCTTTAAACATAAAAGAAAAGGAATTTTATTGGTCCCAAGTTGGGCCTTATTTCGTGTTTCTTGGAAGCCCACAAAGTTGAATTTTAGTACCCGATAAATTACAACAACTATTCTGGCTGGGCCCCTTCAAAATTCAATTCACCTATAAAACACCGAAAGATTTTGACAAAGTCTTAAAATACTGCACTATAAACAAATCCTAGGATGCCATGTATGCGAAATTATCATAATACCAAACATTCTTGACTTAATGCTCATGAAGAAACAAAATTGCAAGCTGGTCCTTGAGCTGGGTTATGCTCTTGCAACTTGCAAAGTATATGGTACTAGTAGGATGCCAAGTTTTAAGTGTTACTTTCTTGTAATATGTAATCCTCACATAAGTGAAGTGAAAAAGAAGTCATGAATTTGATAAATGTATTTGCAAATTCAGGAGTTACAACAGAGGATCCAGAGGGTGATTGATAAATGGGGACCTAACGGGAATCACTCTTCGGAGGCAGATTATAAAGAGGAAATGGCCAAAATCAGAAACAGACATATGTTAAATGTATAAAGTGTGAGAGAAAGACTGAAAGTCTGTATATTGATGTGTATAACAATGTACAATAGAGAGCCTTATATAGGCTAGGTATGTGTGCAGTACAAGCAATATGAATAAACTACAAGTATAATATACTGGGCCAAGCCCAATGGGCTAATCTAATCTAAGCTATACATTAACAACATAGTTGACTTTCATGGTGAAATGGTGCTCTTAGTAAACTACAGCAATGTCAATTACATAGGTACCAAATCAGGCTAAGCTAACTCCTTTTAGAGACCAAGGCACAAATTTCTTTTTCTTTTTTTTTTTTTTTTTTTTTTTGGTGACGATAAAAATGTTGATTTGATGAGAAATTAAATTCACTACTAGATTACTAAAAAATTTGAGTTTTGTAGGGTTCGCCAAGATCTTAAAGAAGTATGACAAGCGAACAGAAGGCCTATGGCGCTTGCCATTCATTCAGAAGGTATTGCAGCAGCCTTTCTTTACAACCGATCTTATTTGGAAACTTGAAGCAGTATTCCCAGTTGAAGATGAAGAGAAAACTAGAGAAGCAAGGGAAGCAATAATAGTTGCAGGAGAAGGAATTTTTAGGAATACTGTTGCAGCCCTTCAGAGCATGCAAGAGATTAGAAGAGGAAGCTCTACTTATGGTCACTTTTCAATGCCTCCACTGAACTTGCCTGATTCTGAACTCATTCAGTCAGTACAACTTAATTCTCCTATACCCATTGTGTAATATAGATGAAATGTATAAACAATAACAATTCTATAACACGGTAGTTGGTTAATAACTTCACACTCCCTATGCTTTAGGGGATACATGCTGTAATCAAATTTTAGTATATTTACTCCTGGAGAGTTGAAGTTAGTTTTTGGGAATCAAATTTAGAAGTCGTTTGAATAGAATTATTATAAATTTCACTATACATTGCATGTGATTTTAATTACTAGATCAGATTTGTTAAAGATATTAAGGTCCAATCTTAGTCGAAGTCCTAGTCTATCATATAACTTTAACCCATGTTTATTTGTATCTAATATTACTTGGAATTCAAGCAAAGTACTCATAATCTTGCTTGATTCTGATCCTACTTGTAATGCAAGTATTTACCCATGAGTTAGTCTATAATTAGTAGCTTTTCATGGATTCATTATAAAACATATAATTTAAATGTGGCTATCAAGTTTTTTTTTTTTTGGGGGGGGGGGGGGGGGGGGGGCGGGGGGGGGGGGGGGGGGTGTGGGGAGGGGAGAGAGAGAGAGGGTGGGGGAGTGTTAGGTTCTAAATATTTAGGAATAGATGTTTAGGTTCTAATTTTATGTAAGTTGGCAAAGAATGCTAAAACATGTCTAGTTTAATATTTCTAAGTCTTAGAACAGTGTGAGGTTCTATAACCTTCTAACTCAACAAGAATCCACTAGAAAGATCAATAACTATTGATGATCTAAAGTTTTGAGTGAGATCTTAGAATTACAAATATGGGTGTTTGTGTGTGACAAATTCAGACAAAGAAGTTTGTGGATTCGAAGCTGCATGTGGTCACGTAAGTAAGTGCTACAAGAGATAGCTTTAGATTTAGGGAAAAATCTATTGTAAAACTTCCATTCTATATATTGAATTTGTTGCCTTGAGGATGGTTTAGGTTAAATCCTCCTAATGTTTTTTACCTTGAAACAATTGAAACTGAACGATTTCATTAGTCTTCTTGGGTCATCATATCGCTTGTTTTCTTTACTTTTTTGCATTAAGTGATATGATTGTTTATATTTAACCTAGATTTGAATAATAAACCTAAGTATCAACTAAGTGTAAATGGGTCTAAATAATCTAACAAGTGGTATCAGAGCTAAGGTCATGAGTTCGAGTCACGAAAGTATTATTGTGAGGGAGGGATTGTTGGGGAGACCATAATTCGACTGTATCATTGTGAGAGAGGGATTGTTGGGGGGACCACAATTTGATTTCTTACAACTACTCTAAAAATATGCCCGCAAAGCACGTTGTCGAATGCCATAAAAATTTGAATGTGTCTTCCTTATTACCAATTGATTTTGAAGTGGAATTGCATAGCTCATGGTCCAATAGGAAGGCATGGGGTTGATGTAGGCTTTTAAGGTCGAACCATGTTAATTCCCAATATTTTCTCTTTCTATCTTTACCTTCTTTATTTTCTTTTTTATATTTTTCTCATGTACTTATCATGATATGATAGTTGTCTTCTCTTCCTAACATGGTATATGAGTTATGATTTATATTTTCCAACATAGTATTGGAGTCAAGCTTTAGTCTTTTCAAAAAAAAAAAAAAAAAAAAAGTTAAGCTTTAGTAGCCTCCACTAATCCATATTTCTAATTGTTAGGCACGCATCCCGATTTATCGCCCATCACGAATAGCATCTAAGTTTTCTCCTTTTCGTTGTCTTTGCTAGCCATTCCTAATGGCTTAATTAGTCTTGATTTATCCTCTGTCGTGGATAACATCTTGAGAAGTTCTTATCAGATCAGATATGATATTTTCTGATAAAACAATTTTTGATGATTTCAACTACATTCTATAGCCATAGGCAACGTGCATATTCTAGCTTTTGTATTGGGTTTTTGGCTTTTCTTCTAAACAAGTGTCTTCTATCATCTTATTGAATTTCGCTTTGGTCATGCGTTTTTATCATCTTTAGCGTTACTTAGATCATGTCTTTAATCATTCCACCTTCAATCTAGATTGTCATATGCTCTTCATTTAGTTTGGTCTTACTTGTCCACACATCTAATGATTCTAATCATGATTTCCTACAAGGTCTCACTTTCTTTCCGAAGTCAAAAATATCAAGGCTCATAGGCCTAAGTCTGCTAAATATATAGCGAGTAAAAATGGAGTCATTGCTTTTAATTTTGCTAAAACTTCTGTTATGTCACGACACTAGCAACATATTACGTCATGTCACTAGCAAATCAATTTATTTTGTCTTAAATTTTTGGCTATTCCATCCCTTAGTTTACCAATCCAATTTTTACGATCTTTCTCTTCTTTTTCTTTTTTACTATTCTTTTCTCTCACAGTTTCATACTCTACAGTTACTCTTGCTCCAATCCTCTCTCTTCCATCTTAGTTAGTTTGCCGTTGTTAAGAATATAAAGTGAGAAAAAAAGACTGAATAGTTTGTATATTATGTGTGTATAACAATGTACAATAGATAGCCTTATATAGGCTAGGTATGTGTGCAGTACAAGTAATATGAGTAAACTACAAGTACAGTATACTAGGCCAAGCCCAATGGACTAATCCAGTCTAAGCTATACACTAACATCCCCCCTTAAACTCGGGGTGGCAAGGAGGAAGCCAACTGAGGTTTGGATATAAGATCTCGAAGACGACCAGGCGGGTGAGACTTGGTGAAGATATCAGCAGGCTGGTCAGCAGAGGAGATGGAGAACAATTTGAGATTGCCTTTCTTGAGATGCTGGCGAGTGATGTGGTTGTCGATTTCAATATGCTTGGTGCGTTCATGGAAGACATCATTGAGCAATGTAGATAGCACTACGATTGTCACAATAAAGAGGAGTGGTAGTGGGCTGTGGAGCATCCATGTCAGCCAAGAGCCAGCGAAGCCAGACAAGCTCACAGGTGGTGTCGGCAAGGGCACGATACTCAGCTTCAGTACTGGAACGAGAAACCACATCCTGCTTCTTACTACGCCACGAGACAAGAGAAGTACCCAGTAGGAAACAGAAACCTGTGATAGAGCATTGATTAGTTGGATCACCTGCCCAGTCCGCATCTGAATAGGTTTGAAGCTCGAGAGGAGTAGTGGAGACCATGATAAAGTGTGCCCTTGACATATCGAAGAATCCGAAGAACGGCAGCATAGTGAACAGAACGAGGGGCGTCCATGAACTTACTAACCATACCCACAGCATGGGAAATATCAGGACGAGTAACAGTGAGATAGATCAGACTACTAACCAACTGACGATAGTGAGGAGCATCGAATAGAGGTTCACCATCCAAGTGTGTGAGCTTGGCATTGTATTCCAAAGGAGTGGAAACAGTCTTATTGTCGGTGATACTGGCTTTGGAGAGAAGATCTGAAGCATATTTAGCCTAGGAAAGATAGTATCCATCAGAGGACGAGGTAACCTCAAGCCCAAGAAAATAGCTGAGAGTGCCTAGATCTTTCATCTCAAAATGCTGACTAAGGAAGTGCTGAAGAGAGCGGATACCTGCAGAATCATCTCTAGTAATAATCATATCATCAACATAAAAAAGAATAAGAGTGATACCAGCAGAGGATCTTCGGACAAAGAGAGCAGTGTCATGAGGACTCGAAGTGAAACCCTGCTGAGTAACAACTGAGCTAAACTTTTTAAACCAAGCTCAAGGAGCCTGTTTGAGGCAATAAAGAGCACGACGAAGGCGACAAACTTGATTTCCTAAGTGTGGATAGCCAGGGAGTGGCTGCATATAAACTTCTTCGTGGAGATCTCCATTGAGGAAAGCATTCTTCACGTCTATTTGATAATTCACGTCTATTTGATAAAGAGGCCAATGGTGAACAGCAGCCACAGCAATGAGACATCTGACATATGTAAGGTGAGCAACAGGAGCAAATGTCTCCTCATAGTCAATGCCATACTCCTTAGTAAAGTCCTTGGTAACTAAGCGAGCCTTGTACCGTTCAACAGATCCATCAGCCTTGGTCTTGATCTTGTAAACCCACCGACAACCTACTACAAACTGACCAGGAGGCAAATTAACCATATCCCAAGTGTGATTCTTATGAAGGGCATCTAGTTCTTCTTTTATAGCTTGCTGCCAAACAGAGTCAGTATGGGCCTCATGATAGGTGTGAGGTTCATAAAGGGTGGCAAGAGCAAAAGAGCAGTGATAATCAGTGAGATAAGGGGGAGGAATGCTTACCCGAGTGGAACGACGAAGTTCAGGACCAACAGGAGACTCAGGAGAGGGTGGTGCCACAGGATCCAAGACAGGCGGGTCATATGCCGGAGACAGAATCGAAGATGAGTCATCTGGAGAGTTAGCCAATGTTGAAGAATCCTCCACAAGTTCAGGATAGAGAAGGAGGAAAAGATCTATAAAAATGGGAGACTCTGAGGAAGAGGATGCAGGAAATTGCTGAAGACTCGTGAAAGGACGGTGTTCCCAAAATTCAATATGACGGGAGACACGAAGGCAATGAGAAATGGGATCATAGCAGCGAAACCCCTTTTGAGATACACCATAACCAAGGAAACAACAGAGACAAGCACGAGGCTAGAGCTTTGTTCGTTCATGAGGAGGAAGAGAGACAAAGCAAGCACAACCAAAAACCCGAAAAGTGGAGTAGTTAGGAGTTTGACCATAGAGAAGCTCGAATGGTGATTTGTTCTGTGTAATTGGTGAGGGAATACGATTAATGGTGTACACAGCAGTGAGTGCGACTTCACCCCAAAAGCGCTCAGGAAGAGAGGCAGAAATGAGAAGGGCGCAGACAACATCAAGAATGTGACGATGTTTTCGTTCTGCATGACCATTTTGTTGAGAGGTGTAAGGACAAGACCACTGAGGAAGGGTACCACGATTTTCTAAAAAGGACAGGGAAGATTTATCATTATATTCTTGAGCATTATCTGAGCGAAAGACTTTGATGGTGCGATTGAACTGTGTTTCAATCATTTTATGAAATTTTTGGTAAATAGACATAAGTTCAAACCTATGGTGAAGCAGATAAATCCAAGTATATCGAGAAAAATCATCTACAAATATGACAAAATATTTAGATCCCCCCTCAGTGGGAACAGGTGAAGGACCCCATATATCAGAATGTATAAGATCAAAAAGTGCAGAAGAAAAGGAGTCACTATTATTAAAGGGCAATTTTGTTGGTTTGCCAAAATGACAGGAAGTACAATCAAATTTTTGAAACTGAACTGAACCTAAATGGCCTTGAGAAGCTAACAACTGAAGACGAGATAAGGATGGATGACCAAGACGAGCATGCCATAGATCAGGTGAGGAGGTGACAGTAATTGCAGTGGCAGAAACAACTTGTGAAGGAATCTTCAAGTCATGAACCTCAAACATGCGACCAACCTTACGGCCTGTCCCAAGCACTTGACCCGTTCGGGAATCCTGCACATCCACACCATGATTAATAAAAATAAGATTTATGCCTAATTCACAAAGTTGACCAACAGAAAGCAAATTGAGGGATAGCTTTGGAATATGAAAAGTATCATTAAGGGATAAACATGGAGAAGAGTTTGTTCCTTTATGACTAACAGGCATAGGAGTTCCATCAGCAGTCTAAATGGTGATTGGATGTTCTAAGGGTGCCTTATTAGAAAATTGGGATTCATTAGGAGTCATAGGGTTACAACATGCAGTATCAAAAAAACTAAGGTTGTTTACCTGAGGTGACAGAAAGGGCAATAGAAGTGCGGGATAAAACTTGTTGAACTACTGCCTCAATATCAGCCGTAGTAAGTGAGGAGGCCAAAGATGGACCTGTAGGAACCGATGGATTTGAAGGACATACAGCAGCTGCCCAAGTAAAAGAAGCTTTATTCTGCTCTTGCATAAATTTCTGCAGTTTGCGACAAACTGAGATGTCATGGCCTTTGGCACGGCAAAACTTGCAGCGTGTACCTTTGGAGGATTGAGAGGTGGGACGCCCAGAGTTTATTCGTAGAGGAGCAGTGAATGCAGTAATGGGAGGCTGTGGAGATGATGTAGCCAATACATGATCAGATGGTGGCATGTGATAAGTAGGTCGACGGTTCTCCTTAGAAATGAGCTCCTTGACTGCAGCATCAAGAGAAGGAGTAGGAGACCGGCTAAGCAAAGAAGCCATAGTAGGCTCAAAATCCTCACGTAAGCCCATCATGAAGTGCATAAATTTAAGGCAATCTCGATATTTGGCAAAGAGCTCAATGTCCTTAGAACACACTAGTGGAGGATCTGCAGCAGAGAGTTGTTCCCACATAGTACAAGTTTGCAGCAGAGAGTTGTTCCCACATAGAAATAGACTGACCTGTCTCTTGGCGCATTTGATAAAGCTTTGACTCAATGTGGAATTCCAAACTTGAGTCATTAGTACAATTGTAGCGATCAGCCAGAAATTTCCAAGCAACTTCAGCAGTCTCAAGACGAGGAAGAAGATTATGAATGGAGGGAATAGAGGTATTGATAAACCAAGACAAGATCTTACTCTGAATACTCTCCCATTCCTCTAAGCGTTCTTCATAATCATCCGTTGTAACAGCAGTAGTCTTAGAGGCATCTTCGGTAGCTGTGGCTGTGGACTTAGGTTTTGGTACTAGCTTAGGAATTGAATCAGTCACATATCTCCACAGTTTACGACCCTTGAGAAAGACAGTCATATTCTGAGACTATGCATGATAGCTAGCAGGACCATCCAACATAATGGTGATAGGACATATGATATCTCGATCATTTTGTTGAGCCATAATGAATAAAATGACCAAAAAGTGGGATTTAGAGACCTCAAATGAAGAAACGGAGCCCAAAATCAGAATCTACGCGAAAAACTGAGCAAGACAGGCTAATTTGAAAAATTTTGACCTTGGTCAACGGCGGCGGTCAACGGTCAACGGTCAGTTGACGTCACTAGGGCTAACGTGTGCTGACGTCACTAGTGTTGACGTGTGCTGATGTCACTAGGGCTGACGTGGCGAAGCTCAATGAAAGGCGCGTGGGGCGCGTGAAGGAGCGTGAGCATGGGTTGTGGCGCGTGTGAGCGCGCGTCACTACAACATCGATTCTTCTGGTGGCGCGTGGGGGCGCGTGCAGGGTCGGATGCAGGCGATTCTGGTTGGGTTTTTCTCAGAATTGTGATATGTATTAATCTGTGCTCTCAGTTTGGCAAGCTGATGGATAGAAAGACTAGATCCGAGAGTTTTGGTGCTATGGGTCTGACGGCGGTAACTTGCTTCTGACAGTGGGCACTGGACGAAGACAAAGGTAGCGGAAAGACACCAGAGAAGACCACAGGTGCCAAAAAGTCAGAGCATTGGCTTTGATACCTTGTTAAGAATATAAAGTGAGAAAACAAGACTGAATAGTCTGTATATTGATGTGTGCATAACAATGTACAATAGAGAGCCTTATATAGGCAAGGTATGTGTGCAGTACAAGTAATATGAGTAAACTACAAGTACAGTATACTAGGCCAAGCCCAATGGGCTAATCCAGTCTAAGCTATACACTAATAGCCGTTACACTTATTAGTCCAACTTTTCTTCTCATTTTTTGACTCTTTCTCTCCCATATTTCAGACCTTATCGTGACTTTACTCTAACCCTTCCTCTTCCATCTTCTTTCTCATATTAATTTACTCTTCCTCCTTGTACTATTTTCTCTCCCATTCCTTTTATGTTCTGCTTACAAAATAAAAAGGTGATTAATCTCTCTATTTTTTTCAATTTTTGTTTTTGTTTTTGTCATCTATGTGATGGATTTTTAATTCTTTCTTTCAACTCTATTTCAGTTCAATGCGTTTTATTGTTTTTGGCAAATCAATCTTAGCTTATGTTTGTGTGTGTGTGCATATGTGTGTGTTGATTCACCATTATAGGCCCTCTGGCTTTTATCATTTTCGTTTGATTTTAGTTTGGGATAATATTTAGTTATTATGAAAGCAAGAATATGAGTTTCAAACATTACTTGGCTATGTATTTCAATAGAAGTACCAATTATCTAAGTAATTGCTTATGCCAAACTCTACCTATCATGTATGATAATGTTATTTTTGAGGTGTAGTTAAATAAAATCTTTATAAGTTTCATCCCATTATCTTTTATATCTATTTCTTTATATAAAATATAAAAGCACTTTATGCATGGGTTAAAGGTAGGTACCATGCACTCAAATCATTGAAGTTATAATACAACAGCCTATTTTTATGTTATGACTAGATTACTACATGTCTACATCAAATGCTTATACATATATTTGAGCGTATGAACTGAAGATTTGCATTTTGTTATACCCTCATCAGTTGATTTCTTATGCCTTATTGAGTTTGGCTTATTAGGCAAACGTTTCACATAAAATACATTATCACAAAAGGTACACAACTATCTCAGTGTACAAGGACAATATAAACAAATATATTATTTTTATGATTATGCATTCCATGATGCTAAAATATTTGATATTCTTTAAAGTGTACCCTTGAAGGCACTTTTTAACAAATATGTAGAATAATTCAGCTTTTAAATTGTTGAAATTAGAGAAATTAAACCTAGATGTGTTAACATTTGGTTCAAAAATTTCCATTTCTTGGATTAGCCAGTTGTATAATTTTATTCCATGTTCACCATATCTAATCTTATTTGGAGTGCAAGCAAGATAGTCGTAATCTTATTTGCAATGCAACAAAGTAAATTTTTATTTTTATTTTTTATAATGCAACTAAAGTAATTCTAAAGCTACTTGTCGTACAAATATTTTAACTTTGGGTTAGTCTATAGTTACTCTAAGATTTAGCCTACTGTAAATACCTTCCAATGGGTTCATTGTAATATATAGAATTTATTAGTAAAGATGTAATCATCAAGGGACTACCATTGTGTATGAATGCCTCTTTAAGTCTAAACTACGTTCATTCCGTACTATGTTTTCTCTTTATTTCTCTCTCTATCTTCTTTATTTAATTCTTTATATTTTTTGATATAATTTATCATAGTATCGTATCTATGTTTTATCTTTTCTAACATGATATCAGATATATGTTTTTTTCTTCCTATAAAAAAAAAAAAGATATATGTTATTTCTTTTCTAATAAGATTTACCCATATAGTTAAATAATATTATTAGGTTTATTTTTGTTACCATAAAGTTGTGATTTCCAACTAGCCTTTGTTGGTTTTAATTTCGTACCAAATTTGATTGTAATTCAATCAATCATTTTCTTGTATTTATGTGGGTTTAATTGTAAGGGACGAGTGTGAGAGATTGATGAAAAATCAAGCTTGCAATGAAGATTAGTGCAGTTTCGTGATTAGTTCGCAAGAAGCTCGCGAGTAAAGGTTCCCGCAAAAAGGCCACGTGTGAAGCACGTAATTAGAAGTTGAAGAGTCATGCCAACTTGTTATTTTGCGATTACTTTGCAAGAAAGACCATCTCACGAGGTATCCGCGAAACTCTTTGTTTGGAAAACATAAAGAGTGCTTTCCGAAATTCTTTATGCACACTATATATACTTTCTTTACCCATGAAATTGTAAAGAATCCTTTTCAGAGAGAAAACCCGAGCAAAACACTTGAGAGTTAGAGATTGTCATATTCACAATCATCTACACAAATTCTCTTGGTTTTCTTCTACTCATACCTCTTCATTTTCATATTCTTGAGAGATTCTTAGCCTAAACACATACCTCACCCATCCTGAGTGTTGAGAGATGTTTTGATGACTTTGGGAAGTATTGGAAGAAGCCATTAAGTGACAGATGTAATCGGGCAGAATTGCGGGATCCGGATAACTATTGAAAACAAGACTCCGAGAAGCTCGTTGGTAGTAAGTGCTTAGACAGCTCAAGTACATTAAGTAGATTAGGCTTGGAGGGTCTGTTCGATATTCATGTACTCCAACTTATTCACTAATAAACCGATTTCTACTTGGAGGGTTGTGGAGAGGTTTTTCACCGAGTACTTCGGTTTCCTCTTGGACCTCTTCAATAACACATCTCGGTGTTATCTTGTGTTTGCATTTCTCTTCCCTACTCTTAAACTTTACATTTATTGCTTATTGTACTTGCTTATGGTTTAGAGTAGTGTTACCTGTTTATTACGCTTCATTTACTCTTGTTCCACACTTAGATAAGTTAGAGTAAAAGAAATTAAGCCATATTTTAAAATTGGGGCACTAAATAAGCATTAGTGTTTTCACACTAATTGAGCTTTCAGTTACAAAACACAGCAACGGGAAAAAGTGTGATTATTTATGGCATACCTAGCATGTTGTTGAGCCACTATGAAGTATGAACCAAGGTTGTTTCAAGCTACCTAAAATGGCTCTCCCCTCTCATTCCAATCGTTCAAGCACCAACTTTCCTGTTCTGCGTTCCTCCATGAATTGAATGCACACTACTACACTCATTGCTCACAATCACACTGAGAGAACACTCTAACCACACACACACACACACACACACTTTAACCCCCCCTCCCCCCCCCCCCCCCCCCCCACACACACACACAGATTGCTGGACTAGTGAATGAGCTGTTTAATTTTTATGTTGTTTTTAAATGGACAACAGCCCACGATTATGATCTAGAAGGATCAATACAAATCATACGAGAAAGGAAAATGTAATTGTTATTGGTAAATTTCTATATTACCAAGGCCTTTCATAAAACTCAAAGAGTAAATTTCTATATTACCAAGACCTTTTACAATTTATGGCCTAAATAGGAAAATAAGTGAAGTATTTTTATTTATTTATTTAAGGACAAAGTTTAGCTACAAATAACTTGCTTTAAGAAAATTAATATTATTACATATTTTAAAAATCTAACCATTGAATTACATGTTCTTTATACTCTTATAATATACATGTCAAATTTTGTGTCAATTAGATATTATTTACCATATAAGTTTATATTTTATGCATAATTTTAAACTATAAAAAACTTGCAATTTAAAAAATTTATTAATGACATAGCCATCAATGTTTAATTTTCTAGAAATTTTGCAAGTATAGAAGATATAAGGAAAAAAAATGTAATTTAATAATGGATTTGTCAAAATTTACTTCCAATAAAAATATATTGAGTAAAGTTGTAACCTTAGGCTAAACTTTATCATTTATTAAATATCATTATAATATGTTTATTTTAACAAATATGCAAAAATAGCAATTAATTTTTTGTATTTATAATTGCCCAACTCGTTGTTTTTTTATTCATTTTATTATTTATTTATTTATTTATATGAATATAGCATGAACCCAAACCAAGTCCTCCCTATCATCACTCTTTGTAATAATTTGACTATTTGATTGTAATGTACCCTTATACAGTTCCAAAATTATAATGCTAGTGTATTGTCTGGTTAAAAAAAAAAAGTAGAGAAGAAGATATTGGTCGACCCTTGTTTTGGAGCTGCTTATGTACGTGAGAAATTAAGCGGATTCTGGTGTTTTAGGCAACTTGTTTGTAGTATTATACAATTCCACTCTATGATCAATGGAGTATTTCTTTGATTCCATAGGAGAACAGCAAATTTTGTATACTCTCTCTCTCTAATGGTGACTCTACGCCTTGTTCAATAGGCAAAGCTCCTCCACAAACTTACAAACCCATTTTTAATTTCTTATCCAAGAATCTAAACGCGCATCAAGAGTTCCCACGTCTGTAGCAACTGTCAAACTCTGGATCACATTGGTAATGGCTTCAAGTTTGTAAGAATTACCACCGCTCACCCTTGGTATGATGGTCACTCTAAAAGTATAAATGTTTGTGGGATGTGGGAGATAAGAACTGGGGTTCAAGTCTTTAGGAGAAAATTTCACACACATGTACACTTAGATTAAGCTAGAATTGAAATTCTATCTTGTATATAAAAAAAAAAAAATAAATAAAAAGTTTGTAGGGATTAATTGGTCAACCATGAAACTTTTGACAAAAAAATGACACGTTCAAAGAGAACGAGCGAGCTCATAATCATAAAATATTGCATGTGACATATTAATGAAAGGGGTTGAAAAAGATTTGAGGTAATATTTAATTGGGTGTATTTAATATTCTATGCAATATTTAATTGAATTATAAAGCTGAAACATGGGCGGTCGTTTTAAACTTGCATTTACTTTTAATTTTTCCAGGTTTTCTTCTTCATCACATGGTCTATCATATCCCAAGCCTTGATCCTAGAGGTTCTTTGCTTTATCCGTCGAATTTGACCTTTTGGGTGATAGACTCGATCTCAAAACAATCTACTGTTTAATATGCTTAAAATTATGACAATTTCTACTCTCTCTGTCTCATATAAGTATTGGCATAGGTTTTGGGGAAGAAATGATGCTATATCCTATGATAATTATATGTTTAAGCTATGCATATCTTTTCTGCTCAAATAGTTGTTTCGTTTAGAGTGGCTGTTCGAAGATTTTTCATGTGCAGAGCTGCATGGCAATAAGATGGATTTTGCAAAGTTAGAAGTGTTTACATCAGAGGACTTAAAAGCGTGCACCAACAATTTCAACATCAAAAGCCTCGTTGGAGTAATTCAATTTGGCAAATTATATAGGGGAAAGATAAAAGGAGTCATGACTGGAACAGAAGATCAAGATGTAATGGTAAAGATATGGGATATGAAATCCGAAAACATGACTTTCCTCCCATATGATGAGTGTTTGATGGTTAAAGTAAGTTATTGAATTGGTTCTCTCTCTCTCTCTCTCTCTCTCTCTCCAAGAAAAAATTGACTTATGTCGTGGTTGTTAATTAGTTATTGGTTTGGTATGTGTCGAAGGAAGAAGTTGAAATTTTAACAAGGGAAATGTTAACGAGTTCCCTAAGGGCACTCATTAAAAATCCATTTAAAGAAAGTTTTTATTTCACTTTTATGAGAAATGTAAAAAGCTGTTAAAATATTAATTACTTTTTTTTCATTTTCCATACAAACTTTCTTTAAATAGATTCTTAATGAGTGCCCTTAGGGCACTCGTTAGCATTTCCCTTTAAACAAATCCAACTATGGACAGTCATCCCAACTTGGCAAAACTGATTGGTTATTGCTTTGAAGAAGAAATAAAGGGTGTTGTTCATGACCTCAGTCCACTAGATAGTTTGCAGAACCTAATGGTGAAAGGTACACTCAATTGATGTTTTGTATCTTTATTTCCTTAAAAGTTTTGCTTCTCAAAACGTTGTCTTGAAATAAATGAGGGAATACTTTGTTATATGGGAAAGAAAAAAAGATCTTTCATCAACATACATCTTTAAAATTCAAAAAAAAAAAAAAATTTTAAATTCAAATTATCAAGTAGAAGCAACTTGTGCAATGTGACACAATCATGAAATGATGGATTTGCTTGTGCGCAATAACATCCGCATAAAATTTACCATTGTAGATGAGAGGCTATGTTAACTGCACTTGTATGTACATTCTAAAACTGGAACTTCATGTGCACTTCAGTAAAACAAAAAAATACACATGGTTGATAATTTTTTTTTTTTCTCTTTCCGGGGTGGAATTATATGGATAATTGTCCCCTCCCCCGCCCCCCATTTCTTGATGTATTACATAGTCGTTGAGATTCTGGTCAAGTTGCTTTCAATAATGGATACTTATTTGAGGTTTTTAGATCTCGTATTGTGCTGTACATGATTTGTTGATACACCACTGCCTAATTGCTAATCTGTATGTACACACAAATACAGATGATCTCAACTGGCTTCAGAGGATCAATGTTGTTCTTGAAATTGCGCACCTCCTTAAATTTCTTCATGGTCAGGACAAGCCTTATCTGATCTAAAATATCAATGCATCTCATATAGTGGTCGATTGAGTCAGGCTTAAATCTTTTTTCTTCTTACACACGAACTAATTGAAAGAAAGAAAAAAAAAAAAAAATTTCCCTTCAATTTATTGGTTTCCATGCCTTTGCAGTTTGCCTTGATGATATTAAGTCTTTGTGTGTGTGTGTGTTTGTGTTTTTTTTTTTTTTTTTTTTTTTTTTTTTTTTTAGGATTTCAAGCCAAAACTAATTGATTTTGGACAAATTGGCAAAGGGATAATTGGTGAAATGAGTAGGCAAAATAAGCAAATAACAATGCCTATACGCTGTCATGATCCATATTTTACTCTACGAGGTGCTTCCTCTTCCTCTTATTACCCTTTCTTTGGTTTCTTATTATTCAGTAATACTCACTCTTGTTTGATTAAAGATATTTTCTTTGTTTAGAATGTAATAGTTGTGGATTGAGAAACTGATGAAACAGGACACCCTGCAATCTATAGATTTGAAGGAAAAGGGAATTATACATGTGATAGATGAATAAATTAGCAGCTCAGCTGTAATAAGATAAATAATCTTAGTTCTAAATTTCTAATAGAAATGAGGAAGGACATGGTTTCAGCATGTAATAATTAATATAGCCCTATATATTTGTTGAATGAGTCCTATCATATGTATATGAGGCTTTGTTCAGTTGAGTTTAATCTTTAAAAGTTTATGATAGTTCACTGAGATTAGAAACCCATCAAAATATGCTACTTTCTCTTAGTTATGAGGCTTTTTTCACCAACCGCTAGCATGCTACTCTTAGTTAAACCTAACTGTAAAGTTTCATTCATTGATTACACTTTCTGGTTTTAAGATCTTAATGAGATCAGAATTAGTAAACTACACTGAAAAAAGTTACAGGGCAAAGTAGCATATACACCCCTCTCACTTGCCTACGTCTCAAAGATTATTTGACTTGACTTTGTTTTGATATCTTGTTATTGTACATTAATTTTTGGTTCAATTCTTAATTATTATGGTATCCATAGGGTTGGTGTTTTCGATAGTACACCATTTAGTAATTTTCATAATTCTAAACTCAAAATTGAATGGATATACAGGGGGTGATTGGGATACAAGTAGTGAAGTATTTTCATTTGGGGTTATTCTCCTGGGAATAATAACCAAAAGAACTTGTGAACTGGAAAAACCTGACATAGTATTGGACCGTCTACTGCATGTTTGGGCCAAGAAGGAATACAAACCCCAGTGTTCTCTTGTCCATAATAGCCTGCAAGAAGACTGGGGTTATCATGCTCAAGATGGTATCGCAATTACAGAGTTGGGGATGTGTTGCATCGAGTTTTTTCCTGGAACCGTCCTACTATGAAGGATGTTGTTGAGCGTCCTGAAAGTTTAAATATTATACAACGTCTTGGTGATTCAAGAGCTCACAAAAGGGGCAAGAAATTTCATGATAATGCAATGTGCTTATGAAACAGATAAAATTTCATTGAGTTCCGTAGGCAGCTTTCATATTGCTAGTTTCAAACTTTATTAGGCACTTTATAACTTTAATAGTCTCTATTTAACTTTATTAGCATTTGTATATACAAGACATGATTGCATCTGGATAGCTGTACCTGACATTTGCTACAGTTGTGTATATATTTCTTCATCTTTCATGGGTGACAAAGGCAATATGATGTATAATATAGCTTCATGTTGATAAGGTCAACATCATTTTGTTATGTTACAGAAAATTGAAGGATTATATAGACAATTGGAAGTGATGACAAATTTAGATTGGCCAAAGAAAAATCAAGGTAAAGTACGGACCACGGATCATCTTAAAATTTTCAAATACAAATCCATACAGAACTCTGGATTCCACATTTCTCCCATTGTAGCTAAATTTTTTAATGGATAGCAGAGAGGCTTCTTTATTTATTATATCTGCGGGCTACTGGAGTAATTTTAATTAACAAACATCAAAATACAGCCCATACTAACAATAATATCTGCTATTGTCACCTTAAATCTCAGTTGCAACTTGCAACTCAATTTAATCGAACAAAACAAGATTTCAGACAAGCTAAAGAGCCACAAAACACAAGAATATCCAAAGAAATAAGTTCTTGGACCTGTTTCTAGGTGTGTCTTTAAGAAGAAAAAGAATAAGAACTAATTTTGTGACATCTTTGCCACAACTTGAATGGATTCTTCATTCTTGCATTCTGGTACAATTTTTAACAAAAAAGTTACGTAGGCAAATGTTGCCGCTGCATCGTATTGCAACCCAGAAACCTATTAAGGATCTTACATACTTGGGAATTTGCTCTCACAATCCATTTATACATATGCTTATGTAGTATATATATTAACATTATAGCTAAGATGATCAATATTATAAACATTCCAGGAAATAAAGTTGATGCTAGGAAGGCTGAAGAAAGAACTCCAGAGATGCGAATGACATGGCTGAGAATTTTAGAGTAGCTTGAGCTACGAGTTTGGAGCTCCATCTTAGTTGCAAGTCCCATGCTGAAGATGTTGATTGCCGCAAAGAAAGTCCACATACTTATGGGGTGTGTGTCAAATGGTGACAGACTTTTGCTTTGATAATCCACTTGGATTAGGCCAATTAGTGATGTTATCAGAAAAATGAAGACCTCGTGGCATGGGGCAGAGGATATGAAATCTTGCTCACTTTGCCAATTATAAACAACGAACATGAATGAGAATGCTATATAATCGAAAGCAAAAAATGAACAAAAACCACAATTAAGCATACGTAATCCTCATATTGATAAATAAAACAGAAAAGTTAAAGAAAGTTGGTTCCAATAGTTTTATTAAAGTATTTGCATCAAATTATCTATTCGCATAGGTGGATATGAAATTGGGTACCCTGCAATCTATAATAACTTACTTTTTTTTTTTCTATTATAAATATTTATTTTCCAAAACACCCTATATTTGATTATCTATTTTCTACTACATTTTATTATAATATCAATTTAATTTAATTTTTTGAATTGTTTATCTTTCTTCACACATAGCAACAACCATCCACCCTCTTTCTTTACAATTGAGATCTCTTTCTTTATAATCGGGATACATAAAAAAAGAATAAATAATTAAATAAATAATAAATAATGACAATATAAATTTACAAAATTACTTTAAAAACAAAGCAAATTCACACAATTTTGGCTTGTTGATATGGGTAGTTTTTTTTTTTCTTCTTCTTTTAATGTGTCAAATTAACACATTTTCCTATTATATAATCTCTGATGTGAGTGTTTTTAAAAAAATACTACATTTATAAGTTATTTTACAAATTAGTGATGTAGTAAGTGGTTATTAATAAAAGAAAATATAATATTAGTGATAAGTTTAGATAAAACTAATAATAATTGGCCACAATCATAGTTTGTAATTAAAAATATTTTAAAATAATTTATGACTAAAGCGTTAATCTTTCTATTATAAATAGTACATTAAAACACTGTCATATAAAAATACGTTGACTTTTTTTTTTTTAAAGGAAAAATTAAGTTGACATTAAGCCTTAAAACATGAATTTAAAAATCGGACGGTTAGACCAGTTCAATGTGGAATGGACATCAATCTGGTCCGATATACTTGCAAAACTAAAAATTACACAAAAAAGCATAAAAGAGCAGAAACTACAGGGTCAACTGTGAAAACCAGGAACCGGTATGATTTAACTGGTTTTAAAGGGCGGTTTGATCAAATGTCAAAAACACAGTAATTTGATTGTTTCAACAAAGAAAAAAAGAGAGAAAAAAACTTGTTCCAAACCAGGAAGGCTCCAGCGCTTGTGTGGTGGTGGATTGGCACAGTGGTAAGCTACTAGGCTGTACAAGCTTTTAAATTTGATTCAGTAAATGACTTTGAAGTCCAGTGGTTCAGTACACATCAACGATCCCTGTGATCTAATGGTTCTCTATCTCTTATGTTTCTTTGGTTGGGTTTTTGTGTGTTTGTCTTTGGCTTCTCTTTATTTTTGGAGAAATCATGTGATTCATGTAGATGCTCTCTCAGCCTCCTGTGTATGGTATGGAAGTAGTAAAAGACTGAAACTATGAAATAAAGTGGGAGTATGAAACTGAAATGCCGAAATCGAGGCAAAGAAAAGAGGGGTGGGTGGGGATATTTAATGGAGTGCCAAATTTCACTTTTCTTGACCTTTTAAATTTCTTTTCCATTCAATATGTGTTCACTTTGTTGTGCCACTTTGTTGGCATGCAATACTAGTTGTATTTAGCCATTAACATTTGTTTCTTGAAGAAAACAAAAAAAAGAAAACCATTAGCATTTGATATCATAAATTTATGTATACTTATAAATAACCAAATGCAACATAAATTCACAAATTTGCTTACATAAATCGTTTAAATAAATGTTATATATTTTTTAACTTAACATATTTACCATTATTAGTTTATTAGTTATATAAAAAAGACCTTATAATTTTTTTTATAAATTTAAAATTATTAATTATTTATTTATGACATTCTTAGTTTGACCATCAGTTCAATCTTGATCGGACCATAAAACTGAAAACCACTCTATAGTTTGGTTTTTTGACTGTTTTAGTTTTTATAACCATGCCTTAAACACAGTTGAGTTATATGCAATTATCCCTGTTATTATATTATGAAGCCTCTTTTTAAAATTTTTTATGTTGTAGGCTAGCATAATCATTGTTTTATGTGTTAACTAAAACATGGATTAATCGAAGTTTATTTTTAGTGAGCATTTGTTAGACCCAATAATAAATATAGTAATCATCACATATTGCTAAATATGGAGAGAGACAGAGAGCTGCAAGGGAAGAGGTGTAGCTAATCTTCCTCTCTTGTACACATGCTCCATTCTTAAACTTGTTAGAGCTTGTGACTTCTTCTCTCTTATTCTGTCTCTTCATCGCGAGTGTAATGCTCTCCTACTCTTAATTTTGATGACAAATATATACTAGGGATTCTAGAGAGTTTAAGGATTGTTTTGTCCTTTGGTTTTGTAGTTCAAGTTTTTCGAACATTCTTTTCTTGGGATGTTTTGGTGTATCAATATCCAATTTGCAGGTAGAAAGTAATAAACTAACAAAAGAGGACAAATGAGACTTTCCACTAACCTTGCTTGGTAAAGCTGAGGTTGAAAGCTCGGTGTTGATTTCTTTATATACACTTTCTGTATAACTCTGACTCTTCGAACTCTAAACCTGCATAATGGATGGCTAACTTTCCCAGGGTCTCCTACTTCACCACCTCTCCCTGAACCCCTCATTTCTCTCAACTAATAATCTTAACTTTTGCTATTTTTAGGTGGTAATGTGCTTAGCATCTATTCTTCTTCTTTTTTTAAATCTTAGCATTTGATTGCATTAAAGGAAACACTATCATTTCGAACATTTATATAGGCCATCGTGGTCCATCAATGTAGAAATTTTTTTCTTCTGATAGCAACCTCTAAAAAGCAAACAGCACCTAAGTCAAACATTTATTAATTTCTCTACTTTTTATTTGCGATAACAACATATTATCACAACACCGTCCTTATTTTTTCTTAAAGTTCGAAAAAGATTTATTCCTTCATAAAACGAGAAGTGCTATATTTATAATATTTTTAAAATATTTTAATAATAAATTCTATATAACAAATTGTTATTGGTTTTAATTTAGTCTTACCAAAAAAATTACTTTTTTAATTGGTGAAAAATTAATCCGTTTGGGAGTTTATAAGGGAATGGAATAGAATGGAATGTATTTAAGTAAGGGAAAAGAATGGAATGGAATGGAATGAAATTAAGTAACCTTGATTGGATGTTTTAAAATGAAGAAATGAAAATGAATGGAATGTAAGTAATCTTATTTGGGAGTAACATGGAGGGAATGGAATGAAATTCTTTTATGACAATATTACTATTAGACCCCTATTTTGAAATAAAATGTTGAATATATAAAGGTATTTTGGGAGTTTTAATAAAAATTCCATTAAACTTAAATCAATTTCCTCCCATTCCTCTCAATTTTGAGGGGAACAAAAATTTGAGATTTTGAGGAAAAAAAGAGAAATGAGCATTCCCTCCTAACCATTCAATTTCCTCCCACTTAAACTCCCAAATAAGGGAATGGACCTTCCATTTCCTCCGTTAAAACTCCAAAACAAGAGGAAGGAAAAATATTTTAAAAATATTCCTTTTATTCTATTCCATTCCATTATATTCCCTCCTCCCAAACGGACCCTAAGGTGTTAAGTATGGAATTGTATTGTTACAACCGGTAATGATTTACTCACGTATCTACGCACAGCTCCAACTTAGCTGGGCTCTTTTAAAATGAATTTTGCCAACACGAGCTTCCCTCTTGCAACTTTAACGGCCACCTCGAACGTTTCATAGCAGCTTGAATGTGTTGATGTACTATGATCTCAAAGTGATTACTAGTCAGCAATACCAATCTTCATACTCACTTTAGAGTCTCCTGTATGTTGGTGAATTCAAAGAGGTTAAGTATAAAAATTTAAATATGCAATTGAGGATCTCTTTTTTTTATTCAGTCAACTCTTACGATCTCTTATATACTTTTGAAAAAATGGCTCAAATTCCAAGTCATGGGCCTATTTAATAGGCCTAATTAAAATTCAGGACTTGCAAGACTCGATTGATTGAGACTCTAACAAGAGACTAAGGGGATTTAAGCAAGATTACTCTTTTATTTAGATTCTAAATTAGTTTTTTATATTTATGTATGTGCGCAAACATACATTTTCCTTTTTATTTTTGCCAAAATTTTAATAGGATGATAGTAAATTTAAAGCACACATATGTTTTTACATTCATCATTATTTCTTTGTAAATTGTACCAAATGGTTAATAAGAATTAAAAGATCAACAAACTATATCATCTTGTCTAAAAAGTGATTTTATCTACTCTTCACGCTTTTACTATAGCTACAATATGAGTAATTTTTAATAAAAAAATATTGTCAAAATTAGGTTTTGCAATATAAAATTGTGGAGGTGAAAGGCCCAATATCAGGTAATAGGCCACGGCCCGTCCGAGGAGACCTGTACATCCGAGGACAACAAATCCTAGGAAGTGTGCCCAGCCCAATTCGATTCTGAAGTGTAAGTCACGTGGAAGAAGGACTGGTCTGAGGAGGCTTGCCTGTTCAGATTGCCAAAAGGGTGTCCCGGATGAATGCTCCAACATCAATCTTAGCTCCCCCGGAGAATCCCCCGATTTATATGGACAAAAAGGACAGGTGGCAAAGATCAGATATTAGGCAAAAGGCTGCTGTCACCGCATTTATGATCCTGCAGCTAACATCATGGCCGCATTAATGGGAAAAGACACCTGAACAGTAACCTTCGTCCTTTGCAGCTGCCAGATGAAGACTCCAGATGAGGGCTGATGAGACAAGTATCAAGAAAAGTCCACGTAATGGAGGAAGGGCATATAAATAGAAGAAGGAAGAAAGAAAAAGGGGGGGATCGAAAAAAAGAACAAGAGCAATCAAGAGAGAAAGAGAGAAAGAAAGAGAAGTACTCATAGTATTTGTATCAGCATACTCCTCGGACTATGCCGAGAAAAACATTGTGTCAATCAAATATCTTATCAATACAAATCTGGTCGTAATCATACTTGGGCCTCCAACCCATACATGTTCAGTCCAGTATTCTTCAGCCCACTCTATTTAAAAATTCATTTCAAGGATACCAAACACAACCTGGGCCCCAACCTATTCTGTTCAAAGGTCCAATCCACAATTTGTGTCCTTACAATTGGCGCCGTCTGTGGGAAGAGTACTATTGCATCTGTGTGGTGAGGCTTGAACGATGGTTAGATCAGATTCTAACAGGGCAGAATCAGGTGGCTCTCAGCATATTGACCATTTCATGCACCTTGAACGTGAAAGAGACCGCGAAGGGAGTGTGCACACAAATCGTACCGCGAGAAGTCGACGTCGAAATGACAGTGACGAGTCGCATGAGGACATGCAACGCAAGATTGATTGTCTCAAGAAGAAGTTGCGCTGTGCGCGAAGGAGGCGCAGCCCGTCCATTACGGATGACTCTTATGACGATGATGACGACGCCAGTTACAGACATCGCTCCAGGACACCCCCAAGTGAATCTTTCTCCCACGTAGAAGAGTCTTACCATAACCGCAGGGGCATAAACGCGTCGTCAAGGGGTACTGGGAGCGATGCAATGAGCAGGGCACTCAACCAAATTTCCAAGTCGCCCTTCACACGAAGAATTGAAGGAGGAAGTCTTCCTCGGCGTTTTACTCAGCCTACCTTCACTGCATACAATGGACGGACTGACCCCGTGGAGCATGTGAGCCATTTTAATCAGAAAATGGCTGTCCATTCTTGGAACGAGACTCTCATGTGCAAAGTGTTCCCCTCTAGTTTGGGGCCTGTAGCCATGAGGTGGTTTGATGGCCTCGCAGCAGACTCTATTGGATCCTTTAGGACACTCACCAAGGCTTTCTGCTCTCAGTTCGTGACGAACACCAGGGTCCCTCGGCCACTAGACTCCTTGCTGTCCATGTCCATGGGAGAGGGGGAGACACTGAAAACATACTCGGACAGGTACTAGGAGATGTTTAACGAAATCAAAGGGAGTTTCGATGATGTGGCAGTAAGAACCTTCAAGGTCGGCCTACCAGCCGATCACGACCTACGGAAATCATTGACCAAGAAGCCGGTGAGGAGTGTGCGCCGGCTGATGGACTGCATCGACGAGTATAAGCGCGTCGAGGAAGACCAGCTGATCGGAAAGGGAAAGTCTAAGGTTATCCCTCAAGAGAGGAAGGAGTTCAGGTCAGACCGGTACAGTAACAGCAGGCCGCGGAGAGACTACAGTGTGCAGTCCGGGTCTATTGCATCACAAGCAGTTCATGCTGTGTTCCGAGAACCAATTCACCAGATTCTGGAGAAAATTCAGAATGAGCCATACTTCAAGTGGCTAAACAAGATGGGGGGAGACCTCATGAGGCGCAATCAGAGCCTTCATTGCCAATATCATCAGGAGCGAGGGCACCCCACCGAGGATTGCAGGACTTTGAAGAGCCATTTGGAACAGCTTGCCAGGGAAGGAAAGCTACAGCAGTTCATCAATCGACCAAGGAACTAGGGAGACCATATCAGGCTAGAGGCTTCAGGGACCGCCTCATCAAGGCCCCCATTAGGCACGATTAACATTATCTTCGTGGCCCCCAGGAGGATTGGGTCTAACCCTTCCAGAGTAATGTCCATTTCTAGGGCATCCGCCGAAGACGCCAACCAAGAGGCAAAGCGGGCAAGGATGGAGGCCCGACTAGTCTTAAGCTTCTCGGGTGAAGATAAATCGGGGACAATACAACCCCATGATGACGCTCTGGTCATTACCCTTAGAATAGGAGGGTACGATGTGAAGAGAGTGATGGTTGATCAAGGAAGTGGGGCTGAGATTATGTATCCGGATCTATACAAAGGACTGGGCTTACAGCCTGAAGATCTGACAGCGTATGATTCACCCTTAGTCAGCTTTGATGGAAAGACCGTCATCCCTAAGGGTCAGATAAGGCTACCTGTACAAGCAGGGTCTGAAGTGGTCGAGGTGGACTTCATCGTGGTGGATGCATACTCTCCCTACACGGCCATTGTGGCCAGGCCTTGGCTCCATGCTCTGGGGGCCGTTTCTTCGACCTTGCACCTAAAAGTTAAATTTCCGTTTAGAGGACGAGTGGAAGAGATTGTAGGCAGCCATCCTATGGCAAGATAATGCCTCATAGCTGTCATCACACATCGGCCTGATGCCGAACTAACGATTACCATGATCGAGCAGTCGTAGCAGTCAAAGTTCCCGACTCCCCCCAATGCTGTGGAGCCGGCCGAGGAGCAATGTGAAAGACTAGAGAAAGTTGTCTTTGGGGAGGACCAGGATAAGTTTTTCCAGGTAAGGGCTCAGTTACCCCCTCAGGAAAAGGAAGAGCTACTGACGTTCCTCAGGAGAAACATTGACGTGTTTGCCTGGAACTCTTACGAGGCCCCAGGAGTGGATTCCGGGTTCATCTGCCATCACCTTAATGTGAGCCCAGCTTCCCTCCCCAAAAAGCAGCCACCTCGGCGCTCATCCAGGGAACATTCTGACGCTGTCAGGGATGAGGTGAACAAACTCAAGCAGGCAGGGGCTATCAGGGAGGTCTTCTATCTAGAATGGCTAGCTAACACAGTGGTAGTGAAGAAGAAGAATGGGAAATGGCGTGTTTGCGTGGACTTCACGGATTTAAACAGAGCCTATCCAAAAGACCCCTTCCCCATGCCATAGATTGATCAACTGGTAGATGCGACCGTAGGGCATCCACGAATGAGTTTCTTGGACACCTTCCAAGGGTACCACCAGACCCCCTTAGCCCTGGACGACCAAGAGAAGACAGCCTTCGTAACTCCCATTGGGAACTACCATTATAAGGTGATGCCATTTGGTCTGAAGAATGCAGGCTCCACCTATCAAAGAATGATGACAAAAATGTTCGAATCACAGCTGGGGAAATGCATTGAGATCTATATTGATGACATGGTGGTCAAGAGCAAGCTGGAGTCCGACCACGTTGGAGACCTTGAGAGCATCTTTGAGATCTTAAGGAAACACAGATTGCGTCTCAACGCTTCGAAGTACTCTTTCGAAGTCGGGTCAGGAAAGTTTTTGGGCTATATGGTCACCCATCGCGGAATTGAGATCAACCCTGACCAGATAAAAGCAATTAACAATCTACAGCCTCCTCGGAACCCAAAAGAAGTACAGAAGTTGACCGGGATGACCGCCGCTCTCAACCGATTCATCTCCAAGTCTGCAGAGAGGTGTCGGCCTTTCTTCCAACTATTGAACAAGTGGAAGGGGTTCGAGTGGAATGAAGAGTGTGTACTAGCTTTCCAATAGCTAAAAGAATACCTAACTCGGCCTCCCATCATGTCTAGCCTTGCAACGGACGAGGTTTTATTCGCCTATATTGTTGTAGCCACCCATGCTGTGAGTTTGGTACTTATACGAGTCGACAATGGCATACAGAAACCTGTATACTACGTGAGCAAATCCCTTCATGAGACTGAGGTCCGTTATCTGCCACTTAAGAAGGCCATCTTTGCAGTAGTTCATGCTACTCGCAGACTCCCTCACTACTTCAAGTCGCATACGGTTGTGGTCCTTACCCAACTCCCGCTTAGATCATTGCTTCGGAGTGCAGACTATACGGGGAGGATTGCCAAATGGGGTACCATCCTAGGAGCCTTTGACATAAAGTACATGCCCCGTACCTCAGTCAAGGGGCAAATACTGGCCGATCTCGTGGCCGAGTTCGCTGAGCCTGTGTTGGAAAAGATTGCCGAGATGATACACATGGAAGAAAATTCAGTTGGCCTCGTGTCTGTGCAAGAATCCGGACCTTGGAAATTATACGTGGACGGTGCAGCCAATCAAAGAGGCTCAGGAGTGGGGCTAGTTTTAATATCCCCTAAGAATGTTGTCATCGAGAAATCCCTCAGACTAAACTTCTCGGCTACTAACAATGAGGCCGAATACGAAGCATTGCTGGTCGAAATGGCCATAGTCAAAAGGATGGGTGGGAGCACGGCAGAAGTATTCTCGGACTCAGCGCTGGTCGTCGGCCAGGTCTTGGGAGAATTAGAAGCTCGTGATGAAAGAATGCAGAAATATCTAAGGCAGGTCAAGCGACTACAATCACGGTTCAAGTCATTCAATTTGCAACATGTTCCTCGGAGCGGGAACACACACGCGGACTCCTTGGCCACTCTTACAACCGCCTCGGCTCTGGGGCTACCTCGACTTATCCTGGTGGAAGATGTGCAAAGGCACGTCGAGGAAAAGGAAGGGCTCAATATCTATCAAGTTCGAGTAGGGCTAAGCTGGATGGATCCTATGGTAACCTACCTTAGGGACGACGTCTTACCAACAGCCAAGGCCGAAGCTGACAAGGTGTGGAGAAAAGCCCCTCGATTCTGGCTATCAGAAGACAGTAAGCTATACAAACGTTCTTTCACTGGTCCATACTTGCTGTGCGTGCATCTTGAAGCCACAGAACTACTTCTCGAAGAGCTGCATAAGGGGATTTGCGGCAGCCACACAGGACGAAGATCTCTAGCACACAGGGCCTTAACTCAGGGGTACTGGTGGCCAAACATGCAAAGGGAATCACAGGCATATGTAAAGAAGTGTGATCAATGCCAGAGGTTTGCGCCGAATATACATCAACCAAGATGAGTTCTGAATCCTTTGTCAAGTCCATGGCCTTTCGCTCAGTGAGGCCTGGACATTGTAGGTCCTCTTCCTAAAGCAGTCGGGAGTAAGAAATACTTGGTCGTCGCGACAGACTACTTCACAAAATGGGTCGAGGCCGAGCCATTGGCAAACATCAGGGATGTGGATGTCCAGAAGTTTGTATGGAAAAATATCGTAATACGGTTTGGTGTGCCACATACTCTCATCTCGGACAATGGCCTTCAGTTTGACAGTAAAGCATTCAGAAGATTTTGCAGCGGGCTAGGCATTACGAATAGGTACTCCACCCCTGCATACCCTCAAGGAAATGGCCAAGCTGAAGCAGTTAATAAAGTCATAGTAAGCGGTCTTAAGAAGAGGTTAGATGATGCCAAAGGAAAATGGGTGGAAGAACTACCACATGTACTCTGGACCTACAGGACAACTCCTCGGAGATCTACCGGAGAGACCCCCTTTGCCATGACGTATGGTGCTGAGGCTGTCATCCCCATAGAAACTGGGTTCCCTACACTTAGAACCAGCTCATTTGCCCCGGCCGACAATGACAAACTGCTAAAGGATAATCTGGACCTCGTCGCCGAGCGTAGAGAAAATGCTGCGGTCCAACTAGCCTATTATCAGCATAAGCTCAAGCAGAGTTATGATGCCAATGTCAAACTGAGACCACTTGCACCAGGAGATTTGGTCTTGTGAAAAGTCGTGGGCACTACGAAGAACCCGGCCTGGGGGAAACTGGGACCTAACTGGGAAGGCCCCTATCGTATCCTATCAGTAGCTGGAATAGGAGCCTTTTGTTTAGAAGATTTAGATGAAAGGGCTGTACTACACCCCTGGAATGTAAATAACCTAAAAAGGTACTATTACTAATGAAAATTTCCATTCTCGCATTGAAGTCTACTATACTGCTTATTTACTAAGTATTAAACAGAACCTTGGTCATGCCTGGTCCCTCGGACCACACACCTTGGGTAAATTAATACTAATAAGTGTTAAACAGAACCTTGGTCAAGCCTGGTCCCTCGGACCACCTACCTTCGGTAAATTAACACCCCTAAATACTACTAAGTATTAAACAGAACCTTGGTCGTGCCTAGTCCCTCGGACCACACACCTTGGGTAAATTAATACTAATAAGTGTTAAACAGAACCTTGGTTAGGCCTGGTCCCTTGGACCACCTACCTCGGGTAAATTAACACCCCTAAATACTACTAAGTATTAAACAGAACCTTGGTCGTGCCTGGGCCCTCGGACCACACACCTTGGGTAAACTAATACTAATAAGTATTAAACAGAACCTTGGTCAGGCCTGGTCCCTTGTACCACCTACCTTGGGTAAATTAACACCCCTAAATACTACTAAGTATTAAACAAAACCATGGTCGTGCCTGATCCCTTGGACCACACACCTTGGGTAAATTAATACTAATAAGTGTTAAACAGAACCTTGGTCAGGCCTAGTCCCTCGGACCACCTACCTTGGGTAAATTAACACCCCTAAATATTACTAAGTATTAAACAGAACCTTGGTCGTGCCTGGTCCCTCGGACCACACACCTTGGGTAAATTAGTACTAGTAAGTATTAAACAGAACATTGGTCAGGCCTAGTCCCTCAGACCACCTACCTTGGGTAAATCAACTCTTCTCCACCTACGAAACCCCTCGGGTCATACCTTCCGAGCCTTATCGCTATCCCATACACATCACTGAGCACTCTGCGGAAACTTGGTTTTTCATACCTGCTCACACTGCATACCTCGAGTTAGTGCTCTCAATCAATATTAATTTCTCTAGCTGAAAAGTCAGGTACTACGTTAACTTAAGTCCACCCTCACTTGCTAAGACAAGACTGAGTTAATTGAACGACTACAGTGTAATTGTTAAGGTTTTCTTCTCGTTAATCTCGAAGTGATATTGTCATATTCATGATGTCTTCATCATTGCAGGAGGATAGAGATTTATTTCTGCTACTATTTTACTCTCTAGACTTAAACTTTTTACGGGCTTAAGAACTTCAAGGCAAAATAAGCGAATAAGTGAAACTGAAAATAGAAGAAGGTAAACAAAACATTTTCATTAAATAGGAAGGTAAAGTACATTGGCCCGTCATCCAAAGTGACTGATACATCAATGAAAAGAAAATACAACTATCAATTACAACTACAAAAAAAGAAAAGAAAAGAAAGAGAAAGCCTATCTTTAAGCCTGTTCGGCCTGAGGTGGAATGCTATCATGGCCGCTTGGCTCGGTCGCTGAGGGAGCTGCTTCCTTGACCTGATCTGGCTCCGCGGTCACAAATGTGGCACCCGGAGCTACCTGTCCCTTCTGAATCTCCTGAGTCGCCTCAAGAGGAATAACTGCCTAGCTTAGTTGCTCCAGGGCACGAGGCGACGAGGAAGAGGGGTCAGCCAGGAGCAAGGCGAGATCCGGATGGAAGTATGTTCTCCCTGGCTGCCTAAGATCCAAATCAGCAGGGACCCCAGCCATGTTCAGGGCCTCCTCCCAAGTGGACTGGCAGTAGTCCCTGCATACTTCTATGACCTCCTCCGCAAGCCTTTTCTCTGTTTCCTCGACGCCGCGGATGTATGCGGCCTCCTTCTCGGCCTCTGCGGCCCTCAGCGCCACCTTAGCCTCTTTCTCAGCCTTCTCGGCCCTCTCCACTTGGGCGCGGAGCTCCAAGACCAGCTGCCTCTCGGTTGCCAGCTCTATTTCCGTCATATGCAGCTTTCTCTGCTATTCTTCAGCTTGGTCTTGGGCGCTCTGTAGCCCAGCTTCTGCACTCTTCCTTTCTCTTTCTTCAATAGTTAGCTTCTCGGCTAACTCCAGCTTCTGATGCTATAGCTCTCCCAGGCTTTTCTCTACCTCCTTGCGAGATTGGGTCTCGGCCCTGGCCAAATTACGAGCGTCCCTAACCCAATCCTCTGCCATGTAGATCTGCTGGGTGAGCTACACAGTAAGGAAAAACAAAATTACGTCACCATAAAGATAACAAAGTTGCACAGTTTAAACACAAATAAATCCTATGTGCAAAGAGGTGACCGATAACTTACCATGGCCAAGTCCCTCTTCATGGACATAAACAGGTCGGCCTGCCTCCAGGACCTCACCGCCTCCATGTCCCGCGGCAGGAGCAGTGGGCGCTCTAAGGCCTCGGTAATGTAGCCCGAATGCCCGCTTTGGAACTCCCGTATGGAGGCGGTGGCAAGGATAGGAGCCCCATCCAGATCCAGCCGCGGAGCCCAGGCCGGTGGTTGCTGAGCCTCCCTCGGATGGGGGTCACTCCTATGCCTGGGTGGGGAAACCTTCCTATCATCTCTCCCCACCTTCTGTTGTTTCGGCCCTTTTTGCTGCCGAGGGGACACTTTACCCTCCTCGGCTTCCAAGTCCACGACCTTCTTCTTCCTCTTCAAATCTGGCATGGGAAGAAGGCCGGTTGCAGCGGTGGGAAGAGGAGGAGAGGGAGGCAATTTCCCAGCGTCCTTCTCTTTGGGGGCCTCCTTGGACGAGGCGCCCGCATTCCGCCCTGCCACGAGGGCTTTCAATCCCTTTCTCGACTGCAAAGGCATCTTGTCTGTGTTTTCCGAAGTCTCGGGACTTTGAGGGCTAAGAGGTTTGTTCTGCACTTCTTCCTCCTCTTCGAACCGGAATTGGTCTATCTCCGTGTCCAAAGATGGCAGAGTAGAAGCGGACTCTTCCCTTTGTGCAACTTATTGAGGGGTAATCTGTTGGAGTGGCCAGGGAACCGGAGGAAGGTCTTTGTTTGCCAAAAAACCCGGCCGAGATACGTCTATCCGGCGTATTCTTTTGTCCCCCGCTCGGATAGAATCCCCAACTTCTTGGAAGTTGTCTGATATTAGAGCGAAGTCCAAAATCAAGTGAACGGCACGCAGCTGGCCATCCGAATGAACAAACACCTCGGAGCGCAGCAAATGGTTCAGGCCGAGCACGTTCACAAGATTGAGCTTGGGAGCGACAAACTGTCTATCTGTAGTCACAATCAAAGGAAAAACATGAGATTAGTCATCACACCTTTAAACCAAATGCATACACAATAAAATAAAGTGAAATCTAAACTGCAAACCCTATAATTATCTTAATTTAGTCCTAGAATACCCCACCTAGCTCCCCCTCCGTGGTCAGAAAATGGAAACCGTCATGCCACGCCCCTGAGACGATGACGTGGTCGTCCTTCATGCCCTTGTTGGACTTCAGGAGACACAAAATCATCTTTACAACTGGAGATCGGGACTTCAAGTAGTACCCCCCCTCCTTCAAGGAATGACATTCGTACATATGTACGACGTCATGCCAGGTAAGCTGTAAACCCATTATCTCATTGAGGGCGTCTACACTACCCAGAATCCTAAACATATTAGCGGCACATTGGTGCGGATACAGTCTGTGATTCCTAAGGTACTCCCTAGTAACGTTACCCATAGGAATGGTCATTCCTCCCTCTAAAAAGGCGATTACGGGAATAACCACCTCACCGGTCCTCTTAGAGGTTAAAATGTTCTCCGGTGGACAGTAACGGAGGTTAACCCCCTCGCGAATATTATATTTCGCCTTAAAAAGCTCTACGGCCACTGGGGTATCGACTAAATTCTTAAACCTACCCATATGGATATCTATAAGGGTGCTACGAGACTCTCCTAAGGCGAGAAAATGTAAAAAGACGAAGGCTGAAGTACTTAGCTGAGATGAAAAGAAGACTGGAAAACCAAATACTTACAAGAATAGTAGGTATTTTTGGTTCGGTGACTTATGAGAAATCTAGGATCCTTGGTGAAAGTGTGCTCGGAGTTACTAGAAAAGGATGATACAGGAGGGCTAGAATGCTCAAGAACTCTGATGTACCAAATGAGTCAAACTACTCCCTCAGAGCCCCTTATATAGTGAAGGAAAGCGAGTAGGAGTTATCCCGCTCAAAATTTCATGAAGAAGCCCTGACCGCATGATCTGCATCTCACCGTTAATAAAGGAGACAGAGCGCCACCCAGAGCAATAAATGGCGCGTCGCAATTTCCGAAGCGTCTTGGAAATTGAAAGTCTTGCAAAACAGTGCCTCCACGTGGATTAGTTAAGGGATTTGACGGGTTTCACCCCTGCGGAAGTCAAAAACCCGCCTTTCTCCTCGGATAGGAGGCAAGGTCAGAATTTTGAGGGGCTATTGTGGGGGTGAAAGGCCCAATATCAGGTAATGGGCCACGGCCCGTCCGAGGAGACCTGTACATCCGAGGACAACAAATCCTGGGAAGTGTGCCCAGCCCAATTCGATTCTGAAGTGTAAGTTACGTGGAAGAAGGACTGGTCCAAGGAGGCTTGCTTGTTCGGATTGCCAAAAGGGTGTCCCGGATGAATGCTCCAACATCAATCTTGGCTCCCCCGGAGAATCCCCCGATTTATATGGACAAAAAGGACAGGTGGCAAAGATCAAATATTAGGCAAAAGGCTGCTGCCACCGCATTTATGATCCTGCAGCTAACATCATAGCCGCATTAATGGGAAAAGACACCTGAACAGTGACGTTCGTCCTTTGCAGCTGTTAGATGAAGACTCCAGATGAGGGCTGATGGGACAAGTATCAAGAAAAGCCCACGTAATGGAGGAAGGGCATATAAATAGAAGAAGGAAGAAAGAAAAAGGGGGGGATCGGAAAAAAGAACAAGAGCAATCAAGAGAGAAAGAGAGAAAGAAAGAGAAGTACTCATAGTATTTGTATCAGCATACTCCTCGGACTATGCCGAGAAGAACATTGTGTCAATCAAATATCTTATCAATACATATCTGGTCGTAATCATACTTGGGCCTCCAACCCATACATGTTCAGTTCAGTATTCTTCAGCCCACTCTCTTTACAAATTCATTTCAAGGATAATGTACACAGCCTGGGCTCCAACCTATACTGTTCAAAGGTCCAATCCACAATTTGTGTCCTTACAAAAATAATACGAACTTCTAAAGGACTATATAACTTTATACATTGAAATGAAACTTTACGCAAACTTAGTGCAATTTCTATCAGAGATTATTTTAGGATTTAAATGACTCTGAATTCCATTTTGATAAATAATTGATTTAAAAAAATTAATATTGAATATTTGAAAGGATACAAATTTTATTTTATTTTTTATCTTAAAATCAATTATATATTTAGTCTTTTTTTTTTAAGTACTAGAATTATTTATTTCGTTGCCTCCCTATCCATGGTTATTGGAATTTTTGCGACATCATCCAGATTAAGACCTATTTATGAAGCACGTGACCTAAAACTTTCTTTTTCCTGCGACCTCATTTCAAAATGTGAAAAAACTATTCTTTTCTTCGACTCTAGACTAGGGGTGTCCACACAACCTGATGACCCGCTCAACCTGCTGGACCCGCCCGAAACTGACCGGTCACCACTCGAATCGATCAATTAGACAGTCGCCGGCGGGTCGCCACCCACAGAACCTGATACCTTCGGGTTGGCTGGCGGGCTTCCTCCCCAAAAACCCGAGCCACCCAACCTGACCATAAAATCAACAAAATTCGGCGAGATCCAAAGGTTTTCCGACAAAGAGCTTCTTAAAATCCATTGCAATCCATCGGATCCGGATTAATTTTTGATTTTTCAACGAAGAGCAACATGAAATCCATCAGATTCAACGAGATCCGGCGAGATCTCGTCGAGATCTAGTCTAGATTTGATGGATCCGGCCAAATATTGGCCATATCTTGACTAATCCGACAAAATATTGGCACTGGCTTCAAAACTCGAAACCGACCGACAACCTACCCAAAACCGACGAACCCGAACTAGATGATTCGACCATTAATATGGGTCGGTTTCGGTTTTGATTTTCACCCACCCGAGAAATTTGGGTCGGGTCCAGGTCGGGCAGCACAAACCCGACCCGAGCCCGACTTGTGGACACCCCTACTCTAGACTCTAGAGAGCGGGAAAGCTGAACTGACTTCACAGGCAGAAAAAGAAAAGTTATAGGGCAAGATTTTCATCTCTGTTACTCTCTCTCCCTCTGTGTGTGTGTGTGTGTGTGGAAAGTGTAGGAACTTAAGTATGTGTCTGTTTGGTTAGCTTATTTTTTGCTAACTTATTTGATTATTTAATTTATTTTTACTACTATTTATAAGTTCCACTGCACTTTTTGGTATTATTTATGGGTTTCACTGTATTATTTCAACTAATATTTACTTTTATCTACTGTACTTTCAACAAAAAAATATTCAGTTTCAGCAAAATAGGCTGATCTCAAACAGACCCTATATGTATATGTATATGTATATATATATGTATATGTATATGTATATGTATATGTATATGTTTATGCTTCTCTCTCTCTCTCTCTCTCTCTCTCTCTCTCTCTCTCTCTCTCTCTCTCTCGTGAGTCAACATCCATAAAATTAATAAGATTCCAGACTTTCTGGGTACTGGGTTTAATTAACCGTTCTTGTCATAGGGTAGCTGTTCAAGACCATATTTTTTTTTTTTTTTTTTTTTTTTGGGTTGTTGCTGTTGTTGTTGTTGAGAAGTAGTGTTCAAGACTTGAAGAGCCGTGGGAAAGAATTAATGCATAACTAATGAATAATGTTCGAGCTTTTCCTAGACATTGTATCTCTCTTGCATTTTGATCAATTTTGGGTCTGTAATCTGTATCAAGACAGACTTTGCATTTGCACGGGGCGTCTACCACTAATAATTTCTAACGAACTACCGGTTTAACGCAGAAATTGAAACTTGTACTGTATACCCTGAATAAGTCGCTATGTCAAAAGAAAAAGAAGAAAGCATGAAGCTAAGGGTCATTTTCTGGATAAGATTAACGTATAGAGCAAGTAGCCAAGTATGAACGTTCGTCAAAGCTATTAATTACTTGGATGAAACAGAATATATATTTTGATATTGGTATATTCTTTTGGAGGTTACTGCTAATTTTATTTTAAATATATATCTGCTAATTCTTCATTACATAGTGTTCTGTACCATGTCATTTCTCAATTTAAAATTAAATATTACATCTTAATATTATCATTATGTAGCATGTCATGTATAGTAAGGTAAATGAATTTTTTTTAATATAGAAAAAAAATAATATGTAAGTCAAGTAATGAAAAAAATACAGTTAATGAAAAAAGAAAAAAAGAAACGTGTCATAGTTGAGTTTGTTGGAATTAGTGTCCTTAAATCCTATTATATGATACTATGTATAATTTAATGTATGACTTAATGTTGTTATTAATAAAATTCTTTTATTATTATCTAAAATAATGGTAACATGAATATTTAGACATTATCACATAATCTATGAGATGCATAGTATATGATTTATGTGAAAAGTTACAGAAAATATAAATCACAAGTTTTTTGTAAACTCATAATTTTAGTTCGCAGTCGGTGATGAAATTATGCATTTCATCTGCGAAGACTATAACATATCAACTAAGATAATTTGTCTTAATCATAGAAGTTGAGACTTCTAGTTGATGTGTTGATATGTCTTAAGAATTAAGACATATTGAACTGGACTGCTGTGAGATTTATTATTCTCCTAACGATTGTTAATTGAATAATAAATCTCACGACTTATATTTACATGAACTCTTAATCCTAAGAGAATAATAAACCTGATCATGAAGTGTAGGTTGCTTTGATGTATCAAGAGTGAGATCTAAAGTAACGGTCAAATCTCAGTATGTTGGACAATCACATTTAATGTTGATGGAACATATATTCTCAAGATGGAATTCATAGTCTCTTAACAGAGATATAAAATATTCCATTGAGATAAGTTTAATGGGTTTGTTATTTAGAATGTTAGGCCTAACTACTTTAGTAAATAGTTACTAAAGTATATATTTATGAAATTGGATTTCATAAATATATGATGAATACCTTAAAGGATTAAATCGGGTACTCAAGGATTAAATCGGGTACTCAAGGATTAAGATGTAGTAAACTACAAAGTGGTAGTCTACTTTAATGACTTTGTATTATTATGAATATTTTATGAAGATGTTGCATGTACAATAAAGTTTTGGAATATAATTTATTAATAAGGTCTAGAGTGCAATTATATTTATATAGTGATATTAAATATAATTAATGGTAACTTTAGACTTGTCAAGAGTTGACAGAAAAGCCCAAGACCCATTGGAGTTAGAGTCTTATTTGTTCCTTTTTTGTCCCACTATAAGCCACATACTAAAACCCAATTGGAAAGGCCCAAAAGGTTAACCCAATTAGATAATCAGTTAAAATGAGAGAAAACTACAGAATTTTATATAAACATGAAATGGTATGTATGTGAGTGTTGGACACTCTTTTATTTTCCCTTGAACAAATTCATAGAAATTGATTGAGATACCACACTTCTTGGGTGTTAGTGTACTTCTAATCTTTGTTTTGAAATTTATCACACCAAAGTACACTCTCTTGTTCTTGTATTCTTAAATTTACATAGTACATGTTATCAATTTCGAATGAAGTAGATCCGTTAATTTTCCGTTGCGTATATTTTGTATGCGATACAAACATGTATATTTCCATCAAAGTTAAGTAATGAAAACAAAAAAGAATATGAGATTATGGGGGAAAAAAGTAAAGTTTTGTTCACAATCCAATCAAAATCATCTTACAGAATGTAATTTAATAAAATGGATTGGAATTTAAGTCAAGGTAGAATAGGATGTGATTCATACCAATTAACTAACCGGAACAGAATTTGCTTACCGCTTCAGCCAAAATCTTTTTATTGGACGAAATATAACGAAATGGACCAAAATATATGCTGAGGTGGAATAGGATGTTATTCATAATAGTAATTAAAAAAAAAATTTATAGAAGAAATACTAGTAAACTAACTGGAATGGAATTTTCCTATCACTCTAGCTGAAACGAAACAGAATTGGCAAGCATAGGGGCATTAAATCTTCACTACTCAATTCGATGGATGAATCCATATATCAAATGAACTTGTGTAGTGCGTAAGTGTTAGTGTGAGCGCCACCAAACCAACGTGGTTCCTTGGATTGTCTTGCCCTATGATAGACTAGGTTTGGGTGTTGAATGGTGTGGACCCATCCTAAAGATGGGCATGGGAATATCCCACTAACTCATGATTAGGATAGAGAATGACAATCATTTCTAATGTTATCGTACTATCAGTTTGGTTTGGTACGTAACTGGAAAAGTATTAGGCATCCAATTCCGTTTGATCAAATAGATTGACTGTCACTTCGTACCTCCTAGTTGTATTCTAGTAAGGGTTCCCCCTAAGTGGGATATATTCTAAGCACGCAAATTGCTTTAAGAAAATAAAAATGGACACAATTCAATCATACACAAGGGTTGGGTATCCAATCTTTAGGGTTCAACCTAGTCACATATTTATAACATATTTTGAAAAACAATCACAAATACATGTTCACTGAAGAAAGGAGAATGAAAAAAAAAAAAAAAAAAACTAGGGTTTTGAGAAGTTACCGCATATGCATGACTGAAGTTGAGTATGCAAGTTGGGTGTTGTGTACACATTTAAGGGTAGAAACCCTAACTAAAACTAATCTCTATCTTAGGCATATTTCTAAGCTAATAATTAAAGATAGGAAGTAAAAAAAGAAATTAAGATGAAGAATATTTAAAAAAAAAACTAAAAAGAATCATAGAAAACATAAAGGAAGAAGACCAACCTTGAAACAAAGAAAGAACTCTTGAAGCTTGATCGTTCCCCACGGTCTTTAGGCAGAATAATTAAACCAAAGAGAGACAAACACAAGTTAGAAAAGTTTAAGAAGATAAACAATCGGAATTGCCCTTGACATCTTTGCTAAAACTTGAATGGATTCTTGCATTCTGGTAATAGATATTTTACAATGTTTCACCAATAAAGGGGAAATCTGTTTTCACCAAAAGGCCATCTTTGCAATATAAGGAATTTAGGGTGAGAAAATTACTTAATTAAGCTAGGCAATGATCCAGACCCCAAACTTCAAATTTTACAACTAATTCTATTTTAAGATAAATTAACAATTAAAGCCAAGTGTAACTGTGTAAGTGTTAGTCAATTAACTAAGCATGACAAACAAGCATTGCATGGATAAGCTAAATAATCAATTAAAATGCAATAAAGTGGTAAGTAAAGAAAAGCAAACCCAAGATAACATAAGACGTGTTATTGAAGAGGAAAACCAAAGTATCAGGCATAAAAATCTCCTAACAACCCGCTGCCAAAACAATCCTCTAAAATGAGATAATTGCAGTACAAAATACACTATAAGTTCTTTCTCACAACAAGCTATGTTGAGCCATTTCTCTAACTTAGGCACCAAATTTGCAACCAAGCACCAATTGCACCTTCAAGCCTCTTTTTATTTTTATTTTTTTGTTGTTGAGAATACTAAGTATTTTAACATACACTGAAAGAGGGAAGTAGGTCTTAAAGAAACTGATAGTGGAATATATTTAAAAAGGTCTAATTCTATGATTGAAATTGGCAAACTCCAATAATTCCAAGGGTCCAAACAACACTAACAACAATCAGGTAGTGATGGGTGTGTAGGATCTAATCTCCTCTAAAAAATTTGGCTATGGAGAAGGCGAAGAGTACAGATAATTAATGGTGTTTGACTCCCACAACAATGGGTTCGGTTCTCTCAACTCTCAGATGGCGCTTCACACTTAAAATCGAGGGGAATGATGTGTATTTATAGTGTGAAGGGTTGGGACAACAGGTGATCTATCTATAATAGAGACCCATGAGTCTATCTCGCTAATTTAGTCTCAAGTCTCAACTACAAAATCTTGACACGTGCCAAAACTTGCGGGTGCCAAACTCCATCTCTCGTGGGTGCGTTGCATCTTCAATAGCACCAACTTTGGACTCATAAACCCAACCCAATTACAAGCCCACCAATACAAAGAATTAAGCGTAAATTACAAAGAAATTAGCACAGAATAAAATCAACACAAATTACAACTTAGTTAGCACAGGGTCCACTTGTTTTTGTTGGAAATTCCACAGTTGGACACAAACCATGAGTGTAACCAGAAACAAGTACACTTAATTTACTTTTCTTTTGAAAATTGAAGGCCATAGAAAAAGTTTGCACTCACAATTCCTTGGTAAAGCCATTTAGATATTGTTTATTGGACACGGATTTCCTCTAAACAAGTTTGGAGGAAATGTTGCAAATAGGGACACGGATCAGTTAAACAAGAAGACACATAAGCTTAGGTCATGTGCAACGCACATGACGCATTTTAAATGAAGAGTGCTATTAACCCTAACAGCGTTAGCCACCACAGACACTTTCTTCTCAAACACACTTCTCACCCATAGCCTTACGCCTTTCTCTCATCTCCTCCACCTCTGTTTTCTCTCAACAAACTCAGACCAGCAAGAAGAGCAAACTTAGACCGGCAAGAAGACACTGAGGTGGAATCGACAGCGGCCACATGTAGCAGCCGCCGATCTCACTCTCTCATCTAAACTGAACATCCCCTCTCTCTCTCTCCTCAAACCCGTGTCTCAACTTTCTCACCTCTGTTTTTCTCAGAACCTCAAATCGGCAAGAGAATCCGGCCACCCACTGCACATGGCCAACCTCTCTCTTTCTCCCTTATCCCTCTTCCCAAACCAGCAAGAGAATCTGGCCACCCACTACAAATCCCATTCCTCCACCGATTCCGCTCCATCCCTTCTCTCAATCCGTTAACAGCCTTCTCTCTCTTTGTCATCCCCATCCCCCACCCATCTCTTCGCCACCAAGGATCACCGATCCTACCTCCCATCTTTTCAAGGCTCCGATTTTTTCTAGGTTTGTTACCAAATCCCTCTATATTTGAGATTATTTTGGTACACTTTGTGTGATATATATGGATGATTTAATTCTAGTTTTTTCCTGTTGTGATAATTAGATTTATTGTTTTTAATTTTTAAAAAATTACCATTTTTAATTCTAGTTTTTGCTTGCTGTGATAATTACATGGTGTCTCTTGTTCCTAGATTTTAAATAGTTAGATTTTAAATCCGTTTCTTCTTGCAAGTTGATGAAACCTGAGTTTCTAGCTGACATCAAGTTGATAGTATTTAGCTGGAAGAGCTTCTTTTTCTCTTACTGCCAATGTAGCTGGAAGTGCTTGGTTTGACCATTTTAGCTTTTGCCCAAATGGGTCTGAGCTATTTGTTTGTTGGTTGGTCTCAGTGTGTGTTTGTTTCACTGAGAATCTATTATGCAATCTAATGTCCCAAAAATATACAATTTGCTAATGTAGGCAACTAGAGGTAGCAAAGAGCAACAGGAAAATGTGGAGCAAATGTGAGTCTTTGTTTTTGTTCCTACTTCAACATTTCCATCAACTAAATATGTGAAATCTGTAATTAATTTGCCATTTGTTCTCCCAATACCTAGACTTAAATAAAGCTACAATGATTTTTCACCTGTTTTCTGCTTCAGTTCCTTTCCTCCTGAACATGGTGGAGATAACCCTCCAAATCTGGAGATTTTTGGTCCTGTAATCACTGATGAACTGGGGCAAGAAAAACCGAAACTTACGCCTGAGGAGGAGAAAGAGAAAAGAATGCTTGAAGAGCATTTGGAGTACTAGGGGTAGATTGAGAATGAGGCCAAACAAGAGCGCCTTGCGGAGCTAAATAAAGCTGGAAGTAGTACAGGAAATATAGAAAAAAAATGCCTTAGGCGCATCAACTTTGATGACTTTAACTGGAAGTATTTTTATCAAGCTTAGGGTGTCAAATTGGATGAGAAATGAAGCAAATTTGAAGATTAGTACCCCAGAGTAGAACTTGAATTTGACTAGACCCAATTAGAAGTAATAAATTGTCTTGAATGAAACACCATCAATATTTGTACAAAGGATCTTGATGCATGTGATTAATCTTAGTCTTAGTTGGAATTTTCCCCTTTCAATCTTAGTTTGCATTGTGTTCAATTCTCTAACTCCCATGCGTAACCAATGGCACTCAGCTGGTAATTTGTGTAGCATGGTAGCATTGATGTTTTTTAGCAGATTATCTTGGGTGATGTAATGAATGGAAAGTGTTATTGATCGTGTATTTTTCAAGCAATGTTGTGTTATTATTGTGAGGCAACTGAACATTTTGTCTAATCATCAATATTAACATTTTGTCAAGCCATATGGTCTGGTGAGAAGGTGAATTTGGTACATTATATGATATCAATGTTAACATTAATGTTAACATTATATGATATGGATTGCAATCCTTTCTACAAGAAGGTGCATTTGGTGGTCTAATTACATATTTGACAAAGAAAGCAAAAGAGAACAAAAGCCAACCAAATCCATATCTAAATTTAAACTTCCTGAATTTTGAAAGAGATCCAAATAAAAGGAAGAACTCAACAAATCTATTGCTTGCTTTACCTGCTTTTTTACTGCAAAAGTTGCTACTTTCTTCTGCAATTCAAGCTATATTTGTTTCACTTGAATGTTTTCTGCCAACCAAATCCATATCTAAGTTTTAAATTCTTGAATCTTAAAGAGAGCCAAATAAAAACAAAAGTTCAACAAATCTATTGCTAAATTTAAAGTTCCTGAATTTAAATTTCCATCCATATCATTCTATTTCATTCATTTAAAGCTGCCTTGTTCAAATATGCAAATACATTGATACAAAAATATGAAAATGAACTTTCCCAATGCATATGAAATTATACAAAATCTGTCCAAATTGTGATGTCCAAAAAATCTGTCCAAATTGTGTTGTCCAAAAAATCTATCCAAATTTTGTTGTCCAAAAAATATGTTGTCCACATTGTCAGATATACTCTCCAAAAATCTGTCAAAGTTAGATGTGCTGTCCAAAAAATACTGTCAAAGTTCTGTCCACTAGATATTATATAACAACCAATATGTTGCCCAAACACTGGGCAAAACACAAGGAAAACAGCCAATATGGTGTTTTTCAAAGGTTGTTAATATCAGGATCTACTGAAACCTGCAAAATATGCCACCAAATATAAAATAAGTATATGGAAAAAATAACTAAAAGGAAAATATAAGTTTAAGTTGTAACAAAATTCATAACGATTATACACACCTGATTCAAGTCAAATAACCCAACGTGATCTTGCCCAACCAAAAATTCACAATCACAAGATTCCTACATATAGCATTTAAACAAATCAATATTTCATTTTCTATGCTAATGAAAGTAACTGGGTAGTAGGATATTAGACAAAATTTATAAGTATACCTGATTCAAACCATTTAACCCAACAACATTGTCTTGTCCAACCAAAAATTCACAATCAAAAGATTCCTACATATAACATTTAAACAAATCAGTATTTCAATTTCTATGCTAATGAAAGTAACTGGGTAGTAGGATATTAAACAAAATTTATTAGTATACCTGATTCAAACTATTTAACCCAACAACATTGTCTTGCCCAACCAAATTACTACAACTGAAAGATTCCTGTATATGACATTTAAATAAATTTATGTGTCACTTGTTAATAGTAGTTATTGTTTAATAGAATATTAGAAAAAATATGTTAGTAATAGCATCACACCTGAGTTATGTTATCTACTAATTGTGATGGTTGTTCAACATTACTATGTTCTTTATGAGAATTCATATTAGCTAAGGAATCGACCTATGTGGGAAAAAAAATTGTCACATAAAACAAATTTATGAACCTATGAATTCAGGTTCTAAAATGGAACGTAAATGAACTTACTTTATTTAGGCCACTACATGATTGAACTTGTCTTGCTCCACTAGTCTTTTTGGGTTGATCCTTCTGTCCACTAGATTTTTTTTTTCCCCTTTCTAATGAACTTTTAAACCTTCCTCTTGGATGACCTACAGTAGGTTTTGTTTTGATCCCACATATGCCTTGAGAAATGTCCACATGTGACTCAAATCCACCATCGCCTTGTAAAACATTCTCGAGAACAACTTCACCATGGACCTGACCCTCCATAGAGGACAAACAACGTTTAATTCTCATTTCTTGCAAATCCTTCAATAATTTGTCAAAACATTTATCAACATGTTCACACATCATCTCTCTCTCTCTACTGCAAGTGTGTTAATTTGAAGACAATTATGACTCAAATGACAATGACGCTTTCCCATTGACTCTTGAGCATTACCTTTAATATCAGTGCCACGATAGTCCTTGATAGAACCAACCTTTGCATCTTATGTCCATCTTTTCAATACATAATGGGCTGGAATTCTCTTAACATTTTTCTTGTCAAGAACTTTCAAAGCATGGGAACATAGAATTCCCAAAAAGCTAAACTTCATGCAACTGCATTGGACTGTCGTTGTTGAGGCTTCATATTTGACTAAGTGCTCTTGATTTTTGTTTCAATATTTCACTTTGTATTCTATGATAGAATCAGATTTACTAGCCTTGTAAATAGTACAATCCACAATTTTCACATATTCATCTTGAAACATTTTGAATATTTCTAGAGTGAACAACTTTGCAGCATGTCTTAACATATCAAAATCAAATAGTAAAGCTGTTGTTATTTGCCTCATTTTGAACTCTGATTGTAGTTCTTGACTTCGCTTATCAGACAATACGCTAGAGTAATGTTCAAAAAATTGCAAAAGACCATGTTTTGGCTTCAAGTATTTCTTCAACACACTATTCATTGACTCACTGCATTGAGTGCTTTTCATATCAGCAGTGAACATATGTCGACCATATACCATACACCATTTTTCTTTCACATCAAACATTTCACGCAACCATGGATTATCAGTTAGATCATATGTCTCAAGCATGTTATTCCAAGCAACTATCCATTCATTTTCATCTTCAAAATCATACACTCAATTACTAAAATCATTTCGAAATTGGCTTGATGAATTAAATATATGATGTAAACGCTTAGCAGCATTCTGATAAATATGCCACGCACATAAGCGGTGATTTGATTTAGGAAACACATCTTCTATTGCATTAGCCATTGCAGCAGATCAATCTGTAAATATAGTTCTTGGTTGTTTCCCAGACATTGCACTCAAAAAAGTTTCAAACTACCACTTGAATGACATTATAGTTTCATCATAAAGTAAAACTGCACCAAAGATAATTGATTGTTTATGATGATTAACCCCAATGAATGGAGCAAAGGGTCGACCATATGAATTTGTTTGATAAGTGGTGTCAAAACATATAGCATCCCCAAAGTGTCCGTAATCAACTATTGATTGAGAATCAGCCCAAAAAATATTCAAAATTTGATTATCATCATCAAGTTTTATAGAATAAAAATAAAATGGATCTTCTAATTGCATCTTTCTAAAGTGATCCATCACAGCACGACCATCTCCTCTCTTTAAATCCTCTCTCCTCTTGGAATTTACATGATTTTTATAGTTAACATTTAAAAACCCAAGATTTTCATAACCACCAACTTGCATGCTCAACAAATCTATGGTTTGTTTTATTAATACCCCAGATTTTTCTGCATCATCCGCAAAAGCTTGTTGGGCAGTTGTAATTTTCCTATTTGATCTTAACATGTGTTTCATTGGAGAAGGAGCAAACTCATGATTATGTTGTTCGTGAAAAGAGACAACTTCTAACTTACCATCCTTTTGAATTTGACAAGTCATTTGTGCTAAACAACCAATTCGTGAAATTGGGTGATGGAAAGATACCTATTCATGACATTTGTCAATAGCTCATTCACCTTCTTTTGAACAACAAAATGTTCTCCTCTTAACATGTCCAACACTTCCTTGCCTAACATACTGTTTCCTTACACTGAAGCTCAGTCTATGAGCATATTGTTTGTTAAAATCATATACACTATCATCACAATCAAATTTCATTCCAATCATTGGTGCCTTAATTCTTTATTGTGTTTACTCGGGGTGTTTGGACTGCTATTAATAGGTTTTACTTAAGCTTTTTCCTAAATCCAAAAACCAATAAAAAGCAATAGTGTTAAGAATATTCCATATGAAAAATAATATTCAATTTTTTTAATAAACCTAGCAAAAAAACCGTAGTTGCTTGTAGTCTTACAAACAGTAATGATGAACAACAACAACAATATTCAGAACTTAAAATACCTAAACATCCTATTCAATAGAAATTATACTCAAAAACTCCCAAAAAATAAGTACTATATAAATCCTTGCCACCAACAATAAATACCTATTCAAAACCAACAAAACCATAAGATTTTAAGCTATAGAACTTAGCTATGGTAATAATCATAAGGACAAATATTCAAACTTCAAATATAATGCAATTTGAAAAACCAATTTGAGGAAATAATTATCTTTAAAAAAAATGTTTTTTTTTTAAAGAAAATCAGACCTGAACAAATTGAGAACCATTGCATTTGTCACTGTCAGTGAGAATGCCGAAAAATGATGGAGCAGTAGGAGTGGTGGTCCTTGGCGGTGAATTTATGGGAGTGGCATTGGTTGAGTGAGAAATTGAATGGGGCAGAATCAGCGAAGGGGGAGGCGGGTAAAGAGGAGGAATGGACATATAGTTCGATGAGATCGGCGGCTGCTGCATGTGGCCGCCATCGATTCTGCCTCAGTGAGGTTCTGAGAAAAATAGAAGTGAGAAGGTTGGGATGCGGGTTTAAGGAGTTTGAGGAGAGAGAGAGGGGCTGTTCAGTTTAGATGAAAGAGTGAGATCGACGGCTGCTGCATGTGGCCGTTGTCGATTCCGCCTTAGTGTCTCATTGCCGGTCTAAGTTTGTTCTTCTCGCCGGTCTAAGTTTGCTGAGAGAAAACAGAGGTGGAGGAGATGAGAGAGAGGCGTGAGGCGGTGGGAAAGAAGTGTGTTTGAGGAGAAAGTGTCTGTGGTGGCTAATGTTGTTAGGGTTAACAACTCTATTCACTTAAAATGCACATGACCCAAGCTTACGTGTCTTCTTGTTTAACTGACTCGGGTCCTTGTTTGCAGCATTTCCTCCAAACTTGTTTGGAGGAAATCCGTGTCCTTGTTTATCTAGTATATATGCAAACATTGTAGGAAAGATGACCCATATTATAAAGGATCACCACATAAGCATGTGTGGGGTAAAGTTGATGCAAGGGAGGCTAAAGAAAGAACTCCAGAGATGAGAATGACATGGTTGAGATTTTTAGAGTAATTTGGGCTACGGGCTTGGAGTTCCTTCTTTTGCGAGTCCCAAGCTATCGATATAGACTGCCCCGAAGAAAGTCCATATACTTATGGGGTGTCTATCAAATGGAGATATACTTTTGCTTTGAAACTCCACTTGGATGAGGCCAATTAGCGATTGTATTAGAAAAATGAAAACCACGTGGCTTGGCGCAGCGGAGATAAATTCTTGCTCACTTTCCACAATTTAAACAATGAGCATATATAATTGAGAATGCTATATAATCACAGCGGCATCTGAACAAGAACAGCAATTAAGCATATGTACGTTATAATCATCACATAAATTACTATCTAACTTTTTATTTTAGTTTTGTAATACATTAAGTAGGGAAGGGATATTCGAAACTTGAATGTTTTTGTTATAATATGCAAACTTATTATTTGACATAAAGATCATTGACATCTAACTTATAGAGAATGTTAGATCCCATTCTTTTATAGCTAGGTAGTATGTGCCTTTTGTGGAACATAATTATCCCATAAATATAAGTTGAATTTTAAGCCTTCAAAAAAGGTTTGCAATTAAGCTATATTCAATCCTTCTAATTATTATTATATTACCCGATACAGCGTAGTGCACAGATATTTTATAAGTTCTAATTAGAATACTTTACATATATATATATATATATATAAAATATCATTAATTATTGTTGTACATGGCTAATTATACACAATTGTACACATAACTTATGAAATCGTGTTTTTAAAATACAATTTTAGTTATGATTGTGAAATGATAAAAACATAATTTCAGTTTGTGTATATACACATATTGTATGTGATAATTATTGCTCTTCTTTTATTTCTCATGTTTTTGTTTGTCGGGGAAAAAAAAAAATTGTGCACCTTCATGTTGAGTCCTTTGCCACCATATCGCAAGTTACAATAGTGTTTATTAACTGTTCAAAAGTTAATAAATGCAGAAAAAGTAAAAACACTTGGTTGATAAAACCAAAAAATAGAATAGCACATGCACCCATATTAAGCACACAAATGGTCTAAAGATGGCATATACTTGAATAGAAGTAAAAATGAATGTTATGATGCATAAACTAACTCCGAGACCCATAAAAATGTCCCATACAAACTTTGACGCTCATTGGAGATAGCCTTCGTTTGGATAGCGTTCCGCGTCCGCGTCTGCGTCTTCCATTTCTTTTTTTTTTTTTTTTTCTTTCCCCCTAGAGAGCGCGCGTTTCAGCCTTTGTGGTACTGTGGGGGTACTGTGCATCTACTGTTCATAAACAGTAGCCGCAACTTTTGACTTTTCAACTCTTTTTTTCACTGTTCACGGACCCACAAATACCATTTTTTAGCAACTTTTTCATTAAAAATGGGTCCCACTATACTATTTACACATTAAAAAATTATTCTGCTACAGTGTTTTTCAGTTTTCAGTTTCAGCGGTATCCAAATGTCCACGAGAATATCATTGAGTCAATTTGTCAAACATATGACGTGTTATTTACAATATAAATTGTAAATCAGGTTTTCAAATCACGTTTTCAGTTATAAAGCATGTGTGTATTTTTTTGTTTGTTTGCCATGTCACTATATTTTTATTTTTTCACTGAAGTCTTGTTCACTTTGTTTATTTGATGGAAGCAAATCGTGCTCTTTTATGACATCATACATTAACATGTGGTAAACATTTCTTGACTTAACTGGATTGGAGTTAGACCACCACATTTTAGTCACATGGTTATTGGATTTTTGAGACATAATCAAGGAAAAGTCCTCATCATTCATCAAGCATGAAACCGGATTCAGATGTTGCCTAGTGCAATACCTTCAAGGGGGTTGAAAATGAAACTTATGTAATTGCACATGTAAAAAATGTGACGCAACGGGACCCTCATTCAATGTACGTGGTAGAAGTGATTTGTGTCACAGTTCCCATTGGTGTAAGATTCTAAATGTGTGAGCCTTGTCTGATGATTGTCTCTTTATTTATACATTCCCAATTAAAAATATTTACATAATTTTGGAGCAATGTTTTCACTTTTGAGATCTCACATAAAGGATGAGTTTCACACGTGGGTTGCCCACTAGCTAGCCAAAAAGGCTAAATACATTGATGTGCTACAAGTTTGGTTAGAAGATATATATTTCAGATAATATAGCACCTATTATATTTCGAGATGTTTCGTAATATTTCTATTTCTGAATAAAATATACCCTCTTAGCCTTGATTCTCCACAATAAAAAATAGAAAAAAAAAACCCATAAAAATATAATTTCTGGTAACTATTGAGTTGTAGAGTGAGTATAAATTGAAAAATAATATTTAATTAATTTATATACTCATAAATGAAAAGATCTATATAGATTAAGATTTCTAAAAGCATAGAAAAAATAATCCTATAGGGAATAAAGGTAGAAAAAAAGAAAATCTCACATTCTTCCGCCATGCTTGCATTTTGTCGGTTATTTTGTTGTCTGTAGTTAAATTAAGCAATTATACAAGTTGATTAACTAGTCAAATTATGCAATGGTCCAATTACAATGTATCTTGCACAACCATATCGCCAAAACTAGATTTCATCTAGCAAAAAAGTTTGTTTCAAGACATAGTGATATGGCCATGATGGGAAAAATTCCAACAAGTGATATTTAAGTCAATATACTTGATTCTGGAATACCAACCTACAATAGAACCAACTAAGCTACTCAAGCACAACTTCAATCTAGTTGGATTACTCTTCTTAGTGACATTTTTCAGTGTGCACAAATATCCAATTTGTTATTAACTTCACAATCAACGTTCTTGACTATAAAAGTTGTTGGTGCAAGTATCTTTACTACAAAAACACTCTAACAATGAACTGGAAGTAGCTTGATACAAGAAACCGAAGGTGCACAAGGTCGTAACAACTTCCCAAAATATGCATGTGTTCTTCCTTTGATAACGGCTCTATAAAAACACACCTTTGGGAGCGCTATTGCACAAATTCCAAGTAGGCCAGGTTATTATGTGCTGAAACTGAAAGGCTAGCTTCGAAATTCCTACAACTCAATCAAGTAGAGTTGATCAAGAGTCAATTATATAATTTTTTTATATAAAAAAAAATTGGAAAAGTTTGTAAAATCTTGGTAACTGTCAAATTCAATTTATCATGTAGAAACAACTTGTTGAGTGTGACATTATCATGAGATGATGGATTTGCATGTGCTCGGTAACATCAACATAAAATTCACCATCATAGATGAGGTTATGTTAACTGCACTTTTATGTACATTCTAAAACTGGAATTGCATGTACACTTCAGTAAAATAATAAAAATACATGGTTGATAATTTTTCTTTTCCTTTTTCTCTTTTTCGGAGTGGAATTATATGTTGGATAATTGTCAATACCATTTCTTGATATATTTCTATGAAATTTTGGTAAAGTTGCTTTGAATAATGGCCTGAAATATCAATGCACCTGATCATGCACGTAGCGTTCGGCTGGGTTGGTCTTAATTCTTTTTTCTTCAACGTGAGCTATTTGAAATTAATAGCTCAGCTATTTAGGTGCCTTAGGCGAAATTAATAGAAATTGAAATCATGGAGAAAGATACGATCTCAGCAAGTAATAGTTAATATGGCTAAAATTAATATTATTGATTGGTCAATAAGCTATACCTCAACTACTACCTTCTTCTCCTATAATAATTGAATAAAATAAAAGGTGAGATTATGAGTTCAAAATTATTGAGTGCATAATTACCAATAAAAATTAAATAATAAATAATTATCGATTGAGTCCTTTCATATTTACCTAGCATGCTCCTCTTACTTAAACCTAACTATGAAGTTTCGTTCCTTCTCAAAAAAAAAAAAAAAAAAAAGAAACTATGAAGTTTCGTTTGTTGACTTGACTCTCTTTATATAAGATCTTAATAACCTCAGCATTAGTAAATTAAACTGAACAAAGTTACAGCAAAGTAGCATACACACCCCTCAAATATTAACCACGTGCCACAAGGGCTTGATGTTTTGAAAGAGAGATTCAAGCCTGGTGACATCGCTGCGTGCGCTAGTGCAGGTTTCGTCAAGCACGTGTAGGACTTTCATTTGTAGGAGCTGGATCTCGTGAATTTTTGTTAAGCGGTGGTGGCTTTAGGAATATTTTTTAAGAGTAAAAAGAAATATAAATTATACAAAATTTAAAATAGAAGAGAACTTAAATATATTGATATCACAAAAAAAAAAAAAATAAGAATAAAAATTAAAATATATAAAGTTTTAAAATTGCATTTTAGGATATATTTTAAAATCGTTTCATGATATCTTCATTATCAATTTTACGAATTACACCTTTTTAAATATACACAGCTAATCAATCATTCATTCATTGATCTCTCATTTAATTGATTTATTTCAAATTTATTAAGATCTTAATGGTCTTTTTCTAAATTTTAAAATTAAAAAATTTCTACTTTTATTGTTGGGCTTATTATTATTATTATTATTTTAGATCAAATTGGTTTGTTATTGAGCTTCTTCTTTTTTTCTTTTTGTGTGTGTGTGTCTAAAAAGACTAAAATATTGTTAAAAGTATCATATTTAAACTTATTTCAACTGGGCTTAAAAAAAAAAAAAAGGCTAAGGCCAGGATATTCAAACTTTTATTTTAGTGGATCAAAAGTTAAACACAAAAGTAAAATATATTATATAATTTTTTTTTTTTTTTTTGGGCTAGTTCAAGGGGTTCATTTGAACCCCCGGGCTTCAAGTGGAGCTGCCCCTGTTTGTAGGGGTATATAGTGGCCTAGTGGTGCGGCTGTTGGGGGCTTTTCTTGGAAGAGATGGTGGCCCGTTGACAAGATGATGGTGGCGCTATTGCTGGAATGTAGCAGTGGTGTTGTAGGCCCATGCGACAACTCACTCAATTTGTTTAAACAATTTGACCCAGTCTGCTCTATCTTGCATGAATATGAATTAATTTCCAAGTGAGCTGGGTGGGTTTAACTATTAAAGTAGTAAGTCGAGTAGAGTGTTTTTTATAACTGTCAAGATTTGACCCAACTGGCCTAGGATGTTATTAGCATAATTTTTTAAGGAGATTAGTATACAAATTAATGCTAAATGTGATTTGTAGGGGCCAGAGGCCCAGATACGTATATTGGGCCTTGGACCCGTTCGAGGAGATTCAATTGTCCGAGGATGGGTCAATTTAATGGAAGATGCAGATGGTAGGCTTCACTACTAAGTTTGGACTTTGTAGAATAAAGAAGGTGATCCGATGATGAATAGATCCTCGGCTGAGCAAGGCAAAGGTCAAGGTGAGAATTGGAAAATATCTAAAGGAAAAGCTATTACCATCGCATTGAATGTTCTGCAGCTAACACTTTGGCCGTATTAATGAAGAAGTGATATCTGAACAGTAGTTTTTAGCCTTACAGCTAATATCTAAGGACTTTAGGAATGTGCTGATAGGACAAAGATTAACACTAACCATCTGGCTAGCACGTGGAAGGTAAGGATGAAAGAAGAAAAGAGTATAAATGAAGGAAAAGCAATGAGAAAAGGGTGATCGGGAAGTAAGAGAAAAACATTGTAGACATTGAGAATTAAGCTTGTAATCATACTTGGGAAAAATATATAAGAACTGACCTCCTCAGATTGCGTCGAGGACGACTTTCTATATTAAATCAATCCATTTCTATCTTTTATTCTCATGGATATGCTTTGATTATTATCTAACTTATTAAAGCCCATTTTTCCAATCCACTCTCTACAAATTTATTGTTTTGGTCTTTTTGGGCTTATGTCTACCTCGTAGGCCAAGCATTCAAATTGCACCCTTACATGATTCTTACATTATAATTTCATAAAAATAACTACATATTTGGATATTATTTAGAAAATTAAGTGGGAAACTAATATAATTTGTAAAAAGAAGTGGTATCAAAAAGAAAAAAGGAAAAAAAAAAAAAAAACCAGAAAGAAAAATATAGGAAATCAGAATATATATATATATATATATATATATATATATATTTATGGATTTAAGGGTTCCTAACAAAAATGTGGAGTGTGGCTCACGGCTCACCCCTTGGCCTGATTAGGTACAGCAAAAGACCTTATATCCCACTAACCTAGAAAAGACTAGTGAACTCTCCTTGGGCTAATATTTAACCTAGAACACATAGTTTTAAAAATATTTGAAACTTCAAAAGAAACTTCATACAGATATTCTTGGAAATTTTAGGTCAAATGTTGTGGGTATTCTTTTCATTATTTTAAAAGCAGTACAGTTTTAGTACTTTCTGAGTTGAAGTATTTTGAGGGAATATTTTTAAATTATATCGAATCATATATAATAGGGCTAATTATAATTTACTCACTTATGATTTAGCCAAAATTTAAGTTGCTTACCCGTGGTTTAAAATTTGACACTTTACTCACCCGATCTTTGCTCTATTAGAATTCAGTAACCCACCTATCTATTTGTCGTTAAAAAAAAATCACATTTTAATTTGAAAACATGACATGAAATGGATCAAAAATTTCAAACTCTATGAACATTAACATGAAATTTCAAACAAATAAAAATTTCAAACAAACAAAAAGGAAATGAAATTTAATCCGCTGCAATTCATCAAATATAGCAAAAAAAAAAAAAAAAAAAAAAAAAAAAAAACCCAAGACCAAGTGTATGAAACTTTTTTGAGATAATAGATAGAACTTTATTGATGTAAATTATACGAATTACAAACTTAGCCGTGAGTAACGTGGGCAGTACAAGAGGGCCAACAAAAAAAAAAAAAAAAAAAAAGTAAAACCATTCACAGACCGATCCAGGAAAAAAAAAAAAAAAAAAAAAAAGAGAGTAGAAACACAATCAGCAGTGCAAAAAGAACAAAAGCACCCAGCAGCAGTAACAACAATAAATCTCAACAACAATAAAGCCATGTTTGAAGTCTTTCTTAATTACAAAACGTTGGCTAGTGTCATCAATTTATGTCTCCACACGTGCACAACATTGGGCACTCATACATGTCTCTCTCTCTAGCTAAGCTTCTATGCTTGAAATAGAATGGGTGATATGGCAATTTGGCTATGCCCAAGATCATTGTTCACATCAATGTTCATCCATTTTTTGCAAAATTTCAAACCCAAACTTTTTGATTTGTTTTATGTAATGTTTTTTTTTTAATTAAAATGTGTTTTTAACAGAAAAGACAAATGTGAGTTACAGAAGTCTAACGGAGTAAAGCTCAGGTGGATAAAGTGCTAAACTTTAAACCACAGGTAGATAATTTAAATTTTGACTAAACTATAAGAGGGTAAGTTGTAATTAGCCCTATATAATATATAAATGTAGAAGCTCAATCAAGAATACAAGACAAGAAGAGGAGAAAGGAAGAAAAGGTAGAAGCTCACTCATATATATCATATGAACGTAGAAGCTCAATCAAGATTTTATATAAAAAGAAAAGGTCTTATTGATCAATAGCATCTTAAGCAAAGTCTTTCTGCACAAGAGCTTTTTTCATTTAACAATCTTTAAGAAGATAAACAACAAGGATTACCTTGGTGATATCCTTGCTACAACTTGATTGGATTCTTTTATTCTGGTAATAGTAGAGGAAATTCTGTCGCCGCCAAAGGCCATCTTTGCATGCAAAATAAGAAAAAGTTACATGGGCAAATCTTGTTGCTGCATCATATAGCAACCCAGAAACCTATTAAAGATTTTACATACTTGAGAATTTACTCTCAGAATCCATCTATACATATGTTTATATAGTATAAATAGTATACAAGTTAACATTATAGGTAAGATAACCGATATGATAAGTAAGAGAGGAAGTAAAGTTGATGCTAGGGAGGCTGAAGAAAGAACTCCAGAAACGAGAATTACATGGCTGAGAATTTTAGAGTAGCATGGGCTACGAGTTTGGAGTTCCATTTTAGTTGCAAGTCCCATGATGTAGATGCTGATTGCCGCAAAGAAAGTCCTCATGCTAATGGGGTGTGTGTGAAATGGTGACAGACTTTTGCTTTGATACTCCACTTGGATGAGGCCAATCAGTGATTGTATAATGAAATTGAAGACCACGTGACTTGGGGCAGAGGATTTGAAGTCTTGCTCACTTTTCCACAATATAAACAAAGAACATGATAAAAAATGATAGGTAAAACTACTTAAAAATGAACAAATAAAAACCATAGTAAGCATATCTAATTGTCACAATTATAAATATAACAGAAAAGTCGAAAGAAAGTTCCAATATTTCTATCATAGATAGGTTGGAGAAAATAATTGTTACATGTTCACATAAAAAAGAACTTGTATTTTTGGCCTTAGAAAATCATGCAATCATCTCTATTATTATATTATTATTCAGCATTCTTTTTCTTGGGGTGTTTTGATATAACAACAATACACAATGTGTAGATTGTTTGTATAAACTATAAACTAACAAAAGAAGTGAGAGAACGTTTTACCCTAGCCATGCTTGGTTATGGTGATGAGGCTGAAAGCTACGTGTCTTTGATTTATAGGTATACACCCTCGGTACAACTACTCTTCGGACTCTAAACTTGCGTACTGGGACTTTCCGAGGGTCTCTTACCTCACCGCCTCTCCCTGACCCTAGCTCTCATTTCTCTCACAATTTAACTGTTGCTGTTTAGTGTAAATTTCCTTAGCATTTTTTTTTTTCTTTTGGATAGAATTTGCTTAGCATTTGCTAGCATAAAAGGAATAAGCTATCACTGAAAACCTCTATATATATAGGCCATGGTGATCCATCAATGTGGAAATTTCTTGTTACTTTGATAAATTCTGGACTTTATTTGTGTCGACGACAACATTTCAGTCCATGGTAAGGGACGGACCCACGTTGGGACCACGGATGGCCCTCCTTGACCCAACGTGGCTCCCTTCTTTTTCCCTAAATTCAGAAAAAAATTTATAAGAAATCTTTAAATTTTACCTTTATAAAACTTCAAGCGGTTCAAAGAGGCTAAATAAGAGTACTTAATTAATTAAAAATACTTTCTCAGTTTGTGAGATATTGTGGCTTTCAATTAGCTTAACTGGTAAAATCTCTAATGGTTGTATAAGAGATTTGGGGTTCAATTTTCGCCTACACCAAAAACTGATTGATGTTTTGATCTAATAATAAAGAGCTATCATTAGGAACGGACGCTATAGGTTAAAATTCTCTAAACAAATAATTGTATGTGTCAAATAGTTGTATATTCAAGATTATACAACTCAGCTCAAGAAAAGAGAAGTTTATGTCTTCTTGATACACCCTCGATTGACCAAGCTGTGCTTGGACAAATTCTTGATTGAGTCTCAATCAATCAAATTTCATGAGTTTTGAATTTTAATCAAGCCTCCTAACACTATAAGAAATTTGTACGATTTGTAAGTTTATTTTATTTTTATTTTTGTTGATTAATTAGTGCCATTGTTTTTATTTTATCTATCTACTTCTTTTATTTTTGTTGATTAATGAGTGCCATTGTGCAAGGAATGTACTTCTAGAACTCCATGTAGAACCTTCCTAACCTTCCTAAAGCTAAAGCCGTGCCTTAATAAACCACTTATTTCCATTACAGGTACCTGAGGCTACGTCTATATATATATATATATATATATAAAAAGGAAAAAAAAAATCAAACATGTATTCAATAAGGCTAAAATTTTTTTAAAAAAAAATGCATGATTGCAAGCTTGTTTTCTAAGAGATATGAGAGTTATAGGATGTAACTCTTTAAGTGATTGTCACTTTCAAATTTATGTGATGAATATTATAGAAATTGTAATTAATTACTATCTACATATCATCTTACATGTATTTCATGCTGTTGCTAGTTGCACACACTTCACAAGTTATTCTTTGCTAAACATAGTACATGAAATTGTGTGTGAATTTGGTTTGGCCATCCAAGATTATATAATCTATGATTTTGATACAAAATATATTCATTGATTGAAAATTTGAGGGCAAAAAAGTGTGAAAATCTTGTTTTTTTGAAGTTTTGGGCTGAAAACAAATGTTTTTGAAAAACTTTTATACTCATTCTCATGCATTTCAACCATAATTTTGATCGATCGAATGTATTTCTCGACCGATCGAAAATCCCTTAATTCTTAAGCTTGGTCTCTTCCTGGTTCGATTGATCCTTAATTGGTGCTTGATTAGTTGAATATGTTTTTCGATTGATCGAAACCAATTTTCAACTGATCGAAAATTTTAAACTCTTAAAAAAAACCTTATGTCTGGCTCGATTGGTACTCGATCGGTGCTTGATCGATCGAGATTCGAAAGAAAAGAGAATAAAAGTCTTTTTCTCAACACGTGTTCATCATTATTTCAAACACTTTTCTCTCTTTTTCTTCATTTTCTTTCTCGACTGATCCAATCCAAGCTTTTTGTCGTTTTCTTCCTCAATTCTTCAATGGTTTTTGTCCTCAAGTGTTGGTAAGACCTAAATACCCTTCCTTTTTCAAATTATTTACATTTTTCATGCATTTTCTTAGTGGTTTTCAAACTAAAGATTTTTGGGGTTTTGATGTTTGGGTTGTTTTTGTTCATTTTTAATCAATGGGTTTTTGTTCTTAGTTCATATACACATGATTCTCATGCATTAATTTAATCAATTTTGTGATTTGAAAAGAATTGAAAATTCTAGGGCTTGAAACTTTGAGAAATTGGGATTTTTGTTCAATTGGGCTACAATCGATGAAATTGACTTGTGAAATTGATGGATTAATTCATTATATGATGTTTTCTAACTAGCATAATGTCTAATTACTCAATTTGATTTGGTTTTGAAAAATGGGTTTTTCAAAAATTGGAGTTTTTGGTTAAAACTCATGGTTCATGTCAATTATTGGTAAATGTTGAAAAATTGAACAAGATTTTTGTGCATTAGAGCACGCATCATATGTGCATTTATTATATGCATCATATATATTGTTATTTATCGATATATTTTGCGCTCTAACCTTTTCAAATACGGTCTGCACATGCACCCGTATAAAGCACACAAATGGTCTAAAGATGGCATATACTAGAATAGAAGTAAAAATAAATGTTATGATGCATAAACTAAGTCCTAGACCCATAAAAATGTCACATACAAACTTTGACGCTCATTGGAGATTAAATGTCCACAAGAATATCATTGAGTCAATTTGTCAAACATATGACGTGCTATTTACAACAGAAATTGTAAATCATGTTTTCAAATCACGTTTTCAGTTATAAAGTATGTGTGTATTTTTTTGTTTGTTTGCCATGTCACTATATTTTTATTTTTTCACTGAAGTCTTGGTCACTTTGTTTATTTGATGGAAGCAAATCGTGCTCTTTTATGACATCATACATTAACATGTGGTAAACATTTCTTGACTTAACTGGATTGGAGTTAGACCACCACATTTTAGTCACATGGTTATTGGATTTTTGTGACATAATCAAGGAAAAGTCCTCATCATTCATCAAGCATGAAACCGGATTCAGATGTTGCCCAGTGCAATACCTTCAAGGGGGTTGAAAATGAAACTTATGTAATTTGCACATGTAAAAAATGTGACGCAACGGGACCCTCATTCAATGTACGTGGTAGAAGTCATTTGTGTCGCAGTTCCCATTGGCGTAAGATTCTAAGTGTGTGAGCCTTGTCTGATGATTGTCTCTTTATTAATACATTCCCAATTAAAAATATTTACATAATTTTGGAGCAATGTTTTGACTTTTGAGATCTCACATAAAGGGTGAGTTACACATATGGGTTGCCCACTTGCTAGCCAAAAAGGCTAAATACATTGATGTGCCACAGGTTTGGTTAGAAGATATATATTTCATATAATATAGCACCTATTGTATTTCGAGATGTTTCGTAATATTTCTGTTTCTGAATAAAATATACCCTCTTAGCCTTAATTCTTCACAATTAAATATAGAAAAAAAAAAACCCATAAAAATATAATTTCTGGTAACTATTGAGTTGTAGAGTGAGTATGAATTGAAAAATAATATTTAATTAATTTATATACTCATAAATGAAAAGATCTATATAGATTAAGATTTCTAAAAGCATAGAAAAAATAATCCTATAGGGAATAATCCTATAGGGAATTAAGCAATTATACAAGTTGATTAACTAGTCAAATTATGCAATGGTCCAATTACAATGTATTTTGCACAACCATATCGCCAAAACTAGATTTCATCTAGCAAAAAAGTTAGTTTCAAGACATAGTGAATGATGGGAAAAATTCCAACAAGTGATATATAGGTCAATATACTTGATCCTGAAATACCTACCTACAATAGAACCAACTAAGCTATTCAAGCACAACTTCAATCTAGTTGTATTACTCTTCTTAGTGACATTTTTCAGTGTGCACAAATATCCAATTTGTTATTAACTTCACAATCAACGTTCTTGACTATAAAAGTTGTTGGTGCAGGTATCTTTACTACAAAAACACTAACAATGAACTGGAAGTAGCTCGATACAAGAAACCGAAGGTGCACAAATCGGAACAACTTCCCAAAATATGCATGTGTTCTTCCTTTGACAACGGCTCTAAAAACACACCTTTGGGAGCCCTATTGCACAAATCCCAAGTAATCCCAAGTAGGCCAGGTTATCATGAGCTGAAACAGAAAGGCTAGCTTCGAAATTCCTACAACTCGATCAATTGGTCAAGAAGAACCGAGTTAGGACTCGGGGATCATTAATCCTTGCTCAATCAAGTAGAGTTGATCAAGAGTTAATTATATAATTTTTTTATATAAAAAAAAAATTTGGAAAAGTTTGTAAAATCTTGAAAGCTTGGTGTCTGTCAAATTCAATTTATCATGTAGAAGCAACTTTTTGAGTGTGACATTATCATGAGATGATGGATTTGCATGTGCTCGGTAACATCAACATAAAATTCACCATCATAGATGAGGTTATGTTAACTGCACTTTTATGTACATTCTAAAACTGGAATTGCATGTACACTTCAGTAAAATAATAAAAATACATGGTTGATAATTTTTCTTATCCTTTTTCTCTTTTTCGGAGTGGAATTATATGTTGGATAATTGTCAATACCATTTCTTGATATATTTCTATGAAATTTTGGTAAAGTTGCTTTCAATAATGACCTGAAATATCAATGCACCTGATCATGCACGTAGCGTTCGGCTGGGTTGGCCTTGGAACTTTTAGGTCAAATGTTGTGGGTAGTCCTTTCATTGTTTTAAAAGCAGTACAGTTTTAGTACTTTCTGAGTTAAAAGTATTTTGAGGGATTTTAAATTATATAGAATCATATATAATATATAAACGTAGAAGCTCAATCAAGAATACAAGACAAGAAGAGGAGAAAGGAAGAAAAGGTAGAAGCTCAATCATATATAACATATGAACGTACAAGCTCAATCAAGATTTTATATGAAAAGAAAAGGTCTTATTGATCAATAGAATCTTAAGCAAAGTTTTTCTGCACAAGAGCACTTTTCATTTAACAATCTTTAAGAAGATAAACAACAAGGATTACCTTGGTGACATCGATCCTTGCCACAACTTGATTGGATTCTTTTATTCTGGTAATAGTAGAGGAAATTCTGTCGCCGCCAAAAGGCCATATTTACATGCAAAATAAGAAAAAGTTACATGGGCAAATCTTTTTGCTGCATCACATAGCAACCCAGAAACCTATTAAAGATTTTACATGCTTGAAAATTTGCTCTCACAATCCATCTATACATATGTTTATATAGTATATATGTTAACATTATAGGTAAGATAACCGATATGATAAGTAAGAGAGGAAGTAAAGTTGATAATAGGGAGGCTGAAGAAAGAACTCCAGAAATGAGAATGACATGGCTGAGAATTTTAGAGTAGCATGGGCTACGAGTTTGGAGTTCCATTTTAGTTGCAAGTGCCATGCTGAAGATGCTGATTGCCGCAAAGAAAGTCCTCATGCTAATGGGGTGTGTGTGAAATGGTGACAGACTTTTGCTTTGATACGCCACTTGGATGAGGCCAATCAGTGATTGTATAATGAAATTGAAGACCACGTGGCTTGGGGCAAAGGATATGAAGTCTTGCTCACTTTTCCACAAGATAAACAAAGAACATGATTAAAAATGCTAGGTAAAACTACTTAAAAATGAACAAAAACATCAGTAAGCATATGTAATTTTCACAATTATAAATATTACAGAAAAGTCAAAAGAAAGAAAGTTCCAATATTTCTATCATAGATAGTTTGAAGAAAATAATTGTTACATGTTCACATAAAAAAAAAGAGTTGTATTTTTGGCCTCAGAAATTATGCAATCATCCCTATTATTATATTATTATTCAGCTTCTTTTTCTTGGGTTGTTTTGATATAACAACAACATCCAATGTGTAGATTGTTTGTATAAACTAACAAAAGAAGTGAGAGAATGTTTTACCCTAACCTTGCTTGGTTATGGTGATGAGGCCAAAAGCTATGTGTCTTTGATTTATAGGTATACACCCTCGGTACAACAACTCTTCGGACTCTAAACTTGCGTACTGGGACTTTCCGAGGGTCTCTTACCTCACCGCCTCTCCCTGACCCTCTCATTTCTCTCACAATTTAACTGTTGCTGTATAGTGTAAATTTCCTTAGCATTTTTTTTTTCTTTTGGATAGAATTTGCTTAGCATTTGCTAGCATAAAAGGAATAAGCTATCACTGAAAACCTCTATATATATAGGCCATGGTGATCCATCAATGTGGAAATTTCTTGTTACTTTGATAAATTCTGGACTTATTTGTGTCGACGACAACATTTTAGTCCATGGTAAGGGACGGACCCACGTTGGGACCATGGATGGCCCTCCTTGACCCAACGTGGCTCCCTTCTTTTTTCCTAAATTCAGAAAAAATTTATAAGAAATCTTTAAATTTTACCTTTATAAAACTTCAAGCGGTTCAAAGAGGCTAAATAAGAGTACTTAATTAAAAATACTTTCTTAGTTTGTGAGATATTGTGGGTTCTAGTTAACTCAACTGATAAAATCTTTGATGGTTCTATAAGAAATCTCGGGTTTAATTTCCGCCTACACCAAAAACTGATTGGTATCATAGTCTGATGATAGAGCTATCATTAGAAGCGAACACTACAGGTTGAAACTTTCTAAACCAATAATTGTATGTGTCAAATAGTTGTATATTCATGATTAGGACAAATTCTAAAATATACTCAAGAAAAGAGAAGTTTATGTCTTCTTGATACACCCTCGATCAAGTTTCACGAGTTATGAATTTTAATCAAACCTATTAAGTTGGCTCATGTTTTGGAATTCGAACCCTACTTACAAAGTATATACAGGATCATTTTTTTTTTTTTTTTTTGAGAAAGATATAATGGATCATATGAGATAATTAAATAGAAGAAGAGTGAACCTTTATCGTGTATCTAGAGTTTTTATATCAAACTTCTCTCAATTCACCAACATACTAGAGACTCCAAAGTGAATATAAAGATCAATATGCAGTCAACTTATGATCAAGTTAAAACCATAGTATATTAACACAGTCATGCTACTATGAAATCTTATAGGTGGTCCTTGAAGTCACAAATGAGAAATTCCTATTGGCAGAATCCATAATAAAAGAGTTTAATTGGGTTGGACTTACGTGTTGTCAAGTGAGTAAATCACAATTAGAGGTAGCAACTAGAAGTTAGGGTTAATTTTTTTCTATAAGAACTTTGATTTTAATAGTGAATTTTGCCTTGGGGTTGGTGGTAAACCCTTGATCACATTGTTTTTCCCTTTGGCTAGGCTCCTGGTTTTTGTTAGAAAGTTTAGAACTTGGTTGATATATTTGTTAGGGTCATATTTTATATGTAATTAGCTAATCTTTTGACAAAACGCACTTTACTTGTATTTGGGTAGATTTAAGTTGGGTCTAACACATCAAGAAATATGTTGCTCAAACATATCAAGTGTTAGTATTAAAGACATGAAGATTGATCCAAGAAACAAGTGAAGAAAAGTTGTTTTATTAAAGCTCGACACATAGCTCGACATATAGTTGCTATCGTGAGTAAATGGGAAGCTCCACACATATCTCGACACAAGCTCAATCTATCAGGATTTACGATTTCATGATTTCAAAATTTGAAATTTGTGTTATTTGTTTAGGATTTTTTTTTTCTCAAAACTCTAGACATATATAAAGCTTATTTTTAAAAGCCGTTATACACAGATACAAAGACCAAGAGTTTAATTTTCTCAGTGAGAAGCTACTATATTTGTAGGGTTTTGTAATCAAGTGCTTCCTGATCTTCATTATTGATGAAGTGAAGAACTTTGTAGCCAACAACAATCATTCAAGTTGCTGGAATTAATCACGTACTAGAATTCGTGCAAAGAAGTTAGTCACAGATTGAAGATTTGTGCATCAAAGGAAAAAAATGCTACTACAAAATCAAGTCCAATTGGGTATTAAAGCGAAGGTTCAACTGTAAGTTAGTATTTTGGGATAAGCCAGGGTAGTTGTAAGATTCCTTATACTTTTAATTGCTTGATTATTAATTAGTAGATTCTTGTGAGTGATGACCTTAAATTCACCTGGTAAAGTTTTTGCCTTGCGAAAGGTTTTCCTCATTTGTCAACATATCACCGTGTCAATTTAATTTCTGCCGCATTTAGTTTATTTGGTGATTTGTTGGTGCCTCCATTATTTGCATATAATTTGACCTAATTAATCAATTTTGGTAATTGAATTAATTAACTGGGGTCAAGCTATTTTAACCCAACAATATTATAACCAAATTAATGCCAATCTAGTTAATTAATTTATTATATTATCTTATTTCAATTTCGATTAAAGAGTTCACAAAACCAATATTGCTGTAACTAAACTGTAGAATTCACAAAAACCCTTTGAGAATGTAATGCTTACCCTTAACGAAAGAATTCACTAGTGAGATTGAAGTTAATAAGTTAAATTAATCCTAATTCTAATTTGCTACCTCTAGTAGAAGTTACGACTGTGACTCCATAAAGCTTCAATCTAGTTGAACTCTTCCAGTATAGATCCCTTCCATGACTAAAACTTATATACGTTTGATTCCAAGAATCTCTTAAAGATTTTCTTCGTAGCAGCAAGTGTATGGTAGGATATCTAAATAGCAGCAACTCTCTTTCCTTTGAAAACCTTTGTTAGGCCAACTTATAATGCCATTTTTAAGCCGTGACAAGTAGGGCGAAAAATCCAAGTGTTTAGCCAACTTAAATAAAATCAAGTTCCATAGCTCGATAGATCGAGGTTGCTATTGAGAGTTATTGAGGTTGCAATTGGAATATATATCTTTCCTCGAGCTGATCTTGGATCTTTATCTTGATTTTGAAATTAAAATTCTAAGGCACAACAAGACTTACAAGTGTGTATCCCACTTTTTTTTTAATATATATGAATGAATTTTCCTTTGTCACTATTGTTCACACAGAACTAGCGTGAGTGAGTCTCTCTCTGTTGGAGTTTGGACTACATGTTTCAAAGGTCCAACCACCAGCACCGTGGCCGTGTTCCTTTTTGAAGAGTTGAAAATGTCCTAAACTCAATTTCTATACGGTTAGGGGAGAAACCAAGTCAGCAAGTTCCAACTCAATTTCAAAGCATCAATCTAACATTATTTATCTTTCTTTTCACTACAAAAAATGAGGGCTATAGCTGCATTTCTAAACCGCGGCTATAGACCCTAAAAACGCGGCTATAGCCCCTTTTGGTTTATAGTTGCGTTTTCTATAGCTGCGTTTACGTGTGCTGCCTATTCACCACGACTATAGGTCCAATAGGACTATAGCCGTGTTTTTTTAAACGCAGCTATAGACCATGTTTGGGCTGCGTTTTAAAACTGCAGCTATAGATACAGTTTTGACTATGTTTTAAAAACGTTGCTAAAGCCCCTACAGCTGCGTTTTTGAAACGCAGCTATAGGTTTTTTTTGGTGGGGGGGGGGGGCTTCCTAGCTAAATCAAATTCAAAATCAAACACAAACTCAGAAAATTCAAAATCAAACACAACATACTCACAATACAAACACAATATGCTCCAAAATACTAGAATACAAACCCATGAATCTACTCTCATTCAACAAAACCAACCCAAATCTAACACTAAATCTATTCAAGGATCACAAAAGTACAAGCTCAGAAACACAAAAGAACAAGCTCAAGAACACAAACCCATTTAAACATAAGCACAATATCAGCAACACAATAGCTCAATTTCAAGCACAAATCCAAAACATTCAAAACCAAAACTCAAATCCAATTCAAAACATAGACACAAATATTGCTATAATATCCACTTCATTCAAAATTTTTAGCATTTCCTCCATGTTCTTACTAACTAAACATAAAATAACACACAAAAAAAAAAAGTAATCCACTTCATTCAAAATTTTTAGCATTTCCTCCATGCTCTTACTAACTAAACATAAAATAACACAAAAAAAAAAAAAAAAAAAAAGTAGCTGCAAAGAAACAAAGAAAAAAAAAAGGTGTGTTAACTATAGCCATGTTTTTTGAACGCGGCTATAGACTTAACCTATAGCCATGTTTTTTAAACGTGGCTATAGGCCATCCCTTTAAAAAATATATATTATTTGGCTGGACCTATAGCCACGTTTGTTGAACATGGCTATAGACTTAACCTATAGCTACGTTTTAGAAATGCAGTTATAGGTAAGCTATAGTTCCGTTTTTTAATGCGGCTATTGATCCTCTTTTTAAAAAAAAAAAAAAAAAATTATTCAGCTAGACCTATAGCCATGTTTTTTGAACGCGGCTATAGACTTAACCTATAGCCATGTTTTCTCGTTTTAAAAACGCGGCTATAGGTCAGCTATAGCCGCGTTTTTTAAACATGGCTATAGGTCAGCCTTTAAAAAAAATATTTATTATTTGGCTAGACATATAGTCGCGTTTTTTTGTAAACGTAGCTAAAAAAATGCGGCTATAGCCCGCATTTGTTTAGTGCCGTTATAGTGGACAACTGAGCATAGATTTCAACTTTTTAAGCTTTCAAAAATTTTAAACCAAACGAACAACAACCATTAATAGTTAAGATGTTGAAAATAACAACTACAATTTATGGACAATATTTCAGATTAAAATTTTGCAACGAATAACACATGCAAAAATTCATTGAGAACAACCATCAAACACCTTTAGTGCCGTCTCAAAGAGAGTGGAAGGCAGTAGTGGCAATGGGTGGCAAAAGGCAGTGGTTGATGGGTCCGACGGAGAGATCAAAGATGAGTGAAGGAAGAAAGAGAGAAGAGGAGTGAAGGGAGAAAGAGAGAGTACTGTGAGAGGGAGAGTGAGAATGGAAGGGAGAGAGCTCATGAAATCCTAACTAAAAGAGTGAGAGGGAAAAAAATTTTAGGGAAATTTTGTGAGGGAAAGAGGGGGGGGGGGGGGGGAGATGGAGAAAATTTTGAGAGTCTCACATCTCATGTGGTAGTGCTCTTTTTTTCTTTTTTCTTTTTTTTTTTTACTATATCTCATGATTTATTGTGACTGAAACTCTATCTATTGTGGCATTTGTTTGTCACCATAGGCCATATATTATGAGAGACTTACATTGCCTACGTTGAAACACAATATTGTGACAACTATTATGCTTCATCACAATAAGGTTTTTATTTTGCTGTTAAATTTTATTGGTGGAGATATAATAATTTGTGCATTGACAAAATCGTACATACTCATAAAATTGATTTTATTTATGAGAATGACCAAAATACTCATAAACCTTAAAAATGACTAAAATACCCTTAAACCTACAAAATGATCAAAATATCCAAAAAAAAAAAAACTCTAAGATAATTAATATACCCTTGAAATCGCTAAAATGAAAAAACTAAAATAAAATAAAACCCTCAAATCCTTTAGAATGAGAAAAAAAATACTATGAAACTTCTAAAATGACAAAAATACCTCGAAATATAAAATGACCAAGATACCCCTGAAACCTCTCAAATGACCAAAAATATTCGGAAACCTCTAAAATGACAAAAACAAATACCCCTATAACCTCTAGAAAGATTAAAAAAAAAAAAAAAAAAAAAAAACTCCCAAAATAGTTGGATTTGAAGAGTGTAATGAAAAGTTAATTCTAGTAAATTATGGTCACAATCAAATGATTGGATTTAGAGAAATGCGCAGTCAAAGTTTAATTAAAGTTAGTTAAACTCGGTCAAACTTAATAGACGGTCCAGAGACCACTAGACTTGGTGAAATTCATATTCAAATCTTGATAATTGGGACTAAAGAGTATGGTAAAATATTGGTGTTGGTGAAATTTGAAACCAATTGGATAGTCAGATTGAGAGAAACACATGCCCATCACACGCCATACTTAGATTTGAATTCTAACCGTTTGATTTGAAGAGTGTAATGAAAGTTTTGTTATGGTAAATTATGGTCACAATCAAACAGTCGAATTTAGGGGAAAACGCGGTCAAATTTTAGTTAAAGTTGGTCAAACTCGGTTAAACTTAATAAATGGTTCAGAGACCACTGGACTTGGTGATATTCATATTCAAATTTTGATAATTGGGATTGAAGAGTATGGTGACATATTGGTTATAGTGAAATTTGAGAGCAATTAGATGGTTAGATTGAGAGAATATAGCCATACAGCTACACAACACATGTCTGTCACGCACCATACTTAAATCTGAAATCTAACCGTTGGATTCGAAGAGTGTAATGAAATGTTAATTCTAGTAAATTATAGTCACAATAAAACGTTTAGATTTAGAGAAAAGCGTAGTCAAAGTTGGTCAAACCCAATTAAACTTAATTGACGGATCCAAGATCACTAGACTTGGTGAAATTCATATTCAAATCTTGATCATTGGAATTGAAGAATATGGTGACATATTGGTGTTGGTGAAATTTGAGACCAATTGAATGGTCAGATTGAGAGAACATAGCCATATAAGTATACAACACATGTCCATCCATCACGAACCATGCTTTGATTTGAAATCTAACCATTAGATTCAAAGAGTGTAATGAGAGGTTAATTCTAGTAAACTATAGTCACAATCAAACAGTTGGATTTAGAGAAAGGCATAGTCAAAGTTTAGTTAAAGATAGTCAAACCCGGTCAAACTTAGTAGATGGTTCCAAGACCAATGGACTTGGTGAAATTCATATTCAAATCTTGATCATTAAGATTGAAGAATATGATGACATATTGATGTTGGTGAAATTTAAGACAAATTAGGTGGTCAAATTGAGAGAACATAGCAATACAGGTACACAACACATGTCCATCACATGTCATACTTAGATTTGAAATCTAACTGTTGGATTCGAAGAGTGTAATGAAGGGTTAATTTTAGTAAATTTTGGTCACAATCAAACGGTTGAATTTAGAGAAAGGTGTGGTCAAAGTTTAGTTAAAGTTGGTCAAACTCGATTAAACTTAATAGGTGGTTCCAAGAGCACTAGACTTGGTTAAATTCATATTCAAATCTTGATTATTGAAATTGAAGAGTATAGTGACATACTGGTGTTGGGGAAATTTGAGACCAATTGGATGGTCAGATTGAAAGAACATAGCCATATGGGTACACGACACATGTCCATCCATCACGTGCCATACTTAGATTTGAAATCTAACCATTGGATTTAAAGAGTTTAATGAAAGGTTAATTCTGGTAAATTATGGTCACAATCAAACGATTGAATTTGAAGAAAGACACAATCAAAGTTTAGTAAAAGTTGGTCAAACCCGATCAAATGTAGTAGATGGTCTCGAGACCACTAGACTAGGTGAAATTAGGTTCATTGGGAAGGTTTTCTGTGGACTATTGGGTTTTGGAGTAGTTGTTAGAAAATGTTAATGAATAAATAATTTTGAAAGATGATGATCGTCATGTTAACATTGACTTAAATAAAGTTGATTAGGCAAAATGATGAAAAAATTTATTATTTTGGCTCATATATCATGTATTATTATTTCTGATTTTAATTAATTTGAATATGTATATTATAAATGTATTTTAATTTGATTTATTTACTTACTTTTGGTTAATTTTATTACATACTTAATGATTGAATTGGTTATTAGTTGAATATATTATGAATATATTAGTTGATACAAAAAAATCAAAAATTGATTCACGATATGATTCACATTTTGATAACTATGGGAATTAGTCAGTATTTAGAGTGGAATTAGAACTTTCTCAATTTTTTTTTTTATTTTATCGTTTCCGAGTTTCAAATGGGTAACATTATGATTTGAGAGTATTTTGAAGAAACAACCCCTCCCTTGTCTCATTTAAAAAAAAAAGATTTGAGAGTTTTAAATTACTTTGGAGGTTTCAAGGTTATTTGGGTCATTACATAAGTTTTGGGGTATTTTGGTCATTTTGACGAGGTTAATGGTATTTTAATCATTTCAAATATTTTAAAAGAATTTATATCATTTTAAATATTTTAAGAGGCAATTGGAGGATTTGATAAATAAAAAAAATCATATTATATCAAAATTATTTTGGCCACGTATTAGTGACAACAATTTTTGTCTTCATTAAAAGATCCCTTGTAGCGACAACCTAATTCGTTACTAATATATAATTTTCTTCCCTCCAATAATTCCCACCACTTTTTGAGAGTGAAAAATTTCCCCTCCATTATATTTAGGTTGATATATTTGAGACGACATATTGTGTCATTGCTAAAAGATGATTATTAAAGACGACAATTTATATCGTCACTAATAGCCTTCTAATAGCAACGACCAATGTGTTATCGCTGATAAATAAAGCATATATATATATATATATATAATATTTTCTAGATATATTTGGCCACATATTTGTGACGAAACACAAGGTCGTCACTAAAGATAATTATTAGCGATGATAGATGTCGTTGTTAAAATAAACCTTCTTTTAGCGACGTAAATGCCATCGTTACAAAATTTATTGTCGTTTCTAAAAGTTTCCCTCCATTTTCCAAAAATAAATAAAATTCCCTCCATGACATTAGCAATGACTTATTAGCGACTACCTTAGTGTTGTCACTAATATACATTTATTAACGATGACCATATATTATTGTTGCTAATGTGTGCCTAATAGTGACGACTTTTTTGTCGTCGCTAAAACATTGGTCGCAAAAGACCAAAATTCTTGTAGTATAAGGTGGCTATTCCAATTAGACTATTTATACTCAAGGTTGGTGTTCATTACATGTAACTGTCAAGTCACAATTTATGTGCGAGAGTGTGTATAAGGGTGTTTGAACTAGTTTTTACCCTTAAAGCCAATATATTGATACTAAAGTCTATTTTGTGTATCGTGTAAGAATTATGAATCATCACAAATTTTATTTTTGTTAGGTTCTAAGGAATTAGGAACTAATGTATTAGAACTTCATTTTGTAATATTGGCAAGACTCGACTAATCGAAAGTCGTGCAGATTGACTTTTCTGCAAAATTTTCCAACTCAGCCCAAGTCTGATTTGACATGTAGGGTTTTATGTTTTGCCCTAAGTATAAAAGGGAAAACCCTAGCCACGTTTTGTAGGAGTTCTTTATGCTGTGTGTGCGAATCTTTTGTGAGATCTAGAGGCGTTTGCCTTCACATACACTTAGGGTTTCCAAACTCAAGATTGATGTCAAAAGCTTGGTAATCATTCAGTTGCAGATTCAAGAACTTAAAGATATACAAGCAGAAGTGCTTGTGCTTGCTGTAAATTCAAGAAAGAAGTAGTCCATGGACTCGGAGCTGTCACGTGGTCGTGGTAGTAAGTTTTCTACTCTAGGTAGCAATAGGATGTTAATGGTCTAAGTCGCTATTGTACAAACTTCAATTCTTTCATAGTGAATTTTGTTTTACCATGAGGATAGCTAGGTCAAATCCTCCCTAGGTTTTTTACCGGTTTGGTTTTCCTGGGTTATTATATCGTGTGTTCTTTATTTTCCACACTTTACATGATATGATTTTTATGTGTAAACCTAGAACTGCATAATTTACCTAAGTTAAACACTTGGCTAAATAACTAGGTTAATTTGGTTGTGTTTTAAGGGATCTAAAAACTTTGCAAGTGGTATCAGAGCAGGTAACTTTTTGTTGTAGATCCTTTGATCTAAGAGCTGATCCTTGACCCCAGTTGTCATGGAACATGGAAACTCTCTTGTTATTCCACCTCACTTTGATGGAAATAATTATGCTTATTGGAAAGTAAGGATGAAAGTATTTCCTGAAATCTATTGATGAGAGAGTCTAGAACTCCGTTGAATACGAATGAGAGAAGCCCACTACTTCTGTGAGTGAGTGGCAAACTTCTCAAAAAGAAGCAGCCGCTTTTAATAGCAAAGCAATGAATGCTATTTTTAATGCTGTGTTCTATGGAGGAATTTAAGAGAATTTTTAATGTTGAGGTTGCTCATTCTGCTTGGAATATCCTCCAAACTATGCATGAAGGCACAAAGGCAGTTAAAATCAACAAGCTGCAGTAATTAACTACTAGATTTGAAAGTATTAGAATGTCTGATGATGAATCTTTTGATGAATTCTATGCTAAGCTTAATGATATTGTTAACTCTGCATATAATTTGGGTGAAATCTATGATCAACCTAAAATTGTTAGGAAGATTCTTAAATCTTTGACTGAGGATTTTAGACCCAAAGTGACTGCCATCACTGAAAGCAAGGATGTGGACTCCATCTCAACTGTGACTTCTAAGTGCTTTGGTAAACAAACCTGCTAGTTGTGAATGTGTAGGAGTAGAGAACAATCGTATCACCTTCTCTTGCACCTTATCTCTAACCAAATGACAGTCTACTTCGATGTGCTTTGTACTTTCATGAAATACAGGATTCTCACCAATATAAATTGTTGCCCGATTGTCATAGAAAAGCAAACCAGGCTGTGGATGATGAACTTCTAAATCTTTCAATAGAGCTAGCAACCAAGTCATCTCACAAATAGTTAAGGCCATGGCTCTATACTCAACTTCAGCTAAGGATCTAGAAACTATAGATTGTTTCTTGGACTTCCATGAGACTAATGAATCACCTAAGAACACACAAAACCCTGTAGTGGATCTTCTAGTGTTTACACATGATGCCCAATTTGCATCTGTATAAGCTTTCAAATGCAAATCTGACTTAGATGATAGGAGAATGCCTTGACCAGGACACCCTTTAGTGTATTGCAATACCTTGTAGGCTGCATCTAAATGAGGTTTGCTTGGCTTGGACATGAATTGGCTTAGTTTGTGGATTGGATATGTGATGTCTGGTCTAGTTATAGTCAGATATAGTAATCTTCCAACCAGCCTTCGATAAACACCAGGATCAGGCAATAATTCTCCATGATACTTGCTTAGCTTCAGGTTTTGTTCCATTGGAACTTTACTAGGCTTACAACCTGTCATGCCAACATCTTTAAGTACTTCTAATGCATACTTTCTTTGGCACAATTTAATCCCCTTTTCTGATCTAGCCACTTCAAGACCAAGGAAATACTTTAGATTGCCAAGATCTTTCAACTTAAATTCATGATTCAAGGAACTCTTAAGGTCTTCAATTGCTTGAACACCATTACTTGCAATAAGAATGTCATCAACATAAACTAGCAATGCTATAAAAGACTAATTGAACTTCTTAGTGAACAAAGAATAATCAAATTTGGACTGCTTGAACCCATACTTCAAGATAGTTGTTGAAAACTTAGAGTACCACTGCCTTGAAGCTTGCTTAAGGCCATACAAAGACTTGTTAAGCTTGCAAACCAGGTGCTCCCCCTTGTTATGAAAACCTTGAGGCAACTGCATATACACCTCTTCATAAAGATCACCATTGAGGAAGGCATTGTTCACATCAAGCTGAACCAAATGCTAACCTCTCACAGCAAAAATAGCAAGCAAAGTCATGACAATGGTCATCTTGGCAACAGGAGAGAAAGTGTTAGTGAAATCCAGGCTTGCTTGTCGAGTAAAACCCTTGACAACAAGCCTAGCTTTGTATCTGTCCAATGAGCCATCAGCATTGTATTTGACTCTATAGACCCATTTGCAACCAATAGCCCTTTTATGAGAAGGTAAGGGGTAAGAATCTAGGTTTGATTTGCTTCCAAAGCAGCAATTTCAGATGCCATATCATCCTACCATTTAGGATCCTTTACTGCCTCATGGTAAGACTTAGGCTCAGGAATGGCAGAAATGAGAGAGCAAAATTGGGCATAAGTAGAAGACAGTTTAGTTGAATCAAGGTAATTGGATAAGGGATATTGGGTACCTGAAGAACTAGACTTGTTTGCAGGAATGGAAGAAGCAGGCTTATCACACACAATGGAGCTGCACTTATAATCTTGCAAGTAGGTAGGTGGTTTAGACACCCTAGAAGACTTTCTCAAAGGAGGATCAGATGGAACGGAATTGGAAGGAGGGATATCTACAGAATCTAAAACAGGCATGTCTGACACATGTGGGGAAGAATTAGAAGAATAAACTAAAGAAATAGACAAATTGGAATCAAAAGAAACATCAGGGCTGAGAACTTGGGGAGGGGAATTAGAAGCATAATAAGGTTCTAGAAAAGAAGGAAAATCAACCAAGGAATCAAGGGGCTGAGCTACAAAAGGGAAAAGATGAGGTAAGGGGATATTAGACTGAGGAGAGAAAGAATGAGAAGGGGAAATAAAAGGAAAAACAGTTTCATGAAAATGGACATCCCTAGAGACAAAAATCTTCTTGGTAGGTAAATCAAGTAATTTGTAACCTTTAACACCAAAGGGGTAACCAAGGAAAACACAGGAAATGATTGAGGATCAAGCTTGGATCTGTTATGAGTCAAGGTTGATGCAAAACAAAGGCAGCTAAAGACTTTCAAATGAGCATAAGAAGGAGATTTGCCATAAAGCTTCTCAAATGGAGTTTTATGCTTTAAAACCTTGGAAGGCAGCCTATTAATAATGTGAACAGTAGTTAACACACATTCACCCAAATAAGAAATAGGTACATTAGACTGAAATTTTAATGCTCTTGTAATACTTAAAATGTGTTGGTGCTTCCTCTCCACAATTGAGTTTTGTTGTGGAATGGCAACACATGAATGTTGATGGATAATGCCATGTTTAGCATAGAAATATTTTAAGAAAAATTCAGGAGCATTATCAGTCCTAATGACCTTGATATTAGTGTGTAACTGTGTGTTTATCATGTTATAAAAGGAAATCATCAAAGCTCTAGTATCAGATTTTGATTTCATGAGATATACCCAAGTGGATCTTGTGGCATCATCCACAATGGTAAGGAAGTATCTGAAACCATCATGAGTAAGCTTAGCAAATGGTCCCCAAACATCACAATGGATAAGATCAAATGCATTATCTGATACATGATTAAAAGAGGGGAAAGGGACTCTTTTTTGTTTTGCAATTGGACAAAGAACACATTCTTTATTGCTGTGAAAAGTACTAACATCAGGAAGGTAATTGTGTAAAACATGAAGTTTGTTATCTGATACATGTCCTAATTTGTGATGCTAAAGATATGGCTTAGTAACACTAGGAGTATCTAGCACAGAATTAACAAAGGACTTAAAAATAAACTCAAGAATTGAGGAAGTTTCTGAAACAGACTTGCAAGAAGCTGTAGTGTTCAGCAAGTATAGATTGTTATGTAATTCACCCACTACAATCGTTCTCCAATAAGAAAGGTCCTGCATGAAACATAAATAGGAGAGAAATACAAGACAACATGATAATGATCTTGTTAATTGGTTGACTGAAAGATAGTTGAAAGTGAAAGAAGGAACACATAGTACATTTTCAAGAATCAAAGTTGATGTAACTTGAATTATACCTATATGTGTAACAACAACCTTTTCACCATTAGGCAATTTAACAAAGGTAGAAATGGAACTAGTAATGTGTGTGAACAAGGTTAAGGAATGGACCATGTGATCTGTAGCCCTAGTGTCAAGAACCCAGACATCATTACCATAAGCAGTTTTATTGGCAGGATTAACAGCAAAAACTGAATGGTGCATGCTTAAAGGAACAAAATCTGACCAAAGATCACAAGTATTACATGAAAGGGCAGAATTGGTTGAGTGTAAGAGACCAGTAGAACCACCAGATGTGGAAGCATGAGAGCTCAGCATTGAAAGCAGCTGTTGATACTGCTCTGAAGTGAAAGGGAATGAATTGATCTATTGTGCATCAGATTTTTCTTGATGACCTTAACAAGGACTTGATTGGCCATAGTTACTCTTCCTTTCTGCTTATAACTAGGAGGAAAACCAACAAGTTTGTAGCATTTCTCCATTACATGACCAACCTTTCCACAATGACTGCACGCAGGTCTTCCTTTTGCATTGTTCCCTTTCACATTCTTGCTATTGTTGCCTGGAAATGAAATGCCCTGGTTGAATCCTTGGTTCTTGACAACAAATGCAGTTGATTCAACTGATGGAGCAACATCTTTGCCTTTCCTCTTGAGGTTGCGTTTGTTTTGGCTTCAAATGGTTTCCGGAAATGCTTTTACACCCATGTGTGTGTTTGGTAGGGACTGAAAATTTGGTCAAATGGAATTAGAATTCCGTGTTAACCGTAAAATCACATGTATTGGGCTTAAAATCATTTTCGGTTGTATTTTACCTTCAAATGAATTACACCCTCAGCTGAAGCACACGCACTCCTCAGACGCACTCCTCACAGACATCACCTTTGTCCTCTCCAAGCTCAGTTGTGACCGAGCTGAAGCACTCCTCAGATCGCGCCGGCGCACTCCTCGGATCGCACCTTTGTCCTCTCCAAGCCCAACCCCAGACACGCTGGCGAGATCCCGCCTTGGAGATCTCGTTGTCAAGATCGCGCCTTCGATCTCGATTGATTGCGCCGGCGAGATCGCGCCTTTGATCTCGTTCGATCTCGTCCGATCGCGTTCGATATCGTCCGATCGCACCTGCGAGATCACGCCTTCGATCTCGTCTGATCGCGTTCGATCTCGTCCGATCTCGCCTCTGGGTCAGATCATCGCCGCCGATCTTGTTCGATCGTCGTCTCACTGTTTCTTCCTCCTCAATCTCTCACTCTTTCCCGATCTCTCTTTCCCTCAATCTCTCACTGTTTCTTCCTCTCGTGAAAAATTGTGAATAAAAGATGTTTTAATTTGGATTTTTGGTTGTGTTAAGTGCATGGATTGAAATTTTTTGTTATAAAATTTGTTTGGGAGCTGAGAAAATGGATGAGAAAATGTGTAAAATTTGTAGGAAAATAGCATTTTCAGAATGTTACCAAACACCATAAATCGTTTTTTGGACTATTTTCCATTGCAAAACCAAACACCTAGATTTCATTTTACTTACGGGAATTCACTTTCCCCTGCATTCATTTTATACTCGGAATTTGATTTACATTGAACCAAACGCACCCTGAATTACTAAGGAAAATGCCTTATCAATAGAAGGACTAGGCTTCATCATGAGGATCTGTGTTCTGACTTGAGAATAAGATTCATTCAATCCATTGAGGAATAGCATGAGAGAATCTTGATGTTGAAAAGTTGTGATTTTGTCATTCACACCACAGGTACATTTACCACATGAAAAACATGGTAGAGGTCTGAAATTCAATAATTGATCCCAAGCAGCTTGAAGATCAATGAAGAAGCTTGTTACTATAGAATCACCTTGCATCATCGTTGAGATTTGCTTTTGAAGTTTAGAGGTTCTTGGTCCTTTAGCTTGAGAAAAACGTTTCTTGAGTGTATTCCACACCTCAAAGGTTGTGTCTCTGTAAATAACACTAGCAGTAAGATGAGGTAAGACTGAATTCTAGATCCAACAAGAGATGATTGAATTACATTTGGACCAAGCTTGTTTCTTGAGTGGTGTAACTGCCATTGAAGCATTGACAGAACCATCAACAAAGCCAAGCTTGCTTTTAGCATCCAAAGCCATCCTCATAGCTCTGGCCCAAGTAGGGTAATTATCCTTAGTTAATGGCTGAGTAACTAGAATCGCACTAGGTGTTTCACCATGATGCAAGAAAAATGGACTTCATGGATTTTCCATTGGAGAAAGTTGTCGCTGAGAAGAGGAAGATGAATTAGCCTGAGTATTTGACGCCATTGATAAAGGCTCGAGCTTTGATACTGTGTAAGAAAACAAAGATGGAGGAAGGAGAAGTGCAAACACAGAGAGGGAGATTAAGAGAGAAAATGAAGAATTTCTCTACTTGATTGATCAAAAGTGAATGAATCTGTACAGAATTAAAGCTTTATACAATCAGAGTTAAGCAAAGAACTAGAGCCCAGAAAACAGAGCATAACTAACTATTCCAACTTATGCGGAAAGCTGTTAATACACGTGCAACAAGTAGTTACAATACCTGTGATACAAAATGAAATAATTAACACCTAAACTACTTGTAGTTTAGCTAACTGATTACACCCTCATGTAGTTTTAGTTTGCCTTGTGTAGTTATCCTTCTTTCCTTCTGTTTTACAACTCTGATCTTTACATTTCTGATACAATATATGCAACTTAGTTTTTCTTCACTAATATCTAGCATGTCCACTTAGTTAAACCTAAATATGAAGTTTCATTCGTAGACTAAACTCACTTTATATAAGATCTTAATAAGTATCACATACACCCTCTCTCACTTACATTTCAAAGATGATTTGACTTAACTTTTGTATCTTGTTAGTGCATAATAATTGTTGGTTCCCCTTCTTAACAATTTTAGCTTTTGAGTCGAATATATAGTATCCCAAATATGAATGGAATGTATGTGACAGGGGGTGATTGGGAAACAAGCTGTAAAGTCTTTTCATTTGGTATCATTCTCCTAGGACTAATCTCTAATAGCCAAAAGAACTTGTGACCTGGAGAAACTGGAAAAAACCTGACCAAGTATTGGACCGTCTAAGAAAAAGATAAGGTTTCATTGAGTTCAGTATGCGACCTTCATATTGCTACTTTCGAACTTTATTAGTCACTATTTAACTTCATTAGCATTTGTATTTGCAAGACATGATTGCACCTGTGGATAGCTGGATCTGAAATTTGTCACAGTTGTGTATATATTCAACTTTCTTGGAGTGACAAAAGCAGTCTGATATATATATATATATATATATATAAAATTTAGCTTCATTTTTTTTTTTTAACTTTTTCTGGTCTAGATGCAAGTGATAAGGTCAATATGATGTTGTTCTATTACAGCAAATTGAAGGGATTATGTAAAAGATTGAAATTTATTACAAATTTCATAATTTTCTATAAGTAATCTTTAGAATTTATATTGGCCACCCAAAAAAAAAAAAATCATACACCAAATCTTAATAATTATTATTATTTAAAAAAAAAATTAAAGATTCCATCCATTTTATTTAACGTTAGACATCTTTAAGTACAAAATTTGCGGGCCAAAGAAGTTAGTTTTACTAATAAACACAAAATAAAAGCCCAAACAATCTATAAGAGCAATTGCATCAGATCATGTAAAGTCTTGCAAAATAGAAAAAGGTGGTGTTTTTACACATTCTAGCACAAAAACCCCCCACATCAGATCATGCAAAGTTGTGCATTTTTGTACATTTGCTACAGTAACCGTGCATATATGCACGGTTACTGTAGCGCCTCTATTTATTTTTTTAATGTTTTCTTCTTTTGGTATAAATACCTCATTTGGACACTTTTTTTCTCTCTCCTCTCACTGAGCCAACGCCTCTCTGTGCTTCTCTCCCTGCTTCATTCGGAGCTGTTCCTTTCATCTTCTCCCTTCGTCCGCTTCATATCAGCTCTTGCTCCTTCATCACCACCGAAAATTATGTGATCAGTTTGGGGTTTTTGCAACCCCGTGAGGACCTTTTATCTGATTCTATAAACCTTCCCAAGCCTAGTTCGTCGTCCATCATTTCAAATGGGAGCCCCCAAACCTGAACCCAGAATGGAGAGTGTGAGAAATCGATATTGGATGCCGTAAGGGTGGATCAATTTGGAGGTATCTCTATCAGGCTTTGGGGCAATTTTCTCTAAAAAGGTATGAGTTTTTCTCATTCCGATTTTAGGGTTTTTTTTTGTTTTTTGGTTTCAAGCAAGATTCTTGAGAGTTTCTCTAAATTAATTTTTTTCAGGGATTGTTGTTTCAAATTTTTTCTGGTTTGGGTTTTTTTTTAGGGATTTTTCAGAACACACCCACACCCGAATGTCTATTTCTCCCCTGTTTTCGGGCTACTTGAACAGGGTATATATGTTCTTGAGGAAACTTAGAAGTGGATATAATTTTTGTATACATTATTTCATGGTGGGTTTGTGCATTGAGGAATTTTTTTTTCTATGACAGATCGTTGTTGGTTTTCAGATTTTTTTAGTTAATATGCAACATTGAAGTTCTTCCAATTTTCATGAACATTGCCAACGGGTCTGGGTTTTTTTTTTTTTTTTTTTTGGTTTTATTAATAAATTGCTAATTAAATTTGCAAGTTTTTTTTTTAATCAGTAGCCTGTCACTGGAACTTACGCATTATGTATGAGTGTATGTCCAATTATATATAGGAATCATTGCTCATTTGTTTACTAAAAGCTTTAATTTTGTTGTATTGAAAATTTTTTATACTGATGCTTTCGCTAGCTTATTTTCCAATTTTAGGATCTATACAAGCAATCTTAAGTAATCTATTTCTTAATGTTGTTGCTAGGGACTAGTATTAACTATTAAAATTTGTTCAATGTTAATTTGGGATTATAGGAATCATTACTTGTTAGTCAGAACAGGGTTTGCAATTTAGCTTTTAGTTTCTTATGGAAATTCTTGATCTCATTCAAATTGGTCATATTGTATACATGTTGCTGATCTGGAACAACATCTCTAATCATGAATTATAAAATGCTTGGAGATCATATTAGTTACTGCCAATATAGGTTGTACTTCAACTTAAAATAGTGTGATAATTAGATCAGCCGGTGACTTATACTTTTTGCACTTGAACTTAAACTTAAAATATATGATAATTAGATCATAATTAGATCAGCCGGTGATAATTAGGTTGTACTTGAACTTAAAATATATGATAATTAGATCATATTAGTTACTGCTTTGGTGTTGCTTATTAGTGTTGTTTTTGAATTACTTTGGTGTTTGTTAGGTGATGGACTCACAAAATCCCTTCTTCCTTGACATTTTACAAGACAAGGAACAAGGTTTTGAGTCTTTTGATAGTAGTATTTTGATGTCCACTCCGCATTTAGATGTGAATGTCCATCAATCTCCACCCGAAGTTGAAATGGGACAATCTACACCCCCCATTGCGAAAAAATCAACTACTAAGAGAAGTCAACGGGGACACAACTTCACCGTAGATGAAGACATTAAATTAGTGTCGGCATGGCTCAATGTTAGCTTAGATGCCGTGACATTGACGGACCAAAAACACACAGCATTTTGGAATAGAATTTGGTCCACCTTCCACAATGACAAGAAATTTAACCGCTCCAAGGATTCTTTAAATAGTCGGTGGTCGACAATTCAAAAGGAAACCAACAAGTTTTGTGGATACTTGGCCCAAATTGAGAACCGAAATGAAAGTGGTAAAACTGAGCATGACAAGGTATTTTGACTCAACATCTAATATGTATTGTACATCAATGCACTTTTAGTTTTATGATTCTCATTATTTTCAATTTTTCACTTTTGTAGATTGAAGATGCAAAAACTATGTATAAAAGTAATAGCAAAAATGCATTTCAATTGGAACATTGTTGGAGAATTTTGAGGAATGAAGCTAAGTGGTTGATTCAAAGAGAGAATTTGAAGGTTCGCACTAGACAGCCAACCACACAATCTTGTAGTACTTTTGCAAGCTCAATAAATCTAGAAGGCCGAAAAGGAGAAGTTAAAGAAAAGAAAGAATTGCGATGACGTGGTTCCAATACTTTCCTCCCAATTGGACGAAATCAAGGAAGAAAAGAGGAGGCTGCATGAGGAGAAAAAGGAAACTATGCGCATTGCATTAGAAGAACGAAGAGAGTTCATGCGCATTGCATCCGAAGAACGAAGAGAGTTGATTCGTATCAAGGAAGAGAAGAATGAAGCAGAAAAGAGGAAAGCGGAAGATGAAATTATGATGAAAGATACAAGAACCATGGATCCTGAGCAAAAAGAATATATTCGTCTACATCGTTTGGAAATCTTGGAGAGGTTAAGGTCTAAATTTCCATCATAATTTGAATATTATTATTGACTATCTAATCAAGTAATTTTTTGTATAGTGCAAAGATACTAGCACATAGTTGACATAGATGATTTGATGTTAGACATCTCTTTTGTAGTATTTACTTGTGCAAGGAACATGATTATTCTACTCTAATCATGTTAGATATATTTTTGTAGTCTTCACTTGTGCAAGGAAATAGAAGCAATGTTGTAAATTTTGTATTGTGCATGGACAATAGCACTTGATGGTATTAAAGCCACGTTCTTGTGTTTATTTTGTAGCAAGAACTTCTAGCAAGAACTTTATTTTGTACTTTCTTATCTCTTTTGTTTCTGCGTGGTATTAAAGCCACGTTCTTGTGTTTATCTTGTAGCAATGTACTTTCTTATCTCTTTTGTTTCTCCATGGTATTAAAGCCACGTTCTTGTGTTTATCTTGTAGCAATGTACTTTCTTATCTCTTTTGTTTCTCCATGGTATTAAAGCCATGTTCTTGGGTTTATTTTGTAGCATGAACTTCTAGCAAGAACTTTCTTTTGTACAGGAAATCAAATAAAAGAAAGCAAATACACACATCACAGGCTTTTTGAAGGTTCACATTAAATAAAAGTAGTAATACTTAGAAATTTAAAATTTAAAATTCCAAATTCCTACGACTGGCCTTGAAGTTGCCATAGATGCTCGATGAGATCCGCTTGAAGTTGAGAATGAATTCCTCTATCTCTAATGGAATTATGACGTTCAATGAATTGCATAAGGTTACAAGTGGGATTATGTGACACTGGTTCAGGTCCACTATTATTGATTTGATCATAATCAAAGTCATTTGCTCCAAGGTAAGTATGTCGCTCATTTTCAACGATCATATTATGCAATATTATACACGCCATCATAATGTCCTTAAGCGTTTCAAGGTGGAAAAAACATGCAGGCCTGCGCACAATTGCAAATCGCGCTTGAAGCACTCCAAATGCACGTTCAACATCCTTCCTAGCCGCCTCTTGTGCGGAAGCAAATTTTTTTTTTTTTTTTTACGATCTTGTGATGCTGGAATTGTTTTGACAAATGTTGCCCATGATGGATATATATCATCTGCAAGATAGTACCCCATCGAATAGTCATTACCATTTATCGAGTAATTAACCGGATGGGCACGCCCTTCAGCAAGCTCAGAAAATACAGATGATCGCTCTAGGACATTGATGTCATTGTGAGACCCCGGTAACCCAAAAAATGCATGCCATATCCAAAGGTCATATGATGCCACAATTTCCAAAATTATTGTTGGATCACGGGTATGACCAATATATTGACCTTTCCACTTATTTGGACAATTCTTCAATTTCCAATGCATGCAGTCGATGCTCCCCAGCATTCCTAGAAATCCACGGTATTGGCCAACCGCTAACAACCTTGCAATGTCATTGTCGTTTGGTGACCTCAAGTACTCTTCAGAAAAGATTGAAACTACCGCTTTGACAAATTTTTTAAAGCTTTTTATTGCAGTGCTGACTCCAATCCTTAAGTATTCATCCATGAAATCAGCTGACACTCCATAAGCAAGCATTCTGATTGCGGCGATCATCTTCTGAAGGGAAGACAACCCAAGTGTGTTAGCCGCATTTCTTTTTTGAACAAAGTATGGTTTAGCAGCTTCAACTCTTGAATGAATACGTAGAAAAAGAGAACGACTCATTCGAAACCTTCTTCGAAATACATTAGAAGGATACACTGCTGTTTCAGCAAAATAATCATGGAAAAGCCTATCATGGCCTTGCAAAGGATTACGCCAGATAAACCTGCAAGGTTGAACAGAACGACGACGTGATGTTGATGCTCCTTCATTGTTTAATTCTTCTATGGCAATAGCTAGAGTAAATTCCAACTCATCATCAGAAGAAGATGAGTCAAATGGAGGCTCATCATTTGGAAAAATAAAATCAATGTCATAATGGGAATCCATTAAGAGAGAACAAAAACCGAATGGAAGAGATAGTTTTGTAGAAGTGGATGGAAATTAGAGAGAAAATGGTCATATTTATAGAGCAAGAATGTCACTTGAGTTTGAATTTCAAAAATTTGACCTTTAGGTTTGAATTTACCATTGGATTTAAAGTTAAAAAAAATATGACATTTAGGTTTGAATTTACCGTTGGGTTTAAATTTAAAAAAATATGACTTTTAGGTTTGAATTTACCAATGGGTTTAAATTTCAAAAATTGACCATTAGGTTTGAATTTACCATTGGGTTTAAAGTTAAAAAAATATGACATTTAGGTTTGAATTTACCGTTGGGTTTAAAATTAAAAAAATATGACTTTTAGATTTGAATTTACCAATGGGTTTAAATTTCAAAAATTTGACCATTAGGTTTGAATTTACCATTGGGTTTAAAATTAAAAAAATATGACTTTTAGGTTTGAATTTACCAAAGGGTTTAAATTTCAAAAATTTGATTATTAGGTTTGAATTTACCATTGAGTTTAAAGTTAAAAAAATATGACCTTTAGATTTGAATTTCTCAATTATGACCGGTGGATATAAATTTCAAAATTATAATTGTTGGATCAAAAAAAAAAAAAAAATGACAGTTACGTTTGAATTTATCGTTTGAATTTCAAAATTATGACGGGTGGATATAAATTTCAAAATTATGACCGTTGGGTTACTTCACACCAATCAGACGGCGGTCATCGGATCCACTATTCCGACGATTCGGTCACCGATTCTAGTAGTATGGTGGGCGGCGAGACCAATCTGGTGGCGTTCGTCGGAGCCACTATTTGGCGGTATGGTAGGCGGCGAGACCAATCCGGTGGCGTTCGTCGGAGCCACTATTCAGCGGTACGGTGGGCGGCAAGACCAATCTGGTGGCGTTCGTCGGAGCCACTATTTCGGCGGTTCAGCCATTGGACCTCCATCATAAGCGGCTCCATTGGCCAAGCCACCGGTGTTGGTTGTTTACTTAAAATATAAGTTTAAATTAAAAAAGTATAACCATTAGAGAAAATAATAAAAAATTGATGAAGAATGAATATTTTATTGAAATATCTTGTAAAATGAATAAACTAATGTCGGTGTTTTGTAAAAGTGGTGGTGTAAAATGAAAAAAGTAGGTTTTAAGTGTAAAATAGAAGAAATCTTTTGCATGAGCTGATGTAATTGCTCTAACAACTACTAGGAAGGAGCCACTCATGGACCAGGACCAAGGCCCTGCCTCCACTCCTTTCATATATATATATATATATATGTGTGTGTGTGTGTGTGTGTGTTGGTTGATTTTATAATTTGGGCCCAATAAATTACTCGGCCCTCCCAACAAATTCCTTACCCTCTTAAAAAAAACAAAACAAAACAAAATTTACCAATCGGAAAACAAAAGAAAAATAATCCAATTAGCACTTAAAAAAAAATTTTTTAGCTCTTAAATTTTTTTGGCAACAATGGATTCCAAATTAGCTTAATTAGTAAATTTCTTATCATTGAATAAAAAATCTAAGAGAGAGTCTTGAAAGCGTCTATGCCTCCTATGCTCTAGGCTGGACTCCATCCAATAGTGATTGAATTTGCTGAGTGACAAGCTGCTAAATTCCCACTAAAGCACCGTGTAGGATTGGACGCCACCAACGCCCCTCACCTTAGCCTTCTGCATCCCGCCGTCATTGGTTGCCCTTGCAGTAGCCTAATTTAATTAGTACTCTCTCTCTCTCTCTCTCTCTCTCTCTCTCATTAGTAAAGGTAAGTGGTTTGGTCCTTGTGGGTTGTAACTTGATCCTCTTACTAGTAACCAGTAAAGTAACTAAAGTTTTTTTTTTTTTTAGGAGGAAATTAAGTAACTAAAGTTGATAATAGTTGTCTACTTGTTTTAAATTAATTGGTCAGACTGTTTTAAATGATCAATTGCGGAATATTTAATAAAGTTAGTTGTAATTTTTAATTGGTTGATAATATGTTAATATAAAATGAATCTTTACTTGAATTTTCAATTTTTTGTTTGTTATGTTTATACTGCCTCTCCTCAATCAAAAATCCTTGCTCTGTCTTTAGTTATTGTTTGTCGCCCTAAGTTGCAACTCAAATTTAAGGAAACAAAATGAGATTTCGGACAGCCTAAAGAATGACAAAATTCCAACCAACAAGAATGTCCGAAAAAAGTTCTCCAATTCACACACCCTGTTTCTAGGTGCGTTTTTAAGGAGGATAAACGGTAAGAATTACCCTGTCATACATCTTTGCTACCGTGTCGTACATTTGGACAACCATGAGTGTCACAAGAAAAAAGTAAACTTTATTTTATTTTCGAAAAATGCTATATATATGATATTTTCATGGTACTTTCGTAATAAATTCCAAATGACAGGTTGTTATTGGTAAATATTGGTGGATATACACCACTATAAGTTTCTTTAAAAAACCTTCTTCCCTCTCCCGTGTGTGTATATTAAAAAATACTTAGTATTCTTAAAAGAAAAAAAAAATTAGTGGTTTAATCCCACATTGGAAAATGAGTGTGAGTTAAAGAGATTTAAAGTCTGTGCAATGTATCCAAGAGTAGTTAGATCATTTTGGATATATATCACTATAAGTTTCTTTTAAAATCCTTCTCTCCTCTTTCTGTGTGTGTTCCTGTGTGTGTGTTAAAAAATACTTAGTATTTTCAATAAAAAAAATATTGGTGGATAAAAATGTAATTTAAATGGTTAGTTTAAATTAGAACCAGTAATAACTTAACTTGTGTGATTTGTTGTGAAAATATATAGCACTAACTAATGGCCATAGAATGTGACATCATAAACTAACATTTATGGGGTGTATGTCAAATGGTGATAGACTTTTGCTTTGATATTCCACTTGGATGAGGCCAATCATGCACCTAATATGTGACATAAAAAACTAACATTTCGAGTATATATACAATTGTGGCTTTTAGTCTGGCGTCAGACAACGACATTTTAATTAGTCCCATGATTATTGACTAAATATATTTGTGACTTCAGCGAGAACATCATGAAGCACTGAAGTTGATGTTCTTTTGCGACCATAGTCCGACATATATTTAAACCTTTCTTTGTATGACATCAACCAAAAAGTTTAGACAAGAGTATGTGCTATCAGAGACTTTTGTGTTAGCCACTTATTGCTATACACACTCTCTCCCCATGCGACATCATCCATAAAAAAAAGCTTCCAATTTTAATGTAGGCATTGGAAGACCCATTTTCCACATCCTTTCAGATGTCAATAATGTTATATGTGTGGGTTCGTTCAAGTAAAATACATTGTAATGTACTCCTATTTAATTATTGAAAGGATATCATATCAGTCCAGGACTGAGAGAGCCGTTGCAAACTTTCCTAAAATATATATGGCTTGGGCTTGCCTTCAATTAATAACTAGGGTATTTTTTTGGGGTACCTATATCTAGTTTGGTGTGACTTAAGAAAATAAGTTAACAATATAAATCAATATCTAAAAATTATAATCACCAAAATCACACCAAGAAAAAATATCAATCACACACAAAAACATAAAAATTTACGTGAAAAAACTCATTTTCTTTAAAGTAAACAACCATTGGACAAAAATCATAAGAGTTTCTGGGTGTATTGGGGCTTTGGTTTGTGAATTAGCATGTAGGTATGAGAAGTTTTGTTTATTTTTATGATGTTTGTCTATATTTTTTTATGTAAATTAGCTCAAATTTGTCAAAGTTTGACAACACTTATTGGACATAAATGTTACAAGAATGTATAGGAAACATGACAAATTGTAAGTTTTGTTGAGTCAAAAGGTGTATTTTCAAGTCCAAGACAAAGACCCAAGTTAGCTCAAGGAAAGAGAATTTTTGACTTCTCAATACGTATCTCAATCTATCAAGATATGCTATCGATCTACCGAGAATTACTATTTTAGTTTTGGATATGGTGCATTTTACTTCAAGTTGGCTATACACTAAGTTTTGTAACCCTAATAGAGAGTTTATATAGAGGCCCATTAAAGATGACTTTTAGAAAGATGCAGAGAGAAAATGGTAACCTCCACCCATTCAACCTTTGGTTTCACAAGCAAATAGAGAAGAATGAATACGTTGTTGCTATTGCCATTGTACGAATCAAGTTTGAATCCATAGACCCATCCCAAGATTTTTAGTGGAGATTAAATTTTCAAGAGGCTCTTGGAGTCATGAGTGGGAAGTTCGTGTGAAAAAATCCAAATTAGAAGAATCCATAAATTTGAAGGTGCATGTGGTCACATTATTAAGTATTACATGAGATAATAGTAGATTTAAGATTTAGTTTACTATATGTTGAGGCTCATTTCTTAAGCCCATGAGCTTACTAAGCCATTGAAAAAAGAGAGAGTAAGCAATGGACCCAAAGAGGCCCAATTGAATTAAATGGTCATATTGTTAAAATGGCAAACCAAGAAATAATGGAAAAACTGTGAAAAACAAAAGGGAAGCAAGAAGACCAAGGCCCACAACCAAGGGCAAGCCCAAACCACAGACAGAGAACCAGTGAAGAAATAATCCACGCCACAAGAAGTTAGAAGTGAACGGCAGGATAAGAAGGCAGACGTCCAGGCCGCGGCAAACGCATGATCGGCAGGAAGGCTTTGGACGGACATGGGAACAGGGCACGCGCAAGGCCCAGGCCTTACCAGCCTGTACTTAGCCAATACGGGTGAAGGTGGGCCATGGGTCAGAGGTAAAGGGGGTGTGGTTTGGCGGAGGGAAGAGGGAAGAATTCATTTCAAGGCTCCCTCTCAGGCTACTTTCGGGTGAGTGTCCTGCTAAGATGACATAGCACCCAGAAATGGCAAAGCTGAGTTGGAACCTTTTGGTGTATTCCATGAGAGAGAGAGAGAGAGAGAGAGAGAGAGAGAGAGAGAGTACTCTGCCGTGACAGGTGAGAATGCCACGGTAAGCTAACAGACAAAATACCCTTGTCTTTGTCTGGAGATGTAGTGCGACGCAGCCAGTGTAGGAATGTGGCGCTGGCTGGGTGCTTGACCAACCAGTAATGGTCAGACGAGTACACGCATCAGACAAAGACGGCTACGGGGGGTAAAAAAGTAAAAGTAATGCACCGGCAAACACTATATCAGAGTGCCTTGTGTACACAAAACGAGGGAGGCCAAGTGAGGAAGAATTAAGGAATAGAAAGAAAAGCAGAGCAAGCAAAAAGTAAAAAGAAAGGAAAACAAAGTAAGAGGAAGAGAGAAATAAAGAGAGTGATAAAACGGAAAAAGAAAAGAGGGGAAGATAATCTAGAAAAAAGAGGGAAATAAGAAAGGAATGGGAAGAAAATAAGAATAGGCATGCACCGAAGTGGGTTATTATTTCCTCTCTCCCTCTCGAAAAACCATACTTTCTATTTGTTCACACTTGGAACAGAGGTCATCTAGGACCGTTCCTTCAAAGCCATTAATTTCTCCTTTGAGAAATTAGTTGCATTAAGGGAGTGTTGTCTCCTTTTTGGCTTAGATTCCTCTAACACATCACGGCAGACTAGTAGTCTCATCAGCTTGCCGTCATTTCTTGCTCTTTTCTTTCTTGTACTTATTCCTTTTAAGTTCATCTTTATTGTTTTCTTTATGTGCTCATCTCGATATCTATTTATTTAAAGTATGGCAAACGTATTTTTCTTATACTTGTAATATACTTGTCTGCGGCGACTGTTTTGAAAGGATCCGCCTGCTACAACTACACAGTGTTGAGGCTCATTTTTTAAAGCCCAGTAAGGGGAGTAAGCCCATAACATCAGAAAGAAATAATCAAAGAATAAAAGGGAAAGCCCAACTAAACCTAAGCGGCAGGAATAGGTCCGTAGAGCAAACAAACGGGTCTTGAAGAGGTAAATGGGCCTGAAAAGGCCCGGAAAGATAGAAATAGCAAACCATGGGCCACGGATGTAAAAAAGTGAGCATGAGCCACACCCATTGTGGCAGGCCCAAAGTAAAGCAAGTATGTAGAGCCATAAAAAGTCTATGGGCTCTAAAAGAAATGAAAAATAGTTAGGCCGTGGAAGCCCAACGAAGTAATAAAGGCCCATGAAAAGCACGAAGTTGTAAGGGGCCAAGGACGCCCCAAAGAAGGTGAATGGGACACGGGAGCCCGCGGACATATATGGAAATGAAAGCCCAGTGGGCTTACTAAACCATTGAGAAAAATGGAGAAAGTAATGAACCCAAAAAGGCCCAATTCTGTTGTAAAGCCATCTCATCAAAATGGCACGGTAGGAAACAAATGGAAAGGCCATGAAAGAGGAAATATGCGAAGGCCCACAACTAAGGGCGAGCCCAAACCGCAGATAAAGGACCAGTAAAGAGATAATCCACACCACAAAGAAGTTAAAAGGTAGATGCCCAAGCCGCGGCAAATGCATGACTGGCAGACGAACTTTGGACGGACGTGGGAAAAGAGAGCACGCGCAAGGCTCAGGTTTCACCAGCCTATACCCAGCCAATACAGGTGAGGGTGGGCCATGGGTCAGAGGTAAAGAGGGTGTGGTTTGGTGGAGGGGAGAGAGAACAACCCATTTCGAGGCTTCCACTCAGGCCGCTTTCGGGTGAGTGTCTTGCTAGGATGACATAACACCCGAAAATGGCAAAGCTGAGTTGGAGCCTTTTGGTGCATGCCATGAGGGGGAGAGAGTACTCTGCCATGACAGGTGAGAATGTCACGGCAAGCTAACAAACAAAACACCCTTGTCTTTGTTTGGAGATGTTGTGCGCCACGGCCAGCGCAGGAACGTGGCGCTGGCTAGGTGCCTGACCAACCAGTAATGGTCAGGCGAGTACACGCATCAGACAAAGACAGTTACGGGGGTAAAAAAGTAAAAAATAATGCACCAGAAAACACTATATAAGAGTGCTCCCTGTGCACGAAAAAGGGAGAGGGGACCAAGTAAGGAAAGAATCGAGGAAAAGAAAGAAAAACATAGAAAGAAAAACAGAGTAAGAAAGAAAGAAAACAGAGTGAAAGGAAGAAGAAAACGGGCATGCATCAAAGTGGGTTGTTAACTCCTCTCTCCCTCTCGAGAAATCACATTCTCTATTTACTCACATTCGGAACAAAGGTCATCTGAGACCATTTCTTCAAAGCCATTAATTTCCCCTTAAAGAAATTAGTCGCATTGAGGAAGTGTTGTCTCCTTTTTGGCTTAGATTCCTCCAACACATTACGGCAGACTAAGAGTCTCACTAGCCTGCCGATATTTTTTACTCTTTTTCTTCTTTATATGCATTCCTTTTAAGTTTATCTTTATTGCTACCTTTATGTGTTCATCTCGATATCCATTCATTCAAAGTGTGGCAAACGTGTTTCTTTCCTTATATTCATAATGTACTTACCTGCGGCAACTGTTTAGAATGGATTCGCTTGCCACAACTACACGACATAAGTTGTATCAGGCTAAGGCATAGCTTGCGCACAAGCCGGGCCAGAGTGAGATGCAACTGGGCCGGTCCCGACTTTCCAATCTAGAACATATCGGGCTTATTATGGCAGGATGAGATAATCCAGCCCATTACCAACAAAATCAGCCCAAAACACCCTTACGAAATTGGCGACTCTGCTAGGGAGTTGGGAAAAAGACAGGGACAGAGATTCCTCGCAAGCAAATGCCGCCGAAATCTAGGGCAACGCGAAACATGAGCGTCGTGCCTTCTTAAGCAGAATCCAGACCAACAACGCCTCACCAGCGTCAGTCTAACCAGGTGGAGGGTGATACGGGAATGGGGGCTGGGCCTCAACCGCAGGCCAAGAATCCTAACGGCGACGTCAATACCGTCGTGGAAGTACTGCAGGCGCTCCAACATTCACAGCAACAAATGATGGAAGAAATCTGTCAGCTGAAGACAGACAAGACAAAAGAAAAAGGAAGCCAGCATGACCTAAAGCATGCGGCAGACAAAGAAGAAACACTCGCTGGAAGTGCCCCACAGAACACAGGGCAACGCTACATTACAATGGCGGAAGTAGCTACTCTCTTGGAATGTGAAAGAGCCAGAGTGCCAAAAGAAAGGTTTTATGCACGAAGACCGCCTTACCCGCTGAGAGTACTCAGCAAGTCATACTCGGAGAGGTATGAACCACGAACCTTTGCACAATACAATGGCAGGAAAGGGAGTGCCGTTGAACATGTAAGCAAGTTTATCGACACTCTCGGACCTTACGCAGCGGATGAAGACCTATGCCTTTGGGAGTTTTCCAAGTCGTTATGTGATCGAGCCTACACCTGGTATATCGGTTTAAAGCCCAGGTCAATCCCAACTTGGGATGACATGGTGGATGTATTTTGCACTAAGTATTTCCATGGGAAAGAAACGGTGACGCTCACAACTTTGCAAGCTACCAAGCAAAGGAGTGGCGAGGATTTGATAGAGTATATCAAAAGGTTTAGAGATATAGCACTTGACTGCTATGATCACTGTGAGGAGAAGACATTAGTGGAGATGTGCATGACGAATATGATCAGAGAATACCGGTGTCCTAGAAAACTTGGAGATTTCACAGTTTGCGCAACTATTGCAAAAGGCTAGGAGGACTGCTCAATTAGTAAAGCCAGCTCCTGACAAAAGGAATGCCCCGCAAGCCATGACAACTTCCGCAGGGGAAAGAAAGAGGAAGTCAGATGTGAAGGAGCGTGATACTCCTCCACCAATACCATGCACCCCAAAGGAGTTAGATGTGCTCCTGGACAGATGGATAGTTGATGGAGTCTTTAAGCCCAACCAAGTCTCTAGAGAGCCCACAGAGGAAGAGCGAAGGGACCCACGCTTCTGCCGGTTGCACAACTATGTGCAACACCCTACCGCAGAATGTTGAGCACTCCGCAGACTAGTACACCGCAGGATCAGAGAAGGAACCCTGGAGTTAACACAACCAGAAGTTCAAAGAAACCCACTCTCGAATCATAAAGGGAAGGGTGTAGCAGCGGTAGTAATCTGTGTGGATCTCGGGTAGGACGAAGAGGAGAGCCCAAACTTGCCTACCGCAGCAATTAGCACCATACAGAAAAGCTCCAAGTTCAAAAACCTGTTCGATCAATTAGGCCTTACAGCAAACGAGCGAAAAGTGGCTACAGAGGCCCTAGTCAGCATTGCCTCTGGAGCGGGGATAGAATGCTTAACCGTAGAAGTTACAGACGACAGAGCTTTCTTACAAGAATCAAGTGAAATCACTTTCAGTAATGAAGACATGGAGGTAGGAAGTCCTGACCATAGAAGACCCCTTTATCTGGCCGCATCGATAAATCAGATTCCTATCAAAAGGGCCCTGGTCGACACAGGCGCTTCGGTAAATCTAATTTCATTAGCCACCCTGCAAGCAGCAGGAATTTCAGAAAAAAGGATCTAGGGACGCCCAATGGAAGTAACTGGGTTCGGAGGAAGCGGAGAATACACAGCAGGCCATATCCAGTTGTGGCTAAAAGTAGGTCCCATAGCTTCGTTAGCCCGATTCCACGTGGTAAAAATAGAGGTCTCATATCATGTGCTATTGGGACGACCATGGCTGCATAAGCACAAGCTAGTCCCATCCACCTATCACCAATGTGTGAAGGGAAGGCTAAATGGCAGGATAGTACGAAAGCAGCCAACCCATCACCGTTTGAGCAAGCGGAGGCCCATTTGGTGGAAACCATGTTCTATGACCAGTGGGTGCCGTCAGGGGAGAGCCTAGTGTCAAAGCCGCAAGGCACCTTTGTTCCCAAATGGGAGGATATACGGGACGATCCAGAACCTGACCTAAGAAAGCTTTTGTCTCAAAAAAGGAAGAGGAGAGAAACGCCTACCACAGAGGCGGACGATGCTCCCCAATGTGTCAGGATTCGAGGCCCTAACGGCAGGATTGTGTACCGGTTATGAAGGTACGCGGGGCCCACAAATGAAGCACATACGGGCCCCAGACAAGGATGGCAGCACAAAAGCCTAGTGTGTTGCAATGTTCAAGAAAGATTGGAGGAAAAAGATAGCGATGAAGGAGTAGCGGCAGAAAAAGACCCGCAGGTTACGGCAGAAGAAAAGTTAGAGGAAGTGAACTTGGAAGTTAATTCGCAGAAGCTAAAGCCGATTTCAATCAGTTCGAAGTTGTCAGAAAAAGAAAAAGATGGAACTAATAATGCTGTTGAAAGAATATAGGGATATTTTTGCATGGGACTACAATGAAATGCCCGGATTAGACCCTGGGCTAGTAGTACACACACTAAACGTGGACCCAGGGGCTAAACAGGTGATTCAGCCTGCCAGAGTATTCCACACCGAGATAGAAGAGCAGATAACCAAAGAAGTGCAGAAACTACTAGTTGCAGGATTCATCAAACCCATTCAGCATCCTCGTTGGTTGTCTAACATTGTGCCGGTAAAGAAGAAGAATGGGCAGATAAGATGTTGTGTAGATTTCAGAGATCTCAACAGAGCATGCCCAAAGGACTAATTCCCGCTGCCAAATATGGATCTGTTGATAGATTCTGCGGCAGGAAGTGCCATGTTCTCTTTCATGGATGGGTTCAGTGGATATAATTAGATTAGAATGGCGCCAAAGGATGCAGAAAAGACCGCTTTCAAAACACCCATAGGCAACTTCTACTACACAATAATGCCATTTGGGTTAAAGAACACAGGTGCAACTTATCAGCGGACAATGACGGCCATATTCCATGACATGATGCACCGGGAATTAGAAGACTATATGGATGACATAGTTGTTAAGTCCAAAAGACGAGAGGAGCATGTATAGGTACTAAGGAAGGTATTCGAAAGGTGCAGGGCTTTCAAGCTAAGGATGAACCCTCTCAACTGTGCGTTTGGAGTGTCCTTTGGAAAATTTCTAGGCTTTCTGGTCCATAGCAAAGGAATAAATGTGGACCCAGCCAAAGCTAGGGCCATAGCAACCATGAGACCGACGACCACGGTTAAAGAATTAAAGAGCTTCTTGGGGAAAGTCTCGTATATTAGAAGATTCATCCCGGGATTGGCATTTATTACCTCTGCTTTCGGCAGGCTGTTCAAAAAAGGGCAAAAGTTTGAATGGGGTAACGCACAGCAAGCAGCCTTCCAAAGGCTACAGGAGATCATGATGAACCTTCCCACCGTGCAAGCCCCAGTCCACAAGAAGCCACTGTTGTTATACCTGGCCACTAACCAATACGCTGTGAGCGCATTAATTGCCCAAGAAGATATGAATGTCAATGAACAACCAGTGTACTACATTAGCCGTGCCTTGAAAGATGCAGAAACTCGTTACCCAAGAGCGGAAAGGGCATGTTTGGCCATTGTGTACGCCTCCCAAAGGTTACGACATTATTTCTTAGCCTATGAAGTGTGGCTGATGACCAAGTCTCATGCTATAAAAGCCTTGTTGCAGCAGCCCATTCTCTCTGGCAGGATATCCCAATGGCTGTTACAATTATCCCAATACGACTTGAAGGCAAGGACACCCAAGGTAGTAAAGAGTCAAGCCATAGCTGATCTATTAGCACAATTCCTGGGAAAGGAAGAATTCTCGCTGGATGATGAAGTCCCGGGAGAAGTAGCAATGGCAGAAGAAGACAGGGAACAGTGGGTAATGAGATTTGATGGGTCCTTTACCGCCTAGTCAGGAGGAGTGGGAGTGGTTCTATACCATACAGAGGACAAAGTAGTGGCACTGTCCTTCAAATTAGAGTTTCCATGTTCAAACAATACGGCAGAATATGAGGCTTATTTAATTGGGCTAGCTACAGCCCTTGAAATGGGGGTCAAGCACTTAAGGGTAATAGGGGACTCGAACCTAGTGGTCTTGCAGGCCAAAGGGAGTTTCTCTTTAAGGGGACCCAGCCTAGCCCCATATAGGGCAATGGCCCAGAAGATGGAAAGAGAGTTTTCAACCTTTGAAATAGAGCATGCCCCGAGGAACGAAAACCGGTTCGCAGATGCACTAGGCGCGCTGGGATCACAGATAACTTTTGAAGGAAATAGCGCGCGGGTGGAAGTTAACAAAAGGGAACAGTCCATCATTGAACTATTGAAGGAAAGATTTCAAGAGGAATGCTGTGAAACGGACTAGTGAAACCCGATAAAAGAAGCCCTGATAAACAAGGAAGAGAATATGGATTTAAAGTTATTAAAAGATTATGTCCTGGTGAAGGGGGAGTTGTACTGCAGGATGCCAGGAGGAGTCCTATCCAGATGCGTAGGACAGATGGAAGCCCAGAGAAAATTAAAAGAAGTACACGACAAGACTTGCGGATCCAGCGGAGAAGTCAGCCTCTACCGTAGACTTTAGAGGGCAGGTTTTTATTGGCCGAATATGAGAAAAGATGCAGACCGAGTCCAAGTCCAATGTGAGGCATGCCAACTGATGGCAGACAGGGAGGAAAGTTATGCAGTATTTGTTTGCGAAGACTGAAGGAAGCCGTTCACTCAGTACTTAGCAGAAGGGATACTACCGCAAAGGAACAGTGAACGATACTAGCTCAAAAGATTGGCAACGCATTATTTCTACACAATGGGGTTCTCTTCAAGAAAGGATATGATGGAGACCCGCTACGATGCCTGGGTCCTGATGAAGCGAAGGAAATGCTAAAGGAGGTACACATGGGAGAATGTGGAGAACACTAGGGAAAGAAGAAGTTATACAAGTGCCTGCTGCAAATGGGTTATTACTGGCCTGCCATGAAGAAGGACATAGCAGAATTTGTAAAAAAGTGTCACGGTTGCCAAGTACAAGCTAATTTAATCCACACCCATCCGCAGAACTTGCAAAGCATGGTCACCCCATGGCCTTTCCATACTTGAGGGCTCGATCTAGTAGGGCCAATCAATCCACCATCACACGGTTATGTATGGATCTTAGTAGCTACGGAATATTTCACGAAGTGGGCAGAGGCAATACCACTCCGAAAAGCCACGGGAGGAGCAGTGGCAAACTTTATCAAGGAAAATATAATCGTGAGGTTCGGCGTACCCCACAAGATCATCAGCGATAATGGCACACCTTTTGTTAACAAAGACGTAAGAAAAATGTTGGAATTTTACCAAATGAAGCACCATCGCTCATCCCCTTATTATCCTCAAGGGAATGGGCAAGCAGAAGCAACGAACAAAGTCCTCATAAAAATCATAAGCAAAATGAGTCAGGAGTACACGGGAGGATGGGCAACACACCTGCCGGATGCTCTTTGGGCTTACCAAAACTCCTTAAAATCAGCTACTGGGTTTTCCCCCTTTTCTCTAGTCTATGGTACAGAGGTGATGAGCCCGGCAGAAATAAAAACTCCATCATTGAGAGCCATGCAGATGCATGAGAAGGAAAAGGAGGAAGGAGCCTTTGCCGCAGAAAGGTATGAAGACTTGGAGGGAATTGATGAAAAAAGAGAAGAGGCCCAAGAGCGTAGCCGCAAGTACAGGCACAAAAATGACGGAGACTTGTGGCAGGATGACCAAGGAAAGGGTGTTTGCGGAAGGACAGCTTGTGTTAAAAGTGGCAGACTATGTTAGGAGAGGCATGGCAGAACCGTCTAAGTTCGCACCAAAATGGGAAGGACCCTTTGTGATACGGGAGGCACATCCAATTGGGTATTACCGTTTGACTCAGATGGATGGCAAGGACTTGAATGATCCCATTAATGGGAAATGGTTAAAACGCTATTACACTTAAAGGGTGAAAGCGATGTAGTTTCGTTCCCTTTTTCTTTTCTTCTTTTTGTCTTTCCCTTTTGTTTCCTTAAGTGACTGAGTCACAAAGCATGGTTGTAATGTGTTTTTCATCACAATGAAAAGAAATATGAAAAATTACAAAAAAAAAAAAAAAAAGAGAGAAAGCATGCCATGTCATAACAGTAGCAAACGCATCTTAGTTGCAAACCCAAATTGTAGCAAGTCTTAAAAGAAAAGAGATATAAAAAAGGGGGGAAAGGGAGAAATAGTGTTTAGGGGGAACAAAAGATGAGTAAACTAAGAGTATAGAAACTATATCATCAACGAAGTCCGGAGATAAGAGATTGGTCCTCGAAACGGCTAGACTCACTGACACCTGAAAGAAGATGCCCACGGCGAGCCTCCAAGTCTGCCACCTCTTTCTTCAGCGCCTCAATACGTGCATCAATGGCATCGATGGCTGGCTAAACTTTCCTCATAAAAAAGGCACGGGCAACCTCTCGCAGATGATCAAGAACGAAGTCCACAGCAAATCCAACACTGATGAGCTCTTGAATTGCGGCCCTCCATTGAAGAATTCTCTCAAGAGAAACAGTATCCACAAAATTGTGCTCAATGTCGTTCAGCACACTCCCAAGCATCTTTAGAAAGTGCTCTCTAACAAAGCGACCCAAGCGGAATCCCTGCATGAAATCACCACGACTGCTGTAGACAGCCTCCAAATGGGAAATGCAGTCCTTAGGGACTTTAAAACCATGGAAATCCACATAAGGTGGACCAGAACCCCAGAATTCCACAGGACCGAGATCGTTAGTTTCCAGCTGATTAAAACGGGTAAAAAAGGCTGCAGCCTCGCTTGCCGGATCTATGGTTGCGGAAGAACTACTACCCAATTCAAATTGGGAAGGAACGGGAAGAGGTGGACTTGACAAAGAAGAAAAAGAGGGCAAATCCATAAGAAAAGAGAGGGAGGAGCAAGAAAGTAACAACAAAAAAAAAAGGAGGGGGGAAAAGCAGATTAAGACCTGTAAAAACAGGGGCTGTGAAGGTAATAGACACGACGGGTACAACAGGAGGAATAGCAGTGGATGCTTCTGCCGCAATCTCTGGCTCATGAGAAGTCTCTGCAGAAATAAAATAAAGCGCAAAGTAGAAGGGTATTACAAAGGAAAGAAGAAGTGAGAAGCAGAAAGAAGACTCAGCAAGATAAAGAATACGTACCCATAAACTTAACTCCATGCTCAATGTCCTCATCCTCCTCAGAATCAGAAACTACCTTCCTTACCACGGGTTCATCATTGCGATCCTCAAGGACGTCTTCAGAGCCTTCGGAAGACAAGTCCATGTCAGGCCCCCGTGTGGCAGAGCTTGGAATAGAAGAAGGAGTAACAACTAGGGAAGAGCCATCCTTTGCCGCTTGAGAAAGGGCCAGAAACGGGTCGCTGGTGGAAATAATAAGGGGAATGGCAGGAGAAACGGTCTCAGCCTCAGCAATGCCTGAAGGAGCAGTCTCCTCAACCTGTTCAGAAGGAACACCCTCGCTCATAAATGTTGGCTCAGCAGGAGGGGTGGGCACTTCGGTGAAAGCCCTTGGTGCAGCAGCAGCAGGAGTAGGTGTCACAAAGGACGCATCAGTCACACTAAGGAGACCTCCTAAAGACATCCCCTTTGAGGCAGAAATTTCTTCGGCAGTAGGACGATATATGGAAAAAGGTTCGGGTTTGTCCTGAGGAACAAAAGTGAAAAAAAAAAAGGGGGAAGATGAAACAAATCCAAACAAGCAAAGCATGGCAGGATAGGTATGAATAAAAGAAAACAAAAGAATAGCAATAAACATACTTCAGACTCGGGATCATCAACTGATATAGGGTGTGTAGTAGACGTATCTTCCTTGAACTTAAACTGCAAAGAAAGTAGAAGGCAAAGATGAGGAGATGTATTAACAAACACATAAGAGTTAGCCGCAAGAGAAGAGAGAGTAAGGTCAAAAGAGATTTACCCGTCGCTTGGTAGTAGTAATCACTAGAGGAGGGGCATACTTCCTTTTGCTGCCTCTTGTCCTGCTAGAAGGAGGAGCACCGGAAGAAGGCTGTGGGGTAGAGGACTTAGACTTACTGACCTTAGGCTGCACATCAGAAGAGGTTTCAGAAAGTTCAATATTCTTCTTGGCAGACTTAGACTTGGCGGATCCCTTTTTAGGCGCCGAGATGTTGGTCACTTTTACCTTCTTTTCCCAACCTGAAGGGTAATCACCAGCATGCCAAAACCAACCCTTCTTTTCATCATCCCACTCAAAGATACCGGACCGGTTCTGCTTTCAGGAGCAAGCTAACACGGATCTGGAGGGTAAGAGCAAACGAGGATTGGCTGAGATAACAGCGCTAAGCCCTTCAGGGGGAATAAGGGAGAAACCGCGGCTACCCATCAACGCTTGTTCAAACGAAGTCATTACAGCCTGCCTGTAACCGTGCATCGTAGGAGTATAAATGCCCTCCCTCGATGAACCTGGAATAGTGACCGCGGCAAATCGTTGACTCCAAAAGGCAAAAGCAGTGTGCCTCAAGAACGGACGGACAAATGTGGGGGACTCCATAAGAAAGGAAAGACTGTCCGGGATATCTTGGTCCAACCCGAATTGCCTCCTCACTCGGTTGGCAGGATAGTGAACAAACCGAAAACCCTCATCAGCAAGGTAAGGCAGCCACCCAGCATTGGTGGCAGCCAAATAAGTAATGCCAGTCTCATCAAAGGCAGCCAAAGGAGTGGTAGTGCCGGCGGTGTCAACAAACAAACCCATAACCGAGTCGGCACACATATACCCCGCGCCCAAGTCCCTATAGGCTCTCCAAGAAAACCCAATTTCTTGATCATAAGACTCAACAACAGAATAGTCGATAGGCTTCAAGCCGACCCAACGAAAGTCCAGCGGAAAGTCAGACTCGAATCTACTGCAGAAATCAGAAATAACTTGAGGGCAGGATTGGTACTTCTCCTTGGCAAAGTGAACAGGCCTGCACCTCGCCAGCTACTTCGCACAACGCTCATAAAGTAGATGCTGTAAAATGGTACTATGAACATAGGAAGTAACTATGTGGCAAGAACCAGCTTGGCTCTCATCGCTCCGCAGGATATCAAGTTAAACATATAAGTTTCCCAAAAACATTGGTGCCAGCGGGAAACTTACCCCGGTTGAAATTTTAATGGCCAGTCGGAAGTACAAAGGCTTGATAGCATAATGAGGATGGGAAGCAAACACAAACTTGCATAACCAAAAAGTGATGAAGGCCGCACGGCGGGCAGCAGTAGAAAGCTTGGCAAGAGAGCTAATCCAAAATGACAACTTCGCGTTACTAATCATCCTTTTCTTCAACTTGGCCTCAATAGCCTCTTCCTCCGGCGAAAGCTCCAGAGCACCAGGGTCAGCATCACCAAGAATGAGCAGGAGTAGTTGATTGGCCACGTCTTCCAAGGTCACGGTAATCTCACCGCAAGAGAAAAAGAAGGTATGGTTGGTAGTGCACCATCGGCGGACTAAGTGTCGCAGATTGATGAGATCTCTGAAGTTTGATAGGCAATGGGAGGAAACAATGGCCTTCAACACACCGGCTCGTTGAAGCAAGCCCATAAAACCCGTGTCCGACAACTCCCTATCAACCCACTCTTTCTAACCTAAGGCGATGCCGGATTTGTACTCGAAGTGAATGGGTATGGGAAGCGAAACGCCTTCGCGGATGACAAGGTCATAAATCGAAGAAGCCAAGGGAACCCATGAAGTGTTTACATCTCGCCGGCAAAGGGCTAGCCATACACGGCCGGACGGTGGCGGCATGTATTCGCCGGGAATCTTGGGGAAGTGTGGATGGATGTCATACCATGGGTCAAAGAGGGGAGCGCACTCACTATCCGGGGCGCGTTGTGACTTTTCCTTATCGGATTGGTCCGATTCGGAGAGAATGGAGAAATCGGAAGGTCACGTGCAACTCCTTTCCCTTTACAGCGCACGGAACTCTGACCTTTCACCGGCGTCATAGTGTGAGGTCTCGATCGGAGTAAAATGGAAAGAAGTGATTTAGGAATAAGAGACGGCGGAGTAGAAGGAAAAGAGATAATGCTTGCGCTAAAAGGGGAGAGAATGTTTGAAGGAGGATTACGGTGAGAATGGTCATTAGGTATCAGTGTAATTAATAGAGGCGCGAAGGGATACGATGGGTTAGCCATTGGAAATGGAATGGAATTAATGAAGCGCCAGGATAACTGCTGGATGAGGAATGTGAAGAGACATAGCTGTTCGCAGCAGGAGTGTAAATATATCTGAATATGTCTGAACAAACGTATGAGTTGGGGACCACTGTTTGAAAAGACCGCGAAGAAAAAGAAAAAGACAAGACAAAAAGGGCAGGAAAGCCTTTCTATTCACATATGAACTGCAGAAGCACCTCATATGCTCAGGGGGCTAAATGTTGAGGCTCATTTTTTAAAGCCCAGCAAGGGGAGTAAGCCCATAACATCAGAAAGAAATAATCAAAGAATAAAAGGGAAAGCTCAACTAAACCTGAGCAGCAGGAATAGGTCCGTAGAGCAAACAAACGGGTCTTGAAGAAGTAAATGGGCCTAAAAAGGCCCGGAAAGATAGAAATAGCAAACCATAGGCCGCGGATGTAGAAAAGTGAGTATGGGCAACACCCATTGTGGCAGGCCCAAAGTAAAGCAAGTATGTAGAGCCATAGAAAGTCTATGGGCTCTAAAGGAAATGAAAAATAGTTGGGCCGCGGAAGCCCAACGAGGTAATAAAGGCCCATGGAAAGCACGAAGTTGTAAGGGGCCAAGGACGCCCCAAAGAAGGATGAATGGGACACGGGAGCCTGCGGACATATATGGCAATGAAAGCCTAGTGGGCTTACTAAACCATTGAGAAAAAGGGAGAAAGCAGTGAACCCAAAAAGGCCTAATTCTGTTGTATAGCCATCTCATCAAAATGGCACGGCAGGAAACAAATGTAAAGGCCATGAAAGAGGAAATATGCGAAGGCCCACAACCAAGGGCGAGTCCAAACCGCAGATAGAGGACCAGTAAAGAGATATTCCACGCCACAAAGAAGTTAAAAGGCAGATGCCCAAGCCACGACAAATGCATGACTGGCAGACGAACTTTGGACGGACGTGGGAAAAGAGAGCACGCGCAAGGCTCAGGTTTCACCAGCTTGTACCCAGCCAATACAGGAGAGGGTGGGCCATGGGTCAGAGGTAAAGAGGGTATGGTTTGGTGGAGGGGAGAGGGAACAACCCATTTCGAGGCTTCCACTCAGGCCACTTTTGGGTGAGTATCCTGCTAGGCTGACATAACACCCGAAAATGGCAAAGCTGAGTTGGAGCCTTTTGGTGCATGCCATGAGGGGGAGAGAGTACTCTGCCGTGACAAGTGAGAATGTCACGGCAAGCTAACAAACAAAACACCCTTGTCTTTGTTTAGAGATGTAGTGCGCCGCGGCCAGCGCAGGAACGTGGCGTTGGCTAGGTGCCTGACCAACCAGTAATAGTCTGGCGAGTACACGCATTAGACAAAAATAGTTACAGGGGTAAAAAAGTAAAAAATAATGCACTGGAAAACACTATATAAGAGTGCTCCCTGTGCACGAAAAAGGGAGAGGAGGCCAAGTAAGGAAAGAATTGAGGAAAAGAAAGAAAAATAGAGAAAGAAAAACAGAGTAAGAAAGAAAGAAAACAGAGTGAAAGGAAGAAGAAAACGGGCATGTATCAAAGTGGGTTGTTAACTCCTCTCTCCCTCTCGAGAAATCACATTCTCTATTTACTCACATTCGGAACAAAGGTCATCTAGGACCATTTCTTCAAAGCCATTAATTTTCCCTTAGGGAAATTAGTCGCATTGAGGAAGTGTTGTCTCCTTTTTGGCTTAGATTCCTCCAACACATTACGGCAGACTAAGAGTCTCACTAGCTTGCCGATATTTTTTACTCTTTTTCTTCTTTAGATGCATTCCTTTTAAGTTTATCTTTATTGCTACCTTTATGTGTTCATCCCGATATCCATTCATTCAAAGTGTGGCAAACGTGTTTCTTTCCTTATATTCATAATGTACTTGCCTGTGGCAACTGTTTAGAAAGGATTCGTCTGCCACAACTACACGACATAAGTTGTGTCAGGCTAAGGCATAGCTTGCGCACAAGCCGGGCTAGGGTGAGATGCAACTGGGCCGGTCCCGACTTTCCAATCCAGAACATATCGGGCTTATTATGGCAGGATGAGATAATCCAGCCCATTACCAACAAAATCAACCCAAAACACACAGCATAAATTGTGACGGGCCAAGGCATAGCTTGCGTACAAGCCAAGTCTGGGTGAGTTGCAACTGGGCCGATCTCGACTCTTCAATCCAGAACATTTTTGGGCCTAGTACGGCAGGATGAGATAGTCCAGCCCAATACCACAAAACTAGCCCAAGTACCGTTACAAAATTGGCGACTCCACTAGGGAGTTGGGAAACAGATAGGGACAGAGATTCCTCGTAAGTAAATGCCGCCGAAATCTAGGGTAACGCAAAACATGAGCGTCGTGCCTTCTCAAGCAGAATCCAGGCCAACAACACCTCACCAGCATCAGTCTAACCAAGTGGAGGGCGCTACAGGAATGGGGGCTAGGCCTCAACCGCAAGCCAAGAATCCCAACGACGATGTTAATACCTTCGTGGAAGTGCTGCAGGGGCTCCAACATTCACAGCAACAAATGATGGAAGAAATCTGCCAGCTGAAGACAGATAAGACAAAAGAAAAAGGAAGCCAGCATGACCCAGAGCATACGGCAGACAAAGAAGAAACACCCGTTGGAAGTGCCCAACAGAACGCAGGGCAGCGCTACATTACAATGGCGAAAGTAGCTGCTCTCCAGGAACGTGAAAGAGCCAGAGTACCAAAAGAAAGGTTTTATGCACGAAGACCGCCTTACCCACTGAGAGTACTCAGCAAGCCATACCCGGAGAGGTATGAATTGCGAACCTTCGCACAATACGATGGCAGGAAAGGGAGTGCCGTTGAACATGTGAGCAAGTTTATCGACACTCTCGGAGCTTACGCAGCGGATGAAGACCTATGCCTTCGGGAGTTTTCTAAGTCGTTATGTGATCGAGCTTACACCTGGTATACCTGTTTAAAGCCGGGGTCAATCCCAACTTGGGATGACATGGTGGATGTATTTTGCACTAAGTATTTTCATGGGGAAGAAACAGTGACGCTCGCAACTTTCCAAGCTACCAAGAAAAGGAGCGGCGAGGATCTGATGGAATATATCAAAAGATTCAGAGATATAGCACTTGACTGCTATGACCACTGTGAGGAGAAGACTTTAGTGGAAATGTGCATGACAAATATGAATAGAGAGTATCGAGCTGTTCTAGAAAACTTGGAGATTTCTCAGTTTGCGCAACTATTGCAAAAGGCTAGGAGGACCGCTCAATCAGTAAGGCCAGCTCCTGACAAAAGAAACACCCCACAAGCTATGACAACTTCCGCAGGCGAAAGAAAGAGAAAGGCAGAAGGAAAGGAACGTGATACTCCTCCACCAATACCATGCACCCTAAAGGAGTTAGAAGTGCTCCTAGACAGGTGGATAGTTGATGGAGTCTTTAAGCCCAATCAAGTCTCTAGGGAGCCCACAGAAGAAGAGCAAAGGACCCACGCTTCTGCCGATTGCATAGCTACGTACAACATCCTACCACAGAATGTTGGGCGCTCTGCAGGCTAGTACACCGCAGGATCAAAGAAGGAACCCTGGAGTTAACACAACCAGAAGTTCAAAGAAACCCGCTCCCAAACCATAAAGGGAAAGGTGCGGCGGTGGTGGTAATCTGTGCAGACCCCGGGGAAGACAAAGAGGAGAGCCCAAACTTGCCTACCGCAACAATTAGAACCTTGCAGAGAAGCTCCAAGTTCAAAAACTTGTTCGATCAATTAGGCCTCACAGCAAAAGAGCGAAAAGTGGCTACGGAGGCCCTAGTAAGCATTGCCTCTGGAGCAGGAATAGAATGCTTAACCGCAGAAGTCACAGATGACAGAGCTTTCTTGCAAGAATCAAGTGAAATCACTTTCAGTGATAAAGACATGGAGGTGGGAAGTCCCGACCACAAGAGACCCCTTTATCTGGCCGCATCGATAAATCAGATTCCTATCAAAAGGGCCCTGGTAGATACGGGTGCTTTGGTAAATCTGATTCCGTTAGCCACCCTGTAAGCAGCAGGAATTTCAGAAAAAAGGATCCAGGGGTGCCCAATGGAAGTGACTGGGTTTGGAGGGAGTAGAGAATACACTGCAGGCCATATCCAATTGTGGCTAAAAGTAGGTCCCATAGCTTCTTTAGCCCGGTTTCACGTGGTAAAAACAGAGGTTTCATATCATGTGCTATTGGGACGACCATGGCTGCATAAGCACAGGCTAGTCCCATCCACCTATCACCAATGTGTGAAGGGAAGGCTAAATGGCAGGATAATATGAATAGCAGCCAACCCATCACCGTTTGAGCAAGCAGAGGCCCATTTGGTGGAAACTATGTTCTACGACCAGTGGGCGCCATCAGGGGAAAGCTTAGTGTCAAAACCACGAGGTACTTTTGTTCCTAAATGGGAGGATATCCGGGACGACCCAGAACCGGACCTAAGAGAGCTTCTGTCTCAAAAAAGGAAGAGGAAAGAAGCGCCTGCCGCAGAGGCGAATGATGCACCTCGATGTGTCAGGGTTCGAGGCCCTGACGGTAGAATTGTATACCGGTTATGAAGGTACGTGGGGCCCATAAGTGAAGCACATGCGGGCCCCAGACAGAACGGCAGCACAAAAGCCTAGTGTGTTGCAAAGTTCAAGAGGGATTGAAGGAAAAGGATAGCAACGGAAGAATTGCGGCATAAAGAGACCCGTAGGTCGTGGCAGAAGAAAATTTAGAGGAAGTCAACTTGGGAATTGATATGCAGGAGCCAAAGCCAATTTCAATCAGTTCGAAGTTGTCAGAAAAAGAGAAGAGAAGTTGGAGCTAATAATATTGTTGAAAGAATATAGAGACGTTTTTGCATGGGACTACAGTGAAATGCCCGGATTGGACCCTGGGTTGGTAGTACAAACACTAAACGTGGACTCGGGGGCTAAACTGGTGATTCAGCCTGCTAGAGTATTCTACACCGAGGTAGAAGCACAGATAACCAAAGAAGTACAGAAATTACTGGCTGCAGGATTCATCAAACCCATTCAGCATCCTCGTTGGTTGTCTAACAATGTGCCAGTAAAGAAGAAGAATGGACAGATAAGATGCTGTGTAGATTTCAAAATCTCAACAAAGCATGCCCAAAAGACGAGTTCCCGTTGCCAAATTTGGATCTGTTGATAGATTCTGCAGTAGGAAGTGCCATGTTCTCATTCATGGATGGATTCAGTGGGTATAATCAGATTAGAATGGCGCCAAAGGATGCAGAAAAGACTGCTTTCAGACACCCATACACAACTTCTACTATACAGTAATGCCATTTGGGTTAAAGAACGCAGGTGCAACTTATCAGCGGACAATGACGGCCATATTCCATGACATGATGCACCGGGAATTAGAAGACTATGTGGATGACATAGTTGTGAAGTCAAGAAGACGAGAAGAGCATGTCCAGGTACTGAGAAAGGTATTCGAAAGGTGTAGAGCTTTCAAGCTAAGAATGAACCCTCTCAAGTGTGCATTTGGAGTGTCCTCTGGGAAATTTCTAGGCTTTCTGGTCCATAGCAAAGGAATAAGTGTGGACTCGACCAAAGCTACGGCCATAGCAACCATGAGACTGCCAGCTATGGTTAAAGAATTGAAGAGCTTCCTAGGGAAAGTCTCATATATTAGAAGGTTCATCCCGGGACTGGCATCTATTACCTCTGCTTTCGGCAAGCTGCTCAAGAAAGGGCAAAACTTCGAATGGGGTAATGCAGAGCAAGCGGCCTTCCAAAGGCTACAGGAAATCATGATGAACCTTCCCACCGTGCAAGCCCTAGTCCGCAGGAAACCACTATTGTTATACTTGGCCACTAACCAATACGCTGTGGGCGCATTGATTGCCCAAGAAGATAGGAATGGCAATGAACAACTAGTGTACTACATCAGCCGTGCCTTGAAAGACGCAGAAACTCGTTACCCAAGGGCGGAAAGGGCGTGTTTGGCCATTGTGTACGCCTCTCAAAGGCTACGACATTATTTCTTGGCTTATAAGATATGACTGATGACCAAGTCTCATGCTATAAAAGCCTTGCTGCAGCAGCCGATTCTCTCTGGCAGAATATCCCAATGGTTGTTACAATTGTCACAATACGACCTAAAGGCATGTACACCCAAGGCGGTAAAAAGCCAAGCTATAGCTGATCTGCTGGCACAATTCCCGAGAGAGGAAGAATTCCCGCTGGATGATGAAGTCCTAGGAGAAATAGCCATGACAGAAGAGGTCAGGGAACAGTGGGTAATGAGATTTGACGGGTCCGCTACTGCCTAGTCAAGTGGAGTGGGAGTGGTTCTATACCATAAAGAAAATGAAGCAATGGCATTATCCTTCAAGTTGGAGTTTCCATGCTCAAACAATACGGCAGAATATGAGGCTTATCTAATTGGGCTAGCTACAGCCCTTGAAATGGGGGTCAAGCACTTAAGAGTAATAGGGGACTCGAACCTAGTGGTCTACCAGGCCAAAGGGAGTTTCTCTTTAAGGGAACCCAGCCTAGTCCTGTACAGGGCAATGGCCCAGAAGATGGAAGGAGAATTTTCAACCTTTGAAATAGAGCATGCCCCGAGGAATGAAAATCGGTTCGCAGATGCGCTAGCTGCGCTGGGTTCATAGATAATTTTTGAAGGAAATAGTGCGCGGGTGGAAGTTAGCAAGAAGGAACAATCCATCATTGAAACATTGAAGGAAAGATTTCAAGAGGAACGTTGTGAACAGGACTGGCAGAATCCAATAAAAGAGGCCCTGATGAATAAGGAAGAGAATATGGATTTAAAAGTATTAAAAGTTATGTCCTAGTAAAGGGGGAGTTGTACCGCAGGATGCCAGGAGGAGTCTTATCCAGATGCGTAGGACAGATGGAAGCCCAGAGAAAATTAAAAGAAGTACACAATAAGACTTGCGGATCTAGCGGAGAAGTCAGCCTCTACCGCAAACTTCAGAGGGCAGGTTTTTATTGGCCGAATATGGGAAAAGATGCGGATCAAGTCCAAGTCCAATGTGCCGCATGCCAATTGGTAGCAGACAGAGAGGAAAGCTACGCAGTGTTTGTTTGTGAAGACTGGAGGAAGCCATTCACTCAATACTTAGCAGAAGGTATCCTGCCACAAAGGCACAGTGAACGGTACAAGCTCAAAAGATTGGCAACGCGCTACTTTCTACACAATGGGGTTCTTTTCAAGAAAGGATATGATGGAGACCCATTAGGATGCCTGGGTCCCAATGAAGCGAAGGAAATGCTGAAAGAAGTACACATGGGAGAATGTGGGGAACACCAAGGGAAGAAGAAGCTATACAGGTGCCTGCTACAAATGGGTTATTACTGGCCTGCCATGAAGAAGGACACTGTAGAATTTGTAAAAAAGTGTCACAATTGCCAAGTACAAGCTAATTTAATCCACACCCATCCACAAAACTTACAAAGCATGGTCACCCCACCCATGGCCTTTCCATACTTGGGGGCTTGATCTGGTAGGGCCAATCAATCCACCATCACGCCGTTATGTATGGATCTTGGTAGCTACGGAATATTTCACAAAGTGGGCAGAGACAATACCACTCCATAAAGCCACGAGAAAAGCAGTGGTGAACTTCTCATCAAGGAGAACATAATTGTGAGATTCGGAGTACCCCACAAGATCATCAGCGACAACGGCACACCTTTTGTCAATAGAGATGTAAGAAAAATGTTAGAGTTTTACCAAGTGAAGCACCATCGCTCATCACTCTATTACTCTCAAGGAAATGGGCAAGCAGAGGCAACAAACAAAATCCTCATAAAGATCATTAGCAAAATGAGTCAGGAATACACGGGAGGATGGGCAACACACCTGCCGGATGCTCTTTGGGCTTATCGAAACTCATCAAAATTAACTACTGGATTTTCACCCTTTTCTCTAGTCTACGGGACAGAAGTGATAGGCCCGGCAGAAATAAAAACTCCATCGTTGAGAGCCATGCAGATGCATGAGAAGGAAAAGGAGGAAGGAGTCTTTACCGCGGAAAGGTATGAAGACTTGGAGGGACTTGATGAAAAAAGAGAAGAGGCCCAAGAGCGTAGCCGCAGATACAGGCAGAGAATGACAGAAGCTTATGGCAGGATGACTAAGGAAAGGGTGTTTGCAGAATGACAACTTGCGTTAAAAGTGGCAGACTACGTTAGGAGAGGCATGGCAGGACCATCTAAGTTCGCACCGAAATGGGAATGGCCCTTTGTGATAAGGGAGGCACATCCAACTGGGTATTACCGTTTGACTCAGATGGATGGCAAGGACTTGAATGATCCCATCAATGGGAAATGGTTAAAACGTTATTACACTTAAGGGCGAAAGCAATGTTGTTTCTTATTTTCTTTTTCTCCTTTTTTCTTTCCCTTTTTTGTTTTTCCTCAAGTGACTGAGTCACAAAGCATGATTGTAATGTATTTTTCATCGCAATGAAAAAAAAAAAAGTATGAAAAATTACAAGAAAGAGAAAGCATACCATGTCATAGCAATTAGTAGTAGTAAATGTAGCATCTTAGTTACAAACTCAAATTGTAACAAGTCTTAAAAAAAAAAAAAAAAAAAAGACATAAAAAGAAAGAAGAAGGGGGAAATAGTGTTTAGGGGATAGCAAAAGATGAGTAAACTAAAAGCAGAGAAACCACATCATCAACGAAGTCCGGAGATAAGAGATTGATCCTCAAAACGGCTAGACTCGTTGACGCCTAAAAGAAGCTGCCCACGGCGAGCCTCCAAGTCTGCCACCTCTTTCTTCAGCATCTCAATACGTGTATCAATGGCATCGATGGCTGGCTGGACTTTCCTCATAAAAAAGGCACGGGCAACCTCTCGCAGATGATCAAGAACGAAGTCCACAGCAAATCCAACACTGATGAGCTCTTGAATCGCGGCCCTCCATTGAAGGATTCTCTCAAGGGAAACAATGTCCACGAAATTGTGCTCAATATCGTTCAGCACACTCCCAAGCATCTTTAGAAAGTGTTCTCTAATAGAGCGACCTAAACGAAACCCCTGCATGAAATCACCACGACTACTGTAGATTGCCTCCAAATGGGAAATGCAGTCCTTGGGGACTTTAAAGCCATGGAAATCCACATAAGGTGGACCAGAACCCCAGGATTCAGCAGGAACAAGATCGTTAGTTTCATGCTGATCAAAACGGGTAAAAAAGGTTGTAGTCTCGCTTGCCGAATCTATAGTTGCGGAAGAACTGCTACCCAATTCAAATTAGGAAGGAACGGGAAGAGGTGGACCTGACAAAGAAGAGAAAGAGGGTAAGTCCGTAAGAAGAGAAAGGGAGGAGCAAGAAAGTAACAACAACAAAAAAAAGAAGAAGGAAAGGGGATTAAGACCTGTAAAAACAGGGGCTATGAAGGTAACAGATACGACGGGTACAGTAGGAGGAGTAACAGTGGACGCGTCTGCTGCAATCTTTGGCTCATGAGAAGTTTCTGTAAGAATGAAAAACGCAAAGTAAATGGGTATTACAAAGGAAAGAAGAAGTGAGAAGCAGAAAGAAACTCAGCAGGGTGACAAATACATACCCATAGACTTAACTCCATGCTCAATGTCCTCATCCTCCTCAGAATCATAAACTACCTTCTTCACAATGGGTTTGTCATCGCAATCCTCAAGGATGTCTTCAGAACCTTTGGAAGACAAGTCCATGTCAGGCCCCTGTGTGGCAGAGCTTGGAATAGAGGAAGGGGTAACAACCAGGGAAGAGCCATCCTTTGCCACTTGAGAAAGGGCCAAAAAAGGGTCGCTGGTGGAAATAATAAGGGGAGTAGCAGGAGAAATGGTCTCAGCTTTGGCAATACCTGAAGAAGAAGTCTCCTCAACTTGCTCAGAATGAACATCCTCGCTCGTAATTGTTGGCTCAGCAGGAGGGGTGGGCACCTCGGTAAAAACTCCTGGTGTAGCAGCGGCAGGAGTAGGTGTCACAAAGGACGCATCAGTCACGCCAAAGAGACCTCCTAACGGTATTCCCTTTGAGGCGGAAAGTTCTTCGGCAGTAGGACGATATATGAAAAGAGGCTCGGGTTCATCCTGAAGAACAAAAGAAAAAAAAAGGAAGATGAAACAAAGCCAAACAAGCAAAAAAGTATGGCAGGAGAGATATGAATAAAAGAAAACAAAAGAAGAACAGCAAACATACTTCAGACTCGGGTTCATCAACTGATATGGGGTGTGTGGCAGACGTATGTTCCTTAAACTTAGACTGCAAGGAAAGCAGAAGGCAGAGACGAGGAGATGTATCAACAAACACAAAGGGTTAGTTGCAAAGAAGAGGGAATAAGGTCAAATGAGATTTACCCATCGTTCGGTAGTAGTAATCACTGGAGGAGGGACAGACTTCCTTTTGCTGCCTCTTGTCTTGCTAGAAGGAGGAGTACCGGTAGAAGGTTGTGGGGCAATAGACTTAGACTTACTGACCGAAGGTTGCACATCAGAAGATGTTTCAGAAGGATCAACGCTCTTTTTGGCAGACTTAGATTTGGCGGATCCCTTTTTGGGCGCTGAAATGATGGTCACTTTTACCTTCTTTTCCCAACCTGGAGGGTAATCGCCAGTATGCCAATACCAACCTTTCTCTTCATCATCCCTCTAAAAGATAGCGGACCGATTCTGCTTTCGAGCGTAGGCTAACACGGACTTGGAGGGTAAGAGCAAACGGGGATTGGCTGAGATAACCGCACTGAGCCCATCAGGGGGAATGAGGGAAAAATCACGGCTGCCCACCAACGCTTGTTCAAATGAAGTCATTATAGCCTGCCAATACCCATGCATCGCAGGAGTACAGATGCCTTCCCTCGATGAACCTGGAACAGTGACCGTGGCAAATCGCTGACTCCAAAAGGCAAAAGTAGTGTGCCTCAAGAACGAACGAGCGGATGTGGAGGACTCCATGAGAAAGGAAAGATTGTCAGGAATATCCTGGTCCAACCTAAATTGCCTCCTCACTCGGTTAGCAGGATAATGTACAAACCGAAGACCCTCATCAGCAAGGTAAGGCAGCCACCCAGCATTAGTAGCAGCCATGTAAGTAATGCCAGTCTCATCAAAGGCAGCTAAAGGAATGGTAGTGCCAACGGTGTCAACAAACAAACCCATAACCGAATCGGCGCACGTATACCCCATGCCCAAGTTCCTATAGGCCCTCTAGGAAAATCCAATTTCTTGATCAAAAGACTCAACAACAGAGTAGTCAATAGGCTTTAAATCGACCCAACGAAAAGCCAGCAGAAAGTCAAACTCGAATTTGCCGCAGAAATCAGAAATAACTTGAGGGCAGGATTGGTACTTCTCTTTGGCAAACCGAACATGCCTGCATCTCGCCAGCTGCTTCGCACAACGCTCATAAAGTAGATGCTGCAAAATGGTACTATGAAGTGAACGGCAGGATAAGAAGGCAGACGTCCAGGCCGCGGCAAACGCATGACCGGTAGGAAGGCTTTGGACGGACATGGGAACAGGGCACGCGTAAGACCCAGGCTTCACCAGCCTGTACCCAGCCAATACGGGTGAAGGTGGGCCATGGGTCAGAGGTAAAGGGGGTGTGGTTTGGCGAAGGGAAAAGGGAAGAACCCATTTCAAGGCTCCCGCTCAGGCCACTTTTGGGTGAGTGTCCTGTTGGGATGACATAGCACCCGAAAATGGCAAAGCTGAGTTGGAACCTTTTGGTGCATGCCATGAGGGAGAGAGAGTACTCTACCGTGACAGGTGAGAATGCCACGGCAAGCTAACAGATAAAATACCCTTGTCTTTGTCTGGAGATGTAGTGCGACATGGCCAGCGCAGGAACGTGGCGCTGGCTGGGTGCCTGACCAACCAGTAATGGTCAGGCGAGTACACACATCAGACAAAGACGGTTACGGGGGTAAAAAAGTAAAAGTAATGCACCGGCAAACACTATATAAGAGTGCCCCATGTACACAAAACGAGGGAGACCAAGTAAGGAAGAATTAAGGAAAAGAAAGAAAAGCAGAGCAAGCAAAAAGTAAAAAGAAAGGAAAACAGAGTAAGAGGAAGAGAGAAATATAGAGAGCGATAGAACGGAAAAAGAAAAGAAGGGAAGATAATCTAGAAAAGAGAGGGAAATAAGAAAAGAATGGGAAGAAAATAAGAATAGCATGCATCGAAGTGGGTTATTATTTCCTCTCTCCCTCTCGAAAAACCATACTTTCTATTTGTTCACACTTGGAACAGAGGTCATCTGGGATCGTTCCTTCAAAGCCATTAATTTCTCCTTTGAGAAATTAGTTGCATTGAGGGAGTGATGTCTCCTTTTTGGCTTAGATTCCTCTAACACATCACGGCAGACTAGTAGTCTCATCAGCTTGCCGTCATTTCTTGCTCTTTTCTTTCTTGTACTTATTCCTTTTAAGTTCATCTTTATTGTTTTCTTTATGTGCTCATCCTGATATCTATTTATTTAAAGTATGGCAAATGCATTTTTCTTATACTTGTTTGTGGCGACTGTTTCGAAAGGATCTGCCTGCCACAACTACACAGCATAAATTGTGACGGGCCAAGGCATAGCTTGCGCATAAGCCGGGTTAAGGTGAGTTGCAACTGGGCCGGTCCCGACTCTCCAATCCAGAACATTTTTGGGCCTAGTACGGCAGGATGAGATAGTCTAGCCCAATACCACAAAACCAGCCCAAGCACCATTACACTATATAAACTATTTTACTAATGGATGTTGTTTCCTAACCTTGATTGTTAGGTACTAAAAGTTTAGAACAATTGGCAAATCGTGAACACAAATTTGTCTAGATATAGATCTTAGAGTCTATAAGTATTATTAGACAATGTTCAAGGTGATTCAAGTTAAGATCCAAGAACAAGCAAGCTGTAGAAAAGAGAATTCAAAATTTTCCTGGTTCGTTCAATCGAAGAGCAGGCTCGACTGATCGAAAATCCCAGATATGCGTTTTCTACAGAATTTTAAGTCGGCCAAAACAGCAGTTCAAGCTCATTAAGAATTAGGGTTTCAAGTCTACTTCTTTTAGTATATAAAAGAAACCCTAGGCACATTTTATAAGGACTTTAGAGGTGCTCTTGTGAGATCTAAAAGGTTTTATGCCTTCCTCTATCAAAATTACTACCAAAAGTTACTATCAGATATCGCTCTCATATCTTTAGAACTGGTAGACCTGAAGTTGCTATATGAAGATCAACAATAGCTGGTGATCTAAACCTTCAAGGGTGGTCTTGGAGTTACAAATAGGAGAATTTATGTTTTTTTATCACAAGTGTGAGTGCTTCTGTTGCAAAGGCCTAATAGAGAAGGAGTCCGTGGATTCGGAGCTTGCACGTGATTATGTCAGTAAGTTTTACTTGTGGTAGCAAAAGGATGTTAGTGGTTTAAATCTTATTGTAAATTTCGATTTTCTATAGTGGATTTGCTTTTTACCTTGAAGATATTTAGGTTAAATCTTCCCCAGGTTTTTTACCAGTTTGGCTTTCTTGGATCATCATATCATTGTGTGATTTACTTTTCCACTACTTTGCATGATATGATTGTTTTGTTTTAACCTATATCTGAATAATAAACCTAAGTATTCACTTGGTTAATTAATTAAGTTAAACAATCTAGTTTACAGGGATCTAAAAACCTAACATTAATGTTGGTGGATAATTCCACAGTGTGTCTTTTTCATTTGTTGTTGCCTTGGGTTTTTCACATTGTAATTATGTTGCCATGTTATTTATTTTTTGCACTTGTTTAGTAATCTGCTATTGGCCATATTGTTTATGTTACTTCATCAACCCTAAGTTGAATGCAATTACATAATTGGTTAATCAATCAACTCGGCTCACAATTGGAATTTTGCAACAGCTGGGGGCGAAACTTTCACGGTATAGTTTAATTGAAATGCTCGATGGGTGAGATTCTTATTACTTTAAAAAGACAAACAAAAGTTCTAAAAGGAAGAAGTAAGGAATTTCAAACTATTTGCAATTGTCGGTTGTGATTTGTACCACGATATAGATGACAAGAAATCGTATCATAAGACAAACCATAAGGGAAGAATTAAATCCTATGCTTCTACTTAGTTAAATAATTAAATTAACAAGATTTACTCTGATCATCTAATGTCTTGGAATTTGCAGGCCAGGTTGCAAAAAGAGGTACCTCTTGGGAGTCCTTATTCCACCTTTTGCTAAGGTTAATTTTGATGCAACCATAGGTGAAGACAAAGCTAGTATGGTAATGGTAGCAAGGAATCATAAAGGAGAACTTACTTTTGCATGGACAACCAAAGTAGCCTCAATGAACCTCAAATTCGTGATTTGCGAGGGTGACACGCTAAATGTCATCGGCTTCTACTCATTGGTCTATAAAAAATATCATTGTTAGAACTATATTGATCTTAATCTTCTTAAATTCTTTATGCTTCTACTCATTGCATCGAGTATTTTTAACAACGAACTGTCCTACGATGAAGGATATTGTGTGGAGTCTTAAAAGTTTACATATTTTCCAAAGTCTTGGTGATTCAAGACCTCACAAAAGGGACGAGATTTCATGATGATGCAATGTGCGTGTGAAACGGATAAGGTTACATTGAGTTCCATATGCAACTTTCATAGTGCTAGTTTCTAACTTTACTAGTCACTTTAGTACTTTACTAGTAATCTTTTAAAATTAGATTGGCGATAAAAAAATTTTTTTTAAAAAAATTAAGGAGAAATATAGGACACCTTATTAGTAATATTTTAGTATTTAGTAATCTCTGACAAGAAAATATTTGCCGGGTAAAGGGTTATTTTTTTTAGGAATAATTACAATAAACCTACCTGTGATATGACCCATTTTCCCTTTGCCTATCTGTAATTTAAAACGTTACACTTTGCCCACCTAAGGTTAGTCCCGTTAGCCTTCCGTAACCCACCTCTCCGTTTGTCGTTAAAAAAACACATTTTTAGGCAAAAACAAATATAACAAGAATCAAAAAGTTACGGTTTTAAATTCCGATGAAAACTCCTGGTCCCAGTGGATCACCTGAGCAATGAAAATTATTTATCAAAGCAGGGGATATAAACCAGCACTATCCTATGAGCATTCCTTTAAGCGAGAGACTTCCTGTCGATCGTTTGGTTTGGGCCTATTTGCCAAAGGGAAATTTCACAATTAGAAGCGCATATAAGGTGGTTGTGGCATCGAGTAGTAACAATAATTCTGAAGGCTCCTCTAATGAGCAAAAGTCCAAAAGCTTTTGGAAAACTCTTTGGTGCCTGAATATTCCAAACAAGGTCAAGTCGTTTGCATGGAAAGCTAGCAAAAATATATTGCCAACAAAGGCTAATCTATGCCGAAGACATGTAATAGCTGATTCGGTTTGTGAAGCGTGTGGAGTAGAGTCAAAGAGCAGTAGCCATGCCCTTTGCGACTGTGAAAAAGCTCAAGACGTATGGAGGATCTCGGGTCTTTCATTTGATGCCTACGATTTGGTTTTTCTAGAATTCAAAGAATTCTTGTGGCACCTCAAGTTTGGAAAATGTAAGGGATGATATCTTGGAGTTTGTGATAATGGTGGCATGTTGTATTTGGTATAATCAGAGTGCATTGCACCTAGAGAAGGAGCGACAAGCTTATGAGGCAATTTTACACAAGGCAAAAATCTTGTTGGAGGAATTCCAGGTGGCCAATTTCAGTATGGCTCAACCTCAACCTCAATACAATATGTTCATTGGGAAGCTCCAGAGCCCCCTTGAAATCTATACCTTACACTTCAGTTGTTGGCTTATCTCTATCTCACTCTCTCTTTATTGTACAATTTGGTTCAAAATTATGAGTTGTTGTAAAATTGTTGATATTGTTATAGATTAAAAATAATTTCAATGAGCCATTTGATTGTTGTGTTGTTCCTCCACTTTGTTCTCATTGAAGTTCATGTGGAATTTAAAACCCTAGCTTTTTGATTCTTGTTATATTTGTTTTTTCCTAAAAATGTGTTTTTCTACGGCAAATGGAGAGGTGGGTTACGGAAGGCTAACGGGACTAACTTCAAGTGGGCAAAGTGTAAAGTTTTAAACCACGGGTAGGCAAAGTGAAAATGGGTCATACTATAGGTGAGTTTACTTTAATTATCCTTTTTTTTTTTTAACAAACAAACAGCAAAAAAACAAACCAAACTATCTGTTCTATTTGCTATTTTTTTTTAAGAATACTAAGTATTTTAACACATACACATAAGGAAAGAAGAGAGAAAGTTTTAAAGACTTAACTATCTGTTCTATCTGCTATTTTTTTTTTTTTTTTTAGAATACTAAGTATTTTAACACACACACACAAGGGAAAATGGGAGAATGTTTTAAAGAAATTAACAATGTATATTCAAAAGGACCTTGTTCTATCTGCTATTGTCATCCTAATTCTCAGTTACCACTCAATTTAAGCAAACAAAATGAGATTTCTGATACAGGAATGCCCAAAAATACCAAGCAATAAGAATGTCCAAAAATATTTCGCCAAATCTTACACAGGACCCTGTTTCTAGGTGAGTCTTTATGAAAATATACAATAAGAACTACCCTTGACATCTTTGCTACAACTTTAATGGATTCTTGCACTCTCGTAATTTACAATGTTTGACCAACGAAAGGCAAATCTGTCGTCACCTAAAAGCCATCTTTGCTAATATTAGGACTTTAGGGTCCAAGTTTTTTTCGTAAGAAATTCCACACGTGGACACAAACCATGAGTGTCACAAGAAAGAAGTACAACTAATTTACTTTTTTTATTTGTTTTGTTCTTTTTGTTTTCTTTATGGTGCTTTGAACTAAGATTTAAAAAAGAAAAATTGTGAAGGCATACTAGTGGTTGTGCAGCCAAGACAAGGAAGCAGAGGACCTTAAGACTTTTTCACCTAACCAATCATACCTTCATTGGCAGATTTGTTTCTTGACCCAAACAATAATTTTATATCATATTGCCAAAATTCACATCAAGAACATGTTAACGATTACTTAAATTTAGCAAAATTTTCTACTTTTATTATATACTTAAAATTTATAGGCAGCTATGTAAACCTTTCTTGTCAAACGGGCAAATGTTGCCGCTGCATCGTAATGAGAAACCAATTAAGGATTTCACAAACATGATGATTTGCTTTCACAATTTCTTGGTAAAGCCATTTAAACACATGCTTATTCAGTATATATGCTAACATTATAGGTAAGATGGCCCATATTATAAAGCGTGGGAGTAAAGTCGATGCTAGGGAGGCTGAAGAAAGAACTCCAGAGATGAGAATGACACGGCTGAGAACTTTAGAGTAGCTTGCGCTACGAGTTTTGGGCTCCATCTTTGTTGCAAGTCCCAGGCTGTAGATGCAGATTGCCTCAAAGGAAGTCCACATACTTATCGGATGTGTGTCAAATGGTGACAGACTTTTGCTTTGATACTCCACTTGGATGTGGCCAATCAGTGATTGAATCAGGAAAACAAAGACCACATGAGTTGGGGCAGAGGAGATGAAGTCTTGCTCACTTGCACAATTATAAACAATGATCAAGATTGAGAAATCTATAAAATCAAAGGTGCAAGTGAACAAAATCCACCACAATTATGTATATCTCATCACATAGATAATTCTATAGCTTAAAAAGTCAAAGAAATTCCCATTTCTATTATAAATAACTTGAGGAACATAGTTATCACATAATTATATAAGCTATATGCAATCATCCCTGTTATTATATTACTAAGCTTCTTTTCTTGGGGTGCTTTGGTGTGATAATATCATAATATCCAATTTGTACCAATGTTATATAAACTATAAGCTAACAAAAGAAGAAAACTGAGAGTTTTTATCACTAACCTTGCTTGATTAAGTTGAAGATGTAAGCTTTTCGATTTCTTTGCATACACCCTCTACACAATTCTAACTCTTCGGACTCTAAACTTGCGTAATGGATGGCTAAGGGGCTGTTTGGATTTTGTGTTTCCATAACTCATAACTCTGTTTTCATAACTCATAACTCAAAAATAGTGGGACCGATAACTCAACGTTCGTTTGGGAGCACCATAACTCTGTTTCCATAACTTTGTTTCCATCACTCAATTCCCTAATTTTTGAGTGATGAGTTATGAAAACTGAAAACACATTTTAGCTGTTTTCAGTTTCCATAACTCAATGGCATTTTTATAATTAAACCAACAATTTTTACACTGTTCAGCCACTTTTGTTGACTTTTGGGGTTTTTTTTTTTTTTTAAAACAAACCTGGCACACTGTTTGCAGCCGCATTTTTTTGACTTTTGCGGTATTTTTTTTTTTTTTTAAACAACAGTAACGGAAAAGTGAGTGATGGGTGTGTTTGGAAAATTGGAGTATTTTGAGTGATGAGTGATAAGTGATAAGTGACGAAAATTGAGTGAGGAGTGATGAGTGATCAAAAAAAAAAAAAATCCAAACAGGCACAAGTTTCCGAGTGTCTCCTACCTCACCTCCTCTTCCTAAGCCCCTCATTTCTCTCATAACTAATAATCTAAACTTTTGCTATAAAGTGTTAATTTACTTAGCAATGGTTAGTATTGAAGAAACAGGCTATCATTGCAAACCTCTATATAGGCCTTGTGCTCCATTAAAGTGGAAAATTTTCTTCTTTTGTTGAAATATTTTTTGATTTCTCATGTCATTTTCTATGATGGAAGCAAATCAATGCACCTTCGTGGCTAATGAGTCTTGAGTGCGTTTTGTCATAAACTACCATTTTTTTTTAGAACGGAGAAAAAAACAATAAAAAATTTGAGTATACATTTCTGGTTCTAGACTTTAGTGGCGTCAGACAACAACATTTTTATTCCCATGGGCCATGGCTATTGGATTTTTTTGACATCATAGAAAAGACCTCATCAATTTTTGGAACTCTCTCATCCAATGTGGAAAAAGGAAAAAGAAAAAACCACTATTCTTTGTGTGAGATCAGCCAAAGATTTTTAAAAAGTTGTGCTAGGACGTAGGAAAGACATTGATGAGTTAGCGATAAGGAGAGGCATGCTTTTCAACTCATGCTTGTCCCTCTCTGTGATGTAATCCATAAAAAAGCTTGTTCTCCTTCTTTCCCCCCCCCCTTTTTTTTTGGTACAAGAAGGAAGAGCTTCTCTTTCTCACTATATAGTATATACTGCACTATCTCTCCCTCTTGACATCATTTTAATGTCCCACTATGCTTTTATTAATGTCCCAATATACTTTTCTTTCTTATAGTCAATATTCAATAAAACATTTTTTTTTTTTTTAAATCTGTGGTTAATAACGTTATACGTTGGTTCAGAGCCTGGGTTTGCTAGTATTACAAGCCCATTGCAGAGCTGAGCCTGACTATATTACACACCCCATGCCTTCCCATTCAAGTTCACAATCAAGTAACCCTCAAAATGGCCCAACAACTCTCTCTCTTTAGAAAACATGTCCACAAGTAATTGCGTTCCTTTTTTTGTGTCTTAATTTTCTTTAAGTAGTCCAAATCCCTTTTTTTTTTTTTTTTAAACTTGCTTTAAGGCTTTACAAGTTTAAATAAGACAATTTATAAAATCTCAAAATCGTTACTATAAGGTCTGTTTGGCAGCAACCTATTTTAATAACTTTTATGTATAGTATTTATCAAAAGATATATTTTGGGTAAATTTTGTGTTAAATGGGTGACAAAAAGCTAAAACTTAGTTCATTTCCCCAAAAAAAGTTATTTGCTAAAAATCATTAAAATAATGCTACCACCACAAACTATTTTACTAAATTTTTACAAAATATTAATGTAATAAAATGTCTAGATTATATCATGTCATCAATCCACTAGTAAAACTTTCTATAAAAAAAATTATAATAAAAAAAAAAAAAACAAACAAAAAACAACTCATCAATGATAAATTTCTAAATGCCATCTCAATCACCTTTTTCCTCTCCTATTCAATTCGTTCAACAAAGCTGCAGGTTTTGGTTAAGTTCAAACAAGTTATTTTATTGGAATGAATCTGTTTAGAACCCACCAACGTACTTCTACAAGTTAATTTTTTAAATGGCAGATGCAGCCGAATCAAATTCTATGTTCCATTGTTCCTAAGTATTAACGATCTGTGACTTTGGCGGAAAAATAAGATCTATACTTTCCCTGGAAAGATTTTGCAATTGAATTCAAAAAATTACTGTAAGACTTCTAAAAAATTAGAATAAAAGGTGAGAAATTAATCAATACTTGCCACTCCTAATAGTAACTTTGAAATCAAATCAATCCCAGCTTGTGGTAACTTCCTTTGTGACCCGTGGTAGGGGAGGAGAAGGTGACTAGGATGGCTGTCCTGTCACTGGCGGTGGTGGTTGAAAAACGTTAAGTTGATTAATGTTTGTTCATGGCTTCCTAAGCTAAGGTGGCTGCCATGAATTTGTTCTTTTAAAAAAATCATCAAGGGCATGTTTGGTAGACTATAATAGACGTTGTAATGTGCATTTGCTATTGGATAAGGAAAAAATCATTTTTTTTTTTATTTTTTAAAAGGGCTGGGTTGTTTGTCTTGGATGAAATTGATTTATTGAGTTTAATATATTGTAGCACTGCTATTGGTAATTTTTGTTATTAGGCTGATTTTTTTAGGGTTGTATATTTTGTTTTAAATTTTAGATTTATAATTTGTTTATGGCATTTAAAAGGAGGAAAATGCTAGAGTTATAAACTTTTTTTTTTATAAATTGCTTATGTTGTAAGTGGTTATTGATAAGTATAAAATAATGTAAGAGGTGGGCCTAGATGCGAACCAATAATAATTTGTTAGCTCAATAGTCTGTAAAAATTTTGTACAAAATTTTATGGCTATAACATTATTCTTAAAAGAATCAATGGTATTTTTAAGGGGGAAAAAGTGTAATTTTATAGAACAAAAATTGCCTATGAAACACAAATAATTTTTTATTTAAATTTAAATACATGGTTGTACTTGTATTTACCTATGAAACACAAATAATTTTTTATTTTTCCAAAACAATTAAATTAATTGTAACCACATATTGAATTTAATTAAGGAATTTAATGTGGTTTATCTATATAGATGAGAGATATTCCTTCAAAACTCAATGATGTACGTGTGTGTTTGGCTCTAAATTAAAAAGTCATTTTATTTTATTATTTAGCTTATTTTTACTCTATTTATAAATTTCACTGCATTTTTTGGTACTATTTATAATTTTTACTATATTATTTCAATTAACTTTTACGTTTATATACAATTAATACTATCAAGAAGACATTTTTAATTTTAGTAAAATAAGCAAAAACCAACAGACCTGCAGCTTAGCCTACTAAGCGTTAATTTTATCGATGAAATTCTTCTTCTCCTTCTCAAATAAGAAAAAGAAAAGAGAAGGAAAAGATGTCAAGATCTACCAAAGGGAAACTAGAGGGAACATATGCATAGAAAGTATGAGAATTTGAAGTTTCACGCGTTTTCTACATGGGACCTACTACCCACTAAGTCCTACTTTCTCATGCATTAAAGCTTCTTTTGTTTGCGGCATTTCCTATCTTACTTCTTAGCTAGGGACACAAAATCATCATTAGTGTAGAGATTCTATCCATAATATAGTTCTTCAAAAAGCCTCTTTTAACACTTAAAAAGTTTTTTTTTTTTTGATAGCACGTCCCTTACTTGTGAAAGTTTGCTACTGTCAATCTTTATAACAAAATCATCATTCTCGCTACTGTCAATCTTTCTCCCACGTTCACCTGGGTGGCTTCCTTTCATTATTTTGCCTTTTATGATAGCACGTCCCTTACTTGTGAAAGTTTGCCATTGGATTTTTCAAGTAATTCTGAAGGTAACTCCTCAGGTTGGTAACCTCTTTGGTAGACTCATGGGATCCAACACGGTTCAGCAGCAACAATTGCCAAATTAATAAGAGAATTTGTATAAGCATATCTGCATATGATATTCTATACCGAAAAAACATCATAACACATGCAGTAGTGACAATTATTGCAGCTATTACATTTTCTGTTTTACACTAAACATGTACGAGATGAGTCTCAACTATAATGTCCACATACTTTAATGGATAATAGTTGAAACACTCAAATAAGTGCAGCTATCCAAACAATATCACGTCATGTTTATTATACTTTAATTCATGTCTGAAGATGAGTATCAATTGTGCCTGTTATTTAGTACTTTTTCCCCCTTCTTGTCAAGGATTAGAAAAATTCTTAATCCCACAAATCTTACACCCACTGTCCCCTTTTCTTAGTACTAGGTCATGGACATAACGCTAATCTTCATATTCTTACTTTGCAGGTATACGAAAGATATATATGATACCTGGAACCAGATGGACAACTCTGTTAGGTTCTAAGAATTAAGAACTAATGTATTAGAACTTCAATTTGTAATGTTGGTAAACCATAATCAAAACATTCTTTAAGTTGTGTGTTAGACTTGCTCAAAGTATGGCTTTTTATGTAAAGTTAGAATCGAGTTGACTGCAAAATTTACTGTGCACTTTCTGCCTGACTCGATCGATTGAAAATTAGACTCGATCGATCGAAAATCGTGCAGAACGTTTTTCTGTAGAATTTTTCCAACTCAGCCCTAGCTCATTTAATGTATAGGGTTTTATGTTTTGCCCTAAGTATATAAGAGAAAACCCTAGCCACGTTTTTAGAGTTCTGAATGCTGTGTTTGTGAATCTTATTGTGAGATCTAGAGGTGTTTACCTTCACATACACTTAGGGTTTCCAAACTCAAGATTCATGACAAGAGATTGGTAAATCATACAGTTGCAGAACAAAAGAGTTTCAAGATATACAAGCAGGTGTTGCTTGTGCTTTGCTGAAGAATTCAAGGAAAGAAGAAGTCCGTGGTCTCGGAGCTGTCACGTGGTCGTGGTAGTAAGTTTCCTACAGGCAGGTAGTAATAGGATGTTAGTGGTCTAAGTCTCTATTATGTAAACTTCAATTCTTTCATAGTGAATTCGTTTTACCTTGAGGATAGCTAGGTTAAATCCTCCTTAGGTTTTTTACCGGTTTGGTTTTCCTGGGTCATCATATCATGTGTTCTTTATTATTCCGCACTTTTACATTATTTGATATATTTGTGTTAACCTAGATCTGTTTAAATTACTTAAGTTAATCACTTGGCTAATTCTCTAAGTTAATCTGTTTAGGTTTAAGGGGTCTAAACGAACTTACAAACTCAATCAAATACCATGCAATTAATATGAATCTAGGCAGACTTTTAACTTATTAATTCTTCTAAAAACTCAAGTAAATAATGACGGTGATATTTTGGGCATAAGATGAAACAAAAGAGGGTAAGCAATGACAATTAGAGTATTTCAATGCTTAACACCAATGGCAATTATTGAGACTTTCCAGCAGAAAACATCTTTCGCCTCAATTTGACATAAGTTTATAAAAGTGCCAAAGGCCTTCCACAATAAATAATCATGATTTAAATGAAAAACATCCTCAGCAACACTAGCAGGAAGAGAGAACCTTATTAACCAAAAAGAAAAAAAAAGAAAAGGAAGAGAGAGAGAACCTAGTTCAAAGTTTATCTTAGTGACTACCAACTTGGTACATGGAATGCAATGAATGAACGGGGTCACTACAAGTATGTGAAAATAGCAAAATGGAATGGCAAAAATGATATAACAATATCCTTCCAAGAAGAAAATCACAGCAACATTCTTAAAACCAAAGTGGACAAGCATGATCAAAAGTGCATAGTTAACGTGAACATCTATAGAACTGGTGTTTCCTCCATTTTTATTTTTCAGTAGCTAGGTCCACAAAATGCTGTGAATACCTCCCAATCCTCAACTTCTGACTCCTTCTTACTTCACCATTTTTTGGAACCAAATCATCAAAGAGAAGATTCAGCAGAGTAGATTTTCTCGCTCCGCCCAACAATAGCAACAATCCACATTCTAAAAATTTGACCTAAAAAATTTGATAAAAAGTTGACCAAAAAACTCTGAGAATATCGGTATGAAATTGCCTCTTAAAATTTCTAATATTTTAGAAACTGTGTTTAAGGATGAATTTTAGTCCAAGGCAGGGCCGGCTCAATATATAATGCAATTGATACAATCACTTAAGGCGCCTCAAATAAAAGAAGGCCCCACTTGTGTAAAAAAAAAATTATATATAATATATTTATCTATATACTTTAATTAAAAAAAAATGTAAACACTTTTATTGATCAATAAAATGCATGAAAAAGACCGCTATATATCCTAAAAGTGCAAAAAAATTTAGCCATCATTGGAGTACAAGCTGCACTGCACAGTTGCATACTGTGCAACACAGGCTTTACAGTTGTGCACTGTGCAGCCTGTGCTGCACAGTGCACAACTATGCAGTACAACCGATTTCTCACCTTTTTTTTTTTTAATCTGAACATAGTTGCTTATTTTATCTATTATTATAAATTATTGTATCAATTTTGCATCTTAAAAAACAAGAAAAATAAATTTCAAATAAAAAAATTCAATATATATATTATTTAATTAATATTTAAATATAAAAAAGTTCCGCTTAAAATTTTTACCTAAGGCCTCCAAAATTGTTGAGCTGGCCCTGCCAAGGAGGGATCCCTAGTCTTTTAGTTGGTGTGTAAGCTACAACAGACCCTTGATGGACCTATTTGGGCCAAGGGGTGAGCAACACTCCACATTTTTGTTAGGAATTTTTACTAATTTCAGACATTTTGTTGTTGTTGTTGTTGTTGTAATTACACTCATTTCCCTTCAGGTTTGGGGAAAAAAAATTCATTCCAAAATTGAAGGAAAAAATACACTTCCTTCCTCCTTTGACATCCAAATTGACCAAACTTTGTTAAATTAATATAAGGTAATTTTAGTTCACTTCTTCAGGTTTGAGAAAATGATACTCCAGTCAAAATTTGAAGGAAAAATACACTTTCTCACTTGACGTCAAATTGACCAAACTTTGTAAAATTAGTAATATTAAAAATGTTGTGTATTAACTTGCCCTTTTTTTATTAGTAGATTTTAAAAATTATCCCCCATTTCATAATTAAAATTAATTGTTTAAAATTTTTAATTAAAGTTATTTTTAAAATATTAAGTGTGATTTTTTTTTCTTTTTTCAACAATTTATACAGAGATTCACCATTGCAAGAGTTTTGGTACTTGATAAATTCTACATGTTTATTCTAAATTTATCAGTTTTTTTTTTTTAATCAACCAGGGTTAAACTTTTGTAAAGAGATTCTTATAAAAATTTAAAATATTTTCTTACTAATATAAAGTATAAACAAAAAGACTGAAGTGTCAAAGGGGAGTGTTTTTTCCCTTTAAGTTTGGGGTGGAGTGTCATTTCTTTAAATCTCAAGGAATGAGATTGTAATTACCTTTTTTTTTTTTTAATTCACCCCTCTCTTTTTGTGCAACTTCTTTTTACAAACCATATTGGTTTCCCACTCAATGTTTCAACCAAGGATGAAGATCTTCTAGGGCTTTTAGTGTACTCTACTTTTAGGAGTGGCAAATAGGCGAGTTGGGTCATAAATGGGTTGAGTTTGAAATTACCTCATTTATCCATTTATGACCCATTTATATATAAATTAATTATCTATTATTAACCCAACCCATTTAATTAGTAACCCACCCATTTAACCCAATATGACTCAAATACCTCTAAAGCTACTTGAATACCCTCTTGACCTCCAAAATTACCAAAATACCCTTAAATACCTAAAATGATGCAAATACCCCTACACTTCTAAGATTACCAATATACCCTTGGACATCTAAAATTATCCCCAAAATCTCTAAAATGAGCAAAATATCGTCAAAATCTCTCAAATGAGCAAAATACTCATGAAACCTCTAAAATAACAAAAATACCCTCGATATCTCTAAAATTACCAAATATGCTCAAAAACCACTAAAATGACCAAAATAACCCTAAAATCTCTAAAATGAGCAAAATACCAATGAACCTCTATAATGACCAAAATGCCCCCGATATCTCTAAATTCACCATATATGCTTAAAAACCACTAAAATGACCAAAATACCTCCAAAATCTCTAAAATAAGCAAAATACCCCCGAAACCTAAAAACGACCAAAATACCCCAAAACCCAAAAAATTACCAAAATATTTCCAAAACCCAAAAAATGACCAAAATACCCCCAAAAGCCACAAAATGACCAAAATACCTCCGAAACCTAAAAAATTACCGAAATACCCCAAAACCTAAAAATTACCAAAATATTTCTGAACCCTAGAAATTTACCGAAATAGCCAAAAAAAATCTAAAAATTATTGAAATAACCCAAAACCTAAAAGATGACAGAAATGCCCCCGTAACCTAAAAAATGACTAAAATACCTTTAGAATCTAAAAAAATGATCAAAATAACCCCAAAACCAAAAAAATTATCAAAATTCCCTTAAAACCTAAAAAATTACCGAAATTCCCTTGAAACCTTTAAAATGACTGAAATACTCTTAGAACCTTTAATTTATCGAAAATATCCAAAATACCCTAAACCTCTATTTTGGTCATTTTAGATGTTTCAGGTGTATTTTGGTCATCTTACATGTTTAGGGGTATTTTGGTCATAATTTAGGTTTTAGGGGTTTTTATCGTTCATTTTTTTTTAAAAAAAATTTGGGTTATTTTGGTCATTTTTAGGTTTTGGGGTATTTTGATAATTTTTTAGGTTTCAGGGTATTTTGGTAATTTTTTTAGGTTTTGGGGGTATTTCAGTTATTTTTTAGGTTTTGGAGGTATTTCGGCCATTTTTTACATTTGGGTAGTATTTTGGTAATTTTTAGGTTTTGGAGGTATTTTGGTCATTTTTTGGGTTTTAGGGGTATTTTGGTCATTTTTTTGGTTTTGAGGATATTTTGGTAATTTTTAGGGTTGGGAGTATTTTAGTCATTTTTGGGGGGGTATTTTGGTAATTTTTAGGTTTTGAGGGTATTTTGGTCATTTTTTTGGATTTTGGAGGTATTTTGGTAATTTTTAGGTTTTGAGTGTATTTTGGTCTTTTTATTATTTTTTTTTTTGTTTCAATGGTATTTTGTTTATTTTTTTGGGTTTGGTGATATTTTTTTAATTTTTAGGATTCAAGGGTATTTTGGTTATTTTTTGAGTTTTAGGGGTATTTTGGTCATTTTTAGGTTTTTAGAGTATTTTTGTCATTTTTTAGGTTTTAGGGGTATTTTGGTCATTTTTTAAGTTTCGGGGGTATTTTGGACATTTTTAGGGTATTTAGGTTTTATGTTGTTTATTAAAATTTTAGATGAGTTTTAGTAGGTATTAGTGGGTTTAACCATTAAGACCCATATAATTAAATAGCCTAATGGATCTTTACCTATTTAACCCAAATATTCAAATGGGTTGGATTAAGACTTATCCAAATTAGGTGGGTAATGGGTGAATTCATGGATATGGATAATAATTGTCACCCCTATAGACTACCATATAGTGTTCTTTTTATAATAAAATATTTAAATCACACCACGTCATCAATCCACTAACAAAAATGGTAATTATAACCTTAACATCTTTTACTCTTGAAGCAAAAAACATCTTTTACTCTTAATGTCTTTTAGTTAGGGTACGTTTGGTACACTGAATGAGGATTACAACAGGAATTGTAATCTTTATTACTAGTAATAAAATGTGTTGTAACGTAATAACTAAACCTATTCATTAGTTTGGTTGTGAGTTATAACATTAGAATGAAACTTAACATTTATTTTAGGAAATATCTTATTCATACAATTATATTTCCTTAAAAATTGTTATTTTTAAATTTAAGAGAGATATGTGTTATTTTTTATGATTTTTTATTCTTATAATTATTAGATGTATATGGAAAGTTTGTTTATTTGAAAATATATTAAGTTTTGAAATTAATGCACTTACTAAGGAATAGCTAATACAACCTTTTAAAGAGGAATAGTTATTCCTCATTTTGAAGAATAGTTATTCATAAGGAATGACTATTCCTTGTAATAAAAATATAACCAAACTAAAGAATAATTAAACCATAGGAATAAGTATACCAAAAAAAAAAAAAAAATGCAGCAACTAGCAAAGTCAGAAGACGTCGGAGCCACAACACATAGCTATCAGTAGAGCCCCCCCTAACTCTAAGTCCCGACTCTGTACCTGAATCTATGCACAGACTTCTTAAAGGCCACAAAGTATGGGTTTAAGTCATTGGTGAGATGAAGAAACCTATCAAGGGTGTCACTAGATACAACGAGAATTTCTAGACTTACCTTGTTCACTAGGGCAACGACAATCGTAATATTTGATGAACCAATAAATTCTCATCCTCCAAAAAAGTCTTTGGATGGCTAAAACCATCATAAATGCACATTTAACGTATGAGCAGTTACCAATGGACGCACATGTAAACATGACCGTTGGAAAGATCATCAAATCACTTCATTAAACCACCTTAGCCATTAAGTTCACCATTGAAAACCTCAGATGGCTAGAAAGACAAAGATCTATATAAAACCACCTCAAAACCTAAGAGAAGGTACATATACACACTACATTATACTCTAATATATCACTATCTCTCTCAATCATCGTCTAACTTTGGCATCGGTGGCTCATTGGCTGACACCACACCGGTAACCTTGAAAAGAGAAACACCTTTGTTATTTCTTTGTAGGTCTTGAACTCATTCTCATCGAATTCTGTCTAGATGAATATATCAATTGACAAATTCGACTTCATCAAGTTGGTGCCTTCCGTGGGAAACATCTTTTGAACTCTAGTTTTAAAACGTAGCTCTACCATTCTCTATATCCAAATGGAATCTAATGTACAACAAGATCCAGCAACATTGGCCTTGTAGATCCAAAACACTCACGACCAATATAAAAGAATTGACTAAGCAGAATCAATATATGAGACAGCGATTATAACAAGGAGAAAATTGCTCACCCAAGAGGATTGAACAGAATAGCATTGAAGAAGAAGTTTAGAGCCCAAAAAATAGCCAAGCAAGGGAAGGCTCAAGAAGAACAGAGCAATTCAAAAGGAAGAATGACGATCTCCTCAGGAGTATGAGGATGGACATGGACGATCTAAAAAATGTGATGAAGGAGAAAACAACTAAGAACCTAGATGGAATGGTGGAAAGGATAGGTTCTCCTTTCACAAACAAAAATCTGGAATGCCCTTTGCCACCAAAGTTCTATCTTCCACAGCTCGATTCATGTTACGGTTTGAAGGATTCGTTCAATCACATAACCACATTCAATACGACCTTGCGTTTACAACAAACTCTTGACGAGATTGTATACTGGTCTTTTCCGACAACCTTCAAACAAGCAGCATGAGTGTGGTTCAACTAGCTGGCCCCATCGTTCATAGATGATTTCGAGCAGTTGAGCAATTCATTTGTACGTCACTTCATTGGTGGACAAAGACAAAATAGGCCGACAGATCACCTACCCACGATTAGACAAGAAGAAGGTGAATCATTTAAGGCATATGTAAAGCAATTTAACAGGGAAGTATTGAAGGTTGACGAAGCTGAGCACCAGGTGCAGTTAACTATGTTCAAGGGAAGTTTGAAATCCAAAGACTTTGTGTTTGCACTTGCAAAAAGTCCTCCAACAATGATGGCTGAGATGTTATTAAAAGCCCAAAAGTATATGAGTGTAGGAGATGCTTTAGCTGCAATTGGAGTAGAAGATACTTGGAAGGATAGAGGAGATACTAGGGAAGATCAGAAAGGGAAAAAGAGAGACAAAAAGGACACCACCACCACCCTACCGATCAAATCCATTTTCCAAAATGACAACCCAAGCTTAGAAAGAAAGCCATCGCTGGGTTTTGGCCATGGGTTTAGAGATAGAGTTAGTTTTTCGGCTATGGGTCTTCTTCCCTGAGACCATGGCTAAAAACCCATCTTCCCTGCAAACCCATGGCCGAAATCCATGGCTGAAGACCCATGGCCACACAGATCTCCTCTCCCACCACTAATCTCCACCTCCACCGATCAAACACTTAAACCCAGTACCACTATCGCCGATCAAAGAAGAGAGAGGAAAAGAGAGTCAAGTTTAAAGAGAAAGAGAGAGAGAGAAAGAGTCAAAAATTAAGACAGAGAGGGATTGGGAGCTTGAACAAAGAAAGAAGGAAAAGAAAGATACAAACACAAACATGCACCAAGAGGGAGAGAAAGAGAGCAAGTCATGAACCTGCATCTAAAAAGAAAGAAGAACAAGAGATAGATACCAAAAAGAAATAGGAATGGCAATGGGTCAAGTTCGGGTTGGGTTTTTTGATACCAGGACCCGACTCGCGGGTCCTCCCCTATTACCCAGACTCGGCCCGTTTAATAAACAGGTATTTTTTTTAGCCCCAAACTCGACCCGTTGGGTCTCTACAGGCCTCGCGGGCCCCGTCCAGCCACTTCTGGGCCAAATCCGTGGCCCTTTCCAACCCAATCTTATATTTAAAACAAAAAAAAAAAAAAAAAACAAACGCAAAGAGCAACACAAATCAAAACATGTTATCAAACTTGCTAAAATGAGATTCTTAGACAAAATAAATAATAAATAAACACGAAAAATAGAAGAAATAAAACTCCATTTATGTACCGATTTTTTACATTAAAGCTCCATCGACAATGCTCCGATCTAACAACACGACCACATTTCTCTCCAATCTAACAATCCCATACTCCAATCTATGGATTTCGTGCTCCTCCGTGACAAATAGCAACCACCGCGATCCGTGCTCCTCCACGAGGGTGAGGATGGGTCGATGAGTGAAGGATGAGGTGTGAGTAAGAGTGAGAGTCAGTGAGGGGAGGATGAGATGTGAGTGAGCGTGAGAGTGAGAGTCTGAGTTAGTGAGGGTAAGGTGAGAGAGGCGGTTAAGTTGAGAGAGATATGAGAGAAATGATTTTTAGGGTTGGAGTTATGATATATATATATATATATATATATATATAGGTAGGTAGGTAGGTTTTTTTCTAATTTTACATTTATCTAATTGAGTCGGGTCGGGTCTGGGCTTGGGCCCGGTTTTTACCAAAACTCGGACCTTCTTCGGGTTTTTTTTTAAAAACCCAAACCCGACCCTATTCTTTATCGGTCCGGGTAAAATTTGACCCATTAGGGTCGGGCCAGGCCGAGTACCCGCAGGTCAGGCAAAAATTGCCATCCCTAAACACAAAGACTAAGAGAGAAAGATAAGATTTATTTATTAATTAATTTTTGTTTTGATTTTTTATTTTTGGTTTATCTTAAAAGAAAGAAGAAAATGAAATAGATACAAACACAAACACAGAATTTCCAACATAGAGTGAGAAGGAGTGTTAATTAAGTGTTTGTTTCTTAAGAAAGTTCAAGAAAATTTGAAATAATTGCTATAAATTTTTTTCTCAATCTTTAAAATTGAAAAAGTTTTTTGTTTTTTTGTTTTTTGAATTTTTTCAGTTTAAATTTAAAATATATATTTTTTATTTTTATTTTTATTAATTAAAATGCTGACATGTCATTTTCTAGCCAAATAAAAAATTTTAATATTATTTTGTTAGCCACGTCAGCAACTAATATGCCACCTATGCACTCCGTTTGCTAGATAGGACTATTTTGTTAATGGGTTGACAACGAGAACTAAAATGGAAATGATTTTCTTTTTTCAAGGATTGAGGTAGGCGCAAAATCAATTTAGGGACCAAAATAATATTAGACCCTAAATGTAGGGACCAAAAGTGTATTTTCGCTAAATATTATTTTTGTTTCATAGGTAAATACAAGTATAACCATGTGTTTAAATTAAATTAAATAACCTAATGTACTGTACTTAAAGTACTATAGCTAAATATTTTTTATTGTAAAAAAAGAAAATCATTAAAATGATAAGCATTTATATATCCAAATGTGTAGACCATCAAAGTTTACACGTTGTAGGAAAATTTTTTAGACTTCCTTAGACACTCAAGTTAATATATTAGCCACCAAAATCTTGGGTTAAGGATCAGTATGGATGGAAGGAGAAGGAGAGGAAGTAGAGTAGAGTTGGCCGGAAATTAGCCTAATATTTGGCCAACTTTACTCTATTCTATCTCCCTCACTCTCTTCCCCTCCATCCAAACATGGCTATAAAGTGTTTTCTAGGCTACTTAAGAAGGTGAAAGAAAAAGGCTTTATGTTTAGGGTACTTGTTGCCTAGGAATTTCCCTCAAATTAATCACCTTCACTTTGTAGGTGATCTAAATATATTTTCCAAACGTGTTTCCTACTAAAATTTTCGTGTGCAAGATTTCTGAAGATTGACAATTATTTTCCACTAGTATGTAAACCGGGCTTACGCAAAAGAATGATAAACTGTAGTGATGCTATAGATTTTAGTTTGAGTTATTAAACATATAAGACATAGTTTGACCAGGACATTTAGAGGTACTAAAATAGTTTTCATTGCAATTTTCATGATATTGGTTACGCCAAGTTTCTCATTGCATGGCTATTACGTATATATTTAAAAAATCACTATTGGATACTACATATACAACTTCAATTCACACTTAATGTCTATGAAATTATACTAAGTATAACACAAAATAAAATAATAAATTGGTCAAATAGTATATCCTAAATTGAATGGGGATAGGCGCAAAGGATTATTTAGCTCAATTATAGTTTGCTATGTTCAATATCATCGCATACAAAATATTACGTATATAATTTTAAAAATCACTATTGGATACTACATATACAACTTCAATTCACACTTAATGTCTATGAAATTATACTAAATAAAGCACAAAATAAAATAATAAATTTGTCAAATAGTATATCCTAAATTGAATGAGGATAGGTGCATAAGATTATTCAGCTCAATTATAGTTTGTTATGTTCAATATCTTCACATACAAAATATTTGAATAGAAATAGTATAAAAAATATGCTTATTAGTTTAGGGGAAAAAAAAAAGCAAAAATCTAAACAATTTAATTTGTATGAAAAGCTAAAAAAAGCAAAATTCAATTTTGATTATAATTGAATTTTCTCATAAATATAAAGTTATTCAAACTCTCTCTTCCTCTAATTTTATATGTAGAGTTAGATATATAATTAGGTTTTTTATGATTTATTTATATTGGACTTCTCATTTTCTACATTAAATTACCTCACTTGGCACAAAAATTAAAGAACTTAGATTAGAGGGGATACTGGGCGCAAAATTAAACTTTAATTGAAATCCAATTTTTACATTGAATTAACTCACTTGGCATAAAAATTTAAAAACTTAGATTAGATGAGATACGTGGTACAAAAATAGATTCTAATTGAATTCCAATTTGATATTTAAATGGATCTCAGCTTTACCTATATATGTGTGTGTGTGTGTGTGTGTGTGTGTGTGTAGCACCTTTTGGGAAATTTATAACAAATTCGTCCTAAAGAAATTTGAAAATAAAATGGTGTTATGCGTTTTGGACAAGGAATCTAATCCAGATACTGCAAAATCATGGATGCATATTTTATTAGCATATAAATTTTTTAAGGCGAAATTACAATGTTAGTCCCTCAAATTTATAGTGTGAGCACGATTGGTCCCTCAAGTTTCAGTGAGCGCAATTGGTCCCTCAAGTTTTCAAAATGAGTAATGTAAGTGCTTTTATTAACTTCCTTTAACAATATTACTTATGTAGCTAATGGAATAATGACTTGGCATTTTTTAATGATGTGATTTCTCTTTATAACAAAATTACAAAATCAAAATTTACACATAAGAAACAAAGAAGACCCATTCCAAATTCAAATCCTAATCCTAACCCGGTTCCAACAAACAAATTATCATCTCTTATATAATAGAATTGTGTACAAATGCAATGCATATACAACCCCCACTTTTAACAAAATACAAGATGATGACTGTTAGTTAACCACAGAAGAAAACATACTGACCAATTAAAAAAATTTGACTTGCCTGAAGTCTTTAAAACTAGAATCTGTGACCATTACAGATGTGGAATTTAAAATCTCAAAGAGCATTACAATCACATGTAAAAGCTAGTCAAGAATAATCCAAGATTAGTGTTAATCTTTACAAATCACAGTCCCCATACATATATTTAGCTGATATTGTTCCACTACGAATTTTATTTTAATTGACACAAAAGAAAACCTCATTAATAAAACAAAACATCCAGTGGAGACCAAAGCAATGGAGCACACATTTACAAAATTCTTGTGCTCAGATGTTGATTCCAAACATTCAGAGGTTTATGCCAAACATGCTTAAATTCAACACAAAAGTAAACCTCATGAACCGTGGCAGTGGCTGTCGCTTGGAGAAGTGGGAGGCCAATGTCTCCAAGAGGAGGGCAGCGACGCTGTGGTGGTTGGGCTTGGGTCTGTTCAATCCCTTTCTGTCGTGGGTTTGTGAATCTCACATCAAATTGCAAATTGCAAATTGGGTTTTGATTTGGAACCGGGTTAGGATTAGGATTTGAATTTGGATTGGGTCTTCATTGTTTCTCTTGTGTAAATTTAATTTGGTAATTTTTTTAATAAAGAGAAATGCCACATCATTAAAAAAAATGCTAGGTCATTATTCCGTTAGCCACATAAGCAACATTACTAACGGAAGTTAACAAAATGACTTATATTGCTCATTTTGAAAACTTAAAGGACCAATTGCGTTCATTTGAAACTTGAGGGACCAATTGCACTTACAATGTAAACTTAAGGGACCAACAATGTAGTTTCGCCATGTTTTAATAATAAATTTGCCCAATGGCACATCAGTCAATGTGGCAGGTAGGGCATTAGTAATGTAGGACATAATTTACTATTTAATATTTATATTTTTAATTAATTTTCGTTATTTTAGGTTTAGGGTATTTATTTCTTTATTTATAGGCGCTTTTAATGTTTTTTAGGTCAAATTTAGTTCTTATTATGGTTAGGTATTAATTAGAATCTTTCTTAGAATATATTTTCTTCTTTGTCAAGTTTTAAGTTGCCTTTAAATAAGCCTCTAAGTTTGTAAAAGTTTTTCTTTAAAGATTACTATTAATAAAATTCAGAGTTTTTTTCTATGTTGTTTTCTTTGGTGAATTCCAAACCTATTACCTTGTGAATTCAAGGAACTCTCATGGATTCAAGGTTTACTACTAGAAACTAATAGTTTAATTTTGTTCCATCTAAGATAGTATTGTTTGTACTTTCTTCAGGCCTTCGCAACATCAGTTGGTATTAGAGTCTTAACTTACCCTAATTTGATGGCTAACTAGCGGGACGGTAACCACCATAACAATGACGACAAATAACTTAGTAAGTATTATGTGACGTACAAAAAGCACTCACAAATATCTTTGTTAGGATGATGTTGTTGAAGCATGGTAACAATAGGGATAACTATAGTGAACATAACTCACGGGTAACTTTATAAAAGAATTGTAAGTTTTAATGGTTATTTCTATGTAAAGACAAAAGTCGTTCATGGCCAAGGATGGAAAAGATGCTTGCTAACAAATATTATCCTTTGGATTGTGATAAAAAATTTTCATATATATTATTGGCCAAGAAAGTCATACTTTAATTATTTTGAAGAGCCATATATTCCACTATTAAAGAAAGAAGTGAATGTTGAAGAAAATACTTTTCTTGAAGATTATGTAGAAGTCAAAGAAGAAAATATAGAGATTTATAAGAAAATTAATGAAGGCCTTATTATAGAAAAAGATTCAAAAATCAAGATTGTAAAGGAGATTAATGAAGATCCTATTATAGAGAAACATCTTGAAGTCAAGATGGTAGAGGTCATTGAGAGAAAAATTGAAGTGGAGATTTTGAAGGTTCTCAGTGAAATTAAATCATATATATGATTATCAATTTCAGGATTCTTTTATTTTGGTGGTATGCGATACACTAAAGTTTATTGATTTTATTAGGGTTAATAGATTTGATTCAATTGCTAGTTCTTATTTGATAAATCTCTATAATTACATGAAGAACAAAAATAAATTCAAGCTGCGTCGGATGCCGGTACAGCACCTTGCCAGCCGCGTCGATGCTTCCTCGGAGCATACATAACATAATTCAAGTCACAGAGATGTTCTCATGCAATTCATTTATGAATAAAGTACATATGCATTTTAGATAATGTGGTTAATGTGCTTGAATATATATACAGTGAGGAAATTGGGGAAAATATTATTGCATTAGCTTTAATTAGTGAATGAGTGCATGTATGTATTACCAACTATAAAACTATTATCATAGAAGTACAACCAGTGAACCACAAAACTGTACAAGATACAGAACTACCACAAATAGGGTGTTACAACAGTAAACTGAGTAATTAAAAGTATTAACTAGATAATAAAAAAGCACAATGAGTCATAGCCATAGCCCATAAATGGGGAAGTTTTTTCAAATACACCAAACAAATAAACTCAACAATCTCCAAGAAAAATATAAATCAAAATTTCAAATTCCCTAGAATACATGGAAACAATATAACTTACAAATAAGAGCCCAGATCATGAGTACTATAATATCAAATGTTAAAAATTAATAAATGTTCATTTATGAGCTGTAATGCAAATTTTTCAAAAAATAAAACACATACATTAAAGATTTATTGACTTACGTGCACAAATTTATTTAGCTTCTATGTGATTTTTTGGATACACACACACACACACACGTATATATGTGTGTGTGTGTGTATAAATATGTCATGTATAATTTTTTTTTTTTTTTTATAAAACATAAAAAAACTTTTTTTTTATAAAACATATAATTTTTTTTTTTTTACGATGGATATAAAAACATTATTTAATAAAACATTAAATGCACCTTTACCATTATAATTCTTATCATAACAAAAAAAACCATTATAATTCTTATAGTTCTTTCACAATCTTCAGTTTATACATTTTCTTTTGGACCATTTACTGAGCCAAAATCCACAATCATACAGTTATTCAAACAAAACGCAGAAGCCCAAATATGTTTTTGCTTCCAAAAATTAACAATGAGCAAAGAAGGAATAAAAAATAAAAAAAACCTACCTTTAAGAGCTCCCGTATTGTGACACGGGTCAATCTCTGCTTATGCCTCATCAGCCCTAACGCCATGTCAGCTGCTCAACTGAATCTTTCACGTCAACTGCCTCACCAGCATCCTACCACTTCAGCGGACTTATTTGCCCGACCTGTTGACTCGACTTGTTGATTGTTGATCCGCGAGACTAGGCGATTAAAGTTATAAAGACAACCATCAATTCATTACCCCATAATCCTGAGCCAAACCCACAATCATATATATATGATAATCCAAACAATTATCATATATAAACCCATATCTGTTTTCCAATGAGCATAGTAAAACAAAAACAAACTCACGTTTAGATACTCTCTAATAGTATCAAACGTTGTATCCATAAGGGTACTGTTATCCCTCTGCAAAAAGGAAGTGAAAAAACATTGATGAAGTTTCTGAGTAGGAGAGAAAATAGGAAGCTACCGTAAGAGTAGGTGAAAGAAAGAAAATGAGTGGGAAGATAAGAAAAAGGAACACCCATTTCAGGCGCATGCCATTTGGGATTGTAGGGTAGATGAGGTTTAGCATCCAAGATGCAAAAAAGTATCTATTATGCATAATTGAACCGTACTAATTGTGTGCGAGTGAGAGATGTAAGAAAATGGAAAGATGCCGAGAGTGAGCATGCCCCTCTAGCCCAAGCACTAGCAAAGGGAGCAAAGAGGGGCCATGGGCCCTCTAGGTTTGAAAAAAATTCCCTACCCTTGCAGTTCTTTTGTCATTGTTGGCCCCCTTGAGAAAAATTCTTACTTCGGTACTAGGTCCAATTGGAGCTGGTTAATTTCAGAAGGAATATCCCCCAAGTCATTATTCCCTTAAAAATGTCAATATAAGGTGTACCTAGAGCAGCATATTCTATAAACATCACTAAAAAAAACGTCATTATAGACCTTGTTTATTTTATAGCAAGCTCGCCTATCAATGGAGGTATGGCTATATATTGTTGGACTTTATGAAGCCTAATTATGTTTGATCTGGTTGACGAACCGACTCAACCCGAATAATATTGCGTAGTTTTTAATGAGAGATTTTCTGAGGCTTAATCTATGAAGCGGATGTGGCGTGATCTCCAATATATATATATATATATATATGTGTGTGTGTGTGTGTGTGTGGATTTATCACTATGGCTTGATGTATAATTTCACATGAAATAGGCATGATATATTTGGATTTATCACCATTCTAGCCTTTGACAAATTCTTTACTACAAATCATTATACTATTTTTTTATATATATAAAATAACATATATTGATTTTTATAGGATTGGCTAAGATCTCCATTAAGCATGACAAGCAAATAATATATTGCTATTTACCGCCCATCTATAAGGTGGGATGATATCTCTCCCGACCTTAGAGCTAAGAGTGTGTTTGGTTGAGTTGAGAATAGGAGGAATAAAAAATATAGGAGAAAAAATAAGAGAAAAAATTAGTTGATGTGTTCTGTTAAGAGAGAGGAAATGTGGTGAGGCCCAAAAATTTTCTCTTCGAACCCACTAAAATTGAATCACATACTCCAATTCAGAGTGAAAACAAGAAAAAAAATGTGTGCCAATATTTTGGACAAGATTGCCCAGGCCAACATTCAAAACTTCTTAACCTTTTTGTCTGTTTCTTCTGTCATTCGATTTCTTTTCAGCGTACAAAGCTTTCTTTCTTTTTTTCTCTTTTCTTCAAAACTTCTTAACCTTTTTGTCTGTTTCTTCTGTCATTCGATTTCTTTTCAGCGTACAAAGCTTTCTTTCTTTTTTTCTCTTTTCTTTTTCTTTTTCTTTTTTTTTTCGTGCGTATCCTTTCGTCAGGTTTTTTACTTTTTCTATACTTTTAGCACGTGCTAAGTGCTTCTTTTCTCAAACAGTTGGTTGATTTTTTTTTATATAAATAATTTTGAGTTTATTTTTATGTTTATTTTTATTTATGAAATACAATTGTTCAATTTTTTTAATAAAAGAAAATGTGTTACCTTTTGTTTTATTTAACAGGGACATAACCATAAATTTATACCAACTTCAATTTCCATATTTTCAACCAAATACAAATGGGAGAAAATTAAATATTTTCTATCTTTTCACTTTTCTATCTTCTCTCCATATTCTACCCTCTTACTTTTTCACTCTTCCAACCAAACAGACCCTTAGAGGGGTGGGAGAACCGAGTAATGGGGTAGGATTTTTTTATTATTATTTAAAATAAAAATTAAAAGAAAATGTTTTTGTATTAAGCTTGCCGTCATTTAAAATTTTTTTGCCAACAGCTTTGTTTACTCCAAAATCCAAAAAAATAAAAGCAAAAACAAAATTTGAGAAGTCTTCAATGAATGCAAAATCACCATTGAAGTTGTGCAAACAGTTGAGGGGACGATTACAAAAAATAATAGGAATAAAGAATTTAAAAGCCACACAGTTGATGCCCGCCCTACATGACCACGCAAAAAGAACTTAAAAGCGGCAACTCTACCTCGCCTTCCTTTAATTTTCCCACTGAATTGAATATGAACATCTATTACTTTGGTGTTTTTTTTTTTTTTTTTTTTTTTTCTATATTGGATACAAATATATTATGAGAAATGCTAACGATATTTAATAATCCATTTAAAGAAAGTTTTTATGTGGAAAAAAGAAAAGCAATTAATACTTTGACAGCTTTTCTTATTTTCTATAAAAGTGATGTTAAAACTTTCCTAAAATGGATGGTTAGTCAATCCTCTAAGAGCACTCGTTAGCATGACCCATATATTATTCATTCAAAGTTAAGTTAATTGAGCAGCTTTCCAAATAGAAGAATTGAAGTCATCTCTATGTACAAAAGTCAAGTCAAGTTGATTGCATTATTGTGATTTAATGGGAAGAGTGTGGAAGGAAGAAAAGAAGAAAAAGGTGAAGAAATAAAAGTGCGATGGTCAGTTTATAAGTATAAGTGCTTGTGGAGGGAGGGGGAGGAGGAGGGGGGCAAGAGCCGGAGTTCAAGTCTCTAGGAGTGAGCTTCACGCACATATACACTTAGATTATTAAGCTAAAATAGAATTTTATCTTGTATCAAAAAATTAAAAGAGAGAGAGAGAGAAAGAAAGGCCATTCGACCATTTGGTGTATAAAGGAGAAAAGAGAAGTTCCTGAGTGTGAGGAAAGTGCAGTCTTGGAGAATTGCCGGGAGTGTGAGCAAATAAAAGAGAAAAGAAAAATGTAAAGAGCAAAGAAAAAATTGTGAGAGATACACAGTGAGATAGAGAGCAATGAGTGAAAAGAAAAAAGTGAATTTTTTTTTTTTTTTTTACTCAAGTTGTATCTTTAAGTATTGTAATCTCTATTTAATATAGTGAAATTAATTATTTAGAGTTTTTTCTGTGATTTTTCCATTCAAAGAGAAATAATTTTCTATGTAAATCTTTGTATTCTTATGTAATTGTATTTTTGCTGTACTTGTTGAAATTTATTCACATTTATATAGAATATATTTTTCCCAACACTAGCTGTTTTGATTTCTATATTGCATACAAATATATTATTCATCCAAAGAGAAAGTTTTGCCAAACGAGATAAATATGCAGCATTTGATTAAGAAAGCTTGCCATCCATTAGTCATTTAGAGATTACAAAATTGCATTGCAAAATTATTTTAGTATCAAAGCAGATGCATCTTGGGATCTTTAGTGAAGTTGAACATCGTAAACTAAATCCACACTTAAAACTTACTAATTTAAATTCGAACATATACATTTGCAACGCACTTATACAATTGCAACTCGAGTACGACCGTTTTCTTGTTCCACTGCGTCATGAAAAGAAAATGCCTGAGAAGCTGCAAAACAAACTGATTGGAATTCCTGTTGGATCCAAATACATAACTGGCAAACATATTGATATCTATGTAGGAACAATTCTGCTATTGATGCGAGTACTAGATTAGTTGCGTGGTTTAGATACTCGTAAATTGGTTGGCGCCAGCGACGCAATATCTCAACAATTACAATTAGGATTATGCATAAATTAACTATGCACCTCCATAAGTTAGAAATGAGTAGGCCACAAGTGAGAACTCCAGAACCCAGAGAAGCGAGGCGTAATAGGGGAAGGTATTCTGAGTTGTGAGGTTGTACTGTCCGAAGGCAGTGCTGTATACCACTGCAGAAATGATGAGAAGCAAGCTCTTTGCGAAATGTTTTTCAACTGGGGAGGAATTCTGGGTTTGAAAGTGTAGTCCAACTAAGGTAGTAAGCAGTGTAGAAAGACGAAAGCTTGATGGAGTGCTATGATCGAATGGAAATCCTCCTCACTAGCACATACACAAACAACATTCTTTTAGTTTTGTTTTTACTTTTTCCAAAGCACAAGAAAATCAAAATCCCACAAAATTTATGTAAATTTTATTGATTTGAATTCTTAGATTTTTCTCCAAGTCAACATTTATGACTGCAATATCTATCAAGTCAATAGGGTTAACAAATTATTTTTCTACACTTAATGCATGAGATATTCCCTTTTTATAAGACCGTTGGGTAGACCTTATTTAATTTGATAAGAGAAGTTAATTTGCAGAAACATGATTTATCTTGATCTAATGAGAAAGTTATTATTAAGAGTAGACCCCATATATAGGTTGGAATTCTCTAAAAAAGAAAGTATATTTAGTTATACAACAAAAATATGTGATTATACTGATTTGATGACAGAGTTATTATCAGAAATAAACGTTATCGATTGGAACTTTCAAAAAAATAAAAATAAAAAAGTATATTTGATTAGAACGGATAATGATATCACCCTTGGGCTTTTGGCTTTTTGGGCGCGCTTTTGCCATGGCCTAGATCGTGAAATAACTGTAGTTTTCTCTCTTTGATCATTCTTACAATCTCCCTCACACACTCTTTCATCTCTATATCACTAAAGTCTAAGTCAACTAATTAAATATGGTAAAATACCTCCAACTATATACATACCTCCAACCCACACTACAGCTATAACAAGAGGATAGGTATAATATAATAGGCACCCTTGACCCAATCCAAATTCGACCTTTTGCCATCCCTAGTTACTATGTAATAGTTAAGACATTTGAAGCCCAAGTATGAAGTATTAGTAAAATTTTGAAAGTCACAAACAAATATATATATATATATATATTTAAATATACCAACCTGTGTGTGTGCAAACAAATACCTTTAGAGAGTTCTAAATAATCATATGTTTTCCTTTAATAATTCTTTATGGTATAACTTAAGAACAATACATTATGTACAATACATAAGTTTCTTAACTAAATTCAAACTCTTGGTTGTATTGAATTTTTTTTTTTTCAAAAACAATTAAGTTTAATGTAATGTTTGAATTTAACTGGATAAATGCATCCTGATTCACACACATGAATCTTGTAAGGACACGGTTTGGTTTCTAAGCCCAAAGGGTGAAAGAAGCAGGCCTAATGAGTCCAATACAATGAATTTGTAGAGAGTGGATTAGAAAACTAGGATCTAATGAGTTGGACAACAATTATAGTGGGTCAAGATGACAATAAAACAAAGATAAACTGATTTTATCCAACGAAAATCGTCATCAGACAAAATCAGAGGAGGTTGGTTCTTGTATATATTTCTTTTGAATTTGATTACAAGTATAGTTCTTGTTGCTACAGTGTTTTTCTCTTACTTTTCAATCATCTTCCCTTAGGAGCTTCCTTTTCTTTCATACAGTCCTATTTCTTTCATCTCCAACCTCCATGTGTAGGTCAAATTGCTGTCTTTGATCCTTGTCCCATCAGCACCATCCTGAAGTATCTGAAAGTAGTTGTAAGGCTGAAAATCACTATTCAGGTATCACTTCTATATTTATGCGGTCAAAGAGTTAACTGTAGAGTATTAAATACAGTGGTAGCAACTTTCCCTCAGATATTTCTTAGCTTCCCTCGGTCCTAGGCTTTCGTGACATTTATCCTCATCAACAGAATCTGTCGTAGTGTCGCTTTTGATAGCAGACCACACCTTCTAATCTCTACTTTGTCTAGCTGAGGAGGCATTCCTCTTCGAACTACCTTGCTGAACCCTCATGATCAGACCTCTTTTTTCATTCATTAGTGTGGGCTTCCACGATAATGTTTACCCGTCCTTGAACTATTAGATGTCCTCAGATAAGGCCCATGGCTCAATATGTAATACTAGGTCTATCATTCCTACAAACCTTAAATAATAATAATAATAATAATAATAATAATAATAATAATAATAATAATAATAATAATAATAATAATAATAAAAAACAAGTAAAGACACTTACACACAAGAACCTCAAGTTCTTGGATATTTTGTGCCCTTATTAAAGGACCAAAACAAATAATCTAGTTCATTATTATTATTAGCTTGTAATCTCATGCATATGCATGAATATACTTAAAATATATATATTAAGATGAATAGTATATTTGATTCGGATTCTCTAGATTTTCTAGGGTATTCTACCAAATAGATTTCCTTACATCTTAACCATTCTTTAATGATTTAATGGTCTAAATTTTACCACGTCAGCAGTCCACTAACAATAATCTTAATTATTTTGTTTGCAACATTATTATATTTTTTTAAGAGTATTATTAGGGGAATGCTGACATGGCAAAATCTAAACTCTTAAATCATAAAAAGAATAGTTAAGATTTAAGGAAATTTATTGGTAGAGTACCTTAGGAAATCAAGAGGATTTGAATCTATAAATAATTCTTACATATATAATTTAAATATTATTGATAGTCATTCTTATATTTTTTTAAAAACTATTTAAAAAGTCTTGTAAGAATATTATTAAGTATACAATGTAAATTGTCCATTTCACACAACACTTTATTTAAAACATTAAATAAAGAGAAGTGATACGTCCACAACATTTTTACAACACTTTCACAACAAATCATAGGTAGTAAGCTGTTGCATGTTGGTTCTAATTTTTTTTTTTTTTTTGAACTTCATGTTGGTTCTAATTTGAATCTATACCTTAAATTATATTTTTGCCTACCCGTAACAACCAATATAAATATGTCACTTAGAATTTGTTGTGAAAATATTATGAACATAATATTTCTCTTAAATAAATTCATTTTCAAGAGATAGAAAACCAACTATCCTTTTGCTGTAACAAGAAAGCAGGAGCGTGTGAGATTGATGAAATTAAATAAATAATAGTAATAATAAAAACAATATCTGTGTCCATTTTTTTTTATGAAGTCTTGAAAAAGTGAGAGACCAAACATGTTTGATTTAGCTCATCATGGAAGCTGAAGTTGCCAATAAGTTAACAGTAGTTTTGTTCGTTGAGTCAGATGCAGGTAAAAGAGAAGCACCCTAGCTTCCACGACAGGACCTTTACAGATCTGAAGGTGGACTAGTTTCTAGTACCTGCAATCTGGCCTAGTTAGCATGAACTATTTAATATTTGACTACATTTGACGTTGTGCCCCGCCCCACCCCAAAAAAAAAAAATAATAACATACTGTTTTCACTGTTGAATGCATTATTCATGAAACTATAAAATGAAATTTCTCAATGTCATTTATTCTGTTTTATTTTTATTTTTTTGATAATCTCAATGTCATGCATTCTATAACTTCTAACAACTTGTGAACAAGAAAATGAACACAACATACATTAACTAACCTTCCATAATCTCTGCCTTGTGAAGCTGCTACCACTCTTCTTTCCATGTCTCAGTCCTATAAAAACTACTAATATACCAAGAGATTCTACCTAAATATATTATATATATAGTAGGGACTAGCCAGAGAGAAACAAGCATGGTAGAAGGCACAAACTAGGTTAGCGCAGAACGGTAAATGATTAAAAAGCTTGACAGAGCCACCACTGGCATGCAAACAAGCTTCGCAGCACGTTCACGAGAATCACGACATAATTAAAATAAAGGACGTGGTCACCTTCGGCCCACGTTTAAAGATGCTTTGAGTAAGGGGATTAAAGTAACATTATCTCAGTAATCAAAGGGTCCTTTTTAACTATTATTTAAATAACAGTTTTTAATATTTAAATAATATTATATATATTTTTATACATTTTTTTATTCATACATATTTAAAAAAAAAAAAAATTACGTTATTAAATATCTCTTACCAAACGAGCTCTTTAAACCTCTAGAGTTACTAGATACTTTAATTACATGAAATTCCTTTAATCTTGATTTTTTATTTTACAATGGATAGTTCAGATTATACCATATCATTAATACACTAATAAAAAACCTTAAAAATAGTTATTCCACCTTAGCTTTTCAAATTGGCATAAAAGGTTTTGAGTTATTTTATTTTTAAAATTTATTTTAGTTTGTAAAAAAAAAAATTAAGGTAAAATGTAATAAATACCCCTAAGGTTTGGGTTAATCCCAGGTAAGTCCATAACATTTTAAAACTAACTAATTTGATTTCTAAATTGTTACACATTTTCTCCTCTCTTACGGCGATTAGCTACTAAATTGGTCAATTTTGAAATGTCTTAAACTTTGATGGCATTGACCCAAATTAAGTGTGATAACTTTATTTTACCAAAAAATTAAAATTATATTAAGAACTCAGAAATCTTGGTAAGCTTTTCTTCGGCAAGATGTTGATGCTGGAGACTAGAAAGGACTAGACACGTACGGTACTGGTACTGAGGAAATCTAGCGAAGGTTGCTTCTTTATCGTGGCCATCTATATCAATATCATTGGCCTATCCAGTTTCCTCATCGTCATTGACACCATTATTAGGTACGCTATTTCATTTCTTCTTTTTCACTCATTTTTTCCACCGTTCCATTCCACTGATTTTAGTAACATGCTGTAGCTTGGGAGTTATTGTAGCAATTAGAAACAAAATGTTAAATTGGTAATCTTGCGATTATGGAAGGACCCATTTGTAATCAATAGTTCGTTCTTTAAGATTTTTACAACCTAAAACAAATTCAAAAAATCAAAATCTTACCTATCAATTTGAAAAGCTGATGTGGAATAATTTTATTAAGAGTTTTTAAGTGGATTGATGACATGATCTAATCTGAACCATTCATTGTAAACTGAAAAGTTAAGATTAAAAAAAAAAATCCATGTAGTAAGGTGCCTAGGAATTTTAGAGGATTCCGTATACAAGAAGGCCAAGGTTAATTGAATTCATTTCCAAAAACGTGATAGAATTCATTTCCAAAAAAGGTGACACTATTTTCGTAGAGTAAGGCATCACTATATTTTATGAAAATGGAATCTTTTAAACTTCTACCCTCCTTTATAAAGTCACATCGAATCCATCAAGGAAATGTAATCCATTAATCATGATCCTCCTATGACGTCACTCTAAGAAAATTTAATCCTAACTCTCCTATAACATGCATTCCCAAAAAAAAAAAAAAAGCACCTGTTACATCACTCTATGGAAATGTAATCTATTAACCCTAAGAGCACTCACAAAGATAGCATCTCAACCAGGGGCGGAAGGAGAGGCGTGAGGAGGGGCAAGTGCCCCCTGAACTTTCAAAATTTTCACTAATAATAATATTATAATGAACTAAAATGTTTTATTTGCCCCCTCCCCTGACACAAAAGACAAATATATTTTTTTCTCAATTCACGTTAGCCTTTTTTCAGTAGACTTTCACTCCTACTACAACTCTAATATGTAAAACTAATGGGTCCTACTTAGTAATGATTAGAAAAAAAAAAAAACAATCTCTACATTGAATAGGAGTAAGAACACAGCTTAACCAAAAAAAAAAAAAAAAAAAAAAAGGAGTAAGAACACAGTAGTTTGATGGACTTTTGGAAACAAATGTGCACTACAACTATAATATAAAATTATGAGTCCCACTTGGTAATATAAAATTAGGAGTCAGAACACAGTAGTTTGATGGACTTTTAGCATCCAAAGCCATCCTCATAGCTCTAGCCCAAGTAGGGTAATTATCCTCAGTTAATAGCTGAGTAACTAGAATCGTACCAAGTGTTTCACCATGATGCAAGAAAAATGGACTTCATGGATCTTCTATTGGAGAAAATTCTCGTTGAGAAAAGGAAGATGAATCAGTCTGAGTATTTGACGCCATTGATAAAGGCTCAAGCACTAACACCGTGTAAGAAAACAAAGATGGAGGAAGAAGAAGTGCAAACACACACAGAGGGAGATTGAGAGAGAAAATGAAGAATTTCTCTAATTGATTGATCAAAAGTGAATGAATCTGTACAGAGTTAAAGTTTTATACAATCAGAGTTAAGCAAAGAACTAAAGCCCAGAAAACAGAGCATAACTAACTATACCAACTTATGCGGAAAGCAGTTAATACACGTGCAACAAGTAGTTACAACACGTGTGATACAAAATGAAATAATTAACACCTAAACTACTTGTAGTTTAGCTAACTGATTACACCCTCATGTAGTTTTAGTTTGCCTTGTGTAGTTATCCTTCTTTCCTTCTGTTTTACAACTTTGATCTTTACATTTCTGATACAATTTATGCAACTTACTTTTTCTTCACTAATAGCTTGCATGTCCACTTAGTTAAACCTAAATATGAAGTTTCATTTGTTGACTAAACTCACTTTATATAAGATCTTAATAAGTATCACATACACCCCCTCTCACTTACATTTCAAAGATGATTTGACTTAACTTTGTATCTTGTTAGTGCATAATAATTGTTGGTTCCCCTTCTTAACAATTTAAGCTTTTGAGTCGAATATATAGTATCCCAAATATGAATGGAATGTATGTGACAGGGGGTGATTGGGAAACAAGCTGTAAAGTCTTTTCATTTGGTATCATTCTCCTAGAACTAATACTCTAATAGCCAAAAGAACTTGTGACCTGGAGAAACTGGAAAAAACCTGACTAAGTATTGGACAGTCTACTGCATGTTTGGGCCAAGAAGGAATTTAAACCCTAGTGGTCTCTTCTCCGCAAAAGCCTGCAAGAAGACTGGGGTTATCATGCTGAAGATGGTATTGCAATAACAGAGTTGGGGATCTGCTGTTGCATTGAGTTTTTTTTTTTTTTTTTTTTTTTTTTTTTTTTTTCTAAGGAACCGACATACTACGAAGGATCGATGTTGTTGAGCGTCTTGAAAGTTTAAATATTTTTCGACGTCTTGTTGATTCAAGACCTCACAAAAAGGAGCAAAAGAAATATCATGACAATGCAATGCGCATAAGAAAAAGATAAGGTTTCATTGAGTTCAGTATGCGGCTTTCATATTGCTACTTTCAAACTTTATTAGTCACTATTTAACTTCATTAGCATTTGTATTTACAAGACATGATTGCACCTGTGGATAGCTTCTTTATTTTTTTTTTTTTTTTTGAATTAAACAAACACACACAGGAGAGAGGGAAAGGAGTTCTAACACAAAAGTACATCACAACTCCACTCAAAAGCCATGATAACTTTTAAGGGAGAGTGGGACAAGTTATACTACACATAACACACTATCTTAAGTAATATGGGACAATTACCCATTCTTTTTTTTTTTTTTTTGAGAAACAAACATACACTGTACAGAGGAGAGGGAAAGGGCACCGGTGGATAGCTGGATCTGACATTTGTCACTGTTGTGTATATATTCAACTTTCTTGGAGTGACAAAAGCAGTCTGATATATATAATTTAGCTTCATTTTTATTTATTTATTTATTTTTTACTTTTTCTGGTCTAGATGGAAGTGATGAGGTCAATATGATGTTGTTCTATTACAGCAAATTGAAGGGATTATGTAAAGAATTGAAAGTTATTACAAATTTCATACTTTCTATAAATAATCTTTAGAATTTATATTGGCCACCCAAAAAAAAAAAAAAAAAATCATGATAAAGTACACCAAATCTTAATAATTATTATTATTTAAAAAAAAAATCTAAAGATTCCATCCATTTCATTTAACCTTAGACATCTTTAAGTATAAAATTTGTGGGCCGAAGAAGTAAGTTTTACTAATAAACGAGAAAAAAAGCCCAAACTATCTGTAACAACTAACAACTACTGGGAAGGAGCCACTCATGGACCAGGACCAAGGCCCTGCCTCCACTCCTTTCATATATATCCTAGTGTTTAATCCGCGCAATGCGTGGGATCATTTTATGGTGCTAATGTGCAGGTGTTCTTTTAAAAGACAGACATAACCTAGCATCAACACATGATGTAGAGAAAATGTTAATTGAAATCTCATAAGTTATAACTAATTGGTTCGGGGTTTTTTAAAGTTTGTGGGTTTAAGAGAATATAGTTATTGAAGTATGAAATAAGTAGAAGATAAATTTGGCTAACAAAATCAATTTGTAAAGAAAAAAAATTGTTGCAAAGTGTGTAAGATATGTTAGTTATCAATATGTTTGTTTATTATTTTAAAATGCAGTAATTAACCCAAAAAATTCCATAATTCCATTTACAAAAAATTATTATTACTATACATTCTAAAGTATGCATGTTGGAATCTGGTTACGAACACAAAGAAAGAGAATGAACATCTGAATTTCAATTCAGATTCGAGCACAGAGAATTGATGCATGCCTTTCGTCGGTCTGTGTTTAATTCCGATTATGTTGGTCACAGAGTAGCACGCAATTACTTGGAGCCAAACAAATTAACCTTTAATGCAATATAATCACAATCATGTTGAATTAATCTTTGAAGGCAAGAGTTATGAAATAAAACTTGAACATAATTAAATGAATGAGTTTAGCATACATCAAGAGCGTCACAAAATAAACTAAAAATAAATAAATGTTGGAAAAAAGAGAGGAGAAAATTAGAACTCATATGTTTTTCAATAGATATAAAAGAGGAACCCTAGAAAATTAAATTCAATAGAGGGAAAATGATCTGTGGGTAGTTTTAGACAATTGGGAACGGTAATTGAATAGAAAAAAAAAGCATGCTCACCTTCTAAATAGTCTAGTGTTGTAGCGAAGGAATGATTTAATTTCTGAATAGTTTGCTATTGCAATGAAGGAATGGCAGTTGAAACAATTGAGGGAGGGATCCTCTATTTGTGTTTGTGTGTTTGGCCGAATAAGTGTACCGTTTGAAGATTTTAAGTTATTGCACCACTTGAATGGTGTTTATAAGTTTTCACGGTTTTATTTTTTTTTTTTTTTTGGCGCATTCTTTCCTGGAAGCTTCACAGGTTTTAAAGTGTATTTTTGGGCTTTCCACCCAAAAAAAAAAAAAATATATATATATATATATATATATTTTAACAAAATAAATAATAATAATAATAATGATCATTTTGTAAGAATTCACAAATAATTGTCTACACATAAAAAATAAAAAATAATTAGTGTCTGAGAAAGTAAATATATTCACATATTTTAAGGTAAAAATTTGAAGTGAATATTTTATATTAAAAGTCTTAGTTAAATAAGTTGCTTAGTAGAACACTATGGTGTTTTTCCCACAGTGACGGACCAAGTTATAATTGTTAGATAATAATGAAATGGATAATGATAAGTGTGAGTGATTTCTCTTTATAGTGTTCATCAGAATTTCTTTCTCAAAAAAAAAAAAAAAAAAGTGTTCATCATTTAAAACTAATTTATCATCATGGGTTTAATATTTTTTAAATCTTAAGATCTCTCTCTCTCTCTCTCTCTCTCTCTCTCTCTCTCTCTCTCTCTCTCTCTCTCTCTCTCTCTCTCTCTCTCTGCCTTATGGGGTTTCATTTGGTAGGAAACTGGTTATTGGCTGAAGGTTGGCTCTGGTGGTGGCACTACGTCCATAACTATTTCAAATAATATCATGGTTCCTTTGATAGCCAAGACTTTCATGATTTCAAAGCTGTTAGGAAATACAATTTGATGGCTCATTGGTATAGCCATTTGGAATTCACCAGGATATACCAATGAGCTTAAAGAAAAAATAAAAAATAATTATTACAATAATATTGTACCTATTCTATAGAGAAGAAGTACATGAATAGAGCATCTTTCATTTTTAAATTTTTTTTTTTTTTTTTTTTTTGAAAAAAGCAGTAATATATTTGTATCTAAAAAATCTTGGGACTTTATGAGAATGTACATAAGAAAATAAGTTAAAAAGCTTAAAGTTGAAAGTTAAAAGCTAATCCAAATGGTTATCACGGTAGATAAAAATTTGGCCAGCCAAGTAATATAATTCTTGATAAAAACTTGAATATTTTTATATTATGACAGCATTATTTGCCTACCACCCAAATCTTCTACCATCACCATAAGCCTCCACTCACTACCCGACTAGCGTAATCTCTACTAGTAAATTTCTGTTTTAAATTTAAAAATTTGGGGTTTTTGGTTTTTATTTGGAGAATCAATTGGGTGTTAATTATGATTTAGATTGGTATTTTGGGTCAGAAATAGAGAGAGGCGATGAAACAGAGAAAGGCAATGAGTACACAGAGAAAGAAGCAGAGAAAGAGAGAGGTGACAAAATCAAAAAGTTTCATAAAACAATTTAGCAGACCCAAAACCTTTGCAGAATGGTAAATAGAGAAGGCACAGAGTGGGGACTGGGTAGAGAAAAATTTGCTACCAGTACCCATAACCGGTAAAGTTAATGTTTTTGTCAAATTACCGTCAATAGTGCTTTGGGGTTCATTTGGTTTCAATTGGCATGACATTTATGTTCCTTATCAGTTAGATTTCATTTAAGGCTTAATCATAATTTCATGTATTTAAAATTTTTTTTTTTTTTTGGAATTCAATATCTTACAATGATTTATTTGCATGTGAATCTTATAGCAGCAAAATGTTGATTAAAGAGTAGTTAACACTGCAAATCTTTGATACCTTTTTGCAGCTTCAGCTTTGTGGCCATGCCACATTGGCTACTGCACACACAATCTTTGAATGTATTTACAGTGTGAAACTCAAAGAAAAGAGGTGTCCTCCAACCAAACATGATCTACTAAATGAATTACATGCAATTCTTATCAACTTAATAGCAATCACATTTATTGTTTTATTAATGAAAATTCACCCACCAGCAACCATAAAGTTACAACAACAAAATACATTTTCTACAATTTTCTACCATTAAAATAACAGTTTAAAGTAGCTAACCCTGATAATTATGCAGATAGGGTGAAATATTAACTAAAATCTATGAGATAATCAACTTTGTATATAAAAAAAAAAAATTACACTTCCAGATTTCAAAGTTCCACAATTTCAATCCCACTTTAAAAACAGCAAAACAGGTAGGATGGAAAAAAAAAAAAAAAAAAAAAAAAAAACTGAAAATTAAATTGAATTCTGTAGTTACTATTTTTCCTACATGGCAGTACCTCCTCAATTGTAGGAATCAACTCTCTCTTAGCTTCTGCTATTATATATAGTACAATTAATAAAACAGCTATATAAAGATGCTTGAATCCCAAACATACTAAATAAAAACCCACAATGATTCTTAATTTGATTCCTACAATTTCTCAGTAACCAAACAAAAATCATTATTATTATTATTATATAAAAAAACTAAAAACCAAAGCAATGACACAAAAAGAGAGAGATGGGATGGAATGTAAATTTAAACATCTTGTTTGGGCTGCATGTTTTATGTTAATTTAAAATTTCCAAGATTCCTTGAATTTCATATGAAAAGTTGCTAGTCTCACATCAAGGAATTTAGGATTTTGAACATAATGTTGTAACAATGTAAGAGGAATTATGAGAATGAAGATAGCCTCACCCTGCAAAATTAGCTAAAATTACAACCCTATTTAGCTTGGCTGGAATGAAATTGAATTTCCCCTAATGAAATCCTGGCAATAGAGTATAAAATATTAAAATAGTAGCAACTAAAAGTCCATAGCTTTGAAATTTGAAATTAAAAGATTGCATAGCAAAGATCAATTGCTAAACCTCTGTTTCGAAAATATACCAAAATTGAGATCAAATCAAGACACAACAAACATCCTTAATTTTTTTAGAAGGACCTGCAATTATTTCCACAAAGCTACCCTTTATAACAATTCCTAAACCAACAACATCAGTATTTTGTAGAAAATGAATAGTCCAATATACTTTAAATCATATAGCAGGTGGTGGATTCCATCTACTCATATCGAGCACTGGTAATAAATTAGTTTTGCAATCTAATTGTGATAGCCACCACTGCAGAAGAATGTTATAAGTTATGAGGAAACGGGAACCTTTTTTTCAAGCAACTAATGATATTGTAACATTGACAATTTCTTCAAATAAACTTTGTGCTTATGTTGCTTCTTAACACAAATAAAGTTTATTCACGGAATTAGAAACAGCCATAACAAATTATAATTTATCATTGAAACTGTGCATCTTTTTTTCAAAGTATAGAAGGAACTACTTGAAACTGAAGTGTTGAAACAAACAATATACCTGTAGAGAAAATTACTTGAGTCCCAGTCCTGAGAATAAAGCAGTCAAGCTTAGCACTTTTTCATGACAAAACTTTTATGGCACCACTACTAATTGACATATAATAATTTATAGGCTAATGAATCATTTAAATAGCAATAGGAGAATCTCATTGGTGAAACTCACTTGCTACATTGTTGCCATATGTTACAGCCATTCAAATATTTATATTTACTGAAAACAAAGAAATTGTATTTGTAAAGAACCTGTGATTGGCTGCAAGTATATTCAAAAGGAGATTTCTACATAGTAGAAGATGAACAGTTGGTGCGAGACAACACCATTTCAATCTCTTTTACCCAAAAACAATAATCCCAAAAAGAATCAAATCTAACCCAAATACCCAAAAAAAAAAAAATCAATTTTAACCCAAAGACCTTAGTTAAAACAAAATCTAATCCATATAATCATGAACTGATATCAAAAAACCAATAGTTAGAAAAAAATAGTTTATATTTCTGCACATGAATCTATATATATTCATTTAATCTAAGGATATAAAAGCATATGAATGATGTCAAGCGCATAATTCCATAGATTTATCAGAATCATAACAAAGATTCTAGTGCTTCAACTATTATATGACAAAACAAAGAAGTTAGACCATATCTCAATAAACCTAGAAATCTCATTGGCGGTGTGCATCTGTAACCATAGCTTTTACAAATCAAGTTCGTACCCATATAAAATTATATATATGCCAAGCCACAGTATTCGAAACTTGAATGAATATATCACATATATCAATCACAACACGCAGATTTATTGAACAATAGTTCTAAAACAAAATTATGCAGGAAAATTATTGCAGAAATTTGAAACATCAAGAAAACGGTTTTCTTTTATTCTAAAACCCAATCACATGTTACCGGTAGCAGTTTAGGTGGTCTGATGTTGGAGAGGGACTAGCTTGCCGATGGATGATGGTCTGACACTCCATCAATTCCTCTCTCAATCTCTTTTTGTCTATCTCTTTATAGTTACCTACGCTCATTTGTCTATTTTTGTGACTAATGAATCGGTTTCTTTTTATTTCTATACAGTGAAACATTGTCTTTCATTGAGTCATAAAGTAAAGCGTTGGGCAAACAAAACAAAAACAAAAATCCTTGAGAAAATATTCAAAATCCCACAATTTCACTTCATCCCTACAGAGAAATTGAATGATTTAAATCTAAAATAGACAAATTCAAAAAAAAAAAAAAACACTATTAACGAAAATATTTAATAAAAATAGTCCTATCAGAAACCTGTTTTCTAAGCCCAAATTTCTGACTTTAAATCTGGAACCAAACCCAAATGTAATTGCAAAAGTTGAAAACGCATAACAGATCTAATTTACCTTACCCCATCGGAGGTGTTGTTTATGGGCGGAGTAGACCTTCTTTTTTGTTCCTAGCGTCGAACTATACAGTAGCGATTCTGAAGTGATGGTAGCAGAACGCTATACATTGGGAGGAAGTAGGCCTAATGGTAAAACACAAACCAAAAAGCAAAGAGAAAAGCTTCCCGGTGAGGAGTCAGCCATCCTCAGATTAATTTCTCTCTTTCTACGTGTCACGGTTGATGGGTTTTCTCTGTTTTTTTTTTTTTAATAAATAGAATGTGATTGGGAGTTTGAAGTGTATGGGTAGGAAAGGGGGAATTCTCTTGCCATTGTTGGGATTTCTCGCTCTCGCTTTGGGTCTTTCTGTGTGTCAGGATCTTCGGCGCGCCTCATCTCTCTTTCCTTTCACCGTGCACCATTTTTTTTTTATTTTAGCGGCTGGTTTCCTTTAATACCCAGAGGCTCCAAACAGTGTTTAACATAGTGAACCATGGTAATTTATCGCTTTTTTTAATTGCAACGTTTTTTTTTTTTTGTTTTTTTTTTATTTTATTTTAATTGGGTTTTTTTTTTAACCGGTTATTTAATTTATACTTTTTTTTAATTGCAAGCGTGGTAGAGTTTTGAAAGACCAAACGTTGTAACGTGCGACTGTTTTACTTAAAAGTTGTATATGTGTCTGAATTTTAGATAGGCAATTATCCTTTTTGTCATAACCTCCTTAATTGTAGGAACCCACTTTCTCTCTGCTTTTATATATAGGATATATATATATATATATATATATATTAATATATGTAGGTTGATTTTATAATTTGGGCCCAATAAATTACTCGGCCCTCCCAACAAATTCCTTACCCTCTTAAAAAAAAAAAAAAAAACAAAACCAAATTTACCAATTGGAAAATAAAAGAAAAATAATCCAATTAGCACTTTTTATTATTATTTTTTTTAGCTCTTAAAATTTTTTGGCAACAATAGATTCTAAATTAGCTTAATTGGTAAAATTTCTTATCATCGAATAAAAAATCTAAGAGAGTCTTGAAAGTGTCTATGCCTCCTTTGCTTTAGGCTGGACTCCATCCAATAGTGACTGAGTTTGCTGAGTGACACGCTGCTAAATTCCCACTAAAGCACCGTGTAGGATTGGACGCCACCAACGCCCCTCGCCTTAGCCTTCTGCATCCCGCCGTCATTGGTTGCCCTTGCCGTAGCCTAATTTAATTATTACTCTCTCTCCGTATGTGGGAATTAGTAAAGGTAAGTGGTTTGGTCCTTGTGGGTTGTAACTTGATACTCTTACTAGTAGCCAGTAAAGTAACTACAGTTGATAATAGTTGTCTACTTGTTTTAAATTAATTGGTCAGATTGTTTTATATGATCAATTGCGGAATATTTAATAAAGTTAGTTGTATTTTTTAATTTGTTGATAATTTGTTAATATTAAATGAATCTTTATTTGAATTTTCAATTTTTTGTTTGTTATGTTTATACTTCCGCTCCTCAACCAAAAATCCTTGCTCTGTCTTTAGTTATTGTTTGTCACCCTAACTTGCAACTCAAATTTAAGCAAACAAAATGAGATTTCAGACAGCCTAAAGAATGACAAAATTCCAACCAACAAGAATGTCTGAAAAAAGTTCTCCAATTCACACACCCTGTTTCTAGGTGTGTTTAAGGAGGATAAATGGTAAGAATTACTCAGTCATACATCTTTGCTACCCTGTCATACATTTGGACAACCATGGGTGTCACAAGAAACAAGTAAATTTTATTTTACTTTCGAAAAATGCTATATGACGACCTAGTAAAGCACGTACATACAAGAGGTTTCTTCCTAGGCTTAGGGGTGAAGGAAGCTAAGCCAGGGAAGCCCTATTCCTAACGGGATCAGCCCTACGCTTGCTTTCACTCGCCGCTGCTGCCTGCAATGACCGCTATTCAAGCAAGAAAGAAGCTCCCAAATCGGTATCTGAAATGGAGCCAACAATCAAAGCGATCTTTCATTTTCGTAACAGATGATCGAGCAATAAGCGGCCAGCCATGGTTCTAAAGATGTTTACAAGTATGGCCTATGTTGATGTTAGTATGCCCGGTTCACCAGGTTCTACCACTACAGGGCCCAGTTTCCATTGTCCCTTTACTAAAGTCATCCAAGGAACAGGATCCCAGGCTTAAAAAAGCGGATTTGGGCTGCTAAGTGGAACCAGACCATTCCACTTGCCATTTGCACTCTCCTAGGGTGTTTTCATAGTACTTACATAATATATCCTAAATGACAAATTGTTATTGACAAATATAAATGGATAAAAATGTAATTTAAATGGTGAATTTAAATTACAACCAATAATAACTTAACTTCTATGATTTGTTGTGAAAATATATAGCTTTAACTAATGGCCATAGAATGTGACATCATAAACTAACATTTATGAGGTGTGTGTCAAATGGTGATAGACTTTTGCTTTGATACTCCACTTGGACGAGGCCAATCATGCACTAGATATGTGGCATAAAAAACTAACATTTCGAGTATACATACAATTGTGGCTTTTAGTCTGGCGTCAGACAGCGACATTTTAATTAGTCCCATGGTTATTGGCTAAATATATTTGTGACTTCAGCGAGAAAAAAACATCATGAAGCACTGAAGTTGATGTTCTTTTGCGACCCTAGTCCAACATATATGTAAACCTTTCTTTATATGACATCAACCAAAAAGTTAAGACAAGAGTATGTGCTATCAGAGACTTTTGTGTTAGCCACTAATTGCTATACACACTATCTCTCCCCATGCGACATCATCCACAAAAGGAGCTTCCAATTTTAATGTAGGCATTGGCAGACCCATTTTCCACATCCTTTCAGATGTCAATAATGTTATATATATGGGTTCGTTCAAGTAAAATACATTGTAATGTACTCCTATTTAATTATTGAAAGGATATCATATCAGTCCAGGACTGAGAGAGCCGTGGCAAATTTTCCTAAAATATATATTGTTCGGGCTTGCCTCCAATTAATAACTAGGGTATTTTTATCGGGTACCTATATCAAGTTTGGTGTGACATAAGAAAATAAGTTAATATAAATCTGAAAGCTCACTTAGTGTATAAAAACACTTGTAAATGTTTAAACCCCTAAATTCAAATATTCCAAAACAAGTTTATATTCAAACAATGTATGTTCAGAATGATAAATATAAGCTATATTCAAATATGCAAACTACTTTAAGCCATAATTTAATCACAATACAGCAGTAATTAAAAGTAAAGAATAAGGGATAGAGAGAAGCAAACGTAAGATAATATCAGCATGTGTTATTGAAGAGGAAACCGAAGAACTCAGCAAAAAACCTCTTCGCCGCTCTCCAAGTGGTAAAATGATCCACTAGAAAATCAATTGGGATACTTGAATAGCAATAGGCCCTCCAAGCCTAATATACCCGATGCACTTAAGCCCTCCAAGCTTCTTGTTCCAACAGGATTATGCCTAACCTTGTCTTCTCTAGCTTACAAGATCCCGCAATTAGCCCATTGTATCAACCAAAATGAATTGGCTCTCTCTTGAATTGCTTTCCAAACGCCAAGAATCTTCTCACTACTCTGAATGTGGTTAGGTAAGGATTCGGCTTAAGATCCTCTCATGGGTATGAAAATGGAGAGGGTGAGAGTAAAGTTATTTGGAGAATCAAATGTATAAAATTTTGGATGAATTAATCTTGTTGTTCTCTAGGGTTTCTCCTTCGAAATTCTCTCTGGAAGCTCCCTACATTTCGTGGATAAAAGGGTATTTATAGTAGGGGATGACATGGAATGTGAAAAGTTAGTTTTCAACAAAACAGGGTGCACTGGCGAGTCACTTTGCGACTGAGATGAGTTGCGAGTTCCAGTTGCCAATGAACAGAAAGGCCAAGCTGTACTTTTTGTCCTATTGTGATCCAGCTGTCTTGATCCTTCAACTTCTTGCATTCTCCACACGTGCGCTAGAATTTGGCAAGTCACCACTCGCGAGTTGCCTCTTAATGCACACACTTGATCAATTCTTCACACTCTCTCACACACAATCCTTACATATTCCTACCTAAATATAATGTTTCTAAATGCTGAATTACAAGCAAATTTGGCACGGAATAAAGCCAACACAAAGTTGAATAATTCAACTTTACAAAATCAATAACTAAAAATTATAATCACCAAAATCACACCAAGGCAAAATATCAATCACACACAAAAACACAAAAATTTACGTGAAAATACTCATTTTCTTTAAAGTAAAAAATCATGGGACAAACATCATAAGAGTTTCTAGGTGTATTGGAACTTTGGTTTGTGAATTAGCATGTAAGTATGAGAAGTTTTGTTTATTTTTATGATGTTTGTCTATGTTTTTTTTAATGTAAATTAGCTCAAATTTGTCAAAGGTTGACAACATTTACTTATTGGACATAAATGTTACAAGAATGTAAAGGAAACATGACAAATTGTAAGTTTTGTTGAGTCAAAAGGTGTATTTTCAAGTCCAAGACAAAGACCCAAGTTTAGCTCAAGGTAAGAGAATTTTTGACTTCTCAATACGTAATTTTGAAGGTGCATATGGTCACGTTATTAAGAATTATATGAGATAATAGTAGATTTAAGATTTAGTTTACTATATAAACTATTTTACTAATGGAAGTTGTTTCCTAACCTTGATGTTGGTGGATAATTCCAGTGTGTCTTTCCCATTTGTTGTTGACTTGGATTTTTCACATCGTAACCATATCGCCATGTTATTTATTTTCTGCACTTGTTTAGTAATCTGCTATTGGCGATATTGTTTATGTTATTTCATCAACCCTAAGTTGAATGCAATTGCATAATTGGTTAATCAATCAACTCGGCTCACAATTGGAATTTTGCAACAGCCGGGGTGAAACTTTCACGGTATTTTTTAATTGAAATGCTCGACGGGTGAGATTCTTATTACTTTAAGAAGACAAGCAAAAGTTCTAAAGGAAGAAGTAAGGAATTTCAAACTATTTGCAATTGTCTATTGTGATTTGTACCATGATATACATGACAAGAAATCGTATCATAAGACAAACCATAAGGGAAGAATTAAATCCTATGCTTCTACTTAGTTAAATAATTAAATTAACAAGATTTACTTTGATCATCTAATGTCTTGGAATTTGCAGGCCAGGTTGCAAAAAGAGGTAACTCTGGAGACTCCTTATCCCACCTTTTGTTAAAGTTAATTTTGATGCAACCACGGGTGAAGACAAAGCTAGTATGGTAATGGTAGCAAGGAACCATAAAGGAGTACTTACTTTTGCATGGACAACCAAAGTAGCCTCAATGAACCTCAAATTCGTGATTTGTGAGGGTGACACACTAAATGTCATCGGCTTCTACTCATTGGTCTATAAAAAAATATCATTGTTAGAACTATATTGATCTTAATCTTCTTAAATTCTTTTTGCTTCTACTCATTGGTCTATAATATAAAAAATATCATTGTTAGAACTATATTGATCTTAATCTTCTTAAATTCTTTAAGCTTCTACTCATTGCATCGAGTATTTTTAACAACGAACTGTCCTGCGATGAAGGATATTGTTGAGTCTTAAAAGTCTACATATTTTCCAAAGTCTTGGTGATTCAAGACCTCACAAAAGGGACGAGATATTTCATGATGATGCAATGTGCATGTGAAACGGATAAGGTTACATTGAGGTCCATATGCAACTTTCATAGTGCTAGTTTCTAACTTTACTAGTCACTTTATAACTTTACTAGTAATCTTTTAAAATTAGATTGGCCATATAAAAATAAATAAATAAATCAAGGACAAATATAGCGCACTTTATCAGTAATCTTTGACAAGTACAATATTTGCGGGCTAAAGGGTCATTTTTATTAACAAACAGCAAAACAACAGACCAAACTATCTGTCCTATCTGCTATTGCCATCCTAAATCTCAGTTACAACTCAATTTAAGCTAACAAAATGAGATTTCTGACTACCTAAAGAACACAAAGTATCCATTTGGATACAGAGACCACGTCCAGCGTCTGTGTTTCAGCAACTTTTGAGAAATTTTAGCGGGTTTCGTGCACCGTTCACGAGACCCACAAACATTTCTTTCAACAAAACTTTTATTAAAAATTGATCCTACGGTACTATTCACACATTTAAAAATTATTTTACTACAGTGTTTTTAATTTTCAACAAAATAAGCGGCATCTCAACACACCCAAAATACCAAGCAACAAGTGAACAAGAATGTCCAAAAATATTTCCCTAATCTTACACAGGACCCTGTTTCTAGGTGAGTCTTCAAGAAGATAAACATTAAGAACTACCCTTGCCATCTTTGCTACAACTTGAATGGATTCTTGTACTCACGTAATTTAGAATGTTTCACCAATGAAGGGAAAATCTGTCGTCACCAAAAAGCTATTTTTACAAATGTAGGGACTTTGGGGTCCACGTTTATTGGTTTGAAATTCCACACTTGGACATAAACCACGAGTGTCACAAGAAAGGAGTACAACTAATTTACTTTTTTGTTTTGTTTTTTTGGATTCTTAATGGTGCTTTGAACTAAGATTTAAAAAAGAAAAATTGTGAAGGCATACTTGTGGCAGGCAAATTTGTTTTTTGACCCAAATAATAATGAGTAATGCTACCGTCATGAATTATTTTACAATATTTTTATAAAATATTGGTGTGGTCAGCCTCTTATTGATTTTTATTTAGACTCACTATTAATATCACTTTTTTATTTACCAATTATCATTCACCACATCAGCAGTTTATAAATTTTTATGTAAAATAGTTTGTATTTCTAGCATTATTTAACAATAATTTTATAGCATATTGCCAAAATTCACATCAAGAACATGTTAACAAATACTTAAATTTAGCAAAATGTTCTACTTTTATTTATTTAAAATTTATAGGCAGCTATGTAAACCATTTTTGTCAAAACTAAAGGCCATAGAAAAAAGTTACATGGGCAAATGTTGCCGCTGCATCATATTGAGAAACCTATTAAGGATTTCACATGCACGGTAATTTGCTTTCACAATTTCTTGGTAAAGCCATTTGTACACATGCTTATTCAGTATATATGCTAACATTATAGGTAAGATGGCCCATATTATAAAGCGTGGGAGTAAAGTCGATGCTAGGGAGGCTGATGAAAGAACTCCAGAGATGAGAATGACATGGCTGAGAACTTTAGAGTAGCTTGCGCTACGAGTTTTGGGCTCCATCTTTGTTGCAAGTCCGAGGCTGTAGATGCAGATTGCCCCAAAGGAAGTCCACATACTTATCGGATGTGTGTCAAATGGTGACAGACTTTTGCTTTGATACTCCACTTGGATGAGGCCAATCAGTGATTGAATCAGGAAAACAAAGACCACATGAGTTGGGGCAGAGGAGATGAAGTCTTGCACACTTGCACAATTAAAAACAATGATCAAGAGAGAGAAATTTATAAAATCAAAGGTGCAAGTGAACAAAATCCACCACAATTAAGTATATCTCATCACATAGATAATTCTATAGCTTAAAAAGTCAAAGAAGGTTCCATTTCTATTATAAATAACTTGGGGAACATAGTTATCACATAATTATATAAGCTATAAGCAATCATCCCTGTTATTATATTACTAAGCTTCTTTTCTTGGGGTTGGTGTGATTATATCATAATTTCCAATTTGCACCAATGTTATATAAACTATAAGCTAACAAAAGAAGAAAACTGAGATTTTTAACACTAACCTTGCTTGACTAAGTTGAAGATGAAAGCTTTTGGATTTCTTTGCATACACCCTCTGCACAATTCTAACTCTTCGGACTCTAAACTTGCGTAATGGATGGCCAAGTTTCCGAGTGTCTCCTACCTCACCTCCTCTCCCTGAGCCCCTCATTTCTCTCATAACTAATAATCTAAACTTTTGCTATAAAGTGTTAATTTACTTAGCAATGGTTAGTATTGAAGAAACAGGCTATCATTGCAAACCTCTATATAGGCCTTGTGGTCCATTAAAGTGGAAAATTTTCTTATTTTGTTGAAATATTTTTTGATTTCTCATGTCATTTTCTATGATGGAAGTAAATCAATGCACCTTCGTGGCTAATGAGTCTTGAGTGCGTTATGTCATAAACTACCCCTTTTTTTTAGAAAGGAGAAAAAAACAATAAAACATTTGAGTATACATTTCTGGTTCTGGACTTTAGTGGCGTCAGACGTCAACATTTTTGTTCCCATGGGCCATGGCTATTGGATTTTTCTGACATCATAGAAAAAGATCTCATCAATTTTTGGAACCCTCTCATCCAATGTGGAAAAAAAAAAAAAAACCACTATTCTTTGTGTGAGATCAGCCAAAGATAAGGAGAGGCATGATTTTCAACTCATGCTTATTCTCCCTCTGTGTGATGTAATCCATAAAAAAGCTTATTCTCCTTCTCTCCCCATTTTTTTTTTTTTTTTTTTTTTTTTTGGTACAAGAAGAAAGAGGTTCTCTTTCTCACTATATAGTATATACTGCACTCTCTCTCTCTCCTTCTTGACATCATTTTAATGTCCCACTATGCTTTTATTAAAGTCCCAATATACTTTTCTTTCTTACGGTCAATATACAATAAAACATTTTTATTTTATTAAAAAAAAATCTGTGGTTAATAACGTTATATGTTGGATCAGAGCCTGGGTTTGCTAGTATTACAAACCCATTGCAGAGCTGAGCCTGACTATATTACACACCTCATCCTTTCCCATTTAAATTCACAATCAAGTAACCCTCAAAATGGCCTAAAAACTCTCTAAATCTTTTTAGAAAACATGTCCACGAATAATTGCGTTCCTTTTTTTGTGTCTTTATTTTCTTTAAGTAGTCCAAATCCCATTTTTTTTACATGCTTTAAGGCTTTACAATTTTAAATAAGACAATTTATAAAATCTCAAAATGGATACTTTTTAGGTCTGTTTGGCAGCAACCTATTTTAATAACTTTTAGGTATAGTATTTATCAAAAGATATATTTTTGGTAAATTTTGTGTCAAATGAGTGACAAAAGGCTAAAACTTAGTTCATTTTCCCAAAAAAAGTTATTTGTTTAAAATCATTAGAGTAAAGCTACCGCCACAAATTATTTTACAAAATATTGATGTTATAAAATGTCTACATTATATCATGTCATCAATTCACTAGTTTAACTTACGTGCCATCTCAAGTACCTTCTTCCCCTTCTATTCAATTCGTTCAACAAATCTACAGGTTTTGGTTAAGTTCAAACCATGGTTTCATTGGAATGAATCTGTTTAGAACCCACCAACGTACTTCTACAAGTTATTTTTTTAAATGGCAAATGCAGCCAAATCAAATTCTATGTTCCATTGTTCCTAAGTGTTAACGATCTGTGACTTTGGCGGAAAAATAAGATCTATACTTTCCCTGGCCAGATTTTGCAATTGAATTCAAAAAATTACTGTAAGACTTTTAAAAAATGAGAATAAAGGGTGAGATATTAATCAATACTCATCCTTTGAAATTAAATCAATCCCAGGTTGTGGTAACTTCCTTTGTGACCCGTGGAAGGGGAGGAGAAGGTGACTAGGATGGCTGTCACTGGCGGCGGTGGTTGAAAAACGTTAAGTTGATTAATGTTCTTTCATGGCTTCCTAAGCTATGGTGGCTGCCATGAATTTGTTCTTTTAAAAAAATCATTAACTAAAAGAAATTTAGAGAAAAAGATGTTAAGGTTATAATTATCATTTTTGTTAGTGGATTGATGACATTGCAAGATTTAAATATTTTATTATAAAAGAACACTATATGGTACTGGTACAGTATACTAAAAACTCTAGAGGATCTTAATCTTTAGTTGAAATATTGAGTGGGAAACCAATATAGTTTGTAAAAAAAAGTTGCGCAAAGAGAGAGGGGAAACCAATATGGTTTGTAAAAAGAAGTTGTGCAAAAAGAGAGGGGGTGAATTAAAAAAAAAAAAAATGAGTAATTAAAATCTCCTTTCTTGAGGTTTAAAGAAATGACACTTCACCCCAAATTTAAAAGGAAAAAACACTCCCCTTCCTTTAAGTTTGAAGAAATTGACACTTCTCCTTTTGTTTATACTTTATATTAGTAAGGAAATATTTTAAATTTTTATAAGAATCTCTTTACAAAAGTTTAACCATGGTTGATTTAAAAAAAAAAAAAAAAAACTTATAAATTTATAATAAACATGCAAAATTTATCAAGTACCAAGACTCTTGCATTGGTGAATCTCTCTATAAATTTTTGAAAAAAGAAAAAAAATCATACTTAATATTTTTAAAATAACTTTAATTAAAAATTTTAAACAATCAATTTTAATTATGAAATGGGGGATAATTTTTAAAATTTACTAATAAAAAAAAGGCAAGTTAATACACAACATTTTTAATATTACTAATTTTACAAAGTTTGGTCAATTTGACATCAAGGGAAAAAGTCTATTCTCCCTTCAAATTTTGAATGGAGTATTATTTCCTCAAACTTGAAGGAAGTAGACTGTAATTATCTCATATTAATTTAACAAAACTTGGTCCGTTGGGATGTCAAAGGAGGAAGGAAGTGTTTTTTTCCTTCAATTTTGGAATGAGATGGTTTTTCCCCAAACCTGAAGAGAAAGGAGTGTAATTACAAAAAAAAAAAAAAAAAGAAGAGTAAAAAGTAAAAATTCCTAACAAAAATGTGGATTGTGGCTCACCCCTTGGCCCATATAGGTCCATCAAGGGTCCGTTGTAGCTTACAGACCAATTAACGACGAGGGGATCCCACCTTGAACTAAAATTCATCCTTAAACACATAGTTTTTAAAATATTAGAAATTTTAAGAGGCAATTTCATACCGATATTCTCAAAGTTTTTTGGTCAATTTTTATCAAATTTTTTAGGTCAAATTTTTGGAATGTGGATTGTAATTATTTCCTCAAACTTGAAGGAAGTAGACTGTAATTATCTCATATTAATTTAATAAAGTTTGGTCCATTGGGATGTCAAAGGAGGAAGGAAGTGTTTTTTTCCTTCAATTTTGGAATGAGATGTTTTTTTCCCAAACCTGAAGAGAAAGGAGTGTAATTACCAAAAAAAAAAAAAAGTAAAAATTCCTAACAAAAATGTGGATTGTGGCTCGCCCCTTGGCCCATATAGGTCCATCAAGGGTCCGTTGTAGCTTACAGACCAATTAAAGACTAGGGGATCCCACCTTGAACTAAAATTCATCCTTAAACACATAGTTTTTAAAATATTAGAAATTTTAAGAGGCAATTTCATACCGATATTCTCAGAGTTTTTTGGTCAATTTTTATCAAATTTTTTAGGTCAAATTTTTGGAATGTGGATTGTTGCTATTGTTGGGCGGAGCAAGAAAATCTACTCTGCTGAATCTTCTCTCTGATGATTTGGTTCCAAAATATGGTGAAGTAAGGAGGAGTCAAAAGTTGAGGATTGGGAGGTATTCACAGCATTTTGTGGACCTAGGTACTCAAAAATAAAAATGGAGGAAACTCCAGTTCTATATATGTTCACTTTACCTGTGCACTTTTGATCATGCTTGTCCACTTTGGTTTTAAGAATGTTGCTGTGATTTTCTTCTTGGAAGGATATTGTTATATCATTTTTGCCATTCCATTTTGCTATTTTCACATACTTGTAGTGACTCCGTTCATTCATTGCATTCCATGTACCAAGTTGGTAGTCAATAAGATAAACTTTGAACTAGGTTCTCTCTCTCTTTCGTTTTTTTTTTTTTTTTTGATAATCAGGTTCTCTCTTCCTGCTAGTGTTGCTGAGGATGTTTTTCATTTTAATCATGATTATTTATTGTGGAAGGCCTTTGGCACTTTTATCAACTTACGTCAAATTGATGCGAAAGATGTTTTCTGCTGGAAAGTCTCAATAATTGCCATTGGTGTTAAGCATTGAAATACTCTAATTGTCATTGCTTACCCTCTTTTGTTTCATCTTATGCACTAAATATCACCGTCATTATTTACTTGAGTTTTAGAAGAATTAATAAGTTAAAAGTCTGCCTAGATTCATATTAATTGCATGGTATTTGATTGAGTTGTCCATCTAGTTCCAGGTGTCATATATATCTTTCGTATACCTGCAAAGTAAGAATATGAAGATTAGCGTTATGTCTATGACCTAGTACTAAGGAAAGGGGACAGTGGGTGTAAGATTTGTGGGATTAAGAATTTTTCTAATCCTTGACAAGAAGGGGGAAAAAGTACTAAATAACAGGCACAATTGATATTCATCTTCAGACATGAATTAAAGTATAATAAACATGATGGATATTATTTGGATAGCTGCACTTATTTGAGTGTATCAACTATTATCCATTAACGTATGTGGACATTATAGCTGAGACTCATCTCGTACATGTTTAGTGTAAAACAGAGAATGTAATAGCTGCTATAATTGTCACTCCTGCATGTGTTATGATGTTTTTTCGGTATAGCAGAATATCATATGCAGAATCGCAGATATGCTAATACAGTAATACAAATTCTCTTATTAATTTGGCAATCGTTGCTGCTGAACCGTGATGGATCCCATAAGTCTACCAAAGAAGTTACCAACCTGAGGAGTTACCTTCAGAATTAGTTGAAAAATCCAATGGCAAACTTGCACAAGTAAGGGACGTGCTATCAAAAAAGGCAAAATGATGAAAGGAAGCCACCCAGGTGAACGTGGGAGAAAGATTGACAGTAGTGAGAATGAAGAGAGTGCTCCCGAGATGAGAAGTACATATCCAAGGATGCGAGAGTAACTTTCCGAACCAGTATTGATTTTCATCTTCAATTCAAGTGCCAAGAAGTACAAGCATGTGCCAGCCAAGAAACCCCACACATTTGCTGGGTGATTGTGATAATCCACTTGGAGAAGGGCAAGAAGCAATGGATTCAAAGACATGAAGATCTCATGGTTTGAAATGGAGGAATTGATCTCTTGCTTACTTGCACATTTGCTGAAATAAAAAGATTAAATCCAGTTGATTCAAAAAATTAGAAAAAAAAGTAAGCCAAGAAGAAAGGCAACACAAGTTTTATGTATCTAATTATTATATATTTTTTTAAAATGAACGAGTGCAATCATACAAATGTTTAAATCACATATATTATTCTGCCACTCATTTGCATGACTTGTAATTAATAGGGGACAAGTTAGAAATTTGGGATCTACAGAGCATTGTTGGTGCAATATCTTGTTTCAACTCGGGCATTCTAAAGATTATGTACAAGTAGGTCAAAATGTTGTTGTAGACATTCTTATTGCTTGTTCTCGCTCATGCTTTGATTGCCATCCTTACAGTGCCTTGATTTTTGATGCAGAATCCTACTCCAGTTTTTGAGGATGCCCGACTCTAGCATATCCATTGGGAAGCTTTTGTTATGTATTATGATTTTCCAAATTTGTTGTAAGCCATTTATTGCCGGACACATCATGTTAGTTACACTATACTATGTTGTACTTAATCTTTGCTTTAACATAATTCCTTCTCACCAAAAGAAACCTATGAATCGTATGGTTTTATAACTCGAACCGTTCAAAGAACTAGGAAAAAAAAAAAGTTCAAGATTTAAGAGGTTGGACTGAGGTTGGACCGTAATGGTGTAATAATAAATCAAAAATTAACTAAGATCTAAATAAATGAAATAAATTTAAAAAATGAGCAATCTTGATTATTTATATATATATATATATATATATATAAGCAAAATAAAATTATTCTCAAGCATATTTTATTCTCAAAAAGTTAAACGAAAGTTTATAAAAATAATAAAGCATTAAAAAACATTTAAGGTTATAAGTTATGGTTAATTATTTAAGTATAACTATGAATATATTTGAAGGATTTTAATTATAATTATTTCAATATATTCCCCCTTTTGAGATGACTAATTAAAATAAATAATACAATAAAAATATTATTAATATTGATTATAAAATAGATATATAGAAATAAAAGTTTAAATTATTCTAATAGTATTCTTTTAAATATACCAAATATATTAGTTTGCCACAATAGGACCATAAATATATAACTAGCTGTGACGTTGTGCAAGCAAGTGGTTTATTTTTTATCAATTAAAAGTCAAGCTTTGACCGTGGTTGAACCAGAACTGTCTGGTCTAACTACAGTTTAAGAGGTTTACTAATCATTTGAAAATTACGGTTTATTTTTTATCAATTATAAGAGTCAAGCTTTGACTATGGTTAAACCGCGACCAGTTTTGTAGAATTGTTCGGTCTAATCATGGTCTAAGAGATTCACTAATTCTTTGAAAATCACGGTTTTATGATTTTAAAAAACCGAATTTCAATCTAATTGCTAGTTAACTCGGTTGGACTGTCTGGTCCAGGTTTCAAAACATTAATGAATCGTTTAATGTAATTTATAAACACATGTAACAATGATACCAAATACTAGCTCCATTTTAGGTTCCATTTTACATTGTTGATACAACCATTTGCTTTGGGATTTTAAAACAAAGCTCTTGATTTTTAGAAATTTTTATCTGTTACGTAATAATTATTGTTTTTTTTTTAATTGCATTCAATTATTGAAAAAAAAAAAATCTACATGGGTTGAGTTCTTGACAAACTTATGTCCACGAGTCCAGTCCAATGCTTCAGTAAGCCTAAAAAATTAGCAACTCCGGGCAGTGAGTTGATACCCCAACTTTAAAATCTTTCAGTTAGGACCAATAGCAGAGGATTAAACAGTTAACCTGTCTTACCTTATTGGGCCAAGGTTTGGACATGTTATCTATTGGTATTGGATACACAGCTTGCCAACGAATGTCAATAGAGAAAATCCACCCTGTGGATCTCACCTACTATGCATACATGGTGCATCCATATATATTACATATTAGAATTTAGATAATTTCTACAAAACATAACTAGGGATATAACATTTTAATTTTTCACAAGTGCTTATATAACTTTTTTTTTTGAAATTAAAGTAATATATTATTTATTTGAACTTGTCACTGATATCATTTTTATTATATACCAATCACAATAAACGACGTCAATAATTATGAAATTTTTCTATAAAAAATTCATGTTCCTACACATACCATCTCTACAAACTTGGAGGCAGGCTAAATCAGAGATGGGTTGATTCAAAAAGTATTTTGCATTCATGAGGATTGGAGGGGAGCAAATTAAGAATTTGTAATCTCCTAAATAATTAATAATCTTCCCTCTCACCCAATGGATGAAAATATTTCCTTCATTCAATGTTTTCGAACCAAAATTCATGAAATTAATACCAACATTTTTATTTTTTAGAGCAATATTAAGGATACTTTTTTTTTTTTTATAGCTCGTTAAGGTTGTAAATTATGATTAAATATAACCTCATTTTAACATGACCCATTACTGATATACTTATTATTATGCATTAATCATAACAGTTATGTCAATAATTATATAAAAAATGTGTCATTAGACTGAACTTATTATAATTTTAATACCCAAACTAACATATGCCACACGTTTGGCACACAAAAATAATAATAATTGTTAAAACTAAAAATACCACATCATATAATAATGTTTTCTTATCTAACGGTAATTTATTTAAGTTTTTTATATAATGATTATATAAATAAAATAAAATAAAATAACTATGTTTAATTCATAGATTTTATTTCTCTTTCTAACAATCTCTCTTAAATTTACTCTTTTTTATATACCAACAAAAAAAGGCGCATGTTTTAATAGTTAAAAGGAGAAAAAATAAAAATAAAAACATAAAATATCTGAAATGAACAAATGTAGAAGAAAAAAAACTAACAAGAAAGAGCTTCATTATATCATTAGAAAGGAAAAAGATCGCATTTACCATTTTAAAGAACTTATTAAATATGCTTTTATCGTATCTATCATTGACTTCAAATATCAATCTTGTTCAAAGTACTTAAGACTGTTTTTTGAAGTAAGATATGGTTTTGTGTCCCTAGAAAGGAAAAAGATCGCATTTCCTCGTCGTTTATTAAATATGCTTTTAAAGAACTTATTAAATATGGATAGAATTTCTACACTAATCATGATTTTGTGTCCCTAGCTAAGAAGTAAGATAGGAAATGCCGCAAACAAAAGAAGCTTTAATGCATGAGAAAGTAGGACTTAGTGGGTAGTAGGTCCCATGTAGAAAACGCGTGAAACTTCAAATTCTCATACTTTTGTATATGTTCCCTCTAGTTTCCCTTTAGTAGATCTTGACATCTTTCCTTCTCTTTTCTTTTTCTTATTTGAGAAGGAGAAGAAGAATTTCATCGATAAAATTAACGCTTAGTAGGCTAAGCTACAGGTCTGTTGGTTTTTGCTTATTTTACTAAAATTAAAAATGTCTTGTTGAAAGTATTAATTGTATATGAACGAAAAAGTTAACTGAAATAATATAGTGGGAATCATAAATAGTACCAAAAAATGCAGTGAAGTCTATAAATAGAGCAAAAATAAGTTAAATTGTAAAATAAACTGACTTTTTAATTTAGAGCCAAACACACACTACATCATTAAATTTTGAAGGAATATCTCTCGTCTATACAGATAAACCACATTAAATTCCTTAATTAAATTCAATATGTGGTTACAATTAATTTAATTGTTTTTGAAAAATAAAAAATTATTTGTGTTTCATAGGTAAATACAAGTACAACCATGTATTTAAATTTAATTAAAGAACCTATTATACAATGCTTAAAGTATTGTTGTTGTTGCCAAGGAGTTGCCCTAAAATTAATCACCTTCACTTTGTTGGTGATCTAATTATATTTGCAAAATGTGTTTCCTACTAAATTTTTCATGTTGATTCCCTTTTTGCAATATATTTTTGCATATATTCTTTAAATTTCTCGAACTGATATTTCTTACCCGATTTAAGTAAAATTATATGGTAGAAAATATATGATTTGATGTCAATCTAGCTATGTCAAGGACAAAGCCACTCATGGGCCTTTTTTTTTTTTGGGGGGGGGGGGGGGGTGTGGGAGGGAACGACCCCCCTCCATTTTTTTTTTTTAATTTGTATATATGAACTATATAGTACTAATTTTAGCAATTTTTGTTCTATAAAATTACACTTTTTCCCCCTTAAAAATACCATTGATTCTTTTAAGAGTAATGTTATAGCCATAAAATTTTGTACAAAATTTTTACAGACTATTAAGCTAACAAATTATTATTGGTTCGCATTTAGGCCCACCTCTTACATTATTTTATACTTATCAATAACCACTTACAACATAAGAAATTTATAAAAAAAAAAAAGTTTATAACTCTAGCGTTTTCCTCCTTTTAAATGCCATAAACAAATTATAGATCTAAAATTTAAAGCAAAATATACAACCCTCAAAAAATCAGCCTAATAACAAAAATTACCAATAGTAGAGCTACAATATATTAAGCTCAATAAATCAATTTCATCCAAAAAAAACAACCCAGCCCTTTTAAAAAATAAAATAAAATGATTTTGTCCTTATCCAATAGCAAATGCACAAAAAAAAAAAAAAAAAAAAAAAAAAAAAAAAAAAAAAAACTTAGCAACTAGCAAAGTCAAAAGACGTCGGAGCCACAACACATAGCTATCAGTAGAGCCCCTCCTAACTCCAAGTCCTGACTCTGTACCTAAATCTATGCACAAACTTCTTCAAGGCCGCAAAGTATGGGTTTAAGTCATTGGTGAGATGAAGAAACCGATCAAGGGTGTCACTAGATACAACGAGAATTTCCAAGACTTACCTTGTTCACTAGGGCAACAACAATCATTATATTTGATGAACCAATAAATTCTCATCCTCCAAAAATGTCTTTGGATGGCCAAAACCATCATAAATACACATTTAATGTATGAGTCGTTACCAATGGACGCACGTGTAAACATGACCATTGGCAAGATCATCAAATCATTTCATTAACCACCTTAGCCATTAAGGCCACCATTGCAAACCTCCAATGGCGAGAAAGACAAAGATCTATATAAAACCACCTCGAAACCTAAGAGAAGGTACATATACACACTACATTATACTCTAATATATCACTATCTCTCTCAATCATCATCTAACTTTGGCATCGGTGGCTCATTGGCTGACACCACACCGGTGACCTTGAAGAGAGAAACACCTTTGTTATTTTTTTGCAGGTCTTGAACTCATTCTCATTGAATTCCGTCTAGATGAATATATCAATTGACAAATTCGACTTCATCAAGTTGGCGCCTTCCATGGGAAACATCTTTTGAACTCTAGTTTGAAAACGTAGCTCTACCATTCTCTATATCCAAATGGAACCTAACGTACAACAAGATCTAGCAACATTGGCCTTGCAGATCCAAAACGCTCACGACCAACATAAAAGAATTGACTAAGCAGAATCAATATATGAGACAGCGATTATAACAAGGAGAAAATTGCTCACCCAAGAGGATTGAACACAATAGCATTGAAGAAGAAGTTTAGAGCCCAAAAAATAGCCAAGCAAGGGAAGGCTCAAGAAGAACAGAACAATTCAAAAGGAAGAACAACAATCTCCTCGGGAGTATGAGAATGGACATGGACGAACTAAAAAAATGTGATGAAGGAGAAAACAACTAAGAACCTAGATGGAATGGTGGAAAGGATAGGTATAAAATGACAACGGGCTTAGAGCATTCTCATCAAATGTGCTAAAAATGCTAAATGCTATTTTTTTTAGCATTTTTAACACCTGAAATCACAAAACACACCTACAATAAAGATGCTAAATACTAACAATTTTAGCATTGAGCTATAGCGAGTTGTTATTGATAACAACTCACTGTAGTTGGATTATAAAAAAAAAAAAAAATTTATTCTCACCAACTCTCACTTCTCACTTCTCTTTCCTCTTTCACTTCTCTCTCTCGATGGTTGTGGTCTGGCAATGGTTGTCTGTCGTGGGTTGTGGTCCGATGGTCATGGGTCGTGGTCGTTAAATGTTTTACCACTTACCAAACTAAATACCCGATCTTAACTAATAATTACCCATTAATACAGGCTTACAATTTATTAAGATTTTTCAGAGTTTGATTAAATTTTCTGAAGTTTAACTTATAATGGAGTTAAAAATCTATTCATTTTGAATAAGTGAATTGGAATAAGCTGATCAATTTTTAATGTTTTCATTACATTTTTTTTTTTTTTTTGATAATATGATAAAATCTAATCTAGATAGAACTAATTATTATACAAGTAAATCCATTCATGTCTTTTGTTCACTTAATTACTTGATTTTCTTAACCTTTGCATCTCTCCTCCTAATTTCAATCATACTCATATTGTGTTGGTTCCAAAAAATAAAGATCCCGAAAGAGTGACTGATTTTCATCTTATTAGCTTATGTAATGTTACGGAGTTCATAAAAAAAAAAAAAAATTTAAATAGTAAAAAAACCAATTTTTTAATTTAGAGCCAAACAGACAAACATGTACCCTTTTCTCATGCACACGTAGCATGGTAGCAAGGACAACAAAGCAATGAAAGCAAAGAATATTCTTCGGAATTGATAGTTTCCACCTGTGAGGCTGTGATTAAGCTTATAGCAAAGTCACCAAATGGCAGTAATATGGTACCAGCCAAACTTATGCGCTGGGCTGGAGTGACCGTTCTGTGATATACCCATATTGTGACCGTCAAATGGCACTGCAGTACAAGAAAGCAAAGCAAGTCAACAAATACGCGGGCCATGCAGGGCCAAAGTTGCAGTGTGAAAGGAACGAAATCCGAGGACGTGATATAGCAACTGTGACTGTCAAGTGATAGCAAGGGCAAAGTCAAGTAAGCCATGAAAGCTAAGGACCCTATGTCCTTATTGGGACTTGATTAATAGCAAGTCACCAAGGATGGCATTATAATTGTGACTCCTAAGCTTTTAGCATGCAGGTAACCGAGATAGCAAAATCATCATTAGATTACATTTTTTTTTTATATTTTATATACTTTTAAACTTTTTAAAAAATAAAAAATCAATAGCTATATATATATATATATATCATTAAGAAAATATTTAAATTTTAAGTTTCTGTAGTTTAAAATTATGCATAAAAAATAAGTTTATAAATAAAATAATAAACATTATCTAATCGGCACGAAATTTAATGTGTCTTAAAAACATAAAGAATATACAATTCAATGATTAGATTTTCAAAATATATAGTCATGTTAATTTTTTTTGACGAAAGTTGTAGTTTTAGGCTCCAATTAAGTTTGTAGCCTAAAACTGTACTGTGTATATGATACATACTAGATTTTGTTAACTATACGATTTGAAAGTTGTAGTTTTAGACTATAAAGTAAAACTATATGTATATTTAATCTAGAACTTTCCAAAAAAAGAAAAAAAAAAAAAACTTTGAAGTCATATAATTACAACTTTCACTTGAAACTAGTAAGTATAGTTAATCTAGTGAAAGTTGTAGTTTCAAGCTACAGAGTAAAACTATACTTAATTAAATTACAACATAGGGTACTTTCACTTTCAATACTTTCACTAGATTTAACAAAGTAAAACTATACTTAATTAAATTACAGTATAGGGTACTTTCACTTTCAATAACTTGTGAACAAAAACGAGCCACTTATACAGGAAGCCAATTACCACCATTTTGTTGTTCCTCCGTGTCACGAGTCCAAGAAAATGTCTCAGAAGCTGCTAGACGAACTGCTTCGAATTTCTTTTGGAGCCAATCACGTGACTGACAAACAAATTGATAAATTGGTTGGTGCCAGCGACGCAATATTTCCACAATTAGAATTGTGCATAAATTCACCACGAACCACCATAAGGGAGACATGAGTAGTCCAACAAGTAGTTCACAAGTAAGAATTCCAGAACCAAAATAAGCGAGGCGAAATAGGGTGAGGTACTCTGAGCTTCGAGGTTGTACATTTATCCTTGCAAGGACAATGCTGTATACCACTGCAGCCATGATGAGAGGCAAGATCATTGCAAAATGTGTTTCAACTGGGGAGGACTTCTGGGTTTGAAAGTGTATTCCGACTAAGATAGCAAGCACTGTAATGAGAGAGACAAAAGACTGATGGAATGCTATAAGTGAACTGCGATCTTCTCCACTGGCATCACACAAACAAAAACAAGATCCATTCAGATTTATTACTATTACTTTTTCTAAAGTATAAGAAAATAAAAATCCTTAAAATCAATGTGACCTTTGTCAAATTGAACTTTTTTCTCCTGGTCAACCACCATGAGTGCAATATCTATCAAGCCAAGAGCTTAACAATCCATTAACATTTTTTTTTCCTACTCTTAATGCATGAGATAATCTATGATAATATGACCTCTTAAGATTTATAGAAATAATCTCTTTTTTTTTGGTAGCTAATGACACATGTTTCTTTCTAAAAAAAATGAAATTATTTTTCTTCACACATACATTGTTTTTCACTTTCAAGTATCTTTTACGTAAAAATTCCCTTTGCCACCATCTTCCTCTCATTCATCCACCAAGCACAAACACATATTTAAGACAAAAATTTAAACCACATAAAATTATCAATTCAAAACAATCAAATTAAAATATCTCATCATCGACATTACATAATAATAAGATTTATAATATCTCATTACATAACACAGTAAGTCTAATTAATCGTCAAAGTAATATCTTAATAAATTACAAGCCAACAAAGTCTATTATTAAAATATGAAATCTTATTACATAACATTGCTCATAAGGATCAAATCTAAACAACATAGCTTTAGTTATTATTATTATTTTTTTTAAAGGGAACAAAGAGAGAGGAAAATAAATAATCATACTAGCAACCCCACAAAAATAATAAAACAGACTGAAATTATGTCGTTAAGTTTGTATTTAATGGACAAATTTGCATCACTGTAGAGATCACAATAAAATAAAAAGCTTTAGAGACAATATCAAAATTAATAAGAGGTGAAATTTAAGGAGTCAGGACCCATCAAGAGTATATTTATAAATAGGCATTTAAGAGAAAATCATGAATTGGTTATTAAAAAGAATTTGTGAAAACCCCTTCGAAAGTCTGTTTACTTTTTTCTTTCTTTATTGAGAAGGTTTTATATTAAAGTTAAAAGGTGACGATAACAATTTAAGTGGAGAAAACTTATGAGGTATGCATAGCAGATGAGGAAGCCCAGCATGGAGAACAAGATATGCGACAGATTTCTTTTTTTGACAAAATAGATAGAAAGATTGTTTTGATATGAACAAAGTATTACATGGGTTCCTGGACAGCTCAGACCAAGCCAACGCAGTGGCCACAGGTCCAGGAAAGAAAAAGAAAAACAATACAAGCAGAAGGGAAACTATATAGTAACAGAAACTCGAAATTCATGTCCCCACCATCCTTTAACGAGTGCTAAGACCAGAAAGCAGATAAAACCATCCTTTTATAGCAGGAATATGTGAGATTGATATATAATAATGAACAAAAAAAAAGTGAGATTGACACACTCACGTGTTTATGTGTGTGTGCGTGAGAGAGAGAGAGAGAGAGAGAGAGAGAGAGAGAGAGAGAGAGAAAAGCATTGGTAACACGTTCCATTTAAGCCTGCTAATAAAGAGAAGCATCCTCCCACGACAAGATCTTCCACATTCAAAGCTGAAGATATTAATGGAGTCTGGCTTAGATGAAATAGATGGTGTGGACTGGCTTTTGTTGCTATAGATAGAAATGGAAGTACAGTTTTTGCAAGCTTTTATAGTATTAAATATTTACCGGTAATGACAGATTGATAATCTAATGCTTACCACTTAGGGAAGACATTTTTGCACCATGCCTATATATGGATAAGAATAATATGAAATTATTTGAATGAAAAATTCATAAAAATATATAACAAATGAAACATTTCTTTGTTATCCCATATATTAATTCTATAATTTATTATGAACAATAAAATGAAAACAATATTAACTAACCCTGCATGATCTCTGACTCCTCCAACATGATAACTTCCATCCATGGATCTGTCCTTCCAAAAAAAAAAAAAAAAAAACTATTTTGGGAAATGAAAGCAGAGAACTGCCTAAATAGCAAGTCACCAAAGATGGGATTTATAGGAGCAGTGACAAAGTTTATATCACCAAAGATGGGATTTATAGGGACAGTGACAACGAAGGGATTTATAGGGGCAGTGACAAAGTTTATAGCAAATCACCAAACATGGGAGAAATAGCGGCAGTGACAAAGTTTATTTCTGGGCTGGACTAGAGTGACCATTTTGTGATATGCCAATTGTGACTGTCAAGTGGTACGTAGCAAGGCCAAGAAAGCAAAGTCGGTCACGAAATCCGGACTTCTTTTTTTCTTATGCCAAAACAATTTCTCACATTTTCACACAAATTATGGTCTCATTTCACCACAAGCCAAAATAAAATAATAATAAATTACAATGAGACTCAATTTTTTTTTAATGCAAAATAAAAAGGGTGTGGTCATTATTTGACCTACTGAAACTGGAACTTGACATTGAGTTGAGACACAACAACTCAAAATAAATTTATTGCATAAATATTATGAGATTTTCTTACGTATATTTTCTCGTGCATATGTAGCAATGCCAACAAAGCAATGAAAGCCGAGGATCTGCTTGGGACCTTGATTGTGTTTACCTGTGACCATATATAGCAAGTCACCCAAGATTGCATAATTAGTAGAGGGGCTTAGACTCCCTCTGGCATGCCGATTTTGACCATCCAAGTGTAGAAAGGCCATGAAAGCAAAGTCACCAAATGAGTTTTCATTCTTTATGCGACAAAAAAATCTCATACTTTCTTAATATATGAGGTGTCAGTCGTAGCAAGGCCGACAAAGCAATGAAAACGAAAGAACTGCTTTTGGGACTTGATTGTGACTACCTGTGACCATAGCAACTAGCAAGTCACTAAAGATATACAGGATAATTAAGTGGGGGCTAAACTTAAAGGCCAAGAAAGCAAAGTCACCAAATAAGCTTTTATTTTTATTTTATTTTTTATGCCACAACAAATTTCGTATTTTCTTAATAAAAATATAAAAAGTTTACATTAAGACTCATCACAACTTTTTTTTTATGCAAATAAAAGGGGTTTGCATACATGTATGGTTCTTACCCCAATCTACTTAAACCTGAATTTGATATAAGGATCCTTAACACAACTCAAAGCAAATTTATTATGAAAATATTAGACAAAAACTCATTTTCGTCCTTACATTTTCACTCGATTCTCACTTTTGACTATAATTTTTTTTTTTCACCGCTTTTAGTCTCTATCCTGAAAAATGCGTCTCGTTTTCGTCCCTGTCGTTACATTAGAAACAAAAAATGCACACGTGGCAGACGGAACTATTAAAATAATAATAAAAAAAAATTTATTTTAGCATTAAAAAATCCACATTAGCGTCTAAATTAAAAAAATTAATTTATTAATTTTAACTAAATAAAAAAATAAAAACCAAAAATCAAATTAATTGAGATCTAAATGTGTCTTGAACAAGAACAACAATAACACAAACCCAGATCTAAGGACACAAACTCAGAAATTAAAGTCCAAAAATTAAAAAACTCAAAATTACCATTTTCTCAAACCCAGCAAAATCATCAAATCCTAATGGCCCAAGGTACCAAATCAATCCAAAAATACAACACAACCAATCCAAACAAAAAGATCTCGAACTTAGAAAAACTCATCTCAAGCAAGTTGTACCCAGCAAACCCACCTCACTCTCAAAAACCCAAACTATAAACAACAAAAACAAAACATAAAAATCAAAATCAAAATGTTGACTCTAAAACACTACGAAGATTTTTCTGATTCTCTCATTAGCTTCAATCTTTTGCTTTTCTCTAAGCAAATCCATTGAAGATGATGCTTGCAAGGCGTGAAGAACTCTCTCTCCGACCAGGCCAACAAACTGAGTTCATGGACCTTCACGAACTCGTCCGTCGCTTCAATCTGCAAGCTCTAAGGAGTTGCGTGTTGGAACCAGAAGGAGAATCGACTCATTAGCCTTCTGATTTCGACGATGCAGATTTTCGACGAGGTTCCGAAGAGTCTGAAGTATTGTCGGAGCCTCCAAACCCTAGATCTCTCCAACAACTCCATCTCCGGTCCAATCCCTTCTCAAATCTGTAACTGTTTGTCACGTGTCTCCTAGTAGATCAGACCGCTGATATGCTTCACTCCACTCCTGCGAGCCAAACGACAAATCGTAGGCTTCGTGATCCCCTGGATGTTATCACGAAGAACCTTATGGTGTCATTTCGCTCCTCCGTTGCCCAAACCCTTGCCTTCCTTTCCACGCCCAGACATTTTTTGAGAAATTGAAAGAACAAAAGAGTTTTTCTGGGATTTGAGATTTGAAATTGGAATTGGTTTTGATTTTGATGCGAAAGTTGTGGTGTCAAGTGCAGCAACGTGGTTGAATGTGTAATTCTACTTTTTAGTTTGGGGGTATTTTGGTCATTTTTTAGATTTTGGAGGTATTTTGTTAATTTTTAGATTTCGAGGGTTTTTTTGGTCATTTTTGGGGTTTTAGGAGTATTTTGGTCACTTTTTGGGTTTCAAGGGGTATTTTGGTCATTTTAGAGATTTTGGAAGTACTTTGGTCATTTTAGTGGTTTTTAAGCATATTTGGTGATTTTAGTGATATCGAGGGTATTTTGGTCATTTTAGAGGTTTCATGGGTATTTTACTTATTTTAGAGATTTTGGAGATAATTTTGGATGTCCAAGGGTATATTGGTAATTTTGATATTGTAAGAGTATTTGCATCATTTTAGGTATTTAAAGGTATTTTGGTAATTTTGGAGGTCAAGAGGGTATTCAAGTTGTTTTAGAGGTATTTGGGTCATATTGGGTTAAATAGGTGGGTTACTAATTAAATGGGTTGGGTTGGTAATGGATAATTAATTTATATAAACGGGTCATAAATTGATAAATGGATAATTACACACCCAACCCATTTATGACCCAACCTATTTATGACCCAACCCGCCAATTTGCCACCCCTAGTTGTCCATCTGGTTCCCGGTATCATATATATCTTTTGTATACCTGCGAAGTAAGAATATGAAGATTAGCGTTATGTCCATGACCTAGTACTAAGGAAAGGGGACAGTGGGTGTAAGATTTGTGGGATTAAGAATTTTTCTAATCCTTGACAAGAAGGGGGAAAAAGTACTAAATAACAGGCACAATTGATATTCATCTTCAGACATGAATTAAAGTATAATAAACATGATGGATATTATTTGGATAGCTGCACTTATTTGAGTGTTTCAACTATTTTCCATTAAAGTATGCGGACATTATAGTTGAGACTCATCTCGTACATGTTTAGTGTAAAACAGAGAATGTAATAGCTGAAATAATTCACTCCTGCATGTGTTATGATGTTTTTTCGGTATAGAATATCATATGCAGATATGCTTATACAAATTTTCTTTTTAATTTGGCAATTGTTGCTGCTGAACCGTGTTGGATCCCATGAATCTACCAAAGAAGTTACCAACCTGAGGAGTTACCTTCAGAATTACTTGAAAAATCCAATGGCAAACTTTCACAAGTAAGGGACGTGCTATCATAAAAGGCAAAATGATGAAAGGAAGCCACCCAGAGGAGAAAGATTGACAGTAGTGAGAATGAAGAGAGTGCTCCCGAGATGAGAAGTACATATCCAAGGATGCGAGAGTAACTTTCCGAACCAGTACTCATTTTCATCTTCAATTCAAGTGCCAAGAAGTACAAGCATGTGCCAGCCAAGAAACCCCACACATTTGCTGGGTGGTTGTGATAATCCACTTGGAGAAGGGCAAGAAGCAATGGATTCAAAGACATGAAGATCTCATGGTTTGAAATGGAGGAATTGATCTCTTGCTTACTTGCACATTTGCTGAAATAAAAAGATTAAATCCAGTTGATTCAAAATATTAGAAAAAAAAAAAAAAAAAAGTAAGCAAAGAAGAAAGGCAACACAAGTTTTATGTATTTAATTATTATATATATTTGAATCACATTTGAGTTTCTCGCCCTAGCTGCTCTCTGAGTTGCCCTAGCCGCTCTCTGAGTTTGCTAGAACGTAGAACCATATTATCTTCTCCGGAATGATAACTCCTCCCCTCTGCTAATCATCCTTAGCAGTAGGTTCCCTCTTGACCTCCGTTCCTATCACGTGTGGTCTACCTTTCTCTTATACACTTTTAATCTAGCGTTACCCCATGGACGATATTCTTTACGATTGGAAAAAACTCTCACTGACAGAGGAGGAAGATACAAGACTCAGTCTGTCAAAGTCCAAAAACCTACGCAACAAGGAGTTTGTTTTGGCTGCAAAATTTCTTACAAAGAGAGCCCTTAATGTGGAAGCAATAGGTCGCACTTTCTAGCCCCTATGGAGAGCCAAAAAGGAGTTCAAGGTGCGCGAAGCAGGAGACCATATTCTTCTGTTTGTTTTTGAACTCGAATCAGACGCAGAACGGGTCCTCGCCAACGAACCTTGGACCTTCGATAAACATGTTGTCCTGTTACAAAGATTTGATGGGTCTACGCCGGCGAGGTATTTGAGATTCACAAAGCTGAAAATCTGGGTGCAAATACACGGATTGCCAATGCGTATGCTTGACTCAGAGACAGCGATTGAATTAGGAGAAACACTCGGCCAGGTAGCACCATGTGAGAACTCTAGTGAACTAGTGGGGGGTGATTTCCTACGTGTTCAAGTGGAGATCGATGTATCAAAGCCTCTATGCCGAGGTCGACGGATAGCATTGGATGTTAATGAGGAGATCTGGGTTTCTTTCAAATATGAGAAACTCCCCAACTTTTGCTATTGGTGTGGACTGATCTTACACGATGGGAAGGATTGTGAAGTCTGGCTTGTAAAAAAGGATTCAGGAAAAACAAAGTCTCAGGAATATGGACCGTGACTGAGAGCTTTGCCGTACAATCCGAGGAAATCTCCTTTCATTGTGGTTCCTGGAATGGGAGATGGTTTAGGTGGAGACCCAAGATCTGCTCAACCCCAAAATAATACAAAGGCATCTGAAATGGCAGTCAAACACACTGGTGAAAACTCAATGCGATCAGACTCCGGTGAGAAGGATGGCACTGACCTGAGGAACAGAACAAACTTGGAATCGCGTGATCCAGGGGAGCAGACCACGTTGAATAGCCGAGAATATTGCAACCCAATCTCTGAGGTATCTATTTCTAATTCCAATTTAACTTCCTTCCTTACTGATAATGCTGACTTTGAAACGCAGATACAGGAAATAGACCATGAAATTAGCAAGTTTGACAAGTGTGGAGCCCACGTGGGAAATACTTCAATTGGTGTATCACAAGTCCCACCAATCAGTGAGAAGCAACTAGCTCCTTCCATGCAAACACTAGTAAATCAGGAGCAGCCACACCACGTGACAGAAAACTCCCCACCATTTAATCAAGGAAGCAAAACTTTACGCACGTGGAAAAGATTGGCAAGAGAAAATCCTATGGAGACTAACCCACCACAGAGTTCCACGGTACAAAAGAGAAGCAGAGATGAAGAAGTAGAGTATCTTCCCGAGTTACCCACCAAAAAAACACAGGTTTCAAAGGGAGAAATTCAGAAAAGTCCAATGGCGGAAGCTGCTCAGTAGTCCTGCCAAGCGCAATGAGTCTTCTAGTTTGGAACTGTCGCGGGCTTGGGAACTTGCGCACAGGAAATGAGCTTGAAGTAGTGGTTCGAGCAAAAGATCCCTCCGTTGTGTTTTTAGCCGAAACATAGGCGGATGAAACTAGGCTAAAAGAAGTTCAAAGAAACATCAAGTTTGATAATATGTTTTATGTTGAAAAAAACCCTAGAGGTGGTGGGGGTTTGGTTCTTTATTGGAAAAATTCCATTGATGTTCATGTGGATTCTTTCTCCAAATACCACATTGATTCTATAATTAATAAAGGTAGTAATGAAGCATGGAGATTTACAGGTTTTTATGGTGAACCGGTTACATACAAAAGAATTGAAGCATGGAAAAAACTGAGGTTGCTCAATACCAGACATAATCTCCCTTGGCTTTGTTCAGGGGATTTTAATGAAATCACAAGAAGTTCAGAGAAATTGGGAGGAAATAGTAGAAGCCAGACTTAGATGCAACTTTTCCGGGATGTTATAGATGAATGCGGATTTCTTGACCTTGGTTATGTGGGAGACCAATTTACTTGGAGAAAACATTTTGCAGACGGACATTCATTGTGGGAATGATTAGACCGTGGGTTGGCTAACCATGAGTGGTTCATGAAGTTTATAGGTACAAAAATCCACCATCTGCACTCTGATTCTTCAGATCACTCCCCATTGTGGATCACCTTGGATGGTCTTGACATTCCATCCTTTGCTAAACCTTTAAGGTTTGAAGAAATGTGGCTCTCTTACCCTGGGTGTTCAAATATTGTTGAGGCGATCTGGATGCCAAGGGCAGAAGAGGAAGATCATGACCACGTTATGCGCAAAATTGATAAATGTGGTAAAGAACTTCGCAAATGGGAGCGGGACTGCTTTGGGAATGTCAAACTGATATTGAGCCGGAAGAGAAAGGACTTAAAGGAGGCCGGAAAATTAGCCATGAGAACTGGAAATAATCAGCATGTTCGTGTGTTGCAAAAGGAGATAGCCGAATTAGTTGATAAAGAAAATAGACTTTGGTTCCAAAGAGCAAAGGTCACGTGGGCTAAATTTGGGGACAGAAATTCAAAATTTTTTCATAGCCATGTGTCTCAGAGGCAGAGGAAAAATTTGATCAGAAAATTGAAAGATCCAAATGGCCAAGTGGTGGACACCAAGGAAGACATACCTGAATGTCTGGTACACTACTACCAGGACCTTCTTTAGTCAAACAATCAACAATTTTGTTCCGCGGCTACAAATTCCATTCATAGAGTAATTATCGAGGACATGAATTCCATGCTCTCATCTGAATTCACTCGTTTGGAGGTTGAACAAGCCATCAACCAAATGGCCCCTCTAAAGGCACCCGGACCCGATGGTATGCCTCTTCTCTTTTATCAGCATTATTGGAACTTAATTGGACATGATATCTCTAACTCTGTGTTACACTATCTTAATTCTGCTACTTTACCTGATCAGCTCAATCACACATTTATAACTCTCATTCCAAAAAAGAAAAATCCTGAATTTGCCTCTGATTTTAGACCTATCAGTTTGTGTAATGTATTGTATAAAATTTTCTCAAAAGTGCTAGCAAATAGACTTAAGAAAATTTAGCCTAATATTATTACTGAGAATCAGAGTGCTTTCACAAAAAGTCGCCTTATTTCTGATAATATTCTGGTAGCTTTTGAATCTCTACATAGTATGCAGAAGCACACAGGGAAGGATGGTTATATGGCTATCAAGCTCGACATGAGCAAAGCATATGACAGAGTGGAATGGGATTATCTATCTTCAGTTATGGAGAAAATGGGCTTCAACGAGCATTGGATACACCTTATGATGCTATGTGTCAAAACCGTGACATATTCCATATTGGTTAATAGGGAACCCAAAGGCATGATCACTCCAACAAGAGGCATTAGACAAGGAGACCCACTCTCACCGTTTCTATTCTTACTTTGTACTGAGGGTCTTAATGGGCTGATCAACCAAGCCTCTCAACAAGGCCACATCAAGGGTTATAGTCTTTGCAGAAATAGTCCTCGACTAACTCACCTTTTGTTTGCAGATGATAGTTTGTTGTTTTGCAGGGCCACCATTGAGGAGTGCCAAAGAGTTTTGGACATCTTGGAAATTTATGGGAGATGTTTAGGCCAACAAGTTAACCAAAGCAAGACTACAATCTTCTTCAGCAAATCTATTAGCGATGACACTAGAAATCAAATAAAGCTGGAAATAGGGGTTCCAGAAATTGTTCAGTATGAGAGATATTTGGGTTTACCATCACTGGTCGGCAAAAACAAAAAAGCAAGCTTCAACTATATAAAGGAGCGAGTCTGGAAAAAATTACAGGGATGGAAGGAGAAACTCCTCTCCCAAGCTGGAAGGGAAATATTAATCAAAGCAGTTGTCCAAGCTATTCCTACCTACACTATGAGCTGTTTCAAACTCCCTTTGGGTCTCTGCTCAGAAATGGAAAGTCTGATATGAAGATTTTGCTGGGGTTAAAAAGGCAAAAGAAGGAAAGTTCATTGGGTGAAATGGGAAACACTTTGCCTCCCAAAAAAGGAAGGAGGCATGGGCTTCAAGGACCTAGCCAACTTCAATGATGCTCTCTTGGCTAAGCAAGCTTGGAGATTACTTCACAATAAGAACTCCCTCTTCTATAAAGTCTTTAAAATGAAGTTTTTTCCAAATTGTAGTTTTTGGGAGGCTCAAGAATCTAGCACCGGTTCACATGCCTGGAATAGCATTTTAAAGGGAAGAGATGTTCTACTCAAGGGGGCAAGATGGAGGATTGGTTGTGGAGAGGCCGTGAGCATATGGAATGATGCCTGGTTACCATCTTTGGAGCATCCACGAGTCTTATCTGATGTCGTTCTAGGCTTTGAAGATGGGAGAGTTTCTGACCTCATCAATCCGATCACAAGAACATGGGACTCAAATTTAGTGCATGGATTATTGTCACCGGAGGAAGCTGCCTTGGTTCTCAGCATCCCTTTGAGCCGCACTCCTGTGGAGGACAAGATCATTTGGCCCTTCACCCCTTTAGGTAAGTATTCTGTAAACTCGGGCTCAAAATTTCTAACTAAATTCAATTGTGTGCAGGTTCCTACAGCCAACCAGCAGCGGCAAAGTGGCATTTGGAATCAGATCTGGGGGCTCAACGAAGAGAGTGCTCCCGAGATGAGAAGTACATATCCAAGGATGCGAGAGTAACTTTCCGAACCTGTATTGATTTTCATCTTCAATTCAAGTGCCAAGAAGTACAAGCATGTGCCAGCCAAGAAACCCCACACATTTGCCGGGTGATTGTGATAATCCACTTGGAGAAGGGCAAGAAGCAATGGATTCAAAGACATGAAGATCTCAAGGACATGAAGTTATTTTTTTAAATGGCAAATGCAGCCAAATCAAATTCTATGTTCCATTGTTCCTAAGTGTTAACGATCTGTGACTTTAGCGGAAAAATAAGATCTATACTTTCCCTGGCCAGATTTTGTAATTGAATTCAAACAATTACTGTAAGACTTTTAAAAAATGAGAATAAAGGGTGAGATATTAATCAATACTCATCCTTTGAAATTAAATCAATCCCAGGTTGTGGTAACTTCGTTTGTGACCCGTGGAAGGGGAGGAGAAGGTGACTAGGATGGCTGTCACTGGCGGTGGTGGTTGAAAAACGTTAAGTTGATTAATGTTCTTTCATGGCTTCCTAAGCTATGGTGGCTGCCATGAATTTGTTCTTTTAAAAAAATCATTAACTAAAAGACATTAAGAGTAAAAGATGTTAAGGTTATAATTATCATTTTTTTTAGTGGATTGATGACATTGCAAGATTTAAATATTTTATTATAAAAGAACACTATATGGTACTAGTACAGTATACTAAAAACTCTAGAGGATCTCAATCCTTAGTTGAAATATTGAGTGGGAAACCAATATAGTTTGTAAAAAAAAAAGTTGCGCAAAGAGAGAGGGGAAACCAATATGGTTTGTAAAAAGAAGTTGTGCAAAAAGAGAGGGGGTGAATTAAAAAAAAAAAAATGAGCAATTAAAATCTCCTTTCTTGAGGTTTAAAGAAATGACACTCCACCCCAAATTTAAAAGGAAAAAACACTCCCCTTCCTTTAAGTTTGAAGAAATTGACACTTCTCCTTTTGTTTATACTTTATAATAGTAAGGAAATATTTTAAATTTTTATAAGAATCTCTTTACAAAAGTTTAACCATGGTTGATTAAAAAAAAAAATTTATAAATTTAGAATAAACATGCAAAATTTATCAAGTACCAAGACTCTTGCATTGGTGAATCTCTCTATAAATTGTTGAAAAAAGAAAAAAAAATCATACTTAATATTTTTAAAATAACTTTAATTAAAAATTTTAAACAATCAATTTTAATTATGAAATGGGGGATAATTTTTAAAATCTACTAATAAAAAAAGGGCAAGTTAATACACAACATTTTTAATATCACTAATTTTACAAAGTTTGGTCAATTTGACGTCAAGGGAAAAAGTATATTCTCCCTTCAAATTTTGAATGGAGTATTATTTCCTCAAACCTGAAGGAAGTAGACTGTAATTATCTCATATTAATTTAACAAAGTTTGGTCCATTGGGATGTCAAAGGAGGAAGGAAGTGTTTTTTTCCTTCAATTTTGGAATGAGATGGTTTTTCCCCAAACCTGAAGAGAAAGGAGTGTAATTACCAAAAAAAAAAAACAAAAAAAAAGTAAAAATTCCTAACAAAAATGTGGATTGTGGCTCGCCCCTTGGCCCATATAGGTCCATCAAGGGTCCGTTGTAGCTTACAGACCAATTAAAGACGAGGGGATCCCACCTTGAACTAAAATTCATCCTTAAACACAGTTTTTAAAATATTAGAAATTTTAAGAGGCAATTTCATACCGATATTCTCAGAGTTTTTTGGTCAATTTTTATCAAATTTTTTAGGTCAAATTTTTTGGAATGTGGATTGTTGCTATTGTTGGGCGGAGCAAGAAAATCTACTCTGCTGAATTAATCTTCTCTCTGATGATTTGGTTCCAAAATATGGTGAAGTAAGGAGGAGTCAAAAGTTGAGGATTGGGAGGTATTCACAGCATTTTGTGGACCTAGGTACTCAAAAATAAAAATGGAGGAAACTCCAGTTCTATATATGTTCACTTTACCTGTGCACTTTTGATCATGCTTGTCCACTTTGGTTTTAAGAATGTTGCTGTGATTTTCTTCTTGGAAGGATATTGTTATATCATTTTTGCCATTCCATTTTGCTATTTTCACATACTTGTAGTGACCCCGTTCATTCATTGCATTCCATGTACCAAGTTGGTAGTCAATAAGATAAACTTTGAACTAGGTTCTCTCTCTCTTTCGTTTTTTTTTTTTTTTTTTTTTTTTTTTTTTTTTTTTTTTTTTTTGTTTTAATCAGGTTCTCTCTTCCTGCTAGTGTTGCTGAGGATGTTTTTCATTTAGATCATGATTATTTATTGTGGAAGGCCTTTGGCACTTTTATCAACTTACGTCAAATTGATGCGAAAGATGTTTTCTGCTGGAAAGTCTCAATAATTGCCATTGGTGTTAAGCATTGAAATACTCTAATTGTCATTGCTTACCCTCTTTTGTTTCATCTTATGCACTAAATATCACCGTCATTATTTACTTGAGTTTTAGAAGAATTAATAAGTTAAAAGTCTGCCTAGATTCATATTAATTGCATGGTATTTGATTGAGTTGTCCATTTGGTCTCAGGTATCATATATATCTTTCGTATGCCTGCAAAGTAAGAATACGAAGATTAGCGTTATGTCTATGACCTAGTACTAAGGAAAGGGGACAGTGGGTGTAACATTTGTGGGATAAAAAAAATTTCTAATCCTTGACAAGAAGGGGGAAAAAATTACTAAATAACAGGCACAATTGATATTCATCTCCAGACATAAATTAAAGTATAATAAACATGACAGAAGTGGCAAAGCCAAGATTTCAGTTTAGAGGGGCAAGGTTATGATTAAAAACAAAATTAATCTCAAAAATATTAGTTTGTATTAATAAAAATAAATAAATAACTACATAATAAATAAATAAAGATAATCAATTCATATTAAATAAAAATTATTGGAAGAGATTATTCAATGTATTTATCTATACAATTCAAGAAATTAATCAATGTACTCAAAATAAACTGTGAGATTAACTCAATATAAAAGTGTCAAAACTATAACAATATATTTAAAATGTTTGTATAATGACTCATTGGGGCATCGGCTACAGACCTGCTGCTTTAAGCTGAAGTGGTGAGAAATTTTAAACTTGGTTTAGTAGAAGATTATTTTAATTAAAAAAAGACTTAATTAAGAAATGAAGTGATAAGAGAAAAAAAAAAAAACGTTTTGACTGGCATAAAAAACACTGTTTCTGGACCAAGAAACAGAGCATAGCTCCTAACATGAAAGGCAATTTACCCCTCCCTTTAAAACAGTCAGTAGATGATAAATTAATTGACCTTTTTTTAACATGTAGGTCAATTTAAAAGCCAAGTTACTAAACGAGAATGGTTGATTGACTATTTTGTGAGTTTACCTGATCAAGTCCAATGATCGAAACAAATAGTTAAAACGCTTAACAGTAATAAACGTCAGGTACAACAAAACACAAGTTCATCTACAAATATAACTAGATAGTAATTAATATAACCAACAAATATTTGGAAAATAACAAAATAACTAAAGGTATTTTTTGGGCAGGCAAGGGGGGGCGACTGCCCCCCCTCGACCCCCCCTGGCTCCGCCCCTGCATTAAAGTATGTGGACATTATAGTTGAGACTCATCTCGTACAAGTTTAGTGTAAAACAGAGAATGTAATAGCTGCAATAATTGTCACTCCTGCACGTGTTATGATGTTTTTTCGGTATAGAATATCATATGCAGATTTGCTTACACAAATTCTCTTATTAATTTGGCAATTGTTGCTGCTGAACCATGTTGGATCCCATGAGTCTACCAAAGAAGTTACCAACCTGAGGAGTTACCTTCAGAATTACTTGAAAAATCCAATGGCAAACTTGCACAAGTAAGGGACGTGCTATCATAAAAGGCAAAATGATGAAAGGAAGCCACCCTGGTGAACGTGCATGGGAGAAAGATTGACAGTAGCGAGAATGAAGAGAGTGCTCCCGAGATGAGAAGTACATGGCCAAGGATGCGAGAGTAACTTTCCGAACCAGTATTGATTTTCATCTTCAATTCAAGTGCCAAGAAGTACAAGCATGTGCCAGCCAAGAAACCCCACACATTTGCCGGGTGATTGTGATAATCCACTTGGAGAAGGGCAAGAAGCAATGGATTCAAAGACATGAAGATCTCATGGTTTGAAATGGAGGAATTGATCTCTTGCTTATTTGCACATTTGCTGAAATAAAAAGATTAAATCCAGTTGATTCAAAAAATTAGAAAAAAAAAAAAAAAAAAAGTAGGCGAAGAAGAAAGGCAACACAAGTTTTATGTATCTAATTATTATATATATTTTTTAAATGAATTTGCGCAATCATACAAATGTTTAAATCACATATATTATTCTGCCACTCATTTGCATGACTTGTAATTAATAGGGGACAAGTTAGGAACTTGGGATCTACAGAGCATTGTTGGTGCACTTTTAATCAAGCTACATGCAATATCTTGTTTAAACTCGGGCATTCTAAAGATTATGTACAAGTAGGTCCAAAAGTTGTTGTAGACATTCTTATTGCATGTTCTCACTCATGCTTTGATTGCCATCCTTACAGTGCCTTGATTTTTGATGCAGAATCCTAGTCCAGTTTTTTGAGGATGCCCGACTCTAGCATATACATTGGGAAGCTTTTGTTATGTATCACGATTTTCCTAATTTTGTTGTAAGCCATTTATTGGCGAACACATCGTGTTAGTAACACCATACTATGTTGTACCTAATCTTTGCTTTAACATAATTCCTTCTCATCAAAAGAAACCTATGAATTGCATGGTTTTGAAACCTGAACCATTCAAAGAACTGAAAAAAAAAAAAAAAAAAAAAAAGGTTCAAGGTTTAGAGGTTGGACCGTGATGATGTCATAATGAATCAATAATTAACTAAAATATAAATAAATGAAATAAATTTAAAAAATGAGCAATTTTGATATATATATATATATATATATAAGCAAAATAAAATTATTCTCAAGCATATTTTATTCTCAAAAAGTTAAATGAAAGTTTATAAAAATAATAAAGCATAAAAAACATTTAAAGTTATAAGTTATGGTTAATTATTTAAGTATAACTATGAATATATTTGAAGTATTTTAATTATAATTATTTCAATATATTCCCCCTTTTGAGATGACTAATTAAAATAAATGATATAAATAAAATATTATTAATATTGATTATAAAATAGATATATAGAAATAAAAGTTTAAATTATTCTAATAGTATTCTTTTAAATATACAAAATATATTAGTTTGCAACAATGGCCATAAATAACCACCTGTGACGTTGTGGTTATGGTGTCAATTAAAAATTACTCCACTAGAACCCAGGTTCTAGACAAGGTGCAAGCAAGTGGTTAACTTTTTTATCAATTAAAAGTCAAGCTTTAACCGTGGTTGAACCGTGATTGGTTCTGTAGAATCGTGACCAATTCTGTAGAACCGTCTAGTCCAACTGCGGTTTAGAGTTTTACTAATCATTTGAAAATTACGGTTTGTTTTTTTATCAAATATAAGAGTCAAGCTTTGACTATGGTTAAACCATGACCGGTTTTGTAGAATTGTTCGATCTAATCATAGTCCAAGAGGTTCACTAATTATTTGAAAATTAGGTTCTATGACTTTAAAAAACCAAATTTCAATTCAACTCCTAGTTAACTCGGTCGGACTATCTGGTCCAGGTTTCAAAACATTAATGAATCATTTAATTTAATTTATAAACACATGTAACAATGATACCAAATACTAGAACCATTTTAGGTTCCATTTTACATTGTTGATACAAACCATTTGCTTTGGGATTTTAAAACAATGCTCTTGATTTTTAGAAATTTTTATCTGTTACGTAATAATTATTGTTTTTTTTTTTAATTGCATTCAATTATAGAAAGAAAAAAAAATCTACATGGGTTGAGTTCTTGACAAACTTAAGTCCACAAGTCCAGTCCAATGCCTTAGTAAGCCTAAAAAATTAGCAACTACCGGCAGTGAGTTGATACCTTGAGCCCAACTTTAAACTCTTTCAGTTAGGACCAATAGCAGAGGATTAAACAGGTAACCTGTCTTACCTTATGGGGCCAAGGTTTGGAGATGTTATCTATTGGTATTGGACACAAAGCATGCCAACGAATGTAAATAGAGACACCGCGGTGTGGATCTCACTTACTATGCATATACCATATATATTTCTACAAAACGTAACTAGGGATATAACATTTTAATTTTTCACAAGTGTTTATATGAGTTTTTTTTTTTTTTTTTTTTTGTGAGTAAAGTGATATCTTATTTATTTAAATTCATCACTGATACTACTTTTATTATACACCAATCACAATAAATGACATCAATAATTATAAAATTTTTCTATGAAAAAATCATGTTCCTACACGTACTATTTCTACAAACTTGGAGGCAGGCTAAATCGGAAATGGGTTGATTCAAAAAGTACTTTGCATTCATGAGGAGTGGAGGGGAGCAAATTAAGAATTTGTAATCTCCTAAATAATTAATAATCTTCCCTCTCACCCAATGTTTTCGAACCAAAATTCATGAAATTAATACCATACATTTTTATTTTTTAAAGTAGTGTTACGTATACTTTTTTTATAACTCGTTAAGGTTGTAAATTATGATTAAATATAACCTCATTTTAATATGACCCATCATTGATATTCTTATTATTATGAATTAATCATAACAGTTATGTCAATAATTATATAAAAAATGTGTCATTGGACTAAACTTATTATAATTTTAATAGCTAAACTAACATATGCCACACGTTAGGCACATAAAAATAATAAAAATTGTTAAAACTAAAAACACCACATCATGTAAAAATGTTTTCTCATCTAATGGTAATCTATTTAAGTTTTTTATATAATGATTATATAAATAAAATAAAATAACTATGTTTAATTCATAGATTTTATTTCTCTTTCTCTTTCTAACAATCTCTCTTTAATTTATTCTTTTTTATATACCAGCAACAAAGGGCACATGTTTTAATAGTTAAAAAGGGAAAAAATAAAAATAAAAACATAAAATATCTGCAATGAACAAATGTAAAAGAAAAAAACTAACAAGAAAGAGCTCATTATATCATTAGAAAGGAAAAAGATCGTATTTACCATTTTAAAGAACTTATTAAATATTCTTTTATCGTATCTATCATTGACTTCAAATATCAATCTTGTTCAAAATACTTAAGACTCTTGTAATTTTTTTTCCTTTTAAAGATTGCTTTATGCTCATTTTAACCTTACGCCCTAAAATCAAATCCTCTTTAATTTACTTGTTTATTTATTGAAAGAAAAAAAAAATGTACTGTTTAAAATGAGCTTCAAAAAAAAAAAAGTTAAAAGAAGAAAATATATCATATTTCTGCCAAAGCATGTGTGGAATGAAAATATCCGTGCCTGGTATATCTTTTACTATTTCCTTCATGCATTTTATAACTACAAAACACCTCCATATCACTGAAAATGGTGTTTGAGACAGTTATGATAGCTATCGGAGATAGTCAAGGTGTTGGGGTCGGTGCAATACTGCACTAGATCATGAATTTACAAAGGTATAGGTGTTCTTCCAGAAAATGTACACGTTCACACACAGACCCAAATTGAATTGAAAGACAAGAGTATACCAAAGAGTTGTAGACTGAGTGACTGACCTCTCATGGGCATGGCTAAGATGAAGATCACACCGGCAACTCTGCTTCTTTGCGCCCTTTCTCTTAGTTCTCTTCACTACCACTATTTTGACTCTCCCAACATGGTAACCAGTGTTTTCGTTTCTGTGTTCTCTCATCTCATTAATCTCTCCTCTTTGAGAATTCATTTCTATCAGTATCAGAGCTAGTCGATAGAAGTAACAAAGCTTTAGTTTACGGGTCACTAAGATAACTCAAAATCCCTACGTATGGAAGAACCTAAACGACCAAGAAGGGCAAGAACTAAGAATAAGATAGCAAATGCCAAATGAAATGCCACAAGCAAAAGAATCTTTGATGCATGAGAGAGTAGGACTTAGTGCGTAGTAGGTCCCACGCAGACTCCCAGCTGACGTCAACGCGGTTTTAGAAAACGCGTGAAACTTCAAATTCTCATACTTTTTTTTTTTTTTTTTTTGCTGGTTCAAATTCTCATACTTTCTGTGTATATGTTCCCTTTAGTAGATCTTGGCATCTTGTTCTTTATTTTTTTTTCTTTTTTCTTTTTTATTTTTTTCTTTTTTAAGGAGCAGAAGAATTTCATTGATAAAATTAAGCCTGGTAGGCCAGAAGTACATGATTGAGTCGTGAATGAATATCTCCAATTTATACAGATAAATCACATTAAATTTCTTAATTAAATTCAATATGTGGTTACAATAAATTCTATTGTCTTTGAAAAATAAAAAATTATTTGTGTTTCATAAGTAAATACAAGCATAATCATGTGTTTAAATTTAATTAAAGAACCTATTGTACTATGCTTAAAGTTTACTTAAATTCTTACCACCGTACATCTTTGGTGCGATGGTTACTCTACAAGTATAAATATTTGTGGAGTGTGCAGAGTAAAGGCCGAGATTCAAGCCTACAGAAGACAGCTTTACACACATATACACTTAGATTATACTAGAATAGAATTTTATTTTGTATATATATATATATATATATATAAATGCCTAAATTCTTTCACTATAAATAAAAATAAATAAAAAAATATTAAAATGGTAAGAATTTATTAATCCAAATACGTAGACCATCAAAGTTTACATGCTATAGGAGAATATCTGACACTTCCTCAGCTATCCAAGTTAACAAATTAGCCACCATCAATCTTCGGGTTAAGGGTCAATTTGGATGGAGGAAGAGAGAGGGGAGTATAGTAGAGTTGACAAAAAATTAGCCTAATTTTTTGACCAACTTTACTCTACTCTATCTCATTTCCTTCCCCTCGATCCAAACTAACCATAAAGTATTCTCAAGACTACTCGAGATGATGAAAGAAAAAGGCTTTGTGTTTAGGGTTCTTGTTGCCAAGGAGTTGCCCTAAAATTAATCACCTTCACTTTGTTGGTGATCTAATTATATTTGCAAAATGTGTTTCCTACTAAATTTTTCATGTTGATTCCCTTTTTGCAATATGTTTTTGCATATATTCTCTAAATTTCTCGAACTGATATTTCTTACCCGATTTAAGTCACATTATATCGTAGAAAATATATGATTTGATGTCAATCTATGTCAATGACAAAGCCACTCATGGACTTTTTTTTTTAATTAGTATATATGAACTATATAATACTAATTTTTGCAATTTTTGTTCTATAAAATTACATTTTTCCCCCCTTAAAAATACTATTGATTCTTTTAAGAGTAGTGTTATAACCATAAAATTTTGTACAAAATTTTTACACACTATTGAGCTAACAAATTATTATTGGTTCGCATCTAGGCCCACCACTTACATTTTTTTTTTTTACTTGTCAATCACCACTCACCACATAAGCAATTTATAAAAAATTTATAACTCTATCATTTTCCTCCTTTCAAAAGCCCTAAACAAATTATAGATCTCAAATTTAAAACAAAATATACAACCCTCAAAAAATTAGCCCAACAACAGAAATTACCAATAGCAAAGCTACAAAATATTGAGCTCAATAAATCAATTTCCCCCAAAACAAACAACCCAACCCTTTTAAAAAATAAAATAAAATAAATTTGTCCTTATCCAAAGCAAATGCACATAAAAGACCAAAAAAAAAAAAAAAAAAAACCCTCAACAACTAGCAAAATCAAAAGATGTCGGAGCCACAGCACATAGCTATCAGTAGAGCCCCTCTAACTCCAAGTCCCAACTTTGTACCTAAACCTATGCACAGACTTCTTGAAGACCGCAAAGTATGGGGTTTATGTCATTGGTGAGATGAAGAAACCTATCAAGGGTGTCACTAGATACAATGAGAATTTCCAAACTTACCTTTTCATTAGGGCAACGACAATCATTATATCTAATGAACCAATAAATTATCATCATCCAAAAAAGTCTTTGGATGACCAAAACAATCATAAACGCACATTTAATGCATGAGCCATTACCAACAGACGTTCATGTAAACATGACTATTGGCAAGATCATCAAATTACCTCATTAAACCATCAGAGGCATTACCTTAACCATTAAGGCCACCATTGAAAACCTCCAACAGCTAGAAAAACAAAGATCTATATAAAACCACCTCAGAACCTAAGAAAAGGTACATATACACACTGCAATATACTCTAATATATTACTATCTCTCTCAATCATCATCTGACTTTAGTATCACTGGCTCATTGGCTGACACCACGCCAATGACCTTGAAGAGAGAAACACCTTTGTTATTTCTTTGCAAGTCCTGAACTCATTCTCATTTGATTCCGTCTGGACGAATATATCAACTGACAAATTCGACTTCATCAGGTTGGCGCCTTCTGTGGGAAACATCTTTTGAAATCTAGTTTGAAAACTTAGCTTTACCATTCTCTATATCCAGATGGAATCTAACGTACAATAAGATCTAGCAGCATTGGCCTTGCAGATCCAAACACTTACGGCCAATATAGAAGAATTGACTAAGCAGAATCAATAAATGAGACAGTGATTACAACAAGGAGAAAATCGCTCACCCATGAGGATTGAACACAATAGCAATGAAGAAAAAGTCTAGAACCAAAAATATAGCCAAGCAAGGGAGGACTCAAGAAGAGCAGAACAATTCAAAAGGAAGAACGACGATCTCCTTATGTTTAATGGGAAGGACATGGACAAACTAAAAAATGCGATGAAGGAGAAAACAACCAAGAATCTAGATGTAACAGTGGAAAGGACAGAGTCTCCTTTCACAAAAAAAATCTTGAAATGCCCATTGCCACCAAAGTTCTGCCTTCCACAGCTCAATTCATATGACGGTTTGAAGGACCCATTTGATCACATAAACACCTTCAATACAACCTTGAGTTTACAACAAACTCTTGATGAGATTGTATACCATTTTTTCCGAAAACCTTCAAAGGAGTAGCACGAGTGTGTTTCAACAAGCTAGCCCCATCATCCATAGATGACGTCAGACAAGAAGAAGCTGAATCACTTAGGGCATATGTAAAGCAATTTAATAGGGAAGTATTGGAGGTTGACGAAGCTGAGGGCCAGGTGTAGTTAACTACGTTTAAGGCAAGTTTAAAATCCAAAGACTTTGTGTTTGCACATGCAAAAAGTCCTCTAGCAATGATGGCTAAGTTGCTGTTAAAAGCCTAAAAGTATATGAACATAAGAGATGCTTTAGCTGCAATTGGAGTAGAATATACTCGTAAGAATAAAGGAGATACTAAGGAAGATCAGAAAGGGAGAAAGAGACAAAAAGGACACCACCACCACCCCGCCGATCAAATCCATTTCCTAAAACAACAACCCAAGCTAAGAAAGAAAGCCACCGCTGGGTTTCGGCCATAGGTTTAAAGAGAGAGTTAGTTTTTCGGCTATGGGTCTTCTTCCCTAAGACCATGGCTGAAAAACCTATCTTCACCACAAACCCATGGCCCAAATCCATGGTTGAAGACCCATGGCCACACAGATCTCCTCTCCCACCACCGATCTCCACCTCCACCACCCATCAAACAATCAAACCCACACCACCATCGCTGATCAAACAAGAGAAAGGAAGAGAGAGACGGGTTTAGAGAGAGAGAGAAAAAGTCAAAAATTAAGATAGAGAAAGGGATTGGGAGCTTGAACAGAGAAAGAAGAAAAAGAAAGATACAAACACAAATACACACCAAGAGGGAGAGAAAGAGAGCAAGTCATGGACCTACATCTGAAAAGAAAGAAGAAAAAGAGATAGATACAAACACAAACACAGAAATGCCAACATAGAGTGAGAAGGAGTGTTAATTATGTGTTTGTTTCTTAAGAAACTTCAAGAAAAATTGAAATAATTTCCATAAATTTTTTTCTCAATCTTTAAAATTGAAAAAGTTTTTTGTTTTTTGTTTTTTTCAATTTAATTTTAAAATATTTTTTATATTTTTATTAATTAAATGCTGACATGTCATTTTCTAGTCAAATAAAAAATTTTAACATTATTTTATTAGTCACGTTAGCTTCTAACATGTCATCTATGCACTCTGTTTGCAAGGTAGGACTTTTCTGTTAGTGGGTTGACAGTAGAGATTAAAATGGAAATGATTTTCTGTTTTCAGGAATTGAGGTAGACGCAAAATCAATTTAGGGACCAAAAGTGTATTTTCGCTAAATATTATTTTTGTTTCATAGGTAAATACAAGTATAGCCATGTGTTTAAATTGAATTAAATAACCTAATGTACTATACTTAAAGTACTATAACTAAATATTTTTCATTGTAAAAAAAAAAATCATTAAAATGGTAAGAAATTTAATATCCAAATGCGTAGACCATCAAAGTTTACACATTATAGGAGAATTTTTTAGACTTCCTCAGCTACTCAAGTTAATATATTAGCCATCAAAATCTTGGGGTTAAGGATCAGTTTGGATGGAAGGAGAAGGGGAGGGAGTAGAGTAAAGTTGGCCAAAAATTAGCCTAATTTTTGGCCAACTTTACTCTACTCTATCTCCCTCACTCTCTTACCCTCCACTCATACTGGCCATAAAGTGTTTTCAAGGCTATTCAAGAAGGTGAAAGAAAAAGGCTTTATGTTTTGGGTTCTTGTTGCCTAGGAATTTCCCTAAAATTAATCACCTTCACTTTGTAGGTGATCTAATTATATTTGCCAAATGTGTTTCCTAATAAATTTTTTGTGTGAAAGATTTCTGAAGATTGACAATTATTTTCTACTAGTATGTAAACCATGCTTACGCACGGGAATGATGAACTATAATGGTGCTATTAATGTTAGTTTGAGTTATTAAACATATAGAACATAGTTCAACCAAGAAATTTGGAGGTACTAAAATAGTTTTTCCTTACAATTTTCGTGATATTGGCTACATCAAGTTTCTCATTACATGGCTATTATGTATATAATTTTAAAAATCACTATTGGATGCTACATGTACAACATCAATTCACACTTAATGTCTATGAAATTATACTAATATAACACAAAATAAAATAGTAAATTGGTCAAATAGTATCTCCAAAATTGAATGGGGATAGGTACATGGGATTATTCAACTCAATTATAGTTTGTTATGTTCAATATCTTCGCATACTAAATATTTGAATAGAAATAGTATAAAATATGCTCATTAGTTCAGAGAAAAAATAATAGCAAAAATCTAAACAATTTAATTTGTATGGAAAGCTAAAAAAAGCAAAATCCAATTTTGATTATAATTAAATTTTCTCATAAATATAAAATCAATCAAATTTTTTCTTCCTCTAATTTTATATATATAGAGTTAGATGTATGATTAGATTTTTTATGATTTATTTACATTAGACTCCTCATTTTCTACACTAAATTATCTCATTTGGCACAAAAATTAAAGATCTTATATTAGATAGGACACTTGGCGCAAAATTAAACTCTAATTGAAATTCAATTTTTACACTGAATTAACTCACTTGGCACAAAAATTTAAAAACTTAGATTAGATAAGACACTTAGCACAAAATTAAATTCTAATTGAATTCCAATTTGTAATTTAATTAGATTTCAACTTTACCTATTAATATATATATATATATATATATATATTTGTGTGTGTGTGTGTGTGTGTGTGTGTGTGTCCGACACCTTTTGGGAAATTTATAACAAATTCGGCCTAAAGAAATTTGAAAATAAAATGGTGTTATGTGTTTTGGACAAGGAATTTAATCCAATTATTGCAAAATCACGGATGCATATTTTATCAGCATATATATGTTCTAATCATAAATTTGTCAAATGACATATCATTCAATGTGGAGGGTAGGCGATAAGTGATGTAGGACATAATTTACTATTTAATATTTGTATTTTTAATTAATTTTTGTTATTTTAGGTTTAGGGTATTTATTTCCTTATTTATAGGTGCTTTTAATATTTTTTTTTTTTTTTTGGTCAAATTTGATTTCTATTATGGTTAGGTATTTATTAGGATCTATTTTGGAATATATTTTCTTGTCTATCAAGTTTTATGGAGCCTTTAAATAGGCCTCTAAGTTTGTAAACATTTTTAAAAAAAGATTATTATTAATAAAATTCAGATTTTTTTTTTTCTATATTGTTTTCTCTGGTGGATTTCAATCCTATCATCATGTGGATTCAAGGAACTCTCATGGATTCAAGGTTTACTACTAGAAACTAACAATTTAATTTTGTTCCATCAAAGATAGTATTGTTTGTACTTTCTTCAAGTTTTTGCAATATTAGTTGGTATTAGAGCCTTGACTTACCCTGGTCTGATGGCTAACCAATGAGACGGTAAAAAGCACAACAACAACGACGAATAACTTAGCAAGTATTATGTGACGTGCAACAAGAACTCACAAATATCTTTGTTAGGATGACGTTGTTGAAGCATGGTAACAATAGGGATAACTGCAGCGGAGGTGTAACTCGCAGGTAACCTATTGGTAAGAAAATTTCATGTATGCCTTATAAAAGAATTGTAAGTTTTAATGGTTACTTCTACAAGGAAGATTTTCTTGATTGGTTTGATTTAGAGGATTTATTTGACTTAATGATGAGAGAAAAGTTAGACTTGCTTTGTATAAATTTAGTGAGTATGCTTTATGTTGGTGGGAAGGAGTACAATCTAATAGAATTTGACAATGTAAAGACAAAAGTCGTTCATGGCCAAGGATGAAAAAGATGCTTGCTAACAAATATTATCCTTTGGATTGTGATAAACTTTTTTCATATACAAAACAAGATTATTGGCCAAGAAATTCATACTTGAATTATTTTGAAGAGCCATATATTCCACTTTTGAAAAAAGAATTGCATGTTGAAGAAAATATTTTTCCTGAAGATTATGTAGAAGTCAAAGAAGAAGATATAGAGATTTATAAGGAAATTAATAAAGGCCTTATTATAGAAGAAGAATCAAAAACCAAGATTGTAGAGGAGATTAATGAAAATCCTATTATAGAGAAAAATCTTGAAGTCAGGATGGTAGAGACCATTTAGAGAAAAATTAAAGCGGAGATTTTCAAGGATCTCAATGAAATCAAATCATATATATGATTATCAATTTCAATATTCTTTTGTTTTGGTGGTAGGCGATACACTGAAGTTTATTGATTCTATTTAGGTTAATAGATTTAATTCAATTGTCAGTTCTTATTTGATAAATCTCTATAATTACATGAAGACCAAGGAAAAATAAATTCAAGTTGATTTGTTTATCCATTGATGAGTTGCAAGGAAAGAAGATCAAGGGGCTCAAGCGTATTCCAAATATTTTTTTGCTTGGCATGGAAGATTTTAGATCTCAAAGATGAACTCAATGATGAATTTGTTTCAAGTGGGTCTGATGTAAGACATAATTTACTATTTAATTTTTGTAATTTATTAGTTTTGGTATTTTTATGTAATTTTCATTCTTTTAGGTTTAAGGTATTTATTTCTTTATTTTAGGTGCTTTTAATATTGTTTAGTCAAATTGGGGTTTTATACGCTTTCCTTGCCATAATAGGGATTCCTAGCCATCCTAAGTTTTCTTGTTACTATTTAAACACATTGTGATGAGAATCAACAATTACCATTAAAGGATCCATTGCATGTTCCAGTTGGGCCTATTACTAGAGCAAGATCCAAGAAGATCAAAGAATCACTTAATGGGTTGATTCAAGAGATTTGGGTTGATTCTAAAACGGGGCATTCCAAGCTTCCCCCAAAGGAAGATGAATGTGTAATAAATTTAATCCAAGCTATTGATAGAGCTGATCTTGCTTAATTAGGGCATAATTTCCGTAGCAATGGAGTGGATTAATGGCTTATTGACTTTTTAATTCCATACCAATTAATTGGCTGATTGACTTGCCTTCCATAGGCGTGATTTTCTTGCCCATTTCAATCTAATTTTGGCATGGAGGAGCTGCTAATTTCAGATTAAATCAACCTTAATTTTAGGCTTCTATTATTTAGTCCTTTTTTATCTACTTTCCTATTTAGCTATGTTTTAAAAATAACATGCACTCATTGTAATCAAGGGACGAAATTTTGAATGAAAAATCAAGAAAAAAACATGAGGTTTGCTTCTTCTATTGGTTCTTTAGAGAACTTGTGAACTTATTAAGGATTCTTCCTTGTGGCGTTCAAATTTTATACCTTCAGTTTGTGATTCAATTATAATCACTGGGTCGAGATTCGTTACTTTATACTTTTGGTTTGCATTTCCTTTATAGACGTTGGGTCGAGGCATTCTATCAAAAATCTGACTCCTAGCTTTCTTGGGCAAGTATTCTAATATTGATTGTTGGGTCTCAAAGCCTGTCAATTGAGGTACGCATCATTTGGTATCAGAGCTCAGGCTCTAAAATCAGGTTTACTATCCTTTTATCTTTTGTTTTTGGTTATCATCCTATCTTGTTCCGTTTGTGTTCATTATTCCTTGTTCTTGTTTTGTGTCATGCACCAAGTTAAAATCGTACACCAAGTTAAAAAAAATGTCAAAGAAAAAAAGTCAGAAAACAAAATAAAACAAATATATATTTATATATATTGTTTGTAGTTTCAGTTCTCTCAAACCAATATATTGTCCTCTTCCTTTAATTCATTTTTTTTTTTCTATAATATTTTCTTGCCGTCGATAGTGGTTTAAATACTACAAGCTAAATATCTTGATTAATTTTATTAGTTTAATAAAGAACTGAAAAGAGGAAGTTACAAATGGAAAAAGGCAAGAGAGTGTGAGACTAATATCGGAAAAAAGCCAATTTAAGAGTGAAACACGAGTGTAAGTGACATAATTTGAGTGCAAACACGTGAGGGAGTGTTGTGAGGAATTATTTCTAACATTTATTTACAGTTTCAAAAATATGTCTTCTAGGGGTGACATATCAAAGAAAGAAGGAGGGAAGGAATTGTCCTTCAAGTTGCAGGCTATGCAAGAATAATTTGAATGCATGAACATGGTGTTTAATGAGATTCAGGATCAGATGGATAGGCAAGATGCTGTTATTGCTACTTTGCGTGAAAAGCGTCCCCAAAGAGTCTCTAATACTAGAAGGCAAGAAAGGCATGCGCACGTGGATAGTTCTGATGACGACCACGAGGATGAGTTCGAAGATGAAGAGGATCAAGTTTCATTGAATGGTGAAGTTAGGTTTGTGCCAAGGGGAGAAAGGCTTAGTATAAGTTTCCAAAGAAATCGGATATGGCAAGATGGGATTGAAAGAACTTAGGAATCATCAAAATGAAGATACCGTCGTTCCAAGGGAAAAACGATCCTGAAGCGTACTTGGAATGGGAGAAGAAATTGGAGTTGATTTTTGAGTGCCACTGCTACTCCGAGGAGAAAAATGTAAAACTCGCTGTCATTGAGTTTACTAACTATGCTATTATATGGTGGGATCAACTTGTGATGAATAGAAGGAGAAACCACGAGAGGCCTATTGAGATGTGGGAGGAAATGAAGGCCAACATAAGGAAGCAGTTTGTCCCTAGTCACTACTATAGAGACTTGTATCAGAAATTATAGAGTTTTACTCAAGGCTATAGGAGTGTGAATGACTACTACAAGGAGATGGAGATTGCAATGATACGGGCTAATGTAGAGGAGGATAGAGAAGCTACCATGGTGAGGTTGTTAAATGGTCTGAATTGGGACATTTCCAACGTGGTGGAGTTGCAACACTGCAAAGGGTTGGAGGACATGGTACACATGGAAATAAAGGTGGAACCTCCGCTTAAAAGGAAAGGAACTCAGTCATTTCAAAATCTAGACTCCTCTGCTTCATAGAGGTCGAATGAGAGGAAAGACGAAGAGGTTGTTTTTAAGTCCAAAACCAAACCACCAAAAAGAAGAGATGAAGTTCCTGGTGTGAACAAAGTTAAAACCGAATCTCAAACTTGTAATCATAATATCAAGTGTTTTCGTTGTTTGGGAGTA